>CM062372.1:30818826-32159091 GCA_031216125.1 Dalbergia cochinchinensis
TAGAGTTTCCTTAATATGTTAGCTTCAACATATAATTTTTATAGCTCATAAAAATTGCTACAAATACATCAGAAATTTCATGAACCATAACCTGTCCAGAAGAAATCTAAAAATCCAGCAGCATAGTCTAATATTCCTTTTGACAAAAATGATTTCTAGAATCATCCAAACACTCCACCAAAATTAATACATCAATATCCATATATCATCAACCAACACAACAAAAAATATCAATTTAAATCAGTGATTAAAATAGAAAAATGGATTTGAAGAAGAGGTTCAAAAACCCAACCCTTGGAAGCTAATGTCTCTTTGTCTCTTGTACACTTCAAGATAGATGTTCTCCACCCCAAAGCTCTTGAAACACTCTCAAACCCTCCTCAAATCAGTGATGAGTGAGGTACTAATGTGAGGTTTTGGAGAATCTAATCGGTTGTATTTGTGGAGGTTGAAATGTAGAACAAGTTTACTTAAGGAAGTTTTTGATTTTGAGTAGGTTAGGCTTATGATTTTGAGTTTGGAAATCAAATTCTTAAGGTTGTTATCAAGAAGGCAATGGAGTTTCTACACTTATGCTTGCTGTCCGTGAATGTCACTTGCTTCTTAGAGAAGTTTTAGTTTGTATTTATCTTTATAATCAATGCTTGAATATTATACATTAAAGTTTGATATTTCCTAATCTAATAAAGAAAAATGGATGGCTAGGATTACTCTTGTAATTCAAGATTGAATCTTAGCCATTCATTTAATATAAAGGGATAAGGTTCTTTATTTTGTAAAGATCAAAATAGCTTTCGGTGTTAGAAATCGCACATCGAAATTTCATCGAACGGGTGAAATAGTGTACTCGGGTAATCAAACATTACCTGAAAAATAATTTCGGGTATAAAATCTTTATTTCCACCTATTTCTAACCATAATCATATAATTTCTCAATTTCAGGCATCTCCGGGTCTCAATTCTAGGGTTTCGGCTGTCCAGGCCCGCAAAATACTATTCACATTTTTTTTTTTACAAATCCGTTGAACCATCCTTATCATTTTTAAAACTATTAGATTTTTAAAATTATGACTAGTAAAGCTTAAATTAATTTTTAAATAATTTTTTAGGGTGTTATAGAGATGGACAGAGGTAATGAGGATATTGCGACCCAGCCTAGATTGGCGCGATGACCAGAGATGCGACCATGCTGCGAAGGTCACATCTGACCCCTGATCCGCCTTCCTACGCCAAAGGACCTTGCCCAGTTTATTAGGTATGTGCCACCCTCGTGGGATGGACGTCAGTAGGAGTCAGCAGAGGACTCGACAGAGTGCTTGAGCTTGCACCTGTAGACCCCTCTGTTCTCATCTGATCTTTTGAAGAGGGTGGTCACTTTAAAGAGTATTCGTAGGGTTGTGGAGGGGAGCTTTTGCTAGTAGCTTATGTTGTGCTATCCCATGTGTAACACCCTAAAAATTAGTTAAAAATTAATTTGAGCTTTATTAGTCGTAATTTCAAAAATTTGACAATTTTAACAATGATGAGGACGGTCCAACAATTTTGTAAAAAAAAAAATATGAATAGTATTTTGCGGGCTTGCAGGAGAGCCAAAACCCCTGATTCGAGACCCGAAGGTGCCCAAAATTAGGAAAACATGGAAATAAGGAAGAAATAGTTAGAAATAAGGATTTTATACCTAGAATTAATTTTCAATCAATGTTTGATTATCCGGGTATGATATTTTACCCGTTCGGCAAGATTTTGGTGTGTGATTTTCAACACCGAAAAATAGTTAAATCTCTACAAAAGGGTAATGTATATCCATTTTGACTTAGTGCCATCCATTTTACTTCCTTTGGTTAAGAATTATCCAACTATATATATTATTATATTCCTACATTAATTATAAGATAAACACAATTTCTTTTCTTCTCCAACAAGTCATTCTCGGCCATGCAAGGGAGAAAACCAGCCAACTCCATTTTACTTCACCAAAGCCATGGAAGCTTGATTCAAAGCTCCAAACTCATAGCTAAATCTTGATAAAACCACAAATTCTCTTCACAAAACTTGTTCTACTCATCAATACCTACAAAACTAACCGATTAGAATTTTAATCCATCACTATTTTCCCACTTTGAGCCATCATACATCACTACCAAAGGGAGGTTTAAGGGCTGTTTGGAAGAATTTTGAATGAAGAAAAACACCTGGGAAAGATTGTTCTAGGCAAGGAGCTATGGAGATTCATGTAGGGTTTTATTTGTTCTCTTTCCTTTCCAATTTTGATCTAATGGTTCCTAATTGAATTGGCTAGAACTATTCAGTTATATTGATTGATTTCACATAGATATTGATGTACTAATTTTGGTAGAGAGTTTTGATGAAGCTAGGAAACCCTTTTTGCAAAACCATGTTATGAATGATGCTGCTGAAAATCCCGAATTTAGCAAGCAGGTGAAATGTTTTGATTTTTCTCACTGATTTTGAGACATCATCATGAGCTAAAATTTTTATATGATAAAGCTAACATATGTAAGAGTATCCAGTAATTTTCTTGGGTCTTCTTTTTCACTTTTACTATTTTTAAAAAATGGAAAACCGAACAGGTCAGGGGTGCTGTCCAGCCAGTCCAATTTGTAGTACTGAATTTTTCTAATTTTATTACCATACCAAATGTTCGAATTATTAGCTGAAAATTTCACAAGATGTTGAGGACATATTGAGGTCCAACTCTAATTTTTCATACAAAGTTCTGGGTTCATTTGATAGGGTAGAAAAATTGAGACTTCTGGCTATTGGCTGAGAGTATGTAGTTTCTGACTTGAAATTGTGAGATTTTATTAATATAGTTAGAGGCCTTTTTATGCTCTGAAATTTTTATGAAACTTTGTGGACACATTGACGTGTCTTAGATAATTTTTATAGCTTTGGATTTGATGGTTTGAAATACAGAATAAATTGTGCTACGAAATGTGGAATCTGCCATTATGCTGAAATTGAATTGATGCTTTGAATTGATAAAATAATGGCATCTTGTACTAGTATGACATGAGCACATGAATGTGAATATGAATAATTGAGCATGTGAACTTATTAATGAGGTTAGGCACACATAGATATGAATACTCCTTATAACTGTATGCATGTGAGAGAAAAGCATGAGATTGCATTTCTTGGACTAGAGAAAGTAAATCCAGTTTGTTAGGGAAAGTACACCTGACTACCAAGAAGAATATAAGATTTATGATTTTTGGGCTAGAGAAAGTAAATCCGGTCTGTTGGGGAAAGTAAACTTGATTGCCCTTGAATTGAGTCGGGGAAAGTAAACCTGACTAGGAGTACGCCTGTGTGAGAATTGGAGAAAATAAATTCAATGATCATGTATAGGAATGAGCTCAATCCTGAAAAGCAGTCTATTACCCATTATTGTCATACTGGGGACGGTGGTATGTAATGCCCAGACATGGCAAGATTAGTCAAGGGGCAAGGCAAGTTTAAGAAGTAAATTTTCTAAGAAATCCTTTGTCTTATATGCCAAGTGAAGAAGTTTAATATCGATATTGAGACCAATATATTTAAGTGGAAAGTTAGTAGTATATGATGTTGAGTAGTATGGTATATGTATATTAAGTGATTGAATGTTAAAAGTAACCTACTTCGGAAGTATGATTTGGAACTTTAAAAATAAACTGTTATTATATAATGCATGACCATTCTTTCTTAATAAACTGAAGTGGGTGGGGCGATGACGATGACATTATGATTGTGTATTTGGGGAGTTACCCTACTGAGAATTGTATAATTCTCACCCCTATGTTTTGTGTTCCCATGTCGCCTCCAGGTTGATGTAGAGAACTAAGAGACTGCTATGCAAAAGAACTCAGAAGTATAGTACTATAGTACTTAATGCTTTTATTATGTTGTATATAGTTACAGGCATATGAGTATGTAAATGTAATAAGGATTGTATATCTATTAAAGCTTCATTATGTAACTGACTTGTATCTTTGTTATATATTTTAATCGAATTATGCTAGTTATTACACGAATCCATCGAATTTGCTATAGTTATTTTTAAGAAAGGTCCACTAATTTATAAGTAATAACTCTCGAGTCTAATGTCATGACTTAAGGATGACATTATACTTGGGAGGATGTTACACCATGTGCTTTCCTGCTTTTATGTATTCATCTTATATGGAAGTTCAACCTTCATGGATGGGTGTGACTCTGCTTTTATGCTTTCTTATCTATGCTGTTGTTATTTGCAGTAACTATCAGGTATGAATTATGTTACCATGTATGATATATGTATTTCATGGTTATGGATGATGTGGCTACTCTTTATGACATATCGTGTTCTTAGCGAACATTAGGACTTATGTTAGTACGTGCAGCTCACGTTTTGTTTTAAAATTTTCAAAACAAAAATTCATCCATATTTTCCACTAAGTATTTAACAAAGCAAAGTTTAAACAATGAAACAAAAGGGTAATAACTAATAATTAACTTTAATACGTCATAGGCATGTTGGGTTAAATATTAGGACATTACAATATTTATTTTGAGTCATCACCTAAACTTTAAAGCTTAAAAATGAGCTTGCATTCTCATTGTTATATTCAAGCTTTGCATATCATATTCATATTTCCATTGCCATCAATTTATAATAACAAGATTAAAACGAAGCTTGCATTTGCATGTTTAAGTTTATATCATCACCTAAATAATCTAGTGCTCAAGACTTACCCCTTTCAACTTACATAGATATTTTGGTTCATGGGCATCTACCTTTACAAATATGATTTGATTTTTCAAGGATATAAATGATATATTGTTGTGTTGAAACATTGAAGTTGGTGTCTTACAACTTTTCCTCGAGAAGTATGTTAATTCTTAAAGTGTTAAAACATGGTTCACATAACCAAAATTATTTTATTAAGCTCTCTGACTTTGCTACTGATCTAAGGTTATTACTTGTGTTTCTATAAGGATAAAATTAATTATAAGAGTATTTCTTGATCTAGAATTAATTCTAAGAAAGACTAGTTACTAGAAATGCTTGTTTTGCAATTTTGCATGCTCATAGGAAATTAAATTTTAGATTCTGTTCAAACCTTTCCATAATTAATGTATACTGTTTGGAGTATATTTAACAAGTAAAAATTGTTATTAATGAGTGCGGTAATTATTTGTAGTAATTAAGGAAAGACTAGCAACTAGAAAAAACCAAAAAATGTGAACTCTAGGACTCTTTAAAATGAAAAATATGGTTTCTATCCAGCAAGTGTTAATTAAGTAAAAAGGATGTTTACCACTTAGTAAATGTATAGGAATCACTCATAAATGGATTAGGAGTTTATTCTAGTATCATCGGAAAAGTCGGTAATGAGAAAGGGTAAAAAATATAACTTCTAGAATACTGAAATGGTTTGAGTCTCTTTTCTGCTCAAATCTGTCCAGATTTGTTTAGTGATGATCTTAAGGTTAATAATTAATGAGAATCTTTGGAAATAATCCTTTAGATGCATAAAAGAATAAATACAAAAAATAGGTCTACCCGATTTAGAGGCTTAATCGATTAAGAGTTAATAAGAGTGCTTGCCTTATGAGATGTTATGATTTGATGCGCTTGAAAATTTTGATTATGTTTGCATAGCATGTTATGATTAATTTGGAATTTTTAAGATGCATGTGTTGAAGTAATTATGAAAGCATATAACATTGTAAGATATGTTGTGCCCTTGCATCTTAATATAACATGCTAATGTTAAGGTGACATAAAACATATGGAAATGATCCTCTAGACTCCCCGAATTAAAGGACATGTGAGGTGATCCAATAAGGAAGTGATCCTTTGGACTCCTCGAATTAAAGGTTATGAAAGGTGATTCTAGCCCCCTATCCCGTACTTAAGAGTCGGGTGTTAACTTATCTTAAGGATAAGAGCATGTTAGTGACGACTAGTGAGGTATGAGCTCATAACCTAAAACTCTCAAAAGGAGAGAGTAATAGGGTGGCCTAATAAGAGAAAGAAATAGCCTAAGTCACCTAAAAGATAAAATAAGGTAATTCATGTTATGTTTACTATGTTCCATGAGTATCACTTATGTTTGTATATAGTATGTTGCACCTTGCATTGACATGCATTTCATGATGAGGTATGATGCATTCATGACATCCAAGATGCATATTAAAAATGAATAGGCCTCGGCAAAAGGTATTTTAGAACTTAGCATACTCACTATTTCATAATGAAACCCGAGGTTCCTGAGGACATAGATGATAACACTGGGATATGCCCTATTGAGATTCTTTATCAAGTTTCTCACTCCCTCTATCTTTTCTTTCCATCATGTTTTCAGAGGATGATGGCGGCATTCGTGATCTACGTTGACGCGCTGACTTGGGAGTGTAACGCCTCGATTTTTTTACTGCTAAGTAAAAATTACCAAAATTTCCTAGGTAATTTTTTCACGTAATTCAAGGTCAAATGATTCTCAATAAAAGAATATAACATTAGAGAAACATCATAGGAGACTTGATTAGCGATTCGTGCGGAAGTTGCGAACCCCGATTTTTCTATATGTGTAAAATGACCAAAATGCCCCTGAGGTCATTTTTACTTAGAAATCAAGGATAACCAATCTAAATTATCTTTGAGGGGTTAATTCTATGCCTGATGGGGATTATATGTGCCTTAGAGATAAAAATCTCAATTCTCAATTTTTACCGTAAGTAAAATTACCGTTTTACCCCTACAGTAATTTTTCATGAAATTATATAATCTTTGAATTCGGTTTTCACCCAAAGGTTCAAAATGACTATTTCAAGTATGATTTGAGTATGACCAGTAATTACAAGAAGTTTTTACGTGAAATTACCTTTTTACCCCCAGTTGTGGTAAATAGGTTTACTTGCGTAATTAAGATAGTATTAAAGCTCTATTTGAACTCAAATTGATTTCACTCATCAACCTTGAGTTTAAATTAATTACCTAAGGTTAAAAATTAATTACTGTGGTAATTAGAGTCTACAATTACCAAAGGTAAAATTAAATTACCGTTCCTTAATTATGAAAGCTCATAAAATTAGTGATAATTAAGATCAAAGTTAAGATTTCAATTTAGGTAAAATCTTGTACATTTACATTTTCTTATCCTAAGTTTAGAACCTATGTTACAAATTGATTTTTGCTCATTTGAAATTAACTTCATTTACTAGTATATGATTTCTCTTTTTACCTTGTCTTGATTTTGTCCTAAACACTTAACCTTTTACCATTTTCGCTAACCTATCAATTCCTAATCTTTTACCTAAGTAAGTACACATCAAATACATGATTTACCACTTGCAAATGATAAGAAATTTGATCCAAATGTAATCAGAAGACGACACCGTTTTATGCCCCATTATATCATATTTTAATTTTAATTGTTTTTCCAACAAAGAAACATATCCAACCATAACACCATACTTTTAGCTTTCTTTTGCATTATTTTTGGCTATGTTTAATCAAAAGAAAATCCACCCATTTCAGCGATAATTTGATCAGCAACAATGTCTCCCATTAGTATCATATTTTAGTATTTTCATCCATTATGCATGAACAAAATTATTACTAAGAATAAAAGCATTTTTTTATGTTTCTTTAATTGAAAATGAAATTTAAAATCCATTTTCCAACCATGAAGGTAGCTGCCAGCCTCCTTGGCCTATAAATATGAGCTCTTCCATTGTCTAAATGCACACACAAACATTCTTAACTTTAGCATTTTTTTACTTGATAGTTTTCTTCCATTGCCTAAATGCACACACAAACATTCCTAGCCTTAGCATTTTCTTACTTGATAGTTTTCTTACTCAAAGTTTGTTCAAAGTTCTCTAATTCTCTCAATACATCAAGCTTTCTTCTTCTTCCTCATTCACACTCAAGAGACTCTATTCCCAACCTCTAATCAAGTTCTAAACCTCAAGCATACACATTTCAACCATAAATCAACTCTTAAACACATAACCTTTCCATTATCAAACACAAAAAAACAAGAAAAATCCTCCCTCCATTTGCTCTAATCTTGGCCAAAATTCAGGGACATATTTTCTTCTTCTAACTTCTCTAAAGATCAACCATTATCTTTGATAACAAGAAACAACTTGGTAGGGATTTTATTTCATGTTCTTTCTTTTGTTCTTCCTTTATATTTTCAATTTTTATGATTTGATAATGACCATGGCTTGATGATGAGGAATCATGGTGGTGGTTGTGAATCCATCATTTAAATGACCTCTAAAGCCCAAGGTTTAATTCTTCACGTTAAAAGATTAATAAAGGAATTACTAAGTTTTGAGTTTTAAGCTTAACAAGATATAAAAATGAACTAGCATCCATATTTATGTTTCAAGTTCTCGCACATCATATTTACATTTCAAGCTTTGCATAATCATATTTATATTTCAAGTTATCACTTTAATTCATGAAGATAATAATATGAACTTACATATTCATATTTACATTTCAAGTTATCACCTAAATCATAAAGATCTAAGAATAAAATTGCATCTTTATATTTATATTTCAAGCTTTGCATAATCATATTTATATTTCAAGTTATAACTTTACTTCTTGAAGATAATAACTTGCATATTCATATTTACGTTTCAAGTTATCACCTAAATCATAAAGACCTAAGAATGAATTTGCATCTTCATGTTTATATTTCTAGCCTTGCATTTCATATTTATATTTCCAAGTTATCACCTTATAATGATAATAATAAGGTTACAAGACAAGTTTATAATTCTAGTCATCACTTAAATCCTAAAGTTCAAGACTTGCTTCTTTTATCTTAAATGGCAATTTTAATCATGGACACTTCTCATCTATTTATTTTTGGCCCTTATATAATTCTGATTTAAATCTTGTCATATTTTATTTTTAGGTATGATCTTGTCTTTAGAGATATACAAAAAAAATTTGAAAGACTTAGAAATTGTAAAAGATTAATAATGTGGTTTTTCTCATGATTCTAAACCGTAAAGTTTAAGTATTCTGTTCTAATCTTTTAGACCTAGAATGGTTACTGATTTAGGATGTTTAGATGAGTTTAAATCACTAATGGTTATTGTAAAAATTATTTTTAGTGTTTTAGGAAATACTGGTAACTAAAAAGGATCAAAATTATGTTTTTATGAAGCTTTTAGAATGCTAATTTTTCTGATTTCTATTCAGCCCTGTTCATCACTGTTCACCACTATTCACTACTATTTATAGCTGTTCACACACTTGAGGATCACTAATAATTGTCATAAAAATTGTTCTTAGCATTTTAGGAAAGTCTAGTAATTAGAAAGGATTAAAATTGTGTTTTCGTGAAGCTTTAAGGAGATTAATTTTCTGATTCTGTTCAAGAGTTGTTCAAGGCTGTTCATGTTGTTCACATACTTAAAAACTACAAACATTTGTTATAAAAATTGTTTTTCGTACCATAGATGCATAGAAGGGTAATTACAAGTGTTAGTTTAGGCCGTTTTGCTAAATGCGAAAAGTTGTGTTTTGAACTATCAACTAAATTATTTCAGCCAAATGATTTTATTTAGAGCTACTAATGATGTTGAATGTGTCCGTAAGTTCAAAATACCATTTATGAAGTTTAGATAAAGTTTTAGAAATTTCGGTTATTAAAAACAAGCGATTCTGTACTTTGACCTTTAAAGTATGTTATAATTTGGTCTATGGCCCTAAAAGGTTTTTATGATGAGTTTTAAATGGTTCTAGTCGTTATATGTCTATTGAAAGTATTGGTTAATACTAAAGATCTTTGGTTTGTGAGAATGTGTTAAAAAGGGGTATTTACGTTTTAACTCGTAACCTTTGCGAAATTGCGACTTAACCCCTTTTGAGGCTTAAGCATATATATTGATAAATTTGATGAGATGAATGTGATTGATATCTCGCAAAGGCTATGTTCATGTGTTGAAATTTATATGGCTTATGGATATATACAATGAAATATGGTGCATGTTTATGTGATTTAAATTATGGCATGTTATGGTTATGTTTGATTCATTGAGATGCATAAGTTCATGAAGTTTATGAGCATGAAATATTGAAATGATGAGTTATTCATGTTTGCATCTCATATATCAGGCCAAGATTAAAGGTGACAAAAGACACATGGAAATGATCCTCTAGACTTCCTGAATTAAAGGTTATGAGAGATGATTCAAATAGGAAGTGATCCTTTGGACTTCCCGAATTAAAGGTTATGAAAGGTGATCCTAATGCCCCCTATCCTGTACCTTAAGAGTCAGGAATTTAACTTATCAATAGATAAGATTACGCTAGTGATGACTAGTGAGGTATGAGCTCATAACCTAGAACTCTCGAGAAAAGAAAGAATATAGGGCGGCCCCCAAGGAAAAGAGAATAAAGAAGTTTAAGTCACCTGTAAGAATGATGATCATGATGTTCTTTATATCATATGCATTGTTTTATGAATTTTATGATATTATGTATATGATATTGATATGCATCCATGACTAATATGTTGCATTCATGACATTAAGATTCATGCTAAAAGATACGGGCCTCAACTAATGGTATTTAGAACTTAATAAATGAACCTTATATATATGTTCACCATTTTCATAATTAAACCCGAGGTTCCTGGGGACGATGATGATGACACTTGTGTTAGAGTCGAGAAATGCTACTGAGATTCTTGTATAATTTTCTCATCCCTTTTCTTTTCCGTGTCATCTCCAGACATGAATGATGGTGTAGTTCATGATTTATCTTGAGACCGGACGAGGAGCTACAGAGATAACTTCCTTTCGGATATTTGCCTTTAGAGTGATCGTATCTCATTTATCAGTTTGTATTCTATTGATGGATATATATTAATGTCCTTAAGTTTACAAGACATCACTATTATGATACAGTTATTGATATGTTATTATTATTTGAGTTATGTTATGCCATGGTTGTATT
This sequence comes from Dalbergia cochinchinensis, assembly GCA_031216125.1. Lineage (NCBI taxonomy): Eukaryota > Viridiplantae > Streptophyta > Magnoliopsida > Fabales > Fabaceae > Dalbergia > Dalbergia cochinchinensis. The sequence goes on from CM062372.1 coordinate 30,829,802, forward strand.
ATGTACTTATCTGTTTCTAACATCTCTCTTACGCAGGCAAGACAAAATGACATTAGATATTTAGTATGCGCGGTTCATGTTTTTGGTATTTAAGTTCAAAAAAAATTTTTACCCATATTTTCACTAAAGTATTTTCAAGGAGTTTTGAGTTAAATATTGGAACAAAAGAGTAATAACTAATAATTAACTTAAATGCGTCCTAGGCATGTTGAGTTAAATATTAGGGTGTTATATTTTGGTATCAGAGCAGTTCAATTCTCAAGGAGCCTAAGTGGACTGACTATGCTTCTCAAACATGATGTGATAGTTATGTCATGTGCAGATTACCTTGTTAATAGAATGAGCTATAGGATAGAAATACATGATTGTTGTATTTGGAGGTGCCATGTTAACTAGCTCACTTAGCATTAAGTATTGAGCCTGATCACCTTAATATTTGCTGTTTTGTGTGCTCAGGAACTAATGGCACCCCCAAGACAGAATAGGACTTCAAACAGTAATGAGAAAAATAATGCAACTGCTGAAGCTTTGAGGGACATGGTGAGAGCCATGCAAATGATGTTCGAAAGAATGGATTGCCAAGGTGAAAATGGATGCTGTTCTGTTACTACTGAAGGCCTTGAGCATGCCCGATTTGGGGAATTTCGTAAGGCAAATCCATCATCATTTACAGGAGCTCTAAACCTAAATCATGCTGATGAATGGATAAAGAATATAGAGAAGATCTTTATGGTGGTGATGTGCTCTGAGGAACAAAAGGTGACCTTTGCTACATACATGCTGGAGGCAGATGTCGAGTTCTGGTGGACTGGCACCCGAAGGCTATTAGATGCGTCTGGCACCTACATTAATTGGGAATTTTTCAAAGCTCACTTCTATGAGAAGTACTTCCCCGAGTCCATGAGGAATGCCAAAGACATAGAGTTTATGCAGTTGACTCAAGGGGGTATGAACATTGCTCAGTACATTGCGAAATTCGAGGAGCTAATCAAGTTCTCGAGAATTTTCCAAGGCAACCCGGATGAATATTGGAAGTTCATGAAGTATGAATTCGGACTAAAGGTAGAGAGATAAATGTCGCTGTTACTCACTTGGAGATTAGGGATTTTCCTACCTTAGTCAACAAATGCCGTATCATTGAAGACAGTCAAAGGAAGCTGGGTACATCAAGGGCAGACAACTTTGCAAAGAAACTGGCACCACAAGCCCCAAGGTTCAAGCCCCAAAATTGACCACTTTTCAGACCACAACCCAGGCTGCAGTTTAGGCCACAAGGTCCGAGGAAGGACTTTCATCAAGGGGGATCAGGTGGAACCAATGTAACGCCCCAATTTTTTACTGTAATTTTTACTGTCATTAGAAATTACTCAATTACCAAATTACCATAGGTAATTATTGCATAAGATTTGAGGCCGAACAATCCTCAATAAAGGAATATAACATTAGAAGAGAGGTTAGAAACGATTCATGCGAGAGTCGCAAATCCCGAATTTCTGTACGTATAAAATGACCAAAATGCCCCTGAAGTTATTTTACTCAGAAAATGAGGATCGTGGGCCCCACCTATTCTCAAGGGGATATTTTGAGGATAATAAGGGATTGTTTGTGTTATGTGTGTTAATAGAGCAGAAGGATCTCAATTTTGAGTTCCGACGCGCGAAATGACCAAAACGCCCCTGTGGCTGTTTTAACCCCGATGTGCCTGCCGACTGAGCCCGAACCTCACTAAAATGTTTTAAAATGTGTTTTTAAGCCATGATTAACCATTGGTTAAGCTCGGGTGGCCTCGGCGATTTTAAGTGAAAGTACGATTTTGCCCTGTTTTTGGCGATTTTGCGATTCGGGATTTTGATTAGATATCTGAAACCTAAGCAATATTAGGCTCAAATTAAAGCTTATTAAATTCTAAATATTAATCTAGAGTCAAAATTATGTATTTAGATTGATTAGAACCCAAAATTGCTCAAAAACACCCAAATTGCTTACTAATTCACTTAAACCCTTAACCGTAAATTCTCTAAATTACATGAATACCTTGCCTACACCTAAATAATGCATGGAACACACAAATTTCACTTCTTTGGGCTGTAATGGATGAAATTATTGATGCCATTATGCAGCTCAATTATTTCCAAAAGTTGCACTAAAATAAAATGCCAAAATGTCACCATAAGAGACATAATTCCTTAATTTCATACAACTTTGTCTAAAATGATTTTTCCTCCCTTATTTCTCCTGCAAAATTCCGTCCACTACCTCATCATGTTCGCCAATTAGAAGCCTCAAAATCTTCTATAAATAGGCTTGCTTGAGTGGTATTGGAATGCTTGGTTCATAACTAGTTTTTAGGAGCACCAAAAACTTTCTTTCTTCCTCCTCTTTGGCTGAATTCTTTCTTCAATTTTTCAAAGAGATTTTGTTTCATTTCACTTCAAGAAACCAAGTTCTCTTCCTCTTCTTCAACTCAGATTAGGTAGGGAGTAGTTTCTAAATTTATTCTATGCTTTGAGGAGTTGTGTTTTTAGCTCAAAATGATGAAATTATGAACTTACCTTAGCTTTTCATTTTGGTTTTCTTCTTCAATTTTTCTTTAACCAATTCAACCATATGGCCTAGGTGGAACTAAGATGATGGCTTGATGATGAGGACCTTGAGGGTGGGTTGTAAATCCATCACAAGTTAGGCCTCTAAAGCTTGAAAATTCCACTTGATGCAAAACCTTAAAGAATAATGCTTTATGATGCTAAAACAAAGATTTTTAGTTTAGAACTTGAAAGATGTATTTTCCTTTTATGTTTTGTTTCTTGTTAAGATATGTATTGGGTTGAATTTATAATCCTTTTAAAGTCTTGAAGGAGCTCTAGTAAAGAAACAAAATGAATTTGCATCCATGATTAAGTTTATGCTTTGCATAACTATGTTTACCTTCTATGTCATCACTAAATTTTCAAGAATGAATAAATGAACTTGTATTTCTCATGTTTAAATTCCAAGCTTGTATTTCATGTTTATGTTTCAAGTCATCACTTAATCTTTCAAGATAATAAAGAGGTTGCACCTCATATTTAATTTATGCTCTCACTATATTTTATAATGGCTAAAAGAATCAACGCATGGCATGTTTATTTTATGCCATCACCTAAAGATCCTAGAGCTCAAAGACTTGCCCATGTATCACGAGCAAAGAAATATGATTATTGGAGTTAAAGAATTTATTCTTTAAAAAGTCTTGAGATTGGAGCCTAAAAAGATGTAATAATAATTCTCTTCTCCCTCTACTGGTCCTGTGCGGACTACCGCCGCTCCGGTTTCTTAATATTCTCTTCTCCCTCTACTGGTCCTATGCGGATTACCGCCGCTCCAGTTTATTGTATCATGTTTATATTTCAAGTTCTTGCATCATGTTTAATTTTCAAGTCATCACCTTAAATCTTAAAGATAAAGAAATGGAATTGCATATCATGTTTATAATTCCAAGCTATCACCTTATAAAGATAAGATTAAAATAAGGTTGCATAGCATGTTTATAATTCTAAGATGTCACCTAAATCTCTAAAGCTCAAGACTTACTCCTTTTATCTTAAGTGAGAATTTTAATTGTGAAGATCCTCCCAAATTTGACAAAAGAACTAGTTTCTAAATGAGTTTTAAGGCTTTGCAAGGATTTTACGGGGAACTAGTATTTTATATGCACTTAAAATATGATTCTATGTAATTGCATGAGGTTCATGATTCGGCCACTGACCTGAGTTTAGTATCAATGTGTGATAATGATTTGATATGATTGAAGTTGTGATAATTATGGTTTATTGTTAAGAGAATGATTCATAATTAGTTTAGTAACTAATTAGTTCTATAATTGATAATTCTATGTAAGGATTGGATGCTTATTAAGTACTTGATATCATTGAATGATTTCTGGCTTGCATGTTATAGTTCTTTGTTGCAAATAATGAGAATGCTTATACATGAAATATTCTTTATTATGTAAAATTTACCTTTGTTGCTAGAAGAAAGTGTATCATTGTAAAAGTGTAATTTGGAAAGGTTTTGGCTAAGGAAAGACTTGGTATTTAAGCGTGTCCATTGTGACCCACCTCTCTTTCTTAGGAATCTCCCATATGCATGATTACGAGCTTGATATATATTATTCTAGCTTAAGACTATAAATGAGAAAATGTTATGATGTTTATGAATTGTATTGTGATATAACATGCAAAGATTTAATGGTGACTTAAACTTATAAGAAAATGATCCTTTGGAACCATCAGACTATAGGTGGTGAAAAGGTGATTTTAGCCCTTTAACCCGTTCTCTCAAAGGGTAGAGTCGGGACTTTAGCTTATCAAAAGGGATAAGTATATGCTAGTGACAACTAGTAAAGTATGAGCTCATAACCTAAATTACTCCCAAAAGGGTGGAGTATAGGGTGGCCTAAGGAAAATAATGATGATGATAAGATTTTAAGTCACCTAAGGCACTAAAGAAATGAAATATGTGCACTATGTCCACGTGTAGCTAATATTATATGACGTTCTTTTATGCATGTTATTTGATAATGATGATGAGGAAAATGATGTAATGATAAAGGAAAAGTTCATTGTAAATATGACATGTTAAGATTATGATGCATTATAAGACGCATGATTAAAAATTGACAAACCTCGGTTAAGTATTTGTCCGAACTTAAAATGAATCTTTGCATGCTCACTATTTTAGAATAATCCCGAGGTTCCTAGGGACTTTGATGATGACACTGTAGAAGAAGGTACCTTACTGAGAATTCTTTAGCAAGATTCTCACTCCCTTTTCTTTATTTCCGTCATTGTCTCCAGATTCAGATGGCGACATTCGTCCTGTTCGTTGATACCCCTACTTGGGAATTTCACTATGATCCGGTGCATCGCTCGTATCATTTTGAAGGGAGGTGCGCAGTTCATGTTTTTATTTATGTAGGTCATCCATTTTCACATCCTGTCCCTAGTTATCGATTTTCTCCTACTTCTCCCTATGGCGATGAAATGGTTTTCGAACATGCACGTCCACTTGATGAAAGGATGTTATGTTCTTATCCCGCTTCATCTGTTGTCCATGGATTTCCAGAGTATGTTCCCGAGACGAGATATTCTGAAACTGATCCTTTAGAGGACACTCCTACTCATGTATATTCTGAGAGCTCTGCTCCTACTCCCACACGTGTAAGAGAAGGTAGTGAGGAAACAGTTGTTCAGCCAAGGTTAGCAAGAAGGCCGTCCATGCAACCCCAGCCTAGTGCATCTCGTGTGTCCCCTCCCGAGGGAGCTCATCAGTGGATCGGATTTATTCCCCCATTTCCAGGACAGTGGCCATAGAGGGTTCTTAGTAGATTTATGTGTGATCATGCACCCTAGTTTTAGGATAACCTTCCCGGCTTATGGAGTTATCTAGTTTAGGGGCATGTATTTCCTTAAGTATATTTTCTTTTATGGATCTGCATAAGATAATGATGTATGAACATAACCCACCCTTTGAGTGAGGTTATTGTATGTAAATATATGCTATAATGTGCTTATGGATGTTATATGATGGAGCCTAAGTGATATGATGTGATATATTCTTAAACGTCTTATTATACTCCGCTTACTCGTTCACGTTGTACTCGGCTCACGTTTTCAATTATGTGTTTAAAAAAAAAAAATGGCTCGTAATTTCACTAAGTATTTTCAAATTATGAAGAAAGAACCAAAGCAAGGAGTAAAGTCTAGTCATTAATCAGATTCAACCTAGGTGTATCTGGTTAATTACTAGGGTGTTACAACCAAAGTTTAGAACCTATGTTAAAAATTGACTTTTACTCATTTGAAATTAACTTCATTTACTAGTATATGATTTCTTTTTTCACCTTGTCTTGATTTGTCCTGAACACTTAACCTTTTACCGTTTTCACTAACATATCAATTCCTAATCTTTTACCTAAGTAAGTACACATCAAATAAATGATTTACCACTTGCAAATGATAATAAATCTGATCCAAATGTAATCAGAAGACAACACCCTTTTATTCCCCATTATATCATATTTTAATTGTTTTTCAAACAAAGAAACATATCCAACCATAACACCATACCTTTAGCTTTCTTTTGCATTATTTTTGGTTATGTTTAATCAAACGAAAACCTACCCATTTCAGCCATAATGTGATCAGCAACAATGTCTCCTATTAGCATCATAGTTTAGTGTTTTCATCCATTATGCATGAACAAAATTATTACTAAGAATAAAAGCATTATTTTTATGTTTCTTTAATTGAAAATGAAATTAAAAACTCTATTTTCCCGCCGTGAAGGCAGCTACTATATAGCCTGCTTGGCCTATAAATATGAGCTCTTCCATTGCCTAAATGCACACACAAACATTCCTAGCCTTAGCATTTTTTTACTTGATAGTTTTCTTACTTAAAGTTTGCTCAAAGTTCTCTAATTCTCTCAATACTTCAAGCTTTCTTCTTCTTCCTTATTCACACTCAAGAGACTCCATTCCTAACCTCTAATCAAGTTCTAAACCTCAAGCATACACATTTCAACCATAAATCAACTCTTAAACACATAACCTTTCCATTATCAAACACAAAAACACAAGAAAAATCCTCCTTCCATTTGCTCTCATCTTGGCTGAAATTCAAGGACATATCAAGGACATATTTTCTTCTTCTAATTTCTCTAAAGATCAAGCATTATCTTTGGATAACAAGAAACAACTTGGTAGGGATTTTATTTCATGTTCTTTCTTTTGTTCTTCCTTTATATTTTTGGTTTTTATGATTTGATAATGACCATGGCTTGATGATGAGGAATCATGGAGGTGGTTATGAATCTATCATTTAAATAACCTCTAAAGCCCAAGGTTTAATTCTTGATGTTAAAAGATTAACAAAAGAATTACTAAGTTTTGAGTTTTAAGCTTAACAAGATATAAAAATGAACTAGCATCCATATTTATGTTCCAAGTTCTCGCACATCATATTTACATTTCAAGCTTTGCATAATCATATTTATATTTCAAGTTATCACTTTAATTCTTGAAGATAATAATATGAACTTGCATATTCATATTTACATTTCAAGTTATGACCTAAATCATAAAGATCTAAGAATGAAATTGCATCTTTATATTTATATTTCAAGCTTTGCATAATCATATTTATATTTCAAGTTATCACTTTAATTCTTGAAGATAATAACTTGCATATTTATGTTTACATTTCAAGTTATCACCTAAATCATAAAGACCTAAGAATGAATCTCCATCTTCATATTTATATTTCAAGCCTTGCATTTCATATTTATATTTCCAAGTTATCACCTTATAATGATAATAATAAGGTTACAAGATAAGTTTATGATTCTAGTCATCACTTAAATCCTAAAGTTCAAGACTTGCTTCTTTTATCTTAAATGGAAATTTTAATCATAGACACTTCTCATCCATTTATTTTTGGCCCTTATATAATTTTGATTTAAATCTTGTCATATTTTATTTGTAGGTATGATCTTGTCTTTAGAGATATACAAAGAAATTTTGAAAGACATAGAAATTGCACAAGATTAAGAATATGGTTTTTCTCATGATTCTAAATGCTAGAGTTTAATTATTCTGATCTAATCTTTTAGAACTAGAATGGTTACTGATTTAGGATGTTTAGATGAGTTTAAATCACTAGTGGTCATTGTAAAAATTGTTTTTAGTGTTTTAGGAAAAACTAGTAACTAAAAAGGATCAAAATTATGTTTTTATAAAGGTTTTAGAATGCTAATATTTTTTATTTCTATTCAGCCCTGTTCACCACTGTTCACTACTATTTATATCTGTTCACACACTTGAGGATCACTAATAATTGTCATAAAAATTGTTCTTAGCATTTTAGGAAAGTCTAGTAACTAGAAAGGATTAAAATTATGTTTTTGTGAAGCTTTAAGGAGATTAATTTTCTGATTCTGTTCAAGAGTTGTTCAAGGCTGTTCATGTTGTTCACATACTTAAAAACTACTAATATTTGTTGTAAAAATTGTTTTTCATACCATAGATGCATAAAAGTGTAATTACAAGTGTTAGTTTGGGCCGTTTTGCTAAATGTGAAAAGTTATGTTTTAAACTATCAACTATGTTATTTCAGTCAAATGATTTTATTTAGAGCTACTAATGATGTTGAATGTGTCCAGGAGTTCAAAATACCATTTATGAAGTTTAGATAATGTTTTAGAAATTTCGGTTATTAAAAACAAGCGATTCTGCACTTTGACCCTTAAAGTATGTTATAATTTGGTCTATGGCCCTAAAAGGTTTTTATGATGAGTTTTAAATGGTTCTAGTAGTTATATGTCTATTGAAAGTATTGGTTAATATTAAAGATCTTTAGTTTGTGAGAATGTGTTAAAAAAGGGTATTTACGTTTTGACCCGTAACCTTTGAGAAATTGCGACTTAACCCCTTTTGAGGCTTAAGCATATATATTGATAAATTTGATGAGATGAATGTGATTGATATCTCGCAAAGGCTATGTTCATGTGTTGAAATTTATATGGCATATGGATATATACAATGAAATATGATGCATGTTTATGTGATTTAAATTATAGCATGTTATGGTTATGTTTGATTCATTGAGATGCAAAAATTCATGAAGTTTATGAGCATGAAATATTGAAATGATGAGTTATTCATGTTTGTATCTCATATATCATGCCAAGATTAAAGGTGACAAAAGACACATGGAAATGATCCTCTAGACTTCCAGAATCAAAGGTTATGAGAGAGGATCCAAATAGGAAGTGATCCTTTGGACTTCCCGAATTAAAGGTTATGAAAGGTGATCCTAATGCCCCCTATCCCGTACCTTAAGAGTCAGGAATTTAACTTATCAAAAGAGATAAGATTACACTAGTGACGACTAGTAGGTATGAGCTCATAACCTAGAACTCTCGAGAAAAGAAAGAATATAGGGTGGCCCCTAAGGAAAAGAGAATAAAGAAGTTTAAGTCACCTGTAAGAATGATGATCATGATATTCTTTATATCATATGCATTGTTTTATGAATTTTATGATATTATGTATATGATATTGACATGCATTCATGACATTAATATTCATGCTAAAAGATACAGGCCTTGGCTAATGGTATTTAGAACTTAATAAATGAACTTTATATATATGTTCACCATTTTCATAATTAAACCCAATGTTTTTGGGGACGATGGTGATGACACTTGTGTTAGAGTCGGGAAGCCCTACTGAGATTCTTGTGTAAGTTTCTTATCCCTTTTCTTTTCCCTGTCGTCTTCAGACATGAATGATAGTGTAGTTCGTGATTTATCTTGAGACTAGACGAGGAGCAATAGAGATAACTTCCTTACGGATATTTTCCTTTAGAGTGATCATATCTTATTTATCAGTTTGTATTCTATTGATGGATATATATTGATATCCTTAAGTTTACAAGATATCACTATTATGATACAGTTATTGGTATGTTATTATTATTTGAGTTATGTGATGCCATGGTTGTATTATATATTTATCTGTTTCTAACATCTCTTTTACGCAGGCAAGACAAAATTACGTTAGATATTTAGTATGTGCGGCTCACGTTTTTGGTATTTAAGTTCAAAAAAAAAATTTACCTATATTTTTACTAAAGTATTTTCAAGAAGTTTTGAGTTAAAAACTGGAACAAAAGTGTAATAACTAATAATTAACTTAAATGCGTCCTAGGCATGTTGAGTTAAATATTAAGGTGTTACAGGGAGCTATATTTTGACGTCACATACGAGTCATACCACTTCATAGGCCACTGTTCAGTCCGTATGTTCGTGTTTCTGGATTGATCGTTTGCTCATCTCGTCATCAGTTTCCGTTTCACTCCTATTACGCCTTTTGTCGATGAGCTCCTCCTTGAGCGTGCGTGCCCCCTGTGGAGAGCAGACTCGACGCACCCCTGTCGCTGCCTCAGCAATGCGAGATTTCCCTGAGTGTGTTCCCCACTCTCCCCTGGCTCATTCAGAGACTGACCCCTTTGAGGACTCTGCCATCGAAGTCCCATCCATCGATTCTTCCCCCACCGTGCCCATGGAGATCGGTGGAGGTAGGGAGGCTACAGTGACACAGCCGATTCGTGGAGGCCGAATGAGGATGATACCCTGTCGTGGAGCACATGCTCGACCATCTCACCGTTTGGCCACTCTAGCCGAACTGGCTCAGTGGGTTGATTATGTTCTTTCCCCTTGGGACAGGCACAGTAGAGGGTGGACTGTTGGCGTGGTAGTGCTGGTACATATATTTTGCATAGGATAGCCTTCTTTTGTATTAGAGGTTATCTACTTTAGACGCACTTGGGCAGGCGAGGCTTTCTGGTTGATGTATTTTATGTTTTCTTATTTGTATTTGCACGGATGACTGTATTAATACTACTATTTAACTTGGTGTATGGCAGAACCTTTATTTTATATATATATATATATATGATGGCTATTATGTTATGATCTTGTGATTTTATTTCATAGTATGAATGGTTTCTTGTTGTTATTCACGGATCCAACGATGTAGTGTTTATCTTATGCACAGCTCACATTTTCATCTCTTATTTCAAAAACAAATTTTACTCATATTTTTATTAAGTATTTTTTAAAAATTAAAATTAAGAACTAGAACAAAAGAGTAATGACTAATAATTAATTTGAATACGTCATAGACATGCTGGGTTAAATATTAAGGTGTTACATGCAATGCTTTTTGATATGTCTCAACATGCCACAATGATAGCAATTAAAATCCTTTCTTGTCTTAGACTTACCCCTTGACTTGCTACGACTCTCTGACCTGTCAGTATTATAAGGTCTTCTACTCTGACTTTTCTCCTGTGACTCTACAACAAGTACTTCTGACTGGGTAAAGGCACTAATCAAACCTCACTCTCTTCTTCTGGCTTCTTTATTCGATATGCTTCCTTTAACTATTGACAACATCAACTTCTCATTTGGAGCTGAGTTAGTCAATATCATAACCAGGACTTCCTAACTGTCAGGAAAATAACTCAACAACAATAATACTTGCAACTCATTAGATAATGTAATCTCATTGGTTGTCATACTACCAAAAAAGTGCTACTTAGTGGCAGTTATTTACCGGCGGTTCAAGAAACCGCCGCTATATTTTGTATTTCCTTGCGGTTTAAAATGACAGCCACAATTCAAATTGTTTAACGGCGATTACTTTCTCCAACATCCGAGCATTAAAGAAAAAGGGTGAAAAATTAAAACTTAGAAAAGTAAAACCTCATCTTCCCCTATCTCGCTCTTAGAATCAAGTTCTTTCTCTAATCTTCCCTCTCTCTCGGTTTCTCTCAGGGGTGCTTCCTCTTAGCCGGCCGATTTCGTTGCCAACCATTCGGTGATGCGGCTTCTTCAATGACAACGGTGAGTTTCCCATGACTCTCCTTCTTCGTCTACGACTCCGGCCAAGATGCATCCCAGATCCCCCTTCATCGAAGCCATCAAAGGCACCATGACCAAAATCCACTCCCACAACCCCAATAACAACAAGTGCCCCCTAATCCCCCTACTCTCACTGTCGCCGCCGGTTGACGAGATCTTTCATCACTCTTCAGCACCCTGATCCTTTCTCATTGTCACCTTGTCAAGGTTCTATTTTATTTTATTTTATCTTATTTTTATTATTATTACTATCCCTGACTCTCGGTTCCATTTTTCCATTTTTAAATGTCCTTGAAGATTTTTCATTTTTTTTGGGGTTCATTTCAATTTGGGTTTATATCCTTTACCTGAAAGAGAAAAGGAAAGGGAGAGAAATATCTGAAACATAATAATCTGATTTGGCTGTTGTGATTTGCAAACGCTAATCAAAACAAACAAACAAACAAAATTAGGGGACATGGGAATGTTTTCGAATAAGATTGATAAAGAACAACTGAAGCCAGTGATCATATTTAATCATGGAGGCAAGCTTACATCTATGCGTATCATGGTCTCTTCTTCTTCTTCTTTTTTTATTTTTAAAGTTGTTACCTTTTTTCTTTATATTTTTTCTGGGTCTCCATTAATTTCTCCTGTAATTGGTTTCATGCAAAGCAATTTATTTATTTAAAAAAAATCTTTTTTTTTGGGTTCTCTCTCTATTTTTCTGTTTTAAACCATTCATATTCAAATTTAGAATTTGTTCTTTTATCAATCTGTTATTGTATCAGATAATTTCAAAGTGACTTGGTTTTTTTAATTTTTGGGTGTGGATTATTTTGTTTAGAATTTTTTTTCATGATACATGAGTGTGATACGTTGGGTTATCAATATAGTCTCTCCCTGCAATGGTAGGAGCAAACCAACTTGAAGTTCAACATGCTGAAGAGCTAAGTGCATGGTTATTGTTGGATTAAGCTTGGGTATGGAGTGAAAATTTGGCAATAAATTAAACCCAGACAAACATAAATGGATAACGAATTATTAGGGAAAAAAACAAACTAAAGCATCAATCTTTCATTATTTGTATGGACGTCAAACTTTGTGATTTTGGGTTTAATCAAGCTCCATAACCCCATTATTCCAATAAGATTAGCCTTTTAGGGAGCATATATGAGCCAAGAGTCCTATATTGTTGGGATTCAAATTGTAAATCAAAATACTTACAAAACACATGAATGACATTGGTATTAGCCTAAGTGTTGTTTTATAGATTTGTTTTATGTGGAATTGCAAGAGTCATGGGTAGTACTTGTCTATTTTCACTAGTGAGAGCACCTATGGAGTTAGAAGAAAATTGTTGCTTTGATTGGAGGAAGAAGTTAATGCAAAACCCTGTTAACTCTATTTTTGACTAGGCTGCCCTAATGCCCATTTATTTTTCACCTTTTTTAAGTCAGTACACTTGGCTATTATCTTTTTAAAGAAAACCTTTCATTTTGGTTATCGTTATGTGCCAAGATTTAATAAGTTGATTGACTCTTATGGAATTACTTGTTAACTTTGTGTTGGTTTTGTTTTTTGTTTGATGGCTTTCAATTGTACTGTGTGTAATGCCCCAATTTTTACTGTAATTTTTACTGTCATTAGAAATTACCGAATTATTGTAGGTAATTATTACATAAGATTTGAGGCCGAACAATCCTCAATAAAGGAATATAACATTAGAAGAGAGGTTAGGAGCGATTCATGCGAGAGTCGCAAATCCCGAATTTCTGTACGTATAAAATGACCAAAATGCCCTTGAAGTTATTTTACTCAGAAAATGAGGATCGTGGGCCCCACCTATTCTCAAGGGGATGTTTTGATGATAATAAGGGATTGTTTGTGTTATGTGTGTTAATAGAGCAGAAGGATCTCAATTTTGAGTTTCGACGCGCGAAATGACCAAAACGCCCCTGCGGCTGTTTTAACTCCGATGTGCATGCCGACTGAGCCCGAACCTCACTAAAATGTTTTAAAATTTGTTTTTAAACCATGATTAACCATTGGTTAAGCTCGGGTGGCCTCGGGCAGTTTTTAAGTGAAAGTACAATTTTGCCCCTGTTTTTGGGCAGTTTTGCGAATTTTGGGATTTTTGATTCGTATACCGAAACCTAAGCAATATTAGGCTCAAATTAAAGCTTATTAAATTCTAAATATTAATCTAGAGTCAAAATTATGTATTTAGATTGATTAGAACCCAAAATTGCTCAAAAACACCCAAATTGCTTACTAATTCACTTAAGCCCTTAACCGTAAATTTTCTAAATTACATGAATACCTTGCCTACACCTAAATAATGCATGGAACACACAAATTTCACTTCTTTGGGCTGTAATGGATGAAATTATTGATGCCATTATGCAGCTCAATTATTTCCAAAAGTTGCACTAAAATAAAATGCCAAAATGTCACCATAAGAGACATAATTCCTTAATTTCATACAATTTTGTCTAAAATGATTTTTCCTCCCTTATTTCTCCTGCAAAATTCCGCCAACTACCTCCTCATTTTGGCCAATTAGAAACCTCAAAATCTTCTATAAATAGGCTTGCTTGAGTGGTCTTGGAATGCTTTGTTCATAACTAGTTTTTAGGAGCACCAAAAACTTTCTTTCTTCCTCGTCTTTGGCTGAATTCTTTCTTCAATTTTTTTCAAAGAGATTTTGTTTCATTTCACTTCAAGAAATCAAGTTCTCTTCCTCTTCTTCAACTTAGATTAGGTAGGGAGTAGTTTCTAAATTTATTTCTATGCTTTGAGGAGTTGTGTTTTTAGCTCAAAATGATGAAATTATGAACTTACCTTAGCTTTTCATTTCGGTTTTCCTCTTCATTTTTCTTTAACCAATTCAGCTATATGGCCTAGGTGAAACTAAGATGATGGCTTGATGATGAGGACCTTGAGAGTGGGTTGTAAATCCATCACAAGTTAGGCCTCTAAAGCTTGAAAATTCCACTTGATGCAAAACTTTAAAGAATAATGCTTTATGATGCTAAAACAAAGATTTTTAGTTTAGAACTTGAAAGATGTATTTTCCAAGCTTTTATTTCATGTTTATGTTTCAAGTCATCACTTAATCTTTCAAGATAATAAAGAGGTTGCATCTCATATTTAATTTATGCTCTCACTTTATTTTATAATGGCTAAAAGAATCAACGCATGACATGTTTATTTTATGCCATCACCTAAAGATCCTAGAGGTCAAAGACTTGGCCATGTATCATAAGCAAAGAAATATGATTATTGGAGTTAAAGAATTTATTCTTTAAAAAGTCTTGAGATTGGAGCTTAAAAAGATGTAATAATAATTCTCTTCTCCCTTCACCGGTCCTGTGCGGACTACCGCCACTCCGATTTCTTAATATTCTCTTCTCCTCTCTGGTCTGTGCGGATTACCGCCTCAGTTTCTTGCATCATGTTTAATTTTCAAGTCATCACCTTAAATCTTAAAGATAAAGAAATGGAATTGCATATCATGTTTATAATTCCAAGCTATCACCTTATAAAGATAAGATTAAAATAAGGTTGCATAGCATGTTTATAATTCTAAGATGTCACCTAAATCTCTAAAGCTCAAGACTTACTCCTTTTATCTTAAGTGAGAATTTTAATTGTGAAGATCCTCCCAAGTTTGACAAAAGAACTAGTTTCTAAATGAGTTTTAAGACTTTGCAAGGATTTTACGGGGAACTAGTATTTTATATGCACTTAAAATATGATTCTATGTAATTGCATGAGGTTCATGATTCGGCCACTGATCTGAGTTTAGTATCAATGTATGATAATGATTTGATATGTTTGAAGTTGTGATAATTATGGTTTATTGTTAAGAGAATGATTCACTGCATGTTAGAGATAAAACTAGCTCCCTAGAACAACCGAAGAGCTAGAATTTACCTAGTTTTTGACCCCTTTAAGTTTAGCCAATGCCAAATCTGTTTTAGTATGTTATAATTCTGTCTAGGATTAGTTAGCCACGAAAAATTTGGTATCAATTAGACTAGGATTGATCCCGAATACTAAAAATGAACTTAGCAACTAGAAAACCGTAAAAACAAGATTTCTAGAACTCTAGGGTGTTACACTGTGGTGACTTACTAGTTGTATTTTGGGCGTTTATTTTGCAATTTGTAACACCCTAATTTTAACCCAACTTTCTAGAACACATTAGGTTATACATTAGGCTATTACCTCATAGTCTCATCCTTTTCTTAAAAATATTTAGCGGAAATTATGGTAAAATTTTTTTTGAAAGTATAAAACAAAGTGAGACCCGCGAACTTAACTATTCGAATAACAGAAACGTGAGACATGATTAACACTCATAGAGAGAACTCAAAAAGGAAAACATATAATGGTGGAGCAGAAATCATCATAACAAGAGAAACATTTCATTAATAATATATTTAGAGTACATAGGTAGTCATACCCGCATAGGTACAGGCAGAGCTTGTAATACAGAAGAAATAAAATACAACAAGAAACACAAGTGTAGGGTGCGACTACAATAAAAATCCAAAATGCTACCCTCCTAGTAAGCTACGAGTATAAATCCACCACCCCTCCCAAAAGATATAGCCGAAGGAAATATCCTTGCAACGCTTGTGTACTCGAAAGCTCCACCGGGGTGTAGTGCACCTCCCTGGCTAGCGTGTCAATGAAGTCAATGAACATCGCCATCGCTCTCTGAAGATGTGACGGGAGAAGAGAGAGAGGAGTGAGAATTCTTAGTAAAGAATCTTAGTAGGAGTCTCCTATCCTAGGGTTACATCGTTCACATCCCCAGGAACCTTGGGTTTATTTCAAAAAGACAAGTGAGCATATATCAAGTTCATTTTAAGTTCTAAAGTGTATTTTAGCCAAGGTCCATTCATTTTAGGATGATCTTAATGTCATGAATGCAACATAATAAAAAATGTATGCGTGGCGCTACTTAATGCACATACATCAATCATCATCATACTTAGTGGTATTAAGTGGCAATTAGAATACATTCATATGGGACAAACTTAGTGACATAATCATAATCATAAAACTTCTCTTCCTTATGGGCCACCCTAAAAGACAATCGAACTGGGGGTGCTCGGCCGAACCGGTGTCACCCAGAACGTGTCCATCTCTAGGTTATGAGCTCATACCTTAACTAGTCGTCACTAGTTCTTACTTACCATTTAATGATAAGCGTATCATAAATCATAAATCCCGACTATCTGAGTACGGGTTAGGGGCAAATCTCTTAGGGGTGCTCGACAGAACCGGTGTCACCTAAGAGTAAAAAAAATGGGTACCGATGTCACATGAGTTCTATGGAGGTGCTCGGCCAAACCGGTGTCATCCTAGAACCCATCTTAGTACCTTAATTTTCAAAATCTTTAAGTCCCCAAATTTGTCGGAAATTCGGCGGCACGATGGCATCACGCCGAATTTCTTCCAAATTTGTTTTATGCCACATAAACATATATCCTCATATGAATAACGTCATCATCCTTCACATAACATATGCATCATCGTAAAACATCTTAACATACCTTAGTATCATATAAATATCATTCTCATATTCTTAATGTCTTATGCATTGACCGCTATGGTCTTTAACTCACAGTCTAAGTTATGAATCATTCAAAGCTAACCTCTCGGGTACTTAGGAGGTTATGACTAATGTATATCTCTCTTCGTACTATGGTCAAGAATATCTCTCAATCTCAAAGGTGCAGAATTCATAATTTCAACTTTACGGGTACCTAGGAGTCACGACAATGACCCTTTCTAAGTTCGGTTTGCTCCTAAGGCACCAAGATCAAGTCCTAAACCAATTATGAGTCATTTCTACACATTTAAACTAATTTAGAACCATGTTTATCATTACTAAACCTTGCTGGACAGAATCCAGAAAATTCTAACATTAAGGGATCTAGAACTCTCAAATTAATTCTTTTCTAGTTTCTAACCTTTCTTATCTTTTACTTATGAGTTTTTCCATTGATCATACTTAAACATGAGCATGTTATCATCATTAAAACAGCTCATACAGTGGCCAAACATAGCAAGGTGGAACCAAAACAACACTCTCCATACAAAGGCATAAAACATGTAACACCCTAGTAATTAACCAGATACACCTAGGTTGAATCTGATTAATGACTAGACTTTACTCCTTGCTTTGGTTCTTTCTTCATAATTTGAAAATACTTAGTGAAATTACGAGCCTTTTTTTTTTTTAAACACATAATTGAAAACGTGAGCCGAGTACAACGTGAACGAGTAAGCGGAGTATAATAAGACGTTTAAGAATATATCACATCATATCACTTAGGCTCCATCATATAACATCCATAAGCACATTATAGCATATATTTACATACAATAACCTCACTCAAAGGGTGGGTTATGTTCATACATCATTATCTTATGCAAACCCATAAAAGAAAATATACTTAAGGAAATTCATGCCCCTAAACTAGATAACTCCATAAGCCGGGAAGGTTATCCTAAAACTAGGGTGCATGATCACACATAAGTCTACTAAGAACCTTCTATGGCCACCGTCCCGAAAATGGGGAATAAATCCGATCCACTAATGAGCTCCCTCGGGAGGACACACGAGATGCACCAGTCAGTCGCATGGACGGCCTTCTCGCTAACCTCGGCTGAACAAGCTGTTTCCTCACTACCCTCTCTTACGTGTGGGAGTAGGAGCGAGCTCTCAGAATATACATGAGTAGGAGTGTCCTCTGAAGGATCAGTTTGAATATCTCGTCTCGAACATACTGAAATCCATGGACAGCAGATGAAGCGGGATAAGAACGTAACATCCTTTCATCAAGTGGACGTGCATGTTCGAAAACCATTTCATCGCCATAGGGAGAAGTAGGAGAAAATCGATAACTAGGGACAGGATGTGCAAATGGACGACCTATGTAAATAAAAACACGAATCAAGCACCTCCTTCAAAATGATACGAGCGATGCACCGGATCATAGTGGAATTCCCAAGTAGGGGTATCAACGAGCAGGGCGAATGTCGCCATTTGAATCTGGAGACAATGACGGAAATAAAGAAAAGGAGTGAGAATCTTGCTAAAGAATTCTCGATAAGGTACCTCCTTCTACAGTGTCATCATCAAAGTCCCGGGAACCTCGGGATTATTCTAAAATAGTGAGCATGCAAAGATTCATTTTAAGTTCGGACAAATACTTAACCGAGGTTCGTCAATTTTTAATCATCGTCTTATAATGCATCTTATTCTTAACATGTCATATTTACAATGAACTTTTCCTTTATCATTACATCATATTTCTCATCATCATTATCAAAATAACATGCATAAAAGAACGTCATATAATATTAGCTACACATGGACACAGTGCACATATTTCATTTCTTTAGTGCCTTAGGTGACTTAAAATCTTATCATCATCATTATTTTCCTTGGGCCACCCTATACTCCACCCTTTTGGGAGTAATTTAGGTTATGAGCTCATACTTTACTAGTCGTCACTAGCATATACTTATCCTTTTGATAAGCTAAAGTCCCGACTCTACCCTTTTGAGAGAACGGGTTAGGGGCTAAAATCACCTTTTCACCACCTATAGTCTGATGGTTCCAAAGGATCATTTTCTTATAAGTTTAAGTCACCATTAAATCTTTGCATGTTATATCATAATACAATTCATAAACATCATAACATTTTCTCATTTATAGTCTTAAGCTAGAATAATATATATCAATCAGTAATCATGCATATGGGAGATTCCCAGAAAGAGAGGTGGGTCACAATGGACACGCTTAAATACCAAGTCTTTCCTTAGCCGTAACCTTTCCAAATTACACTTTTACAATGATACACTTTCTTCTAGCAACAAAGGTGAATTTTACATAAGAACATTTCATGTATAAGCATTCTTATTATTTGCAACAGCAACTATGACATGCAAGTCAGGAAATCATTCAATGATATCAAGTACTTAATAAGCATCCAATCCTTACATAGAATTATCAATTATAGAACTAATTAGTTACTAAACCAATTATGAATCATTCTCTTAACAATAAACCATAATTATCACAACTTCAATCATATCAAATCATTATCACACATTGATACTAAACTCAGATCAGTGGCTGAATCATGAACCTCATGCAATTACATAGAATCATATTTTAAGTGCATATAAAATACTAGTTCCCCATAAAATCCTTGCAAAGCCTTAAAACTCATTTAGAAACTAGTTCTTTTGTCAAATTTGGGAGGATCTTCACAATTAAAATTCTCACTTAAGATAAAAGGAGTAAGTCTTGAGCTTTAGAGATTTAGGTGACATCTTAGAATTATAAACATGCTATGCAACCTTATTTTAATCTTATCTTTATAAGGTGATAGCTTGGAATTATAAACATGATATGCAATTCCATTTCTTTATCTTTAAGATTTAAGGTGATGACTTGAAAATTAAACATGATGCAAGAACTTGAAATATAAACATGATACAAGAAAGCTGGAGCGGCGGTAATCCGCACAGGACCAGAGAGGAGAGAAGAGAATATTAAGAAACCGGAGCGGCGGTAGTCCGCATGAGGACCAGTAGACGGAGAAGAGAATATTAAGAAACCGGAGCGGCGGTAGTCCGCACAGACCAGTAGAGGGAGAAGAGAATTATTATTACATCTTTTTAAGCTCCAATCTCAAGACTTTTTAAAGAATAAATTCTTTAACTCCAATAATCATATTTCTTTGCTTGTGATACATGGGCAAGTCTTTAAGCTCTAGGATCTTTAGGTGATGGCATAAAATAAACATGTCATGCGTTGATTCTTTTAGCCATTATAAAATATAGTGAGAGCATAAATTAAATATGAGATGCAACCTCTTAATTATCTTGAAAGATTAAGTGATGACTTGAAACATAAACATGAAATACAAGCTTGGAATTTAAACATGAGAAATGCAAGTTCATTTATTCATTCTTGAAAATTTAGTGATGACATAGAAGGTAAACATGGTTATGCAAAGCATAAACTTAATCATGGATGCAAATTCATTTTGTTTCTTTACTAGAGCTCCTTCAAGACTTTAAAAGAATTATAAATTCAACCCAATACATATCTTAACAAGAAATAAAACATAAAAGGAAAAAAAAATACATCTTTCAAGTTCTAAACTAAAAATCTTTGTTTTAGCATCATAAAGCATTATTCTTTAAGGTTTTGCATCAAGTGGAATTTTCAAGCTTTAGAGGCCTAACTTGTGATGGATTTACAACCCACCCTCAAGGTCCTCATCATCAAGCCATCATCTTAGTTCCACCTAGACCATATGGTTGAATTGGTTAAAGAAAAATTGAAGAGGAAAACCAAAATGAAAAGCTAAGGCAAGTTCATAATTTCATCATTTTGAGCTAAAAACACAACTCCTCAAAGCATAGAAATAAATTTAGAAACTACTCCCTACCTAATCTGAGTTGAAGAAGAGGAAGAGAACTTGATTTCTTGAAGTGAAATGACACAAAATCTCTTTGAAAAATTGAAGAAAGAATTCAGCCAAAGAGGAGGAAGAAAGAAAGTTTTTGGTGCTCCTAAAAACTAGTTATGAACCAAGCATTCCAAGACCACTCAAGCAAGCCTATTTATAGAAGATTTTGAGGCTTCTAATTGGCCAAAATGAGGAGGTAGTTGTCAGAATTTTTCAGGAGTAATAATGGAGGAAAAATCATTTTAGACAAAGTTGTATGAAATTAAGGAATTATGTCTCTTATGGTGACATTTTGGCATTTTGTTTTAGTGCAACTTTTGAAAATAATTCAGCTGCATAATGGCATCAATAATTTCGTGCATTACAGCCCAAAGAAGTGAAATTTGTGTGTTCCATGCATTATTTAGGTGTAGGCAAGGTATTCATGTAATTTAGAGAATTTACGGTTAAGGGCTTAAGTGAATTAGTAAGCAATTTGGGTGTTTTTGAGCAATTTTGGGTTCTAATCAATCTAAATACATAATTTTGAATCTAGATTAATATTTAGAATTTAATAAGCTTTAATTTGAGCCTAATATTGCTTAGGTTTCGGTATATGAATCGAAAATCCCGAAATTCACAAAACTGCCCAAAAACGGGGGCAAAATCGTACTTTCACTTAAAAACTGCCCAAGGCCACCCGAGCTTAACCAATGGTTAATCATGGCTTAAAAACACATTTTAAAACATTTTAGTGAGGTTTGGGCTCAGTCGGCACGCACATCGGAGTTAAAAGCGACCTTGAGGCGTTTTGGTCTTTTCGTGCGTCGGAACTCAAAATTGAGATTCTTCTGCTCTATTAACACACATAACACAAACAATCCCTTATTATTCTCAAAACATCCCCTTGAGAATATGTGGGGCCCACAATCCTCATTTTCTGAGTAAAATAACTTCAGGGACATTTTGGTCATTTTATACGTACAGAAATTCGGGATTTGCGACTCTCGCATGAATCGTTCCTAACCTCTCTTCTAATGTTATATTCCTTTATTGAGGATTGTTCGGCCTCAAATCTTATGTAATAATTACCTACGGTAATTCAGTAATTGAGTAATTTCTAATGACAGTAAAAATTACAGTAAAAATTGGGGCGTTACAAAACATACTTTTTAAAGCACATAGGATACTAGTTTCTCTTGGAACCTTTTTAAAACCTTCAAAACTCTTTTGTAAACATTTTTAACATCTAAAATCATCAAGATATTTATAAGGGCAGTAGCTAAGTTGAATTTATTTCAAGAGGTACTAAATCCATAAAACTTAGTTCTATATGTCCTTTGAATCCACATGGACTTAGAAAAATTATAAAGCATAACTTACAGGCATTTGTGATCAAATGAAACTTATCCTAAGTTCATTCATCTCACATAGCCGAAGTGGGCATTCTAAGAGAATGCTTTCCATGTCTAACTCTCATTTGAGACCTTGGGACAAATCTTTGAGCTCTAGAGCTTTAGGTGATACAAAACATAAACATGCCATGCACTTCATTTTTATTGTTCATTAGGGAAATAAAGTGAGAACTTGAAAAGTAAATAGCTCAAAATAAATATGAGATGCAACTTGTTATTATCTTGGATTTTAAGTGATGACTTGAATAATAAACGTGAAATGCAATGCTTGGAAATTAAATATGAATATGCAAGTTCATTTTTTTAGTCTTAGAGCATTAGTGATGACATAAAAATAAATCATGCTATGCAAGGCATAAACTAAATATGAATGCAAGTTCATTTTGGTTTAATAACTAGAGCTCGTCCAAGACTTTAAAGAACCAATATTCACAACCCCAACATAGTCTCATCAAGTCAAGAGAATGGAACTAAAAGAAATCTCCATATTTTCAAGGAAAGGAATTATGGCCGAAATCATGAGGCCAAGAGAAAGTAATCCATATTCCTTTTTGAAATCATTCTTATTTTCTTAAGTTGAAAACTTTAGTGAACTTCATAGCATAATAATAAAAACTAAAGAAAACTCAAGCTTTAGGGGTCTCATTATGATGAACACATAGTCATCATCTAGAGGTCCCCATCATCAAGCCATCATGTATGAGTTTAAAGGTCATGAAGGCCAAAAACTCAAGAAGGAAACCAAGAGAGTTTTAAAAAGAAATTCCAAGAGGTAGCTAGAGAAAAACTCATTTTTCATGGAAATGAGATGCAAAGAAACACTCCTACCTAGAGTGAAGACAAAGAGCTTGAACTTTCAGAGAAGAAAACAAGATGATGAGCTCCTCCAAAAGGCTTGATGTTTTCGGCCAAGGGGAGATAAGGAGGTTAGAGTTGTGTTTGAGGTGAGGTTGTGTTTGAGATGAAATATTTGAGAGGTTTGATGGTGATTCAAGGTTATGGAGTGATGTGTGAAGGTTATGAGATGATGATGATGAAGTAAAGAGATGAAAAAGATGAAGATGAAAAAGAAAGGAACTCTTTGGGACTAGAGAGAAAGAAAGAAACTAGCAAGACTACTCTAAGCTTTAGCAAATGCTCAATGTGCATCCAATGCTAACACAAGCTCCCTAATTATAGAAAAACAAAGTGATAGGTGAGAGAATGGAAAGCATGGCTGATGGTAAGAAAGAGAAAATATCTCTTTGATGGTGTCATACAAGCATGGTTTGAAGCATGGAGCTCATGACACAAGGTATGGCTTCAAGCATGGGTTTTTGAGTGATCTTTTCTTTAAATTGTGGATGAAATTAGGCTTCTAGAAGACCAACATGGCTGGAAGTTTTTCAGCCACAAATAATTGAAGAGAATGATTTATTTTACTTGGTTATTCATTTGGAAAAGCAAGCTTGATTGAAATTATGACAAGGCATGACAAGTAAGGTGATTTGAGGTGATTTTCCTTTAAGTTTGAAATGAAATAATTCATGAAAATGGGGGATGATTTTTGGTCAGATTTGGGCAGCAAGGAGAGAGGAAAAATCTTCCATGTAATTGGGTGTTAATGATAGGATTAAGTGTAGGTTAGTTTAGGTACAAGGTTAGGAGTAATTAAGCTTAAGTTTAGGTAACTAAGCATGTGTATCAGGAATTTTATGATAAGGTTAGGAGTGCTCTTACATCATTAGAGAATTTAAAACTCATTTGTGAATAAACAATGTGTATCACAATCCCATGATTTAAGGAAAGAAAGAGAAAACACTATTTGTGCACTATTTGCACACTATTCATTGATTCCTACACTCAAAGTCCTTGAATTTAAGATAGGGTTTTAAGTTTATCTAAGCAATTTTAGGTTCTAATCATCCTTATTAAATTATTTTGACCTTAGATTAATTATGGAAATTAATTAACCTTCGATTAGAGATTAATATTGCTTAGGTTTCGCTTAACCGTGTGATTAGGTGTAAACATACGAAACTACGGGCAAAACCGTAATTTTGCACTTATTTTGCCCGGGACCTCCGGGACCAAAACTGAGACCACAGAATACATAAAAACGTCTTTTAAACCCATCTAGAGAGATTTCGGGTTCATCCGGCACTTGCAAAAGGGTAAAACGCCATAGGGGCGTTTTGGTCATTTTGATCTGAAAACTCGAAAAACGAGATTTTCGATCCCAGAAAGAAACACAAGTCATCCAATCCCCTTCCAACATTGAGTTTTCCCTTCGAGTACTGCCGGACTTGGCTTTCCTCGAATTCCGGGCTGATAATGACCTCAGGGGCATTTTGGTCATTTTCACTCTAGCAGAAAATCGAGGCATTACACAATTTGATGGTGTTGTTACTATCTGAATTTTATTTTAAGCTGATGAATATATTTTTTCACGTAAAACTTGTTGACTCAAATGATATATAATTGGTAAGCTAGGTTTTGAGACAGAAATTGTGTAGTTGACTCAAATTTATTGTCATATTTTAACACTATGAATTACTTTCCCTATTCATTAATTAGTTTTCATATCCACACAGAACACCCCATCATATTCATTTTGGTTGGTTTGCTTTGTGGTTTCAAGTTCCAGGATTTTCATTTTATTTTCAATGTTAGGTGTAAGTTTTGTGACTATTTTGTCTGCATTTTTTCTCTTATAGATTTTGTTTGAAAAAAGATTGGCTTCATGATTATAGTTCTGATTTTAGTTTTGGTTTTTGTTAGGTGGTCATTCACTTAATGATTAGAATTATTTGTGGTTTCTGCCTATTTTGTCACTTTTTTTCTCTTTTGTTATACCCTACCATGGATGCAATTTGTAGGAAAAAGGTTGGCTTCATGGTGGGAACTTTGGTTTTGGGTTTTATCCTTGTGATTTGCCCATCACTTTAAATCATGAATTTTCTATGTGGTCTGTATTTGATGGCTTTGTGGTGGCAATTGTGATTTTAGATTATATCTAGCAAGATGTGTTAGATTTTTGGTCAATTGTGCCCTACTACTGGACACTGATATGATTTTAGATTTTTTAATGAACAGGTTAAATTTTTTGTAAGTAGATAGTGGAGCATCTAAAAATTAGTTGAAATACAAAGGTTTCTAACTGGCTCCTATGGCAAGGTTAGGCTTCTAATGAGGCAATCCAAAACCCTCAAGATCTGCCCCAATCATCTCAATATGTTTATTCTCTATCCTTTTGCATACTCTTTTTCCACTATTTATTTTCTTTTTTTCTTTTTGGATTTAATTTTGAGATTATTGTTATCATTATCATTATTGTTATTGTTATTGTTTTGCCTTTTTTGATTGTTTCAATTTTATGAAGCATCCTTGTAGTGTGTTGTCTCGATTTAGTGAAGATATCTACACATGTCCCCAGTTTCAACAAGAGTCTCATGAAATGATCAAGTCAACTAATTTTTTTGGATACAAAGGTTATTTGGTGGCTGTGACTCAAATTTCATTAATATTTCACT
This sequence comes from Dalbergia cochinchinensis, assembly GCA_031216125.1. NCBI lineage: Eukaryota > Viridiplantae > Streptophyta > Magnoliopsida > Fabales > Fabaceae > Dalbergia > Dalbergia cochinchinensis. Next base: position 30,855,665 of record CM062372.1, read on the forward strand.
GATTTTGAGTTATCTTTAAATATGGCAGTTCTGCTAGTGACATGTGATATGATAACTCACTTATTCACTTCAGTAGTTAATCTAAAAGATCACAAACAGATTCTTGCTATAAATCACACAATCTTTTCAAGTCTATCATGACTCCGAAATTCTTTATATAACATTGGTTATGAAATGGCCATAGCTCAAAAAGCATGTTCTTTTGTAAATACATCTTTCATGACTCAAATAGATAGAGTGCATGTGAGTACAAGAATAGCTTAAATGAATGGCGACTCTCTATTTGCATTAGTTATTTTCTTCCTTTTATCTCATTGGAAAAATACAACTGATAGGTAACAAGTTCTTAATTAACTCTTGGTATGATATTTCTCTTGAATGATAGTTTTTTTCAATTAACTTGTAAAACATGTAAAATTACTTGTTCAAAATAGCCTATACACGGGATGTATATATATATCACATAACTTAATTTACTTATGTATTGCTATTGCAGGGGATGTTTGAGATAGTAGAGTATCTCACTTCAAAACCTATTATCATAGGCCCCAGATGAAGGGAGTGGATCAATTTCACCAGGTGTAAGACTATCTTCCTTAGCTAATCATGATGCTCAACACCATGATGATCATTCCAACCAAAGCTGAAAATGAATGCATCAGAGCTCAAGATTGCTTTGTGTAGTTTTCACTTGAGACACTTTTTTGTTGCTGTGCTTTTTTAGCTTTCTCTCATGTTATGTTGGATCTGTATAATTATTGTTTAACATTATGTTATGACATTTGATATACCTATTCTTTGTTTAAAAGTTTAAGAATTTCTATGCAACTTTTTCTTTTTGTTCCTGATTGTTGAATACTAGTGTTGTACAAGATGCTAATTGGTGTTTTTGACTTGCACGCCTAAAAAAAATATTGAAAAGAAAAAAACTAAAAAATAAATAAACAGACAGGTTAAGTTTTTATTTGGCGGTTATAAACTGTTAGTAATTAGCATTTTATGATGGTTTGAAATTGCCAGTAAATATGATAATTTGGCATCAACACAACATTTCATGATGGTTTTTAACCACCGCTAAGTTTACATAATCGCCGCCAAATATACCGCAACAATAATTGCCAGGAAACCTACTTTGGCGGCAGTCGTTCCTATAACACCGTAAAAATTATTTAAAAATTAATTTAAGATTTTATTATACATAATTTCAAAAACCTAACAATTTCAATAATGATAAGGATGGTTTAACATATTTGTAAAGAAAAAAAGTGAATAGTAACCTTGAGGGCTCGCAGACTCGTCGAGACAGCCAAACCCTAGATTCGGGACCAAGAGATGCCTTGAACTGAGAAAAGATAGGGTTAATATTAGAAATAGTTAGAAATTAAGATTTACACCTAAATTTAATTTTCGAGCAATGTTTGATTACCCGAGTACGGTGTTTTACCCGTTCAGTAAAATTTTGGTGTGCAATTTCTAACACCAAAAAATAGTTTAATCTTACCAAAAGGATAATGTCTATCCTTTATATGCCAAATGAAAGGCTAAGATTTAATTTTGCTTTACAAGATTATATCATAGCCATCCAAGTGTTTTTCTTTCTTTAAAGAATTATACATAAATGCTTAATTTCTAACATGAGATAAATGTAAGTCAACCAACCTTATCACTCCAAAATTTCACCATTCTTGGTCATGACCAGAAACCTCACATTCCCCCATTGTTTCTTCACAAAAACCATGAAAACTTGATCCAAAGCCTAGCCTAGACTTGTTAAAATCATAAACTCCCTTCACAAAACTTATTCCATTCCTCAATATCTACCAAACTAACTGATTAGAATTTGAATCTATCACCCTTTTTCACCTTGAGAGATCATTTTTCACTGCCTAAGGAAGGATTTGATGTTGATTTGGTGGCCTTGAAGTGAGCAAGATCACTCTTGGAACATTCTTGAAGCTAACATCCTTAAAGCCACCAAAGTAGGGCATTTTAAACCTCTTTTGCATTCAACTCTATTTTTATGATTTTCCTATTGATTTGGCTGAATATTTTAGTTGAATTGGTTGATTATATATTGATACTGATGTATTAATTTTGGTGGAGTGATTTGATATTGTGAAAAATCATTTTTGTGGAAAAAGATTTTGAACCATGCTGCTGGATTTTCAGTTTCTATATAGACAGCCACTGATCACGAATGTTTTGGGTGAGTTGTGGGTATTTTCATGAGCTATAAAAATTATATGTTGAAGCCAACGTCCTAAGGCAACTGTGAGAATTTTCATGGAGCATGATAAAGACTCTAACTCCCTGAAAAAAATCATGAACAGAGACTATGTCTATGTTGCTTGATTTTCTGGTCTTGAAGCTGTGAATTTCTCTAATTGTTTTACCATAGAAAATGGTTGAATTATCCTTTGAAATTTTTATAGGGTGTTGATAACATCTTGAAGTATAACTGTGATTTTTATTCTGAATTTATTCAATCATTTGCTAAAGTTAAAAATTATGAGATTCTGGTTCTAAGCTGAGTATAAGTGGTCTCTGAACACTAAATTTGTTGGATTTTGTTATCATACTTATCGAAATTTTCAAAGGACCTTTGGGACACATTGATGTGTCATAGGTAATTTTTATAGCCTTGGATTGGATAGTTTGAGATGTAGAATAATTTGTGCCATGGATAAGTAAAATCTGGGCTCATTCCTATACATGATATTGGATTTTCACTCCAATACCCACAGACCTATTCCTAGCCAGGTGTGCTCCTTGACTCAATTCAAGGGTAGCAAGGTTTACTCCCCGACTGCTTGATAAGACATAATCTCATGCTTTAGTTGCACATTTAAGCAATTGAAATAAGTATTCATATCTATATCTGTCTAGCATCATCAATAAGTTCATATAACATGAATGACATCTGTAACGCCCCGATTTTCTGTCTGAGTGGAAAATGACCAAAATGCCCCTGAGGTCATTTCCGGCCCGGAATTCGAGGATAGCCGACCCGGCAGTCCTCGAAGGGCCAACTCAATGTTTGAAGGGGATTGAATGACCCTTGAGTGGTTTCGGAGGTGAAAGTCTTATTTTCTGCAGTTTCGGGTCAAAATGACCAAAATACCCTTGTAGCGTTTTACGTGGGTAAAGGTGCCGTTTGAGCCCGAAACTTTCCCCAGAGGTTTAAAACAATGTTTTTACATGTTTCAAAACATCTGTTTGAGCCCCGGCAGTCCCGGGCAGTTTTAGTGCAAAATTACGATTTTGCCCTTAGAATAGTGCTTTTAAGCTTAATGATGTAATTAAGCAAACCTAAGCAATATTAGGCTCTAATCAAAGATTAATTAATTTCCATAATTAATCTAGAGTCAAAATAAATTATTAAAATTAATTAGAACCTAAGATTGCTTAGATTAGATTTAAATCTCTTTTCTAAAACTCAAGATTTCACTCTTGGAATCTTGAATAGTGTTTTCTCTCTCCAATTCCTTAAATCAAGGAATTGTGTCTAGAATTATTTATACACTAAAATGAGTTTATAACTCACTAATGATGCAAGAACACTCTTTAATTATGTCTTGACAACCTTGATTACCCATTTTCTCACCTAAACACTTTCTTACAAATTCCTAATCTTAATCCTAATCAAAGATACACCTAAACACAACTCTAAACCACAATTAAAATGCAAGAGAACCCTCCCCATGGCTGATGCACTTCGGCCCTCTCTCTTCCTTTTACATCACATGTTGAATTGTTTCTCACTCAAAGAACCATGCTTGAAGCCATACCTTGAACCATACCTCACCATACTTTGAACCATACCTCACCATGCCTCAAGACCACATTATCTCACCTCATGGAACTCATGGGCTGCCCATGAGGCTGATGGCCGAAGCTCCTCCCCCTTCATGCACCTTTCATTTGCTTCATTTCTCTATAAATAGCTTGCTTGGGTGAACTTGTATCATTTTGGGTTCATTTGCTAAGTGTAAGTTTTCCAAAGTGCACTTCAAAGTTTCCTTTTTCTCTCAAGTTCAAGTCTTCAAGTTCTTCATCCTCTCCTTTCATTCCAATCTCCTAATCACTAGGTAGGGATTTTCTTTCAAGAGTTCTTTCATTTAAAGTTCTTAATCTCTTTATGTGTTCATAGTTTCTCTTGAATCCTTTTTAGAACTTCTTTTCTTCTTCTTCTCCTCCTTGTTTCGGACATGGGCCTTTGAGAACAAAGGAATGAGAGCTTGATGATGAGGTTCCATGATGATAATGTTCATCACTTGGATGATCTCTAAAGCTTGATCTTTGTTCTTGAGTTAAAGATGTTTTTAGTTTTTCTTCTTGAATCCTTGAAAACCTTTCACTTTGATGATGTTTTAAAATGGTTAACATGAACTCAATGATGAGAACTCATGATGTTGGTGTTAATATATCATCAATGTAACATCCTAATTTTTAACCCAATACTCTAGAACATATTTAGGTTAATCATTAGTCTGTTACTTCATAGTTCTCATTTAACTTTGAATTACTTAGCGGAAAATACGGGTAATTTTTTTTTTTTTGAAATGAAAGTGAGAGCCGCGTGATGCGATATAACTTGCAACGGGCAAAACGTACATCTCATAACGTCATAGCATAAAGCATATAAGGGCACATCATGAGAGACACTGAATAACATCTCATATATAATTATAATTTGCCCACTTATAAGCGTGGGACTTGATTTAGTACATGGAAATACATGAAAGAAAATACAACATAAACATAAATATAATCTACTCCCCTAACCGAGTGCAACTAATAGGATAACCTTTAAACAAAAGAAGGTTCATCCTCATCTAAGTGGTGTGTGTTCTAACTCGGGCCATCCTCGACCTCCTACTGGCGACCATCTCGTGATCGAGGCAGATATCCGGGAAACTGAGCGAGCTCCTCGGGTGTGAAAAGGGGGAGTGGGGATCGAATATGACTCCCAGGGTATGGCCGCATCTCCGGTCGTCGTGCACGCCTCGGCCGAGTCACGGTGGGCTCGCTATCCTCTCCGAAGTCCATAGGTATGGTGGGGGAAGATCCCTCGGAGGGTACCTGGGTGGCCGAATCCTCGGAAGGATCCATCTCCGAGAAGGACGATGGGCAACGGGGCACATACTGGGGGTAGTCTCGAGCGGCGGATGCGGAAGGTGGAGTACGGCGTAGCCTCTCCTCTCGGGGACGTGCGCGCTCGAACACTAGGTCATCGCCAAAAGGTGAGACGGGGAGAAACGATGGGAATGTACAGGGGGAGTGAAGGGTCGACCCATGAACATGAATACTCTAACTGTGCATCGACCCACAAAATGGAATGACCCGTGGTCCGGGTCATGGTGCACCTCCCATGTCGGCGTGTCCACGAACACTACGAACATCGCCATCTGAAGACGTGACGGAAAGAAAGAGATAGAGGGAGTGAGAATCTTGCTAAAGAATCTCAGTAGGGCCTCCTACTACCTAGGTGCCATCATCTACGTCCTCAGGAATCTTGGGTTTAATTATGCGAAAAGTCTGAACATGCATTTAGTTCATTTTAAACTTCACAATATACGTTAGCCAAGGCCCATTCATTTTAGGATGATCTTAATGTCATGAATGCAACATAATAGAAAATGTATGCATGGCACTACCTAATGCACATACATAAAACATAACATCAAGCATCATCATCATTGGTGGCATAAAGTGGCAATAGTAACATTCATATGGGACAAAGCTGAGTGACATAATCATAATCGTGAACTTCTCTTCCTCATGGGCCACCTAAAAGACAATCGAATCGGGGGTGCTCGGCGAACCGGTGTCACCCGAGCGTGTCATACATCTAGGTTATGAGCTCATACCTTAACTAGTCGTCACTAGTTCTTACTTACCACTTAACGATAAGCGTATCATAAATCCCGACTATCTGAGTACGGGTTAGGGGGCAAAACTCTTAGGGGTGCTCGGCCGAACCGGTGTCACCTAAGAGTGTAAAATGGTACCGATGTCACATGAGTTCTATGGAGGTGCTCGGCCGAACCGGTGTCATCCTAGAACCCATCTTAGTACCTTAATTTTCAAAATCTCTTTAAGTCCCCAAATTTGTCGGAAATTCGACGGCCAAAGCGGTCATTACAATCAATTTCCTTCCAAATTTGCTTTATGCCACATTAACATATAATCTCATAAATTCCTCATATGAATAACATCATCATCATTAGCATACTTCATGCATCATCATAAATCATCCAAACACTTACCCTTACGGTAGCTTATGCTTTGACCCTTACGGGTCTTAATCTTGAGATATAGTTCTCTACATCCGTCGTTCATATTTTAAGCACCTAAGGCTCATAATTAAACATCATTCATAATCCTCTCATTTTACTTTTAAATCTGAAAAGCATAGGACAAGTTCTCTAACTTGTATTTACGGGGTTCTAGAACTTACGTTTTAGACCCTTTCTTGGTTCCGTTTTCGCCGAAGGCGCTATGGATTAAATCTAAATCAATTATGAGGCATTCCTATGCTTAAGGACTAATTATTAATCATGTTTATCATGTTGTAAGGGTGCTGGACAGAATTCAAAGAATTAAATGTTCTAAGAGTTCTACATTTGCATTTTTACGGTTTTCTAGTTACTAGTTTCCCCATAGGTGCTAGAATTCAATTCTAACTCAAATGATACCAAGTTTTTCATGTCTAAACAATCTAAATCTGATTATGTCCCCATTAAAACAGTTTGGATTAGTTCCATAAACAAATGGGTCAAAACTATGTTAAATTCTAGCTTTGTGGTATTTCTAGTTAGCTAGTTTCTCACCTATCATGCATAGGATCGCTTCTACATCATCATACAATATTTTTACACATTCCAACACATTAAAACATCATCATACAGCATCACATTCACCACATCAGAACCGAAAACATCTTGCCTCAATAAGAGAAGTAAATTGACATTTCTAGGTACATAAGTTAACTAGTTTCTCTTAATCAATCTAGAACTTCTAAAACTCTTTGCAAAACATTTTAATTCATCAAGAGGCTAAGTGAAGCCTTAGGTCACTGACCAAAACATATTCCATCCCCTAAAAGAGATTGGAATCACATCTTATAATGACATAACCTTATAAAGAATTTGTAAAACTTTTAAGGAAAACTTAAAACATAGGCTATTGGTCCTAGTAGCTAGATGAAAACTCATTGGAAGTCCATCATCACTACTTGGCCGAAAAACATACATTCAATGTATGGTTTACATTAAACTTTGACTTGGAATGAAATGGGCAAGTCTTTGAGCTCTAGGTTCTTAAGTTACGACATAAACTAAACGTGCTCATGCTTTTCATTTTTAATCTTGCTTACAAAGTAAAGTGATGACTTAAAATTAAATATGCAAGGCATAACTTAAACGTGCAAGCTTGAAAGTAAATATGCGAGGCATAATCTTAAATGTGCAAGCTTGAAAGTAAATGTGCAAGATTCAATTCTTTATTTTAGTGCTCTTGGCCTAACAACAATCGACTTTAAGGCCGAAATATGTAACGCCCCAATTTTTACTGTAATTTTTACTGTCATTAGAAATTACTCAATTACCGAATTACCGTAGGTAATTATTACATAAGATTTGAGGCCGAACAATCCTCAATAAAGGAATATAACATTAGAAGAGAGGTTAGGAACGATTCATGCGAGAGTCGCAAATCCCGAATTTCTGTACGTATAAAATGACCAAAATGCCCCTGAAGTTATTTTACTCAGAAAATGAGGATCGTGGGCCCCACCTATTCTCAAGGGGATATTTTGAGGATAATAAGGGATTGTTTGTGTTATGTGTGTTAATAGAGCAGAAGGATCTCAATTTTGAGTTCCGACACAAATGACCAAAGCAGCCCTAAGGTGTTTTAACTCCAATGTGCGTGCCGACTGAGCCCGAACCTCACTAAAATGTTTTAAAATGTGTTTTTAAGCCATGATTAACCATTGGTTAAGCTCGGGTGGCCTCGGGCAGTTTTTAAGTGAAAGTACAATTTTGCCCCGACTTTTGGGCAGTTTTGCGAATTTCGGGATTTTTGATTCATATACCGAAACCTAAGCAATATTAGGCTCAAATTAAAGCTTATTAAATTATAAATATTAATCTAGAGTCAAAATTATGTATTTAGATTGATTAGAACCCAAAATTGCTCAAAAACACCCAAATTGCTTACTAATTCACTTAAACCCTTAACCGTAAATTCTCTAAATTACATGAATACCTTGCCTACACCTAAATAATGCATGGAACACACAAATTTCACTTCTTTGGGCTGTAATGGATGAAATTATTGATGCCATTATGCAGCTGAATTATTGCCAAAAGTTGCACTAAAACAAAATGCCAAAATGTCACCATAAGAGACATAATTCCTTAATTTCATACAACTTTGTCTAAAATGATTTTTCCTCCCTTATTTCTCCTGCAAAATTCCGTCCACTACCTCATCATTTTGGCCAATTAGAAGCCTCAAAATCTTCTATAAATAGGCTTGCTTGAGTGGTCTTGGAATGCTTGGTTCATAACTAGTTTTTAGGAGCACCAAAAACTTTCTTTCTTCCTCCTCTTTGGCTGAATTCTTTCTTCAATTTTTCAAAGAGATTTTGTTTCATTTCACTTCAAGAAACCAAGTTCTCTTCTTCTTCTTCAACTCAGATTAGGTAGAGAGTAGTTTCTAAATTCATTTCTATGCTTTGAGGAGTTGTGTTTTTAGCTCAAAATGATGAAATTATGAACTTGCCTTAGCTTTTCATTTTGGTTTTCCTCTTCAATTTTTCTTTAACCAATTCAACCATATGGCCTAGGTGGAACTAAGATGATGGCTTGATGATGAGGACCTTGAGGGTGGGTTGTAAATCCATCACAAGTTAGGCCTCTAAAGCTTGAAAATTCCACTTGATGCAAAACTTTAAAGAATAATGCTTTATGATGCTAAAACAAAGATTTTTAGTTTAGAACTTGAAAGATGTATTTTTCCTTTTATGTTTTATTTCTTGTTAAGATATGTATTGGGTTGAATTTATAATTCTTTTAAAGTCTTGAAGGAGCTCTAGTAAAGAAACAAAATGAATTTGCATCCATGATTAAGTTTATGCTTTGCATAACCATGTTTACCTTCTATGTCATCACTAAATTTTCAAGAATGAATAAATGAACTTGCATTTCTCATGTTTAAATTCCAAGCTTGTATCTCATGTTTATGTTTCAAGTCATCACTTAATCTTTCAAGATAATAAAGAGGTTGCATCTCATATTTAATTTATGCTCTCACTATATTTTATAATGGCTAAAAGAATCAACGCATGGCATGTTTATTTTATGCCATCACCTAAAGATCCTAGAGCTCAAAGACTTGCCCATGTATCACAAGCAAAGAAATATGACTATTGGAGTTAAAGAATTTATTCTTTAAAAAGTCTTGAGATTGGAGCTTAAAAAGATGTAATAATAATATTCTCTTCTCCCTCTATCGTCCTGTGCGGATTACCACGCTCCAGCTTTCTTGTATCATGTTTATATTTCAAGTTCTTGCATCATGTTTAATTTTCAAGTCATCACCTTAAATCTTAAAGATAAAGAAATGGAATTGCATATCATGTTTATAATTCCAAGCTATCACCTTATAAAGATAAGATTAAAATAAGGTTGCATAGCATGTTTATAATTCTAAGATGTCACCTAAATCTCTAAAGCTCAAGACTTACTCCTTTTATCTTAAGTGAGAATTTTAATTGTGAAGATCCTCCCAAATTTGACAAAAGAACTAGTTTCTAAATGAGTTTTAAGGCTTTGCAAGGATTTTACGGGGAACTAGTATTTTATATGCACTTAAAATATGATTCTATGTAATTGCATGAGGTTCATGATTCGCCACTGATCTGAGTTTAGTATCAATGTGTGATAATGATTTGATATGATTGAAGTTGTGATAATTATGGTTTATTGTTAAGAGAATGATTCATAATTGGTTTAGTAACTAATTAGTTCTATAATTGATAATTCTATGTAAGGATTGGATGCTTATTAAGTACTTGATATCATTGAATGATTTCTGGCTTGCATGTTATAGTTCTTTGTTGCAAATAATGAGAATGCTTGTACATGAAATGTTCTTTATTATGTAAAATTTACCTTTGTTGCTAGAAGAAAGTGTATCATTGTAAAAGTGTAATTTGGAAAGGTTCTGGCTAAGGAAAGACTTGGTATTTAAGCGTGTCCATTGTGACCCACCTTTCTTTCCTGGGAATCTCCCATATGCATGATTACAGTTGATATATATTATTCTAGCTTAAGACTATAAATGAGAAAATGTTATGATGTTTATGAATTGTATTACGATATAACATGCAAAGATTTAATGATGACTTAAACTTATAAGAAAATGATCCTTTGGAACCATCAGACTATAGGTGGTGAAAAGGTGATTTTAGCCCCCTAACCCGTTCTCTCAAAAGGGTAGAGTCAGGACTTTAGCTTATCAAAAGGGATAAGTATATGCTAGTGACGACTAGTAAAATATGAGCTCATAACCTAAATTACTCCCAAAAGGGTGGAGTATAGGGTGGCCCAAGGAAAATAATGATGATGATAAGATTTTAAGTCATCAAAGGCACTAAAGAAATGAAATATGTGCACTTTGTCCATGTGTAGCTAATATTATATGACGTTCTTTTATGCATGTTATTTTGATAATGATGATGAGGAATATGATGTAATGATAAAGGAAATGTTCATTGTAAATATGACATGTTAAGAATAAGATGCATTATAAGACGCATGATTAAAAATTGACGAACCTCGGTTAAGTATTTGTCCGAACTTAAAATGAATCTTTGCATGCTCACTATTTTAGAATAATCCCGAGGTTCCTGGGGACTTTGATGATGACACTGTAGAAGGAGGTACCCTACTGAGAATTCTTTAGCAAGATTCTCACTCCCTTTTCTTTATTTCCGTCATTGTCTCCAGATTCAAATGGCGACATTCGTCCTGTTCGTTGATACCCCTACTTGGGAATTCCACTATGATCCGGTGCATCGCTCGTATCATTTTGAAGGAGAGGTCTTGTGATTCGTGTTTTTATTTACATAGGTCGTCCATTTGCACATCCTGTCCCTAGTTATCAATTTTCTCCCACTTCTCCCTATGGCGATGAAATGGTTTTCAAACATGCACGCCCACTTGATGAAAGGATGTTACGTTCTTATCCCGCTTCATCTGCTATCCATGGATTTCCAGAGTATGTTCCCGAGACGAGATATTCTGAAACTGATCCTTCAGAGGACACCCCTACTCATGTATATTCTGAGAGCTCTGCTCCTACTCCCACACGTGTAAGAGAGGGTAGTGAGGAAACAGTTGTTCAGCCGAGGTTAGCGAGAAGGCCGTCCATGCGACCCCAGCCTGGTGCATTTCGTGTGTCCCGTCCCGAGGGAGCTCATCAGTGGATCGGATTTATTCCCCCATTTCCAGGACAGTGGCCATAGAAGGTTCTTAGTAGATTTATGTGTGATCATGCACCCTAGTTTTAGGATAACCTTCCCGGCTTATGGAGTTATCTAGTTTAGGGGCATGTATTTCCTTAAGTATATTTTCTTTTATGGGTTTGCATAAGATAATGATGTATGAACATAACCCACCCTTTGAGTGAGGTTATTGTATGTAAATATATGCTATAATGTGCTTATGGATGTTATATGATGGAGCCTAAGTGATATGATGTGATATATTCTTAAACGTCTTATTATACCCCGCTTACTCGTTCACGTTGTACTCGGCTCATGTTTTCAATTATGTGTTTAAAAAAAAATGGCTCGTAATTTCACTAAGTATTTTCAAATTATGAAGAAAGAACCAAAGCAAGGAGTAAAGTCTAGTCATTAATCAGATTCAACCTAGGTGTATCTGGTTAATTACTAGGGTGTTACAAAATAGATAGGCATTCGAGAGATTAATTAGGTGATAATGCAAGTTCAATTCTTTATTTTAGTGCTCTAGGCCCAACAACAATCGACTTTAAGGCCGAAATAGAAAGGCTTTGAGAATTAAATTAAGTGAAGATGCAAGTTCCATTTTAATCTTTATGTTCTTAGGTGATAGCTTGAAAATAAAGATGCATAGCAAGAATGTAAATATGAATGCAAGCATAAAATAAATTATGCAAGTTCATTTTATCTTTCTAGAGCTCTTAACAAGACTTTAAAGGAACTTAAATCTTAACCCAAACTCATTCAAACAAGGTAAAGTCAAGCTTGGAGTTCTTAGAACTCAACATAACATCTTTGGGAATCAAACTATGAAACTTAGAAAATCTCAAGGAAATGGCCGAAATCTCCAAGAAGAGAAAAGTGCATTTTAAAACTCTAGAGTTCATGATCTTGATGACATATTAACACCAACATCATGAGTCCTCATCATTGAGTTCATAGAGCCATTTTAAAACACCACCAAAGTTAAAGTTCTCAAAAGTTCAAAAAAGGAAAATCTAGAAACACTTTTGCTCAAGAACAAAAATCAAGCTCTAGAGTTTGTTTCAAGTGATGAACATCATCATGAAACTCTCATCATCAAGCTCTCATTTCTTTGAACTCCAAGGCCCATGGCCGAAAAAGAGCAAGAACAAGGAAAGGAAAAGAAGTTCTAAAAAGAATCAAGAGAAACTATGAACATTAAGCTTAGAACAAGAACTTTAAAGAAAGAATACATGAAAGAAAATCCCTACTTGGTGTGATGAACTTGAAGATGGAAGAAGAAGATGAAGAAGATGAAGAACTTGAAGAACTCCAAGGACTTGAAGAACACAAAGACTTTGAGAGAAAAAGAAAAGCTTTGAGTGTTTCCTAAACTTAGCAAATGATCTAAAAGTGGTGCAAGCTCCTCAAGGCATTCTATTTATAGAGAAATGAAACAAATGGAGGGTGTATGTGGGCTGATGCATTTTCGGCCAAGAGGTGCAGAATTGGAGGGTTCCATGTGTTCCATGAGGTGAGATAATGTGTTCTTGAGGTATGGTTCAAAGCATGGTGAGGTATGGCTCAAGGTATGGCTCAAGCATGGTTCTTTGAGTGAGAAAATAATTAAACATGTGGTCAATGGGGAAAGGTGCTGGCCGAAACTTCATCATGCATGGGGAGGATTAGTTTGCATTTTAATTGTGGTTTAGAGTTGTGTTTAGGTGTATCTTTGATTATGCTTAAGATTAGGAATTTGTAAGAAAGTGTTTAGGTAAGGGAAATGGGTAATTAAGGTGGTCTAGACATAATTAAGGAGTGGTCTTGCACCATTAGAGAGCTAAATCCTCAATTTAGAGTCTAAACAACTCTAGACACATTTCCTTGATTTAAGGAATTGGAGAGAAAACACTATTCAAGATTCCAAGACTAGGAATCTTGAGTTCTAAAAAGGATTTAAGTTTAATCTAAGCAATTTTAGGTTCTAATTAACTTTAATAAATTATTTTGACTCTAGATTAATTAGGGAAATAAATTAATCTTCGTTTAGAGCCTAATATTGCTTAGGTTTGCTTAATTACGCCATTAAGCTCAAAAACACTATTCTAGGGCAAAATCGTAATTTTGCACTAAAACTGCCCGGGACCTCCGGGACTTGAACAGAGACCTCTAGACACATGAAATCATGTTTTTAAACCTCTGGGAAAGTTCCGGCTCAAACGGCACTTTTACCCGCGAAAAACGCTATAGGGTATTTTGATCATTTTGACCTAAACTGCGGAAACGAAATTTTCGCTTCCGAAAGCATTCAAAGGCCATTCAATCCCCTTCAAACATTGAGTTGACCCTTCGAGGATGACCAAGTTGGTTACCCTCGAGTTCGGTCGAAAAATGACCTCAGGGGCATTTTGGCCATTTCTCTCGGACAGAAAAATCGGGGTGTTACATTACTCCTCCTTAAAAGAATTTCGCCCTCGAAATTCGTTACCTTGGAAAATCTCGGATACTTGTCTTGCATTTACGTCTCTAGCTCCTATGTGAATTCTTCAGACTTGTCGTCCCCATGCTACCTTTACTAATGGAATAGACTTGTTCCTCAGCTGCTTGACTCCGCGGTCCACGATTCTCGTAGGGGGAAGATTGAAAGTTAGGTCGTCCCTTAATCGAACATGCTCGCTCTAAAAGCGTGGCTAGGGTCGGACTCATACTTCCTTAGCTGAGAGACGTGAAAGACGTCATGGAGATTAGAAAGATTAGGGGGTAAGGCTATTTTGTAGGCAACTGTTCCTATCTTTTGAAGAATTTGGAAGGGACCAAGGAATCGGGGGCTCAACTTTTTGACTTTCATGGCTCTCCCTATGCCTGTAGTGGGGGTAATTCTAAGGAACACATGTTCTCCCTCTTCGAACTCCAAGGGCTTGCGCCTCTTGTCCGCATAGCTCTTTTGTCTACTTTGAGCGGTGAGCATCCTATCCCGGATCCTCTTGATTTGTTCCGTCGTTTCCCTCACTACATCGGGTCCTAAGACACTTTGCTCCCCAGGCTCGTACCAACACAAAGGTGATTGGCACTTCCTTCCATACAACGCCTCGTACGGTGCCATACCGATGCTCGCGTGATAACTATTGTTATACGCAAACTCGATCAAAGGCAAGTACTTATCCCAACTTCCCCTCTGGTCTAACACACAAGCTCTTAGCATATCCTCTAGGGTTTGGATCGTCCTTTCGGATTGTCCGTCTGTTTGTGGGTGGTAAGCAGTGCTCAAGCATAGCTTTGAACCAAACGCCTTTTGAAAGGCTCCCCAAAAACGCGACGTAAACCGCGGATCTCTATCCGAGATTATCGTCGACGGTACTCCATGCAATCTTACGATCTCTTGGATGTATAACTGAGCCAATTTATCTAAAGAGTACGTCACTCTAATAGGTAGAAAGTGTGCCGACTTGGTTAGTCGATCCACTATCACCCATATAGCATCATGGCCAGCTTGCGTCTTAGGCAATCCTGTCACGAAATCCATAGATATGCATTCCCACTTCCATTCGGGGATTGACAGGGGTTGCAACAAACCTGAAGGTTTTTGGTGCTCGATTTTCACTTTCTGACATACCAAGCACTTACTAACCCAGGCGACTACATCCTTCTTCATTCCGGGCCACCAAAACATCTTCTTCAAGTCTTGGTACATCTTGGTAACACCGGGATGAATGGTGAAATAGCTTTTGTGAGCCTCCTCCAAGATCTTTTCTCGGAGGTCACCATCTTGGGGTACGCAGATCCTTCCCTCAAATCTCCATATCCAATCCTCGCCTCTTTCGAAACCTTTCAACTTTCCCGCCTTAACAGCATCTATGATCTCTTCGAACTCCTCATTCTCTCGTTGTGCTAACATGATTCTCTGCTTAAATCCACTTGTCACACTAAGATAGCACATTTTTATTCCTTTATCGGTCGCTGACATCCCTAGATTCATATCTCTAAACTTCTCTATCAACTCAACTTCTTTGATCATCATGTGGGACAGGTGTAACGACTTTCGGCTCAAGGCATCGGCGACTACATTAGCCTTGCCGGGGTGGTAACTTAAACCGAAATCGTAGTCTTTGAGGAATTCCATCCATCTTCTTTGCCTCATGTTTAACTCCTTTTGATCAAAGAGGTACTTGAGACTCTTATGATCGGAGAAAACTTCAAACCTTACACCATACAAATGGTGTCTCCACATCTTTAAGGCAAACACTACGGCAGCTAACTCTAGGTCATGGGTGGGGTAGTTAGCCTCGTGAGGCTTGAGTTGTCGTGATGCATAGGCTACCACTTGCCTATTTTGCATCAACACACACCCTAGTCCTTTGCCCGAAGCATCGCAATATACCTCGAAGGGTACATTGGGGCTAGGTAAGACTAAGACTGGGGTCGTGGTTAACCTTTCCTTAAGCTCTTGAAAACTCTTCTCACATTCGGGGCTCCACTCAAACGGGGCATTCTTCCTAGTGAGCTTGGTCAAGGGTAGGGCTAACTGGGAAAATCCTTTGATAAACCTACGGTAGTAGCCTGCTAAGCCCAAAAAGCTCCGTATTTCCATTACGGTGGTCGGTCTATCCCAATTCATTACGGCTTCTACCTTACTAGGATCAACGGCTATGCCTCCTTTTGACACAACGTGCCCTAAAAACTTGACCTCCTCTAACCAAAATTCACACTTAGAGAGTTTTGCATACAGCTTTTTCTCCTTCAAAATTTCCAAAACTATCCTCAAATGCCGCTCATGCTCCTCGTGGGTCTTCGAATAGATGAGTATATCATCTATGAAAACGACCACGAACTGATCTAAATAGGGTCTAAAGATCCTATTCATGTAATCCATAAATACTGCAGGAGCATTTGTCAACCCAAAAGACATCACCGCGAACTCAAAGTGTCCATACCGAGTTCTAAAGGCGGTCTTTGGTATATCTTGATCTCTCACTCTAATTTGGTGGTATCCTGACCTTAGGTCGATCTTGGAAAACACTACCGCTCCTCTCAATTGGTCCATAAGATCATCAATCCTAGGCAAAGGGTATTTGTTTTTCACTGTCACACGATTTAATTGCCTATAATCTATGCACAACCTCATACTCCCGTCCTTCTTTTTCACAA
The DNA here is from genome assembly GCA_031216125.1 of Dalbergia cochinchinensis. Taxonomy (NCBI): domain Eukaryota; kingdom Viridiplantae; phylum Streptophyta; class Magnoliopsida; order Fabales; family Fabaceae; genus Dalbergia; species Dalbergia cochinchinensis. The sequence continues at coordinate 30,872,310 of CM062372.1, forward strand.
ACAAGACCGGGGCTCCCCACGGTGAAGCACTAGGTCTTATGAAGTTTTTCTCTAAAAGTTCCTCAAGTTGGGTTTTAAGCTCGGCTAGTTCTAGGGGTGACATTCTATAGGGGGCAATGGAGATTGGTCCCGCTCGAGGAACCAACTCAATGGAGAACTCCACTTCTCGCTCGGGAGGGAACTCGGGTATATCTTCCGGAAACACCTCGGGATAGTCTCTCACTATTGGTATATTTTCTAAAATCTGCTCAAAGTGTACTTCACTAGCGGCTAGGAGAACATATCCCTTAGTCTTTTTCCCACTACAGTGGACTTCTACAGCATTGAGGTAAAGTCTCAAAGGTCGACTTATTTTACTAGGGGGAGAAGGAAAGACAACGGTTTTGGTGTCACAGTCTAACAATACACGGTTGGCGTGAAGCCAATCCATGCCAAGAACTACTCCTATGCCTTTCATGGGTAAACAAATTAAATCCATAACATATGGCCTATTTTCAGTGGTGAGGTGACAATTTAGACAACAATAACAAGTATTCACAGGATGATTTGTAGGGGTGGAAACAATAAGATCAAAAGGAAGTTTGGAAGTTCTCAAATTTAGAGTCTCGACACTAGCATACGAAATGAAAGAATGTGTTGCACCAGAGTCATATAGCACAGTTAAGGTTCTACCATCTATTTCGCACTTACCTTCTATGAGACCGTTGGATGTGTCCGCTTCGTCTACATTGAGGGTGAAGACCCTCCCATGGTGTTGCGGCCAGGAATTCTGGCTTGCTGGCCTCCCATTAGTGCAGTTGTTGGCGTAGTAGCCAGGCTTTCCGCATCGGAAGCAGATATTCGCCCGCCACGCAGGGACGGTTGCCATGATCCTTCCCGCACTTGGGACATAGCACGGCTGGGATAGCTTGGGCGGGGGTTCCTTGAGGTGCCTTGTTCTTAGGCCCACTTGGTCCTCCTTGGTTGTTTCGGGGGCCGCCCGACCCTCCTTGTCGGTTGTTGTTGTTGTTGTTGCGGTTGTTGTTGTTGTTCTGGAATTGTGGTCGGTATGGTTGCTTGGGTTGTTGGTAGAAGGGGGTTCTTTGTTGTTGTTGTGGTCTGAACTGGTTGGTTTGGTAGGGATTATAGTGATTTCGGGATTGGTTTGGATATTGGGGCTTGAATTTTGGGGCTTGAGGTGCTAGCCCCTTGTTCCGTGCTGCCCTTGCAGCATTGATTTTCTTCTGTCCCTCTTCCATGATCCGGCACTTGTTGACTAGGGTTGGAAAGTCCCTAATCTCCATGTGCGCTACAGCATAGTTGAGCTCTGCCGTTAGTCCGGCCTTATACTTGACGCACTTCCACACCTCGTCGGGGTTCCCTTGAAACACCCTAGAGAACTTGATCAGCTCCTCGAATTTTGCCGTGTACTGGGCGACAGTAGACCCTCCTTGAGTCAGTTGCATGAACTCAATATCTTTTGCGTTCCTCACGGACTCCGGGAAGTACTTCTCATAGAAGTAGGTCTTGAAACGACTCGATTGACAGCAGATGTGAAGCTTCTAGCAGTCTTCGGGTGCCGGTCCACCAAAACTCGGCATCCGATTCCATCATATAGGCCGCAAAGGTGACCTTCTGCTCCTCCGAGCAAGCCACCACGGAGTAGATCTTCTCCATGTTTTTGATCCACTCATCAGCTTGGTCGGGGTCCATGGCTCCTCGGAAGGTTGGCGGGTTCGCCTTCCGAAACTCACCAAACCTTGCTTGCTCGATCATTTCGGCAGTAGGGGGAGCACGTCCGGTGTTCCCTTGTTGGTTCATCCTCTCAAACATTCGTTCCATGGCTCTTGCCATGTCACGAACAGCAGCAGCAGTGGCATCGCTTTGGTCCCCCTCGGTCGGGGTCCTAGGTTGTCTCCTTGGTGCCATTGGTCCCTAAACACATGAGACAATAAACACTGAGGTGATTAGGCTCAATATTCCATGTAAGATGAGCTAGTTACCATGGCACACGCAAGTAGACAAAGGGCCATGCACTTCTATCCTATAGCTTATCTCTAACTAAGCACTACGCATGACATAGCTATCGTACTATGCTTTAGAAAGCATAGTCAGTCCAATCCTCAGGCTCCATGAGAATCGAACTGCTCTGATACCATTTGTAACATCCCCTGCTGCTTTATGGATTGACGACTGTCCCCACAAACCAACACGAGTCTTTTCAGCGTGCTTTGTCCTCACTCGCACACTTCTTGGGAAAACTTCCCAGGAGGTCACCCATCCCAAAATTGCTCCAAGTCAAGCACGCTTAACTGTGGAGTTCTTTCAGTTTTGTAACACCCTAGTAATTAACCAGATACACCTAGGTTGAATATGATTAATGACTAGACTTTACTCCTTGCTTTGGTTCTTTCTTCATAATTTGAAAATACTTAGTGAAATTACGAGCCATTTTTTTTTTTTAAACACATAATTGAAAACGTGAGCCGAGTACAACGTGAACGAGTAAGCGGGGTATAATAAGACGTTTAAGAATATATCACATCATATTACTTAGGCTCCATCATATAACATCCATAAGCACATTATAGCATATATTTACATACAATAACCTCACTCAAAGGGTGGGTTATGTTCATACATCATTATCTTATGCAAACCCATAAAAGAAAATATACTTAAGGAAATACATGCCCCTAAACTAGATAACTCCATAAGCCGGGAAGGTTATCCTAAAACTAGGGTGCATGATCACACATAAATCTACTAAGAACCTTCTATGGCCACCGTCCCGAAATGGGGAATAAATCCGATCCATCGATGAGCTCCCTCGGGAAGGGACACACGAGATGCACCAGTCGGAGTCGCATGGACGGCCTTCTCGCTAACCTCGGCTGAACAACTGTTTCCTCACTACCCTCTCTTACGTGTGGGAGTAGGAGCAGAGTTCTCGAATATACATGAGTAGGAGTGTCCTCTGAAGGATCGATTGAGAATATCTCATCTCGGGAACATACTCTGAAATCCATGGACAGCAGATGAAGCGGGATAAGAACGTAACATCCTTTCATCAAGTGGGCGTGCATGTTCGAAACCATTTCATCGCCATAGGGAGAAGTAGGAGAAAATCGATAACTAGGGACAGGATGTGCAAATGGACGACCTATGTAAATAAAAACACGAATCGCACCTCCCTTCAAAATGATACGAGCGATGCACTGGATCATAGTGGAATTCCCAAGTAGGGGTATCAACGAACAGGACGAATGTCGCCATTTGAATCTGGAGACAATGACGGAAATAAAGAAAAGGGAGTGAGAATCTTGCTAAAGAATTCTCAGTAGGGTGCCTCCTTCTATAGTGTCATCATCAAAGTCCCCAGGAACCTCGAGATTATTCTAAAATAGTGAGCATGCAAAGATTCATTTTAAGTTCGGACAAATACTTAACCGAGGTTCGTCAAGTTTTAATCATGCGTCTTATAATGCATCATAATCTTAACATGTCATATTTACAATGAACTTTTCCGTTATCATTACATCATTTTCCTCATCATCATTATCAAATAACATGCATAAAAGAACGTCATATAATATTAGCTACATGTGGACATAGTGCACATATTTCATTTCCTTAGGTGACTTAAAATCTTATCATCATCATTATTTTCCTTAAGCCACCCTATACTCCACCCTTTTGGGAGTAATTTAGGTTATGAGCTCATACTTTACTAGTCGTCACTAGCATATACTTATCCCTTTTGATAAGCTAAAGTCCCGACTCTACCCTTTTGAGAGAACGGGTTAGGGGGCTAAAATCACCTTTTCACCACCTATAGTCTGATGGTTCCAAAGGATCATTTTCTTATAAGTTTAAGTCACCATTAAATCTTTGCATGTTATATCATAATACAATTCATAAACATCATAACATTTTCTCATTTATAGTCTTAAGCTAGAATAATATATATCAATCTGTAATCATGCATATGGGAGATTCCCGGAAAGAGAGGTGGGTCACAATGGACACGCTTAAATACCAAGTCTTTCCTTAGCCGAACCTTTCCAAATTACACTTTTACAATGATACACTTTCTTCTAGCAACAAAGGTAAATTTTACATAATAAAGAGCATTTCATGTATAAGCATTCTCATTATTTGCAACAAAGCAACTATAACATGCAAGCCAGGAAATCATTCAATGATATCAAGTACTTAATAAGCATCCAATCCTTACATAGAATTATCAATTATAGAACTAATTAGTTACTAAACCAATTATGAATCATTCTCTTAACAATAAACCATAATTATCACAACTTCAATCATATCAAATCATTATCACACATTGATACTAAACTCAGATCAGTGGCCGAATCATGAACCTCATGCAATTACATAGAATCATATTTTAAGTGCATATAAAATACTAGTTCCCCGTAAAATCCTTGCAAAGCCTTAAAACTCATTTAGAAACTAGTTCTTTTGTCAAATTTGGGAGGATCTTCACAATTAAAATTCTCACTTAAGATAAAAGGAGTAAGTCTTGAGCTTTAGAGATTTAGGTGACATCTTAGAATTATAAACATGCTATGCAACCTTATTTTAATCTTATCTTTATAAGGTGATAGCTTGGAATTATAAACATGGTATGCAATTCCATTTCTTTATCTTTAAGATTTAAGGTGATGACTTGAAAATTAAACATGATGCAAGAACTTGAAATATAAACATGATACAAGAAACCGGAGCGGTAATCCGCATGTAACGATGATAGAGGGAGAAGAGAATATTAAGAAACCGGAGCGGCGGTAGTCCGCACAGGACCAGTAGAGGGAGAAGAGATTATTAAGAAACCGGAGCGGCGGTAGTCCGCACAGGACCAGTAGAGGGAGAAGAGATTATTAAGAAACCGGAGCGGTAGTCCATACAGACGATAGAGGGAGAAGAGATTATTATTACATCTTTTTAAGCTCCAATCTCAAGACTTTTTAAAGAATAAATTCTTTAACTCCAATAATCATATTTCTTTGCTTGTGATACATGGGCAAGTCTTTGAGCTCTAGGATCTTTAGGTGATGGCATAAAATAAACATGCCATGCGTTGATTCTTTTAGCCATTATAAAATATAGTGAGAGCATAAATTAAATATGAGATGCAACCTCTTTATTATCTTGAAAGATTAAGTGATGACTTGAAACATAAACATGAAATACAAGCTTGGAATTTAAACATGAGAAATGCAAGTTCATTTATTCATTCTTGAAAATTTAGTGATGACATAGAAGGTAAACATGGTTATGCAAAGCATAAACTTAATCATGGATGCAAATTCATTTTGTTTCTTTACTAGAGCTCCTTCAAGACTTTAAAAGAATTATAAATTCAACCCAATACATATCTTAACAAGAAATAAAACATAAAAGGAAAAAAAATACATCTTTCAAGTTCTAAACTAAAAATCTTTGTTTTAGCATCATAAAGCATTATTCTTTAAAGTTTTGCATCAAGTGGAATTTTCAAGCTTTAGAGGCCTAACTTGTGATGGATTTACAATCCACCCTCAAGGTCCTCATCATCAAGCCATCATCTTAGTTCCACCTAGGCCATATGGTTGAATTGGTTAAAGAAAAATTGAAGAAGAAAACCAAAATGAAAAGCTAAGGTAAGTTCATAATTTCATCATTTTGAGCTAAAAACACAACCCCTCAAAGCATAGAAATAAATTTAGAAACTACTCCCTACCTAATCTGAGTTGAAGAAGAGGAAGAGAACTTGGTTTCTTGAAGTGAAATGAAACAAAATCTCTTTGAAAAAATTGAAGAAAGAATTCAGCCAAAGAGGAGGAAGAAAGAAAGTTTTTGGTGCTCTTAAAAACTAGTTATGAACTAAGCATTCTAAGACCACTCATGTAACGCCCCAATTTTTACTGTAATTTTTACTGTCATTAGAAATTACTCAATTACCGAATTACCGTAGGTAATTATTACATAAGATTTGAGGCCGAACAATCCTCAATAAAGGAATATAACATTAGAAGAGAGGTTAGGAACGATTCATGCGAGAGTCGCAAATCCTGAATTTCTGTACGTATAAAATGACCAAAATGTCCCTGAAGTTATTTTACTCAGAAAATGAGGATTGTGGGCCCCACATATTCTCAAGGGGATGTTTTGAGAATAATAAGGGATTGTTTGTGTTATGTGTGTTAATAGAGCAGAAGAATCTCAATTTTGAGTTAGGCCTTGCGAAAAAGACCAAAGCGCCCCTGTGTTTGTTTAACTCCGATGTGCGTGCCGACTGAGCCCGAACCTCACTAAAATGTTTTAAAATATGTTTTTAAGCCATGATTAACCATTGGTTAAGCTCGGGTGGCCTTGGGCGCTTTTAAGTGAAAGTACGATTTTGCCCAGTTTTGGGCGCTTTGCGAATTTTGATTTTCGATTCATATACGAAACCTAAGCAATATTAGGCTCAAATTAAAGCTTATTAAATTCTAAATATTAATCTAGATTCAAAATTATGTATTTAGATTGATTAGAACCCAAAATTGCTCAAAAACACCCAAATTGCTTACTAATTCACTTAAGCCCTTAACCGTAAATTCTCTAAATTACATGAATACCTTGCCTACACCTAAATAATGCATGGAACACACAAATTTCACTTCTTTGGGCTGTAATGCACGAAATTATTGATGCCATTATGCAGCTGAATTATTTCCAAAAGTTGCACTAAAACAAAATGCCAAAATGTCACCATAAGAGACATAATTCCTTAATTTCATACAACTTTGTCTAAAATGATTTTTCCTCCATTATTACTCCTGAAAAATTCTGACAACTACCTCCTCATTTTGGCCAATTAGAAGCCTCAAAATCTTCTATAAATAGGCTTGCTTGAGTGGTCTTGGAATGCTTAGTTCATAACTAGTTTTTAGGAGCACCAAAAACTTTCTTTCTTCCTCCTCTTTGGCTGAATCCTTTCTTCAATTTTTCAAAGAGATTTTGTGTCATTTCACTTCAAGAAATCAAGTTCTCTTCCTCTTCTTCAACTCAGATTAGGTAGGGAGTAGTTTCTAAATTTATTTCTATGCTTTGAGGAGTTGTGTTTTTAGCTCAAAATGATGAAATTATGAACTTGCCTTAGCTTTTCATTTTGGTTTTCCTCTTCAATTTTTCTTTAACCAATTCAACCATATGGCCTAGGTGGAACTAAGATGATGGCTTGATGATGAGGACCTTGAGGGTGGGTTGTAAATCCATCACAAGTTAGGCCTCTAAAGCTTGAAAATTCCACTTGATGCAAAACCTTAAAGAATAATGCTTTATGATGCTAAAACAAAGATTTTTAGTTTAGAACTTGAAAGATGTATTTTTTTCCTTTTATGTTTTATTTCTTGTTAAGACATGTATTGGGTTGAATTTATAATTCTTTTAAAGTCTTGAAGGAGCTCTAGTAAAGAAACAAAATGAATTTGCATCCATGATTAAGTTTATGCTTTGCATAACCATGTTTACCTTCTATGTCATCACTAAATTTTCAAGAATGAATAAATGAACTTGCATTTCTCATGTTTAAATTCCAAGCTTGTATTTCATGTTTATGTTTCAAGTCATCACTTAATCTTTCAAGATAATTAAGAGGTTGCATCTCATATTTAATTTATGCTCTCACTATATTTTATAATGGCTAAAAGAATCAACGCATGACATGTTTATTTTATGCCATCACCTAAAGATCCTAGAGCTTAAAGACTTGCCCATGTATCACAAGCAAAGAAATATGATTATTGGAGTTAAAGAATTTATTCTTTAAAAGTCTTGAGATTGGAGCTTAAAAAGATGTAATAATAATTCTCTTCTCCCTCTACTGGTCATGTGCGGACTACCGCCGCTCCGGTTTCTTAATATTCTCTTCTCCCTCTACTGGTCCTGTGCGGATTACCGCTCGGTTTCTTAATATTCTCTTCTCCCTCTCTTTGGTCTGTGCGGATTACCGCGCTCCAGTTTCTTGTATCATGTTTATATTTCAAGTTCTTGCATCATGTTTAATTTTCAAGTCATCACCTTAAATCTTAAAGATAAAGAAATGGAATTGCATATCATGTTTATAATTCCAAGCTATCACCTTATAAAGATAAGATTAAAATAAGGTTGCATAGCATGTTTATAATTCTAAGATGTCACCTAAATCTCTAAAGCTCAAGACTTACTCCTTTTATCTTAAGTGAGAATTTTAATTGTGAAGATCCTCCCAAATTTGACAAAAGAACTAGTTTCTAAATGAGTTTTAAGGCTTTGCAAGGATTTTACGGGGAACTAGTATTTTATATGCACTTAAAATATGATTCTATGTAATTGCATGAGGTTCATGATTCGCCACTGATCTGAGTTTAGTATCAATGTGTGATAATGATTTGATATGATTGAAGTTGTGATAATTATGGTTTATTGTTAAGAGAATGATTCATAATTGGTTTAGTAACTAATTAGTTCTATAATTGATAATTCTATGTAAGGATTGGATGCTTATTAAGTACTTGATATCATTGAATGATTTCCTGACTTGCATGTTATAGTTCTTTGTTGCAAATAATAAGAATGCTTATACATGAAATGTTCTTATGTAAAATTCACCTTTGTTGCTAGAAGAAAGTGTATCATTGTAAAAGTGTAATTTGGAAAGGTTCTCGCTAAGGAAAGACTTGGTATTTAAGCGTGTCCATTGTGACCCACCTCTCTTTCCTGGGAATCTCCCATATGCATGATTACAGTTGATATATATTATTCTAGCTTAAGACTATAAATGAGAAAATGTTATGATGTTTATGAATTGTATTATGATATAACATGCAAAGATTTAATGGTGACTTAAACTTATAAGAAAATGATCCTTTGGAACCATCGGACTATAGGTGGTGAAAAGGTGATTTTAGCCCCCTAACCCGTTCTCTCAAAAGGGTAGAGTCGGGACTTTAGCTTATCAAAAGGGATAAGTATATGCTAGTGACGACTAGTAAAGTATGAGCTCATAACCTAAATTACTCCCGAAAGGGTGGAGTATAGGGTGGCCCAAGGAAAATAATGATGATGATAAGATTTTAAGTCACCTAAGGCACTAAAGAAATGAAATATGTGCACTGTGTCCATGTGTAGCTAATATTATATGACGTTCTTTTATGCATGTTATTTTGATAATGATGATGAGGAATATGATGTAATGATAAAGGAAAAGTTCATTGTAAATATGACATGTTAAGAATAAGATGCATTATAAGACGCATGATTAAAAATTGACGAACCTCGGTTAAGTATTTGTCCGAACTTAAAATGAATCTTTGCATGCTCACTATTTTAGAATAATCCCGAGGTTCTGGGGACTTTGATGATGACACTGTAGAAGGAGGTACCTTCTTGAGAATTCTTTAGCAAGATTCTCACTCCTTTTCTTTATTTCCGTCATTGTCTCCAGATTCAAATGGCGACATTCGTCTGTTCGTTGATACCCCTACTTGGGAATTCCACTATGATCCGATTGCATCGCTCGTATCATTTTGAAGGAGGGTCTTGTGATTCGTGTTTTTATTTACATAGGTCGTCCATTTGCACATCCTGTCCCTAGTTATCGATTTTCTCCTACTTCTCCCTATGGCGATGAAATGGTTTTCGAACATGCACGTCCACTTGATGAAAGGATGTTACGTTCTTATCCCGCTTCATCTGCTGTCCATGGATTTCAGTATGTTCCCGAGACGAGATATTCTGAAACTGATCCTTCAGAGGACACTCCTACTCATGTATATTACGAGAGCTCTGCTCCTACTCCCACACGTAAGAGAGGGTAGTGAGGAAACAGTTGTTCAGCCGAGGTTAGCGAGAAGGCCGTCCATGCGACTGACTGGTGCATCTCGTGTGTCCCTCCCGAGGGAGCTCATCGATGGATCGGATTTATTCCCCCATTTTCGTGACAAGTGGCCATAGAAGGTTCTTAGTAGACTTATGTGTGATCATGCACCTAGTTTTAGGATAACCTTCGGCTTATGGAGTTATCTAGTTTAGGGCATGAATTTCCTTAAGTATATTTTCTTTTATGGGTTTGCATAAGATAATGATGTATGAACATAACCCACCCTTTGAGTGAGGTTATTGTATGTAAATATATGCTATAATGTGCTTATGGATGTTATATGATGGAGCCTAAGTGATATAATGTGATATATCCTTAAACGTCTTATTATACTCCGCTTACTCGTTCACATTGTACTCGGCTCACGTTTTCAATTATGTGTTTTAAAAAAAAAAAAAAAAGGGCTCGTAATTTCACTAAGTATTTTCAAATTATGAAGAAAGAACCAAAGCAAGGAGTAAAGTCTAGTCATTAATCTGATTCAACCTAGGTGTATCTGGTTAATTACTAGGGTGTTACATTTTGGTATCAGAGCAGTTCGATTCTCATGGAGCCTGAGGATTGGACTAGCTATGCTTCTAAAGCATAATACGTTAGTGACGTCATGTGTAGATGTTTATCATTAGGATGAGCTTGGGGAGTAGAAATACATGACTACTGTATGTTGAAAGTGCCATGGTAACTTGCTCACTTTGCATGGAATATTGGGCCTGATCACCTCAGTGTTCTTTGTTTTGTGTGTATAGGGACCAATGGCACGTTGACAAATGCATCAGTAGCGCAGCACAAAATAATCACGACAACGAGACAGCCGAAGCACTCCGCGACGTAGCAAGGACCATGAGAATGATGATGGAACGAATGGATCAGGATCGTCAAGCCAATATGAATCAACGACATGAGATTCCCCGAACATGCCTCAAGCTTTCGGAGTTTCGTAAGGCAAACCCACCGGTTTTCAGGGGACACTGAATCCAAATATTGCGGATGAATGGATTCGGAATATTGAGAAGGTCTTTCTTTGTAGTCCCATGCTCGGAGGAGCAAAAGGTCACCTTCGCTACTCATATGCTTGAGGGTGATGCGGTTTACGGTGGGACAGTGTTCAAGACTCCTGGAGACGACCGATGTGGACATTGATTGGGAACTATTCAAGGTCCATTTTTACGAAAAGTACTTTCCAGAGTCAATTAGAAATGCCAAGGACATTGAATTCATGCAACTTGTCCAGGGGAATATGAATGTGGCCCAGTACACTGCCAAATTTGAAGAACTCATTAAGTTCTCAAGAATGTACCAAGGAAATCCTGATGAGTACTGGAAATGCATTAAATACGAGTCAGGGTTGAAGGCGGAACTTAATGTGGCGATTGCACATTTGGAGATTAGGGATTTCTCTACCCTAGTTAACAAATGTCGGATTATTGAAGAAGGTCAGAGAAAACTAAACACCCCAAAGTCAGATAATATTACCAAAAAGTTGACACCTCAAGGTCAGCAGTTCAAGAGGCAGAATCGACCTCCATTCCCCCCTCAATCAAGACCACAAGGGACACAAAGAAATTTTCAACAAGGAAGGCCAAACAACAACAATCGCTATAATAACAACCGCTACAACAATAACCCCAATAACAATCACAACAACAACAATAACAACAATAAAGGGAAAGCACCACAAAGAGGTCCAGCAGTACCTCCACGGCCTGCGCCATCCATGGAATGTCCCAAGTGTGGCAAGAATCATGGGAGCATGCCATGTCGAGCCGGAACAAACGTGTGCTATCGGTGTGGAAAACCAGGTCATTACTCCCGAGAATGCACTGAAAGGAACCCGCTAACCCCCAATCCCAAGCCGCAATACCAGGGAAGGGTATTTCTTGTTAATCTTTGAAGAAACAACGAAGTCACGAAATCTCGTGGAAGGTAAGGGTAATATGCATGGTAAAGACTTAATTGTACTATATGATTCTGGCGCTTCTCATTCTTTTATCTCCCATTCATGTGTTAAAAGCCTTAATTTACCTATGACTGAGCTTCCTTTTGACCTTATTGTTTCTACCCCGACTGGAAAACCCGTTAGGACTTGTAAATGTTGTTTAGATTGTAGTTTTATTATAGATAATAGATCCTTTGTTTTAGATCTTATTTGCTTACCCATGCGAGGTTTAGATGTGATTCTTGGCATGGATTGGCTTGAGGCCAACCGTGTCTTTGTTAATCTGTTATGAGAAAACCATCACTTTTCTTCCTATTCCTATTGAACCTAAGAAACCCATAAGTCTTTACATAAGTGCTGTGGAAATGGACTGTGGTAAGGGTGAGAGTAAAGGTTACATTTTCTTAGCCGCTAGTGATGTAGACTTTGAGCAAAGTATCGATGAGATACCAATAGTAAGAAATTATCCCTAAGTATTTCGGATGAGATACCAGAGTTTCCCAAGAGAGATAGAATTTTCCATAGAGTTGCTTAGGGTGCGGGACCTATATCCATAGCCCCATACAGGATGTCCCCATTAGAATTGACCGAGTTAAAAACTCAATTGGAAGATTTATTGGAGAAAAAGTTTGTTAGGCCTAGTGCATCACCTTGGGGAGCCCGTGTGTTGTTTGTAAAGAAAAAGGATGGGAGTATGAGGATGTGTGTAGATTATAGGCGTTGAATAAAGTATCGGTGAAAAACAAGTATCCTCTGCCTAGGATCGATGATTTGATGGACCAACAGAAAGGTGCGGTAGTGTTTTCTAAGATAGATTTGAGGTCAGGCTACCATCAAATTAGAGTGAGAGATGAAGACATACCTAAAACGGCCTTTCGCACTCGATACGGCCATTTTGAGTTTGCAGGAATGTCCTTTGGGTTAACCAATGCTCCAGCTATTTTTATGGATTACATGAATAGGATCTTTCGACCCTATTTAGATCAGTTTGTAGTTGTCTTTATAGATGACATTCTTATATATTCTAAGACCCATGAAGAGCATGAATGCCACCTAACCATAGTACTAGAGATCTTGAAGGAAAAGAAACTATATGCCAAGATTTCCAAGTGTGAGTTTTGGTTGGATAAGGTGCAATTTTTAGGGCATGTAGTATCTAAGAAAGGAATTGCTGTAGATCCTAGTAAGGTAGAAGCGGTAGTAAATTGGGAAAGACCAACCACGATGGCGAAGTAAGGAGCTTTTTGGGTTTAGCCGGTTATTACCGTCGATTTATCAAGGGATTTTACCAGATTTCCCTACCTTTGACCAAGCTGACTAGGAAGAACACCCCTTTTTCATGGACCCCGGAGTGTGAAAAGAGCTTTCAAGAGTTAAAACACAAGCTAACCTCGACCCCTGTTTTAGTGTTACCCGACCCCAATGTGCCTTTCGAGGTGTATTGTGATGCTTCGAAAAAGGGTTTAGGTTGTGTATTGATGCAAGATAGGCAAGTGGTGGCCTATGCATCAAGACAACTTAAGCCACATGAGGCAAACTACCCTACCCATGACCTTGAGTTAGTCAGTCGTGTTTGCTCTAAAGATTTGGAGACACCATTTATATGGAGTTAAGTTTGAGGTGTTTTCCGATCACAAGAGTTTGAAATATCTCTTTGATCAAAAAGAGCTAAACATGAGGCAAAGGCGATGGATGGAGTTCTTGAAAGATTATGATTTTGGATTGAACTACCATCCTGGTAAAGCTAATGTAGTAGCTGATGCTTTGAGTAGGAAGTCCTTACAAGTGTCCTGTTTGATGGTGAAGGAGGTTGAATTGATTGAGCAATTTAGGGACTTAAACCTAGGAATGACTTTGACCACTAAGGGCATCAGAGCTTGTCATCTTAGAGTGACAAGTGAGTTCAAAGAAAGGATTGTTCAAGCTCAAGGGGACGATGCTTTGAGTTTCAAGAGACTTTAGGGGCGTGAAGGCTGGAAAGTTGATAGGTTTTACCCAAGGAATGGACGATTTGTGGAGGTTTAAAGGTCGAATATGTGTAGCTGCTAGTGGTGGCCTCCGAAAGGATATTTTGGAGGAAGCCCATAAGAGCCATTTTACCCTTCATCCTGGTGCCACCAAGATGTATCAAGATTTGAAGAAGATGTTACGGTGGCCTGGAATGAAGAAAGATGTGTGCACATGGGTGAGTAAGTGCTTGGTGTGTCAAAGGTGAAGATTGAACACCAAAAACCTCTCGAATGCTGCAACCTCTGTCGATCCCCGAGTGGAAGTGGGATAGTATCTCCATGGATTTTGTGACTGGATTACCAAGGACCCAAATGAATCATGATACCATATGGGTAATCGTGGATCGATTGACAAAGTCAGCCCACTTTTTACCTATTAAGGTGACTTATTCCTTGGATAGGTTAGCACAATTATATATTCAGGAGATAGTGAGGTTACATGGGGTGCCGTCGACGATAATCTCGGATCGAGATCCGCGATTTACGTCGCGATTTTGGGAGCCTTTCAAAAGGCATTTGGTTCAAAGTCGTGTCTAAGCACGACCTATCACCCCCAAGCAGACGGTCAATCTGAAAGAACTATCCAAACCTTGGAGGATATGTTAAGGGCATGTGTTTTAGATCAAAGGGGAAGTTGGGATAAGTACCTACCACTTATTGAATTTGCATATAACAACGGTTATCATGCAAGTATCGGTATGGCACCGTATGAGGCCCTCTATGGACGGAAATGTCAATCTCCCTTATGTTGGTATGAACCCGGAGAGCAAAGTTTACTTGGACCTGATATTGTGAGGGAAACAACGGAACAAATCAAAAAGATTAAGGATAAGATTCTTACTGCTCAAAGTCGACAGAAAAACTATGCGGACAAGCGGCGAAAACCGCTAGATTTTCAAGAAGGGGACCACGTGTTCCTAAGGATCACCCCCACCAGAGGCATAGGCCGAGCAATAAAAGTAAAGAAATTGAGCCCCAGATTTCTTGGTCCGTTTGAAATGGTTACCAAAGTAGGACACAGTAGCTCACCGTATAGCCCTACCCCGAGTCTATCCAACCTTCATGATGTTTTCCATGTCTCTCGATTAAGAAAGTATCAATCGACCGAGTCATGTACTAGAGCCGAACATGTACAATTAAGAGATAACCCGACATTTAACTTACTACCCACGAGAATGGTCGACCGAGGAGTTAAGCAGTTAAGGAACAAGGCTGTACCCCTGGTCAAAGTAGCATGGGGACAGGGTGAAACCGAAGAACTTACATGGGAGCAGGAATCAAACATGAAAGCACAATACCCGAAGTTGTTCTCGGTAACGAATTTCAGGCGAAATTCTTTTTAAGGAGGGAGTAATGTAACGCCCAATTTTCTTGTAATTTTTCTTGTCATTAGAAATTACTCAATTACCGAATTACCGTAGGTAATTATTACATAAGATTTGAGGCCGAACAATCCTCAATAAAGGAATATAACATTAGAAGAGAGGTTAGGAACGATTCATGCGAGTCGCAAATCCCGAATTTCAGACGTATAAAATGACCAAAATGTCCCTGAAGTTATTTTACTCGGAAAATGAGGGTTGTCCGGCCCACATATTCTCAAGGGGATGTTTTGAGAATAATAAGGGATTGTTTGTGTTATGTGTGTTAATAGAGCAGAAGAATCTCAATTTTGAGTTCCGACGCACGAAAAGACCAAAACGCCCCTGCCGCTGTTTTAACTCCGATGTGCGTGCCGACTGAGCCCGAACCTCACTAAAATGTTTTAAAATATGTTTTTAAGCCATGATTAACCATTGGTTAAGCTCGGGTGGCCTTGGGCAGTTTTTAAGTGAAAGTACGATTTTGCCCCCGTTTTTGGGCAGTTTTGCGAATTTCGGGATTTTCGATTCATATACCGAAACCTAAGCAATATTAGGCTCAAATTAAAGCTTATTAAATTCTAAATATTAATCTAGATTCAAAATTATGTATTTAGATTGATTAGAACCCAAAATTGCTCAAAAACACCCAAATTGCTTACTAATTCACTTAAGCCCTTAACCGTAAATTCTCTAAATTACATGAATACCTTGCCTACACCTAAATAATGCATGGAACACACAAATTTCACTTCTTTGGGCTGTAATGCACGAAATTATTGATGCCATTATGCAGCTGAATTATTTCCAAAAGTTGCACTAAAACAAAATGCCAAAATGTCACCATAAGAGACATAATTCCTTAATTTCATACAACTTTGTCTAAAATGATTTTTCCTCCATTATTACTCCTGAAAAATTCTGACAACTACCTCCTCATTTTGGCCAATTAGAAGCCTCAAAATCTTCTATAAATAGGCTTGCTTGAGTGGTCTTGGAATGCTTAGTTCATAACTAGTTTTTAGGAGCACCAAAACTTTCTTTCTTCCTCCTCTTTGGCTGAATCCTTTCTTCAATTTTTCAAAGAGATTTTGTGTCATTTCACTTCAAGAAATCAAGTTCTCTTCCTCTTCTTCAACTCAGATTAGGTAGGGAGTAGTTTCTAAATTTATTTCTATGCTTTGAGGAGTTGTGTTTTTAGCTCAAAATGATGAAATTATGAACTTGCCTTAGCTTTTCATTTTGGTTTTCCTCTTCAATTTTTCTTTAACCAATTCAACCATATGGCCTAGGTGGAACTAAGATGATGGCTTGATGATGAGGACCTTGAGGGTGGGTTGTAAATCCATCACAAGTTAGGCCTCTAAAGCTTGAAAATTCCACTTGATGCAAAACCTTAAAGAATAATGCTTTATGATGCTAAAACAAAGATTTTTAGTTTAGAACTTGAAAGATGTATTTTTTTTCCTTTTATGTTTTATTTCTTGTTAAGTTATGTATTGGGTTGAATTTATAATTCTTTTAAAGTCTTGAAGGAGCTCTAGTAAAGAAACAAAATGAATTTGCATCCATGATTAAGTTTATGCTTTGCATAACCATGTTTACCTTCTATGTCATCACTAAATTTTCAAGAATGAATAAATGAACTTGCATTTCTCATGTTTAAATTCCAAGCTTGTATTTCATGTTTATGTTTCAAGTCATCACTTAATCTTTCAAGATAATTAAGAGGTTGCATCTCATATTTAATTTATGCTCTCACTATATTTTATAATGGCTAAAAGAATCAACGCATGACATGTTTATTTTATGCCATCACCTAAAGATCCTAGAGCTTAAAGACTTGCCCATGTATCACAAGCAAAGAAATATGATTATTGGAGTTAAAGAATTTATTCTTTAATAAGTCTTGAGATTGGAGCTTAAAAAGATGTAATAATAATTCTCTTCTCCCTCTTGGTCCTGTGCGGACTACCGCCGCTCCGGTTTCTTAATATTCTCTTCTCCCTCTACTGGTCCTGTGCGGACTACCGCCGCTCCGGTTTCTTAATATTCTCTTCTCCCTCTACTGGTCTTGTGCGGACTACCGCCGCTCCGGTTTCTTAATATTCTCTTCTCCCTCTACTGGTCCTGTGCGGATTCCCGCCGCTCCAGTTTCTTGTATCATGTTTATATTTCAAGTTCTTGCATCATGTTTAATTTTCAAGTCATCACCTTAAATCTTAAAGATAAAGAAATGGAATTGCATATCATGTTTATAATTCCAAGCTATCACCTTATAAAGATAAGATTAAAATAAGGTTGCATAGCATGTTTATAATTCTAAGATGTCACCTAAATCTCTAAAGCTCAAGACTTACTCCTTTTATCTTAAGTGAGAATTTTAATTGTGAAGATCCTCCCAAATTTGACAAAAGAACTAGTTTCTAAATGAGTTTTAAGGCTTTGCAAGGATTTTACGGGGAACTAGTATTTTATATGCACTTAAAATATGATTCTATGTAATTGCATGAGGTTCATGATTCGGCCACTGATCTGAGTTTAGTATCAATGTGTGATAATGATTTGATATGATTGAAGTTGTGATAATTATGGTTTATTGTTAAGAGAATGATTCATAATTGGTTTAGTAACTAATTAGTTCTATAATTGATAATTCTATGTAAGGATTGGATGCTTATTAAGTACTTGATATCATTGAATGATTTCTGACTTGCATGTTATAGTTGTTGTTGCAAATAATAAGAATGCTTATACATGAAATGTTCTTATGTAAAATTCACCTTTGTTGCTAGAAGAAAGTGTATCATTGTAAAAGTGTAATTTGGAAAGGTTCTGGCTAAGGAAAGACTTGGTATTTAAGCGTGTCCATTGTGACCCACCTCTCTTTCTGGGAATCTCCCATATGCATGATTACAGCTTGATATATATTATTCTAGCTTAAGACTATAAATGAGAAAATGTTATGATGTTTATGAATTGTATTATGATATAACATGCAAAGATTTAATGGTGACTTAAACTTATAAGAAAATGATCCTTTGGAACCATCAGACTATAGGTGGTGAAAAGGTGATTTTAGCCCCTAACCCGTTCTCTCAAAAGGGTAGAGTCGGGACTTTAGCTTATCAAAAGGATAAGTATATGCTAGTGACGACTAGTAAAGTATGAGCTCATAACCTAAATTACTCCCAAAAGGGTGGAGTATAGGGTGGCCCAAGGAAAATAATGATGATGATAAGATTTTAAGTCACCTAAGGCACTAAAGAAATGAAATATGTGCACTGTGTCCATGTGTAGCTAATATTATATGACGTTCTTTTATGCATGTTATTTTGATAATGATGATGAGGAATATGATGTAATGATAAAGGAAAAGTTCATTGTAAATATGACATGTTAAGAATAAGATGCATTATAAGACGATGATTAAAAATTGACGAACCTCGGTTAAGTATTTGTCCGAACTTAAAATGAATCTTTGCATGCTCACTATTTTAGAATAATCCCGAGGTTCCTGGGGACTTTGGTGGTGACACTGTAGAAGGAGGTACCTTCATCGAGAATTCTTTAGCAACATTCTCACTCCCTTTTCTTTATTTCCGTCATTGTCTCCAGATTCAAATGGCGACATTCGTCCTGTTCGTTGATACCCCTACTTGGAAATTCCACTATGATCCGGTGCATCGCTCGTATCATTTTGAAGGGAGGTGCGCAGTTCATGTTTTTATTTACATAGGTCGCCCATTTGCACATCCTGTCCCTAGTTATCGATTTTCTCCTACTTCTCCCTATGGCGATGAAATGGTTTTCGAACATGCACGTCCACTTGATGAAAGGATGTTACGTTCTTATCCCGCTTCATCCTGCTGTCCATGGATTTCAGTATGTTCCCGAGACGAGATATTCAAACCGATCCTTCAGAGGACACTCCTACTCATGTATATTCTGAGAGCTCTGCTCCTACTCCCACAC
This sequence comes from Dalbergia cochinchinensis, assembly GCA_031216125.1. Classification (NCBI taxonomy): domain Eukaryota; kingdom Viridiplantae; phylum Streptophyta; class Magnoliopsida; order Fabales; family Fabaceae; genus Dalbergia; species Dalbergia cochinchinensis. The sequence continues at coordinate 30,891,480 of CM062372.1, forward strand.
GTGTAAGAGAGGGTAGTGAGGAAACAGTTGTTCAGCCGAGGTTAGCGAGAAGGCCGTCCATGCGACCCCAGCCTGGTGCATCTCGTGTGTCCCCTCCCGAGGGAGCTCATCAGTGGATCGGATTTATTCCCCCATTTTCAGGACAGTGGCCATAGAAGGTTCTTAGTAGACTTATGTGTGATCATGCACCCTAGTTTTAGGATAACCTTCCCGGCTTATGGAGTTATCTAGTTTAGGGGCATGAATTTCCTTAAGTATATTTTCTTTTATGGGTTTGCATAAGATAATGATGTATGAACATAACCCACCCTTTGAGTGAGGTTATTGTATGTAAATATATGCTATAATGTGCTTATGGATGTTATATGATGGAGCCTAAGTGATATAATGTGATATATCCTTAAACGTCTTATTATACTCCGCTTACTCGTTCACATTGTACTCGGCTCACGTTTTCAATTATGTGTTTTAAAAAAAAAAAAAAAAAGGGCTCGTAATTTCACTAAGTATTTTCAAATTATGAAGAAAGAACCAAAGCAAGGAGTAAAGTCTAGTCATTAATCAGATTCAACCTAGGTGTATCTGGTTAATTACTAGGGTGTTACAACTCAAGCAAGCCTATTTATAGAAGATTTTGAGGCTTCTAATTGGCCAAAATGATGAGGTAGTGGACGGAATTTTGCAGGAGAAATAAGGGAGGAAAAATCATTTTAGACAAAGTTGAATGAAATTAAGGAATTATGTCTCTTATGGTGACATTTTGGCATTTTGTTTTAGTGCAACTTTTGGCAATAATTCAGCTGCATAATGGCATCAATAATTTCGTCCATTACAGCCCAAAGAAGTGAAATTTGTGTGTTCCATGCATTATTTAGGTGTAGGCAAGGTATTCATGTAATTTAGAGAATTTACGGTTAAGGGTTTAAGTGAATTAGTAAGCAATTTGGGTGTTTTTGAGCAATTTTGGGTTCTAATCAATCTAAATACATAATTTTGACTCTAGATTAATATTTAGAATTTAATAAACTTTAATTTGAGCCTAATATTGCTTAGGTTTCGCATATCTGAATCAAAAATCCCAAAATTCGCAAAGCGCCCAAAAACAGGCAAAATCGTACTTTCACTTAAAAATTGCCCGAGGCCACCCGAGCTTAACCAATGGTTAATCATGGCTTAAAAACACATTTTAAAACATTTTAGTGAGGTTCGGGCTCAGTCGGCACGCACATCGGAGTTAAAACAACCTTGCAGGGCTGTTTTGGTCATTTCGCGCGTCGGAACTCAAAATTGAGATCCTTCTGCTCTATTAACACACATAACACAAACAATCCCTTATTATCCTCAAAATATCCCCTTGAGAATAGGTGGGGCCCACGATCCTCATTTTCTGAGTAAAATAACTTTAGGGGCATTTTGGTCATTTTATACGTACAGAAATTCGGGATTTGCGACTCTCGCATGAATCGTTCCCAACCTCTCTTCTAATGTTATATTCCTTTATTGAGGATTGTTCGGCCTCAAATCTTATGTAATAATTACCTATGGTAATTCGGTAATTGAGTAATTTCTAATGACAGTAAAAATTACAGTAAAAATTGGGGCGTTACAAGTTTGGGCTAATGTAACACCCCGATTTTTCTGTCCGAGGGAAATGACCAAAATGCCCCTGAGGTCATTTTCTGACCCGAACTCGAGGGTAACCAACTTGGTCATCCTCGAAGGGTCAACTCAATGTTTGAAGGGGATTGAATGACCTTTGAATGCTTTCGGAAGCGAAAATTTCGTTTTCCGCAGTTTCGGGTCAAAATGACCAAAATACCCCTATAGCGTTTTTACGCGGGTAAAAGTGCCGTTTGAGCCCGGAACTTTCCCCAGAGGTTTAAAAACATGATTTCATGTGTCTAGAGGTCTCTGTTCAAGTCCCGGAGGTCCCGGGCAGTTTTAGTGCAAAATTACGATTTTGCCCCTAGAATAGTGTTTTTGAGCTTAATGACGTAATTAAGCAAACCTAAGCAATATTAGGCTCTAAACGAAGATTAATTTATTTCCCTAATTAATCTAGAGTCAAAATAATTTATTAAAGTTAATTAGAACCTAAAATTGCTTAGATTAAACTTAAATCGCTTTTTAGAACTCAAGATTCCTAGTCTTGGAATCTTGAATAGTGTTTTCTCTCTCCAATTCCTTAAATCAAGGAAATGTGTCTAGAGTTGTTTAGGCTCTAAATTGAGGATTTAGCTCTCTAATGGTGCAAGACCACTCCTTAATTATGTCTAGACCACCTTAATTACCCATTTCCCTTACCTAAACACTTTCTTACAAATTCCTAATCTTAAGCATAATCAAAGATACACCTAAACACAACTCTAAACCACAATTAAAATGCAAACTAATCCTCCCCATGCATGATGAAGTTTCGGCCAGCACCTTTCCCCATTGACCACATGTTTAATTATTTTCTCACTCAAAGAACCATGCTTGAGCCATACCTTGAGCCATACCTCACCATGCTTTGAACCATACCTCAAGAACACATTATCTCACCTCATGGAACACATGGAACCCTCCAATTCTGCACCTCTTGGCCGAAAATGCATCAGCCCACATACACCCTCCATTTGTTTCATTTCTCTATAAATAGAATGCCTTGAGGAGCTTGCACCACTTTTAGATCATTTGCTAAGTTTAGGAAACACTCAAAGCTTTTCTTTTTCTCTCAAAGTCTTTGTGTTCTTCAAGTCCTTGGAGTTCTTCAAGTTCTTCAAGTTCTTCATCTTCTTCATCTTCTTCTTCCATCTTCAAGTTCATCACACCAAGTAGGGATTTTCTTTCATGTATTCTTTCTTTAAAGTTCTTGTTCTAAGCTTAATGTTCATAGTTTCTCTTGATTCTTTTTAGAACTTCTTTTCCTTTCCTTGTTCTTGCTCTTTTTCGGCCATGGGCCTTAGAGTTCAAAGAAATGAGAGCTTGATGATGAGAGTTTCATGATGATGTTCATCACTTGAAACAAACTCTAGAGCTTGATTTTTGTTCTTGAGCAAAAGTGTTTCTAGATTTTCCTTTCTTGAACTTTTGAGAACTTTAACTTTGGTGGTGTTTTAAAATGGCTCTATGAACTCAATGATGAGGACTCATGATGTTGGTGTTAATATGTCATCAAGATCATGAACTCTAGAGTTTTAAAATGCACTTTTCTCTTCTTGGAGATTTCGGCCATTTCCTTGAGATTTTCTAAGTTTCATAGTTTGATTCCCAAAGATGTTATGTTGAGTTCTAAGAACTCCAAGCTTGACTTTACCTTGTTTGAATGAGTTTGGGTTAAGATTTAAGTTCCTTTAAAGTCTTGTTAAGAGCTCTAGAAAGATAAAATGAACTTGCATAATTTATTTTATGCTTGCATTCATATTTACATTCTTGCTATGCATCTTTATTTTCAAGCTATCACCTAAGAACATAAAGATTAAAATGGAACTTGCATCTTCACTTAATTTAATTCTCGAAGCCTTTCTATTTCGGCCTTAAAGTCGATTGTTGTTGGGCCTAGAGCACTAAAATAAAGAATTGAACTTGCATTATCACCTAATTAATCTCTCGAATGCCTATCTATTTCGGCCTTAAAGTCGATTGTTGTTGGGCCAAGAGCACTAAAATAAAGAATTGAATCTTGCACATTTACTTTCAAGCTTGCACATTTAAGATTATGCCTCACATATTTACTTTCAAGCTTGCACGTTTAAGTTATGCCTTGCATATTTAATTTTAAGTCATCACTTTACTTTGTAAGCAAGATTAAAAATGAAAAGCATGAGCACGTTTAGTTTATGTCGTAACTTAAGAACCTAGAGCTCAAAGACTTGCCCATTTCATTCCAAGTCAAAGTTTAATGTAAACCATACATTGAATGTATGTTTTTTGGCCAAGTAGTGATGATGGACTTCCAATGAGTTTTCATCTAGCTACTAGGACCAATAGCCTATGTTTTAAGTTTTCCTTAAAAGTTTTACAAATTCTTTATAAGGTTATGTCATTATAAGATGTGATTCCAATCTCTTTTAGGGGATGGAATATGTTTTGGTCAGTGACCTAAGGCTTCACTTAGCCTCTTGATGAATTAAAATGTTTTGCAAAGAGTTTTAGAAGTTCTAGATTGATTCCGAGAGAAACTAGTTAACTTATGTACCTAGAAATGTCAATTTACTTCTCTTATTGAGGCAAGATGTTTTTGGTTCTGATGTGGTGAATGTGATGCTGTATGATGATGTTTTAATGTGTTGGAATGTGTAAAAATATCGTATGATGATGTAGAAGCGATCCTATGCATGATAGGTGAAAAACTAGCTAACTAGAAATACCGCAAAGCTAGAATTTAACATAGTTTTGACCCATTTGTTTATGGAACTAATCCAAACTGTTTTAATGGGGACATAATCAGATTTAGATTGTTTAGACATGAAAAACTTGGTATCATTTGAGTTAGAATTGAATTCTAGCACCTATGGGGAAACTAGTAACTAGAAAACCGTAAAAATGCAAATGTAGAACTCTTAGAACATTTATTTCTTTGAATTCTATCCAGCACCCTTACAACATGATAAACATGATTAATAATTAGTCCTTAAGCATAGGAATGCCTCATAATTGATTTAGATTTAATCCATAGCCTTCAAGTAAAACGGAACCAAGAAAGGGTCTAAAACGTAAGTTCTAGAACCCCGTAAATACAAGTTAGAGAACTTGTCCTATGCTTTTCAGATTTAAAAGTAAAATGAGAGGATTATGAATGATGTTTAATTATGAGCCTTAGGTGCTTAAAATATGAACGACGGATGTAGAGAACTATATCTCAAGATTAAGACCCGTAAGGGTCAAAGCATAAGCTACCATAAGGGTAAGTGTTTGGATGATTTATGATGATGCATGAAGTATGCTAATGATGATGATGTTATTCATATGAGGAATTTATGAGATTATATGTTAATGTGGCATAAAGCAAATTTGGAAGGAAATTCGGTGTAATGACCGTTTTGGCCGTCGAATTTCCGACAAATTTGGGGACTTAAAGAGATTTTGAAAATTAAGGTACTAAGATGGGTTCTAGGATGACACCGGTTCGGCCGAGCACCTCCATAGAACTCATGTGACATCGGTACCATTTTACACTCTTAGGTGACACGGTTGGCCGAGCACCCCTAAGAGTTTTGCCCCCTAACCCGTACTCAGATAGTCGGGATTTATGATACGCTTAACGTTAAGTGGTAAGTAAGAACTAGTGACGACTAGTTAAGGTATGAGCTCATAACCTAGATGTATGACACGTTCTGGGTGACACCGGTTCGGCCGAGTACCCCCAGTTCGATTGTCTTTTAGGGTGGCCCATGAGGAAGAGAAGTTCACGATTATGATTATGTCACTCAGTTTTGTCCCATATGAATGTTACTATTGCCACTTTATGCCACCAATGATGATGATGCTTGATGTTATGTTTTATGTATGTGCATTAGGTAGTGCCATGCATACATTTTCTATTATGTTGCATTCATGACATTAAGATCATCCTAAAATGAATGGGCCTTGGCTAACGTATATTGTGAAGTTTAAAATGAACTAAATGCATGTTCAGACTTTTCGCATAATTAAACCAAAGATTGCTGAGGACGTAGATGATGGCACCTAGGTAGTAGGAGGCCCTACTGAGATTCTTTAGCAAGATTCTCACTCCCTCTATCTCTTTCTTTCCGTCACGTCTTCAGATGGCGACGTTCGTAGTGTTCATGGACACGCCGACATGGGAGGTGCACCATGACCCGGACCACGGGTCATTCCATTTTGTGGGTCGATGCACAGTTAGAGTATTCATGTTCATGGGTCGACCCTTCACTCCCCCTGTACATTCCCATCGTTTCTCCCCCGTCTCACCTTTTGGCGATGACCTAGTGTTCGAGCGCGACGTCCTCGAGAGGAGAGGCTACGCCCGTACTCCACCTTCCGCATCCGCCGTTCGAGACTACCCCGTATGTGTGCCCGTTGCCCATCGTCCTTCTCGGAGATGGATCCTTCCGAGGATTCGCCACCAGGTACCCTCCGAGGATCTTCCCCACCATACCTATGGACTTCGGAGAGGATAGCGAGCCCCTCGTGACTCGGGCGAGGCGTGCACGGCGACCGGATATGCGGCGATACCCTGGGAGTCATATTCGATCCCCACTCCCTTTTCACACCGAGGAGCTCGCTCGGTTTCCGGATATCCGCCTCGATCACGGGATGGTCGCCAGTAGGAGGTCGAGGATGGCCCGAGTTAGAACACACACCACTTAGATGAGGATGAACCTTCTTTTGTTTAAAGGTTATCCTATTAGTTGCACTCGGTTAGGGGAGTAGATTATATTTATGTTTATGTTGTATTTTCTTTCATGTATTTCCATGTACTAAATCAAGTCCCACGCTTATAAGTGGGCAAATTATAATTATATATGAGATGTTATTCAGTGTCTCTCATGATGTGCCCTTATATGCTTTATGCTATGACGTTATGAGATGTACGTTTTGCCCGTTGCAAGTTATATCGCATCACGCGGCTCTCACTTTCATTTCAAAAAAAAAATTACCCGTATTTTCCGCTAAGTAATTCAAAGTTAAATGAGAACTATGAAGTAACAGACTAATGATTAACCTAAATATGTTCTAGAGTATTGGGTTAAAAATTAGGATATTACATTATGGTATCAGAGCCTGGACCTCTCCCAGTACGGTGTGGTTCGGGGACGAACCAGGCGGAAGCTGGTGGGCATGTAACGCCCGGGGATTGCGAAGTCAGGGAGTGATCGCCGGTGCAAAGAGGCACGGACAAGGAGCGGCTCCTGGCAGGCTTCAAAAGCGGAGGGGTACATGAATGAACCGATTACACACCCGAATGAGAGGGATCCTAAGACTGTATAGGTATGGGACTATACAGTTGAGGAGGGCTTATATGAATTGATTTGTACTACCTATACCAACAAGATGCATCTTCTTTTCGGTAGCCCAAATTGAAAGAACTCCACAGTTAAGCGTGCTTGACTTGGAGCAATTTTGGGATGGGTGACCTCCTGGGAAGTTTTCCCAGGAAGTGTGCGAGTGAGGACAAAGCACGCTGAAAAGACTCGTGTTGGTTTGTGGGGACAGTCGTCAATCCATAAAGCAGCAGGGGATGTTACAATCAAGATCATGGTCTCTAGAGTTCCAAATGTTTCTTTCCTTCTCAAAAAGTTTCGGTTCCTTTTCCTTTTCTTTCTCCAAGTTTTCGGCCATAATGGCCAAGGAGGTTCACAATGGCTTGATGATGAGAGCTTCTAGATGATGACTATGTGTTCATCACAATGAGGCCTCTAGAGCTTGAGTTTTAACAAAAATGTCATTTATGTTTACATTTCAAGAAAAGAAACTTTGTGTTTTAAAGAACCCTTGAGGTTCACCTTTGTTTTACTTTACCTTGACATGATAAGTTTGGGTTGAGGTTTAAGTTCCTTTAAAGTCTTGTATGAGCTCTAATAAGAAATAAAATGGATTAGCATTCATATTTAAATTTAAGCTTATGCATTACATATCTACTTTGAGCTTTGCATTCATATTTATTTTCCAAGCCATCACTTAAAGTTAAAGGTTAAAGAATGGAGTGCATCTCATATTTACATTCTTGTCTAGCATATTTACTTTTTATCACTAAAGAACGTAAAGATTTAAAATGAGAACTTGCACTATCACCTAACTAAATCTCAAAGCCTTTATATTTCGGCCTTAAAGTCGATTGTTGCTGGGCCTAGAGCACTAAAATAAAGAAATGAACTTGCATATTTATATTTTAAAGCTTTGCATATTTATATTTCAAGTCTTGCATATTTAATTCAAGCTTTGCATATTTACAATTCAAGTTTTGCATGTTTACTTTAAGCTCTCACTTTATTTTGTAATGAAGAATAAAAATGAAGTGCATAGCATGTTTAAATTATGTCATCACTTAAAAGACCTTAGAGCTCAAAGACTTGCCCACTTTATCTCAAGTTAAAGTTTAATGTGGGAGCATTCTCTAAATGCATGATTTCGGCCTTGTAGTGATGATGAACTTGGAATGAGTTTCATTTAGCTTCAAGGACCAATAAGTCAAGTTTTAAGAATCCTTTTAAATCCCATGAATTTGTTTGAAGTTTAAGACCAACAAGGTTCTATGAATTTAACTCTCTTTAAGGAAGAATCAAGTGGTCACCGACCTAAGAATGTCTTAGCCTCTTTTATAAAATAAATTGGTTTGTAAAAGAGTTTTAAAGGTTCTAAGTTAGTTCCAAGACAAACTAGCACCTTATATGTCTTATAAACATCAAGTCGTGCACCTTCTTGGGGACTTGGTGTTTCGGACTTATCATGGTGAGTTGTTGTAGTGTGATGATGTTTTGATGTGTTATGACGTGTGGAAATTATGTATGATGAGGTAGGAACACTTCTATGCATGTTAAAAGAGAAACTGGCTTTCTAAAAAAATCGTAAAGTCAAAATTTAGCATAGTTTAATCCCATTTAATTATGGACACTGCCCAAACTGTTTCAATGGGGGATATAATCAGATTAGGAGTGTTTAATCATGAAAAATTTGGTTACATTTGAAGTAGGATTGAATTTTAGCACCTATAGAGAAACTAGTAACTAGTAGACCGTAAAACCGCAATTCTGAACTCTTAGAACATTTAATTCTTAGAATCTGTCCAGCAACCTTATAATGTAGAGAATATGGTTTATAATTAGTTCTTTGACATAGGAATGACTCATAATTGGTTTACGTTTAACTTATAGCGCCTTAGGCGAAGACAGAACCAAGAAAGGGTCTAAAACGCAAGTTCTAGAACCCCGCAATTTTAAGATTAAAGTGCTGCCCCTAAGGAATGATGAAGTTTAGATTTAATAGAAAGCATGAATAATAATAAGTTTTGTTAAGAGAGAACCCTTAGGTGCATAAAAGTTTGATAGGAGATGATAGGTTAACTACATCCCGAGTTTAAGGCCCGTAAGGGTCAGGGCATAAAATACCGTAGGACCAACTACATAACGAATCTTTAATGTTGTTTGTGAAAGTATGAGGATGATTATGTGAATGCATGAAATTATGATGAAGGATGCATGTTTGATTGACTTATGTGGCATAAAGAAGAATTTGGAAGAAATTCGACATGCTGCAGTTATGCCGCCGAATTTCTGACAAATTCAGGGACTTAGAAAGTTTTTGAAAACCTATGAAATTTTTATGAGGTACTAAGATGAGTTCTCGGATGACACCGGTTCGGCCGAGCACCTCCAGAGAACTCATGTGACATCGGTACCAAGATGAATTCTTGGGTGACACCGGTTCGGCTGAGCACCCCCAAGAAATGCCCCCTAGCCCGTACTGGATAAGTCGGGATTATGTTTATGATTATGTTACGCTTATCGGGATTGGTAAGTAAGAACTAGTGATGACTAGTTGAGGTATGAGCTTATAACCTAGAGATGTGACACGTTCTGGGTGACACCGTTCGGCCGAGCACCCCCAAAGCGCTTATTTTTTAGGGTGGCCTATGAGGAAGTTATGATGATTATGTCACAAAGAGAATTTAATTGCCACTTTATGCCACTATTATGATGTTCTTAAAGATATGATGATTATTCTTGCATTAAGTAGAGCCATGCATACATCCTTTAATACGTTTGCATCCATGTCATTAAGAATCATGCTAAAATGAATGGACCTTGGCTAAATTATGTTTTAGAACCTAAAAATGGACTTAATGCATGCTCACTTATTTTGTTTACTAAACCCAAGGTTCCTGAGGACATAGATGATGACACCTAGGTAGTAGGAGACCCTACTGAGATTCTTTAGCAAGATTCTCACTCCCTTCATCTCTTTCTTTTCGTCATGTCTTCAGATGGCGACGTTCGTGGTTTTCGTGGACACCCCGACGTGGGAGGTGCACTATGACCCGGATCACGGATCATACCATTTTGAGGGCGATTATGCGATGAGTCTTCATGTTCATAGGACGTCCCTTCGCTCACCCTGTGCATACCCATCGCTTCTCCCCGACAGCATCCTACGGCGACGACGAGCGGGTTTTTGAGCGGGCGCGTACGCATAACGAGAGAGTGCTCCGCATGCACACTGCCACCTCAGCCATGCGTGACTATCCCGATTACGTGCCCCGGACCTACTTCTCGGAGACCAACCCGTCCGAGGACCTGCCTACCCATCCGTATAGCGAGAGCTTTGCCCCCACTCCACTACTGGTGAAGGAGGCAGTGAGGATACCGTGACTCAGCCACAGCTTGCACGACGATCGGAGATGTGGCCACATCACGGGGGTCACTCTTGATCCCCGTTCCGCCTCTTTACGCCCGAGGAGCTTGCCCAGTTTCTCGGATATGTGTCTCGCTTGCAAGACGGACGTCAGTAGGAGGAGACGTATGACCGATGAAGTACCCGGGTAGAGCACACACCACCTAGATGAGGATAGACCTCCTTTTGTTTAGAGGATATCCCTTTAGTTGCACTTGGGTAGGGGAATTGCTTTTATGTTTTCGTAGTATTTTCCTTTGTATTTTCTTTTAGTTGTATCTGCTTATGATGTATCAAACTAAGCCCCACTCTACACGAGTGGGCATATCATATATTATATAAATATGCAGTTCAATGTTATTATGATGTGCTTTTACTTGCTTATGTCATGTTGCTATGCGATGTTTGCTTTATTGCCTTTCGTGTATTACTAATTAACGTGTCGCGCGGCTCTCACTTTGCTTTATAATTCAAAAAAAAATTTACCAGTATTTCCGCTAAGTATTTTAAAGTAACAAGGAAGCTATGACGTAACAGACTAATGATTAACCTAATTATGTTCTAGAGTATTGGGTTAAAAATTAGGATGTTACAACATCCAATCCTAAACATTTCATCATTCTTTTGGCTAATTTAGCATGTTGCCAGAATTTCAGCCATCAAGAAAATTATGAATATATTATTAAACATCACTATAACAGAGCAAAACTATTTTTTAGAGATGATCATGTCTCTAAAACTATTTTTTAGCTCATGATCATGTGTCTAAAATAGTGAGAAAAATCAAAACAATTCACCTACTTGCTTAAAATCCGAGTTTCAGCAACTTAGTTCACAACATGATTTTAGAAAAATGATTTTCTAACACAAGCCAAATACTTCACCAAATTAAAAACATCAATACCTATGTATCATAAAGCAATATAGCCAAAGATTTCATACCAAATCAATCAGAAATTTTCAGAATTAATTTTGAAAGAAAAGAGGCTAAAGAAAGCCTTACTTGGCTCTTGCAAGTTTTAATTCTTATTCTTGGCTTTCCTCAATAGTTCTTACGCCTAATCTTTGATTCAACCCACTCAAACCCTTCTCCAAGGTAGCAAGAACAATAGCCATAATTGTAGGTTGGGTGAGGTAAGGATTCTTTATTGATGTTTGATTTAGGGATTTCAAGAGCTAGGTTGGAGTTTATGCTTTGGTTATGGAGTTTTGGTGTTGTAACTTCAAATATCAAGCTAGGTTATGGTGTTTGATTAAGAAGAATAGGAAAATGGCTGAAAGGAGGCCTTGGTCGAAAATATTGGGGAGGAAATGATTAGATTTGGACTTTATTCCTTTTGAGATAATATACATATTAAACTCTATGATAAAGACATTTTCCTTAAAGATAAATGTGTAAATTTTGTAAGCATTCTATTGGTTCTTGAAACAGACCAATGGTGTGGCTTCTTCTAAGCCACTCACTGGTCTAGTGAAGTGTCCAATTTTTACTGGAAGTCTCATACAGTGTAAGAAACTATACACCATAATTTTATTGAATGGGTAAAATACCATACCTGGAATATAGATATTGCCCGAAATTAAATTTTGAGTCTAAAATTTTCATTCCTAACCATTCCAACCTTAATCCTATATTTCTCAGTCTTGGGCATCTTTGGATCCTAATTCTAGGGTTTTGGTGGTCTCGATGAGCCTGCAGGGCCTACATGGTTACTATTCTTTTTTTTTTGTCTAGAAAATTGATCTTATTATCTTGACTAACCCTATCAAAATTATGAAATTCTTATCAATAAAGTTCAAATAAAATTTTTGAAATAAATTTTTGGGTACACTGCTTGTCCTCTACAATCGTTAGAGGCCTGAGCTTTTATGCCAATTATCGATAGAAAAGTGCACAAGAAAGGTGGTTGAATCGTGCTTTAACTTTCTATTCCCTTTTAGATTTTAAAAACCTTAAATAGAAACTGTCTAGTATGAACTGGAGTACAATGGAAATAGTGTCAAAAAGTAACTTTCTAAACTAACACATATGTGATAAACACAAGATTGAATGACCTTAATCAGGGAAATAAATAGAATAATATCAAAACAAAATATAAAGGAGATTCAACGAGAGAAAAGATATTGCATGAGAGTTTTTATACTGATTCGGCTAACCTGCCTACATCTAGTTCTCAACTACTATTGAGTTCCAGTAAATAAGCTTTTCTCAACCCGAGAAAGTTAGATTGTCATTCTATAGCCTTTGCAAGCTTTTTCTACGTGACCAGTAGCTCACTTTACTGTCACTTCCAATTAGTCTTTACTTAGCCTCACCAGCAGCTTGCTCTACTATCACCTTTCAAGTAGTGTTTTCTTAGCCTCTTCAAGCTAACTTAGCATGACCAAGAGCTCACTCTATTGTCACTTTTCAAGTAGTCTTTAATTAGCTTATTTAAGCTAACTCAGCTTGAGCAGCAACTCACTCTACTGTCACCTTCAAATACTCTTTGACTAGCATATTTAAGTTGTAACACCCTAGTAATTAACCAGATACACCTAGGTTGAATCTGATTAATGACTAGACTTTACTCCTTGCTTTGGTTCTTTCTTCATAATTTGAAAATACTTAGTGAAATTCACTTAGCCTTTTTTTTAAACACATAATTGAAAACGTGAGCGAGTACAACGTGAGCGTAGCGGAGTATAATAAGACGTTTAAGAATATATCACATCATATCACTTAGGCTCCATCATATAACATCCATAAGCACATTATAGCATATATTTACATACAATAACCTCACTCAAAGGGTGGGTTATGTTCATACATCATTATCTTATGCAAACCCATAAAAGAAAATATACTTAAGGAAATTCATGCCCCTTTAAACTAGATAACTCCATAAGCCGGGAAGGTTATCCTAAAACTAGGGTGCATGATCACACATAAGTCTACTAAGAACCTTCTATGGCCACCGCCTAAAATGGGGAATAAATCCGATCCATCGATGAGCTCCCTCGGGAGGGACACACGAGATGCACCAGTGAGAGTCGCATGGACGGCCTTCTCGCTAACCTCTGAACAAGCTGTTTCCTCACTACCCTCTCTTACACGCAGGGAGTAGGAGCAGAGCTCTCAGATATACATGAGTAGGAGTGTCCTCTGAAGGATCGGTTCGTAATATCTGCCGTCTGGGAACATACTGGAAATCCATGGGACGGAGATGAAGCGGGATAAGAACGTAACATCCTTTCATCAAGTGGGCGTGCATGTTCGAAAACCATTTCATCGCCATAGGGAGAAGTAGGAGAAAAAATCGATAACTAGGGACAGATGTGCAAATGGATCGACCTATGTAAATAAAAACACTAATGACGCAAGACCTCCCTTCAAAATGATACGAGCAATGCCCAGGATCATAGTGGAATTCCCAAGTAGAGGTATCAACGAACAGACCGAATGTCGCCATTTGAATCTGGAGACAATGGCGGAAATAAAGAAAAGGGAGTGAGAATCTTGCTAAAGAATTCTCGATGAGTACCTCCTTCACGATGTCATCATCAAAGTCCCCAGAACCTGGGATTATTCTAAAATAGTGAGCATGCAAAGATTCATTTTAAGTTCGGACAAATACTTAACCGAGGTTCGCCAATTTTAATCATGCCTTATAATGCATCTTATTCTTAACATGTCATATTTACAATGAACTTTTCCTTTATCATTACATCATATTCCTCATCATCATTATCAAAATAACATGCATAAAAGAACGTCATATAATATTAGCTACACATGGACACACACATATTTCATTTCTTTAGTGCCTTAGGTGACTTAAAATCTTATCATCATCATTATTTTCCTTGGGCCACCCTATACTCCACCCTTTGGGAGTAATTTAGGTTATGAGCTCATACTTTACTGAGTCGTCACTAGCATATACTTATCCCTTTTGATAAGCTAAAGTCCCGAGCTCTACCCTTTGAGAGAACGGGTTAGGGGCTAAAATCACCTTTTCACCACCTATAGTCGATGGTTCCAAAGGATCATTTTCTTATAAGTTTAAGTCACCATTAAATCTTTGCATGTTATATCATAATACAATTCATAAACATCATAACATTTTCTCATTTATAGTCTTAAGCTAGAATAATATATATCAACTCAGAATCATGCATATGGGAGATTCCTGAGAAAGAGAGGTGGGTCACAAATGGACACGCTTAAATACCAGAATCTTTCCTTAGCGTAACCTTCCCAAATTACACTCTTACAATGATACACTTTCTTTTAGCAACAAAGGTGAATTTTACATAAGAACATTTCATGTATAAGCATTCTTATTATTTGCAACAAGAACTATAACATGCAAGTGAAATCATTCAATGATATCAAGTACTTAATACATCCAATCCTTACATAGAATTATCAATTATAGAACTAATTAGTTACTAAACCAATTATGAATCATTCTCTTAACAATAAACCATAATTATCACAACTTCAATCATATCAAATCATTATCACACATTGATACTAAACTCAGATCGTTGGCGAATCATGAACCTCATGCAATTACATAGAATCATATTTTAAGTGCATATAAAATACTAGTTCCCAGTAAAATCCTTTGCAAAGCCTTAAAACTCATTTAGAAACTAGTTCTTTTGTCAAATTTGGGAGGATCTTCACAATTAAAATTCTCACTTAAGATAAAAGGAGTAAGTCTTGAGCTTTAGAGATTTAGGTGACATCTTAGAATTATAAACATGCTATGCAACCTTATTTTAATCTTATCTTTATAAGGTGATAGCTTGGAATTATAAACATGATATGCAATTCCATTTCTTTATCTTTAAGATTTAAGGTGATGACTTGAAAATTAAACATGATGCAAGAACTTGAAATATAAACATGATACAAGAAATCGAGCAAGTGCGTAATCCATCCAGACCAAGAGAGGGAGAAGAGAATATTAAGAAACCTGAGTAGTCCATGTAGTCCTGCAGACCAAAGAGGGAGAAGAGAATATTAAGAAACCGATGCTGGCGGTAGTCCGCTGCAGACCAGTAGAGGAGAAGAGAATTATTATTACATCTTTTTAAGCTCCAATCTCAAGACTTTTTAAAGAATAAATTCTTTAACTCCAATAATCATATTTCTTTGCTTGTGATACATGGGCAAGTCTTTAAGCTCTAGGATCTTTAGGTGATGGCATAAAATAAAACATGTCATGCGTTGATTCTTTAAGCCATTATAAAATATAGTGAAAGCATAAATTAAATATGAGATGCAACCTCTTAATTATCTTGAAAGATTAAGTGATGACTTGAAACATAAACATGAAATACAAGCTTGGAATTTAAACATGAGAAATGCAAGTTCATTTATTCATTCTTGAAAATTTAGTGATGACATAGAAGGTAAACATGGTTATGCAAAGCATAAACTTAATCATGGATGCAAATTCATTTTGTTTCTTTACTAGAGCTCCTTCAAGACTTTAAAAAAATTATAAATTGAAGCCAATACATATCTTAACAAGAAATAAAACATAAAAGGAAAAAAGACATCTTTCAAGTTCTAAACTAAAAATCTTTGTTTTAGCATCATAAAGCATTATTCTTTAAGGTTTTGCATCAAGTGGAATTTTCAAGCTTTAGAGGCCTAACTTGTGATGGATTTACAACCCACCCTCAAGGTCTCATCATCAAGCCATCATCTAGTTCCACCTAGGCCATATGGTTGAATTGGTTAAAGAAAAATTGAAGAGGAAAACCAAAATGAAAAGCTAAGGCAAGTTCATAATTTCATCATTTTGAGCTAAAAACACAACTCCTCAAAGCATAGAAATAAATTTAGAAACTACTCCCTACCTAATCTGAGTTGAAGAAGAGGAAGAGAACTTGATTTCTTGAAGTGAAATGACACAAAATCTCTTTGAAAAATTGAAGAAAGAATTCAGCCAAAGAGGAGGAAGAAAGAAAGTTTTTGGGGCTCCTAAAAAACGAGTTATGAACCAAGCATTCCAAGACCACTCAAGCAAGCCTATTTATAGAAGATTTTGAGGCTTCTAATTGGCCAAAATGAGGAGGTAGTTGTCAGAATTTTCAGGAGTAATAATGGAGGAAAAATCATTTTAGACAAAGTTGTATGAAATTAAGGAATTATGTCTCTTATGGTGACATTTTGGCATTTTGTTTTAGTGCAACTTTTGGAAATAATTCAGCTGCATAATGGCATCAATAATTTCGTGCATTACAGCCCAAGAAGTGAAATTTGTGTGTTCCATGCATTATTTAGGTGTAGGCAAGGTATTCATGTAATTTAGAGAATTTCACGATTAAGGGCTTAAGTGAATTAGTAAGCAATTTGGGTGTTTTTGAGCAATTTTGGGTTCTAATCAATCTAAATACATAATTTTGAATCTAGATTAATATTTAGAATTTAATAAGCTTTAATTTGAGCCTAATATTGCTTAGGTTTTTCGGTATATGAATCGAAAATCCCAATTCGCCAAATCGCCCAGCAGGGCAAAATCAGATTTTCACTTAAAAACTGCCCAGGCCACCCTAGCTTAACCAATGGTTAATCATGGCTTAAAAACACATTTTAAAACATTTTAGTGAGAGTTCGGGCTCACCTTTGCCAGTTAAAAAAGCAAATTGGGCGTTTGGTCTTTCGTCTGCGCAACTCAAAATTGAGATTCTTCTCTGCTCTATTAACACACATAACACAAACAATCCTTATTATTCTCAAACATCCCCCTTGAGAATATGTGGCTCCACAATCCTCATTTTCTCAGGTAAAATAACTTCAGGGACATTTTGGTCATTTTATACTCTGAAATTCGGGATTTGCGACTCTCGCATGAATCGTTCCTAACCTCTCTTCTAATGTTATATTCCTTTATTGAGGATTGTTCGGCCTCAAATCTTATGTAATAATTACCTACGGTAATTCAGTAATTGAGTAATTTCTAATGACAGTAAAAATTACAGTAAAAATTGGGGCGTTACATAAGTCATTTCACAATGATCACTACTAGATCAGGTTACAAAGGATGTGTTTGGGTTGGTTCACTCAAACTAACAAACACTCAAGTTTTCTTAGAATAAAGAACAATAGAACTGAAAACTTGAATGACTTTTTTTATCTATTCTTCCTAGGAAGAAGATGTTATCTAATAAGAATATAGAAAGACAATCTTTACAAAGATGAAACTAATTACAAGATGTAATAGTTTTACAGAAGATGAGAAGAAATTTCTTCAACGTTTCAGCACAGTATGCTTTTTCAAAGATCTCTTCATTATAAGCATAGCATTTTCTTTTATACTTGATCTTCATTTATGATTGTTGCCCTTGATCTGTTTTCCTAGTGACACATATTGATCTTCTTTTCGGGTCTTGGAAATGAAGTCTAGGAAAGTAGCTTTGCGTGTTAGAGTTACTTTTTACAGTTGCAGAAGCCATTGTCTAATAGAGATTTCTAAGTCCATCTTCAGAAACTACTTTTTACTTTTTGAATGAGGTTTCTGAACTTTTCCTTCTAGAAGCTGAGTAGTTGACCAAGTGGTTATCACGTCAGTCCTAACTGGGTTTGACTTTAATTTGAATTTCAGATTTTCCCTCACATTCTTGTAAAGTGCATCATTTACAATGAAACGTGCTTTCTCAAGGCTCTCTCAGTTTATGGACAATCCTTATATCATCCTTTATTCAATCAGAGCTTGTTGTAAAGGATATAATTATGATCATAATGATTAAAGATGGTAGCTGCACTTG
The DNA here is from genome assembly GCA_031216125.1 of Dalbergia cochinchinensis. Taxonomy (NCBI): domain Eukaryota; kingdom Viridiplantae; phylum Streptophyta; class Magnoliopsida; order Fabales; family Fabaceae; genus Dalbergia; species Dalbergia cochinchinensis. The sequence continues at coordinate 30,909,585 of CM062372.1, forward strand.
TCTTTAGATTTGGATTGAAATCTTCACTTGAAACTTGCTTTTTGAAGTCATGGCATACCCTCTGAAGATCTGAACCTTGGTTTCTTGTTCTTGGAAATTTCCTTTCATGAGTTGAGCATAGATACATTCATTTCAAGAATTATTTTTCACTTTTATTGAGTTCAGAATCTCTTTAAATGAGATTAAACATGTTTGTACATGTTATTGGGAAAATAATCTCGTTTTAGGAACATGTATGCTAATGTGAATAAACATGTTTGGTATTTCAAGAAACTAAAGTAACGGATTAGTCCTCCTTCAAAATATTTTCATGAAATTAGTTTTGTTATCACTCAAAACATTAAGCACTAAATCTTTCTGAAGGGTTCTAGAGCTAACAATCTCTTCTTTCTTGATGATGACAAACCAATCTTTAGAAGAGGTTTTGAAAGAAATATATGACAAGATGTAGAACAAGATAGACCTATAATCTTTCAAAATACTTTTGGTAGGATTTTCAAAAAGTCTAATTCTTAAGGTGTGATGTAGATGAAATAAAGACATTTCATAACCTTAAGTGACTGAGATCAGAGCTATTTTATTTCAAAGAAAGTTTATGAAGTTAATCAGAATAGTTTCTAAGATGTATCAGAGTAAATATTGGAAAGATGGAGCATTTAAGTTTTCTAAATAAGCACAACTTGATTTTAAGTCATTTTGACTTTCTAAACTTAGATGAATTTGAATAAAGAGAGTAATACTCTTGATATTTACTCTTGATCTTTAATCCATATATTGTACATCTTTATCCAAATAAATTTTTGAAACACGATGCAATAAAAGTGCACAAAAACATGTAACATATAGACTTTGCAAACAAGGGAGGTTTCTGAAGCTCAAAAAGAGTTGACCACATATGTATCAAGGCATGTGTATTGTAACATCCTAATTTTTAACCCAATACTCTAGAACATACTTAGGTTAATCATTAGTCTGTTACTTCATAGTTCTTATTTTTGCTTTGAAATACTTAGCGGAAAATACGGGTAAATTTTTTTTGAAATACAAAGTGAAAGCCGTGTGATGCGATATAATACGTAAAGGGCAAAACATACATCTCATAGCGTCATAGCATAGGGCACATAAAGGCACATCATGAGAAACACTGAATATCACCTCATATATATATAACTTGCCCACTTATAAGTGTGGGACTTATTTTGGTACAAAGGAATACATGGAAGATAACACAACATAAATATAAACATAAACTACTCCCCTACCCGAGTGCATCTAATGGGATAACCCCTAAACAAAAGAAGCTTTATCTCCATCTAAGTGGTGTGTGCTCTGTCCCGGGCCATCCACAGCCTCCTACTGGCAACTATCCCTCGAGCGTGGCATGTAACCAGGAAACTGAGCAAGCTCCTCCGACGTGAATAGGCGGGACGGGGCTCGGAAGTGACCTCCACGGCGTGGCCTCATCTCCGGTCATCGTGCAAGCCTCGGCTGAGTCACGGAGGGCTCGTTACCTTCCCCAAGGTCCATGGGTATGGTGGGGGAAGATCCCTCGGAGGGTACCTGGGTTGCCAAATCCACGGAAGGGTCCGTCTCCGAAAAAGACGACGGCCAACGGGGCACATACTGGGGGTAGTATTGAACGGCGGATGCGGACGGTGGAGTACGGCGAAGCCTCTCCTCTCGATGACGTGCGTACTCGAACACCAGGTCATCGCCAAAAGGTGAGACGGGGGAAAAACAATGGGAGTGTACAGGGGGAGTGAAGGGTCGACCCATGAACATGAATACTCTAACCGTGCATCGACCCACAAAATGGAATGACCCGTGGTCCGGGTCATGGTGCACCTCCCATGTCGGCATGTCCATGAACACCACGAACATCGCCATCTGAAGACGTGACGGAAAGAAGAGATAGAGGTAGTGAGAATCTTACTAAAGAATCTCAGTAGGGCCTCCTACTACCTAGGTGTCATCATCTACGTCCTCAGGAACCTTGGGTTTAATTATACAAAATGAGTGAGCATGCATTAAGTCCATTTTTAAGTTCCAAATCATAGTTTAGCCAAGGTCCATTCATTTTAGGATGATCTTAATGTCATGAATGCAGCATAATAGAGAATGTGTACATGGCGCTACCTAATGCACATACATGAATCATATCATCAAGCATCATCATACTTAGTGGCATAAGTGGCAATAGAAACATTCATATGGGACAAACTTAGTGACATAATCATAATCATGAAACTTCTCTTCCTCATGGGCCGCTCTAAAAGACAAGCGCTCTAGGGTGCTCGGCTGAACCTGTAACATCCTAATTTTTAACCCAATACTCTAGAACATATTTAGGTTAATCATTAGTCTGTTACTTCATAGTTCTCATTTAACTTTGAATTACTTAGCGGAAAATACGGGTAATTTTTTTTTGAAATAAAAGTGAGAGCCGCGTGATGCGATAAGCGGTAAACCATGCAAAGTAAAACAATCGTCTCACAATCATCATAACATAAGGCACATCATGAACATCACTGAATATAATCTCATATATATATAACTTGCCCACTTATAAGTGTGGGACTTAATTCAGTACAAGGGAAATACAACCTAAAACATAAACATAATCTACTCCCCTACCCGAGTGCATCTAATAGGATAACCTCTAAACAAAAGAAGGTTTATCCCCATCTAAGTGGTGTGTGTGCTCTAACCGGTACTCCATCGGACGATCGTCACCTCTCTGGCGTCCATCTCGCTAACGAGGCGGATATCCGAAAGCTGGGCGAGCTCTCCGGACGTGAAGAGGCGGAATGGGGATCGAGGGTGACCCCACGGTATGGTCGCATCTCCGGTCGTCGCAGTAAGCCGTGGCTGAAGCCACGGTATCCTCACCGCCTCCCTTATCTGTAGTGGAGAGGGGGCAGAGTCCTCGCTATACGGATGGGTAGGCGGGTCCTCGGATGTGTCGGTCTCCGTGAAATAGGTCCGGGGCACATAGTCGGGATAATCTCGCATGGCTAAGGTGGCGGGGTGCCTCGGAGTACTCTCTCGTCATGCGTCTGCCGCGCTCAAAAACCCGCCGTCGTCGCCATAGGGTGCGGTCGGGAGAAGTGATGGGTGTGCACGGATGAGCGAAGGGGCGTCCTACAAACATGAAAATCCGCACCGTGCCGCCCCTCAAAATGGTATGACCCGTGAGTCGGGTCATAGTGCACCTCCCATGCTCGGGGTGTCCATGAATGCTACGACGTCGCCATCTCAAGACGTGGCGGAAAGAAAGAGATAGAGGAGTGAGAATCTTACTAAAGAATCTCGGTAGGGCCTCCTACTACCTAGGTGTCATCATCTACGTCCTCGGGAACCTTGGGTTTAATTATATGAAATGACTGAACATGCATTTAGTTCATTTTAAACTTCAAAAATATACTTTAGCCAAGGTCCGTTCATTTTAGGATGATCTTAATGTCATGAATGCAACATAATGGAAAATGTATGCATGGCACTACCTAATGCACATACATAAAGCATAACATCAAGTATCATCATCGTTGGTGGCATAAAGTGGCAATAGTAACATTCATATGGGACAAAACTTAGTGACATAATCATAATCATGAACTTTTCTTCCTCATGGGCCACCCTAAAGACAATCGAACTGGGGTGCTCGGCCGAACCGGTGTCACCGAGCGTGTCATACATCTAGGTTATGAGCTCATACCTTAACTAGTCGTCACTAGTTCTTACTTACCACTTAACGATAAGCGTATCATAAATCCCGACTATCCGAGTGCGGGTTAGGGGCAAATCTCTTAGGGTGCTCGGCCGAACGGTGTCACCTAAGAGTATAAAATGGTACCGATGTCACATGAGTTCTATGGAGGTGCTCGGCCGAACGGTGTCATCCTAGAACCCATCTTAGTACCTTAATTTTCAAAATCTCTTTAAGTCCCCAAATTTGCCGTAAATTCAGTGACCAAAACGGTCATTACACCGAAGTTTCCTTCCAAATTTGTCGAATTCGTGCCAAAACGGTCATTACACGAATTTCCTTCCAAATTTGCTTTATGCCACATAAACATATAACCTCATAAATTCCTCATATGAATAACATCATCATCATTAGCATACTTCATGCATCATCATACATCATTCAAACGCTTACCCTCACGGTAGCTTATGCTTTGACCCTTACGGGTCTTAATCTTGAGATATAGCTCTCTAATATCCGTCGCTCATATTTTATGCCCCTAAGGCTCATATTAAACATCATTCTTCATTCTCATGTTCATACTTAAATCTGAATAGCATAGGACAGAATCTCTAACTCGTTTTTACTGGGTTCTAGTTCTTACGTTTTAGACCCTTTCTCGTTCGTCTTCACTGAGGCGCTATACATTAAATCTAAATCAATTATGAGACATTCCTATGCTTAAGGACTAATTATTAATCATGTTTATCATGTTGCAAGGGTGCTGGACAGATTCCAGAAAATTAAATGTTCTAAGAGTTCTACATTTGCATTTTTACGGTTTTCTAGTTACTAGTTTCCCCATAGGTGCTAGAATTCGATTCTAACTCAAATGATACCAAGTTTTTCATGTCTAAACAATCTAAATCTGATTATGTTCCCATTAAAACAGTTTGGATTGGTTCCATAAACAAATGGGTCAAAACTATGTTAAATTCTAGCTTTACGGTATTTCTAGTTAGCTAGTTTCTTACCTATCATGCATAGGTTTGCTTCTACATCATCACATGATATTTTCACATTCATCACATCAGAGCCGAAAACATCTTGCCTCAATAAGAGAATTAAATTGACATTTCTAGGTACATAAGTTAACTAGTTTCTCTTGGAATCAATCTAGAATTTCTAAAACTCTTTGCAAAACATTTTAATTCATCAAGAGGTTAGGTGAAGCCTTAGGTCACTGACCAAAACATATTCCATCCCCTAAAAGAGATTGGAATCACAACTTATAACGACATAACCTTATAAAGAATTGTCAAACTTTAAGGAAAACTCAAAACATAGGCTATTGGTCCTAGTAGCTAGATGAAAACTCATTGCAAGTCCATCTTCACTACTTGGCCGAAAAACGTACATTCAAAGTGTGGTTTGCATTGAACTTTAACTTGGAATGAAATGGGAAAGTCTTTGAGCTCTAGGTTCTTAAGTTACGACATAAACTAAACGTGCTCATGCTCTTCATTTTTAATCTTGCTTTCAAGGTAAAGTGATGACTTGAAATTAAATATGCAAGGCATAATTTAAACGTGTAAACTTGAAAGTAAATATGCGAAGCATAATCTTAAACGTGCAAGCTTGAAAGTAAAGATGCAAGATTCAATTCTTTATTTTAGTGCTCTTGGCCCAACAACAATCGACTTTAAGGCCGAAATAGATAGGCATTCGAGAAATTAATTAGGTGATAATGCAAGTTCAATTCTTTATTTTAGTGCTCTAGGCCCAACAACAATCGACTTTAAGGCCGAAATAGAAAGGCTTTGAGAATTAAGTTAAGTGATGATACAAGTTCCATTTTAATCTTTATGTTCTTAGGTGATAGCTTGTAAATAAAGATGCATAGCAAGAGTGTAAATATGAATGCAAGCATAAAATAAATTGTGCAAGTTCATTTTATCTTTCTAGAGCTCTTAACAAGACTTTAAAGGAACTTAAACCTCAACCCAAACTCATCAAACCAAGACAAGGTAAAAGTCTAGAGTTCTTAGAACTCAACATAACATATTTAAAAATCAAACATCTAGCATGAAAAGGAAAAGGTAATTGGCGAAACTTCAAGGAAAGAAAAGAAATGTTTGAAACTCTAGAATCCATGATCTTGGTGATATACAAACTCCAACATCATGAGACCTCATCATTGAGTCATTAGAACCATTTTGAAACAACATCAAAGTTAAGGTTCTCAAAAGTTCAAGAAAGGAAAAATCTAGAAACACTTTTGCTCAAGAACAAAAATCAAGCTCTAGAGTTTGTTTCAAGTGATGAACATCATCATGAAACTCTCATCATCAAGCTCTCATTCCTTTGTTCTCCAAGGCCCATGGCCGAAAATGAAAAAGCTAAAGGGAAGAAAAGAAGTTCTAAAAAGAATCAAGAGAAACTATGAACTTTAAGCTTAGAACAAGAACTTTAAAGAAAGAACACATGAAAGAAAATCCCTACTTGGTGTGATGAACTTGAAGATGGAAGAAGAAGATGAAGATGATGAAGAACTTGAAGAACTCCAAGAACTTGAAGAACACAAAAACTTTGAGAGAAAAAGAAAGCTTTGAGTGTTTCCTAAACTTAGCAAATGATCTAAAAGTGGTGCAAGCTCCTCAAGGCATTCTATTTATAGAGAAATGAAACAAATGGAGGATGCTCATGGGTGAGGATGGCTTGACCATGAGGTGCAGAATGGAGGCTCTCCATGAGTTCCATGAGGTGAGATAATGTGTTCTTGAGGTATGGTGAGGTATGGTTCAAAGCATGGTGAGGTATGGCTCAAGGTATGGCTCAAGCATGGTTCTTTGAGTGAGAAAATAATTAAACATGTGGTCAATGGGGAAAGGTGATGGCGAAATGCATCAGCCCATGGGGAGGATTAGTTTGCATTTTAATTGTGGTTTAGAGTTGTGTTTAGGTGTATCTTTGATTATGCTTAAGATTAGGAATTTGTAAGAAAGTGTTTAGGTAAGGTAAATGGGTAATTAAGGTGGTCTAGACATAATTAAGGAGTGGTCTTGCACCATTAGAGAGTTAAATCCTCAATTTAGAGTTTAAACAACTCTAGACACATTTCCTTGATTTAAGGAATTGGAGAGAAAACACTATTCATGATTCCAAGACTAGGAATCTTGAGTTCTAAAAAGGGATTTAAGTTTAATCTAAGCAATTTTAGGTTCTAATTAACTTTAATAAATTATTTTGACTCTAGATTAATTAGGAAATAAATTAATCTTCGTTTAGAGCCTAATATTGCTTAGGTTTGCTTAATTACGTCATTAAGCTTAAAAACACTATTCCAGGGCAAAATCGTAATTTTGCACTAAAACTGCCGGGACCACCGGGACTTGAACAGATACCTCTAGACACATGAAATCATGTTTTTAAACCTCTGGGGAAAGTTCCGGCTCAAGCGGCACCTTTACGCGTAAAAACGCTATAGGGGTATTTTGGTCATTTTGACCAAAGCTATGGAAAAGCAGAAATTTTCGCTTCGAAAGCATTCAAAGGCCATTCAATCCCCTTCAAACATTGAGTTGACCCTTCGAGGATGACCGAGTTGGTTACCCTCGAGTTCGGTCGAAATGACCTCAGGGCATTTTGGTCATTTCTCAGACCGAGAAAAATCGGGGTGTTACATTACTCCCCTCCTTAAAAGAATTTCGCCCTCGAAATTGTTAGCTTAGAAAAGGTCGGGATACTTGTCTTGCATTTCTGACTCTAGCTCCCATGTAAGCTCTTCGGATTTGTCGCGTCCCCATGCTACCTTTACCAATGGAACAGACTTGTTCCTCACCGCTTGACTCATGGTCCACGATTCGTAGGGGAAGATTGAAAGTTACGTCGTCCCTTAACTGCACATGCTCTGGCTCTAAAACGTGGCTAGGGTCGGACTCATACTTCCTTAGCTGAGAGACGTGAAAGGCGTCATGAAGATTACAAAGATTAGCGGGTAACCCTATTTTGTAGCCAACGGTTCCTATCCTTTGAAGAATTTGGAAGGGACCAAGGAATCGGGGCTCTACTTTTTGACTTTCATGGCTCTTCCTATGCCTGTAGTGGGGGTAATCCTAAGGAACACATGTTCTCCCTCCTCGAACTCCAAGGGCTTGCGCCGCTTGTCCGCATAGCTCTTTTGTCTACTTTGAGCAATGAGCATCCTATCCAGGATCCTCTTGATTTGTTCCGTTGTTTCCCTCACTACATCGGGTCCTAAGACACTTTGCTCCCAGGCTCGTACCAACACAAAGGTGATTGGCACTTCCTTCCATACAATGCCTCAAATGCGGTGCCATACAGATGCTTGGCGTGATAACTATTGTTATACGCAAACTCGATCAAAGGCAAGTACCTATCCCAACTTCCCTTTGGTCTAACACACGTGCTCTTAGCATATCCTCTAGGGTTTGGATCGTCCTTCAGATTGTCCGTCTGTTTGTGGGTGGTAGCGGATTGCTCAAGCATAGCTTTGAACCAAACGCCTTTTGGAAGGCTCCCCAAACGTGACGTAAACCGCGGATCTCTATCCGAGATTATCGTCGACGGTACTCCATGCAATCTTACGATCTCTTGGATGTATAACTGAGCCAATTTATCTAAAGAGTACGTCACTCTAATAGGTAGAAAGTGTGCCGACTTGGTTAGTCGATCCACTATCACCCATATAGCATCATGGCCAGCTTGCGTCTTAGGCAATCTGTCACGAAATCCATAGATATGCATTCCCACTTCCATTCGGGGATTGACAGGGGTTGCAACAAACCTGAAGGTTTTTGGTGCTCGATTTTCACTTTCTGACATACCAAGCACTTACTAACCCAGGCGACTACATCCTTTTTCATTCCGGGCCACCAAAACATCTTCTTCAAGTCTTGGTACATCTTGGTAACACCGGATGAATGGTGAAATAGCTTTTGTGAGCCTCCTCCAAGATCTTCTCTCGAGGTCACCATCTTGGGGTACGCAGATCCTTCCCTCAAATCTCCATATCCAATCCTCACCTCTTTCGAAACCTTTTAACTTTCCCGCCTTAAGAGCATCTATGATCACTTGGAACTGATCATTCTCTCGTTGTGGTAACATGATTCTCTGCTTAAATCCACTTGTCACACTAAGATAGCACATTTTATTCCTTTATCGGTCTGACATCCCTAGATTCATATCCCTAAACTTCTCTATCAACTCAACTTCTTTGATCATCATGTGGGGACGAGTGTAACGACTTTCGGCTCAAGGCATCGGCGACTACATTAGCCTTGCCGGGGTGGTAACTTAAACCGAAATCGTAGTCCTTGAGGAATTCCATCCACCTTCTTTGCCTCATATTTAACTCCTTTTGATCAAAGAGGTACTTGAGACTCTTATGATCGGAGAAAACCTCAAACCTTACACCATACAAATGGTGTCTCCACATCTTTAAGGCAAACACTACGCCACGTAACTCTAGGTCATGGGTGGGGTAGTTAGCCTCGTGAGGCTTGAGTTGTCGGGATGCATAGGCTACCACTTGCCTATTTTGCATCAACACACACCCTAGTCCTTTGCCCGAAGCATCACAATATACCTCGAAGGGTACATTGGGGCTAGGTAAGACTATGGCTGGGGTCGTGGTTAACCTTTCCTTAAGCTCTTGGAAACTCTTCTCACATTCGGGCTCCACTCAAGCGGGGCATTCTTCCTAGTGAGCTTGGTCAAGGGTAGGGCTAGCTGGGAAAATCCTTTGATAAACCTACGGTAGTAGCCTGCTAAACCCAAAAAGCTCCGTATTTCCGTTACGGTGGTTGGTCTATCCCAATTCATTACGGCTTCTACCTTACTAGGATCAACGGCTATACCTCCTTTTGACACAACGTGCCCTAAAAACTTGACCTCCTCCAACCAAAATTCACACTTAGAGAGTTTTGCATATAGCTTTTTCTCCTTCAAAATCTCCAAAACTATCCTTAAATGACGCTCATGCTCCTCGTGGGTCTTGAATAGATGAGTATATCATCTATAAAACCGACCACGAATTGATCTAAATAGGGTCTAAAGATCCTATTCATGTAATCCATAAACACTGCAGGAGCATTTGTCAACCCAAAAGACATCACCACGAACTCAAAGTGTCCATACCGAGTTCTAAAGGCGGTCTTTGGTATATCTTGATCTCTTACTCTAATTTGGTGGTATCCTGACCTTAGGTCGATCTTGGAAAACACTACCGCTCCTCTCAATTGGTCCATGAGATCATCAATCCTAGGCAAAGGGTATTTGTTTTTCACTTTGTCACACGATTTAATTGCCTATAATCTATGCACAACCTCATACTCCCGTCCTTCTTTTTCACAAACAAGACCGGGGCTCCCCATGGTGAAGCACTAGGTCTTATGAAGCTTTTCTCTAAAAGTTCCTCAAGTTGGGTTTTAAGCTCGGCTAGTTCTAGGGGTGACATTCTATAGGGGGCAATGGAGATTGGTCCGGCTCCAGGAACCAACTCAATGGAGAACTCCACTTCTCGCTCGGGAGGAACTCGGGTATATCTTAGGAAACACCTCGGGATAGTTTCTCACTATAGGTATATTCTCTAAATTCTGCTCAAAGTGTACCTCGCTAGCGGCTAGGAGAACATATCCCTTAGTCTTTTTCCCACTACAGTGGACCTCTACGGCATTGAGATAGAGTTTCAAAGGTTGACTTATTTCACTAGGGGGAGAAGGAAAGACGACTGTTTTGGTGTCACAGTCTAACAATACACGGTTGGCGTGAAGCCAATCCATGCCAAGAACTATTCCTATACCTTTCATGGGTAAACAAATTAAATCCACAACATATGATCTATTTTCTGCGGTGAGGTGACAATTTAGGCAACAATAACAAGTATTCACGGGATGATTTGTGGGGGTAGAGACAATAAGATCAAAAGGAAGTTTGGAAGTTTTCAAATTTAGAGCCTCGACACTAGCATATGAAATAAAAGAATGTGTTGCACCAGAGTCATATAGCACAGTTAAGGTTCTACCATCTATTTCGTACTTACCTTCTATGAGACCGTTGGATGTGTCGCCTGCGTCTACATTGAGGGTGAAGACCCTCCCTTGGTGTTGGGACCGGGGATTCTAGCTTGATGGCCTCCCATTAGTGCAGTTACTGGCGTAGTGGCCAGGCTTTCCGCATCGGAAGCAGATATTCTGCCCCGCTAGGCAGGGACGGTTGCCATGATCCTTCCCGCACTTGGGACATAGCACGGCTGGGATAGCTTGGCGGGGGTTCCTTGAGGCGTCCTGTTCTTAGTCCCACTTGACCCTCCTTGGTTGTTGTTGTGGTTGTTGCGGTTGTTGTTGTTGTTCTGGAATTGTGGTCGGTATGGCTGCTTGGGTTGTTGGTGGAAGGGGGTTCTTTGTTGTTGTTGTGGTCTGAACTGGTTGGTTTGGTAGGGATTATAGTGATTTCGGGATTGGTTTGGATATTGGGGCTTGAATTTTGGGGCTTGAGGTGCTAGCCCCTTGTTTCGTGCTGCCCTTGCAGCATTGATTTTCTTACATCCCTCTTCCATGATCCGGCACTTGTTGACTAGGGTTGGAAAGTCCCTAATCTCCATGTGCGCCCACAGAAGTTGAGCTCTGCCGTTAGTCCGGCCTCATACTTGACGCACTTCCACACCTCGTCGGGGTTTCCTTGAAACACCCTAGAGAACTTAATCAGCTCCTCGAATTTCGCCGTGTACTGGGCGACAGTAGACCCTCCTTGAGTCAGTTGCATGAACTCAATATCTTTCGCGTTCCTCACGGACTCCGGGAAGTACTTCTCATAGAAGTAGGTCTTGAATAGCTCCCGATTGACAAAGCACTGAAGCTTCTAGCGATCTTGGTGCCATCCACCGAACTTCGACATCCGACTCCATCATATAAGCAAAAAGGTGACCTTTTGCTCCTCCGAGCAAGCCACCACGAGTAGATCTTCTCCATGTTTTTGATCCACTCATCGGCCTTTGTCGGGGTCCATGGCTCCTCGGAAGGTTGGTGGGTTCGCCTTGCGAAACTCACCAAACCTCGCTTGCTCGACCATTTCAAAGAAGAGGGAGCACGTCCGGTGTCCCCTTGTTGGTTCATCCTCTCGAACATTCGTTCCATGGCTCTAGCCATGTCACGAGCAATACAGCGGCAAAGGGCATCGCTTTGGTCTCCCTCGGTCGGGGTCCTAGGTTGTCTCCTTGGTGCCATTGGTCCCTAAACACATGAGACAATAAACACTGAGGTGATCAGGCTCAATATTCCATGTAAAATGAGCTAGTTACCATGGCACACGCAAGTAGACAAGGGTCATGAACTTCTACCCTATAGCTTATCTCTAGTTAAGCTCTACGCATGACCTAGCTATCGTACTACGCTTTAGAAAGCATAGTCAGTCAATCCTCGGGCTCCATGAGAATCGAATCTGCTCGATACCATAATGTAAGATCCTAATTTTTAACCCAATACTCTAGAACATATTTAGGTTAATCATTAGTCTGTTACTTCATAGTTCTCATTTAACTTTGAATTACTTAGCGGAAAATACGGGTAATTTTTTTTTGAAATAAAAGTGAGAGGCGCGTGATGCGATAAGCGGTAAACCATGCAAAGTAAAACAATCGTCTCACAATCATCATAACATAAGGCACATCATGAACATCACTGAATATAATCTCATATATATATAACTTGCCCACTTATAAGTGTGGGACTTAATTCAAGACAAGGGAAATACAACCTAAAACATAAACATAATCTACTCCCTACCCGAGTGCATCTAATAGGATAACCTCTAAACAAAAGAAGGTTTATCCCCATCTAAGTGGTGTGTGTGCTCTAACCGGTACTCCATCGGACGATCGTCACCTCTCATCAAGGCGTCCATCTCGCGAACGAGGCAGATATCCGGGAAACTGGGCGAGCTCCTCGGACGTGAAGAGGCGGAATGGGGATCGAGGGTGACCGCCACGGTATGCTCGCATCTCCCGTCGTCGCGTGGCCGTGGCTGAGTCACGGTATCCTCACCGCCTCCCTTATCTGTAGTGGAGAGGGGGCAGAGTCCTCGCTATACGGATGGGTAGGCGGGTCCTCGGATGGGTCGGTCTCCGTGAAATAGGTCCGGGGCACATAGTCGGGATAATCTCGCATGGCTAAAGGCGGCGGTGTGCCTCGAGTACTTCTCGTCATGCGTCTGTGCGCACGCTCAAAAACCCGCTAAATGTGCCGCCATAGGGTGCGATCGGGAGAAGTGATGGGTGTGCGGGATGAGCGAAGGGGCGCCCTACAAACATGAAAATCCGCACCGTGCACTGCCCCTCAAAATGGTATGACCCGTGAGTCGGGTCATAGTGCACCTCCCATGTCGGGGTGTCCATGAATGCTACGGACGTCGCCATCTGAAGACGTGACGGAAAGAAAGAGATAGAGGGAGTGAGAATCTTACTAAAGAATCTCAGTAGGGCCTCCTACTACCTAGGTGTCATCATCTACGCCCTCAGAACCTTGGGTTTAATTATATGAAATGACTGAACATGCATTTAGTTCATTTTAAACTTCAAAAATATACTTTAGCCAAGGTCCGTTCATTTTAGGATGATCTTAATGTCATGAATGCAACATAATGGAAAATGTATGCATGGCACTACCTAATGCACATACATAAAGCATAACATCAAGTATCATCATCGTTGGTGGCATAAAGTGGCAATAGTAACATTCATATGGGACAAAACTTAGTGACATAATCATAATCATGAACTTTTCTTCCTCATGGGCCACCCTAAAGACAATCGAGCTGGGGTGCTCGGCGAACCGGTGTCACCGAGCGTGTCATACATCTAGGTTATGAGCTCATACCTTAACTAGTCGTCACTAGTTCTTACTTACCACTTAACGATAAGCGTATCATAAATCCCGACTATCTGAGTACGGGTTAGGGGGCAAATCTCTTAGGGTGCTCGGCCGAACGGTGTCACCTAAGAGTATAAAATGGTACCGATGTGACATGAGTTCTATGAAGCTGCTCCGGCGAACCGGTGTCATCCTAGAACCCATCTTAGTACCTTAATTTTCAAAATCTCTTTAAGTCCCCAAATTTGCCAGAAATTCGGCGGCCAAAACGGTCATTACACCGAGTTTCCTTCCAAATTTGTCGGAAATTCGACGGCCAAAACGGTCATTACACCGAATTTCCTTCCAAATTTGCTTTATGCCACATAAACATATAACCTCATAAATTCCTCATATGAATAACATCATCATCATTAGCATACTTCATGCATCATCATACATCATTCAAACGCTTACCCTCACGGTAGCTTATGCTTTGACCCTTACGGGTCTTAATCTTGAGATATAGCTCTCTAATATCCGTCGCTCATATTTTATGCCCCTAAGGCTCATATTAAACATCATTCTTCATTCTCATGTTCATACTTAAATCTGAATAGCATAGGACAGAATCTCTAACTCGTTTTTACGGGGTTCTAGAACTTACGTTTTAGACCCTTTCTCGGTTCCGTCTTACTTTGAGGCGCTATACATTAAATCTAAATCAATTATGAGACATTCCTATGCTTAAGGACTAATTATTAATCATGTTTATCATGTTGCAAGGGTGCTGGACAGATTCCAGAAAATTAAATGTTCTAAGAGTTCTACATTTGCATTTTTACGGTTTTCTAGTTACTAGTTTCCCCATAGGTGCTAGAATTCGATTCTAACTCAAATGATACCAAGTTTTTCATGTCTAAACAATCTAAATCTGATTATGTTCCCATTAAAACAGTTTGGATTGGTTCCATAAACAAATGGGTCAAAACTATGTTAAATTCTAGCTTTACGGTATTTCTAGTTAGCTAGTTTCTTACCTATCATGCATAGGTTTGCTTCTACATCATCACATGATATTTTCACATTCATCACATCAGAGCCGAAAACATCTTGCCTCAATAAGAGAATTAAATTGACATTTCTAGGTACATAAGTTAACTAGTTTCTCTTGGAATCAATCTAGAATTTCTAAAACTCTTTGCAAAACATTTTAATTCATCAAGAGGCTAGGTGAAGCCTTAGGTCACTGACCAAAACATATTCCATCCCCTAAAAGAGATTGGAATCACAACTTATAACGACATAACCTTATAAAGAATTGTCAAACTTTAAGGAAAACTCAAAACATAGGCTATTGGTCCTAGTAGCTAGATGAAAACTCATTGCAAGTCCATCTTCACTACTTGGCCGAAAAACGTACATTCAAAGTGTGGTTTGCATTGAACTTTAACTTGGAATGAAATGGGCAAGTCTTTGAGCTCTAGGTTCTTAAGTTACGACATAAACTAAACGTGCTCATGCTCTTCATTTTTAATCTTGCTTTCAAGGTAAAGTGATGACTTGAAATTAAATATGCAAGGCATAATTTAAACGTGTAAACTTGAAAGTAAATATCTGACATAATCTTAAACGTGCAAGCTTGAAAGTAAAGATGCAAGATTCAATTCTTTATTTTAGTGCTCTTGGCCCAACAACAATCGACTTTAAGGCCGAAATAGATAGGCATTCGAGAAATTAATTAGGTGATAATGCAAGTTCAATTCTTTATTTTAGTGCTCTAGGCCCAACAACAATCGACTTTAAGGCCGAAATAGAAAGGCTTTGAGAATTAAGTTAAGTGATGATACAAGTTCCATTTTAATCTTTATGTTCTTAGGTGATAGCTTGTAAATAAAGATGCATAGCAAGAGTGTAAATATGAATGCAAGCATAAAATAAATTGTGCAAGTTCATTTTATCTTTCTAGAGCTCTTAACAAGACTTTAAAGGAACTTAAACCTCAACCCAAACTCATCAAACCAAGACAAGGTAAAAGTCTAGAGTTCTTAGAACTCAACATAACATATTTAAAAATCAAACATCTAGCATGAAAAGGAAAAGGTAATGGCCGAAACTTCAAGGAAAGAAAAGAAATGTTTGAAACTCTAGAATCCATGATCTTGGTGATATACAAACTCCAACATCATGAGACCTCATCATTGAGTCATTAGAACCATTTTGAAACAACATCAAAGTTAAGGTTCTCAAAAGTTCAAGAAAGGAAAAATCTAGAAACACTTTTGCTCAAGAAAAAAAATCAAGCTCTAGAGTTTGTTTCAAGTGATGAACATCATCATGAAACTCTCATCATCAAGCTCTCATTCCTTTGTTCTCCAAGGCCCATGGCCGAAAATGAAAAGGTAAAGGGAAGAAAAGAAGTTCTAAAAAGAATCAAGAGAAACTATGAACTTTAAGCTTAGAACAAGAACTTTAAAGAAAGAACACATGAAAGAAAATCCCTACTTGGTGTGATGAACTTGAAGATGGAAGAAGAAGATGAAGATGATGAAGAACTTGAAGAACTCCAAGAACTTGAAGAACACAAAAACTTTGAGAGAAAAAGAAAGCTTTGAGTGTTTCCTAAACTTAGCAAATGATCTAAAAGTGGTGCAAGCTCCTCAAGGCATTCTATTTATAGAGAAATGAAACAAATGGAGGATGCTCATGGGTGAGGATGGCTTCGGCCATGAGGTGCAGAATGGAGGCTCTCCATGAGTTCCATGAGGTGAGATAATGTGTTCTTGAGGTATGGTGAGGTATGGTTCAAAGCATGGTGAGGTATGGCTCAAGGTATGGCTCAAGCATGGTTCTTTGAGTGAGAAAATAATTAAACATGTGGTCAATGGGGAAAGGTGCTGGGCGAAATGCATCAGCCCATGGGGAGGATTAGTTTGCATTTTAATTGTGGTTTAGAGTTGTGTTTAGGTGTATCTTTGATTATGCTTAAGATTAGGAATTTGTAAGAAAGTGTTTAGGTAAGGTAAATGGGTAATTAAGGTGGTCTAGACATAATTAAGGAGTGGTCTTGCACCATTAGAGAGTTAAATCCTCAATTTAGAGTTTAAACAACTCTAGACACATTTCCTTGATTTAAGGAATTGGAGAGAGAAAACACTATTCATGATTCCAAGACTAGGAATCTTGAGTTCTAAAAAGGGATTTAAGTTTAATCTAAGCAATTTTAGGTTCTAATTAACTTTAATAAATTATTTTGACTCTAGATTAATTAGGAAATAAATTAATCTTCGTTTAGAGCCTAATATTGCTTAGGTTTGCTTAATTACGTCATTAAGCTTAAAAACACTATTCCAGGGGCAAAATCGTAATTTTGCACTAAAACTGCCAGGACCACCGACTTGAACAGATACCTCTAGACACATGAAATCATGTTTTTAAACCTCTGGGGAAAGTTCCGGCTCAAGCGGCACCTTTACCCGCGTAAAAGCGCTTATAGGGTATTTTGGTCATTTTGACCAGCTGCGAAACGAAATTTTCGCTTCCGAAAGCATTCAAAGGCCATTCAATCCCCTTCAAACATTGAGTTGACCCTTCGAGGATGACCGAGTTGGTTACCCTCGAGTTCGGGTCAGGAAATGACCTCAGGGGCATTTTGGTCATTTCCCTCGGACAGAAAAATCGGGGTGTTACAGAACCGGTGTCACCTAGAACGTGTCACATCTCTAGGTTATGAGCTCATACCTTAACTAGTCGTCACTAGTTCTTACTTACCATTTAACGATGAGCGTATCATAAATCATAAATCCCGACTATCTGAGTACGGGTTAGGGGGAAATTCTCTTAGGGGTGCTCGGCCGAACTAGTGTCACCTAAGAGTATAAATTGGTACTGATGTCACATGAGTTCTATGGAGGTGCTCAGCCAAACCGGTGTCATCCTAGAACCCATCTTAGTACCTTAATTTTCAAAATCTCTTTAAGTCCCCAAATTTGTCGGGAATTCGGCGGCACAAAAGCATTACGCCGAATTCCTTCCAAATTTGCTTTATGCCACATAAACATGTATCCTCATGAATTCCTCATATGAATAACATTATCATTCTTCACATAACACATGCATCATCATAGAACATTCAAACGCTTACCCTTACGGTAGCTTGTGCTTTGACCCTTATGGGTCTTAATCTTGAGATATAGTTTTCTAACACCCGTCGCTCATATGTTATGCACCTAAGGGCTCACAATTAATCATCATTCCTAATCCTCATGTTCATACTCAAATCTGAAAAGCATAGGGCAGAATTTCTAACTTGTGATTACGAGGTTATAGAACTTACGTTTTAGACCCTTTCTCAGTTCCGTCTTCGCCTAAGGCGTTATAAATTAAATCTAAATCAATTATGAGACATCCCTATGCTTAAGAACTAATTATAAATCACGTTTATCAGGTTGTAATGTTGCTGGACAGAATCCAGAAAACTAAATGTTCTAAGAGTTCTACATTTGCATTTTTATGGTTTTCTAGTTACTAGTTTCCCTATAGGTGCACAGATTCAATTCTAATCCAAATGTTACCAAGTTTTTCATGTATAAACAATCCTAATCTGATTATGTTCCCATTAAAACAGTTTGGATTAGTTCCAAAAACAAATGGGTCTAAACTATGTTAAATTCTAGCTTTACGGTATTTCTAGTTAGCTAGTTTCTTACTTATCATGCATAGAATCGTTTCTACATCATCATGTGATAATTTCACACATTCTAGCACATCAAAGCATCATCATACAGCCATAAGCTCATCATAGTAGTACCGAAACATCTAACTTCAATAAGAGAACTAAATTGACATTTCTAGGTACATAAGTTAACTAGTTTCTATTGGAATCAATTTGGAATTTCTAAAACTCTTTGCAAATCATTTTAATTCATCAAGAGGCTAAGAGAAGCCTTAGGTCAGTGACCAAAATATATTTCATCTTCTAAAAGGGAATAAAGTCGTATCTCATGGTAACATAACCTTGTAAAGATTTATAAAGCTTTAAGAAAAACTTAGAACATAGACTATTGGTCCTTGTAGCTAGATCAAAACTCATTGCAAATCCATCATCACTACTTGGCCAAAAACATGCATTCAAAGAATACATTCACACTAAACCTTAACTTGAAATGAAATGGGCAAATCTTTGAGCTCTAGGTTCTTAAGTTATGACATAAAATAAACGTGCTCATGCTTTTCATTTTTAATCTTGCTTACAAAATAAAGTGATGACTTAAAATAAATATGCAAGGCATAAACTTAAACGTGCAAGCTTGAAGGTAAATATGCAAGGTTCAATTCTTTATTTTAGTGCTCTTGGCCCAACAACAATCGACTTTAAGGCCGAAATAGAAAGGCATTTGAGAATTAAATTAAGTGATGATGCAAGTTCCATTTTAATCTTTATGTTCTTAGGTGATAACTTGAAAGTAAAGGTGCATAGCAAGAATGTAAATATAAATGCAAGCATAAAATAAATTATGCAAGTTCATTTTATCTTTCTAGTGCTCTTAACAAGACTTTAAAGGAACTTAAACCTTAATCCAAACTCATCAAACCAAGATCAAGTAAAGCTTAGTGTTCCTAGAACTCAAGACAATATTTTTAGAAATTCAAGACATTGAACATGCAGAAGAAAAGGAAATGGCCAAAACATTCTAGGCAAGAAAAGGAATATTTGAAAACTCTAGAGTCCATGATCTTGGTGATATATTAACACTAACACCATGAGTCCTCATCATTGAGTTCATAGAACCATTTTAAAACACCATCAAAGCTAAAGTTCTCAAGAGTTCAAGAAAGGAAGAACTAGAAACATTTTTGCTCAAGAGCTCTAGAGTTTGTTTCAAGTGATGAACATCATCATGAAACTCTCATCATCAAGCTCTCATTTCTTTGAACTTCAAGGCCCATGGCCGAAAGTGAGAAAGAACAATGAGAAGAAAAGAAGTTCTAAAAAGAATCAAGAGAAACTATGAACATAAAGCTAGAACAAGAACTTTAAAGAAAGAAGTACTTGAAAGAAAATCCCTACTTGGTGTGATGATCTTGAAGATGGAAGAAGAAGATGAAGAAGATGAAGAACTTGAAGAACTTTGAAGATCTTGAAGAACACTAGAACTTTGAGAGAAAAAAAAAAGCTTTGAGTGTTTCTAAACTTAGCAAATGATCTAACAGTGGTGCAAGCTTCCCAAGGACATCTATTTATAGAGAAATGAAGCAAATGGAAGGTGCATGGAGGGGGAGGAGCTTCGGCCATGAGGAGTGCAGAATGGGAGAGAAAAATATCTCTTACAAGGCATGGTTCAAAGCATGGGCTCAAGTATGGTGAGGTATGGTTCAAGGCATGGTTCTTTAAGTGAGAAAACAATTCAACATGTGGTCAAATCGGGGAGAGGTTTCGGCCATGTGCATCAGATTTGCGACAGGATTAGTTTGCATTTTAATTGTGGTTTAGATTTGTGTTTAGGTGTATCTTTGATTATGCTTAAGATTAGGAATTTGTAAGAAAGTGTTTAGGTGAGGAATTGGGTAATTAAGGTTGGCAAGACAAAATTAGAGAGTGTTCTTGCATCATTAGTAAGTTATAAACTCATTTTAGTGTATAAACAATTCTAGACACAATTCCTTGATTTAAGGAATTGGAGAGAGAAAACACTATTCAAGATTCCAAGACTAGGAATCTTGAGTTCTAAAAAGGGATTTAAGTTTAATCTAAGCAATTTTAGGTTCTAATTAACTTTAATAAATTATTTTGACTCTAGATTAATTATGAAAATTAATTAATCTTCGTTTAGAGCCTAATATTGCTTAGGTTTGCTTAATTACATCATTAAGCTCAAAAACACTATTTTAGGGGCAAAATCGTAATTTTGCACTAAAACTGCCCGGGACCACCGGGACTTAAATAGATATTTTGAAACATGTAAAAACATGGTTTTAAACCTCTGGGGAAAGTTCCGGGCTCAAACGGCACCTTTACCCACGTAAAACGCTACAGGGGTATTTTGGTCATTTTGACCCGAAACTGCGGAAAATGAGACTTTCGCCTCCGGAACCACTCAAGGGTCATTTAATCCCCTTCAAACATGAGTTGGCCCTTCGAGTACTGCCGAGTCGGCCATCCTCGAATTCCGGGCCGAAAATGACCTCAGGGGTATTTCGGTCATTTTCCACTCAGACAGAAAATCGGGGCGTTACACTACTCCCCTCCTTAAAAAGAATTTTGTCCTCGAAATTCGTACCTTAGAAGAGCTCTGGATACTTGGTCTTCATCTCCGACTCTAATTCCCACGTGAATTCTTCGGTCTTGTCCTGTCCCCATGCCACTTTCACCAAAGGAACAGACTTGTTCCTCAACTGCTTGACTCCGCGATCCACGATCCTCGTTGGTGGCAGATTGAAAGTTAGGTCCTCCCTTAACTGTACATGCTCTAGCTCTAGGACATGGCTAGGGTTAGACTCGTATTTTCTTAACTGGGAGACGTGAAAGACGTCATGGAGATTGGAAAGATTTGGGGGTAGGGCTATTCTGTAGGCTACTGGCCCTAACTTTTTGAAGGATTTCGAATGGACCAAGGAATCGGGGGCTCAACTTTTTAACTCTCATGGCTCTTCCTATGCCTGTAGTGGGGGTGATCCTAAGGAACACATGTTCTCCCTCGTTAAAATCCAACGGTTTGCGCCGCCTATCCGCATAGCTTTTCTGCCTACTTTGAGCGGTAAGCATCCTATCCCGTATCCTTTTGATTTGCTCCGTTGTTTCCCTCACTATATCGAGCCCTAACATGCTTTGTTCTCTGGGCTCATACCAGCATAGAGGGGACTGGCATTTTCGTCCATATAGGGCTTCGTAGGGTGCCATGCCGATACTCGCATGATAACTGTTGTTATATGCTAACTCGATCAGTGGCAGGTACTTGTCCCAACTTCCCTTTTGATCCAGAACACAGGCTCTCAACATGTCCTCCAAGGTCTGGATCGTGCTTTTTGATTGTCCGTCTGTTTGTGGGTGGTAAGCTGTGCTCAAACACAACTTCGAACCAAACGCCTTTTGGAAGGCTTCCCAAAAACGTGACGTAAATCGCGGATCCCTATCCGAGATTATCGTCGACGGTACTCCATGTAATCTCACGATCTCTTGGATGTATAGCTGAGCCAATTTGTCCAAAGAGTATGTTACTCTAATAGGCAGAAAGTGAGCCGACTTGGTTAATCGATCCACTATCACCCATATGGCGTCATGGCCAGCTTGGGTCTTAGGCAATCTTGTCACGAAATCCATTGATATGCACTCCCACTTCCATTCGGAGATTGACAGGGGTTGCAATAAACCCGATGGCTTTTGGTGCTCGATCTTCACCTTTTGACACACCAAGCACTTACTAACCCAGGTGACCACATCCTTTTTCAATCCGAGCCACCAGAACATCCTTTTCAAATCTTGGTACATCTTGGTTACACCAGGATGGATGGTGAAATGGCTTTTATGGGCCTCCTCCAAGATCTTCTCTCGGAGGTCACCATCTTGTGGCACACAGATCCTTCCTTCAAACCTCCATACCCAATCAGAACCTTGTTCGAATCCCTTGAGTTTTCCTGCCTTAACCGCCTCTATGAGCTCCCTAAATTCCTCACTCTCCCTTTGTGCTAGCATAACTCTTTGTTTAAACCCACTTGTTACGGTAAGATAGCACATTTTCATACCATCCTTAGTCACAGACATCCCCAAATTCATATCTCTAAACTTCTCTATTAGCTCAACTTCCTTGACCATCATGTGAGATAGGTGTAATGACTTTCGGCTCAAGGCGTCAGCGACTACATTAGCCTTGCCGGGGTGGTAACTTAAACCGAAGTCATAGTCCTTAAGGAACTCCATCCACCTCCTCTGCCTCATGTGTAGCTCCTTTTGATCAAAGAGGTACTTGAGACTCTTGTGATTGGAGAAAACTTCAAACCTTACACCATATAAATGGTGTCTCCACATCTTCAAGGCAAAATACTACGGCCGCTAATTCTAGGTCATGGGTGGGGTAGTTTGCCTCGTGCGGCTTGAGTTGTCTTGATGCATAGGCTACCACTTGCCTATTTTGCATCAATACACAGCCTAAACCCTTACCCGAGGCATCGCAATATACCTCGAAGGGTACATCAAGGCTTGGTAACACTAGAACTGGGGTTGTGGTTAGCTTCTCCTTAAGCTCTTGGAAACTCTTCTCATATTCGGGATTCCATACGAAAGGTGCATTCTTCCTGGTTAGCTTGGTCAGGGGTAGGGCAACTTGGGAGAATCTTTTTATAAACCTACGGTAATAGCCTGCTAAACCCAAAAAGCTCCGTATTTCTGTTACGATGGTCGGTCTATCCCAATTCATTACGGCTTCTACCTTACTAGGATCAATGGCTATACCTCCTTTTGACACAACGTGCCCTAAAAACTTAGAGAGTTTTGCATACAGCCTTTTCTCCTTCAAAATCTCCAAAACTACCCTTAAATGACGCTCATGCTCCTCGTGGGTCTTCGAATAGATGAGTATATCATCTATGAAAATGACCATGAACTGATCTAAATAGGGTCTAAAGATCTTATTCATGTAATCCATAAACACTGCAGGAGCATTTGTCAACCCAAAAGACATCACCGTGAACTCAAAGTGTCCGTACCGAGTTCTAAAGGCGGTCTTTGGTATATCTTGATCTCTCACCCTAATTTGGTGGTATCCTGACCTTAGATCGATCTTGGAAAATACTACCGCTTCTCTTAACTGGTCCATAAGGTCATCAATCCTAGGCAAAGGGTACTTGTTTTTTACTGTCACACGGTTCAATTGCCTATAATCTATGCACAACCTCATGCTTCCGTCCTTTTTCTTGACAAACAGGACTGGGGCTCCCCAAGGTGAGGCACTAGGTCTAATGAAACTCTTTCCCAAAAGCTCCTCAAGTTGGGTTTTTAATTCGGCTAACTCCAAGGGTGACATTCTATAGGGGGCGGTGGAGATTGGTCCCGCTCCAGGAACCAACTCAATGGAGAACTCCACTTCTCTCTTGGGGGGAAACTTGGGTATCTCTTCCAGAAATACCTCGGGATAGTCTCTTACTACCGGTATATTCTATAAGTTCTGCTCAAAGTCTACCTCGCTAGCGGCTAGGAGAACATATCCCTTAGTCTTTTGCCCACTACAGTTGACTTCTACGGCATTAAGATAGAGTTTCAAAGTTTGACTAGTTTCACTAGGGGGAGAAGGAAAGACAACTGTTTTGGTATTACAATCTAACATCACACGGTTGGCGTGAAGCCAATCCATGCCAAGGACTACACCTATACCTTTCATGGGTAAGCAAATTAAATCTATGACAAAGGATCTATTTTCTACAGTAAGATGGCAATTTAAACAACAGAAACAAGTATTTACAGGGTGATTTGTTGGGGTAGAAACAATAAGATCGAAAGGAAGTTTGGAAGTCTTTAAATTAAGAGACTCGACACTAGCATATGAAATGAAAGAGTGTATAGCGCCAGAGTCATAAAGTACAGTTAAAGGTTTGCCATTTATTTCGCACATACCTTCGATGAGGTCGTTAGACCTTTCTGCTTCATCCGCGTTGAGGGTGAAGACCCTCCCTTGGTGTTGCGGCCTAGGGTTCTGATTCGCCGGCCCTCCATTATTGCATCTGTTGGCGTAGTGGCCGGGCTTCCCGCACTTGAAGCACACGTTTTGTCCAGCTAGGCAGGGACGGTTGCCATGATCTTTCCCGCACTAGGGACATATTATCGCCGGTGTAGGCCTAGCAAAGGTGGCAGGGGCTCCTTGGGGCATCTTATTCTTGGTCCCACTGGACCCTCCTTGTTGAGCATTGTTCCGGGGGCCTCCCGACGCTCCTTGCCGATTATTATTGCTGTTGTTGTTGTTTCGGTGGTTGTTATTCTGGAACGGTGGTCTGTAGGGTTGCTTGGGTTGTTGATGGAAGGGGGTTCTTTGTTGTTGTTGATGTGGCTTGAATTGGTTGGTGTGGTAGGGGTTGTAATGGTTGCGGGGTTAGTTTTGGTGTTGTGGTTTGAACTTCAGGGCTTGAGGTCCTAGCCCCTTAGGGCGGAAAGCTCGTTCCACCCTCACAGCCTGGAGCTTACCTTGTCCTTCCTCCAGAATGCGGCACTTGTTGACCAGGGTGGGGAAGTCCCTGATCTCCATATGTGCTACGGCGTAGTTCAACTTCGGCTTCAATCCGGCTTCGTACTTCACGCATTTCCATATCTCGTCGGGGTTCCCTTGGAACACCCGCGAGAACTTGATTAACTCTTCAAATCTTGCCGTGTACTGCGCAACGGACCTTCCTCCTTGGGTTAGCTGCATGAATTCAATATCCTTGGCGTTCCTTACTGACTCCGGGAAGTACTTCTCATAGAAGTAAGTCTTGAACAGCTCCCAGTTGACAAAGTGCGAAGCTTCTAGCGATCTTGGTGCGATCCACCAGAACTCGGCATCCGACTCCATCATATAAGCAGCGAAGGTGACCTTTTGCTCCTTCGAGCAAGCTACCACGGAGTAGATCTTCTCCAGATTCTTGATCCACTCATCAGCTTTGTTGGGATCCATGGCTCCTCTAAAGGCCGGCGGGTTCGCCTTGCAAAACTCACCAAACCTCGCTTGCTCGACCATTTCAGCAATAGGGGGAGCACGTCCGGTGTCCCCTTGTTGGTTCATCCGTTTGAACATCCGCTCCATGGCTCTTGCCATGTCATGAACAGCAGCAGCAGTAGCATCATTTTGGTCCTCCTCGGTTGGGGTCCTAGGTTGTCTCCTTGGTGCCATTGGTTCCTAAACACATGAGACAATAAACACTGAGGTGATCAGGCTCAATATTCCATGTAAGATGAGCTAGTTACCATGGCACACGCAAGTAGACAAGGGTCATGAACTTCTACCCTGTAGCTTGTCTCTAACTAAGCACTACACATGACATAGCTATCATACTACGCTTTAGAAAGCATAGTCAGTCCAATCCTCAGGCTCCATGAGAATCGAACTGCTCTGATACCATAATGTAACATCCTAATTTTTAACCCAATACTCTAGAACATACTTAGGTTAATCATTAGTCTGTTACTTCATAGTTCTCATTTTTGCTTTGAAATACTTAGCGGAAAATACAGGTAAATTTTTTTTGAAATACAAAGTGAGAGCCGCATGATGCGATATAACACGTAAAGGGCAAAACATACATCTCATAGCGTCATAGCATAGGGCACATAAAGGCACATCATAAGAAACACTGAATATCACCTCATATATATATAACTTGCCCACTTATAAGTGTGGGACTTATTTTGGTACAAAGGAATACATGGAAGATAACACAACATAAACATAAACATAAACTACTCCCTTACCCGAGTGCATCTTGTAACACCCTAGTAATTAACCAGATACACCTAGGTTGAATCTGATTAATGACTAGACTTTACTCCTTGCTTTGGTTCTTTCTTCATAATTTGAAAATACTTAGTGAAATTACGAGCCATTTTTTTTTTTTAAACACATAATTGAAAACGTGAGCCGAGTACAACGTGAACGAGTAAGCGGAGTATAATAAGACGTTTAAGAATATATCACATCATATCACTTAGGCTCCATCATATAACATCCATAAGCACATAATAGCATATATTTACATACAATAACCTCACTCAAAGGGTGGGTTATGTTCATACATCATTATCTTATGCAAACCCATAAAAGAAAATATACTTAAGGAAATTCATGCCCCTAAACTAGAAAACTCCATAAGCCGGGAAGGTTATCCTAAAACTAGGGTGCATGATCACACATAAATCTACTAAGAACTCTCTAGGGCCACTGTCCTGGAAATGGGGGAATAAATCCGATCCCCTGATGAGCTCCCTCGGGAGGGGACACACGAGATGCACCAAGCTGGGGTCGCATGGACGGCCTTCTTTGTAACCTCGGCTGAACAACTGTTTCCTCACTACCCTCTCTTACACGTGTGGGAGTAGGAGCAGAGCTCTCAGAATATACATGAGTAGGAGTGTCCTCTGAAGGATCAGTTTCAGAATATCTCGTCTCGGGAACATACTCTGGAAATCCATGGACAGCATATGAAGCGGGATAAGAATGTAACATCCTTTCATCAAGTGGACGTGCATGTTCGAAAACCATTTCATCGCCATAGGGAGAAATAGGAGAAAATCGATAACTAGGGACAGGATGTGCAAATGGGCGACCTATGTAAATAAAAACACGAATCAAGCAAGACCTCCTTCAAAATGATACGAGCGATGCACCGGATCATAGTGAAATTCCCAAGTAGGGGTATCAACGAACAGGACGAATGTCGCCATCTGAATCTGGAGACAATGACGGAAATAAAGAAAAGGGAGTGAGAATCTTGCTAAAGAATTCTCAAGAAGGTACCTCCTTCTACAGTGTCATCATCAAAGTCCCAGTGTAACGCCCAATTTTTCTTGTAATTTTCTTTGTCATTAGAAATTACTCAATTACTGAATTACCGTAGGTAATTATTACATAAGATTTGAGGCCGAACAATCCTCAATAAAGGAATATAACATTAGAAGAGAGGTTAGGAACGATTCATGCGAGTCGCAAATCCGAATTCAGACGTATAAAATGACCAAAATGTCCCTGAAGTTATTTTACTCGAGAAAATGAGGATTGTGGGCCCACATATTCTCAAGGGATGTTTTGAGAATAATAAGGGATTGTTTGTGTTATGTGTGTTAATAGAGCGTAAGAATCTCAATTTTGAGTTAGGCCTTACGAAAAGACCAAAAGCAGCCCCTGTATGCTTTAACTCCGATGTCTTGTGCCGATCGAGCCCGAACCTCACTAAAATGTTTTAAAATGTGTTTTTAAGCCATGATTAACCATTGGTTAAGCTTCGGGTGGCCTTAGGCGATTTTTAAGTGAAAAGTACGATTTTGCCCCGTTTTTGGGCGATTTTTGCAATTTCGGGATTTTCGATTCATATACGAAACCTAAGCAATATTAGGCTCAAATTAAAGCTTATTAAATTCTAAATATTAATCTAGATTCAAAATTATGTATTTAGATTGATTAGAACCCAAAATTGCTCAAAAACACCCAAATTGCTTACTAATTCACTTAAGCCCTTAACCGTAAATTCTCTAAATTACATGAATACCTTGCCTACACCTAAATAATGCATGGAACACACAAATTTCACTTCTTTGGGCTGTAATGCACGAAATTATTGATGCCATTATGCAGCTGAATTATTTCCAAAAGTTGCACTAAAACAAAATGCCAAAATGTCACCATAAGAGACATAATTCCTTAATTTCATACAACTTTGTCTAAAATGATTTTTCCTCCATTATTACTCCTGAAAAATTCTGACAACTACCTCCTCATTTTGGCCAATTAGAAGCCTCAAAATCTTCTATAAATAGGCTTGCTTGAGTGGTCTTGGAATGCTTGGTTCATAACTAGTTTTTAGGAGCACCAAAAACTTTCTTTCTTCCTCCTCTTTGGCTGAATTCTTTCTTCAATTTTTCAAAGAGATTTTGTGTCATTTCACTTCAAGAAATCAAGTTCTCTTCCTCTTCTTCAACTCAGATTAGGTAGGGAGTAGTTTCTAAATTTATTTCTATGCTTTGAGGAGTTGTGTTTTTAGCTCAAAATGATGAAATTATGAACTTGCCTTAGCTTTTCATTTTGGTTTTCCTCTTCAATTTTTCTTTAACCAATTCAACCATATGGCCTAGGTGGAACTAAGATGATGGCTTGATGATGAGGACCTTGAGGGTGGGTTGTAAATCCATCACAAGTTAGGCCTCTAAAGCTTGAAAATTCCACTTGATGCAAAACCTTAAAGAATAATGCTTTATGATGCTAAAACAAAGATTTTTAGTTTAGAACTTGAAAGATGTATTTTTTTCCTTTTATGTTTTATTTCTTGTTAAGATATGTATTGGGTTGAATTTATAATTCTTTTAAAGTCTTGAAGGAGCTCTAGTAAAGAAACAAAATGAATTTGCATCCATGATTAAGTTTATGTATAACCATGTTTACCTTCTATGTCATCACTAAATTTTCAAGAATGAATAAATGAACTTGCATTTCTCATGTTTAAATTCCAAGCTTGTATTTCATGTTTATGTTTCAAGTCATCACTTAATCTTTCAAGATAATTAAGAGGTTGCATCTCATATTTAATTTATGCTCTCACTATATTTTATAATGGCTAAAAGAATCAACGCATGACATGTTTATTTTATGCCATCACCTAAAGATCCTAGAGCTTAAAGACTTGCCCATGTATCACAAGCAAAGAAATATGATTATTGGAGTTAAAGAATTTATTCTTTAAAAAGTCTTGAGATTGGAGCTTAAAAAGATGTAATAATAATTCTCTTCTCCCTCTACTGGTCCTGTGCGGACTACCGCCGCTCAGGTTTCTTAATATTCTCTTCTCCTCTATCTGGTCCTGTGCGGACTACCGCCCTGGTTTCTTAATATTCTCTTCTCCCTCTACTGGTCCTGTGCGGATTACGCCGCTCCAGTTTCTTGTATCATGTTTATATTTCAAGTTCTTGCATCATGTTTAATTTTCAAGTCATCACCTTAAATCTTAAAGATAAAGAAATGGAATTGCATATCATGTTTATAATTCCAAGCTATCACCTTATAAAGATAAGATTAAAATAAGGTTGCATAGCATGTTTATAATTCTAAGATGTCACCTAAATCTCTAAAGCTCAAGACTTACTCCTTTTATCTTAAGTGAGAATTTTAATTGTGAAGATCCTCCCAAATTTGACAAAAGAACTAGTTTCTAAATGAGTTTTAAGGCTTTGCAAGGATTTTACGGGAACTAGTATTTTATATGCACTTAAAATATGATTCTATGTAATTGCATGAGGTTCATGATTCGCCACTGATCTGAGTTTAGTATCAATGTGTGATAATGATTTGATATGATTGAAGTTGTGATAATTATGGTTTATTGTTAAGAGAATGATTCATAATTGGTTTAGTAACTAATTAGTTCTATAATTGATAATTCTATGTAAGGATTGGATGCTTATTAAGTACTTGATATCATTGAATGATTTCTGACTTGCATGTTATAGTTGCGTTGCAAATAATAAGAATGCTTATACATGAAATGTTCTTATGTAAAATTCACCTTTGTTGCTAGAAGAAAGTGTATCATTGTAAAAGTGTAATTTGGAAAGGTTCTGGCTAAGGAAAGACTTGGTATTTAAGCGTGTCCATTGTGACCCACCTCTCTTTCCTGAGAATCTCCCATATGCATGATTACAGTTGATATATATTATTCTAGCTTAAGACTATAAATGAGAAAATGTTATGATGTTTATGAATTGTATTATGATATAACATGCAAAGATTTAATGGTGACTTAAACTTATAAGAAAATGATCCTTTGGAACCATCAGACTATAGGTGGTGAAAAGGTGATTTTAGCCCCCTAACCCGTTCTCTCAAAAGGGTAGAGTCGGGACTTTAGCTTATCAAAAGGGATAAGTATATGCTAGTGACGACTAGTAAAGTATGAGCTCATAACCTAAATTACTCCCAAAAGGGTGGAGTATAGGGTGGCCCAAGGAAAATAATGATGATGATAAGATTTTAAGTCACCTAAGGCACTAAAGAAATGAAATATGTGCACTGTGTCCATGTGTAGCTAATATTATATGACGTTCTTTTATGCATGTTATTTTGATAATGATGATGAGGAATATGATGTAATGATAAAGGAAAAGTTCATTGTAAATATGACATGTTAAGAATAAGATGCATTATAAGACGATGATTAAAATTTGACGTACCTCGGTTAAGTATTTGTCGGAACTTAAAATGAATCTTTGCATGCTCACTATTTTAGAATAATCCCGAGGTTCCCGGGACTTTGATGATGACACTGTAAAGGAGGTACCTTCATCGAGAATTCTTTAGCAAGATTCTCACTCCCTTTTCTTTATTTCCGTCATTGTCTCCAGATTCAAATGGCGACATTCGCCCTGCTCGTTGATACCCCTACTTGGGAATTCCACTATGATCCAGTTGCATCGCTCGTATCATTTTGAAGGAAGGTCTTGTGATTCGTGTTTTTATTTACATAGGTTGTCCATTTGCACATCCTGTCCCTAGTTATCGATTTTCTCCTACTTCTCCCTATGGCGATGAAATGGTTTTCGAACATGCACGTCCACTTGATGAAAGGATGTTACGTTCTTATCCCGCTTCATCTGCTGTCCATGGATTTCCACCGTATGTTCCCGAGACGAGATATTCTAAAGCTGATCCTTGAGGACACTCCTACTCATGTATAATCTGAGAGCTCTGCTCCTACTCCCACACGACTAAGAGAGGGTAGTGAGGAAACAGTTGTTCAGCCAAGGTTAGCGAGAAGGCCGTCCATGCGACTCCCACTGGGTGCATCTCGTGTGTCCCTCCCGAGGAGCTCATCGATGGATCGGATTTATTCCCCCATTTTCAGGACAGTGGCCATAGAAGGTTCTTAGTAGACTTATGTGTGATCATGCACCCTAGTTTTAGGATAACCTTCCCGGCTTATGGAGTTATCTAGTTTAGGGGCATGAATTTCCTTAAGTATATTTTCTTTTATGGGTTTGCATAAGATAATGATGTATGAACATAACCCACCCTTTGAGTGAGGTTATTGTATGTAAATATATGCTATAATGTGCTTATGGATGTTATATGATGGAGCCTAAGTGATATGATGTGATATATTCTTAAACGCCTTATTATACTCCGCTTACTCGTTCACGTTGTACTCGCTCACGTTTTCAATTATGTGTTTAAAAAAAAAAAAAGGCTCGTAATTTCACTAAGTATTTTCAAATTATGAAGAAAGAACCAAAGCAAGGAGTAAAGTCTAGTCATTAATCAGATTCAACCTAGGTGTATCTGGTTAATTACTAGGGTGTTACATTTTGGTATCAGAGCAGTTCGATTCTCATGGAGCCTGAGGATTGGACTAGCTATGCTTCTAAAGCATAATACGTTAGTGACGTCATGTGTAGATGTTTATCATTAGGATGAGCTTGGGAGTAGAAATACATGACTCTGTATGTTGAAAGTGCCATGGTAACTTGCTCACTTTGCATGGAATATTGGGCCTGATCACCTCGGTGTTCTTTGCTGTGTGTATAAGGACCAATGGCACGTCGACAACGGACTAGGAGCGCAAAGACAAAATAATCACGACAACAAGACAGTACCAAGCACTCCGCGACGTAGCAAGGACCATGAGAATGATGATGGAACGAATGGATCAGGATCGTCAAGCCAATATGAATCAGCGACATGAGATTCCCCGAACATGCCTGCTTTGGGAGTTTCGTAAGGCAAACCCACCGGTTTTCAAGGGGACACCGAATCCAAATATTGCGGATGAATGGATTCGAATATTGAGAAGGTCTTTGTCAGTAGTCCCATGCTCGGAGGAGCAAAAGGTCACCTTCGCTACTCATATGCTTGAGGGTGATGCCGGTTTACGGTGGACAGGTGTTCAAGACTCACTGAGAGCGACCGATGTGGACATTGATTGGGAACTATTCAAGGTCCATTTTTACGAAAAGTACTTTCCAGTCGATTAGAAATGCCAAGGACATTGAATTCATGCAACTTGTCCAGGGAATATGAATGTGGCCCAAGACACTGCTGCAGATTTGAAGAACTCATTAAGTTCTCAAGAATGTACCAAGGAAATCTCGATGAGTCTTTGGAAATGCATTAAATACGAGTCGGGGTTGAAGGCGGAACTTAATGTGGCGATTGCACATTTGGAGATTAGGATTTCTCTACCCTAGTTAACAAATGTCGGATTATTGAAGAAGGTCGAGAAAACTAAACACCCCAAAGTCGAGATAATATTACCAAAAGTTGACACCACAAGGTCGTAGCTCAAGAGGCGAAATCGACCTCCATTTCCCCTCAATCAAGACCACAAGGGACACAAAGAAATTTTCAACAAGGAAGGCCAAACAACAACAATCGCTATAATAACAACCGCTACAACAATAACCCCATTCACAATCACAACAACAACAATAACAACAATAAAGGGAAAGCACCACAAAGAGGTCCAGCAGTACCTCCACGGCCTGCGCCATCCATGGAATGTCCCAAGTGCGGCAAGAATCATGGGAGCATGCCATGTCGAGCCGAACAAACGTGTGCTATCGGTGTGGAAAACCAGGTCATTACTCCCGAGAATGCAGTGAAAGGACTCCGCCAACCCCCTATCCCACGCCACAATCCCAGCGAAGGGTATTTACTGCTAATGCTGAAGAAACAACGACGTCACGAAATCTCGTGGAAGGTAAGGGTAATATGCATGGTAAAGACTTAATTGTACTATATGATTCTCGGGCGCTTCTCATTCTTTTTATCTCCCATTCATGTGTTAAAAGCCTTAATTTACCTATGGTGAGCTTCCTTTTGACCTTATTGTTTCTACCCCGACTGAAAACCCGTTAGGACTTGTAAATGTTGTTTAGATTGTAGTTTTATTATAGATAATAGATCCTTTGTTTTAGATCTTATTTGCTTACCCATGCGAGGTTTAGATGTGATTCTTGGCATGGATTGGCTTGAGGCCAACCGTGTCTTTATTAAATCATATGAGAAAACCATCACTTTTCTTCCTATTCCTATTGAACCTAAGAAACCCATAAGTCTTTACATAAGCTATTTGTGGAAATGGACTGTGGTAAGGGTGAGAGTAAAGGTTACATTTTCTTAGCCGCTAGTGATGTAGACTTTGAGCAAAGTATCGATGAGATACCAATAGTAAGAAATTATCCCGAAGTATTTCCAGATGAGATACCAGAGTTTCCCCCCAAGAGAGAGATAGAATTTTCCATAGAGTTGCTTCCGGGTGCGGGACCTATATCCATAGCCCCATACAGGATGTCCCCATTAGAATTGACCGAGTTAAAAACTCAATTGGAAGATTTATTGGAGAAAAAGTTTGTTAGGCCTAGTGCATCACCTTGGGGAGCCCCTGTGTTGTTTGTAAAGAAAAAGGATGGGAGTATGAGGATGTGTGTAGATTATAGGCAGTTGAATAAAGTAACGGTGAAAAACAAGTATCCTCTGCCTAGGATCGATGATTTGATGGACCAACTGAAAGGTGCGGTAGTGTTTTCTAAGATAGATTTGAGGTCAGGCTACCATCAAATTAGAGTGAGAGATGAAGACCTACCTAAAAGCGGCCTTTACTTTCGATACGGCCATTTTGAGTTTGAGTAATGTCCTTTGGGTTAACTAATGCTCCAGCTATTTTTATGGATTACATGAATAGGATCTTTCGACCCTATTTAGA
The DNA here is from genome assembly GCA_031216125.1 of Dalbergia cochinchinensis. Classification (NCBI taxonomy): domain Eukaryota; kingdom Viridiplantae; phylum Streptophyta; class Magnoliopsida; order Fabales; family Fabaceae; genus Dalbergia; species Dalbergia cochinchinensis. The sequence goes on from CM062372.1 coordinate 30,943,554, forward strand.
TCAGTTTGTAGTTGTCTTTATAGATGACATTCTCATATATTCTAAGACCCATGAAGAGCATGAATGCCACCTAACCATAGTACTAGAGATCTTGAAGGAAAAGAAACTATATGCCAAGATTTCCAAGTGTGAGTTTTGGTTGGATAAGGTGCAATTTTAAGGGCATGTAGTATCTAAGAAAGGAATTGCTGTAGATCCTAGTAAGGTAGAAGCGGTAGTAAACTGGGAAAGACCAACCACGATAACTGAAGTAAGGAGCTTTTTGGGTTTAGCCGGTTATTACCGTCGATTTATCAACGGATTTTCCCACATTTCCCTACCTTTGACCAAGCTGACTAGGAAGAACACCCCTTTTTCATGGACCTCGGAGTGTGAAAAGAGCTTTCAAGAGTTAAAACACAAGCTAACCTCGACCCCTGTTTTAGTGTTACCCGACCCCAATGTGCCTTTCGAGGTGTATTGTGATGCTTCAAAAAAGGGTTTAGGTTGTGTATTGATGCAGGATAGGCAAGTGGTGGCCTATGCATCAAGACAACTCAAGCCACATGAGGCAAACTACCCTACCCATGACCTTGAGTTAGCTGCCGTCGTGTTTGCTCTAAAGATTTGGAGACACCATTTATATGGAGTTAAGTTTGAGGTGTTTTCCGATCACAAGAGTTTGAAATATCTCTTTGATCAAAAAGAGCTAAACATGAGGCAAAGGCGATGGATGGAGTTCTTGAAAGATTATGATTTTGGATTGAACTACCATCCTGGTAAAGCTAATGTAGTAGCAGATGCTTTGAGTAGGAAGTCCTTACAAGTGTCCCGTTTGATGGTGAAGGAGGTTGAATTGATTGAGCAATTTAGGGACTTAAACCTAGGAATGACTTTGACCACTAAGGGCATCAGAGCTTGTCATCTTAGAGTGACAAGTGAGTTCAAAGAAAGGATTGTTCAAGCTCAAGGGGACGATGCTGAGTTCCAAGAGACTTTAGGGGCAGTGAAGGGAGGAAAGTTGATAGGTTTTACCCAAGGAATGGACGATTTGTGGAGGTTTAAAGGTCGAATATGTGTACCTGCTAGTGGTGGCCTCCGAAAGGATATTTTGGAGGAAGCCCATAAGAGCCATTTTACCCTTCATCCTGGTGCTACCAAGATGTATCAAGATTTGAAGAAGATGTTCTGGTGGCCTGGAATGAAGAAAGATGTGTGCACATGGGTGAGTAAGTGCTTGGTGTGTCAAAGGTGAAGATTGAACACCAAAAACTGCTGGAATGCTGCAACCTCTGTCGATCCCTGAGTGGAAGTGGGATAGTATCTCCATGGATTTTGTGACTGGATTACCAAGGACCCAAATGAATCATGATACCATATGGGTAATCGTGGATCGATTGACAAAGTCAGCCCACTTTGTACCTATTAAGGTGACTTATTCCTTGGATAGGTTAGCACAATTATATATTCAGGAGATAGTGAGGTTACATGGGGTGCCGTCGACGATAATCTCGGACCGAGATCCGCGATTTACGTCGCGATTTTGGGGAGCCTTTCAAAAGGCATTTGGTTCAAAGCTGTGTCTAAGCACGACCTATCACCCCCAAACAGACGGTCAATCTGAAAGAACTATCCAAACCTTGGAGGATATGTTAAGGGCATGTGTTTTAGATCAAAGGGGAAGTTGGGATAAGTACCTGCCACTTATTGAATTTGCATATAACAACAGTTATCATGCAAGTATCGGTATGGCACCGTATGAGGCCGTCTATGGACTAAATGTCAATCTCCCTTATGTTGGTATGAACCCGGAGAGCAAAGTTTACTTGGACCTGATATTGTGAGGGAAACAACGGAACAAATCAAAAAGATTAGGGATAAGATTCTTCTTGCTCAAAGTCGACATTAAAAACTATGCGGACAAGCGGCGAAAACCGCTATATTTTCAAGAAGGGGACCACGTGTTCCTAAGGATCACCCCCACCACAGGCATAGGCCGAGCAATAAAAGTAAAGAAATTGAGCCCCAGATTTCTTGGTCCGCTTGAAATCCTTACCAAAGTAGGACTCAGAGCTCACCGTATAGCCCTACCCCGAGTCTATCCAACCTTCATGATGTTTTCCATGTCTCTCGATTAAGAAAGTATCAATCGACCCGAGTCATGTACTAGAGCCGAACATGTACAATTAAGAGATAACCCGACATTTAACTTACTACCCACGAGGAGAATCGTCGACCAGGGAGTTAAGCAGTTAAGGAACAAGGCCGCACTTCGGTCAAAGTAGCATGGGGACAGGGTGAAACCAAGAACTTACATGGGAGCTGGAATCAAACATGAAAGCACAATACCCCGAAGTTGTTCTCAGTAACGAATTCCGGGCGAAATTCTTTTAAGGAGGGAGTAATGTAACGCCCCAATTTTTACTGTAATTTTACCGTCATTAGAAATTACTCAATTCTTCAATTACCGTAGGTAATTATTACATAAGATTTGAGGCCGAACAATCCTCAATAAAGGAATATAACATTAGAAGAGAGGTTAGGAACGATTCATGCGAGTCGCAAATCCCGAATTTCTGTACGTATAAAATGACCAAAATGTCCCTGAAGTTATTTTACTCAGAAAATGAGGATTGTGGGCCCGACATATTCTCAAGGGGATGTTTTGAGAATAATAAGGGATTGTTTGTGTTATGTGTGTTAATAGAGCAGAAGAATCTCAATTTTGAGTTCCGACGCACGAAAAGACCAAAACGCCCTCAAGGTCGCTTTAACTCCGATGTGCATGCCGACCGAGCCCGAACCCCACTAAAATGTTTTAAAATGTGTTTTTAAGCCATGATTAACCATTCGTTAAGCTCGGGTGGCCTTGGGCGCTTTTAAGTGAAAGTACGATTTTGCCCCTGCTTGGCGCTTTATGAATTTCGGGATTTTCGATTCATATACCGAAACCTAAGCAATATTAGGCTCAAATTAAAGCTTATTAAATTCTGAATATTAATCTAGATTCAAAATTATGTATTTAGATTGATTAGAACCCAAAATTGGTCAAAAACACCCAAATTGCTTACTAATTCACTTAAGCCCTTAACCAGTAAATTCTCTAAATTACATGAATACCTTGCCTACACCTAAATAATGCATGGAACACACAAATTTCACTTCTTTGGGCTGTAATGCACGAAATTATTGATGCCATTATGCAGCTGAATTATTTCCAAAAGTTGCACTAAAACAAAATGCCAAAATGTCACCATAAGAGACATAATTCCTTAATTTCATACAACTTTGTCTAAAATGATTTTTCCTCCATTATTACTCCTGAAAAATTCTGACAACTACCTCCTCATTTTGGCCAATTAGAAGCCTCAAAATCTTCTATAAATAGGCTTGCTTGAGTGGTCTTGGAATGCTTGGTTCATAACTAGTTTTTAGGAGCACCAAAAACTTTCTTTCTTCCTCCTCTTTGGCTGAATTCTTTCTTCAATTTTTCAAAGAGATTTTGTGTCATTTCACTTCAAGAAATCAAGTTCTCTTCCTCTTCTTCAACTCAGATTAGGTAGGGAGTAGTTTCTAAATTTATTTCTATGCTTTGAGGAGTTGTGTTTTTAGCTCAAAATGATGAAATTATGAACTTGCCTTAGCTTTTCATTTTGGTTTTCCTCTTCAATTTTTCTTTAACCAATTCAACCATATGGCCTAGGTGGAACTAAGATGATGGCTTGATGATGAGGACCTTGAGGGTGGGTTGTAAATCCATCACAAGTTAGGCCTCTAAAGCTTGAAAATTCCACTTGATGCAAAACCTTAAAGAATAATGCTTTATGATGCTAAAACAAAGATTTTTAGTTTAGAACTTGAAAGATGTATTTTTTTTTCCTTTTATGTTTTATTTCTTGTTAAGATATGTATTGGGTTGAATTTATAATTCTTTTAAAGTCTTGAAGGAGCTCTAGTAAAGAAACAAAATGAATTTGCATCCATGATTAAGTTTATGCTTTGCATAACCATGTTTACCTTCTATGTCATCACTAAATTTTCAAGAATGAATAAATGAACTTGCATTTCTCATGTTTAAATTCCAAGCTTGTATTTCATGTTTATGTTTCAAGTCATCACTTAATCTTTCAAGATAATTAAGAGGTTGCATCTCATATTTAATTTATGCTCTCACTATATTTTATAATGGCTAAAAGAATCAACGCATGACATGTTTATTTTATGCCATCACCTAAAGATCCTAGAGCTTAAAGACTTGCCCATGTATCACAAGCAAAGAAATATGATTATTGGAGTTAAAGAATTTATTCTTTAAAAAGTCTTGAGATTGGAGCTTAAAAAGATGTAATAATAATTCTCTTCTCCCTCTATCGTCCTGTGCGGACTACCGCCGCTCCGGTTTCTTAATATTCTCTTCTCCTCTCTGGTCTCTCTACAGCTCGGTTTCTTAATATTCTCTTCTCCTCTCTGGTCTGTGCGGATTACCGCTCCACTTTCTTCTATCATGTTTATATTTCAAGTTCTTGCATCATGTTTAATTTTCAAGTCATCACCTTAAATCTTAAAGATAAAGAAATGGAATTGCATATCATGTTTATAATTCCAAGCTATCACCTTATAAAGATAAGATTAAAATAAGGTTGCATAGCATGTTTATAATTCTAAGATGTCACCTAAATCTCTAAAGCTCAAGACTTACTCCTTTTATCTTAAGTGAGAATTTTAATTGTGAAGATCCTCCCAAATTTGACAAAAGAACTAGTTTCTAAATGAGTTTTAAGGCTTTGCAAGGATTTTACGGGAACTAGTATTTTATATGCACTTAAAATATGATTCTATGTAATTGCATGAGGTTCATGATTCGCCACTGATCTGAGTTTAGTATCAATGTGTGATAATGATTTGATATGATTGAAGTTGTGATAATTATGGTTTATTGTTAAGAGAATGATTCATAATTGGTTTAGTAACTAATTAGTTCTATAATTGATAATTCTATGTAAGGATTGGATGCTTATTAAGTACTTGATATCATTGAATGATTTCTGACTTGCATGTTATAGTTGCTGTTGCAAATAATAAGAATGCTTATACATGAAATGTTCTTATGTAAAATTCACCTTTGTTGCTAGAAGAAAGTGTATCATTGTAAAAGTGTAATTTGGAAAGGTTACGGCTAAGGAAAGACTTGGTATTTAAGCGTGTCCATTGTGACCCACCTCTCTTTCCTGGGAATCTCCCATATGCATGATTACAGTTGATATATATTATTCTAGCTTAAGACTATAAATGAGAAAATGTTATGATGTTTATGAATTGTATTATGATATAACATGCAAAGATTTAATGGTGACTTAAACTTATAAGAAAATGATCCTTTGGAACCATCAGACTATAGGTGGTGAAAAGGTGATTTTAGCCCCTAACCCGTTCTCTCAAAAGGGTAGAGTCGGGACTTTAGCTTATCAAAAGGGATAAGTATATGCTAGTGACGACTAGTAAAGTATGAGCTCATAACCTAAATTACTCCCAAAAGGGTGGAGTATAGGGTGGCCCAAGGAAAATAATGATGATGATAAGATTTTAAGTCACCTAAGGCACTAAAGAAATGAAATATGTGCCCCGTGTCCATGTGTAGCTAATATTATATGACGTTCTTTTATGCATGTTATTTTGATAATGATGATGAGGAATATGATGTAATGATAAAGGAAAAGTTCATTGTAAATATGACATGTTAAGAATAAGATGCATTATAAGACGATGATTAAAAATTGACGAACCTCGGTTAAGTATTTGTCCTAACTTAAAATGAATCTTTGCATGCTCACTATTTTAGAATAATCTCGAGGTTCCTGGGACTTTGATGATGACATCAGTAGAAGGAGGTACCTTCAGAATTCTTTAGCAAGATTCTCACTCCCTTTTCTTTATTTCCGTCATTGTCTCCAGATTCAAATGGCGACATTCGTCTGTTCGTTGATACCCCTACTTGGGAATTCCACTATGATCCGGTGCATCGCTCGTATCATTTTGAAGGAGAGTCTTGTGATTCGTGTTTTTATTTACATAGGTCATCCATTTGCACATCCTGTCCCTAGTTATCGATTTTCTCCTACTTCTCCCTATGGCGATGAAATGGTTTTCGAACATGCACGTCCACTTGATGAAAGGATGTTACGTTCTTATCCCGCTTCATCTGCTGTCCATGGATTTCCTGAGTATGTTCCGAGACGAGATATTCAAACGATCCTTCAGAGGACACTCCTACTCATGTATATTCTGAGAGCTCTGCTCCTACTCCCACACGTGTAAGAGAGGGTAGTGAGGAAACAGCTTGTTCAGCCAAGGTTAGCGAGAAGGCCGTCCATGCGACCCGACTGGTGCATCTCGTGTGTCCCTCCCGAGGAGCTCATCAGTGGATCGGATTTATTCCCCATTTTCAGGACAGTGGCCATAGAAGGTTCTTAGTAGACTTATGTGTGATCATGCACCCTAGTTTTAGGATAACCTTCCCGGCTTATGGAGTTATCTAGTTTAGGGGCATGAATTTCCTTAAGTATATTTTCTTTTATGGGTTTGCATAAGATAATGATGTATGAACATAACCCACCCTTTGAGTGAGGTTATTGTATGTAAATATATGCTATAATGTGCTTATGGATGTTATATGATGGAGCCTAAGTGATATGATGTGATATATTCTTAAACGTCTTATTATACTCCGCTTACTCGTTCACGTTGTACTCGGCTCACGTTTTCAATTATGTGTTTAAAAAAAAAAAAAAGGCTCGTAATTTCACTAAGTATTTTCAAATTATGAAGAAAGAACCAAAGCAAGGAGTAAAGTCTAGTCATTAATCAGATTCAACCTAGGTGTATCTGGTTAATTACTAGGGTGTTACACCAGGAACCTCGGGATTATTCTAAAATAGTGAGCATGCAAAGATTCATTTTAAGTTCGGACAAATACTTAACCGAGGTTCGTCAATTTTTAATCATGCGTCTTATAATGCATCTTATTCTTAACATGTCATATTTACAATGAACTTTTCCTTTATCATTACATCATATTCCTCATCATCATTATCAAAATAACATGCATAAAAGAACGTCATATAATATTAGTTACACATGGACACAGTGCACATATTTCATTTCTTTAGTGCCTTAGGTGACTTAAAATCTTATCATCATCATTATTTTCCTTGGGCCACCCTATACTCCACCCTTTTGGGAGTAATTTAGGTTATGAGCTCATACTTTACTAGTCGTCACTAGCATATACTTATCCCTTTTGATAAGCTAAAGTGCCGACTCTACCCTTTTGAGAGAATGGGTTAGGGGGCTAAAATCACCTTTTCACCACCTATAGTCTGATAGTTCCAAAGGATCATTTTCTTATAAGTTTAAGTCACCATTAAATCTTTGCATGTTATATCATATAAACATCATAACATTTTCTCATTTATAGTCTTAAGCTAGAATAATATATATCAAGTAGTAATCATGCATATGGGAGATTCCTAAGAAAGAGAGGTGGGTCACAATGGACACGCTTAAATACCAAGTCTTTCCTTAGCCAAAACCTTTCCAAATTACACTTTTACAATGATACACTTTCTTCTAGCAACAAAGGTGAATTTTTCATAATAAAGAACATTTCATGTATAAGCATTCTTATTATTTGCAACAGCAACTATAACATGCAAGCCAGGAAATCATTCAATGATATCAAGTACTTAATAAGCATCTAATCCTTACATAGAATTATCAATTATAGAACTAATTAGTTACTAAACCAATTATGAATCATTCTCTTAACAATAAACCATAATTATCACAACTTCAATCATATCAAATCATTATCACACATTGATACTAAACTCAGATCAGTGGCCGAATCATGAACCTCATGCAATTACATAGAATCATATTTTAAGTGCATATAAAATACTAGTTCCCCGTAAAATCCTTGCAAAGCCTTAAAACTCATTTAGAAACTAGTTCTTTTGTCAAATTTGGGAGGATCTTCACAATTAAAATTCTCACTTAAGATAAAAGGAGTAAGTCTTGAGCTTTAGAGATTTAGGTGACATCTTAGAATTATAAACATGCTATGCAACCTTATTTTAATCTTATCTTTATAAGGTGATAGCTTGGAATTATAAACATGATATGCAATTCCATTTCTTTATCTTTAAGATTTAAGGTGATGACTTGAAAATTAAACATGATGCAAGAACTTAGTGACATAATCGTAATCATGAAACTTCTCTTCCTCATGGGCCGCCCTAAAAGACAAGCGCTCTGGGGTGCTCGGCTGAACCGGTGTCACCTAGAACGTGTCACATCTCTAGGTTATGAGCTCATACCTTAACTAGTCGTCACTAGTTCTTACTTACCACTTAACGATGAGCGTATCATAAATCATAAATCCCGACTATCTGAGTACGGGTTAGGGGGCAATTCTCTTAGGGGTGCTCGGCCGAACTGGTGTCACCTAAGAGTATAAATTGGTACTGATGTCACATGAGTTCTATGGAGGTGCTCGGCCAAACCGGTGTCATCCTAGAACCCATCTTAGTACCTTAATTTTCAAAATCTCTTTAAGTCCCCAAATTTGTCAGAATTAGTGGCACAAAAGCATTACGCTGAATTCCTTCCAAATTTGCTTTATGCCACATAAACATGTATCCTCATGAATTCCTCATATGAATAACATTATCATTCTTCACATAACACATGCATCATCATAGAACATTCAAACGCTTACCCTTACGGTAGCTTGTGCTTTGACCCTTACGGGTCTTAATCTTGAGATATAGTTTTCCAACACCCGTCGCTCATATGTTATGCACCTAAGGGCTCACAATTAATCATCATTCCTAATCCTCATGTTCATACTCAAATCTGAAAAGCATAGGGCAGAATTTCTAACTTGTGATTTGCGGGGTTCTAGAACTTACGTTTTAGACCCTTTCTCAGTTCCGTCTTCGCCTAAGGCGCTATAAATTAAATCTAAATCAATTATGAGACATCCCTATGCTTAAGAACTAATTATAAATCACGTTTATCAGGTTGTAATGTTGCTGGACAGAATCCAGAAAACTAAATGTTCTAAGAGTTCTACATTTGCATTTTTACGATTTTCTAGTTACTAGTTTCCCTATAGGTGCACAGATTCAATTCTAATCCAAATGTTACCAAGTTTTTCATGTATAAACAATCCTAATCTGATTATGTTCCCATTAAAACAGTTTGGATAGTTTCTTACCTATCATGCATAGAATCGTTTCTATATCATCATGTGATAACTTCACACATTCTAGCACATCAAAGCATCATCATACAGCCATAAGCTCATCGTGGTAGTACCGAAACATCTAACTTCAATAAGAGAACTAAATTGACATTTCTAGGTACATAAGTTAACTAGTTTCTATTGGAATCAATTTGGAATTTCTAAAACTCTTTGCAAATCATTTTAATTCATCAAGAGGCTAAGAGAAGCCTTAGGTCAGTGACCAAAATATATTTCATCTTCTAAAAGGGAATAACGTCGTATCTCATGGTAACATAACCTTGTAAAGATTTATAAAGCTTTAAGAAAAACTTAGAACATAGACTATTGGTCCTTATAGCTAGATGAAAACTCATTGCAAGTCCATCATCACTACTTGGCCGAAAAAATGCATTCAAAGAATGCATTCACACTAAACCTTAACTTGAAATGAAATGGGCAAATCTTTGAGCTCTAGGTTCTTAAGTTATGACATAAAATAAACATGCTCATGCTTTTCATTTTTAATCTTGCTTACAAAATAAAGTGATGACTTAAAATAAATATGCAAGGCATAAACTTAAACGTGCAAGCTTGAAGGTAAATATGCAAGGTTCAATTCTTTATTTTAGTGCTCTTGGCCCAACAACAATCGACTTTAAGGCCGAAATAGAAAGGCATTTGAGAAATTAATTAGGTGATAATGCAAGTTCAATTCTTTATTTTAGTACTCTCGGCCCAACAACAATCGACTTTAAGGCCGAAATAGAAAGGCTTTGAGAATTAAATTAAGTGATGATGCAAGTTCCATTTTAATCTTTATGTTCTTAGGTGATAACTTGAAAGTAAAGGTGCATAGCAAGAATGTAAATATAAATGCAAGCATAAAATAAATTATGCAAGTTCATTTTATCTTTCTAGAGCTCTTAACAAGACTTTAAACGAACTTAAACCTTAACCCAAACTCATCAAACCAAGATCAAGTAAAGCTTAGAGTTCGTAGAATTCAAGACAACATTTTTAGAAATTCAAGACATTGAACATGTAGAAGAAAAGGAAATGGCCGAAACATTCTAGGCAAGAAAAGGAATATTTAAAAACTCTAGAGTCCATGATCTTTGTGATATATTAACACCAACACCATGAGTCCTCATCATTGAGTTCATAGAACCATTTTAAAACACCATCAAAGCTAAAGTTCTCAAGAGTTCAAGAAAGGAAGAACTAGAAACATTTTTGCTCAAGAACAAAGATCAAGCTCTAGAGTTTGTTTCAAGTGATGAACATCATCATGAAACTCTCATCATCAAGCTCTCATTTCTTTGAACTTCAAGGCCCATGGCCGAAAGTGAGAAAGAACAAGGAGAAGAAAAGAAGTTCTAAAAAGAATCAAGAGAAACTATGAACATAAAGCTAGAACAAGAACTTTAAAGAAAGAAGTACTTGAAAGAAAATCCCTACTTGGTGTGATGATCTTGAAGATAGAAGATGAAGAACTTGAGGAACTTTGAAGATCTTGAAGAACACTAGAACTTTGAGAGAAAAAGAAAAGCTTTGAGTGTTTCTAAACTTAGCAAATGATCTAAAAGTGGTGCAAGCTTCCCAAGGCCATCTATTTATAGAGAAATGAAGCAAATGGAAGGTGCATGGAGGGGGAGGAGCTTCGGCCATGAGGAGTACAGAATGGGAGAGAAAAATATCTCTTACAAGGCATGGTTCAAAGCATGGTGGAAGCATGGTCAAGCATGGGCTCAAGTATGGTGAGGTATGGTTCAAGGCATGGTTCTTTGAGTGAGAAAACAATTCAACATGTGGTCAAATCGGGGAGAGGTTTCGGCCATGTGCATCAGATTTGGGACATGATTAGTTTGCATTTTAATTGTGGTTTAGAGTTGTGTTTAGGTGTATCTTTGATTATGCTTAAGATTAGGAATTTGTAAGAAAGTGTTTAGGTGAGGAATTGGGTAATTAAGGTTGGCAAGACATAATTAGAGAGTGTTCTTGCATCATTAGTGAGTTATAAACTCATTTTAGTGTATAAATAATTCTAGACACAATTCCTTGATTTAAGGAATTGGAGAGAGAAAACACTATTCAAGATTCCAAGACTAGGAATCTTGAGTTCTAGAAAGGGATTTAAGTTTAATCTAAGCAATTTTAGGTTCTAATTAACTTTAATAAATTATTTTGACTCTAGATTAATTATGGAAATTAATTAATCTTCATTTAGAGCCTAATATTGCTTAGGTTTGCTTAATTACATCATTAAGCTCAAAAATACTATTCTAGGGGCAAAATCATAATTTTGCACTAAAACTGCCCGGGACCACCGGGACTTAAACAGATGTTTTGAAACATGTAAAAACATGGTTTTAAACCTCTGGGGAAAGTTCCGGGCTCAAATGGCACCTTTACCCGCATAAAACGCTAGAGGGGTATTTTGGTCATTTTGACCCGAAACTGCGGAAAATGAGACTTTCGCCTTCGGAACCACTCAAGGGTCATTTAATCCCCTTCAAACATTGAGTTGGCCCTTCGAGTACTGCCGAGTCGGCCATCCTCGAATTCCAGGCCGAAAATGACCTCAAGGGCATTTCGGTCATTTTCCACTCAGACAGAAAATCGGGGCGTTACATGTATCAGAGCTTGAGATGCATAGAAAACTCCATATTTGTGTGTCCAAGCATATGTGCGAATATGAGAAAACTTCAAGTTCATTTGCTAGAACATACATATTCAAAACATGTACTAGAATAAAGTTTAAAATATAAGAGCAATGATACTAGAGATATGTTCAATAAAAAAAATCAAAACAAAAAAATGCTAATGCTAAAAAAAATGATGAAGTCTCTAGGCATTGAACTCCCCCTTAGCTTACTCCCCCTGAATTTCACAGTACATGAGATTTTCTTTATTTCTTCTCTTCTTCTCTCCCTTTCGTTATGAACAAAAAGAGGGTTCGCTGGAAACCAGGTGACACCATCGTCAGTGCTTTTGCCTAAATTGTTGAAGAAGCTAAATCAGCAGCTTTTCATGACTTCAAAGTTGTGCACAATCTCCTTACTAGAGGCTTCAACCTGTCCAACTTTGAGCCCATATCCCTTCGATTGTGCAAGAGAAGCTAGACCTTGGGAAGACTTGGTGAAAGCCTAGATGAAAACTGTATGGAAGGTGCATGGTGGTTGGTGTTGATGGAGTAGTCTTGGGTGTAGGCTCAAGTATATCTAAGGAATTATGTCCCTAGATTGTGGTGAGTCAACATCATCATCAACTATTGGAGCAGCAGGTGGTGAAGTTGTAACACCCTAAATATTAGTTAAAAATTAATTTGAGCTTTATTAGTCATAATTTCAAAAATCTAACAGTTTTAACAATGATGAGGACAGTCCAACTGTTTTGTAAAAAAAAAATATATGAATAGTATTTTGCAGGCCCCAAAGGAACAGCCGAAACCCCTAATTCAGGACCCGAAGGTGTCCGAAATTGGGAAAACATGGAAATGAGGTTAGAAATAGTTGGAAATAAATATTTTATGCTGAGAATTTATTTTTGAGCAATGTTTGATTACCCGGGTATGATGTTTTACCCATTCAGTAAGATTTCGGTGTGTGATTCTTAACACCAAAAGATAGTTAAATCTCTACAAAAGGCTAATGTATATCCATATTGACTTAGTGAATGGCTAAGATTTAATCTTGTAAAGCAAGATTAAATCCTAGCCATCCATTTGTTTTTCTTTCCTTTAAAGAATTACACATTTATATTATATAATACCTATGCTTTAACTGCAAGATAAATATAAGCCATCTAACCTTATCTCATCATCATACTTTCTCAGACAGCAAGGGATACAGTAACCTCCATGTTTGCTTCCATGAAAATTTGAATTCCAACCTCAAAATCTTAAGCTTGAACTTCATAAAACCCCAAATCTCCTTTACAAAACTTGTTCTACACCTCAAACCCTATAAATCTAACCGATTGAAATCTTAAATCCTCACTTTAATACCTCACTTCCCCACTGCCTAAGGAAGGTTTAGGACTGAAATTGGTGTCTTGAAGTGAAGGGAGATCACTTAGAACATCCTTTGAAATATCAAGCTCAAAAGCTTTCAAAGTACGGTTTTCTTTGGTTTTTTCTTTCCAATTTATGCTAGACTTTTCTGATTGTGTTTGGTCTGAAATTTCTAGATATATTGGTTGATAATATGATGATATTGGTGTGTTAATTTTGGTGGAGTGTTTGGGGTTGTGAAAAAAAATCATTTTTATCAAAAGAGATTTTGAAGTGGTTTGCTGGATTTTCGGTTTTCCTGCTGGCAGTAATTGTTCATGAATTTTCTGAGAAAATTGTGGGTGTTTTCATGAGCTATAAAAATTATATGTTGAAGGTAACATCCTAGGATAGTTCCATGAATTTTTTTGACCTCTGATTTTGATTCCGAATGCGTTGAGAAATTCAAGAACCGAAGTGGTAACTATGCTGCTTGAAATGTTGAATCTGAAGCTGTGAATTTGTGAAATTTTATTAACCTAGCAAATGATAGAATTATGAGCTGAAAGTTTTACAGGATATTAAGGACATACTGAAGTCCAACCTTGAATTTTTATATGATTTGATATGATCATTTGGTAAGGTAATAAAATTGGAAACTATGGCTGTTGGTTGTGAATAGGGGGTTTCTAACCTCCGAATTTGTCTAATTTAACATAGTTAGAGAACTTTTCTTCCTCTGAAATTTTTATAGAACCTTGTGGGCACATTGAGGTGTCATTAAGAATTTTTATAGCCTCCGATTTGATGGTTTGAATTCCATATTAAATTGTCTTACTTGAGTGAAAAATCTACCAATGTGCTGAAATTGTGATAATGCCCTGAATTAGTGACCTAATGGCAATTGGTTCAAGTTTGATGTGTATGAATGCATGCCCTGGACTTCCAAGATTATTTTATGAGGAATGAATGAATGATATATATAGGTTTGAAGTATTATAAGATCCGAGAATTATGTTTATGCATATAGAAATGTTATGCATGTATATGTGAGCTTAAGGATGATGTATGTGCTAAGTGAAAAATGAAGTCCCCTTTAGTATAAAAAAGGCACGAAGAGGTCCCCAATAGGGTACGAAAAGGTCCCTATTAGGGCACGAAAAAGTCCCCATTAGGACATGGAAAAGTCCCCTTTATTATGCCAAAGGCACGAAAAGATCATTATAATTGCCATATGTATTCGTATATTTTGTTAAGTTATTGGTCTTGAAGGAATTTCTGTGATCTTGAATGTCATGAAATACCAGTTTTAAGTGACTGAATAATAAAAGTAACCTATTTCGGAAGTATGATTTGGAACTTTAAAAATAAATTGTTATTATATAATGCATAACCACCTTTTCTTGATAAACCGAAGTGGCTGGGGTGATGATGATGACATTATGAATGTGTAATTGGGGAGTTATCCTACCGAGAATTGTATAATTCTCACCCCTATGTTTGTGTTCCCATGTCGTCTTCAGGTTGATGCAGAAAATCAAGAGACTGCTATGCCAAAGAACTCGGAAGTGGAATAGTGTAGTAGTTAATGCTTTTATTAGGTTGTATTTAGTGGAATGTATATGTATGTAAAGATGTTAGAGAACAAGGAGTATTTAAGCTCATAGAAGAGCTTTCTTTTGAACTTAACTATGTATCAATTAAATGTTTTAATTCTCTGTTATATATTTCACTAGAATTATGAGTTAGTTACTTCATGATTCGATCATTTTTGCTATAGATAATTATGAAAGGTCCGCTAATTTATAAGTAACAACTCTTAAGTATAATGTCATGGCTTAAGAATGATGTTGTACTTAGGAGGATGTTATAGAAGCATTTTCTATGGGTAGAGTGGCTATTATAAGGATAGGTGGAACTTCAGTAGTAGTGGCAGTAGTAGTAGTAATAGGGATAACAGGCATAGATTTAGTAATAGAATCAGGAATAGGGATCAAAGTATAACCATGAGTTGGACTAGAAGTAATAGCATTAGCGGAATCAATTACAGCATGAGGAGAGCTGGTTTTTGAGGCCTTGTCTTCTTCCTCTTCCATAGGAGTTATTCTTATGGATGGAGGAGGTTGAGGCACCATTATAAGAGTAGTCTGTGGTTTAGCTCATTCCTTAGTAGGCTCTTCCACTATATGCTTCAGGGTTTGTGAAATCTCTGCTTCAGTTGTTTCTTCTTCCTTTGAGTTCTTTGGCTTACTAAGAACAAGGATTAGCTTCCTTTTTCCTTTCACCATTCCCTTTTCAGTTTTATCCTTCTTAAAAGATTTCTTGGCTTGTTCACTCCTTATTTTGGGACTTTGCCTTGTTGCATTACTCCTTGAGGTCGTAGGCTTTCTTGTGAGGAGGTTCCTTCTATATATTCAAACCGCTCTTCAATGGCTTAGTGAGGATGGTGAAATGACTATAAGTAAAGAAGTGGAGGTGGAATTCTCTATAGGGAAGTATGATGATGCAGTTTTGTGTGATGTGGTGCCTATGGAGGCTTGCCATTTACTTCTTGGTAGACCTTGGCAGTATGATAAGAAAGCTTTGCATGGGTTCACAAATAAATTTTCATTTGTACATAAATAGCGCAAGACTATTCTTGCCCCCTTTGTCTCTAAGAGAGGTTGGCGAGGATCAATCCAAAATGAGAGATAAAAGAAAATAGGAAAGAAAAGAAAAAGAAAGCAAGAAGAAAAAAGAAAAAGGAAGTGAAAAGAAAAAGGAAAAAGAGAGTGGAAAAAGAAAGGAAAAATTGCAAAATCTATTTATTAGAGAAAAAGAGGTGAAAAAGGCAATGCTCATGAAAAATCCAATGCTTTTATTTTTGAGTAAGGAAAGTAAATTAAATAAAGCATGTGCTATTAACTTTCTTCCTTGTGAAGTTTCTTCTTTGTTGCAGGAATTTGAAGATGTCTTTCCTAAGGAGGTACTTGATGGTCTAGCCCCTCTACATGGAATAAAATATCAAATTGATTTCATTCCAGGAGCTTTATTTCCTAATAGGCTAGCCTATAGGAGTAATCCCCAAGAGACCAAGGAGATCCAAAAGCAAGTTGAAGATTTGATCCAAAACGAGTAGGTGTAACATCCTAATTTTTAACCTAATACTCTAGAACATAATCAGGTTAATCATTAGTCTGTTACTTCATAGTTCTCATTTAACTTTGAATTAATTAGCGGGAAATACGGGTAAATTTTTTTTTGAAATATAAAGTGAGAGCTGCGTGATGCGATGTAACACGTAAAGAACAAAACATACATCTTATAACGTCATAGCATAAAGCACATAAAGGCACATCATGGGAAAACACTGAATATCATCTTATATATATATAACTTGCCCACTTATAAGTGTG
Source organism: Dalbergia cochinchinensis (assembly GCA_031216125.1). NCBI lineage: Eukaryota > Viridiplantae > Streptophyta > Magnoliopsida > Fabales > Fabaceae > Dalbergia > Dalbergia cochinchinensis. Next base: position 30,960,205 of record CM062372.1, read on the forward strand.
GGACTTAATTTGGTACAACATGAGTAATACAATCTAAAAAGGAAATACAAGAGAAAATGCAACGGAAACTATAAAAGCAACTCCCCTACCCAAGTGCCACTAACGGGATGACCTCTAATACAAAAGAAGGTTCATCTCCATCTAAGTGTGTGTGCTCTACCCGGGTACTCCATCGGTCGATCGTCACCTCCTACTGACGTCCATCTCGCGAACGAGGCAAATATCCGGGAAACTGGGCGAGCTCCTCGGGCGTAAAGAGGCGGAACGGGGATCGAGCGTGAACCCTGCGATGTGGCCGCATCTCCGGTCGTCGTGCAAGCCGTGGCTGAGTCACGGTATCCTCACTGCCCTCCCTCAACGGTGGGGGAGAGGGGGCAGAGTTCTCGCTATACGGATGGGTAGGCGGGTCCTCGGACGGGTCGGTCTCCGAGAAGTAGGTCCGGGGCACGTAATCGGGATAGTCTCGCATGGCTAAGGCGGCGGTGTGCATGCGGAGCACTCTCTCGTCATGCGTACGTGCGCGCTCAAAAACCCGCTCGTCGTCGCCATAGGGTGCAGTCGGGGAAAAGCGATGGGTGTGCACGGGATGAGCGAAGGGGCGTCCTACAAACATGAAAACCCGCACCGTGCACTGTCCCTCAAAATGGTATGACCCGTGAGCCGGGTCATAGTGCACCTCCCACATCGGCGTGTCCACGAACACTACGAACGTCGCCATCTGAAGACGTGACGGAAAGAAAGAGATAGAGGGAGTGAGAATCTTGCTAAAGAATCTCAGTAGGGCCTCCTACTACCTAGGTGTCATCATCTACGTCCTCAGGAACCTTGGGTTTGATTATACAAAATGACTGAACATGCATTCAGTTCATTTTAAACTTTAAAATATACTTTAGCCAAGGTCCATTCATTTTAGGATGATCTTAATGTCATGAATGCAACATAATAGAAGATGTATGCATGGCACTACCTAATGCACATACATAAAACATAACATCAAGCATCATCATACTTAGTGGCATAAAGTGGCAATAGTAACGTTCATATAGGACAAACTTAGTGACATAATCATAATCATGAAACTTCTCTTCCTCATGGGCCACCCTAAAAGACAATCGAACTGGGGGTGCTAGGCCAAACCGGTGTCACCCAGAACATGTCATACATCTAGGTTATGAGCTCATACCTTAACTAGTCGTCACTAGTTCTTACTTACCACTTAACGATAAGCGTATCATAAATCATAAATCCCGACTATCTGAGTACGGGTTAGGGGGCAATTCTCTTAGGGGTGCTCGGCCGAACCGGTGTCACCTAAGAGTATAAATGGGTACCGATGTCACATGAGTTCTATGGAGGTGCTCGGCCAAACCGGTGTCATCCTAAAACCCATCTTAGTACCTTAATTTTCAAAATCTCTTTAAGTCCCCAAATTTGTCGAAAATTTGGCGACGCGATGGCATCACGCCGGATTTCTTCCAAATTTGCTTTATGCCACACAAACATATATCCTCATGAATTCCTCATATGAATAACATTAACATCCTTCACATAACACATACATCATCATGGAACATTCAACCGTTTATCCTTACGGTAGCTTATGCTTTGACCCTTACGGGTCTTAATCTTGAGATATGGTTCTCTAACATCCGTCACTCATATTTTATGCACCTAAGGGCTCATAATTAAACATCATTCATAATCCTCATGTTCACACTTAAATCTGAAAAGCATAGGGCAGAATTCCTAACTTGTGATTACGGGGTTCTAGAACTTACGTTTTAGACCCTTTCTCGGTCCCGTCTTCGCCTAAGGCGCTATGAATTAAATCTAAATCAATTATGAGGCATTCCTATGCTTAAGGACTAATTATTAATCATGTTTATCATGTTGTAAGGGTACTGGACAGAATCCAGAAAAATAAATGTTCTAAGAGTTCTAAACTTGCACTTTTACGGTTTTCTAGTTACCAGTTTCGCTATAGGTGCTAGAATTCGATTCTAATCCAAATGTTACCAAGTTTTTCATGTCTAAACAATCCTAATCTTATTATGCTCCCATTAAAACAGTTTGGATAAGTTCCAAAAACAAATGGGTCAAAACTATGTTAAATTCTAGCTTTACGGTATTTCTAGTTAGCTAGTTTCTTACCTATCATGCATAGAATCACTTCTACATCATCATATGATATTTTCACACATTCTAACACATCAAAACATCATCATACAGCATCACACTCGTCATATCAAAACTGAAAGAATTTAGCTTCAGTAAAGGATTTAAATTGACATTTCTAGGTACATAAGTTAACTAGTTTCTCTTGGAATCAATTTAGAATTTCTAAAACTCTTTGTAAATCATTTTAATTCATCAAGAGGCTAAAAGAAGCCTTAGGTCAATGACCAAAATATATTTCATCTTCTAAAAGGGAATAAAGTCATATCTCATGACAACATAACCTTGAAAAGATTTGTAAAGCTTTAAGGAAAACTTAGAACATAGACTATTGGTCCTTGTAGCTAGATGAAAACTCATTGCAAGTCCATTATCACTACTTGGCCCAAAACATACATTCAAAGAATGCATTCACATTAAACTTTAACTTGGAATGAAATGGGCAAGTCTTTGAGCTCTAGGTTCTTAAGTTATGACATAAAATAAACGTGCTCATGCTTCTCATTTTTAATCTTGCTTACAAAATAAAGTGATGACGTAAGATAAATATGCAAGGCATAAACTTAAACGTGCAAGCTCGAAAGTAAAATGCATAGCATAAACTTAAACGTGCAAGCTTGAAAGTAAAATGCAAGGTTCAATTCTTTATTTTAGTGCTCTTGGCCCAACAACAATCGACTTTAAGGCCGAAATAGAAAGGCATTCGAGAAATTAATTAGGTGATAATGCAAGTTCAATTCTTTATTTTAGTGCTCTAGGCCCAACAACAATCGACTTTAAGGCCGAAATAGAAAGGCTTTGAGAATTAGATTAAGTGAAGATGCAAGTTCCATTTTAATCTTTATGTTCTTAGGTGATAGTTTGAAAGTAAAGATGCATAGCAAGAACGTAAGTATGAGTGCAAGCATAAATTAAATTATGCAAGTTCATTTTATCTTTCTAGAGCCCTTAACAAGACTTTAAAGGAACTTAAACCTCAACCCAAACTCATCAAACCAAGACAAAGTAAAGTCTAGAGTTCTTAGAACTCAAAACAACATCTTTAGAAAATCAAACCATAAGGCATATAAAAGAAAAGGAAATGGCCGAAACATCTAGGCAAGAAAAGAAATATTTGAAACTCTAGAGTCCATGATCTTGGTGATATATTAACACCAACACCATGAGCCCTCATCATTGAGTTCATAGAATCATTTTAAAACATCATCAAAGCTAAAGTTCTCAAGAGCTCAAGAAAGGAAGAACTAGAAACATTTTTTGCTCAAGAACAAAGATCAAGCTCTAGAGTTTATTTCAAGTGATGAACATCATCATGAAACTCTCATCATCAAGCTCTCATTTCTTTGAACTTCAAGGCCCATGGCCGAAAATGAGAAAGAACAAGAAAAAGAAAAGAAGTTCTAAAAAGAAACAAGAGAAACTATGAACATCAAGCTTGAAACAAGAACTTTAAAGAAAAGAATACATGAAAGGAAATCCCTACTTGGTGTGATGAACTTGAAGATGGAAGAAGATGATGAAGAACTCCAAGAACTTGAAGAACACAAGAGCTTTGAGAGAAAAAGAAAAGCTTTGAGTGTTCCTAAACTTAGCAAATGATCTAAAAGTGGTGCAAGCTCCTCAAGGCATTCTGTTTATAGAGAAATGAAACAAATGAAGGGTGTGAATGGGCTGATGAGTTTCGGCCATTGTGTGCAGAATTGGAGGGCATCCATGAGTTCCATGAGGTGAGATAATGTGGTCTTGAGGCATGGTGAGGTATGGCTCAAGCATGGCTTCAAGGAGTGAGAAAACAATTCAATCATGTGGCCAAAGAGAGCATGGCTGTTCGGCCATGTTACAGCCAAGGGGAGGTTTGTTTTGCAATTTAATTATGATTTAGAGTTGTGTTTAGGTGTATCTTTGATTATGCTTAAGGTTAGGAAGTTGTAAGAAAGTGTTTAGGTAAGAAAAATGGATAATTAGGGTAGTCTAGACATAATTAAGTAGTGGTCTTGCACCATTAGTGAGTTAGATCCTCAATTTAGAGCCTAAACAACTCTAGACACACTTCTTTGATTTAAGGAATTGGAGAGAGAAAACACTATTCAAGATTCCAAGACTAGGAATCTTGAGTTCTAAAAAGGGATTTAAGTTTAATCTAAGCAATTTTAGGTTCTAATTAACTTTAATAAATTATTTTGACTCTAGATTAATTAGGGAAATTAATTAATCTTCGTTTAGAGCCTAATATTGCTTAGGTTTGCTTAATTACGTCATTAAGCTCAAAAATACTATTCTAGGGGCAAAATCATAATTTTGCACTAAAACTGCCCGGGACCACCGGGACTTGAACAAAGACCTCTAGACACATGAAAACGTGTTTTTAAACCTCTAGGAAAAGTTTCGGGCACAAACGGCATTTCTACCCGCGTAAAAACACTATAGGGGTATTTTGGTCATTTTGACCCGAAACTGCGGAAAACGAGATTTTCGCTTCTGGAGGCATTCAAAGGCCATTCAATCCCCTTCAAACATTGATTTGACCCTTCGAGGACAACCGAGTTCGTTACCCTCGAATTCAGGTCAGGAAATGACCTTAGGGGCATTTTGGTCATTTCCCTCGGACAGAAAAATCGGGGTGTTACAGTAGGTATAAGAAAGTTTAAGTCTGTGTGCAGTTCCAATCATTCTAGTGCCTACGAAAGATGGAACTTGGAGGAGGGTAGCCAGTCCAGGCTACTCTCAAGGGGTTAGTTTAATAAATGAAGGAGATTAGATGTGTTATAGATGGTGATAGAGGTAAAAATCTCAATTCCCGATTTTGCTCATGTGCAAAATTACCAAAATACCCTGAGGTAATTTACCGCAGGATTAAGTGACCACTGAACCCAGTCATCACCTAGGAGTTTGAAATGTTAATTATAAGGAATGTATGATATCTAGAAAAGTCTGGGTGATCCAGGGAGTTTTTGTGAAAATTTACCTTTTTGCCCTAGTTTGTGCTAAATGAGCTTAATTAAGTAATTAAGGAAATATAGGCAATATTAGGCTCTAATTAAAGATAAATTAATTTTATTTATTGATCTTAAGTCAAAATAATTAATTGAAGTTAATTAAGGTCCAAGTTTGCTTAAGGAAAGATTTATCCTTTTTTTTTCCAAAAGAACTCATGTGACATAAAGTGAAAAACTAAGGGGCTGTTGGGTTTGTGAAAAACTTTTCAATTTTGATTTTCAATTTTTCAATTTTAGAAAACCTGTTTGTTTTGATTCTATGTTTCATTTTCATTTTCAACTTTGAAAACCCATTTGTTTTGTCTGTTTTCAATGACATAAGAACTTTTGTCCTGAATGGATGGTAAATCTAGGCTCAATAGATAAAGTCATCTTGTATTTAGAACTTTCAAGATGAAACTTGAGTAAGTCACAAACTCCAAAAGGTGGAATTTTAAAAGCAGGTTGCAGGACAAAGCCAGGCACCACTTCTGAGAAAAGCAATGTGTTTTTAGCCCAAATGTCAATGAAGAACTCCAAATAATCAAAAGCAATGTGTTTATAGTTGGATGGTCAAGTCGCTTGAACATTGACGGCCATCTCTTGGAACAAACACATTTCCACAAGTAATCATCACTTGCTATGTCTCTCCACTTCTTAGAGACAACCATGCAAGAAACAAGATCAATACCTTCCAGAAAAGGGAAAATAGCCTTCAAAACTTCCTCAAATGGCATTTGTAGGTCCAAGTTGAAATTAACAATGGAACAGATGAATGATCCTCTCAACAATGAATAATCCAAAAATATAAAACATCTAAAGTGTAACATCCCCTGCTGCTTTATGGATTGACGACTGTCCCCACAAACCAACATAGGTCTTTTCAGCATGCTTTGTCCTCACTCGCACGCTTCCTAGGAAAACTTCCCAGGTGGTCACCCATCTGAAAATTGCTCCAAGTCAAGCACGCTTAACTATGGAGTTTTTTCAGTTTGGGGTACCGAAAAGAAGATGCATCTTGTTGGTATAGGTAGTACAAATCAATTTATATAAGCCTTCCTCAACTGTATAGTCCCATATGTAACATCCTAATTTTTAACCCAATACTCTAGAACATATTTAGGTTAATCATTAGTCTATTATGTCATAGTTTCCTATTTATTTTAAAATACTTAGCGGAAAATACAGGTAATTTTTTTTGAATTAAAAAAGCAAAGTGAGAGCCGTGCGACATGATGAACGATAAAGCATGAAAGGAATAAAACGCAAATCCAAATAAGCACATCATGAACATCAGATCATAAAACATGTAATTGCACAAAATAATAAAACAAACTGCATAAGTGGATATATACTATGCCTACCCAAGAAAGGCTGGACTTAGTTTAGTACAACATAAAGCAAATACAATCGAAATGGAAATATATGGAAAATGAAAGTACAACAGAAGGCATAAAAAGAAACTCTCCTACTCTAGTGCGCCTACAAATAAATAACCTTAAGGAAAAAGGAGGCTATCCTGGTCTAGTCAAAGCTCGAGCACCAGAACACGATTGTCATCTCCTACTGCGGGCCTCTCTGGAAAGGAGGGACGTACCTAATCCACTAGGCTATCTCTGCCAGGGTAGCTATACGCTGCATCGGCCGGGCATGAGCTCCACGGCGGGGAATCATCCTCACCTGTCCTCCACGTATCGGCTGAGTGATAGAAACCTCGCCACCCTCCCCAAAGTCCATCGGTATGATGGGGGAGGATCCCTCGGAAGGTACCTGAGTGGCAGAGTCCTCTGAAAGGTCCGTCTTGGAGAATGATGAGGTGGAGCGGGGCATATACTGCGGGTAGTCTCGGATAGCAGAAGCTGTCGGTAGGGTGCGGCGGATCCGCTCCTCTCGAGGGCATGCGTGCTCGAACACGAAATCATCGTCGAATGGTGAGGCAAGAGAGAATCGGTGAGTATGTACAGGGTGATTGAAGGGTCGTCCAATGAACATGAATACACGAACGACATAGCAACCCACAAAATGGTATGACCCGTGGTCCGGATCATGATGTACCTCCCATGTCAGGGTGTCCACAAAAATCACGAACGTCACCATCTGAAGATGTGACGGAAGGAAAAGATAGAGGGAGTAAGAATCTTGCTAAAGAATCTCAGTAGGGTCTCCTACTACCTAAGTGTCATCATCCACGTCCTCAGGAACCTTAGGTTTTGTGTGTAAAATAAGTGAGCATGCATCGAGTTCATTTTAAGCTTTAAAGTATAGTTAGCCAAGGTCCGTTCTTTTTAGAATGATTCTTAATGTCATGGATGCAACATAGTAAAGAATCTATGCATGGTGCTACTTAACGCGAGAATCATAATCATAACATCAAGAACATCATAATAATGGCACAAAGTGGCAATTGAAATCATAGGTGGGGAAAACTTTGTGACATAATCATCATACTTTACTCTCTCATGGGGCCACCCTAAAAAGACATTCGTTTTGGGGGTGCTCGGCCGAACCGGTGTCACCCAGAACGTGTCGCATCTCTAGGTTATAAGCTCATACCTAACTAGTCGTCACTAGTTCTTACTTATCCCTTACCGATAAGCGTATCATAAATAAATCTTGACTCTCTAGTACGGGTTAGGGAGCATTTTCTTGGGGGTGCTCAGCCAAACCGGTGTCACCCAAGAATATATCTTGGTACTGACGTCACATGAGTTCTTGGAGGTGCTCGGCCGAACCGGTGTCATCCAAGAACACATCTTAGTACCTCATCTCTTTCAAAGAAAATCTCATAGGTTTTTCAAAAACTTTCTAAGTCCCCAAATTTGTCAGAAATTCGGCAGCATAACAACAGCACACCGGATTTCTTCCAAATTTACTTTATGCCACATAAACAATTAGAACATGTATCCTTAATCATAATTTCATGCGTTGACATGATCATTCTCAAATAAAACATACATCCTCGTGTAACATAAAAGCTCATTATATCCTTGGATTTACGGTCTCTTATGCTTTGACCCTTATGGGCCTTAAACTTGAGATGTAATTATTCTATCATTCTCTATTAACCTTTTATGCACCTAAGGTTCACAACTAATAATTTTTACTAGCATTTATGTTCATTAATAAATCTGGGCAGCATCATACTCTAAGGGCAGAATTACATCTTTATGATTACGGGGTTCTAGAACTTATGTTTTAGACCTTTTCTCAGTTCTGTCTTCGCCTAAGGCGCTATAAATTAAATCTAAACCAATTATGAGATATTCCTAAGCCTTTGATCTATTTATAAATCATGTTTACTACATTATAAGGGTGTTGTACAGAATCATGGAATTAAATGTTCTAAGAGTTCTAGAATTACATTTTTACGGTTTTCTAGTTGCTAGTTTCTCTATAGGCTCTAAAAATCGATCCTACATCAAATGTTACCAAGTTTTTCATGATTAAACAATCCTAATCTGATTATTATCCCACTAAAATAGTTTGGACAAAAACTAAAAATAAATGGGTCATAACTATGATAAAACTTGACTTTACGATTTTTCTGTTAGACTAGGTTCTTTCCTAACATGCATAGAAAGGTTCCTACCTCAATACATATACATTTCACACATTCTAACATGTCAAGACATCATCATACAACAGCAATAATGTCATGGTAGAACCGAATTCATGCATATACATATCTTGCATAAAATCTCATTTTTAACAAGCATAGGTTGCTAGTTTCTCCTTGACTCGTTTTAGGACTTTTAAAACTCTTTTGCAAAACATTTTATCTCATAAAAGAGGCTAAGAACAATCATGGGGAAGTAACTAATTTAAAACACTCTTGGAAGAGGTTTAATTTACAAATCTTGTTAGTCATGACCTTATAGAATTCTTAAGAACATAGGAAAACTTTTGAACATAGATTGTTGGCCCTTGCAACTAGATGAAACTCATTTTGAGTTTATCAACATCACATGGCCGAATTTACATCCTTGGGGGTGTTTCTATAATCAAACTTTAACTTGAGATAATGAAGGCAAGTCTTTGAGCTCTAGGTTCTTTAAGTGATGACAAAATATAAACGTGTTATGCATTCCATTTTATTCTTTATTATAAGGTAAAGTGGGAACTTCAAAGTAAATATGAAATGCAAGAACTTGAAATTAAATATGCAAGGCTCAAAGTAAATATGCGAGTTCAATTCTTTATTTTAGTGCTCTAGGCTCAGCAACAATAGACTTTAAGGTCGAAATAGAAAGGCTTCGAGATTAATTAGGTGATATGCAAGCTCTCGTTTTAAATCTTTAAATTCTTTAAGTGATGACTTGAAATATAAATGTGCAATGCAAGGCTTGAAACTTAAACGTGATAATGCAAGTCCTTTTCTTTAATCTTTAGAGTTTAGCGATGACATAGGAAAGTGAACATGAGATACAAGAGCTTGAAATATAAATATGAGGTGCTAGAAATATAAATATGCAAGTTCATTTTTATATCCTTACTAGAGCTCTTACAAGACTTTGAAGGAACTTAAGCCTTAACCCGAATTTATCACAAAAAGCTAAAGTAAACAAAATATCATTCCTTGAAGCAAAATCATAGATGAAATTTTTATTAAAACTCAAGTTCTAGAGGTCTCATTGTGATGAACACATGGTCATCATTTAGAAGCTCTCATCATCAAGCTTTCATGTTGAATCACCAATGATGTCCGAAATCTTAAAGAAAGAAAAAGGAAAATAGGGCTAAAGCCATGAACAAGAAAAGAACCATTTTGAAACTCTAGAGACCATGATCTTGATAATGTATTAACACCAAGATCATGTGTCCTCATCATTGAGTTCATACACTTATTTTAGAACAACATCAAAGTAAAGTTTTCAAGATAAAAAGAAAGAAACTAAAAACATTTTGTCCTTAAGAACTAAGATCAACTTTAGGGGTTGCTCAAGTGATGAACATCATCATGCAATCCCCATCATCAAGCTCTCATTTCCAAGCGCCCCAAAGGCCCTTGGCCGAAAATGAAATAGGAGGAGGAGAAGAAGTTCTAAAAGATTCAAGAAAAACCATCGAGTCAATAACTAAATAGGAACTTTTAAATGAAAGAAACATTTAAAATAAAATCCTTACCAAGTGAAATGATGTTGAAGAGGATGAAGAAGATGAAGAAGTTTGAAGAAGAAGAACTCTTGGTCTTTGAGAGAAAAGGAAAGCTTTGAGTGCTCTAAACTTAGCAAATGAACTAAAGGTATTTCAAGTTCACTCAAGTGTGCTATTTATAGAGAAATGAAACAAATGAAAGGTGCAAAGGGGGAGGAGGGTTTCGGCCATGGTCAAGGCAACCCATGAGTTCCATGAGGTGAGATGTTGTGTTCTTGAGGCATGGTGAGGTATGGTTCAAGGTATGGCACAAAGCATGGCTCAAGGAGTGTTTAAAATTTAAAACATGTGATGGAATTTGGGTGATGTGGCCGAAACGCATCAGCCATGGAGGAGGGGTTTCTTCCATTTAATTGTGGTTTAGAGGTGTGTTTAGGTGTGTCATAGATTATGTTTAAGATTAGGAATTTGTAGGAAAGTGTTTAGGTGAGGTAATGGTTAATTAGAGGCTTGTAAGACTAGGTTTAGGAGGTGGTCTTGCTAATTAATGGAGTCAAACTCCATTAACAAGGAATCCAATGCCAACACAATTCCTTGATTTAGGGAAATTGGAGAGAGAAAATACTATTCAAGATTCCAAGACTAGGAATCTTGAGTTTTAAAAAGAGATTTAGGTTTAATCTAAGCAATTTTAGGTCCTAATTAATTTTATTAACTTATTTTGACTCTAGATTAATTATGGAAATTAATTAATCTTTGATTAGAGCCTAATATTGCTTAGGTTTGCTTAATTACGTCATTAAGCTCAAACGGCACTATCTTGGGGGCAAAATCGTAATTTTGCACAAAAACTGCCCGGGACCACCGGGACTTAAATAGACACTTTTAAACACATGAAAACTTTGTTTTAAACCTTCGGGGAAATTTACGGGCTCAACGGCACCTTTACCCGCGTAAAAACGTTATAGGGGTATTTTGGTCATTTTGACTTGAAACCGTAGAAAATGAGATTTTTCGCCTCTAAAACCACCCATTCATGTAATGCCCGAGGATTGCGAAGTCAGGGAGTGATTGCCGGTGCAAGGAGGCACGGACAAGAAGCGGCTCCTGGCAAGCTTCAAAAGCGGAGGGGTACATGAATGAACCGATTACACACGCGAATGAGAGGGATCCTAAGATTGTATAGGTATAGGACTATACAATTGAGGAGGGCTTATATGAATTGATTTGTACTACCTATACCCACCATATGCATCTTCTTTTCAGTAGCCCAAACTGAAAGAACTCCATAGTTAAGCGTGCTTGACTTGGAGCAATTTTGGGATGGGTGACCTCCTGGGAAGTTTTCCTAGGAAGCATGCGAGTGAGGACAAAGCACACTGAAAAGACCTGTATTGGTTTATGGGGACAATCATCAATCCATAAAGCAGCAGGGGACGTTACATAAAGAGTCGTGGCGGTGATTACGTCTCCGTTCCTAACCGTAGTCACAAGTCCCTTCCTACTGGCAGTCGTGGCCCACTTTCTCTTGGATCCTTTCATTGCGGCGGCCGGGCATCACTTCCTCTCGGATCTCTTCTCATGGTGTTATGGCTTCCTTCTACTGGCAGTGGAGGTCACAGGTTTCCTTTTCTCGCAGTGGTCACAGTCCCTTCTATTGGCATGGCGGTCACAGATCCCCTCTTCTCGTGGTGGTCGCAGCACCTTTCTGCTAGAAGTAGTGGTCACGGGTCTCTTCTGGCGACATGGTTATGGCTTCTTTCTATTGGCAGTGGTGGTCACGGTCACGGTTCCAAAGGCAGGAAGAAAGGACCTATGAAATATGATGAAAGAGGTGGAATAAGGATGAACAGGAGAACAAGGATGAAGTGGAGATCAAAGAGGTAAAATAAGGATGAAGGGGAAGAGCTCACTTGATAGAAAATGAGAGAACAAGAATGCACAAAAAGGAGAGGAGTCAGTGTCTGAGGTGCTCCCAGTGTGCTTGTAGGGTTTCAAGAGTGTGTTATGAAGTTGACTGTAATTACATCTATGCCACCGCATTTTTACACTTTTCTCTTCTTATTCTCAAAATTTTCAAGGAAAGAGTGAAAATATATTTTTTGGTTTTCTGTTTTTCAGCCCTTTTGTAAAAAATTTCTAGAAATTTTTTTCAAAATACTAAATTAAACGCATTTTCACTCTTGTTTTCATTTTTCAGTGAAAATGAAAATTGAAAACACCCAAAGCAAACAGTCCCTAAAAAAGCATTTTCTCTCTCTTTCTAAATTCTCTAAATTCTCTCTCATGTTTTGATTTTTAAACACTCATACACTCATAAAAAACTCTCATTCTTGCCACAATTTTTTTGGTCACAACTTGTTCACCAAGTTGAGTCAAAAAAGTGCTCTTATCCTCTCCATCTTAAGCTCTCTTCTTCCTCCTTTCCTTTACCTTCAAGAACCTCCATTTTTGTTCTTCAACCAAGCTTCAAACATCAAACCAACACACTACCACCATAGATCTTCCCTAAAACACATAAGCTTTCATCTTTATATATCAAACCAACACAAAAATCCTTCCTCCCATTTTGTTCCCTCTGTAACACCCTAGTAATTAACCAGATACACCTAGGTTGAATTTGATTAATGACTAGACTTTACTCCTTGCTTTGGTTCTTTCTTCATAATTTGAAAATACTTAGTGAAATTACGAGCCATTTTTTTTTTAAAATACATAATTGAAAACGTGAGCCGAGTACAACATGAACGAGTAAGCAGAGTATAATAAGACATTTAAGAATATATCACATCATATCACTTAGGCTCCATCATATAACATCCATAAACACATTATAGCATATATTTACATACAATAACCTCACTCAAAGGGTGGGTTATGTTCATACATCATTATCTTATGCAAACCCATAAGAGAAAATATACATAAGGAAATACATGCCCCTAAACTAGATAACTCCATAAGCCGGGAAGGTTATCCTAAAACTAGGGTGCATGATCACACATAAATCTACTAAGAACCCTCTATGGCCACTGTCCTGGAAATGGGGGAATAGATCCGATCCACTGATGAGTTCCCTCGGGAGGGGACACACGAGATGCACCAGGCTGGGGTCGCATGGACGGCCTTCTTGCTAACCTCGGCTGAACAACTGTTTCCTCACTACCCTCTCTTACACGTGTGGGAGTAGGAGCAGAGCTCTCAGAATATACATGAGTAGGAGTGTCCTCTGAAGGATCAGTTTCAGAATATCTCGTCTCGAGAACATACTGTGGAAATCCATGGACAGCAGATGAAGCGGGATAAGAACATAACATCCTTTCATCAAGTGGACGTGCATGTTCGAAAACCATTTCATCGCTATAGGGAGAAGTAGGAGAAAATCGATAACTAGGGACAGGATGTGCAAATGGACGACCTATGTAAATAAAAACACGAACTGCGCACCTCCCTTCAAAATGATACGAGCGATGCACCGGATCATAGTGAAATTGTAACACCCTAGTAATTAACCAGATACACCTAGGTTGAATCTGATTAATGACTAGACTTTACTCCTTGCTTTGGTTCTTTCTTCATAATTTGAAAATACTTAGTGAAATTACGAGCCATTTTTTTTTTTTTAAACACATAATTGAAAACATGAGCCGAGTACAACGTGAACGAGTAAGCGGGGTATAATAAGACGTTTAAGAATATATCACATCATATCACTTAGGCTCCATCATATAACATCCATAAGCACATTATAGCATATATTTACATACAATAACCTCACTCAAAGGGTGGGTTATGTTCATACATCATTATCTTATGCAAACCCATAAAAGAAAATATACTTAAGGAAATACATGCCCCTAAACTAGATAACTCCATAAGCCGGGAAGGTTATCCTAAAACTAGGGTGCATGATCACACATAAATCTAGTAAGACCGTTCTATGGCCACTGTCACGGAAATGGGGAATAAATCCGATCCATCGATGAGCTCCCTCGGGACGGGACACACGAGATGCACCAGGCTGGGGTCGCATGGACGGCCTTCTCGCTAACCTCGGCTGAACAACTGTTTCCTCACTACCCTCTCTTGCGTGTGGGAGTAGGAGCGAGCTCTCGAATATACATGAGTAGGAGTGTCCTCTGAAGGATCAGTTTAGAATATCTCATCTCGGGAACATACTCTGGAAATCCATGGACAGCAGATGAAGCGGGATAAGAACGTAACATCCTTTCATCAAGTGGGCGTGCATGTTTGAAAACCATTTCATCGCCATAGGGAGAAGTGGGAGAAAATCGATAACTAGGGACAGGATGTGCAAATGGACGACCTATGTAAATAAAAACACGAATCACAAGACTCTCCTTCAAAATGAGCCGAGCGATGCACCGGATCATAGTGGAATTCCCAAGTAGGGGTATCAACGAACAGGACGAATGTCGCCATTTGAATCTGGAGACAATGACGGAAATAAAGAAAAGGGAGTGAAAATCTTGCTAAAGAATTCTCGATAGGGTACCTCCTTCTACGATGTCATCATCAAAGTCCCAGGAACCTCGGGATTATTCTAAAATAGGGACCATGCAAAGATTGATTTTAAGTTCGAGCAAATACTTAACCGAGGTTCGTCAATTTTTAATCATGCGTCTTATAATGCATCTTATTCTTAACATGTCATATTTACAATGAACATTTCCTTTATCATTACATCATATTCCTCATCATCATTATCAAAATAACATGCATAAAAGAACGTCATATAATATTAGCTACACATGGACACAGTGCACATATATCATTTCTTTAGTGCTTTTGATGACTTAAAATCTTATCATCATCATTATTTTCCTTGGGCCACCCTATACTCCACCCTTTTGGGAGTAATTTAGGTTATGAGCTCATATTTTACTAGTCGTCACTAGCATATACTTATCCCTTTTGATAAGCTAAAGTCCCGACTCTACCCTTTTGAGAGAACGGGTTAGGGCTAAAATCACCTTTTCACCACCTATAGTCTGATGGTTCCAAAGGATCATTTTCTTATAAGTTTAAGTCACCATTAAATCTTTGCATGTTATATCATAATACAATTCATAAACATCATAACATTTTCTCATTTATAGTCTTAAGCTAGAATAATATATATCAACTGTAATCATGCATATGGGAGATTCCCAGGAAAGAGAGGTGGGTCACAATGGACACGCTTAAATACGAAGTCTTTCCTTAGCCAGAACCTTTCCAAATTACACTTTTACAATGATACACTTTCTTCTAGCAACAAAGGTAAATTTTACATAATAAAGAACATTTCATGTACAAGCATTCTCATTATTTGCAACAAAGAACTATAACATGCAAGCCAGAAATCATTCAATGATATCAAGTACTTAATAAGCATCCAATCCTTACATAGAATTATCAATTATAGAACTAATTAGTTACTAAACCAATTATGAATCATTCTCTTAACAATAAACCATAATTATCACAACTTCAATCATATCAAATCATTATCACACATTGATACTAAACTCAGATCGCTGGCGAATCATGAACCTTATGCAATTACATAGAATCATATTTTAAGTGCATATAAAATACTAGTTCCCCGTAAAATCCTTGCACAGCCTTAAAACTCATTTAGAAACTAGTTCTTTTGTCAAATTTGGGAGGATCTTCACAATTAAAATTCTCACTTAAGATAAAAGGAGTAAGTCTTGAGCTTTAGAGATTTAGGTGACATCTTAGAATTATAAACATGCTATGCAACCTTATTTTAATCTTATCTTTATAAGGTGATAGCTTGGAATTATAAACATGATATGCAATTCCATTTCTTTATCTTTAAGATTTAAGGTGATGACTTGAAAATTAAACATGATGCAAGAACTTGAAATATAAACATGATACAAGAAACTTGAGCGGTAATCCGCACAGACCAGATGAGAGGAGAAGAAAATATTAAGAAACCGGAGCGGCGGTAGTCCGCAGGACCAGAGAGGAGAAGAGAATATTAAGAAACCGGAGTGGCGGTAGTCCGCACAGACCAGATAGAGGAGAAGAGAATATTTAGAAACCGGAGCGGTAGTCCGCATGAGGACGATAGAGGAGAAGAGAATATTATTATTACATCTTTTTAAGCTCCAATCTCAAGACTTTTTAAAGAATAAATTCTTTAACTCCAATAATCATATTTCTTTACTTGTGATACATGGGCAAGTCTTTGAGCTCTAGGATCTTTAGGTGATGGCATAAAATAAACATGCCATGCGTTGATTCTTTTAGCCATTATAAAATATAGTGAGAGCATAAATTAAATGTGAGATGCAACCTCTTTATTATCTTGAAAGATTAAGTGATGACTTGAAACATAAACATGAAATACAAGCTTGGAATTTAAACATGAGAAATGTAAGTTCATTTATTCATTCTTGAAAATTTAGTGATGACATAGAAGGTAAACATGGTTATGCAAAGCATAAACTTAATCATGGATGCAAATTCATTTTGTTTCTTTACTAGAGCTCCTTCAAGACTTTAAAAGAATTATAAATTCAACCCAATACATATCTTAACAAGAAATAAAACATAAAAGGAAAAAATACATCTTTCAAGTTCTAAACTAAAAATCTTTGTTTTAGCATCATAAAGCATTATTCTTTAAAGTTTTGCATCAAGTGGAATTTTCAAGCTTTAGAGGCCTAACTTGTGATGGATTTACAACCCACCCTCAAGGTCCTCATCATCAAGCCATCATCTTAGTTCCACCTAGGCCATATGGTTGAATTGGTTAAGAAAAATTGAAGAGGAAAACCAAAATGAAAAGCTAAGGCAAGTTCATAATTTCATCATTTTGAGCTAAAAACACAACTCCTCAAAGCATAGAAATAAATTTAGAAACTACTCCCTACCTAATCTGAGTTGAAGAAGAGGAAGAGAACTTGGTTTCTTGAAGTGAAATGAAACAAAATCTCTTTGAAAAATTGAAGAAAGAATTCAGCCAAAGAGGAGGAAGAAAGAAAGTTTTTGGTGCTTCTAAAAACTAGTTATGAACCAAGCATTCCAAGACCACTCAAGCAAGCCTATTTATAGAAGATTTTGAGGCTTCTAATTGGCCAAAATGATGAGGTAGTGGACGGAATTTTGCAGGAGAAATAAGGGAGGAAAAATCATTTTAGACAAAGTTGTATGAAATTAAGGAATTATGTCTCTTATGGTGACATTTTGGCATTTTGTTTTAGTGCAACTTTTGGCAATAATTCAGCTGCATAATGGCATCAATAATTTCGTCCATTACAGCCCAAAGAAGTGAAATTTGTGTGTTCCATGCATTATTTAGGTGTAGGCAAGGTATTCATGTAATTTAGAGAATTTACGGTTAAGGGTTTAAGTGAATTAGTAAGCAATTTGGGTGTTTTTGAGCAATTTTGGGTTCTAATCAATCAAAATACATAATTTTGACTCTAGATTAATATTTAGAATTTAATAAGCTTTAATTTGAGCCTAATATTGCTTAGGTTTCAGATTATCGAATCAAAAATCCCGAAATTCGCAAAGCGCCAAAAACAGGGGCAAAATCGTATTTTCACTTAAAAATTGCCCAAGGCCACCCGAGCTTAACCAATGGTTAATCATGGCTTAAAAACACATTTTAAAACATTTTAGTGAGGTTCGCTCAGTCGGCACGACATCGGAGTTAAAACACCCAGCGAGCGTTTTAGTCATTTCAGCGTCGGAACTCAAAATTGAGATCCTTCTGCTCTATTAACACACATAACACAAACAATCCCTTATTATCCTCAAAATATCCCCTTGAGAATAGGTGCGGCCCACGATCCTCATTTTCTCGAGTAAAATAACTTCAGGGCATTTTGATCATTTTATACGTCTGAAATTTCGGGATTTGCGACTCGCATGAATCGTTCCTAACCCCTCTTCTAATGTTATATTCCTTTATTGAGGATTGTCGGCCTCATATCTTATAGAATAATTACCTAGAGTAATTCGGTAATTGAGTAATTTCTAATGACAAGAAAATTACAAGAAAATTGGGGCGTTACATTACTCCCTCCTTAAAAGAATTTCGCCTGAAATTCATTACCCGAGAACAACTCGGTATTGTGCTTTCATGTTTGATTCCAGCTCCCATGTAAGTTCTTTCGTTTCACCTGTCCCCATGCTACTTTGACCAGGGTACACCTTGTTCCTTAACTGCTTAACTTCTCGGTCGACGATTCTCATGGGTAGTAAGTTAAATGTCAGGTTATCTCTTAATTGTACATGTTCTGGCTCTAGTACATAACTCGGGTCAGATTGATACTTTCTTAACTGAGAGACATGGAAAACATCATGAAGGTTGGATAGACTCGGGGGTAAGGCTATACGGTGGGCTACAGGTCCTACTTTGGTAAGGATTTCAAACGGACCAAGAAATCTGGGGCTCAATTTCTTTACTTTTATTGCTCGGCCTATGCCTGTGGTGGGGGTGATCCTTAGGAACACGTGGTCCCCTTCTTGAAAATCTAGCGGTTTTCGCCGCTTGTCCGCATAGTTTTTCTGTCGACTTTGAGCAGTAAGAATCTTATCCCTAATCTTCTTGATTTGTTCCGTTGTTTCCCTCACAATATCAGGTCCGAGTAAACTTTGCTCTCCGGGTTCATACCTGTAACGCCCCAATTTTTACTGTAATTTTTACTGTCATTAGAAATTACTCAATTACTGAATTACCGTAGGTAATTATTACATAAGATTTGAGGCCGAACAATCCTCAATAAAGGAATATAACATTAGAAGAGAGGTTAGGAACGATTCATGCGAGAGTCGCAAATCCCGAATTTCTGTACGTATAAAATGACCAAAATGTCCCTGAAGTTATTTTACTCAGAAAATGAGGATTGTGGGCCCCACATATTCTCAAGGGGATGTTTTGAGAATAATAAGGGATTGTTTGTGTTATGTGTGTTAATAGAGCAGAAGAATCTCAATTTTGAGTTCCGACCTTGACGAAAAGACCAAAACGCTCCTGCAAGCTTTAACTCAGATGTCGTCGACTGAGCCCGAACCTCACTAAAATGTTTTAAAATGTGTTTTTAAGCCATGATTAACCATTGGTTAAGCTCGGGTGGCCTTGGGCGCTTTTAAGTGAAAGTACGATTTTGCCCCGCTTTTGGGCGCTTTGAATTTCGGGATTTTCGATTCATATACCAAACCTAAGCAATATTAGGCTCAAATTAAAGCTTATTAAATTCTAAATATTAATCTAGATTCAAAATTATGTATTTAGATTGATTAGAACCCAAAATTGCTCAAAAACACCCAAATTGCTTACTAATTCACTTAAGCCCAAAACAGTAAATTCTCTAAATTACATGAATACCTTACCTACACCTAAATAATGCATGGAACACACAAATTTCACTTCTTTGGGCTGTAATGCACGAAATTATTGATGCCATTATGCAGCTGAATTATTTCCAAAAGTTGCACTAAACAAAATGCCAAAATGTCACCATAAGAGACATAATTCCTTAATTTCATACAACTTTGTCTAAAATGATTTTTCCTCCATTATTACTCCTGAAAAATTCTGACAACTACCTCTTCATTTTGGCCAATTAGAAGCCTCAAAATCTTCTATAAATAGGCTTGCTTGAGTGGTCTTGGAATGCTTGGTTCATAACTAGTTTTTAGGAGCACCAAAAACTTCTTTTCTTCCTCCTCTTTGGCTGAATTCTTTCTTCAATTTTTCAAAGAGATTTTGTGTCATTTCACTTCAAGAAATCAAGTTCTCTTCCTCTTCTTCAACTCAGATTAGGTAGGGAGTAGTTTCTAAATTTATTTCTATGCTTTGAGGAGTTGTGTTTTTAGCTCAAAATGATGAAATTATGAACTTGCCTTAGCTTTTCATTTTGGTTTTCCTCTTCAATTTTTCTTTAACCAATTCAACCATATGGCCTAGAGGCTTCTAAGATGATGGCTTGATGATGAGGACCTTGAGGGTGGGTTGTAAATCCATCACAAGTTAGGCCTCTAAAGCTTGAAAATTCCACTTGATGCAAAACCTTAAAGAATAATGCTTTATGATGCTAAAACAAAGATTTTTAGTTTAGAACTTGAAAGATGTATTTTTTTTTCCTTTTATGTTTTATTTCTTGTTAAGATATGTATTGGGTTGAATTTATAATTCTTTTAAAGTCTTGAAGGAGCTCTAGTAAAGAAACAAAATGAATTTGCATCCATGATTAAGTTTATGCTTTGCATAACCATGTTTACCTTCTATGTCATCACTAAATTTTCAAGAATGAATAAATGAACTTGCATTTCTCATGTTTAAATTCCAAGCTTGTATTTCATGTTTATGTTTCAAGTCATCACTTAATCTTTCAAGATAATTAAGAGGTTGCATCTCATATTTAATTTATGCTCTCACTATATTTTATAATGGCTAAAAGAATCAACGCATGACATGTTTATTTTATGCCATCACCTAAAGATCCTAGAGCTTAAAGACTTGCCCATGTATCACAAGCAAAGAAATATGATTATTGGAGTTAAAGAATTTATTCTTTAAAAAGTCTTGAGATTGGAGCTTAAAAAGATGTAATAATAATTCTCTTCTCCTCTCTATCGGTCCTGCGGACTACCGCCGCTCAGGTTTCTTAATATTCTCTTCTCCTCTATCGTCCTGCAGCGGATTACCGCTCCAGCTTTCTTGTATCATGTTTATATTTCAAGTTCTTGCATCATGTTTAATTTTCAAGTCATCACCTTAAATCTTAAAGATAAAGAAATGGAATTGCATATCATGTTTATAATTCCAAGCTATCACCTTATAAAGATAAGATTAAAATAAGGTTGCATAGCATGTTTATAATTCTAAGATGTCACCTAAATCTCTAAAGCTCAAGACTTACTCCTTTTATCTTAAGTGAGAATTTTAATTGTGAAGATCCTCCCAAATTTGACAAAAGAACTAGTTTCTAAATGAGTTTTAAGGCTTTGCAAGGATTTTACGGGAACTAGTATTTTATATGCACTTAAAATATGATTCTATGTAATTGCATGAGGTTCATGATTCGGCCACTGATCTGAGTTTAGTATCAATGTGTGATAATTATGGTTTATTGTTAAGAGAATGATTCATAATTGGTTTAGTAACTAATTAGTTCTATAATTGATAATTCTATGTAAGGATTGGATGCTTATTAAGTACTTGATATCATTGAATGATTTCCTGACTTGCATGTTATAGTTGCTGTTGCAAATAATAAGAATGCTTATACATGAAATGTTCTTATGTAAAATTCACCTTTGTTGCTAGAAGAAAGTGTATCATTGTAAAAGTGTAATTTGGAAAGGTTCTGGCTAAGGAAAGACTTGGTATTTAAGCGTGTCCATTGTGACCCACCTCTCTTTCCTGGGAATCTCCCATATGCATGATTACAGCTGATATATATTATTCTAGCTTAAGACTATAAATGAGAAAATGTTATGATGTTTATGAATTGTATTATGATATAACATGCAAAGATTTAATGGTGACTTAAACTTATAAGAAAATGATCCTTTGGAACCATCAGACTATAGGTGGTGAAAAGGTGATTTTAGCCCCTAACCCGTTCTCTCAAAAGGGTAGAGTCGGGACTTTAGCTTATCAAAAGGGATAAGTATATGCTAGTGACGACTAGTAAAGTATGAGCTCATAACCTAAATTACTCCCAAAGGGTGGAGTATAGGGTGGCCCAAGGAAAATAATGATGATGATAACATTTTAAGTCACCTAAGGCACTAAAGAAATCAAATATGTGCACTCTGTCCATCTGTAGCTAATATTATATGGCGTTCTTTTATGCATGTTATTTTGATAATGATGATGAGGAATATGATGTAATGATAAAGGAAAAGTTCATTGTAAATATGACATGTTAAGAATAAGATGCATTATAAGGCATGATTAAAAATTGACGAACCTCGGTTAAGTATTTGTCCTAACTTAAAATGAATCTTTGCATGCTCACTATTTTAGAATAATCCCGAGGTTCTGGGGACTTTGATGATGACACTGTAGAAGGAGGTACCTTACTGAGAATTCTTTAGCAAGATTCTCACTCCCTTTTCTTTATTTCCGTCATTGTCTCCAGATTCAAATGGCGACATTCGTCCTGTTCGTTGATACCCCTACTTGGGAATTCCACTATGATCCTGTCCATCGCTCGTATCATTTTGAAGGGAGGTCTTGTGATTCGTGTTTTTATTTAGATAGGTCGTCGATTTGGACATCCTGTCCCTAGTTATCGATTTTCTGCTACTTGTCCCTATGGCGATGAAATGGTGTCGGAACATGCACGTCCACTTGATAAAAGGATGTTACGTTCTTATCCCGCTTCATCTCTGCTGTCCATGGATTTCCAGTATGTTCCGAGACGAGATATTCTCAAACTGATCCTTCAGAGGACACTCCTACTCATGTATATTAAAGAGCTCTGCTCCTACTCCCACGTGTAAGAGAGGGTAGTGAGGAAACAGTTGTTCAGCCGAGGTTAGCGAGAAGGCCGTCCATGCGACCCCAGCCTGGTGCATCTCGTGTGTCCCCTCTGAGGGAGCTCATCAGTGGATCGGATTTATTCCCCCATTTTCGTGACAAGTGGCCATAGAAGGTTCTTAGTAGACTTATGTGTGATCATGCACCTAGTTTTAGGATAACCTTCCCGGCTTATGGAGTTATCTAGTTTAGGGGCATGAATTTCCTTAAGTATATTTTCTTTTATGGGTTTGCATAAGATAATGATGTATGAACATAACCCACCCTTTGAGTGAGGTTATTGTATGTAAATATATGCTATAATGTGCTTATGGATGTTATATGATGGAGCCTAAGTGATATGATGTGATATATTCTTAAACGTCTTATTATACTCCGCTTACTCGTTCACGTTGTACTCGGCTCACGTTTTCAATTATGTGTTTAAAAAAAAGAGGCTCGTAATTTCACTAAGTATTTTCAAATTATGAAGAAAGAACCAAAGCAAGGAGTAAAGTCTAGTCATTAATCAGATTCAACCTAGGTGTATCTGGTTAATTACTAGGGTGTTACATTTTGGTATCAGAGCAGTTCGATTCTCATGGAGCCTGAGGATTGGACTAGCTATGCTTCTAAAGCATAATACGTTAGTGACGTCATGTGTAGATGTTTATCATTAGGATGAGCTTGGGGAGTAGAAATACATGACTACTGTATGTTGAAAGTGCCATGGTAACTTGCTCACTTTACATGGAATATTGGGCCTGATCACCTCAGTGTTGCTGTTTTGTGTATAGGGACCAATGGCACGTCGACAACAGACTAGGAGCGCAAAGACAAAATAATCACGACAACGAGACAGCCGAAGCACTCCGCGACGTAGCAAGGACCATGAGAATGATGATGGAACGAATGGATCAGGATCGTCAAGCCAATATGAATCAGCGACATGAGATTCCTGAATATGCCTGTTTCGGGGAGTTTCGTAAGGCAAACCCACCGGTTTCAAGGGGACAGATCCAAATATTGCACATGAATGGATTCGGAATATTGAGAAGGTCTTTGCTGTAGTCCCATGCTCGGAGGAGCAAAAGGTCACATTCGCTACTCATATGCTTGAGGGTGATGCCAGTTTCTGGTGGACAAGTGTTCGAAGACTCCTGGAGACGACCGATGTGGACATTGATTGGGAACTATTCAAGGTCCATTTTTACGAAAAGTACTTTCAGTCAGTTAGAAATGCCAAGGACATTGAATTCATGCAACTTGTCCAGGGAATATGAATGTGGCCCAAGATAATCGCCAGATTTGAAGAACTCATTAAGTTCTCAAGAATGTACCAAGGAAATCCTGATGAGTACTGGAAATGCATTAAATACGAGTCAGGGTTGAAGGCGGAACTTAATGTGGCAGTTGCACATTTGGAGATTAGGGATTTCTCTACCCTAGTTAACAAATGTCGGATTATTGAAGAAGGTCAGAGAAAACTAAACACCCCAAAGTCAGATAATATTACGAAAAAGTTGACACCTCAAGGTCGCTAGCTCAAGAGGCGAGAATCGACCTCCATTTTCAATCAAGACCACAAGGGACACAAAGAAATTTTCAACAAGGAAGGCCAAACAACAACAACCGCTATAATAACAACCGCTACAACAATAACCCCAATAACAATCGCAACAACAACAATAACAACAATAAAGGGAAAGCACCACAAAGAGGTCCAAAGAAGATTTCCACGGCCTGCGCCATCCATGGAATGTCCCAAGTGCGGCAAGAATCATGGGAGCATGCCATGTCGAGCCGGAACAAACGTGTGCTATCGATGTGGAAAACCAGGTCATTACTCCCGAGAATGCACGGAAAGGAACCCGCCAACCCCCAATCCCAAGCCGCAATACCAGGGAAGGGTATTTACTGTTAATGCTGAAGAAACAACGGACTCACGAAATCTCGTGGAAGGTAAGGGTAATATGCATGGTAAAGACTTAATTGTACTATATGATTCTGGCGCTTCTCATTCTTTTATCTCCCATTCATGTGTTAAAAGCCTTAATTTACCTATGACTGAGCTTCCTTTTGACCTTATTGTTTCTACCCCGACTGGAAAACCCGTTAGGACTTGTAAATGTTGTTTAGATTGTAGTTTTATTATAGATAATAGATCCTTTGTTTTAGATCTTATTTGCTTACCCATGCGAGGTTTAGATGTGATTCTTGGCATGGATTGGCTTGAGGCCAACCGTGTACTGTTAAACTCTTATGAGAAAACCATCACTTTTCTTCCTATTCCTATTGAACCTAAGAAACCCATAAGTCTTTACATAAGCTATTTGTGGAAATGGACTGTGGTAAGGGTGAGAGTAAAGGTTACATTTTCTTAGCCGCTAGTGATGTAGACTTTGAGCAAAGTATCGATGAGATACCAATAGTAAGAAATTATCCCGAAGTATTTCCAGATGAGATACCAGAGTTTCCCCCCAAGAGAGAGATAGAATTTTCCATAGAGTTGCTTAGGGTCCAAAAGTGGACCTATATCCATAGCCCCATACAGGATGTCCCCATTAGAATTGACCGAGTTAAAAACTCAATTGGAAGATTTATTGGAGAAAAAGTTTGTTAGGCCTAGTGCATCACCTTGGGGAGCCCCTGTGTTGTTTGTAAAGAAAAAGGATGGGAGTATGAGGATGTGTGTAGATTATAGGCAGTTGAATAAAGTAACGGTGAGAAACAAGTATCCTCTGCCTAGGATCGATGATTTGATGGACCAACTGAAAGGTGCGGTAGTGTTTTCTAAGATAGATTTGAGGTCAGGCTACCATCAAATTAGAGTGAGAGATGAAGACATACCTAAAACGGCCTTTCGCACTGGATACGGCCATTTTGAGTTTGCAGTAATGTCCTTTGGGTTAACTAATGCTCCAGCTATTTTTATGGATTACATGAATAGGATCTTTCGACCCTATTTAGATCAGTTTGTAGTTGTCTTTATAGATGACATTCTCATATATTCTAAGACCCATGAAGAGCATGAATGCCACCTAACCATAGTACTAGAGATCTTGAAGGAAAAGAAACTATATGCCAAGATTTCCAAGTGTGAGTTTTGGTTGGATAAGGTGCAATTTTTAGGGCATGTAGTATCTAAGAAAGGAATTGCTGTAGATCCTAGTAAGGTAGAAGCGGTAGTAAATCGGGAAAGACCAACCACTGTGAATCAAGTAAGCAGGTTTTTGGGTTTAGCCGGTTATTACCGTCGATTTATCAAGGGATTTATCCAGATTTCCCTACCTTTGACCAAGCTGACTAGGAAGAACACCTGTTTTTCATGGACCCGGAGTGTGAAAAGAGCTTTCAAGAGTTAAAACACAAGCTAACCTCGACCCTGCTTTAGTGTTACCCGACCCCAATGTGCCTTTCGAGGTGTATTGTGATGCTTCAAAAAGGGTTTAGGTTGTGTATTGATGCAGATAGGCAAGTGGTGGCCTATGCATCAAGACAACTCAAGCCACATGAGGCAAACTACCCTACCCATGACCTTGAGTTAGGCTGTGCCGTCGTGTTTGCTCTAAAGATTTGGAGACACCATTTATATGGAGTTAAGTTTGAGGTGTTTTCCGATCACAAGAGTTTGAAATATCTCTTTGATCAAAAAGAGCTAAACATGAGGCAAAGGCGATGGATGGAGTTCTTGAAAGATTATGATTTTGGATTGAACTACCATCCTGGTAAAGCTAATGTAGTAGCTGATGCTTTGAGTAGGAAGTCCTTACAAGTGTCCCGTTTGATGGTGAAGGAGGTTGAATTGATTGAGCAATTTAGGGACTTAAACCTAGGAATGACTTTGACCACTAAGGGCATCGAGCTTGTCATCTTAGAGTGACAAGTGAGTTCAAAGAAAGGATTGTTCAAGCTCAAGGGGACGATGTGAGTTTCAAGAGACTTTAGAGGCGTGAAGGCGGAAAGTTGATAGGTTTTACCCAAGGAATGGACGATTTGTGGAGGTTTAAAGGTCGAATATGTGTACTGCTAGTGGTGGCCTCCGAAAGGATATTTTGGAGGAAGCCCATAAGAGCCATTTTACCTTTCATCCTGGTGCCACCAAGATGTATCAAGATTTGAAGAAGATGTTCTGGTGGCCTGGAATGAAGAAAGATGTGTGCAGATGGGTGAGTAAGTGCTTGGTGTGTCAAAAGGTGAAGATTTAACAGCAAAACCCTGCGGAATGCTGCAACCTCTGTCGATCCCCTGAGTGGAAGTGGGATAGTATCTCCATGGATTTTGTGACTGGATTACCAAGGACCCAAATGAATCATGATACCATATGGGTAATCGTGGATCGATTGACAAAGTCAGCCCACTTTTTACCTATTAAGGTGACTTATTCCTTGGATAGGTTAGCACAATTATATATTCAGGAGATAGTGAGGTTACATGGGGTGCCGTCGACGATAATCTCGGACCGAGATCCGCGATTTACGTCGCGATTTTGGGGAGCCTTTCAAAAGGCATTTGGTTCAAAGTCGTGTCTAAGCACGACCTATCACCCCCAAACAGACGGTCAATCTGAAAGAACTATCCAAACCTTGGAGGATATGTTAAGGGCATGTGTTTTAGATCAAAGGGGAAGTTGGGATAAGTACGAGCCACTTATTGAATTTGCATTTAACAACAGCTTATCATGCAAGTATCGATATGGCACCGTATGAGGCCCTCTATGGACTAAATGTCAATCTCCCTTATGTTGGTATGAACCTGAGAGCAAAGTTTACTTGGACCTGATATTGTGAGGGAAACAACTAACAAATCAAAAAGATTAGGGATAAGATTCTTACTGCTCAAAGTCGACAGAAAAATTATGCGGACAAGCGGCAAAAACCGCTAGATTTTCAAGAAGGGACCACGTGTTCCTAAGGATCACCCCCACCACAGGCAAAGGCCGAGCAATAAAAGTAAAGAAATTGAGCCCAGATTTCTTGGTCCGCTTGAAATCCTTACCAAAGTAGGACACAGTAGCCTCACCGTATAGCCCTACCCCGAGTCTATCCAACCTTCATGATGTTTTCCATGTCTCTCGCTAAGAAAGTATCAATCTGACCCGAGTCATGTACTAGAGCCAGAACATGTACAATTAAGAGATAACCTGACATTTAACTTACTACCCACGAGAATCGTCGACCGAGGAGTTAAGCAGTTAAGGAACAAGGCTGTACCCCTGGTCAAAGTAGCATGGGGACAGGGTGAAACCGAAGAACTTACATGGGAGCTGGAATCAAACATGAAAGCACAATACCCCGAGTTGTTCTCAGGTAACGAATTTCCGGGGCGAAATTCTTTTTAAGGAGGGGAGTAATGTAACGCCCCAATTTTTTACTGTCATTAGAAATTACTCAATTACTGAATTACCGTAGGTAATTATTACATAAGATTTGAGGCCGAACAATCCTCAATAAAGGAATATAACATTAGAAGAGAGGTTAGGAACGATTCATGCGAGAGTCGCAAATCCCGAATTTCTGTACGTATAAAATGACCAAAATGTCCCTGAAGTTATTTTACTCAGAAAATGAGGATTGTGGGCCCCACATATTCTCAAGGGGATGTTTTGAGAATAATAAGGGATTGTTTGTGTTATGTGTGTTAATAGAGCAGAAGAATCTCAATTTTGAGTTCCGACGCAGGAAAAGACCAAAACGCCCTGCAAGGTGTTTAACTCCGATGTGCGCCGACCGAGCCCGAACCTCACTAAAATGTTTTAAAATGTGTTTTTAAGCCATGATTAACCATTGGTTAAGCTCGGGTGGCCTTGGGCGCTTTTTAAGTGAAAGTACGATTTTGCCCCGCTTTTGGGCGCTTTGCGAATTTCGGATTTTCGATTCATATATCGAAACCTAAGCAATATTAGGCTCAAATTAAAGCTTATTAAATTCTAAATATTAATCTAGATTCAAAATTATGTATTTAGATTGATTAGAACCCAAAATTGCTCAAAAACACCCAAATTGCTTACTAATTCACTTAAGCCCTTAACCAGTAAATTCTCTAAATTACATGAATACCTTGCCTACACCTAAATAATGCATGGAACACACAAATTTCACTTCTTTGGGCTGTAATGCACGAAATTATTGATGCCATTATGCAGCTGAATTATTTCCAAAAGTTGCACTAAAACAAAATGCCAAAATGTCACCATAAGAGACATAATTCCTTAATTTCATACAACTTTGTCTAAAATGATTTTTCCTCCATTATTACTCCTGAAAAATTCTGACAACTACCTCCTCATTTTGGCCAATTAGAAGCCTCAAAATCTTCTATAAATAGGCTTGCTTGAGTGGTCTTGGAATGCTTGGTTCATAACTAGTTTTTAGGAGCACCAAAAACTTTCTTTCTTCCTCCTCTTTGGCTGAATTCTTTCTTCAATTTTTCAAAGAGATTTTGTGTCATTTCACTTCAAGAAATCAAGTTCTCTTCCTCTTCTTCAACTCAGATTAGGTAGGGAGTAGTTTCTAAATTTATTTCTATGCTTTGAGGAGTTGTGTTTTTAGCTCAAAATGATGAAATTATGAACTTGCCTTAGCTTTTCATTTTGGTTTTCCTCTTCAATTTTTCTTTAACCAATTCAACCATATGGCCTAGGTGGAACTAAGATGATGGCTTGATGATGAGGACCTTGAGGGTGGGTTGTAAATCCATCACAAGTTAGGCCTCTAAAGCTTGAAAATTCCACTTGATGCAAAACCTTAAAGAATAATGCTTTATGATGCTAAAACAAAGATTTTTAGTTTAGAACTTGAAAGATGTATTTTTTTTCCTTTTATGTTTTATTTCTTGTTAAGATATGTATTGGGTTGAATTTATAATTCTTTTAAAGTCTTGAAGGAGCTCTAGTAAAGAAACAAAATGAATTTGCATCCATGATTAAGTTTATGCTTTGCATAACCATGTTTACCTTCTATGTCATCACTAAATTTTCAAGAATGAATAAATGAACTTGCATTTCTCATGTTTAAATTCCAAGCTTGTATTTCATGTTTATGTTTCAAGTCATCACTTAATCTTTCAAGATAATTAAGAGGTTGCATCTCATATTTAATTTATGCTCTCACTATATTTTATAATGGCTAAAAGAATCAACGCATGACATGTTTATTTTATGCCATCACCTAAAGATCCTAGAGCTTAAAGACTTGCCCATGTATCACAAGCAAAGAAATATGATTATTGGAGTTAAAGAATTTATTCTTTAAAAAGTCTTGAGATTGGAGCTTAAAAAGATGTAATAATAATTCTCTTCTCCCTCTACTGGTCCTGTGCGGACTACCGGCTCCGGTTTCTTAATATTCTCTTCTCCCTCTCTTTGGTCACGTGCGGACTACCGCCAGCTCCGGTTTCTTAATATTCTCTTCTCCTCTATCGTCCTCTGTGCGGATTACCGCCGCTCCAGCTTCTTGTATCATGTTTATATTTCAAGTTCTTGCATCATGTTTAATTTTCAAGTCATCACCTTAAATCTTAAAGATAAAGAAATGGAATTGCATATCATGTTTATAATTCCAAGCTATCACCTTATAAAGATAAGATTAAAATAAGGTTGCATAGCATGTTTATAATTCTAAGATGTCACCTAAATCTCTAAAGCTCAAGACTTACTCCTTTTATCTTAAGTGAGAATTTTAATTGTGAAGATCCTCCCAAATTTGACAAAAGAACTAGTTTCTAAATGAGTTTTAAGGCTTTGCAAGGATTTTACTAGAACTAGTATTTTATATGCACTTAAAATATGATTCTATGTAATTGCATGAGGTTCATGATTCGGCCACTGATCTGACTTTAGTATCAATGTGTGATAATTATGGTTTATTGTTAAGAGAATGATTCATAATTGGTTTAGTAACTAATTAGTTCTATAATTGATAATTCTATGTAAGGATTGGATGCTTATTAAGTACTTGATATCATTGAATGATTTCTGACTTGCATGTTATAGTTGTGTTGCAAATAATAAGAATGCTTATACATGAAATGTTCTTATGTAAAATTCACCTTTGTTGCTAGAAGAAAGTGTATCATTGTAAAAGTGTAATTTGGAAAGGTTACGGCTAAGGAAAGACTTGGTATTAAAGCGTGTCCATTGTGACCCACCTCTCTTTCCTGGGAATCTCCCATATGCATGATTACAGTTGATATATATTATTCTAGCTTAAGACTATAAATGAGAAAATGTTATGATGTTTATGAATTGTATTATGATATAACATGCAAAGATTTAATGGTGACTTAAACTTATAAGAAAATGATCCTTTGGTACCATCAGACTATAGGTGGTGAAAATGTGATTTTAGCCCCTAACCCGTTCTCTCAAAAGGGTAGAGTCGGGACTTTAGCTTATCAAAAGGGATAAGTATATGCTAGTGACGACTAGTAAAGTATGAGCTCATAACCTAAATTACTCCCAAAAGGGTGGAGTATAGGGTGGCCCAAGGAAAATAATGATGATGATAAGATTTTAAGTCACCTAAGGCACTAAAGAAATGAAATATGTGCACCTTTGTGTCCATGTGTAGCTAATATTATATGACGTTCTTTTATGCATGTTATTTTGATAATGATGATGAGGAATATGATGTAATGATAAAGGAAAAGTTCATTGTAAATATGACATGTTAAGAATAAGATGCATTATAAGACGATGATTAAAAATTGACGAACCTCGGTTAAGTATTTGTCCTAACTTAAAATGAATCTTTGCATGCTCACTATTTTAGAATAATCCCGAGGTTCCCGGGACTTTGATGATGACACTGTAGAAGGAGGTACCTTCTTGAGAATTCTTTAGCAAGATTCTCACTCCCTTTTCTTTATTTCCGTCATTGTCTCCAGATTCAAATGGCGACATTCGTCTGCTCGTTGATACCCCTACTTGGGAATTCCACTATGATCAGGTGCATCGCTCGTATCATTTTGAAGGAAGGTCTTGTGATTCGTGTTTTTATTTACATAGGTCGTCCATTTGCACATCCTGTCCCTAGTTATCGATTTTCTCCTACTTCTCCCTATGGCGATGAAATGGTTTTCGAACATGCACGTCCACTTGATGAAAGGATGTTACGTTCTTATCCCGCTTCATCTGCATTGTCCATGGATTTCAGAGTATGTTGCCGAGACGAGATATTCTCAAACTGATCCTTCAGAGGACACTCCTACTCATGTATATTCTGAGAGCTCTGCTCCTACTCCCACACCTGTAAGAGAGGGTAGTGAGGAAACAGCTTGTTCAGCCGAGGTTAGCGAGAAGGCCGTCCATGCGACTCCCACTGGTGCATCTCGTGTGTCCCTCCCGAGGGAGCTCATCGAGTGGATCGGATTTATTCCCCATTTTCAGGACAAAGTGGCCATAGAAGGTTCTTAGTAGACTTATGTGTGATCATGCACCCTAGTTTTAGGATAACCTTCCGCTTATGGAGTTATCTAGTTTAGGGGCATGAATTTCCTTAAGTATATTTTCTTTTATGGGTTTGCATAAGATAATGATGTATGAACATAACCCACCCTTTGAGTGAGGTTATTGTATGTAAATATATGCTATAATGTGCTTATGGATGTTATATGATGGAGCCTAAGTGATATGATGTGATATATTCTTAAACGTCTTATTATACTCCGCTTACTCGTTCACGTTGTACTCGGCTCACGTTTTCAATTATGTGTTTAAAAAAAAAAAGGCTCGTAATTTCACTAAGTATTTTCAAATTATGAAGAAAGAACCAAAGCAAGGAGTAAAGTCTAGTCATTAATCAGATTCAACCTCGGTGTATCTGGTTAATTACTAGGGTGTTACAATACCAACATAAGGGAGATTGACATTTCCGTCCATAGAGGGCCTCATACGGTGCCATACCGATACTTGCATGATAACTGTTGTTATATGCAAATTCAATCACAAGTGTGTACTTATCCCAACTTCCCCTTTGATCTAAAACACATGCCCTTAACATATCCTCCAAGGTTTGGATAGTTCTTTCAGATTGACCGTTTGTTTGGGGGTGATAGGCCGTGCTTAGACACGGCTTTGAACCAAATGCCTTTTGAAAGGCTCCCCAAAATCGTGACGTAAACCGCGGATCCCGGTCCGAGATTATCGTCGACGGTACCCCATGTAACCTTACTATCTCCTGAATATATAATTGTGCTAACCTATCCAAGGAATAAGTCACCTTAATAGGTAAAAAGTGGGCTGACTTCGTCAATCGATCCACGATTACCCATATGGTATCATGATTCATTTGGGTCCTCGGTAATCCAAATACAAAATCCATGGAGATACTATCCCACTTCCACTCAGGGATCGACAGAGGTTGCAGCATTCCAGAGGGCTTTTGGTGTTCAATCTTCACCTTTTGACACACCAAGCACTTACTCACCCATGTGCACACATCTTTCTTTATTCCAGGCCACCAGAACATCTTCTTCAAATCTTGATACATCTTGGTGGCACCAGGATGAAGGGTAAAATGGCTCTTATGGGCTTCCTCCAAAATATCCTTTCGGAGGCCACCACTAGCAGGTACACATATTCGACCTTTAAACCTCCACAAATCGTCCATTCCTTGGGTAAAACCTATCAACTTTCCTACCTTCACCGCCCCCAAAGTCTCTTGAAACTCAAAGATCGCCCCTTGAGCTTGAACAATCCTTTCTTTGAACTCACTTGTCACTCTAAGGTGACAAGCTCTGATGCCCGTAGTGGTCAAAGTCATTCCTAGGTTTAAGTCCCTAAATTGCTCAATCAATTCGACCTCCTTCACCATCAAACGGGACACTTGTAAGGACTTCCTACTCAAAGCATCAGCTACTACATTAGCTTTACCAGGATGGTAATTCAATCCAAAATCATAATCTTTCAAGAACTCCATCCATCGCCTTTGCCTCATGTTTAGCTCTTTTTGATCAAAGAGATATTTCAAACTCTTGTGATCAGAAAACACCTCAAACTTAACTCCATATAAATGGTGTCTCCAAATCTTTAGAGCAAACACGACTGCAGCCTAACACAAGGTCATGGGTAGGGTAGTTTGCCTCATGTGGCTTGAGTTGTCTTGATGCATAGGCCACCACTTGCCTATCTTGCATCAATACACAACCTAAACCCTTTTTTGAAGCATCACAATACACCTCTAAAGGCACATTGGGGTCGGGTAACACTAAAACAGGGGTAGAGGTTAGCTTGTGTTTTAACTCTTGAAAGCTCTTTTCACACTCCGGGGTCCATGAAAAAAGGGTGTTCTTCCTAGTCAACTTGGTCAAAGGTAGGGAAATCTGGGAAAATCCCTTGATAAATCGACGGTAATAACCGGCTAAACCCAAAAAGCTCCTTACTTGATTCTGATGGTTGGTCTTTCCCGCTTACTACCGCTTCTACCTTACTAGGATCTACAGCAATTCCTTTCTTAGATACTACATGCCCTAAAAATTGCACCTTATCCAACCAAAACTCACACTTGGAAATCTTGGCATATAGTTTCTTTTCCTTCAAGATCTCCAAGACTATGGTCGTGTGGCATTCATGCTCTTCATGGGTCTTAGAATATATGAGAATGTCATCTATAAAGACAACTACAAACTGATCTAAATAGGGCGAAAGATCCTATTCATGTAATCCATAAAAATAGCCGGAGCATTGGTTAACCCAAAGGACATTATCGCAAACTCAAAATGGCCGATCGAGTGCGAAAGGCCGCTTTTAGGTATGTCTTCATCTCTCACTCTAATTTGATGGTAGCCTGACCTCAAATCTATCTTAGAAAACACTACCGCACCTTTTAGTTGGTCCATCAAGTCATCGATCCTAGGCAGAGGATACTTGTTTTTCACCGTTACTTTATTCAACTGCCGATAATCTACACACATCCTCATACTCCCATCCTTTTTCTTTACAAACAACACAGGGGGCCCCCAAGGTGATGCACTAGGCCTAACAAACTTTTTCTCCAATAAATCTTCCAATTGAGTTTTTAACTCGGTCAATTCTAATGGGGACATCCTGTATGGGGCTATGGATATAGGTCCTGCACCCTAAGCAATTCCATGGAAAACTCTATCTCTCTCTGGGAAACTCGTATCTCATCCGAAATACTTCAGGATAATTTCTTACTACTGGTATCTCATCGATACTTTGCTCAAAGTCTACATCACTAGCGGCTAAGAAAATGTAACCTTTACTCTCACCCTTACCACAATCCATTTCCACAAAGCTTATGTAAAGACTTATGGGTTTCTTAGGTTCAATAGGAACAGGAAGAAAAGTGATGGTTTTCTCATAACAGCTTTAACAGTACACGGTTGGCCTCAAGCCAATCCATGCCAAGAATCACATCTAAACCTCGCATGGGTAAGCAAATAAGATCTAAAACAAAGGATCTATTATCTATAATAAAACTACAATCTAAACAACATTTACAAGTCCTAACGGGTTTTCCAATGTCAGGTAGAAACAATAAGGTCAAAAGGAAGCTCACCATAGGTAAATTAAGGCTTTTAACACATGAATGGGAGATAAAAGAATGAGAAGCGCCAGAATCATATAGTACAATTAAGTCTTTACCATGCATATTACCTTTACCTTCCACGAGATTTCGTGACTTCGTTGTTTCTTCAAAGATTAATAAATACCCTTCCCTGGTATTGCGGCTTGGGATTGGGGTTGGCGGGTTTCTTTCCGTGCATTCTCGGGAGTAATGACCTGGTTTTCCACACCGATAGCACACGTTTGTTCCGGCTCGACATGGCATGCTCCCATGATTCTTGCCGCACTTGGGACATTCCATGCATGGCGCAGGCCGTGGAGGTACTGCTGGACCTCTTTGTGGTGCTTTCCCTTTATTGTTGTTGTTGTAATTGTTACTGGGGTTATTGTTGTAGCGGTTGTTATTATAGCGATTGTTGTTGTTTGGCCTTCCTTGTTGAAAATTTCTTTGTGTCCCTTGTGGTCTTGATTGAGGGGGAAATGGAGGTCGACTCTGCCTCTTGAACTGCTGACCTTAAGGTGTCAACTTTTTGGTAATATTATCTGACTTTGGGGTGTTTAGTTTTCTCTGACCTTCTTCAATAATCCGACATTTGTTAACTAGGGTAGAGAAATCCCTAATCTCCAAATGTGCAAGTGCCACATTAAGTTCCGCCTTCAACCACGACTCGTATTTAATGCATTTCCAAGACTCATCAGATTTCCTTGGTACATTCTTGAGAACTTAATGAGTTCTTCAAATCCGCGCAGATCTTGGGCCACATTCATATTCCCCTGGACAACTTGCATGAATTCAATGTCCTTGGCATTTCTAACTGACTCTGGAAAGTACTTTTCATAAAAATGGACCTTGAAAAGTTCCCAATCAATGTCCACGTCGGTCGTCTCCAGGAGTCTTCGAACACCCGTCCACCAGAAACCGGCATCACCTTCAAGCATATGAGTAGCGAAGGTGACCTTTTGCTCCTCCGAGCATGGGACTACAGGAAAGACCTTCTCAATATTCCGAATCCATTCATCTGCAATATTTGGATTCAGTGTCCCCTTGAAAACTGGTGGGTTTGCCTTACGAAACTCCCCGAAACAGGCATGTTCAGGAATCTCATGTCCCTGATTCATATTGGCTTGACGATCCTGATCCATTCGTTCCATCATCATTCTCATGGTCCTTGCTACGTCGCGGAGTGCTTCGGCTGTCTCGTTGTCTTGATTATTATGTCTTTGCGCTCCTAGTCTGTTGTTGACGTGCCATTGGTCCCTATACACACAAAACAGCAACACTGAGGTGATCAGGCCCAATATTCCATGCAAAGTGAGCAAGTTACCATGGCACTTTCAACATACAGTAGTCATGTATTTCTAATCCTCAAGCTCATCCTAATGATAAACATCTACACATGACGTTACTAACGTATTATGCTTTAGAAGCATAGCTAGTCCAATCCTCAGGCTCCATGAGAATCGAACTGCTCTGATACCAAAATGTAACACCCTAGTAATTAACCAGATACACCTAGGTTGAATCTGATTAATGACTAGACTTTACTCCTTGCTTTGGTTCTTTCTTCATAATTTGAAAATACTTAGTGAAATTACGAGCCATTTTTTTTTAAACACATAATTGAAAACATGAGCGAGTACAACGTGAACGAGTAAGCGGGTATAATAAGTCGTTTAAGAATATATCACATCATATCACTTAGGCTCCATCATATAACATCCATAAGCACATTATAGCATATATTTACATACAATAACCTCACTCAAAGGGTGGGTTATGTTCATACATCATTATCTTATGCAAACCCATAAAAGAAAATATACTTAAGGAAATACATGCCCCTAAACTAGATAACTCCATAAGCCGGGAAGGTTATCCTAAAACTAGGGTGCATGATCACACATAAATCTACTAAGAACCTTCTATGGCCACCGTCCCCGAAATGGGGAATAAATCCGATCCATCGATGAGCTCCTCGACGGGACACACGAGATGCACCAGGCTCGGGTCGCATGGACGGCCTTCTCGCTAACCTCGGCTGAACAACTGTTTCCTCACTACCCTCTCTTACACGTGTGGGAGTAGGAGCAGAGCTCTCAGAATATACATAAGTAGGAGTGTCCTCTGAAGGATCAGTTTCAGAATATCTCATCTCGGGAACATACTCTGGAAATCCATGGACAGCAGATGAAGCGGGATAAGGACGTAACATCCTTTCATCAAGTGGACGTGCATGTTCGAAAACCATTTCATCGCCATAGGGAGAAGGAGGAGAAAATCGATAACTAGGGACAGATGTGCAAATGGACGACCTATGTAAATAAAAACACGAATCAAGCACCTCCCTTCAAAATGATACGAGCGATGCACCGGATCATAGTGGAATTCCCAAGTAGGGGTATCAACGAACAGGACGAATGTCGCCATTTGAATCTGGAGACAATGACGGAAATAAAGAAAAGGGAGTGAAAATCTTGCTAAAGAATTCTCAGTAGGGTACCTCCTTCTACAGTGTCATCATCAAAGTCCCCAGGAACCTCGGGATTATTCTAAAATAGTGAGCATGCAAAGATTCATTTTAAGTTCGGACAAATACTTAACCGAGGTTCGTCAATTTTTAATCATGCGTCTTATAATGCATCTTATTCTTAACATGTCATATTTACAATGAACATTTCCTTTATCATTACATCATATTCCTCATCATCATTATCAAAATAACATGCATAAAAGAACGTCATATAATATTAGCTACACATGGACACAGTGCACATATATCATTTCTTTAGTGCTTTTGATGACTTAAAATCTTATCATCATCATTATTTTCCTTGGGCCACCCTATACTCCACCCTTTTGGGAGTAATTTAGGTTATGAGCTCATATTTTACTAGTCGTCACTAGCATATACTTATCCCTTTTCATAAGCTAAAGTCCCGACTCTACCCTTTTGAGAGAACGGGTTAGGGGGCTAAAATCACCTTTTCACCACCTATAGTCTGATGGTTCCAAAGGATCATTTTCTTATAAGTTTAAGTCACCATTAAATCTTTGCATGTTATATCATAATACAATTCATAAACATCATAACATTTTCTCATTTATAGTCTTAAGCTAGAATAATATATATCAATCAGTAATCATGCATATGGGAGATTCCCGGGAAAGAGAGGTGGGTCACAATGGACACGCTTAAATACCAAGTCTTTCCTTAGCCGTAACCTTTCCAAATTACACTTTTACAATGATACACTTTCTTCTAGCAACAAAGGTAAATTTTACATAATAAAGAACATTTCATGTACAAGCATTCTCATTATTTGCAACAGCAACTATAACATGCAAGCCAGAAATCATTCAATGATATCAAGTACTTAATAAGCATCCAATCCTTACATAGAATTATCAATTATAGAACTAATTAGTTACTAAACCAATTATGAATCATTCTCTTAACAATAAACCATAATTATCACAACTTCAATCATATCAAATCATTATCACACATTGATACTAAACTCAGATCAGTGGCCGAATCATGAACCTCATGCAATTACATAGAATCATATTTTAAGTGCATATGAAATACTAGTTCCCTGTAAAATCCTTGCAAAGCCTTAAAACTCATTTAGAAACTAGTTCTTTTGTCAAATTTGGGAGGATCTTCACAATTAAAATTCTCACTTAAGATAAAAGGAGTAAGTCTTGAGCTTTAGAGATTTAGGTGACATCTTAGAATTATAAACATGCTATGCAACCTTATTTTAATCTTATCTTTATAAGGTGATAGCTTGGAATTATAAACATGATATGCAATTCCATTTCTTTATCTTTAAGATTTAAGGTGATGACTTGAAAATTAAACATGATGCAAGAACTTGAAATATAAACATGATACAAGAAACTGGAGCGGCGGTAATCCGCACAGGACCAGTAGAGGGAGAAGAAAATATTAAGAAACCGGAGCGGCGGTAGTCCGCACAGGACCAGGAGAGGGAGAAGAGAATATTAAGAAACCGGAGTGGTGGGAGTCCGCACAGCACCAGTACAGGCAGAAAAGAATATTTAGAAACCGGAGCGGGGCTAGACCGCAGAGGACCAGTAGACTGAGAAGAGAATATTATTATTACATCTTTTTAAGCTCCAATCTCAAGACTTTTTAAAGAATAAATTCTTTAACTCCAATAATCATATTTCTTTACTTGTGATACATGGGCAAGTCTTTGAGCTCTAGGATCTTTAGGTGATGGCATAAAATAAACATGCCATGCGTTGATTCTTTTAGCCATTATAAAATATAGTGAGAGCATAAATTAAATGTGAGATGCAACCTCTTTATTATCTTGAAAGATTAAGTGATGACTTGAAACATAAACATGAAATACAAGCTTGGAATTTAAACATGAGAAATGTAAGTTCATTTATTCATTCTTGAAAATTTAGTGATGACATAGAAGGTAAACATGGTTATGCAAAGCATAAACTTAATCATGGATGCAAATTCATTTTGTTTCTTTACTAGAGCTCCTTCAAGACTTTAAAAGAATTATAAATTCAACCCAATACATATCTTAACAAGAAATAAAACATAAAAGGAAAAAATACATCTTTCAAGTTCTAAACTAAAAATCTTTGTTTTAGCATCATAAAGCATTATTCTTTAAAGTTTTGCATCAAGTGGAATTTTCAAGCTTTAGAGGCCTAACTTGTGATGGATTTACAACCCACCCTCAAGGTCCTCATCATCAAGCCATCATCTTAGTTCCACCTAGGCCATATGGTTGAATTGGTTAAAGAAAAATTGAAGAGGAAAACCAAAATGAAAAGCTAAGGCAAGTTCATAATTTCATCATTTTGAGCTAAAAACACAACTCCTCAAAGCATAGAAATAAATTTAGAAACTACTCCCTACCTAATCTGAGTTGAAGAAGAGGAAGAGAACTTGGTTTCTTGAAGTGAAATGAAACAAAATCTCTTTGAAAAATTGAAGAAAGAATTCAGCCAAAGAGGAGGAAGAAAGAAAGTTTTTGGTGCTCCTAAAAACTAGTTATGAACCAAGCATTCCAAGACCACTCAAGCAAGCCTATTTATAGAAGATTTTGAGGCTTCTAATTGGCCAAAATGATGAGGTAGTGGACGGAATTTTGCAGGAGAAATAAGGGAGGAAAAATCATTTTAGACAAAGTTGTATGAAATTAAGGAATGATGTCTCTTATGGTGACATTTTGGCATTTTGTTTTAGTGCAACTTTTGGCAATAATTCAGCTGCATAATGACATCAATAATTTCATCCATTACAGCCCAAAGAAGTGAAATTTGTGTGTTCCATGCATTATTTAGGTGTAGGCAAGGTATTCATGTAATTTAGAGAATTTACGATTAAGGGTTTAAGTGAATTAGTAAGCAATTTGGGTGTTTTTGAGCAATTTTGGGTTCTAATCAATCTAAATACATAATTTTGACTCTAGATTAATATTTAGAATTTAATAAGCTTTAATTTGAGCCTAATATTGCTTAGGTTTCGATTATCACGAATCAAAAATCCCGAAATTCAAAAGCGCCCAAAACAGGGCAAAATCGTACTTTCACTTAAAAATTGCCCGAGGCCACCCGAGCTTAACCAATGGTTAATCATGGCTTAAAAACACATTTTAAAACATTTTAGTGAGGTTCGGGCTCAGTCGCCGCGCACATCGGAGTTAAAAGCGACCGCAAAGGGCGTTTTGGTCATTTCGCGTCGGAACTCAAAGTTGAGATCCTTCCGCTCTATTAACACACATAACACAAACAATCCCTTATTATCCTCAAAATATCCCCTTGAGAATAGGTGGGGCCCACGATCCTCATTTTCTGAGTAAAATAACTTCAAGGGCATTTTGGTCATTTTATACGTACAGAAATTCGGGATTTGCGACTCTCGCATGAATCGTTCCTAACCCCTCTTCTAATGTTATATTCCTTTATTGAGGATTGTTCGGCCTCAAATCTTATGTAATAATTACCTACGGTAATTCGGTAATTGAGTAATTTCTAATGACAAGAAAATTACAAAGAAAATTAGGCGTTCTGAAATTCCCAAGTAGGGGTATCAACGAATAGGACGAATGTCGCCATCTGAATCTGGAGACAATGACGGAAATAAAGAAAATAGAGTGAGAATCTTGCTAAAGAATTCTTAGTAAGGTACCTCCTTCTACAGTGTCATCATCAAAGTCCCCAGGAACCTCGGGATTATTCTAAAATAGTGAGCATGCAAAGATTCATTTTAAGTTCGGACAAATACTTAACCAAGGTTCGTCAATTTTTAATCATGCGTCTTATAATGCATCATAATCTTAACATGTCATATTTACAATGAACTTTTCCTTTATCATTACATCATTTTCCTCATCATCATTATCAAATAACATGCATAAAAGAACGTCATAGTGCACATATTTCATTTCTTTAGTGCCTTAGGTGACTTAAAATCTCATCATCATCATTATTTTCCTTAGGCCACCCTATACTCCACCCTTTTGGGAGTAATTTAGGTTATGAGCTCATACTTTACTAGTCGTCACTAGCATATACTTATCCCTTTTGATAAGCTAAAGTCCCGACTCTACCCTTTTGAGAGAACGGGTTAGCGGGCTAAAATCACCTTTTCACCACCTATAGTCTGATGGTTCCAAAGGATCATTTTCTTATAAGTTTAAGTCACCATTGTAACGCCCCAATTTTTACTGTAATTTTTACTGTCATTAGAAATTACTCAATTACCGAATTACCGTAGGTAATTATTACATAAGATTTGAGGCCGAACAATCCTCAATAAAGGAATATAACATTAGAAGAGAGGTTAGGAACGATTCATGCGAGAGTCGCAAATCCCGAATTTCTGTATGTATAAAATGACCAAAATGCCCCTGAAGTTATTTTACTCAGAAAATGAGGATCGTGGGCCCCACCTATTCTCAAGGGGATATTTTGAGGATAATAAGGGATTGTTTGTGTTATGTGTGTTAATAGAGCGGAAGGATCTCAATTTTGAGTTCCGACGCGCGAAATGACCAAAACGCCCCTGTGGCTGTTTTAACTCCGATGTGCGTGCCGACTGGGCCCGAACCTCACTAAAATGTTTTAAAATGTGTTTTTAAGCCATGATTAACCATTGGTTAAGCTCGGGTGGCCTCGAGCAATTTTTTAAGTGAAAGTACGATTTTGCTCCTGTTTTTGGCGCTTTGCGAATTCGGGTTTTTGATTCAGTATACCGAAACCTAAGCAATATTAGGCTCAAATTAAAGCTTATTAAATTCTAAATATTAATCTAGAGTCAAAATTATGTATTTAGATTGATTAGAACCCAAAATTGCTCAAAAACACCCAAATTGCTTACTAATTCACTTAAACCCTTAACGGTAAATTCTCTAAATTACATGAATACCTTGCCTACACCTAAATAATGCATGGAACACACAAATTTCACTTCTTTGGGCTGTAATGGACGAAATTATTGATGCCATTATGCAGCT
Organism: Dalbergia cochinchinensis; assembly: GCA_031216125.1. Taxonomy (NCBI): domain Eukaryota; kingdom Viridiplantae; phylum Streptophyta; class Magnoliopsida; order Fabales; family Fabaceae; genus Dalbergia; species Dalbergia cochinchinensis. The sequence goes on from CM062372.1 coordinate 31,003,013, forward strand.
GAATTATTGCCAAAAGTTGCACTAAAACAAAATGCCAAAATGTCACCATAAGAGACATAATTCCTTAATTTCATACAACTTTGTCTAAAATGATTTTTCCTCCTTATTTCTCCTGCAAAATTCCGTCCACTACCTCATCATTTTGGCCAATTAGAAGCCTCAAAATCTTCTATAAATAGGCTTGCTTGAGTGGTCTTGGAATGCTTGGTTCATAGCTAGTTTTTAAGAGCACCAAAAACTTTCTTTCTTCCTCCTCTTTGGCTGAATTCTTTCTTCAATTTTTCAAAGAGATTTTGTTTCATTTCACTTCAAGAAACCAAGTTCTCTTCCTCTTCTTCAACTTAGATTAGGTAGGGAGTAGTTTCTAAATTTATTTCTATGCTTTGAGGAGTTGTGTTTTTAGCTCAAAATGATGAAATTATGAACTTGCCTTAGCTTTTCATTTTGGTTTTCCTCTTCAATTTTTCTTTAACCAATTCAACCATATGGCCTAGGTGGAACTAAGATGATGGCTTGATGATGAGGACCTTGAGGGTGGGTTGTAAATCCATCACAAGTTAGGCCTCTAAAGCTTGAAAATTCCACTTGATGCAAAACTTTAAAGAATAATGCTTTATGATGCTAAAACAAAGATTTTTAGTTTAGAACTTGAAAGATGTATTTTTCCTTTTATGTTTTATTTCTTGTTAAGATATGTATTGGGTTGAATTTATAATTCTTTTAAAGTCTTGAAGGAGCTCTAGTAAAGAAACAAAATGAATTTGCATCCATGATTAAGTTTATGCTTTGCATAACCATGTTTACCTTCTATGTCATCACTAAATTTTCAAGAATGAATAAATGAACTTGCATTTCTCATGTTTAAATTCCAAGCTTGTATTTCATGTTTATGTTTCAAGTCATCGCTTAATCTTTCAAGATAATAAAGAGGTTGCATCTCATATTTAATTTATGCTCTCACTATATTTTATAATGGCTAAAAGAATCAACGCATGGCATGTTTATTTTATGCCATCACCTAAAGATCCTAGAGCTCAAAGACTTGCCCATGTATCACAAGCAAAGAAATATGATTATTGGAGTTAAAGAATTTATTCTTTAAAAAGTCTTGAGATTGGAGCTTAAAAAGATGTAATAATAATATTCTCTTCTCCCTCTCCTGGTCCTGTGCGGACTACCGCCTCGGTTTCTTAATATTCTCTTCTCCTCTATCGTCCTGTGCGGACTACGGCCGCTCCGGTTTCTTAATATTCTCTTCTCCCTCTACTGGTCCTGTGCGGACTACCGCCGCTCCGGTTTCTTAATATTTTCTTCTCCCTCTCCTGGTCCTGTGCGGATTACCGCCGCTCAGTTTCTTGTATCATGTTTATATTTCAAGTTCTTGCATCATGTTTAATTTTCAAGTCATCACCTTAAATCTTAAAGATAAAGAAATGGAATTGCATATCATGTTTATAATTCCAAGCTATCACCTTATAAAGATAAGATTAAAATAAGGTTGCATAGCATGTTTATAATTCTAAGATGTCACCTAAATCTCTAAAGCTCAAGACTTACTCCTTTTATCTTAAGTGAGAATTTTAATTGTGAAGATCCTCCCAAATTTGACAAAAGAACTAGTTTCTAAATGAGTTTTAAGGCTTTGCAAGGATTTTACGGGAACTAGTATTTTATATGCACTTAAAATATGATTCTATGTAATTGCATGAGGTTCATGATTCGCCACTGATCTGAGTTTAGTATCAATGTGTGATAATGATTTGATATGATTGAAGTTGTGATAATTATGGTTTATTGTTAAGAGAATGATTCATAATTGGTTTAGTAACTAATTAGTTCTATAATTGATAATTCTATGTAAGGATTGGATGCTTATTAAGTACTTGATATCATTGAATGATTTCCTGGCTTGCATGTTATAGTTCTTTGTTGCAAATAATGAGAATGCTTGTACATGAAATGTTCTTTATTATGTAAAATTTACCTTTGTTGCTAGAAGAAAGTGTATCATTGTAAAAGTGTAATTTGGAAAGGTTCTGGCTAAGGAAAGACTTGGTATTTAAGCGTGTCCATTGTGACCCACCTCTCTTTCCTGGGAATCTCCCATATGCATGATTACAGTTGATATATATTATTCTAGCTTAAGACTATAAATGAGAAAATGTTATGATGTTTATGAATTGTATTACGATATAACATGCAAAGATTTAATGATGACTTAAACTTATAAGAAAATGATCCTTTGGAACCATCAGAGTATAGGTGGTGAAAAGGTGATTTTAGCCGCCTAACCCGTTCTCTCAAAAGGGTAGAGTCGGGACTTTAGCTTATCAAAAGGGATAAGTATATGCTAGTGACGACTAGTAAAATATGAGCTCATAACCTAAATTACTCCCAAAAGGGTGGAGTATAGGGTGGCCCAAGGAAAATAATGATGATGATAAGATTTTAAGTCATCAAAGGCACTAAAGAAATGAAATATGTGCACTGTGTCCATGTGTAGCTAATATTATATGACGTTCTTTTATGCATGTTATTTTGATAATGATGATGAGGAATATGATGTAATGATAAAGGAAATGTTCATTGTAAATATGACATGTTAAGAATAAGATGCATTATAAGACGCATGATTAAAAATTGACGAACCTCGGTTAAGTATTTGTCCGAACTTAAAATGAATCTTTGCATGCTCACTATTTTAGAATAATCCCGAGGTTCCTGGGAACTTTGATGATGACACTGTAGAAGGAGGTACCCTACTGAGAATTCTTTAGCAAGATTCTCACTCCCTTTTCTTTATTTCCGTCATTGTCTCCAGATTCAAATGGCGACATTCGTCTGCTCGTTGATACCCCTACTTGGGAATTCCACTATGATCGTGCATCGCTCGTATCATTTTGAAGGAAGGTCTTGCTTGATTCGTGTTTTTATTTACATAGGTCGTCCATTTGCACATCCTGTCCCTAGTTATCGATTTTCTCCCACTTCTCCCTATGGCGATGAAATGGTTTTCAAACATGCACGCCCACTTGATGAAAGGATGTTACGTTCTTATCCCGCTTCATCTGCTGTCCATGGATTTCCAGTATGTTCCCGAGACGAGATATTCTAAACTGATCCTTCAGAGGACACTCCTACTCATGTATATTCTGAGAGCTGCTCCTACTCCCACACGTGTAAGAGAGGGTAGTGAGGAAACAAGTTGTTCAGCCGAGGTTAGCGAGAAAGGCCGTCCATGCGACCCCACTGGTGCATCTCGTGTGTCCCGTCCCGAGGGAGCTCATCAGTGGATCGGATTTATTCCCCCATTTCCAGGACAGTGGCCATAGAAGGTTCTTAGTAGATTTATGTGTGATCATGCACCCTAGTTTTAGGATAACCTTCCCGGCTTATGGAGTTATCTAGTTTAGGGGCATGTATTTCCTTAAGTATATTTTCTTTTATGGGTTTGCATAAGATAATGATGTATGAACATAACCCACCCTTTGAGTGAGGTTATTGTATGTAAATATATGCTATAATGTGCTTATGGATGTTATATGATGGAGCCTAAGTGATATGATGTGATATATTCTTAAACGTCTTATTATACCCCGCTTACTCGTTCACGTTGTACTCGGCTCATGTTTTCAATTATGTGTTTAAAAAAAAAATGGCTCGTAATTTCACTAAGTATTTTCAAATTATGAAGAAAGAACCAAAGCAAGGAGTAAAGTCTAGTCATTAATCAGATTCAACCTAGGTGTATCTGGTTAATTACTAGGGTGTTACAACCATTAAATCTTTGCATGTTATATCATAATACAATTCATAAACATCATAACACTTTCTCATTTATAGTCTTAAGCTAGAATAATATATATCAACTGTAATCATGCATATGGGAGATTCCCAGGAAAGAGAGGTGGGTCACAATGGACACGCTTAAATACCAAGTCTTTCCTTAGCCAGAACCTTTCCAAATTACACTTTTACAATGATACACTTTCTTCTAGCAACAAAGGTAAATTTTACATAATAAAGAACATTTCATGTATAAGCATTCTCATTATTTGCAATAGCAACTATAACATGCAAGCCAGGAAATCATTCAATGATATCAAGTACTTAATAAGCATCCAATCCTTACATAGAATTATCAATTATAGAACTAATTAGTTACTAAACCAATTATGAATCATTCTCTTAACAATAAACCATAATTATCACAACTTCAATCATATCAAATCATTATCACACATTGATACTAAACTCAGATCAGTGGCCGAATCATGAACCTCATGCAATTACATAGAATCATATTTTAAGTGCATATAAAATACTAGTTCTAGTAAAATCCTTGCAAAGCCTTAAAACTCATTTAGAAACTAGTTCTTTTGTCAAATTTGGGAGGATCTTCACAATTAAAATTCTCACTTAAGATAAAAGGAGTAAGTCTTGAGCTTTAGAGATTTAGGTGACATCTTAGAATTATAAACATGCTATGCAACCTTATTTTAATCTTATCTTTATAAGGTGATAGCTTGGAATTATAAACATGATATGCAATTCCATTTCTTTATCTTTAAGATTTAAGGTGATGACTTGAAAATTAAACATGATGCAAGAACTTGAAATATAAACATGATACAAGAAACTGGAGCGGCGGTAATCCGCACAGAGGACGATAGAGGAGAAAAGAATATTAAGAAACCGGAGCGGTAGTCATACAGGACCGATAGAGGAGAAGAGAATTATTATTACATCTTTTAAGCTCCAATCTCAAGACTTTTTAAAGAATAAATTCTTTAACTCCAATAATCATATTTCTTTGCTTGTGATACATGGGCAAGTCTTTGAGCTCTAGGATCCTTACGTGATGGCATAAAATAAACATGCCATGCGTTGATTCTTTTCGCCATTATAAAATATAGTGAGAGCATAAATTAAATATGAGATGCAACCTCTTTATTATCTTGAAAGATTAAGTGATGGCTTGAAATATAAACATGAAATACAAGCTTGGAATTTAAACATGAGAAATGCAAGTTCATTTATTCATTCTTGAAAATTTAGTGATGACATAGAAGGTAAACCTGGTTATGCAAAGCATAAACTTAATCATGGATGCAAATTCATTTTGTTTCTTTACTAGAGCTCCTTCAAGACTTTAAAAGAATTATAAATTCAACCCAATACATATCTTAACAAGAAATAAAACATAAAAGGAATATACATCTTTCAAGTTCTAAACTAAAAATCTTTGTTTTAGCATCATAAAGCATTATTCTTTAAAGTTTGGCATCAAGTGGAATTTTCAAGCTTTAGAGGCCTAACTTGTGATGGATTTACAACCCACCCTCAAGGTCCTCATCATCAAGCCATCATCTTAGTTCCACCTAGGCCATATGGTTGAATTGGTTAAAGAAAAATTGAAGAGGAAAACCAAAATGAAAAGCTAAGGTAAGTTCATAATTTCATCATTTTGAGCTAAAAACACAACTCCTCAAAGCATAGAAATAAATTTAGAAACTACTCCCTACCTAATTTGAGTTGAAGAAGAGGAAGAGAACTTGGTTTCTGGAAATGAAATGAAACAAAATCTCTTTGAAAAAATTGAAGAAAGAATTTAGCCAAAGAGGAGGAAGAAAGAAAGTTTTTGGTGCTCCTAAAAACTAGTTATGAACCAAGCATTCCAAGACCACTCAAGTAAGCCTATTTATAGAAGATTTTGAGGCTTCTAATTGGCCAAAATGATGAGGTAGTGGATGGAATTTTGTAGGAGAAATAAGGGAGGAAAAATCATTTTAGACAAAGTTGTATGAAATTAAGGAATTATGTCTCTTATGGTGACATTTTGGCATTTTGTTTTAGTGCAAATTTTGGCAATAATTCAGCTGCATAATGGCATCAATAATTTCATCCATTACAGCCCAAAGAAGTGAAATTTGTGTGTTCCATGCATTATTTAGGTGTAGGCAAGGTATTCATGTAATTTAGAGAATTTACGGTTAAGGGTTTAAGTGAATTAGTAAGCAATTTGGGTGTTTTTGAGCAATTTTGGGTTCTAATCAATCTAAATACATAATTTTGACTCTAGATTAATATTTAGAATTTAATAAGCTTTAATTTGAGCCTAATATTGCTTAGGTTTTGGTATACGAATCAAAAATCCTGAAATTCGCAAAACTGCCCAAAAACAGGGGCAAAATCGTACTTTCACTTAAAAACTGCCCGAGGCCACCCAAGCTTAACCAATGGTTAATCATGGCTTAAAAACACATTTTAAAACATTTTAGTGAGGTTCGGGCTCAGTCGGCACGCACATCGGAGTTAAAACAGCCACAGGGGCGTTTTGGTCATTTCGCGCGTCGGAACTCAAAATTGAGATCCTTCTGCTCTATTAACACACATAACACAAAGAATCCCTTATTATCCTCAAAATATCCCCTTGAGAATAGGTGCGGCCCACGATCCTCATTTTCTGAGTAAAATAACTTCAGGGGCATTTTGGTCATTTTATACGTACAGAAATTCGGGATTTGCGATTCTCGCATGAATCGTTCCTAACCTCTCTTCTAATGTTATATTCCTTTATTGAGGATTGTTCGGCCTCAAATCTTATGTAATAATTACCTACAGTAATTCGGTAATTGAGTAATTTCTAATGACAGTAAAAATTACAGTAAAAATTGGGGCGTTACATTACTCCCCTCCTTAAAAAGAATTTCGCCCCGGAAATTCGTTACTTGAGAACAACTTGGGGTATTGTGCTTTCATGTTTTATTCCAGCTCCCATGTAAGTTCTTCGGTTTCACCCTGTCCCCATGCTACTTTGACCAGGGGTACAAATTTTGTTCCTTAACTGCTTAACTCCTCGGTCGACAATTCTCGTGGGTAGTAAGTTAAATGTCAGGTTATCTCTTAATTGTACATGTTCTGGCTCTAGTACATGACTCGGGTCAGATTGATACTTTCTTAACTGAGAGACATGGAAAACATCATGAAGGTTGGATAGACTCGGGGGTAGGGCTATACGATAGGCTACAAGTCCTACTTTGGTAAGGATTTCAAACAGACCAAGAAATCTGGGGCTCAATTTCTTTACTTTTATTGCTCGGCCTATGCCTGTGGTGGGGGTGATCCTTAGGAACACGTGGTCCCCTTCTTGAAAATCTAGCGGTTTTCGCCGCTTGTCCGCATAGTTTATCTGTCGACTTTGAGCAGTAAGAATCTTATCCCTAATCTTCTTGATTTGTTCCGTTGTTTCCCTCACAATATCAGGTCCGAGTAAACTTTGCTCTCCTAGTTCATACCAACATAAGGGAGATTGACATTTCCGTCCATAGAGGGCCTCATACGGTGCCATACCGATACTTGCATGATAACTGTTGTTATATGCAAATTCAATCGATGGCAGGTACTTATCCCAACTTCCCCTTTGATCTAAAACACATGCCCTTAACATATCCTCCAAGGTTTGGATAGTTCTTTCAGATTGACCGTTTGTTTGGGGGTGATAGGCCGTGCTTAGACACAGCTTTGAACCAAATGCCTTTTGAAAGGCTCCCCAAAATCGTGACGTAAACCGCGGATCCCGGTCCGAGATTATCGTCGACGGCACCCCATGTAACCTTACTATCTCCTGAATATATAATTGTGCTAACCTATCCAAGGAATAAGTCACCTTAATAGGTAAAAAGTGGGCTGACTTCGTCAATCGATCCACGATTACCCATATGGTATCATGATTCATTTGGGTCCTCGGTAATCCAGTTACAAAATCCATGGAGATACTATCCCACTTCCACTCAGGGATCGACAGAGGTTGCAGCATTCCAGAGGGCTTTTGGTGTTCAATCTTCACCTTTTGACACACCAAGCACTTACTCACCCATGTGCACACATCTTTCTTTATTCCAGGCCACCAGAACATCTTCTTCAAATCTTGATACATCTTGGTGGCACCAGGATGAAGGGTAAAATGGCTCTTATGGGCTTCCTCCAAAATATCCTTTCGGAGGCCACCACTAGCAGGTACACATATTCGACCTTTAAACCTCCACAAATCGTCCATTCCTTGGGTAAAACCTATCAACTTTCCTCCCTTCACTGCCCCTAAAGTCTCTTGAAACTCAGCACCGTCCCCTTGAGCTTGAGCAATCCTTTCTTTGAACTCACTTGTCACTCTAAGATGACAAGCTCTGATGCCCTTAGTGGTCAAAGTCATTCCTAGGTTTAAGTCCCTAAATTGCTCAATCAATTCAACCTCCTTCACCATCAAACGGGACACTTGTAAGGACTTCCTACTCAAAGCATCAGCTACTACATTAGCTTTACCAGGATGGTAGTTCAATCCAAAATCATAATCTTTCAAGAACTCCATCCATCGCCTTTGCCTCATGTTTAGCTCTTTTTGATCAAAGAGATATTTCAAACTCTTGTGATCGAAAAACACCTCAAACTTAACTCCATATAAATGGTGTCTCCAAATCTTTAGAGCAAACACGACGGTAGCTAACTCAAGGTCATGGGTAGGGTAGTTTGCCTCATGTGGCTTGAGTTGTCTTGATGCATAGGCCACCACTTGCCTATCTTGCATCAATACACAACCTAAACCCTTTTTTGAAGCATCACAATACACCTCGAAAGGCACATTGGGGTCGGGTAACACTAAAACAGGGGTTGAGGTTAGCTTGTGTTTTAACTCTTGAAAGCTCTTTTCATACTTCGGGATCCATGAAAAAGGGGTGTTCTTCCTAGTCAGCTTGGTCAAAGATAGGGAAATCTGGGAAAATCCCTTGATAAATCGACGGTAATAACCGGCTAAACCCAAAAAGCTCCTTACTTCAGTTACAGTGGTTGGTCTTTCCCAGTTTACTACCGCTTCTACCTTACTAGGATCTACAGCAATTCTTTTCTTAGATACTACATGCCCTAAAAATTGCACCTTATCCAACCAAAACTCACACTTGGAAATCTTGGCATATAGTTTCTTTTCCTTCAAGATCTCCAGTACTATGGTCAGGTGGCATTCATGCTCTTCATGGGTCTTAGAATATATGAGAATGTCATCAATAAAGACAACTATAAACTGATCTAAATAGGGTCGAAAGATCCTATTCATGTAATCCATAAAAATAGCTGGAGCATTGGTTAACCCAAAGGACATTACTGCAAACTCAAAATGGCCGTATCGAGTGCGAAAGGCGGTTTTAGGTATGTCTTCATCTCTCACTCTAATTTGATGGTAGCCTGACCTCAAATCTATCTTAGAAAACACTACCGCACCTTTCAGTTGGTCCATCAAATCATCAATCCTAGGCAGAGGATACTTGTTTTTCACCGTTACTTTATTCAACTGCCTATAATCTACACACATCCTCATACTCCCATCCTTTTTCTTTACAAACAACACAGGGCTCCCAAGGTGATGCACTAGGCCTAACAAACTTTTTCTCCAATAAATCTTCCAATTGAGTTTTTAACTCGGTCAATTCTAATGGGGACATCCTGTATGGGGCTATGGATATAGGTCCCGCACCCTAAGCAATTCTATGGAAAACTCTATCTCTCTTGGGAAACTCGTATCTCATCTGGAAATACTTCAGGATAATTTCTTACTATTGGTATCTCATCGATACTTTGCTCAAAGTCTACATCACTAGCGGCTAAGAAAATGTAACCTTTACTCTCACCCTTACCACAGTCCATTTCCACCTTGATTATGTAAAGACTTATGGGTTTCTTAGGTTCAATAGGAACAGGAAGAAAAGTGATGGTTTTCTCATAACAGTTTAATCAGACACGGTTGGCCTCAAGCCAATCCATGCCAAGAATCACATCTAAACCTCGCATGGGTAAACAAATAAGATCTAAAACAAAGGATCTATTATCTATAATAAAACTACAATCTAAACAACATTTACAAGTCCTAACGGGGTTTCCAAATCGGGGTAGAAACAATAAGGTCAAAAGGAAGCTCAGTCATAGGTAAATTAAGGCTTTTAACACATGAATGGGAGATAAAAGAATGAGAAGCGCCAGAATCATATAGTACAATTAAGTCTTTACCATGCATATTACCCTTACCTTCCATGAGATTTCGTGACTTCGTTGTTTCTTCAAAGATTAACAAAGAAATACCCTTCCCTGGTATTGCGGCTTGGGATTGGGGGTTGGCGGGTTCCTTTCCATGCATTCTCGGGAGTAATGACCTGGTTTTCCACACCGATAGCACACGTTTGTTCCGGCTCGACATGGCATGCTCCCATGATTCTTGCCGCACTTGGGACATTCCATGGATGGCGCAGGCCGTGGAGGTACTTCTTTGGACCTCTTTGTGGTGCTTTCCCTTTATTGTTGTTATTGTTGTTGTTGCGATTATTCTTGCGGTTATTGTTATAGCGGTTGTTATTATAGCGGTTGTTGTTGTTTGGCCTTCCTTGTTGAAAATTTCTTTGTGTCCCTTGTGCTCTTGATTGAGGCGGAAATGGAGGTCGATTCTGCCTCTTGAACTGCTGACCTTGAGGTGTCAACTTTTTGGTAATATTATCTGACTTTGGGGTGTTTAGTTTTCTCTGACCTTCTTCAATAATCTGACATTTGTTAACTAGGGTAGAAAAATCCCTAATCTCCAAATGTGCAACTGCCACATTAAGTTCCGCCTTCAACCCTGACTCGTATTTAATGCATTTCCAGTACTCATCAGGATTTCCTTGGTACATTCTTGAGAACTTAATGAGTTCTTCAAATCTGGCAGTGTACTGGGCCACATTCATATTCCCCTGGACAAGTTGCATGAATTCAATGTCCTTGGCATTTCTAACTGACTCTGGAAAGTACTTTTCGTAAAAATGGACCTTGAATAGTTCCCAATCAATGTCCACGTCGGTCGTCTCCAGGAGTCTTCGAACACCTGCCCACCGAACCGCATCACCCTCAAGCATATGAGTAGCGAAGGTGACCTTTTGCTCCTCGAGCATGGGACTACAAACAAAGACCTTCTCAATATTCGAGATCCATTCATCTGCAATATTTGGATTCTGTCCCCTTGAAAACCGTGGGTTTGCCTTACGAAACTCCCTGAAACAGGCATGTTCAGGAATCTCATGTCCTTGATTCATATTGGCTTGACGATCCTGATCCATTCGTTCCATCATCATTCTCATGGTCCTTGCTACGTCGCGGAGTGCTTCGGGTGTCTCGTTGTCTTGATTATTCTGTGCTGCGCTCCTAATCTGTTGTCGACGTGCCATTGGTCCCTATACACACAAAACAGCAACACTGAGGTGATCAGGCCCAATATTCCATGCAAAGTGAGCAAGTTACCATGGCACTTTCAACATACAGTAGTCATGTATTTCTAACCCTCAAGCTCATCCTAATGATAAACATCTACACATGACGTCACTAACGTATTATGCTTTAGAAGCATAGCTAGTCCAATCCTCAGGCTCCATGAGAATCGAACTGCTCTGATACCAAAATGTAACACCCTAGTAATTAACCAGATACACCTAGGTTGAATCTGATTAATGACTAGACTTTAAAAATCATTTTAGACAAAGTTGTATGAAATTAAGGAATTATGTCTCTTATGGTGACATTTTGGCATTTTGTTTTAGTGCAACTTTTGGCAATAATTCAGCTGCATAATGGCATCAATAATTTCATCCATTACAGCCCAAAGAAGTGAAATTTGTGTGTTCCATGCATTATTTAGGTGTAGGCAAGGTATTCATGTAATTTAGAGAATTTACGGTTAAGGGTTTAAGTGAATTAGTAAGCAATTTGGGTGTTTTTGAGCAATTTTGGGTTCTAATCAATCTAAATACATAATTTTGACTCTAGATTAATATTTAGAATTTAATAAGCTTTAATTTGAGCCTAATATTGCTTAGGTTTCGGTATACGAATAAAAAATCCCAAAATTCGCAAAATCCCAAAAGCAGGGCAAAATCGTACTTTCACTTAAAAGCGCCGAGGCCACCCGAGCTTAACCAATGGTTAATCATGGCTTAAAAACACATTTTAAAACATTTTAGTGAGGTTCGAGCTCAGTCAGCACGCACATCGGAGTTAAAGCGACCTTGAGGCGTTTTGGTCATTTCGCGCGTCGGAACTTAAAATTTAGATCCTTCTGCTCTATTAACACACATAACACAAACAATCCCTTATTATCCTCAAAATATCCCCTTGAGAATAGGTGCGGCCCATGATCCTCATTTTCTGAGTAAAATAACTTCAGGGCATTTTGGTCATTTTATACGTACAGAAATTCGGGATTTGCGACTCTCGCATGAATCGTTCCTAACCTCTCTTCTAATGTTATATTCCTTTATTGAGGATTGTTCGGCCTCAAATCTTATGTAATAATTACCTACGGTAATTCGGTAATTGAGTAATTTCTAATGACAGTAAAAATTACAGTAAAAATTGGGGCGTTACACCCTCTTTGCCAAATCTACCTCCATTCTAAGAGAAGATTTGTTCGGCTCATTTCCTTGCAAAAGATCAAGCTTCCTCTTTAAAAAAGAAAACATATTTGGTAGGGATTTTGTTTTATGTTCGTTCTTTTGTTCTTCTTCCTTTTCTTTTCGGGTTTGATAGTGGTTGTTGGTTAAGACCATAGCTTGATGATGAGGGTCCTTGATGTTGGTTGTGTTGCCATCATGTTTTTGACCTCTAGAGCTCAAGGCTTGATTTTTGGTTTCAAAAGAATATGAAAAGATAGAATGTTTGTTGGTTTTCTTTGGTTGTTTTTCTTTTGAGCTTGATGATGAGTCTAAGCAATGAGGTTCTTGGAACCATGGTATTGATGGACTCTAAGGACATTTCCATTTTGTAAGATTGATTGGGGCTAAAGAGTTCATTCTTTTAAAAGTCTTGAGTTTGGAGCTTAATGAGATATGAAAATGGAATGCATTCATGTTTATGTTTCAAGCTCTTGCATTTCATGTTTATATTCCTAGTCATGCATATCATGTTTATATTCCAAGTTACCACCTAAAATCTTAAAGATAAGAAAGTAGACTTGCATTTTCATGTTTATATTTCAAGTCTTGCATGTTTATATTTCAAGTTATCACCTAAGCCTTAAAGACTTAAAATGAACTTGCATTCTCATATTTATATTTCAAATCTTGCACATCATATTTATATTTCCAAGTTCTCACCTTATAATGATAAAGATTAAAATGAGACTTTTATAGCATGTTTATGATTCTAGCCATCACCTAAAATCTCTAAAGCTCAAGACTTGCCTCTTATATCTTAAATGGAAATTTTGTTCATGGATACCTTTTGATATATATAAATTTCAATCAAATGAGGATTTGGGTTTTGAAGTTAGTTTTATCTTTTTTTGAGGCTTGAATCTTGCTTCTATGATGTACAAAGAATTATTGAAAGATTTAGAAACTGAAGATGAGTAAAAATATGATTTCTAAGTGATTAGAAACCTATTAATGAAATCTTTAGTTTTAATGACGAGTTTGTTTTGATTTGTGAAAATATGAGTATGATTTCAAAGGAAATATTGGAATGATGTCTTAAAATGGTTTTAGAATGAAAAGGAAACTTAAAGTGTATGAAAACTTTAGTTTTTCAACTTCTAGAGTTGCTGGTAATCAATTACCACACACTGTAATTGATTACCAGGATGTTTCCTTGTGCTCAGAAGGCTTTTTTAACACTAGTAATCGATTACATAGCATATGTAATTGATTAATAGTAGGTTGCTTGTAACGCCCCAATTTTACTGTCATTAGAAATTACCGAATTACTGTAGGTAATTATTACATAAGATTTGAGGCCGAACAATCCTCAATAAAAGAATATAACATTAGAAGAGAGGTTAGGAGCGATTCATGCGAGAGTCGCAAATCCCGAATTTCTGTACGTATAAAATGACCAAAATGCCCCTGAAGTTATTTTACTCAGAAAATGAGGATTGTGGGCCCCACCTATTCTCAAGGGGATATTTTGATGATAATAAGGGATTGTTTGTGTTATGTGTGTTAATAGAGCAGAAAGATCTCAATTTTGAGTTCCAACGCGCGAAATGACCAAAACGCCCCTGCGGCTGTTTTAACTCCGATGTGCGTGCCGACTGAGCCCGAACCTCACTAAAATGTTTTAAAATTTGTTTTTAAGCCATGATTAACCATTGGTTAAGCTCAGGTGGCCTCGGGCAGTTTTTAAGTGAAAGTATGATTTTGCCCCTATTTTTGGGCAGTTTTGCGAATTTCGGGATTTTTGATTCGTATACCGAAACCTAAGCAATATTAGGCTCAAATTAAAGCTTATTAAATTCTAAATATTAATCTAGAGTCAAAATTATGTATTTAGATTGATTAGAACCCAAAATTGCTCAAAAACACCCAAATTGCTTACTAATTCACTTAAGCCCTTAACCGTAAATTCTCTAAATTACATGAATACCTTGCCTACACCTAAATAATGCATGGAACACACAAATTTCACTTCTTTGGGCTGTAATGGACAAAATTATTGATGCCATTATGCAGCTGAATTATTGCCAAAAGTTGCACTAAAACAAAATGCCAAAATGTCACCATAAGAGACATAATTCCTTAATTTCATACAACTTTGTCTAAAATGATTTTTCCTCCCTTATTTCTCCTGCAAAATTCTGCCAACTACCTCCTCATTTTGGCCAATTAGAAGCCTCAAAAGCTTCTATAAATAGGCTTGCTTGAGTGGTCTTGGAATGCTTTGTTCATAACTAGTTTTTAGGAGCACCAAAAACTTTCTTTCTTCCTCTTCTTTGGCTGAATTCTTTCTTCAATTTTTCAAAGAGATTTTGTTTCATTTCACTTCAAGAAATCAAGTTCTCTTCCTCTTCTTCAACTCAGATTAGGTAGGGAGTAGTTTCTAAATTTATTTCTATGCTTTGAGGAGTTGTGTTTTTAGCTCAAAATGATGAAATTATGAACTTACCTTAGCTTTTCATTTCGGTTTTCCTCTTCATTTTTCTTTAACCAATTCAGCCATATGGCCTAGGTGGAACTAAGATGATGGCTTGATGATGAGGACCTTGAGGGTGGGTTGTAAATCCATCACAAGTTAGGCCTCTAAAGCTTGAAAATTCCACTTGATGCAAAACTTTAAAGAATAATGCTTTATGATGCTAAAACAAAGATTTTTAGTTTAGAACTTGAAAGATGTATTTTCCAAGCTTGTATTTCATGTTTATGTTTCAAGTCATCACTTAATCTTTCAAGATAATAAAGAGGTTGCATCTCATATTTAATTTATGCTCTCACTTTATTTTATAATGGCTAAAAGAATCAACGCATGACATGTTTATTTTATGCCATCACCTAAAGATCCTAGAGGTCAAAGACTTGGCCATGTATCACAAGCAAAGAAATATGATTATTGGAGTTAAAGAATTTATTCTTTAAAAAGTCTTGAGATTGGAGTTTAAATAATTCTCTTTTCCCTTCACCGGTCCTATGCGGACTACCGCCGCTCCGGTTTCTTAACATTCTCTTCTCCCTTCACCGGTCCTGTGCGGACTACTGCTGCTCCGGTTTCTTAATATTCTCTTCTCCCTCTGCTGGTCCTGTGCGGATTACTGCCGCTCCAGTTTCTTGCATCATGTTTATATTTCAAGTTCTTGCATCATGTTTAATTTTCAAATCATCAACTTAAATCTTAAAGATAAAGAAATGGAATTGCATATCATGTTTATAATTCCAAGCTATCACCTTATAAAGATAAGATTAAAATAAGGTTGCATAGCATGTTTATAATTCTAAGATGTCACCTAAATCTCTAAAGCTCAAGACTTACTCCTTTTATCTTAAGTGAGAATTTTAATTGTGAAGATCCTCCTAAATTTGACAAAAGAACTAGTTTCTAAATGAGTTTTAAGACTTTGCAAGGATTTTACAGGGAACTAGTATTTTATATGCACTTAAAATATGATTCTACGTAATTGCATGAGGTTCATGATTCGGCCATTGATCTGAGTTTAGTATCAATGTATGATAATGATTTGATATGTTTGAAGTTGTGATAATTATGGTTTATTGTTAAGAGAATGATTCACTGCATGTTAGAGATAAAACTAGCTCCCTAGAACAACCGAAGAGCTAGAATTTACCTAGTTTTTGACCCCTTTAAGTTTAGCCAATGCCAAATCTGTTTTAGTATGTTATAATTCTGTCTAGGATTAGTTAGCCACGAAAAATTTGGTATCAATTAGACTAGCATTGATCCCGAACACCAAATGTAACGCCCCAATTTTTACTGTAATTTTTACTGTCATTAGAAATTACTCAATTATCGAATTACCGTAGGTAATTATTACATAAGATTTGAGGCCGAACAATCCTCAATAAAGGAATATAACATTAGAAGAGAGGTTAGGAACGATTCATGCGAGAGTCGCAAATCCGAATTTACATGCGTATAAAATGACCAAAATGCCCCTGAAGTTATTTTACTCAGAAAATGAGGATCGTGGGCCCCACCTATTCTCAAGGGGATATTTTGAGGATAATAAGGGATTGTTTGTGTTATGTGTGTTAATAGAGCGGAAGGATCTCAACTTTGAGTTCCTTGAAATAATGACCAAAACGCCCCTGTGGTGTTTTAACTCCGATGTGCGTGCCGACTGAGCCCGAACCTCACTAAAATGTTTTAAAATGTGTTTTTAAGCCATGATTAACCATTGGTTAAGCTCGGGTGGCCTCGGGCAAGTTTTTAAGTGAAAGTACGATTTTGCCCCTGCTTTTGGGCGCTTTGCGAATTTCGGGATTTTTGATTCAGATATCAAACCTAAGCAATATTAGGCTCAAATTAAAGCTTATTAAATTCTAAATATTAATCTAGAGTCAAAATTATGTATTTAGATTGATTAGAACCCAAAATTGCTCAAAAACACCCAAATTGCTTACTAATTCACTTAAACCCTTAACCGTAAATTCTCTAAATTACATGAATACCTTGCCTACACCTAAATAATGCATGGAACACACAAATTTCACTTCTTTGGGCTGTAATGGACGAAATTATTGATGCCATTATGCAGCTGAATTATTGCCAAAAGTTGCACTAAAACAAAATGTCAAAATGTCACCATAAGAGACATAATTCCTTAATTTCATACAACTTTGTCTAAAATGATTTTTCCTCCCTTATTTCTCCTGCAAAATTCCATCCACTACCTCATCATTTTGGCCAATTAGAAGCCTCAAAATCTTCTATAAATAGGCTTGCTTGAGTGGTCTTGGAATGCTTGGTTCATAGCTAGTTTTTAAGAGCACCAAAAACTTTCTTTCTTCCTCCTCTTTGGCTGAATTCTTTCTTCAATTTTTCAAAGAGATTTTGTTTCATTTCACTTCAAGAAACCAAGTTCTCTTCCTCTTCTTCAACTCAGATTAGGTAGGGAGTAGTTTCTAAATTTATTTCTATGCTTTGAGGAGTTGTGTTTTTAGCTCAAAATGATGAAATTATGAACTTGCCTTAGCTTTTCATTTTGGTTTTCCTCTTCAATTTTTCTTTAACCAATTCAACCATATGGCCTAGGTGGAACTAAGATGATGGCTTGATGATGAGGACCTTGAGGGTGGGTTGTAAATCTATCACAAGTTAGGGCTCTAAAGCTTGAAAATTCCACTTGATGCAAAACTTTAAAGAATAATGCTTTATGATGCTAAAACAAAGATTTTTAGTTTAGAACTTGAAAGATGTATTTTTCCTTTTATGTTTTATTTCTTGTTAAGATATATATTGGGTTGAATTTATAATTCTTTTAAAGTCTTGAAGGAGCTCTAGTAAAGAAACAAAATGAATTTGCATCCATGATTAAGTTTATGCTTTGCATAACCATGTTTACCTTCTATGTCATCACTAAATTTTCAAGAATGAATAAATGAACTTGCATTTCTCATGTTTAAATTCCAAGCTTGTATTTCATGTTTATGTTTCAAGTCATCGCTTAATCTTTCAAGATAATAAAGAGGTTGCATCTCATATTTAATTTATGCTCTCACTATATTTTATAATGGCTAAAAGAATCAACGCATGGCATGTTTATTTTATGCCATCACCTAAAGATCCTAGAGCTCAAAGACTTGCCCATGTATCACAAGCAAAGAAATATGATTATTGGAGTTAAAGAATTTATTCTTTAAAAAGTCTTGAGATTGGAGCTTAAAAAGATGTAATAATAATATTTTCTTCTCCCTCTCGGTCTGTGCGGACTACATACTCAGGTTTCTTAATATTCTCTTCTCCCTCTCTGGTCTGTGCGGACTACATAGCTCCGGTTTCTTAATATTCTCTTCTCCCTCTCTTGGTCTGTGTGCGGACTACATCGCTCAGGTTTCTTAATATTTTCTTCTCCTCTCTTGGTCTGTGCGGATTACACGCTCCAGTTTCTTGTATCATGTTTATATTTCAAGTTCTTGCATCATGTTTAATTTTCAAGTCATCACCTTAAATCTTAAAGATAAAGAAATGGAATTGCATATCATGTTTATAATTCCAAGCTATCACCTTATAAAGATAAGATTAAAATAAGGTTGCATAGCATGTTTATAATTCTAAGATGTCACCTAAATCTCTAAAGCTCAAGACTTACTCCTTTTATCTTAAGTGAGAATTTTAATTGTGAAGATCCTCCCAAATTTGACAAAAGAACTAGTTTCTAAATGAGTTTTAAGGCTTTGCAAGGATTTTACGGGGAACTAGTATTTTATATGCACTTAAAATATGATTCTATGTAATTGCATGAGGTTCATGATTCGGCCACTGATCTGAGTTTAGTATCAATGTGTGATAATGATTTGATATGATTGAAGTTGTGATAATTATGGTTTATTGTTAAAAGAATGATTCATAATTGGTTTAGTAACTAATTAGTTCTATAATTGATAATTCTATGTAAGGATTGGATGCTTATTAAGTACTTGATATCATTGAATGATTTCTGGCTTGCATGTTATAGTTCTTTGTTGCAAATAATGAGAATGCTTGTACATGAAATGTTCTTTATTATGTAAAATTTATCTTTGTTGCTAGAAGAAAGTGTATCATTGTAAAAGTGTAATTTGGAAAGGTTCTGGCTAAGGAAAGACTTGGTATTTAAGCGTGTCCATTGTGACCCACCTCTCTTTCTGGGAATCTCCCATATGCATGATTACAGCTTGATATATATTATTCTAGCTTAAGACTATAAATGAGAAAATGTTATGATGTTTATGAATTGTATTATGATATAACATGCAAAGATTTAATGGTGACTTAAACTTATAAGAAAATGATCCTTTGGAACCATCGACTATAGGTGGTGAAAAGGTGATTTTAGCCCCTAACCCGTTCTCTCAAAAGGGTAGAGTCGGGACTTTAGCTTATCAAAAGGGATAAGTATATGCTAGTGACGACTAGTAAAGTATGAGCTCATAACCTAAATTACTCCCAAAAGGGTGGAGTATAGGGTGGCCCAAGGAAAATAATGATGATGATAAGATTTTAAGTCACCAAAGGCACTAAAGAAATGAAATATGTGCACTTTGTGTCCATGTGTAGCTAATATTATATGACGTTCTTTTATGCATGTTATTTTGATAATGATGATGAGGAATATGATGTAATGATAAAGGAAATGTTTATTGTAAATATGACATGTTAAGAATAAGATGCATTATAAGACGCATAATTAAAAATTGACGAACCTCGGTTAAGTATTTGTCCGAACTTAAAATGAATCTTTGCATGCTCACTATTTTAGAATAATCCCGAGGTTCCTGGGGACTTTGATGATGACACTATAGAAGGAGGTACCCTACTGAGAATTCTTTAGCAAGATTCTCACTCCCTTTTCTTTATTTCCATCATTGTCTCCAGATTCAAATGGCGACATTCGTCCTGTTCGTTGATACCCCTACTTGGGAATTCCACTATGATCCTGCATCGCTCGTATCATTTTGAAGGGAGGTCTTGTGATTCGTGTTTTTATTTACATAGGTCGTCCATTTACACATCCTGTCCCTAGTTATCGATTTTCTCCTACTTCTCCCTATGCCAATGAAATGGTCTTCGTACATGCACGTCCCCGTGATGAAAGGATGTTACGTTCTTATCCCGCTTCATCTGCTGTCCATGGATTTCCAGTATGTTCCCGAGACGAGATATTCTGGCTGATCCTTCAGGACACTCCTACTCATGTATATTCTGAGAGCTCTGCTCCTACTCCCTGCGTGTAAGAGGGTAATGAGGAAGCAGTTGTTCAGCCGAGGTTAGCGAGAAGGCCGTCCATGCGACCCGACTGGTGCATCTCGTGTGTCCCGTCCCAGAGCTCATCGATGGATCGGATTTATTCCCCCATTTCCAGGACAGTGGCCATAGAAGGTTCTTAGTAGATTTATGTGTGATCATGCACCCTAGTTTTAGGATAACCTTCCCGGATTATGAAGTTATCTAGTTTAGGGGCATGTATTTCCTTAAGTATATTTTCTTTTATGGGTTTGCATAAGATAATGATGTATGAACATAACCCACCCTTTGAGTGAGGTTATTGTATGTAAATATATGCTATAATATGCTTATGGATGTTATATGATGGAGCCTAAGTGATATGATGTGATATATTCTTAAACGTCTTATTATACCCCGCTTACTCGTTCACGTTGTACTCGGCTCACGTTTTCAATTATGTGTTTAAAAAAAAAAATGGCTCGTAATTTCACTAAGTATTTTCAAATTATGAAGAAAGAACCAAAGCAAGGAGTAAAGTCTAGTCATTAATCAGATTCAACCTAGGTGTATCTGGTTAATTACTAGGGTGTTACACCAAAAATGAACTTAGCAACTAGAAAACCGTAAAAACAAGATTTCTAGAACTCTAGGGAATGAAATTTATGCATTCTATCTAGAATCTTTAGCAACAATAAGAACCAGGTTTTATTATGTTTAAATAAGGGAGAATAATTCATAATTGGTTTAGTAACTAATTTCAGCATCATAGGGAAAGCTGGTAACAAGAAAGGATTTAAAACATAACTTCTAGCATACCGTAAAACCTTAGGAACAACTTACTACCTATGCTACCCCATTTGATTTAATAGTATTCTTAAGGCCTATAAATAATCGTAAGGATGGTAATAAATCCCTTAGGTGCATAACTAATTAGTTCTATAATTGATAATTCTATGTAAGTATTGGATGCTTATTAAGTACTTGATATCATTGAATGATTTCCTGGCTTGCATGTTATAGTTGCTGTTGCAAATAATGAGAATGCTTATGCATGAAATATTCTTTATTATGTAAAATGTACCTTTGTTGCTAAAAGAAAGTGTATCATTGTAAAAGTGTAATTTGGAAAGGTTCTGGCTAAGGAAAGACTTGGTATTTAAGCGTGTCCATTGTGACCCACCTCTCTTTCCTGGGAATCTCCCAGATGCATGATTATAGTTGATATATATTATTCTAGCTTAAGACTATAAATGAGAAAATGCCATGATGTTTATGAATTGTATTGTGATATAACATGAAAAGATTTAATGGCGACTTAAACTTATAAGAAAATGATCCTTTGGAACTATCAGACTATAGGTGATGAAAAGGTGATTTTAGCCCCCTAACCCGTTCTCTCAAAAGGGTAGAGTTAGGACTTTAGCTCATCAAAAGGGATAAGTATATGCTAGTGACGACTAGTAAAGTATGAGCTCATAACCTAAATTACTTCCAAAAGGGTGGAGTATAGGGTGGCCCAAGGAAAATAATGATGATGATAAGATTTTAAGTCACCTAAGGCACTAAAGAAATGAAATATGTGCACTGTGTCTATGTGTAGCTAATATTATATGACGTTCTTTTATGCATGTTATTTTGATAATGATGATGAGGAATATGATGTAATGATAAAGGAAAAGTTCATTGTAAATATGACATGTTAAAATTATGATGCATTATAAGACGCATGATTAAAAATTGACGAACCTTGGTTAAGTATTTGTCCGAACTTAAAATGAATCTTTGCATGCTCACTATTTTAGAATAATCCCGAGGTTCCTGGGGACTTTGATGATGACATTGTAGAAGGAGGTACCCTCGAGAATTCTTTAGCAAGATTCTCACTCCTTTTCTTTATTTCCGTCATTGTCTCCAGATTCAAATGGCGACATTTGTCCTGTTCGTTGATACCCCTACTTGGGAATTCCACTATGATCCGATGCATCGCTCGTATCATTTTGAAGGAGGTCTTGTGATTCGTGTTTTTATTTACATAGGTCGTCCATTTGCACATCCTGTCCCTAGTTATCGATTTTCTCCTACTTCTCCCTATGGTGATGAAATGGTTTTCGAACATGCACGTCCACTTGATGAAAGGATGTTACGTTCTTATCCCACTTCATTTGTTGTCCATGGATTTCCAGAGTATGTTCCCGAGACGAGATATTCTGAAACTGATCCTTCAGAGGACACTCCTACTCATGTATATTATGAGAGCTCTACTCCTACTCCCACACGTGTAAGAGAGGGTAGTGAGGAAACAGTTGTTCAGCCGAGGTTAGCAAAATGGCCATCCATGCTACCCCAGCCTAGTGCATCTCGCATGTCCCCTCCCGAGGGAGCTCATCAGTGGATCGGATTTATTCCCCCATTTCCAGGACAGTGGCCATAGAAGGTTCTTAGTAGATTTATGTGTGTTCATGCACCCTAGTTTTAGGATAACCTTCCCGGCTTATGGAGTTATCTAGTTTAGGGGCATGTATTTCCTTATGTATATTTTCTTTTATGGGTTTGCATAAGACAATGATGTATGATCATAACCCACCCTTTGAGTGAGGTTATTGTAAGTAAATATATGTTATAATGTGCTTATGGATGTTATATGATGGAGCCAAAGTGATATGATGTGATATATTCTTAAACGTCTTATTATACTCCGCTTACTCGTTCACGTTGTACTCGGCTCACGTTTTCAATTATGTTTTTTTAAAAAAAAAATGGCTCGTAATTTCACTAAGTATTTTCAAATTATGAAGAAAGAACCAAAGCAAGGATTAAAGTCTAGTCATTAATCAGATTCAACCTAGGTGTATTTGGTTAATTACTAGGGTGTTACATTTTGGTATCAGAGCAGTTCGATTCTCATGGAGCCTGAGGATTGGACTGGCTATGCTTCTAAAGCATAATACGTTAGTGATGTCATGTGTAGATGCTTCTCATTAGGATGAGCTTGAGGATTAGAAATACATGACTACTGTATGTTGAAAGTGCCATGGTAACTTGCTCACTTTGCATGGAATATTGGGCCTGATCACCTCAGTGTTGCTGTTTTGTGTGTTTAGGGACCAATGGCACGTCGACAACAGACTAGGAGCGCAGCACAGAATAATCAAGACAACGAGACAGCCGAAGCACTCCGCGACGTAGCAAGGACCATGAGAATGATGATAGAACGAATGGATCAGGATCGTCAAGCCAATATGAATCAAGGACATGAGATTCCTGAACATGCCCGTTT
Source organism: Dalbergia cochinchinensis (assembly GCA_031216125.1). Lineage (NCBI taxonomy): Eukaryota > Viridiplantae > Streptophyta > Magnoliopsida > Fabales > Fabaceae > Dalbergia > Dalbergia cochinchinensis. Next base: position 31,026,507 of record CM062372.1, read on the forward strand.
CAAGGAGCTTCGTAAGACGAACCCACCAGTTTTCAAGGGGACCCTGAATCCAAATATTGCAGATGAATGGATTCGGAATATTGAGAAGGTCTTTGCTGTAGTTCCATGCTCGGAGGAGCAAAGGTCACCTTCGCTACTCATATGCTTGAGGGTGATGCCGTTTACGGTGGGCAGGTGTTCGAAGACTCCTGGAGACGACCGACGTGGACATTGATTGGGAACTATTCAAGGTCCATTTTTACGAAAAGTACTTTCCAGAGTCAGTTAGAAATGCCAAGGACATTGAATTCATGCAACTTGTCCAGGGGAATATGAATGTGGCCCAAGATAACCGCCAGATTTGAAGAACTCATTAAGTTCTCAAGAATGTACCAAGGAAATCTTGATGAGTACTGGAAATGCATTAAATACGAGTCAGGGTTGAAGGCGGAACTTAATGTGGCAGTTGCACATTTGGAGATTAGGGATTTCTCTACCTAGTTAACAAATGTCGGATTATTGAAGAAGGTCAGAGAAAACTAAGCACCCCAAAGTCAGATAATATTACCAAAAAGTTGACACCTCAAAGTCAGCAGTTTAAGAGGCAGAATTGACCTCTATTTCCCCCTCAATCAAGACCACAAGGGCCACAAAGAAATTTTCAACAAGGAAGGCCAAACAACAACAACCGCTATAATAACAACCGCTACAACAATAACCCTAGTAACAATCGCAACAACAACAATAACAACAATAAAGGGAAAGCACCACAAAGAGGTCTAGCAGTACCTCCACGGCCTGCGCCATCCATGGAATGTCCCAAGTGCGGCAAGAATCATGGGAGCATGCCATGTCGAGCCGGAACAAACGTGTGCTATCGGTGTGGAAAACCAGGTCATTACTCCCGGGAATGCACGGAAAGGAACCCGCCAACCCCTAATCCCAAGCCGCAATACCAGGGAAGGGTATTTCTTGTTAATCTTTGAAGAAACAACGAAGTCACGAAATCTCGTGGAAGGTAAGGGTAATATGCATGGTAAAGACTTAATTGTACTATATGATTCTGGCGCTTCTCATTCTTTTATCTCCCATTCATGTGTTAAAAGCCTTAATTTACCTATGGTGAGCTTCCTTTTGACCTTATTGTTTTTACCCATTTGGAAAACCCGTTAGGACTTGTAAATGTTGTTTAGATTGTAGTTTTATTATAGATAATAGATCCTTTGTTTTAGATCTTATTTGCTTACCCATGCGAGGTTTAGATGTGATTCTTGGCATGGATTGGCTTGAGGCCAACCGTGTCTTTGTTATACTGTTATGAGAAAACCATCACTTTTCTTCCTGTACCTATTGAACCTAAGAAACCCATAAGTCTTTACATAAGTGCTGTGGAAATGGATTGTGGTAAGGGTGAGAGTAAAGGTTACATTTTCTTAGCCGCTAGTGATGTAGACTTTGAGCAAAGTATCGATGAGATACCAATAGTAAGAAATTATCCTGAAGTATTTCCAGATGAGATACGAGTTTCCCAAGAGAGAGATAGAGTTTTCCATAGAATTGCTTCCGGTGCAGGACCTATATCCATAGCCCCATACAGGATGTCCCCATTAGAATTGACCGAGTTAAAAACTCAATTGGAAGATTTATTGGAGAAAAAGTTTGTTAGGCCTAGTGCATCACCTTGGGAGCCCTGTGTTGTTTGTAAAGAAAAAGGATGGGAGTATGAGGATGTGTGTAGATTATCGGCAGTTGAATAAAGTAACGGTGAAAAACAAGTATCCTCTGCCTAGGATCGATGATTTGATGGACCAACTAAAAGGTGCGGTAGTGTTTTCTAAGATAGATTTGAGGTCAGGCTACCATCAAATTAGAGTGAGAGATGAAGACATACCTAAAGCGGTCTTTCCTTTCGATGCGGCCATTTTGAGTTTGCGATAATGTCCTTTGGGTTAACCAATGCTCCAGCTATTTTTATGGATTACATGAATAGGATCTTTCGCCCTATTTAGATCAGTTTGTAGTTGTCTTTATAGATGACATTCTCATATATTCTAAGACCCATGAAGAGCATGAATGCCACACGACCATAGTCTTGGAGATCTTGAAGGAAAAGAAACTATATGCCAAGATTTCCAAGTGTGAGTTTTGGTTGGATAAGGTGCAATTTTTAGGGCATGTAGTATCTAAGAAAGGAATTGCAGTAGATCCTAGTAAGGTAGGAGCGGTAGTAAATTGGGAAAGACCAACCACTCAGAATCAAGTAAGGAGCTTTTTGGGTTTAGCCAGGTTATTACCGTCGATTTATCAAGGGATTTTCCCAGATTTCCCTACCTTTGACCAAGTGACTAGGAAGAACACCCCTTTTTCATGGACCGGAGTGTGAAAAGAGCTTTCAAGAGTTAAAACACAAGCTAACCTCTACCCTGTTTTAGTGTTACCCGACCCCAATGTGCCTTTCGAGGTGTATTGTGATGCTTCGAAAAAGGGTTTAGGGTGTGTATTGATGCAAGATAGGCAAGTGGTGGCCTATGCATCAAGACAACTCAAGCCACATGAGGCAAACTACCCTACCCATGACCTTGAGTTAGCTGCCGTCGTGTTTGCTCTAAAGATTTGGAGACACCATTTATATGGAGTTAAGTTTGAGGTGTTTTCCGATCACAAGAGTTTGAAATATCTCTTTGATCAAAAAGAGCTAAACATGAGGCAAAAGCGATGGATGGAGTTCTTGAAAGATTATGATTTTGGATTGAACTACCATCCTGGTAAAGCTAATGTAGTAGCTGATGCTTTGAGTAGGAAGTCCTTACAAGTGTCCCGTTTGATGGTGAAGGAGGTTGAATTGATTGAGCAATTTAGGGACTTAAACCTAGGAATGACTTTGACCACTAAGGGCATCAGAGCTTGTCATCTTAGAGTGACAAGTGAGTTCAGAGAAAGGATTGTTCAAGCTCAAGGGGACGATGCTGAGTTTCAAGAGACTTTAGGGCGATGAAGGCAGGAAAGTTGATAGGTTTTACCCAAGGAATGGATGATTTGTGGAGGTTTAAAGGTCGAATATGTGTACCTGCTAGTGGTGGCCTCCGAAAGGATATTTTGGAGGAAGCCCATAAGAGCCATTTTACCCTTCATCCTGGTGCCACCAAGATGTATCAAGATTTGAAGAAGATGTTCTGGTGGCCTGGAATGAAGAAAGATGTGTGCACATGGGTGAGTAAGTGCTTGGTGTGTCAAAAGGTGAAGATTGAACACCAAAAACCCTCTGGAATGCTGCAACCTTTGTCGATCCCTGAGTGGAAGTGGGATAGTATCTCCATGGATTTTGTGGCTGGATTACCGAGGACCCAAATGAATCATGATACCATATGGGTAATTGTGGATCGATTGTGAAGTCGACCCACTTTTACCTATTAAGGTGACTTATTCCTTGGATAGGTTAGCACAATTATATATTCAGGAGATAGTAAGGTTACATGGGGTGCCGTCGACGATAATCTCGGACCGGGATCCGCGGTTTACGTCACGATTTTGGGGAGCCTTTCAAAAGGCATTTGGTTCAAAGCTGTGTCTAAGCACGGCCTATCACCCCCAAACAGACGGTCAATCTGAAAGAACTATCCAAACCTTGGAGGATATGTTAAGGGCATGTGTTTTAGATCAAAGGGCGAGTTTGGATAAGTACACCTTGATTGAATTTGCATATAACAACAGTTATCATGCAAGTATCGGTATGGCACCGTATGAGGCCCTCTATGGACGGAAATGTCAATCTCCTTTATGTTGGTATGAACCCGGAGAGCAAAGGTTACTCGGACCTGATATTGTGAGGGAAACAACGGAACAAATCAAGAAGATTAGGGATAAGATTCTTACTGCTCAAAGTCGACAGAAAAACTATGCGGACAAGCGGCGAAAACCGCTAGATTTTCAAGAAGGGGACCATGTGTTCCTAAGGATCACCCCCACCACAGGCATAGGCCGAGCAATAAAAGTAAAGAAATTGAGCCCCAGATTTCTTGGTCCGTTTGAAATCCTTACCAAAGTAGGACCTGTAGCCTACCGTATAGCCCTACCCCCGAGTCTATCCAACCTTCATGATGTTTTCCATGTCTCTCAGTTAAGAAAGTATCAATCTGACCGGAGTCATGTACTAGAGCCAGAACCTGTACAATTAAGAGATAACCTGACATTTAACTTACTACCCACGAGAATCGTCGACCGAGGAGTTAAGCAGTTAAGGAACAAGGCTGTACCCCTGGTCAAAGTAGCATGGGGACAGGGTGAAACCGAAGAACTTACATGGGAGCTGGAATCAAACATGAAAGCATAATACCCCGAGTTGTTCTCAGGTAAGGAATTTCCAGGCGAAATTCTTTTTAAGGAGGAGTAATGTAACGCCCAATTTTTCTGTAATTTTCTTGTCATTAGAAATTACTCAATTATCGAATTACCATAGGTAATTATTACATAAGATTTGAGGCCGAACAATCCTCAATAAAGGAATATAACATTAGAAGAGAGGTTAGGAACGATTCATGCGAGTCGCAAATCCGAATTTCAGACGTATAAAATGACCAACATGCCCCTGAAGTTATTTTACTCAGAAAATGAGGATCGTGGGCCCCACCTATTCTCAAGGGGATATTTTGAGGATAATAAGGGATTGTTTGTGTTATGTGTGTTAATAGAGCGGAAGGATCTCAATTTTGAGTTCGACGCGAAATGACCAAAACGCCTGTGGTCGCTTTAACTCCGATGTGCGTGCCGAGCCCGAACCTCACTAAAATGTTTTAAAATGTGTTTTTAAGCCATGATTAACCATTGGTTAAGCTCGGGTGGCCTCGAGCAATTTTTAAGTGAAAATGCGATTTTGCCCTGTTTTTGGCGCTTTGCGAATTTCGGGATTTTTGATTCAGTATACCAAAACCTAAGCAATATTAGGCTCAAATTAAAGCTTATTAAATTCTAAATATTAATCTAGAGTCAAAATTATGTATTTAGATTGATTAGAACCCAAAATTGCTCAAAAACACCCAAATTGCTTACTAATTCACTTAAACCCTTAACCGTAAATTCTCTAAATTACATGAATACCTTGCCTACACCTAAATAATGCATGGAACACACAAATTTCACTTCTTTGGGCTGTAATGGACGAAATTATTGATGCCATTATGCAGCTGAATTATTGCCAAAAGTTGCACTAAAACAAAATGCCAAAATGTCACCATAAGAGACATAATTCCTTAATTTCATACAACTTTGTCTAAAATGATTTTTCCTCCCTTATTTCTCCTGCAAAATTCCGTCCACTACCTCATCATTTTGGCCAATTAGAAGCCTCAAAATCTTCTATAAATAGGCTTGCTTGAGTGGTCTTGGAATGCTTGGTTCATAGCTAGTTTTTAAGAGCACCAAAAACTTTCTTTCTTCCTCCTCTTTGGCTGAATTCTTTCTTCAATTTTTCAAAGAGATTTTGTTTCATTTCACTTCAAGAAACCAAGTTCTCTTCCTCTTCTTCAACTTAGATTAGGTAGGGAGTAGTTTCTAAATTTATTTCTATGCTTTGAGGAGTTGTGTTTTTAGCTCAAAATGATGAAATTATGAACTTGCCTTAGCTTTTCATTTTGGTTTTCCTCTTCATTTTTCTTTAACCAATTCAACCATATGGCCTAGGTGGAACTAAGATGATGGCTTGATGATGAGGACCTTGAGGGTGGGTTGTAAATCCATCACAAGTTAGGCCTCTAAAGCTTGAAAATTCCACTTGATGCAAAACTTTAAAGAATAATGCTTTATGATGCTAAAACAAAGATTTTTAGTTTAGAACTTGAAAGATGTATTTTTCCTTTTATGTTTTATTTCTTGTTAAGATATGTATTGGGTTGAATTTATAATTCTTTTAAAGTCTTGAAGGAGCTCTAGTAAAGAAACAAAATGAATTTGCATCCATGATTAAGTTTATGCTTTGCATAACCATGTTTACCTTCTATGTCATCACTAAATTTTCAAGAATGAATAAATGAACTTGCATTTCTCATGTTTAAATTCCAAGCTTGTATTTCATGTTTATGTTTCAAGTCATCGCAATCTTTCAAGATAATAAAGAGGTTGCATCTCATATTTAATTTATGCTCTCACTATATTTTATAATGGCTAAAGAATCAAGCATGGCATGTTTATTTTATGCCATCACCTAAAGATCCTAGAGCTCAAAGACTTGCCCATGTATCACAAGCAAAGAAATATGATTATTGGAGTTAAAGAATTTATTCTTTAAAAAGTCTTGAGATTGGAGCTTAAAAAGATGTAATAATAATATTCTCTTCTCCTCTCTGGTCTGTGCGGACTACCGCCGCTCCGGTTTCTTAATATTCTCTTCTCCTCTCTGGTCCTTGCGGACTACGGCGCTCCGGTTTCTTAATATTCTCTTCTCCCTCTATCGTCTGTGCGGACTACCGCTCAGGTTTCTTAATATTTTCTTCTCCCTCTCTGGTCCTGTGCGGATTACCGCTCCGATTTCTTGTATCATGTTTATATTTCAAGTTCTTGCATCATGTTTAATTTTCAAGTCATCACCTTAAATCTTAAAGATAAAGAAATGGAATTGCATATCATGTTTATAATTCCAAGCTATCACCTTATAAAGATAAGATTAAAATAAGGTTGCATAGCATGTTTATAATTCTAAGATGTCACCTAAATCTCTAAAGCTCAAGACTTACTCCTTTTATCTTAAGTGAGAATTTTAATTGTGAAGATCCTCCCAAATTTGACAAAAGAACTAGTTTCTAAATGAGTTTTAAGGCTTTGCAAGGATTTTCTGGGGAACTAGTATTTTATATGCACTTAAAATATGATTCTATGTAATTGCATGAGGTTCATGATTCGCCACGATCTGAGTTTAGTATCAATGTGTGATAATGATTTGATATGATTGAAGTTGTGATAATTATGGTTTATTGTTAAAAGAATGATTCATAATTGGTTTAGTAACTAATTAGTTCTATAATTGATAATTCTATGTAAGGATTGGATGCTTATTAACTACTTGATATCATTGAATGATTTGCTGGCTTGCATGTTATAGTTCTTTGTTGCAAATAATGAGAATGCTTGTACATGAAATGTTCTTTATTATGTAAAATTTACCTTTGTTGCTAGAAGAAAGTGTATCATTGTAAAAGTGTAATTTGGAAAGGTTACGGCTAAGGAAAGACTTGGTATTTAAGCGTGTCCATTGTGACCCACCTCTCTTTCTGGGAATCTCCCATATGCATGATTACTGATTGATATATATTATTCTAGCTTAAGACTATAAATGAGAAAATGTTATGATGTTTATGAATTGTATTATGATATAACATGCAAAGATTTAATGGTGACTTAAACTTATAAGAAAATGATCCTTTGGAACCATCGGACTATAGGTGGTGAAAAGGTGATTTTAGCCCCTAACCCGTTCTCTCAAAAGGGTAGAGTCGGGACTTTAGCTTATCAAAAGGGATAAGTATATGCTAGTGACGACTAGTAAAGTATGAGCTCATAACCTAAATTACTCCCAAAAGGGTGGAGTATAGGGTGGCCCAAGGAAAATAATGATGATGATAAGATTTTAAGTCACCAAAGGCACTAAAGAAATGAAATATGTGCACTGTGTCCATGTGTAGCTAATATTATATGACGTTCTTTTATGCATGTTATTTTGATAATGATGATGAGGAATATGATGTAATGATAAAGGAAATGTTCATTGTAAATATGACATGTTAAGAATAAGATGCATTATAAGACGATAATTAAAAATTGACGAACCTCGGTTAAGTATTTGTCCAAACTTAAAATGAATCTTTGCATGCTCACTATTTTAGAATAATCCCGAGGTTCCTGGGGACTTTGATGATGACACTATAGAAGGAGGTACCCTACTGAGAATTCTTTAGCAAGATTCTCACTCCCTTTCTTTATTTCCATCATTGTCTCCAGATTCAAATGGCGACATTCGTCTGTTCGTTGATACCCCTACTTGGGAATTCCACTATGATCCGGTGCATCGCTCGTATCATTTTGAAGGAAGTCTTGTGATTCGTGTTTTTATTTACATAGGTCGTCCATTTGCACATCCTGTCCCTAGTTATCGATTTTCTCCTACTTCTCCCTATGCCAATGAAATGGTTTCGAACATGCACGTCCACTTGATGAAAGGATGTTACGTTCTTATCCCGCTTCATCTGCTGTCCATGGATTTCCGTAGTATGTTCCGAGACGAGATATTCAAACTGATCCTTCTGGACACTCCTACTCATGTATATTCTGAGAGCTCTGCTCCTACTCCCACACGTGTAAGAGAGGGTAATGAGGAAACAGTTGTTCAGCCGAGGTTAGCGAGAAGGCCGTCCATGCGACCCGACTGGTGCATCTCGTGTGTCCCGTCGAGGGAGCTCATCGATGGATCGGATTTATTCCCCATTTCGGAATGATGGCCATAGAAGGTTCTTAGTAGATTTATGTGTGATCATGCACCCTAGTTTTAGGATAACCTTCCCGGCTTATGAAGTTATCTAGTTTAGGGGCATGTATTTCCTTAAGTATATTTTCTTTTATGGGTTTGCACAAGATAATGATGTATGAACATAACCCACCCTTTGAGTGAGGTTATTGTATGTAAATATATGCTATAATGTGCTTATGGATGTTATATGATGGAGCCTAAGTGATATGATGTGATATATTCTTAAACGTCTTATTATACCCCGCTTACTCGTTCACGTTGTACTCGGCTCACGTTTTCAATTATGTGTTTAAAAAAAATGGCTCGTAATTTCACTAAGTATTTTCAAATTATGAAGAAAGAACCAAAGCAAGGAGTAAAGTCTAGTCATTAATCAGATTCAACCTAGGTGTATCTGGTTAATTACTAGGGTGTTACACCAAAAATGAACTTAGCAACTAGAAAACCGTAAAAACAAGATTTCTAGAACTCTAGGGAATGAAATTTATGCATTCTATCTAGAATCTTTAGCAACAATAAGAACCAGGTTTTATTATGTTTAAATAAGGAGAATAATTCATAATTGGTTTAGTAACTAATTTCAGCATCATAGGGAAAGTCGGTAACAAGAAAGGATTTAAAACATAACTTCTAGCATACCAGTAAAACCTTAGGAACAACTTACTACCTATGCTACCCCATTTGATTTAATAGTATTCTTAAGGCCTATAAATAATCGTAAGGATGGTAATAAATCCCTTAGGTGCATAACTAATTAGTTCTATAATTGATAATTCTATGTAAGTATTGGATGCTTATTAAGTACTTGATATCATTGAATGATTTCCTGGCTTGCATGTTATAGTTCCTGTTGCAAATAATGAGAATGCTTATGCATGAAATATTCTTTATTATGTAAAATGTACCTTTGTTGCTAAAAGAAAGTGTATCATTGTAAAAGTGTAATTTGGAAAGGTTCTGGCTAAGGAAAGACTTGGTATTTAAGCGTGTCCATTGTGACCCACCTCTCTTTCTGGGAATCTCCCGGATGCATGATTATAGTTGATATATATTATTCTAGCTTAAGACTATAAATGAGAAAATGCCATGATGTTTATGAATTGTATTGTGATATAACATGAAAAGATTTAATGGCGACTTAAACTTATAAGAAAATGATCCTTTGGAACTATCAGACTATAGGTGATGAAAAGGTGATTTTAGCCCCCTAACCCGTTCTCTCAAAAGGGTAGAGTTAGGACTTTAGCTCATCAAAAGGGATAAGTATATGCTAGTGACGACTAGTAAAGTATGAGCTCATAACCTAAATTACTTCCAAAAGGGTGGAGTATAGGGTGGCCCAAGGAAAATAATGATGATGATAAGATTTTAAGTCACCTAAGGCACTAAAGAAATGAAATATGTGCACTGTGTCTATGTGTAGCTAATATTATATGACGTTCTTTTATGCATGTTATTTTGATAATGATGATGAGGAATATGATGTAATGATAAAGGAAAAGTTCATTGTAAATATGACATGTTAAAATTATGATGCATTATAAGACGCATGATTAAAAATTGACGAACCTTGGTTAAGTATTTGTCCGAACTTAAAATGAATCTTTGCATGCTCACTATTTTAGAATAATCCCGAGGTTCCTGGGGACTTTGATGATGACATTGTAGAAGGAGGTACCCTACTGAGAATTCTTTAGCAAGATTCTCACTCCCTTTTCTTTATTTCCGTCATTGTCTCCAGATTCAAATGGCGACATTTGTCCTGTTCGTTGATACCCCTACTTGGGAATTCCACTATGATCCGATGCATCGCTCGTATCATTTTGAAGGGAGGTGCGCAGTTCGTGTTTTTATTTACATAGGTCGTCCATTTGCACATCCTGTCCCTAGTTATCGATTTTCTCCTACTTCTCCCTATGGTGATGAAATGGTTTTCGAACATGCACGTCCACTTGATGAAAGGATGTTACGTTCTTATCCCACTTCATTTGTTGTCCATGGATTTCCAGAGTATGTTCCCGAGACGAGATATTCTGAAACTGATCCTTCAGAGGACACTCCTACTCATGTATATTCTGAGAGCTCTACTCCTACTCCCACACGTGTAAGAGAGGGTAGTGAGGAAACAGTTGTTCAGCCGAGGTTAGCAAAATGGCCATCCATGCTACCCCAGCCTAGTGCATCTCGCATGTCCCCTCACGAGGGAGCTCATCGATGGATCGGATTTATTCCCCATTTCCAGGACAGTGGCCATAGAAGGTTCTTAGTAGATTTATGTGTGATCATGCACCCTAGTTTTAGGATAACCTTCCCGGCTTATGGAGTTATCTAGTTTAGGGGCATGTATTTCCTTATGTATATTTTCTTTTATGGGTTTGCATAAGACAATGATGTATGATCATAACCCACCCTTTGAGTGAGGTTATTGTAAGTAAATATATGTTATAATGTGCTTATGGATGTTATATGATGGAGCCAAAGTGATATGATGTGATATATTCTTAAACGTCTTATTATACTCCGCTTACTCGTTCACGTTGTACTCGGCTCACGTTTTCAATTATGTTTTTTTAAAAAAAAAATGGCTCGTAATTTCACTAAGTATTTTCAAATTATGAAGAAAGAACCAAAGCAAGGATTAAAGTCTAGTCATTAATCAGATTCAACCTAGGTGTATTTGGTTAATTACTAGGGTGTTACATTTTGGTATCAGAGCAGTTCGATTCTCATGGAGCCTGAGGATTGGACTGGCTATGCTTCTAAAGCATAATACGTTAGTGACGTCATGTGTAGATGCTTCTCATTAGGATGAGCTTGAGGATTAGAAATACATGACTACTGTATGTTGAAAGTGCCATGGTAACTTGCTCACTTTGCATGGAATATTGGGCCTGATCACCTCAGTGTTCTTTGTTTTGTGTGTTTAGGGACCAATGGCACGTCGACAATGGACTAGGAGCGCGACCGCGTAATAATCAAGACAACGAGACAGCCGAAGCACTCCGCGACGTAGCAAGGACCATGAGAATGATGATAGAACGAATGGATCAGGATCGTCAAGCCAATATGAATCAAGGACATGAGATTCCTGAACATGCCCGTTTCAAGGAGCTTCGTAAGACGAACTCACCAGTTTTCAAGGGGACCCTGAATCCAAATATTGCAGATGAATGGATTCGGAATATTGAGAAGGTCTTTGCTGTAGTTCCATGCTCGGAGGAGCAAAAGGTCACCTTCGCTACTCATATGCTTGAGGGTGATGCCAGTTTCTGGTGGGCAGGTGTTCGAAGACTCCTGGAGACGACCGACGTGGACATTGATTGGGAACTATTCAAGGTCCATTTTTACGAAAAGTACTTTCCAGAGTCAGTTAGAAATGCCAAGGACATTGAATTCATGCAACTTGTCCAGGGAAATATGAATGTGGCCCAAGATAATCGCCAGATTTGAAGAACTCATTAAGTTCTCAAGAATGTACCAAGGAAATCTTGATGAGTACTGGAAATGCATTAAATACGAGTCAGGGTTGAAGGCGGAACTTAATGTGGCAGTTGCACATTTGGAGATTAGGGATTTCTCTACCCTAGTTAACAAATGTCGGATTATTGAAGAAGGTCAGAGAAAACTAAGCACCCCAAAGTCAGATAATATTACCAAAAAGTTGACACCTCAAAGTCAGCGATTTAAGAGCGAAATTGACCTCTATTTCCTCAATCAAGACCACAAGGGCCACAAAGAAATTTTCAACAAGGAAGCCCAAACAACAACAACCGCTATAATAACAACCGCTACAACAATAACCCAAGAAGAATCGCAACAACAACAATAACAACAATAAAGGGAAAGCACCACAAAGAGGTCTAGCAGTACCTCCACGGCCTGCGCCATCCATGGAATGTCCCAAGTGCGGCAAGAATCATGGGAGCATGCCATGTCGAGCCGGAACAAACGTGTGCTATCGGTGTGGAAAACCAGGTCATTACTCCCGGGAATGCACGGAAAGGAACCCGCCAACCCCTAATCCCAAGCCGCAATACCAGGGAAGGGTATTTACTGTTAATGCTGAAGAAACAACGAAGTCACGAAATCTCGTGGAAGGTAAGGGTAATATGCATGGTAAAGACTTAATTGTACTACATGATTCTGGTGCTTCTCATTCTTTTATCTCCCATTCATGTGTTAAAAGCCTTAATTTACCTATGACTGAGCTTCCTGTTGACCTTATTGTTTCTACCCCGACTGGAAAACCCGTTAGGACTTGTAAATATTGTTTAGATTGTAGTTTTATTATAGATAATAGATCCTTTGTTTTAGATCTTATTTGCTTACCCATGCGAGGTTTAGATGTGATTCTTGGCATGGATTGGCTTGAGGCCAACTGTGTACTGTTAAACTGTTATGAAAAAACCATCACTTTTCTTCCTGTTCCTATTGAACCTAAGAAACCCATAAGTCTTTACATAACTGCTGTGGAAATGGACTGGGGTAAGGGTGAGAGTAAAGGTTACATTTTCTTAGCCGCTAGTGATGTAGACTTTGAGCAAAGTATCGATGAGATACCAATAGTAAGAAATTATCCCGAAGTATTTCCAGATAAGATACCAGAGTTTCCCCCTAAGAGAGAGATAGAGTTTTCCATAGAGTTGCTTCCGGGTGCGGGACCTATATCCATAGCCCCATATAGGATGTCCCCATTAGAATTGACCGAGTTAAAAACTCAATTGGAAGATTTATTGGAGAAAAAGTTTGTTAGGCCTAGTGCATCACCTTGGGGAGCCCCTGTGTTGTTTGTAAAGAAAAAGGATGGGAGTATGAGGATGTGTGTAGATTATAGGCAGTTGAATAAAGTAACGGTGAAAAACAAGTATCCTCTGCATAGGATCGATGATTTGATGGACCAACTGAAAGGTGCGGTAGTGTTTTCTAAGATAGATTTGAGGTCAGGCTACCATCAAATTAAAGTGAGAGATGAAGACATACCTAAAACGGCCTTTCGCACTCGATACGGCCATTTTGAGTTTGCAGTAATGTCTTTTGGGTTAACCAATACTCCAGCTATTTTTATGGATTACATGAATAAGATCTTTCGACCCTATTTGGATCGGTTTGTGGTTGTCTTTATAGATCTTTCGACACTGGTAATCGATTACACAACCTATGTAATCGATTACAAGCAACTTGACCATGTCTATTGGAGAATTTGAACAGTGTAATTGATTATCAGCTCATGTAATCAATTAGCAGACCCAGAAATGTGCAAATAAGTGTGTTTCCATGTAAAATAACATGAATTGATGACTTTGCATGCTTGATCTTTGAATTATGTAAATGATGATCTCTAGTATGTTGTGTATATCTTGTTAAGCATAGTATGCATTAGCTGAGTCCGATCCTTGATTTCCAGCATACTAGGTAGGAGCATGTTTACTGCTATAAGATATTGATTGATGACATGCTTATGGATATATGAAAGAATGTTATGCATGCTTATGTGATCAATTACATGATAAATTATGGCATGTTATGATTATGCTTGGATAATTGAGGTACACTACCCAAGTGTTTTATGAGCATGAAATGTTAAATGATAAGTTATAACGTGTTCATATATTGCATCTCTAAATAACATACTAAGGTTAAGGTGACATAAAACACATGGAAATGATCCTCTACGTAACACCCCGATTTTTCCCGTGTACTAATGACCAAAATGCCCATGCGGCCATTTTTACCGGAAGAATGAGGATAACCAGCCCCGACCATCCTCAAAGAGCTATTTTAGTATTGAACGGGGACTATGTGTATTATATGTGTTATGTGTGTTAATAGAGCAGAAGAATCTCATTTTTGAGTTCCTGCGCACAAAATTACCAAAATGCCCCTGTGACTATTTGGCACAAAATTAATTCCCGACTGGACCTAGACTTTGCCCGGGGGTTTGAAATGTCATTTTTAAGGGATGCTTAATGTCTGTCTAGGCCTGGGTGATCTCGGGAAGTTTTTATGAAAAATTACCATTTTGCCCTAATTAAGGGCATAATGAGCTTAATTACATAATTAACGAAGCCTAAGCAATATTAGGCTCTATTCCAATTCCTTAAATCATGGAAATGGTCATACGATGAGATTCCTTGTTAATAAAGGTGGATTTGCACTAATTTAGCAAGAACACTCCTTAACCTTTGGATTTGCACTAATTTAGCAAGAACACTCCTTAATCTTGTCTTGAGTAGCCTTAATCATTCACTTTCTCACCTAAACACTTAATTACAACTCCTAATCAAGTGCCTAATCAAACCTATTCCCTAAACCATGTCATAACACAAATGAAATGAGATATTTTTCTCCCTTAATCCTTCAAGAAATTGGCACCACCTCTCCTCCATTCATGCCATCACATGTTGAAAATTTAACACTCAAAGAACCATGCCTTGAGCCATACCTAGCCATACCCAAACCCATGCCTACACCATTCCATGAAAAGAGATATTTTTCTTTTCCTTTTCCCTCCAAAGGCTGCCGGCCACTCCTCCTCCTTTCACCCCCTCATATTTCATTTTGTCTATAAATAGGTGCCAAAGAAAGCTTGCAAGAACCTTTGCTCATTCTTGGAACTTCAAGCTTTCTTTCTTGATCTTAAGAACTCTTCTTCTTTGCTACTCTTCAAAGGCCACCATCCTCCACCACTCCTCAACCCTAAACCACCACACAACCACCATCAATCTCTGTAACATCCTAATTTTTAACCCAATACTCTAGAACATATTTAGGTTAATCATTAGTCTGTTACTTCATAGTTCTCATTTAACTTTGAATTACTTAGCGGAAAATACGGGTAAATTTTTTTTTGAAATGAAAGTGAGAGCCGCGTGATGCGATATAACTTGCAACGGACAAAACATACATCTCATAATGTCATAGCATAAAGCATATAAGGGCACATCATGAGAGACACTGAATAACATCTCATATATAATTATAATTTGCCCACTTATAAGCGTGGGACTTGAATTAGTACATGGAAATACATGAAAGAAAATACAACATAAACATAAACATAATCTACTCCCCTACCCGAGTGCAACTAATAGGATAACCTTTAAACAAAAGAAGGTTCATCCCCATCTAAGTGGTGTGTGTTCTAACTCGGGGACGTGCGCGCTCGAACACCAGGCCATCGCCAAAAGGTGAGACGGGGGAGAAACGATGGGAATGTACAAGGGAGTGAAGGGTCGACCCATGTACATGAATACTCTAACTATGCATCGACCCACAAAATGGTATGATCCGTGGTCCGGGTCATGGTGCACCTCCTATGTCGGCGTGTCCACGAATATCACGAGCATTAACGCCGCCATCTCAAGACGTGACGGAAAGAAAGAGATAGAGCCAGTGAGAATCTTGCTAAAGAATCTCAGTAGGGCCTCCTACTACCTAGGTGTCATCATCTACGTCCTCAGGAACCTTGGGTTTAATTATACGAAATGTCTGAACATGCATTTAGTTCATTTTAAACTTCAAAATATACGTTAGCCAAGGTCCATTCATTTTAAGATGATCTTAATGTTATGAATGCAACATAATAAAAAATGTATGCATGGCACTACCTAATGCACATACATAAAACATAACATCAAGCATCATCATCATTGGTGGCATAAAGTGGCAATAGTAACATTCATATGGGACAAAACTGAGTGACATAATCATAATCGTGAACTTCTCTTCCTCATGGGCCACCCTAAAAGACAATCGAATCGGGGTGCTCGGCCGAACGGTGTCACCCGTAATGTGTCATACATCTAGGTTATGAGCTCATACCTTAACTAGTCGTCACTAGTTCTTACTTACCACTTAACGATAAGCGTATCATAAATCCCGACTATCCGAGTACGGGTTGGGGGCAAAACTCTTAGCGGTGCTCGGCCGAACCGGTGTCACCTAAGAGTATAAAATGGTACCGATGTCACATGAGTTCTATGGAGGTGCTCGGCCGAACCGGTGTCATCCTAGAACCCATCTTAGTACCTTAATTTTCAAAATCTCTTTAAGTCCCCAAATTTGTCGGAAATTGGCGCCAAAACGGTCATTACACCGAATTTCCTTCCAAATTTGCTTTATGCCACATTAACATATAATCTCATAAGTTCCTCATATGAATAACATCATCATCATTAGCATACTTCATGCATCATCATAAATCATCCAAACGCTTACCCTTACGGTAGCTTATGCTTTGACCCTTACGGGTCTTAATCTTGAGATATAGTTCTCTACATTCGTCATTCATATTTTAAGCACCTAAGGCTCATAATTAAACATCATTCGTAATCCTCTCATTTTACTTTTGAATCTGAATAGCATAGGGTGGAAATCCTAACAGGTGAATACGGGATTCTAGAACTTACGTTTTAGTCCATTTCTTGGTTCCGTTTTATGAAGAAAGCGCTATGGATTAAATCTAAATCAATTATGAGGCATTCCTATGTTTAAGGACTAATTATTAATCATGTTTATCATGTTGTAAGGGTGCTGGACAGAATTCAGAGAATTAAATGTTCTAAGAGTTCTACATTTGCATTTTTACGTTTTTTCTAGTTACTAGTTTCCCCATAGGTGCTAGAATTCAATTCTAACTCAAATGATACCAAGTTTTTCATGTCTAAACATTCTAAATCTGATTATGTCCCCATTAAAACAGTTTGGATTAGTTCCATAAACAAATGGGTCAAAACTATGTTAAATTCTAGCTTTACGGTATTTCTAGTTAGCTAGTTTCTTACCTATCATGCATAGGATCGGTTCTACATCATCATATGATATTTTCACACATTCCAACACATTAAAACACCATCATACAGCATCACATTCATCACATCAGAACCGAAAACATCTTGCCTCAATAAGAGAATTAAATTGACATTTCTAGGTACATAAGTTAACTAGTTTCTCTTGGAATCAATTTAGAATTTCTAAAACTCTTTGCAAAACATTTTAATTCATCAAGAGGCTAAGTGAAGCCTTAGGTCACTGGCCCAAACATATTCCATCCCCTAAAAGAGATTGGAATCACAACTTATAATGACATAACCTTATAAAGAATTGTAAAACTTTAAGGAGCACTTAAAACATAGGCTATTGGTCCTAGTAGCTAGATGAAAACTCATTGCAAGTCCATCATCACTACTTGGCCGAAATTATGCATTCAAGGAATACATTCACATTTAACTTTATCTTGGAATGAAATGGGCAAGTCTTTGAGCTCTAGGTTCTTAAGTTACGACATAAACTAAACGTGCTCATGCTCTTCATTTTTAATCTTGCTTTCAAAGTAAAGTGATGACTTGAAATTAAATATGCAAGGCATAATTTAAACGTGCAAGCTTGAAAGTAAATATGCGAAGCATAATCTTAAACGTGCAAGCTTGAAAGTAAATATGCAAGATTCAATTCTTTATTTTAGTGCTTTAGGCCCAACAACAATCGACTTTAAGGCCGAAATAGAAAGGCTTCGAGAATTAAATTAAGTGAAGATGCAAGTTTCATTTTAATCTTTATGTTCTTAGGTGATAGCTTGAAAATAAAGATGCATAGCAAGAATGTAAATATGAATGCAAGCATAAACTATGCAAGTTCATTTTATCTTTCTAGAGCTCTTAACAAGACTTTAAAGGAATTTAAACCTTAACCCAAACTCATTCAAACAAGGTAAAGTCAAGCTTGGAGTTCTTAGAACTCAACATAATATCTTTGGGAATCAAACTATGAAACTTAGAAAATCTCAAGGAAATGGCCGAAATCTCCAAGAAGAGAAAAGTGCATTTTAAAACTCTAGAGCTCATGACCTTGATGATATATTAACACCAACATCATGAGTCCTCATCATTGAGTTCATAGAGCCATTTTAAAACACCATCAAAGTTAAAGTTCTCAAAAGTTCAAGAAAGGAAAATCTAGAAACACTTTTGCTCAAGAACAAAAATCAAGCTCTAGAGTTTGTTTCAAGTGATGAACATCATCATGAAACTCTCATCATCAAGCTCTCATTCCTTTGTTCTCCAAGGCCCATGGCCGAAAATGAAAAGGTAAAGGAAAGAAAAGAAGTTCTAAAAAGAATCAAGAGAAACTATGAACATTAAGCTTAGAACAAGAACTTTAAAGAAAGAATACATGAAAGAAAATCCCTACTTGGTGTGATGAACTTGAAGATGGAAGAAGAAGATGAAGGTGATGAAGAACTTTGAAGAGCTTGAAGAACTTGAAGAACACAAGAACTTTTGAGAGAAAAGGAAAAGCTTTGAGTGCTCCTAAACTTAGCAAATGATCTAAAAGTGGTGCAAGCTCCTCAAGGCCATCTATTTATAGAGAAATGAAGCAAATGGAGGGTGTGAAGGCTGAAGGTGTTTTCGGCCAAGAGGTGCAGAATTGGAGGGTTCCATGTGTTCCATGAGGTGAGATAATGTGTTCTTGAGGTATGGTGAGGTATGGCTTAAGGTATGGTGAGGTATGGTTCAAGGTATGGCCTCAAGCATGGTTCTTTGAGTGAGGAAACAATTAAACATGTGGCCAATGGGGATGAGGTCTGGCCGAAACTTCATCATGCATGGGGAGGATTAGTTTGCATTTTAATTGTGGTTTAGAGTTGTGTTTAGGTGTATCTTTGATTATGCTTAAGATTAGGAATTTGTAACAAAGTGTTTAGGTAAAGGAAATGGGTAATTAAGGTGGTCTAGACATAATTAAGGAGTGGTCTTGCACCATTAGAGAGTTAAATCCTCAATTTAGAGTCTAAACAACTCTAGACACATTTCCTTGATTTAAGGAATTGGAGAGAGAAAACACTATTCAAGATTCCAAGACTAGGAATCTTGAGTTCTAAAAAGGGATTTAAGTTTAATCTAAGCAATTTTAGGTTCTAATTAACTTTAATAAATTATTTTGACTCTAGATTAATTAGGGAAATAAATTAATCTTCGTTTAGAGCCTAATATTGCTTAGGTTTGCTTAATTACGTCATTAAGCTCAAAAATACTATTCTAGGGGCAAAATCGTAATTTTGCACTAAAACTGCCGGGACCACGGGACTTGAACAGAGACCTCTAGACACATGAAAACATGTTTTTGAACCTCTGGGGAAGTTAGGGCTCAAACGGCACCTTTACCCGCCAGAAACGCTATAGGGTATTTTGGTCATTTTGACCGAAATCTGAAACGGAATTTTCGCTTGAAAGCATTCAAAGGCCATTCAATCCCCTTCAAACATTGAGTTGACCCTTCGAGGATGACCGAGTTGGTTACCCTCGAGTTTGGGTCAGGAAATGACCTCAGGGGCATTTTGGTCATTTCCCTCGGACAGAAAAATCGGGGTGTTACATTACTCCCCTCCTTAAAAAGAATTTCGCCCTCGAAATTGCTTACCTTGGAAAAGCTCGCGATACTTGAGTTGCATTTCTGACTCTAGCTGCCATGTGAATTCTTCAGACTTGTCGCGTCCCCATGCTACCTTTACTAATGGAGCAGACTTGTTCCTCACCGCTTGACTCATGGTCCACGATTCTCGTAGTTGGAAGATTGAAAGTTAGGTCGTCCCTTAACTGAACATGCTCTGGCTCTAAAACGTGGCTAGGGTCGGACTCATACTTCCTTAGCTGAGAGACGTGAAAGACGTCATGGAGATTAGAAAGATTAGGGGGTAAGGCTATTTTGTAGGCAACTGTTCCTATCTTTTGAAGAATTTGGAAGGGACCAAGGAATCGGGGGCTCAACTTTTTGACTTTCATGGCTCTCCCTACGCCTGTAGTGGGGGTAATTCTAAGGAACACATGTTCTCCCTCTTCGAACTCCAAGGGCTTGCGCCTCTTGTCCGCATAGCTCTTTTGTCTACTTTGAGCGGTGAGCATCCTATCCCGGATCTTCTTGATTTGTTCCGTCGTTTCCCTCACTACATCGGGTCCTAAGACACTTTGCTCCCCAGGCTCGTACCAACACAAAGGTGATTGGCACTTCCTTCCATACAACGCCTCGTACGGTGCCATACCGATGCTCGCGTGATAACTATTGTTATACGCAAACTCGATCAAAGGCAAGTACTTATCCCAACTTCCCCTCTGGTCTAACACACAAGCTCTTAGCATATCCTCTAGGGTTTGGATCGTCCTTTCGGATTGTCCGTCTGTTTGTGGGTGGTAAGCAGTGCTCAAGCATAGCTTTGAACCAAACGCCTTTTGAAAGGCTCCCCAAAAACACGACGTAAACCGCGGATCTCTATCCGAGATTATCGTCGACGGTACTCCATGCAATCTTACGATCTCTTGGATGTATAACTGAGCCAATTTATCTAAAGAGTACGTCACTCTAATAGGTAGAAAGTGTGCCGACTTGGTTAGTCGATCCACTATCACCCATATAGCATCATGGCCAGCTTGCGTCTTAGGCAATCCTGTCACGAAATCCATAGATATGCATTCCCACTTCCATTCGGGGATTGACAGGGGTTGCAACAAACCTGAAGGTTTTTGGTGCTCGATTTTCACTTTCTGACATACCAAGCACTTACTAACCCAGGCGACTACATCCTTCTTCATTCCGGGCCACCAAAACATCTTTTTCAAGTCTTGGTACATCTTGGTAACACCGGGATGGATGGTGAAATAGCTTTTGTGAGCTTCCTCCAAGATCTTTTCTCGGAGGTCACCATCTTGGGGTACGCAGATTCTTCCTTCGAACCTCCATATCCAATCTTCACCTCTTTCGAAACCTTTCAACTTTCCCGCCTTAACAGCATCTATGATCTCCTCGAACTCCTCATTCCCTAGTTGTGCTAACATGATTCTCTCGCTAAATCCACTTGTCACACTAAGATAGCACATTTTTATTCCTTTATCGGTCGCTGACATCCCTAGATTCATATCCCTAAACTTCTCTATCAACTCAACTTCTTTGATCATCATGTGGGACAGGTGTAACGACTTTCGGCTCAAGGCGTCGGCGACTACATTAGCCTTGCCGGGGTGGTAACTTAAACCGAAATCGTAGTCTTTGAGGAATTTCATCCATCTTCTTTGCCTCATGTTTAACTCCTTTTGATCAAAGAGGTACTTGAGACTCTTATGATCGGAGAAAACTTCAAACCTTACACCATACAAATGGTGTCTCCACATTTTCAAGGCAAACACTACGGCGGCTAATTCTAGGTCATGGGTGGGGTAGTTAGCCTCGTGAGGCTTGAGTTGTCGTGATGCATAGGCTACCACTTGCCTATTTTGCATCAACACACACCCTAGTCCTTTGCAAGCATCGCAATATACCTCGAAGGGTACATTGGGGCTAGGTAAGACTAAGACTGGGGTCGTGGTTAACCTTTCCTTAAGCTCTTGAAAACTCTTCTCACATTCGGGGCTCCACCCAAACGGGGCATTCTTCCTAGTGAGCTTGGTCAAGGGTAGGGCTAATCGGGAAAATCCTTTGATAAACCCTACGGTAGTAGCCTTGCTAAGCCCAAAAGCTCAGTATTTCGATTCACGGTGGTCGGTCTATCCCAATTCATTACGGCTTCTACCTTACTAGGATCAACGGCTATGCCTCCTTTTGACACAACGTGCCTAAAAACTTGACCTCCTCTAACCAAAATTCACACTTAGAGAGTTTTGCATACAGCTTTTTCTCCTTCAAAATTTCCAAAACTATCCTCAAATGTCGCTCATGCTCCTCATGGGTCTTCGAATAGATGAGTATATCATCTATGAAAACGACCACGAACTGATCTAAATAGGGTCTAAAGATCCTATTCATGTAATCCATAAATACTGCAGGAGCATTTGTCAACCCAAAAGACATCACCCCCAACTCAAAGTGTCCATACCGAGTTCTAAAGGCGGTCTTTGGTATATCTTGATCTCTCACTCTAATTTGGTGGTATCCTGACCTTAGGTCGATCTTGGAAAACACTACCGCTCCTCTCAATTGGTCCATGAGATCATCAATCCTAGGCAAAGGGTATTTGTTTTTCACTGTCACACGATTTAATTGCCTATAATCTATGCACAACCTCATACTCCCGTCCTTCTTTTTCACAAACAAGACCGGGGCTCCCCATGGTGAAGCACTAGGTCTTATGAAGTTTTTCTCTAAAAGTTCCTCAAGTTGGGTTTTAAGCTCGGCTAGTTCTAGGGGTGACATTCTATAGCGGGCAATGGAGATTGGTCCCGCTCCAGGAACCAACTCAATGGAGAACTCCACTTCTCGCTCGGGAGGGAACTCAGGTATATCTTCCGGAAATACCTCGGGATAGTCTCTCACTATAGGTATATTCTCTAAACTCTGCTCAAAGTGTACCTCGCTAGCGGCTAGGAGAACATATCCCTTAGTCTTTTTTCCACTACAAAGGACTTCTACAAAGATTGAGATAAAGTCTCAAAGGTTGACTTATTTCACTAGGGGGAGAAGGAAAGACAACTGTTTTGGTGTCACAGTCTAACAATACACGGTTGGCGTGAAGCCAATCCATGCCAAGAACTACTCCTATACCTTTCATGGGTAAACAAATTAAATCCATAACATATGGCCTATTTTCAGTGGTGAGGTGACAATTTAGACAACAATAACAAGTATTCACAGGATGATTTGTGGGGGTAGAGACAATAAGATCAAAAGGAAGTTTGGAAGTTTTCAAATTTAGAGCCTCGACACTAGCATAAGAAATAAAAGAATGTGTTGCACCAGAGTCATAAAAAATGCTAAGGTTCTACCATTTATTTCGCACTTACCTTCTATGAGACCGTTGGATGTGTCCGCTTCGTCTACATTGAGGGTGAAGACCCTCCCATGGTGTTGCGGCCGGGAATTCTGGCTTGCTGACCTCCCATTAGTGCAGTTGTTGGCGTAGTGGCCAGGCTTTTCGCATCGGAAGCAAATATTCTGCCCCGCCAGGCAGGGACGGTTGCCATGATCCTTCCCGCACTTGGGACATAGCACGGCTGGGATAGCTTGGGCGGGGGTTCCTTGAGGTGCCTTGTTCTTAGGCCCACTTGGTCCTCCTTGGTTGTTTCGGGGGCCGCCCGACCCTCCTTGTCGGTTGTTGTTGTTGTTGTTGTTGTTGCGGTTGTTATTGTTCTGGAATTGTGGTCGGTATGGCTGCTTGGGTTGTTGGTGGAAGGGGGTTCTTTGTTGTTGTTGATGTGGCTTGAATTGGTTGGTGTAATAGGGGTTGTAATGGTTTCGGGATTGGTTTGGATATTGGGGCTTGAATTTTGGGGCTTGAGGTGCTAGCCCTTGTTCAATCTTTGCCCTTGCAGCATTGATTTTCTTCTGTCCCTCTTCCATGATCCGGCACTTGTTGACTAGGGTTGGAAAGTCCCTAATCTCCATGTGCGCTACAACATAGTTGAGCTCTGCCGTTAGTCCGGCCTCATACTTGACGCACTTCCACACCTCGTCGGGGTTCCCTTGAAACACCCTAGAGAACTTGATCAGCTCCTCGAACTTCGCCGTGTACTGGGCGACAGTAGACCCTCCTTGAGTCAGTTGCATGAACTCAATATCTTTCGCGTTCCTCACGGACTCCGGGAAGTACTTCTCATAGAAGTAGGTCTTGAACACGTCCCTACTGACAAAGAAGACCGTAAGCTTCTAGCAGCCTTCTGGTGCTTGGCCCACCAAAACTCGGCATCCGATTCCATCATATAGGCAGCGAAGGTGACCTTTTGCTCCTCCGAGCAAGCTACCACGGAGTAGACCTTCTCCATGTTTTTGATCCACTCACCAGCTTGGTCGGGGTCTATGGCTCCTCGGAAGGTTGGCGGGTTCGCCTTGCGAAACTCACCAAACCTTGCTTGCTCGATCATTTCAGCAGTAGGGGGAGCACGTCCGGTGTTCCCTTGTTGGTTCATCCTCTCGAACATTCATTCCATGGCTCTTGCCATGTCACGAATAGCAGCAGCAGTGGCATCGCTTTGATCCCCCTCGGTCGGGGTCCTAGGTTGTCTCCTTGGTGCCATTGGTCCCTAAACACATGAGACAATAAACACTGAGGTGATCAGGCTCAATATTCCATGTAAGATGAGCTAGTTACCATGGCACACGCAAGTAGACAAAGGGTCATGCACTTCTATCCTATAGCTTATCTCTAACTAAGCACTACGCATGACATAGCTATCGTACTACGCTTTAGAAAGCATAGTCAGTCAATCCTCGTGCTCCATGAGAATCGAATCGCTCACGATACCATAATGTAACATCCTAATTTTTAACCCAATACTCTAGAACATATTTAGGTTAATCATTAGTCTGTTACTTCATAGTTCTCATTTAACTTTGAATTACTTAGCGGAAAATACGGGTAAATTTTTTTTTGAAATGAAAGTGAGAGCCGCGTGATGCGATATAACTTGCAACGGACAAAACATACATCTCATAACGTCATAGCATAAAGCATATAAGGGCACATCATGAGAGACACTGAATAACATCTCATATATAATTATAATTTGCCCACTTATAAGCGTGGGACTTGAATTAGTACATGGAAATACATGAAAGAAAATACAACATAAACATAAACATAATCTACTCCCCTACCCGAGTGCAACTAATAGGATAACCTTTAAACAAAAGAAGGTTCATCCCCATCTAAGTGGTGTGTGTTCTAACTCTAGGACGTGCCTTCGAACACCAGGCCATCGCCAAAAGGTGAGACGGGGGAGAAACGATGGGAATGTACAAGGGGAGTGAAGGGTCGACCCATGTACATGAATACTCTAACTATGCATCGACCCAAAAAATGGTATGATCCGTGGTCCGGGTCATGGTGCACCTCCTATGTCGGCGTGTCCACGAATATCACGAACATCGCCATCTGAAGACGTGACGGAAAGAAAGAGATAGAGGGAGTGAGAATCTTGCTAAAGAATCTCAGTAGGGCCTCCTACTACCAAGGTGTCATCATCTACGTCCTCAGGAACCTTGGGTTTAATTATACGAAATGTCTGAACATGCATTTAGTTCATTTTAAACTTCAAAATATACGTTATCCAAGGTCCATTCATTTTAAGATGATCTTAATGTTATGAATGCAACATAATAAAAAATGTATGCATGGCACTACCTAATGCACATACATACATAAAACATAACATCAAGCATCATCATCATTGGTGGCATAAAGTGGCAATAGTAACATTCATATGGGACAAAACTGAGTGACATAATCATAATCGTGAACTTCTCTTCCTCATGGGCCACCCTAAAAGACAATCGAACTGGGGGTGCTCGGCCGAACCGGTGTCACCCAGAACGTATCATACATCTAGGTTATGAGCTCATACCTTAACTAGTCGTCACTAGTTCTTACTTACCACTTAACGATAAGCGTATCATAAATCCCGACTATCTGAGTACGGGTTAGGGGGCAAAACTCTTAGGGGTGCTCGGCCTAACCGGTGTCACCTAAGAGTATAAAATGGTACCGATGACACATAAGTTCTATGGAGGTGCTCGGCCGAACCGGTGTCATCCTAGAACCCATCTTAGTACCTTAATTTTCAAAATCTCTTTAAGTCCCCAAATTTGTCGGAAATTGGGCGGCCAAAACGGTCATTACACCGAATTTCCTTCCAAATTTGCTTTATGCCACATTAACATATAATCTCATAAGTTCCTCATATGAATAACATCATCATCATTAGCATACTTCATGCATCATCATAAATCATCCAAACGCTTACCCTTACGGTAGCTTATGCTTTGACCCTTACGGGTCTTAATCTTGAGATATAGTTCTCTACATCCGTCGTTCATATTTTAAGCACCTAAGGCTCATAATTAAACATCATTCGTAATCCTCTCATTTTACTTTTGAATCTGAATAGCATAGGGTGGAAATCCTAACAGGTGAATACGGATTCTAGAACTTACGCTTTAGTCCCTTTCTTGGTTCCGTTTTTACTAAAGCTATGGATTAAATCTAAATCAATTATGAGGCATTCCTATGTTTAAGGACTAATTATTAATCATGTTTATCATGTTGTAAGGGTGCTGGACAGAATTCAGAGAATTAAATGTTCTAAGAGTTCTACATTTGCATTTTTACGATTTTCTAGTTACTAGTTTCCCCATAGGTGCTAGAATTCAATTCTAACTCAAATGATACCAAGTTTTTCATGTCTAAACATTCTAAATCTGATTATGTCCCCATTAAAACAGTTTGGATTAGTTCCATAAACAAATGGGTCAAAACTATGTTAAATTCTAGCTTTACGGTATTTCTAGTTAGCTAGTTTCTTACCTATCATGCATAGGATCGGTTCTACATCATCATATGATATTTTCACACATTCCAACACATTAAAACACCATCATACAGCATCACATTCATCACATCAGAACCGAAAACATCTTGCCTCAATAAGAGAATTAAATTGACATTTCTAGGTACATAAGTTAACTAGTTTCTCTTGGAATCAATTTAGAATTTCTAAAACTCTTTGCAAAACATTTTAATTCATCAAGAGGCTAAGTGAAGCCTTAGGTCACTGGCCAAAACATATTCCATCCCCTAAAAGAGATTGGAATCACAACTTATAATGACATAACCTTATAAAGAATTGTAAAACTTTAAGGAGCACTTAAAACATAGGCTATTGGTCCTAGTAGCTAGATGAAAACTCATTGCAAGTCCATCATCACTACTTGGCCGAAATTATGCATTCAAGGAATACATTCACATTTAACTTTATCTTGGAATGAAATGGGCAAGTCTTTGAGCTCTAGGTTCTTAAGTTACTGACATAAACTAAACGTGCTCATGGTCTTCATATTTAATCTTGGTTTCAAACTAAAGTGATGACTTGAAATTAAATATGCAAGGCATAATTTAAACGCAAGCTTGAAAGTAAATATCTGAAGCATAATCTTAAACGTGCAAGCTTGAAAGTAAATATGCAAGATTCAATTCTTTATTTTAGTGCTCTTGGCCCAACAACAATCGACTTTAAGGCCGAAATAGATAGGCATTCGAGAAATTAATTAGGTGATAATGCAAGTTCAATTCTTTATTTTAGTGCTCTAGGCCCAACAACAATCGACTTTAAGGCCGAAATAGAAAGGTCTGGAGAATTAAATTAAGTGAAGATGCAAGTTCCATTTTAATCTTTATGTTCTTAGGTGATAGCTTGAAAATAAAGATGCATAGCAAGAATGTAAATATGAATGCAAGCATAAATTATGCAAGTTCATTTTATCTTTCTAGAGCTCTTAACAAGACTTTAAAGGAATTTAAACCTTAACCCAAACTCATTCAAACAAGGTAAAGTCAAGCTTGGAGTTCTTAGAACTCAACATAATATCTTTGGGAATCAAACTATGAAACTTAGAAAATCTCAAGGAAATGGCCGAAATCTCCAAGAAGAGAAAAGTGCATTTTAAAACTCTAGAGCTCATGACCTTGATGATATATTAACACCAACATCATGAGTCCTCATCATTGAGTTCATAGAGCCATTTTAAAACACCATCAAAGTTAAAGTTCTCAAAAGTTCAAGAAAGGAAAATCTAGAAACACTTTTGCTCAAGAACAAAAATCAAGCTCTAGAGTTTGTTTCAAGTGATGAACATCATCATGAAACTCTCATCATCAAGCTCTCATTCCTTTGTTCTCCAAGGCCCATGGCCGAAAATGAAAAGGTAAAGGAAAGAAAAAGAAGTTCTAAAAAGAATCAAGAGAAACTATGAACATTAAGCTTAGAACAAGAACTTTAAAGAAAGAATACATGAAAGAAAATCCCTACTTGGTGTGATGAACTTGAAGATGGAAGAAGAAGATGAAGGTGATGAAGAACTTTGAAGAGCTTGAAGAACTTGAAGAACACAAGAACTTTTGAGAGAAAAGGAAAAGCTTTGAGTGCTCCTAAACTTAGCAAATGATCTAAAAGTGGTGCAAGCTCCTCAAGGCCATCTATTTATTGAGAAATGAAGCAAATGGAGGGTGTGAAGGCTGAAGGTGTTTTCGGCCAAGAGGTGCAGAATTGGAGGGTTCCATGTGTTCCATGAGGTGAGATAATGTGTTCTTGAGGTATGGTGAGGTATGGCTTAAGGTATGGTGAGGTATGGTTCAAGGTATGGCCTCAAGCATGGTTCTTTGAGTGAGGAAACAATTAAACATGTGGCCAATGGGGATGAGGTCTGGCCGAAACTTCATCATGCATGGGGAGGATTAGTTTGCATTTTAATTGTGGTTTAGAGTTGTGTTTAGGTGTATCTTTGATTATGCTTAAGATTAGGAATTTGTAAGAAAGTGTTTAGGTAAGGGAAATGGGTAATTAAGGTGGTCTAGACATAATTAAGGAGTGGTCTTGCACCATTAGAGAGTTAAATCCTCAATTTAGAGTCTAAACAACTCTAGACACATTTCCTTAATTTAAGGAATTGGAGAGAGAAAACACTATTCAAGATTCCAAGACTAGGAATCTTGAGTTCTAAAAAGGGATTTAAGTTTAATCTAAGCAATTTTAGGTTCTAATTAACTTTAATAAATTATTTTGACTCTAGATTAATTAGGGAAATAAATTAATCTTCGTTTAGAGCCTAATATTGCTTAGGTTTGCTTAATTACGTCATTAAGCTCAAAAATACTATTCTAGGGGCAAAATCGTAATTTTGCACTAAAACTGCCCGGGACCACCGGGACTTGAACAGAGACCTCTAGACACACGAAAACATGTTTTTGAACCTCTGGGGGAAGTTCCGGGCTCAAACGGCACCTTTACCCGCGTAAAACGCTATAGGGGTATTTTGGTCATTTTGACCCGAAACTGCGGAAAACGGAATTTTCGCTTCCGAAAGCATTCAAAGGCCATTCAATCCCCTTAAAACATTGAGTTGACCCTTCGAGGATGACCGAGTTGGTTACCCTCGAGTTTGGGTCAGAAATGACCTCAGGGCATTTTGGTCATTTCCTGACAGAAAAAATCGGGGTGTTACATTACTCCCCTCCTTAAAAAGAATTTCGCCCTCGAAATTCGTTACCTTGGAAAAGCTCGGGATACTTGTCTTGCATTTCTGTCTCTAGCTCCCATGTGAATTCTTCAGACTTGTCGCGTCCCCATGCTACCTTTACTAATGGAACAGACTTGTTCCTCACCGCTTGACTCACGGTCCACGATTCTCGTAGGGGAAGATTGAAAGTTAGGTCGTCCCTTAATCGAACATGCTCGCTCTAAAACGTGGCTAGGGTCGGACTCATACTTCCTTAGCCGAGACGTGAAAGACGCCATGGAGATTAGAAAGATTAGGGGGTAAGGCTATTTTGTAGGCAACTGTTCCTATCTTTTGAAGAATTTGGAAGGGACCAAGGAATCGGGGGCTCAACTTTTTGACTTTCATGGCTCTCCCTACTGTAATGGGTTAATTCTAAGGAACACATGTTCTCCCTCTTCGAACTCCAAGGGCTTGCGCCTCTTGTCCGCATAGCTCTTTTGTCTACTTTGAGCGGTGAGCATCCTATCCCGGATCTTCTTGATTTGTTCCGTCGTTTCCTCACTACATCGGGTCCTAAGACACTTTGCTCCCAGGCTCGTACTCAACACAAAGGTGATTGGCACTTCCTTCCATAGAACGCCTCAGACGGTGCCATATCGATGCTCGTGATAACTATTGTTATACGCAAACTCGATCAAAGGCAAGTACTTATCCCAACTTCCCCTCTGGTCTAACACACAAGCTCTTAGCATATCCTCTAGGGTTTGGATCGTCCTTTCGGATTGTCCGTCTGTTTGTGGGTGGTAAGCAGTGCTCAAGCATAGCTTTGAACCAAACGCCTTTGAAAGGCTCCCCAAAAACGCGACGTAAACCGCGGATCTCTATCCGAGATTATCGTCGACGGCACTCCATGCAATCTTACGATCTCTTGGATGTATAACTAAGCCAATTTATCTAAAGAGTACGTCACTCTAATAGGTAGAAAGTGTGCCGACTTGGTTAGTCGATCCACTATCACCCATATAGCATCATGGCCAGCTATGCCTTAGGCAATCCCGTCACGAAATCCATAGATATGCATTCCCACTTCCATTCGGGATTGACGAGTTGCAACAAACCTGAAGGTTTTTGGTGCTCGATTTTCACTTTCTGACATACCAAGCACTTACTAACCCAGGCGACTACATCCTTCTTCATTCCGGGCCACCAAAACATCTTTTTCAAGTCTTGGTACATCTTGGTAACACCGGGATGGATGGTGAAATAGCTTTTGTGAGCTTCCTCCAAGATCTTTTCTCGGAGGTCACCATCTTGGGGTACGCAGATTCTTCCTTCGAACCTCCATATCCAATCTTCACCTCTTTCGAAACCTTTCAACTTTCCCGCCTTAACAGCATCTATGATCTCCTCGAACTCCTCATTCCCTAGTTGTGCTAACATGATTCTCTGCTTAAATCCACTTGTCACACTAAGATAGCACATTTTTATTCCTTTATCTGGTCAACATCCCTAGATTCATATCCCTAAACTTCTCTATCAACTCAACTTCTTTGATCATCATGTGGGGATGTGTAACGACTTTCGGCTCAAGGCGTCGGCGACTACATTAGCCTTGCCGGGGTGGTAACTTAAACCGAAATCGTAGTCTTTGAGGAATTTCATCCATCTTCTTTGCCTCATGTTTAACTCCTTCGATCAAAGAGGTACTTGAGACTCTTATGATCGGAGAAAACTTCAAACCTTACACCATACAAATGGTGTCTCCACATTTTCAAGGCAAACACTACGGCGGCTAATTCTAGGTCATGGGTGGGGTAGTTAGCCTCGTGAGGCTTGAGTTGTCGTGATGCATAGGCTACCACTTGCCTATTTTGCATCAACACACACCCTAGTCCTTTGCCCGAAGCATCGCAATATACCTCGAAGGGTACATTGGGGCTAGGTAAGACTAAGACTGGGGTCGTGGTTAACCTTTCCTTAAGCTCTTGAAAACTCTTCTCACATTCGGGGCTCCACCCAAACGGGGCATTCTTCCTAGTGAGCTTGGTCAAGGGTAGGGCTAACTGGGAAAATCCTTTGATAAACCTACGGTAGTAGCCTGCTAAGCCCAAAAAGCTCCGTATTTCCGTTACGGTGGTCGGTCTATCCCAATTCATTACGGCTTCTACCTTACTAGGATCAACGGCTATGCCTCCTTTTGACACAACGTGCCCTAAAAACTTGACCTCCTCTAACCAAAATTCACACTTAGAGAGTTTTGCATACAGCTTTTTCTCCTTCAAAATTTCCAAAACTATCCTCAAATGTCGCTCATGCTCCTCGTGGGTCTTCGAATAGATGAGTATATCATCTATGAAAACGACCACGAACTGATCTAAATAGGGTCTAAAGATCCTATTCATGTAATCCATAAATACCATAGAGCATTTGTCAACCCAAAAGACATCACCGCGAACTCAAAGTGTCCATACCGAGTTCTAAAGGCGGTCTTTGGTATATCTTGATCTCTCACTCTAATTTGGTGGTATCCTGACCTTAGGTCGATCTTGGAAAACACTACCGCTCCTCTCAATTGGTCCATGAGATCATCAATCCTAGGCAAAGGGTATTTGTTTTTGTAACACCCTAGTAATTAACCAGATACACCTAGGTTGAATCTGATTAATGACTAGACTTTACTCCTTGCTTTGGTTCTTTCTTCATAATTTGAAAATACCTAGTGAAATTACGAGCCATTTTTTTTTTTAAAACACATAATTGAAAACGTGAGCCGAGTACAACGTGAACGAGTAAGCGGAGTATAATAAGACGTTTAATAATATATCACATCATATCACTTAGGCTCCATCATATAACATCCATAAGCACATTATAGCATATATTTACATACAATAACCTCACTCAAAGGGTAGGTTATGTTCATATACTTAAGGAAATACATGCCCCTAAACTAGATAACTCCATAAGCCGGGAAGGTTATCCTAAAACTAGGGTGCATGATCACACATAAATCTACTAAGAACCCTCTATGGCCACTGTCCCGAAATAGGGAATAAATCCGATCCACTGATGAGCTCCCTCAGGAGGGGCACACGAGATGCACCAAGCTGGGGTCGCATGGACGACCTTCTTGCTAACCTCGGCTGAACAACTGTTTCCTCACTACCCTCTCTTACACATGTGGGAATAGGAGCAGAGCTCTCAGAATATACATGAGTAGGAGTGTCCTCTGAAGGATCAGTTTCAGAATATCTTGTCTCGGGAGCATACTCTGGAAATCCATGGACAGCAGATGAAGCGGGATAAGAACGTAACATCCTTTCATCAAGTGGACGTGCATGTTCGAAAACCATTTCATCGCTATAGGGAGAAGTAGGAGAAAATCGATAACTAGGGACAGGATGTGCAAATGGACGACCTATGTAAATAAAAACACGAATCACAAGACTCTCCTTCAAAATGATACGAGCGATGCACCTGATCATAGTGAAATTCCCAAGTAGGGGTATCAACGAACAGACGAATGTCGCTATCTGAATCTGGAGACAATGACGGAAATAAAGAAAAGGGAGTGAGAATCTTGCTAAAGAATTCTCAGTAAGGTACCTCCTTCTACAGTGTCATCATCAAAGTCCCCAGGAACCTCGGGATTATTCTAAAATAGTGAGCATGCAAAGATTCATTTTAAGTTCGAACAAATACTTAACCGAGGTTCGTCAATTTTTAATCATGCGTCTTATAATGCATCATAATCTTAACATGTCATATTTACAATGAACTTTTCCTTTATCATTACATCATTTTCCTCATCATCATTATCAAATAACATGCATAAAAGAACGTCATATAATATTAGCTACATGTGGACATAGTGCACATATTTCATTTCCTTAGGTGACTTAAAATCTTATCATCATCATTATTTTCCTTAGGCCACCCTATACTCCACCCTTTGGGAGTAATTTAGGTTATGAGCTCATACTTTACTAGTCGTCACTAGCATATACTTATCCCTTTTGATAAGCTAAAGTCCCGACTCTACCCTTTGAGAGAGAACGGGTTAGGGGCTAAAATCACCTTTTCACCACCTATAGTCTGATGGTTCCAAAGGATCATTTTCTTATAAGTTTAAGTCACCATTAAATCTTTGCATGTTATATCATAATACAATTCATAAACATCATAACATTTTCTCATTTATAGTCTTAAGCTAGAATAATATATATCAATCAGTAATCATGCATATGGGAGATTCCCAGAAAGAGAGGTGGGTCACAATGGACACGCTTAAATACCAAGTCTTTCCTTAGCCGTAACCTTTCCAAATTACACTTTTACAATGATACTCTTTCTTCTAGCAACAAAGGTAAATTTTACATAATAAAGAACATTTCATGTATAAGCATTCTCATTATTTGCAACAACAACTATAACATGCAAGCCAGGAAATCATTCAATAAGCATCCAATCCTTACATAGAATTATCCATTATAGAACTAATTAGTTACTAAACCAATTATGAATCATTCTCTTAACAATAAACCATAATTATCACAACTTCAATCATATCAAATCATTATCACACATTGATACTAAACTCAGATCAATGGTCAATCATGAACCTCATGCAATTACATAGAATCATATTTTAAGTGCATATAAATTACTAGTTCCCCGTAAAATTCTTGCAAAGCCTTAAAACTCATTTAGAAACTAGTTCTTTTGTCAAATTTGGGAGGATCTTCACAATTAAAATTCTCACTCAAGATAAAAGGAGTAAGTCTTGAGCTTTAGAGATTTAGGTGACATCTTAGAATTATAAACATGCTATGCAACCTTATTTTAATCTTATCTTTATAAGGTGATAGCTTGGAATTATAAACATGATATGCAATTCCATTTCTTTATCTTTAAGATTTAAGGTGATGACTTGAAAATTAAACATGATGCAAGAACTTGAAATATAAACATGATACAAGAAACTGGAGCGGCGGTAATCCGCACACGACCAGTAGAGGGAGAAGAGAATATTAAGAAACCGGAGCTATGTAGTCCGCACAGACCAGAGAGGGAGAAGAGATTATTAAGAAACCGAGCGATGTAGTCCGCACAGGACCAGTAGAGGGAGAAGAGAATTATTATTACATCTTTTTAAGCTCCAATCTCAAGACTTTTTAAAGAATAAATTCTTTAACTCCAATAATCATATTTCTTTGCTTGTGATACATGGGCAAGTCTTTGAGCTCTAGGATCTTTAGGTGATGGCATAAAATAAACATGCCATGCTGATTCTTTTTAGCCATTATAAAATATAGTGAGAGCATAAATTAAATATGAGATGCAACCTCTTTATTATCTTGAAAGATTAAGTGATGACTTGAAACATAAACATGAAATACAAGCTTGGAATTTAAACATGAGAAATTGAAGTTCATTTATTCATTCTTGAAAACTTAGTGATGACATAGAAGGTAATCATGGTTATGCAAAGCATAAACTTAATCATGGATGCAAATTCATTTTGTTTCTTTACTAGAGCTCCTTCAAGACTTTAAAAGAATTATAAATTCAACCCAATACATATCTTAACAAGAAATAAAACATAAAAGGAAAATACATCTTTCAAGTTCTAAACTAAAAATCTTTGTTTTAGCATCATAAAGCATTATTCTTTAAACTTTTGCATCAAGTGGAATTTTCAAGCTTTAGAGGCCTAACTTGTGATGGATTTACAACCCACCCTCAAGGTCCTCATCATCAAGCCATCATCTTAGTTCCACCTAGGCCATATGGTTGAATTGGTTAAAGAAAAATTGAAGAGGAAAACCAAAATGAAAAGCTAAGGTAAGTTCATAATTTCATCATTTTGAGCTAAAAACACAACTCCTCAAAGCATAGAAATAAATTTAGAAACTACTCCCTACCTAATCTGAGTTGAAGAAGAGGAAGAGAACTTGGTTTCTTGAAGTGAAATGAAACAAAATCTCTTTGAAAAATTGAAGAAAGAATTCAGCCAAAGAGGAGGAAGAAAGAAAGTTTTTGGTGCTCCTAAAAACTAGTTATGAACCAAGCATTCCAAGACCACTCAAGCAAGCCTATTTATAGAAGATTTTGAGGCTTCTAATTGGCCAACATGATGAGGTAGTGGACGGAATTTTGCAGGAGAAATAAGGGAGGAAAAATCATTTTAGACAAAGTTGTATGAAATTAAGGAATTATGTCTCTTATGGTGACATTTTGGCATTTTGTTTTAGTGCAACTTTTGGCAATAATTCAGCTGCATAATGGCATCAATAATTTCGTCCATTACTGCCCAAAGAAGTGAAATTTGTGTGTTCCATGCATTATTTAGGTGTAGGCAAGGTATTCATGTAATTTAGAGAATTTACTGCTAAGGGTTTAAGTGAATTAAGTAAGCAATTTGGGTGTTTTTGAGCAATTTTGGGTTCTAATCAATCTAAATACATAATTTTGACTCTAGATTAATATTTAGAATTTAATAAGCTTTAATTTGAGCCTAATATTGCTTAGGTTTCGCATACTAATCAAAAATCCCGAATTGCAAACTCCGCCCAAAAACAGGGCAAAATCGTACTTTCACTTAAAAAGCGCCGAGGCCACCCGAGCTTAACCAATGGTTAATCATGACTTAAAAACACATTTTAAAACATTTTAGTGAGGTTCGGGCTCAGTCGGCACGCACATCGGAGTTACAACAGCCGCAGGGGCGTTTTGGTCATTTCGCGCGTCGGAACTCAAAATTGAGATCCTTCTGCTCTATTAACACACATAACACAAACAATCCCTTATTATCCTCAAAATATCCCCTTGAGAATAGGTGGGGCCCACGATCCTCATTTTCTGAGTAAAATAACTTCAGGGGCATTTTGGTCATTTTATACGTCTGTAAATTCGGGATTTGCGACTTTCACATGAATCGTTCCTAACCTCTCTTCTAATGTTATATTCCTTTATTGAGGATTGTTCGGCCTCAAATCTTATGTAATAATTACCTACGGTAATTCGGTAATTGATTAATTTCTAATGACAGTAAAAATTGGGGCGTTACAGTTTTTCACTGTCACACGATTTAATTGCCTATAATCTATGCACAACCTCATACTCCCGTCCTTCTTTTTCACAAACAAGACCGGGGCTCCCCATGTGAAGCACTAGGTCTTATGAAGTTTTTCTCTAAAAGTTCCTCAAGTTGGGTTTTAAGCTCGGCTAGTTCTAGGGGTGACATTCTATAGGGGGCAATGGAGATTGGTCCCGCTCCAGGAACCAACTCAATGGAGAACTCCACTTCTCGCTCGGGAGGGAACTCGGGTATATCTTCCGGAAATACCTCGGGATAGTCTCTCACTATAGGTATATTCTCTAAACTCTGCTCAAAGTGTACCTCGCTAGCGGCTAGGAGAACATATCCCTTAGTCTTTTTTCCACTACAGTGGACTTCTACAGCATTGAGGTAAAGTCTCAAAGGTTGACTTAATTCACTAGGGGAAGAAGGAAAGACAACTGTTTTGGTGTCACAGTCTAACAATACACGGTTGGCGTGAAGCCAATCCATGCCAAGAACTACTCCTATACCTTTCATGGGTAAACAAATTAAATCCATAACATATGGCCTATTTTCAAAGGGTGAGGTGACAATTTAGACAACAATAACAAGTATTCACAGGATGATTTGTGGGGGTAGAGACAATAAGATCAAAAGGAAGTTTGGAAGTTTTCAAATTTAGAGCCTCGACACTAGCATAAGAAATAAAAGAATGTGTTGCACCAGAGTCATAAAGTACAGTTAAGGTTCTACTATTTATTTCGCACTTACCTTCTATGAGACCGTTGGATGTGTCCGCTTCGTCTACATTGAGGGTGAAGACCCTCCCATGGTGTTGCGGCCGGGAATTCTGGCTTGCTGACCTCCCATTAGTGCAGTTGTTGGCGTAGTGGCCAGGCTTTCCGCATCGGAAGCAGATATTACGCCCGCCAGCAGGGCGGTTGCCATGATCCTTCCCGCACTTGGGACATAGCACGGCTGGGATAGCTTGGGCGGGGGTTCCTTGAGGTGCCTTGTTCTTAGGCCCACTTGGTCCTCCTTGGTTGTTTCGGGGGCCGCCCGACCCTCCTTGTCGGTTGTTGTTGTTGTTGTTGTTGTTGCGGTTGTTATTGTTCTGGAATTGTGGTCGGTATGGCTGCTTGGGTTGTTGGTGGAAGGGGGTTCTTTGTTGTTGTTGATGTGGCTTGAATTGGTTGGTGTGATAGGGGTTGTAATGGTTTCGGGATTGGTTTGGATATTGGGGCTTGAATTTTGGGGCTTGAGGTGCTAGCCCCTTGTTCCGTCTTTGCCCTTG
Source organism: Dalbergia cochinchinensis (assembly GCA_031216125.1). Taxonomy (NCBI): domain Eukaryota; kingdom Viridiplantae; phylum Streptophyta; class Magnoliopsida; order Fabales; family Fabaceae; genus Dalbergia; species Dalbergia cochinchinensis. The sequence continues at coordinate 31,064,325 of CM062372.1, forward strand.
CAAAGATTGATTTTCTTCTGTCCCTCTTCCATGATCCGGCACTTGTTGACTAGGGTTGGAAAGTCCCTAATCTCCATGTGCGCTACAGCATAGTTGAGCTCTGCCGTTAGTCCGGCCTCATACTTGACGCACTTCCACACCTCGTCGGGGTTCCCTTGAAACACCCTAGAGAACTTGGTCACCTCGAACTTCGCTGCATCGGGCGACAGTAGACCCTCCTTGAGTCAGTTGCATGAACTCAATATCTTTCGCGTTCCTCACGGACTCCGGGAAGTACTTCTCATAGAAGTAGGTCTTGAACAGCTCCCTGACAAGAAAGACTGAAGCTTCTAGCAGTCTTCGGGTGCCGGTCCACCAAAACTCGGCATCCGATTCCATCATATAGGCAGCGAAGGTGACCTTTTGCTCCTCCGAGCAAGCTACCACGGAGTAGATCTTCTCCATGTTTTTGATCCACTCACCAGCTTGGTCGGGGTCTATGGCTCCTCGGAAGGTTGGCGGGTTCGCCTTGCGAAACTCACCAAACCTTGCTTGCTCGATCATTTCAGCAGTAGGGGGAGCACGTCCGGTGTTCCCTTGTTGGTTCATCCTCTCGAACATTCATTCCATGGCTCTTGCCATGTCACGAACAGCAGCAGCAGTGGCATCGCTTTGATCCCCCTCGGTCGGGGTCCTAGGTTGTCTCCTTGGTGCCATTGGTCCCTAAACACATGAGACAATAAACACTGAGGTGATCAGGCTCAATATTCCATGTAAGATGAGCTAGTTACCATGGCACACGCAAGTAGACAAAGGGTCATGCACTTCTATCCTATAGCTTATCTCTAACTAAGCACTACGCATGACATAGCTATCGTACTACGCTTTAGAAAGCATAGTCACCCAATCCTCGTGCTCCATGAGAATCGAACTGCTCTGATACCATAATGTAACATCCTAATTTTTAACCCAATACTCTAGAACATATTTAGGTTAATCATTAGTCTGTTACTTCATAGTTCTCATTTAACTTTGAATTACTTAGCGGAAAATACGGGTAAATTTTTTTTTTGAAATGAAAGTGAGAGCCGCGTGATGCGATATAACTTGCAACGGACAAAACATACATCTCATAACGTCATAGCATAAAGCATATAAGGGCACATCATGAGAGACACTGAATAACATCTCATATATAATTATAATTTGCCCACTTATAAGCGTGGGACTTGAATTAGTACATGGAAATACATGAAAGAAAATACAACATAAACATAAACATAATCTACTCCCCTACCCGAGTGCAACTAATAGGATAACCTTTAAACAAAAGAAGGTTCATCCCCATCTAAGTGGTGTGTGTTCTAACTCGGGGACGTGCGCGCTCGAACACCAGGCCATCGCCAAAAGGTGAGACGGGGGAGAAACGATGGGAATGTACAAGGGGAGTGAAGGGTCGACCCATGTACATGAATACTCTAACTATGCATCGACCCACAAAATGGTATGATCCGTGGTCCGGGTCATGGTGCACCTCCTATGTCGGCGTGTCCACGAATATCACGAACGTCGCCATCTGAAGACGTGACGGAAAGAAAGAGATAGAGGGAGTGAGAATCTTGCTAAAGAATCTCAGTAGGGCCTCCTACTACCTAGGTGTCATCATCTACGTCCTCAGGAACCTTGGGTTTAATTATACGAAATGTCTGAACATGCATTTAGTTCATTTTAAACTTCAAAATATACGTTATCCAAGGTCCATTCATTTTAAGATGATCTTAATGTTATGAATGCAACATAATAAAAAATGTATGCATGGCACTACCTAATGCACATACAAAAAACATAACATCAAGCATCATCATCATTGGTGGCATAAAGTGGCAATAGTAACATTCATATGGGACAAAACTGAGTGACATAATCATAATCGTGAACTTCTTTTCCTCATGGGCCACCCTAAAAGACAATCGAACTGGGGGTGCTCGGCCGAACCGGTGTCACCCAGAACGTGTCATACATCTAGGTTATGAGCTCATACCTTAACTAGTTGTCACTAGTTCTTACTTACCACTTAATGATAAGCGTATCATAAATCCCGACTATCTGAGTACGGGTTAGGGGGCAAAACTCTTAGGGGTGCTCGGCCGAACCGGTGTCACCTAAGAGTATAAAATGGTACCGATGACACATGAGTTCTATGGAGGTGCTCGGCCGAACCGGTGTCATCCTAGAACCCATCTTAGTACCTTAATTTTCAAAATCTCTTTAAGTCCCCAAATTTGTCGGAAATTCCGCGGCCAAAACGGTCATTACACCGAATTTCCTTCCAAATTTGCTTTATGCCACATTAACATATAATCTCATAAGTTCCTCATATGAATAACATCATCATCATTAGCATACTTCATGCATCATCATAAATCATCCAAACGCTTACCCTTACGGTAGCTTATGCTTTGACCCTTACGGGTCTTAATCTTGAGATATAGTTCTCTACATCCGTCGTTCATATTTTAAGCACCTAAGGCTCATAATTAAACATCATTCGTAATCCTCTCATTTTACTTTTGAATCTGAATAGCATAGGGTGGAAATCCTAACAGGTGAATACGGGATTCTAGAACTTACGTTTTAGTCCCTTTCTTGGTTCCGTTTTTGCCGAAGGCGCTATGGATTAAATCTAAATCAATTATGAGGCATTCCTATGTTTAAGGACTAATTATTAATCATGTTTATCATGTTGTAAGGGTGCTGGACAGAATTCAGAGAATTAAATGTTCTAAGAGTTCTACATTTGCATTTTTACGTTTTTTCTAGTTACTAGTTTCCCCATAGGTGCTAGAATTCAATTCTAACTCAAATGATACCAAGTTTTTCATGTCTAAACATTCTAAATCTGATTATGTCCCCATTAAAACAGTTTGGATTAGTTCCATAAACAAATGGGTCAAAACTATGTTAAATTCTAGCTTTACGGTATTTCTAGTTAGCTAGTTTCTTACCTATCATGCATAGGATCGGTTCTACATCATCATATGATATTTTCACACATTCCAACACATTAAAACACCATCATACAGCATCACATTCATCACATCAGAACCGAAAACATCTTGCCTCAATAAGAGAATTAAATTGACATTTCTAGGTACATAAGTTAACTAGTTTCTCTTGGAATCAATTTAGAATTTCTAAAACTCTTTGCAAAACATTTTAATTCATCAAGAGGCTAAGTGAAGCCTTAGGTCACTGGCCAAAACATATTCCATCCCCTAAAAGAGATTGGAATCACAACTTATAATGACATAACCTTATAAAGAATTGTAAAACTTTAAGGAGCACTTAAAACATAGGCTATTGGTCCTAGTAGCTAGATGAAAACTCATTGCAAGTCCATCATCACTACTTGGCCGAAATTATGCATTCAAGGAATACATTCACATTTAACTTTATCTTGGAATGAAATGGGCAAGTCTTTGAGCACTAGGATCTTAAGTTAGGACATAAACTAAACGTGCTCATGCTCTTCATTTTTAATCTTGCTTTCAAAGTAAAGTGATGACTTGAAATTAAATATGCAAGGCATAATTTAAACGTGCAAGCTTGAAAGTAAATATGCGAAGCATAATCTTAAACATGCAAGCTTGAAAGTAAATATGCAAGATTCAATTCTTTATTTTAGTGCTCTTGGCCCAACAACAATCGACTTTAAGGCCGAAATAGATAGGCATTCGAGAAATTAATTAGGTGATAATGCAAGTTCAATTCTTTATTTTAGTGCTCTAGGCCCAACAACAATCGACTTTAAGGCCGAAATAGAAAGGCTTGAGAATTAAATTAAGTGAAGATGCAAGTTCCATTTTAATCTTTATGTTCTTAGGTGATAGCTTGAAAATAAAGATGCATAGCAAGAATGTAAATATGAATGCAAGCATAAATTATGCAAGTTCATTTTATCATTCTAGAGCTCTTAACAAGACTTTAAAGGAATTTAAACCTTAACCCAAACTCATTCAAACAAGGTAAAGTCAAGCTTGGAGTTCTTAGAACTCAACATAATATCTTTGGGAATCAAACTATGAAACTTAGAAAATCTCAAGGAAATGGCCGAAATCTCCAAGAAGAGAAAAGTGCATTTTAAAACTCTAGAGCTCATGACCTTGATGATATATTAACACCAACATCATGAGTCCTCATCATTGAGTTCATAGAGCCATTTTAAAACACCATCAAAGTTAAAGTTCTCAAAAGTTCAAGAAAGGAAAATCTAGAAACACTTTTGCTCAAGAACAAAAATCAAGCTCTAGAGTTTGTTTCAAGTGATGAACATCATCATGAAACTCTCATCATCAAGCTCTCATTCCTTTGTTCTCCAAGGCCCATGGCCGAAAATGAAAAGGTAAAGGAAAGAAAAGAAGTTCTAAAAAGAATCAAGAGAAACTATGAACATTAAGCTTAGAACAAGAACTTTAAAGAAAGAATACATGAAAGAAAATCCCTACTTGGTGTGATGAACTTGAAGATGGAAGAAGAAGATGAAGGTGATGAAGAACTTTGAAGAGCTTGAAGAACTTGAAGAACACAAGAACTTTTGAGAGAAAAGGAAAAGCTTTGAGTGCTCCTAAACTTAGCAAATGATCTAAAAGTGGTGCAAGCTCCTCAAGGCCATCTATTTATTGAGAAATGAAGCAAATGGAGGGTGTGAAGGCTGAAGGTGTTTTCGGCCAAGAGGTGCAGAATTGGAGGGTTCCATGTGTTCCATGAGGTGAGATAATGTGTTCTTGAGGTATGGTGAGGTATGGCTTAAGGTATGGTGAGGTATGGTTCAAGGTATGGCCTCAAGCATGGTTCTTTGAGTGAGGAAACAATTAAACATGTGGCCAATGGGGATGAGGTCTGGCGAAACTTCATCATGCATGGGGAGGATTAGTTTGCATTTTAATTGTGGTTTAGAGTTGTGTTTAGGTGTATCTTTGATTATGCTTAAGATTAGGAATTTGTAAGAAAGTGTTTAGGTAAGGGAAATGGGTAATTAAGGTGGTCTAGACATAATTAAGGAGTGGTCTTGCACCATTAGAGAGTTAAATCCTCAATTTAGAGTCTAAACAACTCTAGACACATTTCCTTAATTTAAGGAATTGGAGAGAGAAAACACTATTCAAGATTCCAAGACTAGGAATCTTGAGTTCTAAAAAGGGATTTAAGTTTAATCTAAGCAATTTTAGGTTCTAATTAACTTTAATAAATTATTTTGACTCTAGATTAATTAGGGAAATAAATTAATCTTCGTTTAGAGCCTAATATTGCTTAGGTTTGCTTAATTACGTCATTAAGCTCAAAAATACTATTCTAGGGGCAAAATCGTAATTTTGCACTAAAACTGCCCGGGACCACCGGGACTTGAACAGAGACCTCTAGACACACGAAAACATGTTTTTGAACCTCTGGGGGAAGTTCCGGGCTCAAACGGCACCTTTACCCGCGTAAAACGCTATAGGGGTATTTTGGTCATTTTGACCCGAAACTGCGGAAAACGGAATTTTCGCTTCCGAAAGCATTCAAAGGCCATTCAATCCCCTTCAAACATTGAGTTGACCCTTCGAGGATGACCGAGTTGGTTACCCTCGAGTTTGGGTCAGGAAATGACCTCAGGGGCATTTTGGTCATTTCCCTCGGACAGAAAAATCGGGGTGTTACATTACTCCCCTCCTTAAAAAGAATTTCGCCCTCGAAATTCGTTACCTTGGAAAAGCTCGGGATACTTGTCTTGCATTTCTGTCTCTAGCTCCCATGTGAATTCTTCAGACTTGTCGCGTCCCCATGCTACCTTTACTAATGGAACAGACTTGTTCCTCAGCTGCTTGACTCCGCGGTCCACGATTCTCGTAGGGGGAAGATTGAAAGTTAGGTCGTCCCTTAACTGAACATGCTCTGGCTCTAAAACGTGGCTAGGGTCGGACTCATACTTCCTTAGCTGAGAGACGTGAAAGACGTCATGGAGATTAGAAAGATTAGGGGGTAAGGCTATTTTGTAGGCAACTGTTCCTATCTTTTGAAGAATTTGGAAGGGACCAAGGAATCGGGGGCTCAACTTTTTGACTTTCATGGCTCTCCCTACGCCTGTAGTGGGGGTAATTCTAAGGAACACATGTTCTCCCTCTTCGAACTCCAAGGGCTTGCGCCTCTTGTCCGCATAGCTCTTTTGTCTACTTTGAGCGGTGAGCATCCTATCCCGGATCTTCTTGATTTGTTCTGTCGTTTCCCTCACTACATCGGGTCCTAAGACACTTTGCTCCCCAGGCTCGTACCAACACAAAGGTGATTGGCACTTCCTTCCATACAACGCCTCGTACGGTGCCATACCGATGCTCGCGTGATAACTATTGTTATACGCAAACTCGATCAAAGGCAAGTACTTATCCCAACTTCCCCTCTGGTCTAACACACAAGCTCTTAGCATATCCTCTAGGGTTTGGATCGTCCTTTCGGATTGTCCGTCTGCTTGTGGGTGGTAGCGATTGCTCAAGCATAGCTTTGAACCAAACGCCTTTTGAAAGGCTCCCCAAAAACACGACGTAAACCGCGGATCTCTATCCGAGATTATCGTCGACGGTACTCCATGCAATCTTACGATCTCTTGGATGTATAACTGAGCCAATTTATCTAAAGAGTACGTCACTCTAATAGGTAGAAAGTGTGCCGACTTGGTTAGTCGATCCACTATCACCCATATAGCATCATGGCCAGCTTGCGTCTTAGGCAATCCTGTCACGAAATCCATAGATATGCATTCCCACTTCCATTCGGGGATTGACAGGGGTTGCAACAAACCTGAAGGTTTTTGGTGCTCGATTTTCACTTTCTGACATACCAAGCACTTACTAACCCAGGCGACTACATCCTTCTTCATTCCGGGCCACCAAAACATCTTTTTCAAGTCTTGGTACATCTTGGTAACACCGGGATGGATGGTGAAATAGCTTTTGTGAGCTTCCTCCAAGATCTTTTCTCGGAGGTCACCATCTTGGGGTACGCAGATTCTTCCTTCGAACCTCCATATCCAATCTTCACCTCTTTCGAAACCTTTCAACTTTCCCGCCTTAACAGCATCTATGATCTCCTCGAACTCCTCATTCCCTAGTTGTGCTAACATGATTCTCTGCTTAAATCCACTTGTCACACTAAGATAGCACATTTTTATTCCTTTATCGGTCGCTGACATCCCTAGATTCATATCCCTAAACTTCTCTATCAACTCAACTTCTTTGATCATCATGTGGGACAGGTGTAACGACTTTCGGCTCAAGGCGTCGGCGACTACATTAGCCTTGCCGGGGTGGTAACTTAAACCGAAATCGTAGTCTTTGAGGAATTTCATCCATCTTCTTTGCCTCATGTTTAACTCCTTTTGATCAAAGAGGTACTTGAGACTCTTATGATCGGAGAAAACTTCAAACCTTACACCATACAAATGGTGTCTCCACATTTTCAAGGCAAACACTACGGCGGCTAATTCTAGGTCATGGGTGGGGTAGTTAGCCTCGTGAGGCTTGAGTTGTCGTGATGCATAGGCTACCACTTGCCTATTTTGCATCAACACACACCCTAGTCCTTTGCCCGAAGCATCGCAATATACCTCGAAGGGTACATTGGGGCTAGGTAAGACTAAGACTGGGGTCGTGGTTAACCTTTCCTTAAGCTCTTGAAAACTCTTCTCACATTCGGGGCTCCACCCAAACGGGGCATTCTTCCTAGTGAGCTTGGTCAAGGGTAGGGCTAACTGGGAAAATCCTTTGATAAACCTACGGTAGTAGCCTGCTAAGCCCAAAAAGCTCCGTATTTCCGTTACGGTGGTCGGTCTATCCCAATTCATTACGGCTTCTACCTTACTAGGATCAACGGCTATGCCTCCTTTTGACACAACGTGCCCTAAAAACTTGACCTCCTCTAACCAAAATTCACACTTAGAGAGTTTTGCATACACCTTTTTCTCCTTCAAAATTTCCAAAACTATCCTCAAATGTCGCTCATGCTCCTCGTGGGTCTTCGAATAGATGAGTATATCATCTATGAAAACGACCACGAACTGATCTAAATAGGGTCTAAAGATCCTATTCATGTAATCCATAAATACTGCAGGAGCATTTGTCAACCCAAAAGACATCACCGCGAACTCAAAGTGTCCATACCGAGTTCTAAAGGCGGTCTTTGGTATATCTTGATCTCTCACTCTAATTTGGTGGTATCCTGACCTTAGGTCGATCTTGGAAAACACTACCGCTCCTCTCAATTGGTCCATGAGATCATCAATCCTAGGCAAAGGGTATTTGTTTTTGTAACACCCTAGTAATTAACCAGATACACCTAGGTTGAATCTGATTAATGACTAGACTTTACTCCTTGCTTTGGTTCTTTCTTCATAATTTGAAAATACCTAGTGAAATTACGAGCCATTTTTTTTTAAAACACATAATTGAAAACGTGAGCCGAGTACAACGTGAACGAGTAAGCGGAGTATAATAAGACGTTTAATAATATATCACATCATATCACTTAGGCTCCATCATATAACATCCATAAGCACATTATAGCATATATTTACATACAATAACCTCACTCAAAGGGTAGGTTATGTTCATATACTTAAGGAAATACATGCCCCTAAACTAGATAACTCCATAAGCCGGGAAGGTTATCCTAAAACTAGGGTGCATGATCACACATAAATCTACTAAGAACCCTCTATGGCCACGTCACGGAAATAGGGGAATAAATCCGATCCACTGATGAGCTCCCTCGGGAGGGGGCACACGAGATGCACCAAGCTGGGGTCGCATGGACGACCTTCTTGCTAACCTCGGCTGAACAACTGTTTCCTCACTACCCTCTCTTACACATGTGGGAATAGGAGCGAGCTCTCGTAATATACATGAGTAGGAGTGTCCTCTGAAGGATCAGTTTCAGAATATCTTGTCTCGGGAGCATACTCTGGAAATCCATGGACAGCAGATGAAGCGGGATAAGAACGTAACATCCTTTCATCAAGTGGACGTGCATGTTCGAAAACCATTTCATCGCTATAGGGAGAAGTAGGAGAAAATCGATAACTAGGGACAGGATGTGCAAATGGACGACCTATGTAAATAAAAACACGAATCAAGCACCTCCCTTCAAAATGATACGAGCGATGCACCGGATCATAGTGAAATTCCCAAGTAGGGGTATCAACGAACAGGACGAATGTCGTCATCTGAATCTGGAGACAATGACGGAAATAAAGAAAAGGGAGTGAGAATCTTGCTAAACAATTCTCAGTAAGGTACCTCCTTCTACAGTGTCATCATCAAAGTCCGCAGGAACCTCGGGATTATTCTAAAATAGTGAGCATGCAAAGATTCATTTTAAGTTCGGACAAATACTTAACCGAGGTTCGTGAATTTTTAATCATGCGTCTTATAATGCATCATAATCTTAACATGTCATATTTACAATGAACTTTTCCTTTATCATTACATCATTTTCCTCATCATCATTATCAAATAACATGCATAAAAGAACGTCATATAATATTAGCTACATGTGGACATAGTGCACATATTTCATTTCCTTAGGTGACTTAAAATCTTATCATCATCATTATTTTCCTTAGGCCACCCTATACTCCACCCTTTTGGGAGTAATTTAGGTTATGAGCTCATACTTTACTAGTCGTCACTAGCATATACTTATCCCTTTTGATAAGCTAAAGTCCCGACTCTACCCTTTTGAGAGAACGGGTTAGGGGGCTAAAATCACCTTTTCACCACCTATAGTCTGATGGTTCCAAAGGATCATTTTCTTATAAGTTTAAGTCACCATTAAATCTTTGCATGTTATATCATAATACAATTCATAAACATCATAACATTTTCTCATTTATAGTCTTAAGCTAGAATAATATATATCAACTGTAATCATGCATATGGGAGATTCCCAGGAAGAGAGGTGGGTCACAACGGACACGCTTAAATACCAAGTCTTTCCTTAGCCGTAACCTTTCCAAATTACACTTTTACAATGATACACTTTCTTCTAGCAACAAAGGTAAATTTTACATAATAAAGAACATTTCATGTATAAGCATTCTCATTATTTGCAACAAGACAACTATAACATGCAAGCCAGTAAATCATTCAATAAGCATCCAATCCTTACATAGAATTATCCATTATAGAACTAATTAGTTACTAAACCAATTATGAATCATTCTCTTAACAATAAACCATAATTATCACAACTTCAATCATATCAAATCATTATCACACATTGATACTAAACTCAGATCAGTGGCCGAATCATGAACCTCATGCAATTACATAGAATCATATTTTAAGTGCATATAAATTACTAGTTCCCCGTAAAATCCTTGCAAAGCCTTAAAACTCATTTAGAAACTAGTTCTTTTGTCAAATTTGGGAGGATCTTCACAATTAAAATTCTCACTTAAGATAAAAGGAGTAAGTCTTGAGCTTTAGAGATTTAGGTGACATCTTAGAATTATAAACATGCTATGCAACCTTATTTTAATCTTATCTTTATAAGGTGATAGCTTGGAATTATAAACATGATATGCAATTCCATTTCTTTATCTTTAAGATTTAAGGTGATGACTTGAAAATTAAACATGATGCAAGAACTTGAAATATAAACATGATACAAGAAACTGGAGCGGCGGTAATCCGCACAGAACCAGTAGAGGGAGAAGAGAATATTAAGAAACCGGAGCGGCGGTAGTCCGCACAGGACCAGTAGAGGGAGAAGAGATTATTAAGAAACCGGAGCGGCGGTAGTCCGCACAGGACCAGTAGAGGGAGAAGAGAATTATTATTACATCTTTTTAAGCTCCAATCTCAAGACTTTTTAAAGAATAAATTCTTTAACTCCAATAATCATATTTCTTTGCTTGTGATACATGGGCAAGTCTTTGAGCTCTAGGATCTTTAGGTGATGGCATAAAATAAACATGCCATGCGTTGATTCTTTTAGCCATTATAAAATATAGTGAGAGCATAAATTAAATATGAGATGCAACCTCTTTATTATCTTGAAAGATTAAGTGATGACTTGAAACATAAACATGAAATACAAGCTTGGAATTTAAACATGAGAAATTGAAGTTCATTTATTCATTCTTGAAAACTTAGTGATGACATAGAAGGTAATCATGGTTATGCAAAGCATAAACTTAATCATGGATGCAAATTCATTTTGTTTCTTTACTAGAGCTCCTTCAAGACTTTAAAAGAATTATAAATTCAACCCAATACATATCTTAACAAGAAATAAAACATAAAAGGAAAATACATCTTTCAAGTTCTAAACTAAAAATCTTTGTTTTAGCATCATAAAGCATTATTCTTTAAACTTTTGCATCAAGTGGAATTTTCAAGCTTTAGAGGCCTAACTTGTGATGGATTTACAACCCACCCTCAAGGTCCTCATCATCAAGCCATCATCTTAGTTCCACCTAGGCCATATGGTTGAATTGGTTAAAGAAAAATTGAAGAGGAAAACCAAAATGAAAAGCTAAGGTAAGTTCATAATTTCATCATTTTGAGCTAAAAACACAACTCCTCAAAGCATAGAAATAAATTTAGAAACTACTCCCTACCTAATCTGAGTTGAAGAAGAGGAAGAGAACTTGGTTTCTTGAAGTGAAATGAAACAAAATCTCTTTGAAAAATTGAAGAAAGAATTCAGCCAAAGAGGAGGAAGAAAGAAAGTTTTTGGTGCTCCTAAAAACTAGTTATGAACCAAGCATTCCAAGACCACTCAAGCAAGCCTATTTATAGAAGATTTTGAGGCTTCTAATTGGCCAACATGATGAGGTAGTGGACGGAATTTTGCAGGAGAAATAAGGGAGGAAAAATCATTTTAGACAAAGTTGTATGAAATTAAGGAATTATGTCTCTTATGGTGACATTTTGGCATTTTGTTTTAGTGCAACTTTTGGCAATAATTCAGCTGCATAATGGCATCAATAATTTCGTCCATTACTGCCCAAAGAAGTGAAATTTGTGTGTTCCATGCATTATTTAGGTGTAGGCAAGGTATTCATGTAATTTAGAGAATTTACGGTTAAGGGTTTAAGTGAATTAGTATGCAATTTGGGTGTTTTTGAGCAATTTTGGGTTCTAATCAATCTAAATACATAATTTTGACTCTAGATTAATATTTAGAATTTAATAAGCTTTAATTTGAGCCTAATATTGCTTAGGTTTCAGATACTAATCAAAAATCCCGAAATTAAACTGCCCAAAAACAGGGGCAAAATCGTACTTTCACTTAAAAACTGCCCGAGGCCACCCGAGCTTAACCAATGGTTAATCATGACTTAAAAACACATTTTAAAACATTTTAGTGAGGTTCGGGCTCAGTCGGCACGCACATCGAAGTTACAACAAACCATAGGGCGTTTTGGTCATTTTGTCGGAACTCAAAATTGAGATCCTTCTGCTCTATTAACACACATAACACAAACAATCCCTTATTATCCTCAAAATATCCCCTTGAGAATAGGTGGGGCCCACGATCCTCATTTTCTGAGTAAAATAACTTCAGGGGCATTTTGGTCATTTTATACGTACAGAAATTCGGGATTTGCGACTTTCACATGAATCGTTCCTAACCTCTCTTCTAATGTTATATTCCTTTATTGAGGATTGTTCGGCCTCAAATCTTATGTAATAATTACCTACGGTAATTCGGTAATTGATTAATTTCTAATGACAGTAAAAATTGGGGCGTTACAGTTTTTCACTGTCACACGATTTAATTGCCTATAATCTATGCACAACCTCATACTCCCGTCCTTCTTTTTCACAAACAAGACCGGGGCTCCCCATGTGAAGCACTAGGTCTTATGAAGTTTTTCTCTAAAAGTTCCTCAAGTTGGGTTTTAAGCTCGGCTAGTTCTAGGGGTGACATTCTATAGGGGGCAATGGAGATTGGTCCCGCTCCAGGAACCAACTCAATGGAGAACTCCACTTCTCGCTCGGGAGGGAACTCGGGTATATCTTCCGGAAATACCTCGGGATAGTCTCTCACTATAGGTATATTCTCTAAACTCTGCTCAAAGTGTACCTCGCTAGCGGCTAGGAGAACATATCCCTTAGTCTTTTTTCCACTACAGTGGACTTCTACAGCATTGAGGTAAAGTCTCAAAGGTTGACTTATTTCACTAGGGGGAGAAGGAAAGACAACTGTTTTGGTGTCACAGTCTAACAATACACGGTTGGCGTGAAGCCAATCCATGCCAAGAACTATTCCTATACCTTTCATGGGTAAACAAATTAAATCCATAACATATGGCCTATTTTCAGTGGTGAGGTGACAATTTAGACAACAATAACAAGTATTCACAGGATGATTTGTGGGGGTAGAGACAATAAGATCAAAAGGAAGTTTGGAAGTTTTCAAATTTAGAGCCTCGACACTAGCATAAGAAATAAAAGAATGTGTTGCACCAGAGTCATAAAGTACAGTTAAGGTTCTACCATTTATTTCGCACTTACCTTCTATGAGACCGTTGGATGTGTCCGCTTCGTCTACATTGAGGGTGAAGACCCTCCCATGGTGTTGCGGCCGGGAATTCTGGCTTGCTGACCTCCCATTAGTGCAGTTGTTGGCGTAGTGGCCAGGCTTTCCGCATCGGAAGCAAATATTCTGCCCCGCCAGGCAGGGACGGTTGCCATGATCCTTCCCGCACTTGGGACATAGCACGGCTGGGATAGCTTGGGCGGGGGTTCCTTGAGGTGCCTTGTTCTTAGGCCCACTTGGTCCTCCTTGGTTGTTTCGGGGGCCGCCCGACCCTCCTTGTCGGTTGTTGTTGTTGTTGTTGTTGTTGCGGTTGTTATTGTTCTGGAATTGTGGTCGGTATGGCTGCTTGGGTTGTTGGTGGAAGGGGGTTCTTTGTTGTTGTTGATGTGGCTTGAATTGGTTGGTGTGATAGGGGTTGTAATGGTTTCGGGATTGGTTTGGATATTGGGGCTTGAATTTTGGGGCTTGAGGTGCTAGCCCCTTGTTCCGTGCTGCCCTTGCAGCATTGATTTTCTTCTGTCCCTCTTCCATGATCCGGCACTTGTTGACTAGGGTTGGAAAGTCCCTAATCTCCATGTGCGCTACAGCATAGTTGAGCTCTGCCGTTAGTCCGGCCTCATACTTGACGCACTTCCACACCTCGTCGGGGTTCCCTTGAAACACCCTAGAGAACTTGATCAGCTCCTCGAACTTCGCCGTGTACTGGGCGACAGTAGACCCTCCTTGAGTCAGTTGCATGAACTCAATATCTTTCGCGTTCCTCACGGACTCTGAAGTACTTCTCATAGAAGTAGGTCTTGAAACAGCTCCGTTGACAAAGAAGACACGAAGCTTCTAGCGCCTTCTTGGTGCCGGTCCACCAAAACTTCGGCATCCGATTCCATCATATAGGCAATAAGGTGACCTTTTGCTCCTCCGAGCAAGCTACCACGGAGTAGATCTTCTCCATGTTTTTGATCCACTCACCAGCTTGGTCGGGGTCTATGGCTCCTCGGAAGGTTGGCGAGTTCGCCTTGCGAAACTCACCAAACCTTGCTTGCTCGATCATTTCAGCAGTAGGGGGAGCACGTCCGGTGTTCCCTTGTTGGTTCATCCTCTTGAACATTCATTCCATGGCTCTTGCCATGTCACGACAAAGCAGAAGGTGGCATCGCTTTGATCCCCCTCGGTCGTGGTCCTAGGTTGTCTCCTTGGTGCCATTGGTCCCTAAACACATGAGACAATAAACACTGAGGTGATCAGGCTCAATATTCCATGTAAGATGAGCTAGTTACCATGGCACACGCAAGTAGACAAAGGGTCATGCACTTCTATCCTATAGCTTATCTCTAACTAAGCACTACGCATGACATAGCTATCGTACTACGCTTTAGAAAGCATAGTCACCCAATCCTCGTGCTCCATGAGAATCGAATCAAGCTCGATACCATAATGTAACATCCTAATTTTTAACCCATTACTCTAGAACATATTTAGGTTAATCATTAGTCAGTTAGTGGATAGTTCTCATTTAACTTTGAATTACTTAGCGGAAAATACGGGTAATTTTTTTGAAATGAAAGTGAGAGCCGCGTGATGCGATATAACTTGCAACGGACAAAACATACATCTCATAACGTCATAGCATAAAGCATATAAGGGCACATCATGAGAGACACTGAATAACATCTCATATATAATTATAATTTGCCCACTTATAAGCGTGGGACTTGAATTAGTACATGGAAATACATGAAAGAAAATACAACATAAACATAAACATAATCTACTCCCCTACCCGAGTGCAACTAATAGGATAACCTTTAAACAAATGAAGGTTCATCCCCATCTAAGTGGTGTGTGTTCTAACTCGGGGACGTGCGGCCTTCGAACACCAGGCCATCGCCAAAAGGTGAGACGGGGCAGAAACGATGGGAATGTAGAAGGGGAGTGAAGGGTCGACCCATGTACATGAATACTCTAACTATGCATCGACCCACAAAATGGTATGATCCGTGGTCTGGGTCATGGTGCACCTCCTATGTCGGCGTGTCCACGAATATCACGAACGTCGCCATCTGAAGACGTGACGGAAAGAAAGAGATAGAGGGAGTGAGAATCTTGCTAAAGAATCTCAGTAGGGCCTCCTACTACCTAGGTGTCATCATCTACGTCCTCAGGAACCTTGGGTTTAATTATACGAAATGTCTGAACATGCATTTAGTTCATTTTAAACTTCAAAATATACGTTAGCCAAGGTCTATTCATTTTAAGATGATCTTAATGTTATGAATGCAACATAATAAAAAATGTATGCATGGCACTACCTAATGCACATACATAAAACATAACATCAAGCATCATCATCATTGGTGGCATAAAGTGGCAATAGTAACATTCATATGGGACAAAACTGAGTGACATAATCATAATCGTGAACTTCTCTTCCTCATGGGCCACCCTAGAAGACAATCGAATCAGGTGCTCGGCCAACCGGTGTCACCCAGAACGTGTCATACATCTAGGTTATGAGCTCATACCTTAACTAGTCGTCACTAGTTCTTACTTACCACTTAACGATAAGCGTATCATAAATCCCGACTATCTGAGTACGGGTTAGGGGGCAAAACTCTTAGGGGTGCTCGGCCGAACCGGTGTCACCTAAGAGTATAAAATGGTACCGATGTCACATGAGTTCTATGGAGGTGCTCGGCCGAACCGGTGTCATCCTAGAACCCATCTTAGTACCTTAATTTTCAAAATCTCTTTAAGTCCCCAAATTTGTCGGAAATTCGGCGGCCAAAACGGTCATTACACCGGATTTCCTTCCAAATTTGCTTTATGCCACATTAACATATAATCTCATAAGTTCCTCATATGAATAACATCATCATCATTAGCATACTTCATGCATCATCATAAATCATCCAAACGCTTACCCTTACGGTAGCTTATGCTTTGACTCTTACGGGTCTTAATCTTGAGATATAGTTCTCTACATCCGCTGCTCATATTTTAAGCACCTAAGGCTCATAATTAAACATCATTCGTAATCCTCTCATTTTACTTTTGAATCTGAATAGCATAGGGTGGAAATCCTAACAGGTGAATACGGGATTCTAGAACTTACGTTTTAGTCCCTTTCTTGGTTCCGTTTTCGCCGAAGGCGCTATGGATTAAATCTAAATCAATTATGAGGCATTCCTATGTTTAAGGACTAATTATTAATCATGTTTATCATGTTGTAAGGGTGCTGGACAGAATTCAGAGAATTAAATGTTCTAAGAGTTCTACATTTGCATTTTTACGTTTTTTCTAGTTACTAGTTTCCCCATAGGTGCTAGAATTCAATTCTAACTCAAATGATACCAAGTTTTTCATGTCTAAACATTCTAAATCTGATTATGTCCCCATTAAAACAGTTTGGATTAGTTCCATAAACAAATGGGTCAAAACTATGTTAAATTCTAGCTTTACGGTATTTCTAGTTAGCTAGTTTCTTACCTATCATGCATAGGATCGCTTCTACATCATCATATGATATTTTCACACATTCCAACACATTAAAACATCATCATACAGCATCACATTCATCACATCAGAACCGAAAACATCTTGCCTCAATAAGAGAATTAAATTGACATTTCTAGGTACATAAGTTAACTAGTTTCTCTTGGAATCAATTTAGAATTTCTAAAACTCTTTGCAAAACATTTTAATTCATCAAGAGGCTAAGTGAAGCCTTAGGTCACTGGCCAAAACATATTCCATCCCCTAAAAGAGATTGGAATCACAACTTATAATGACATAACCTTATAAAGAATTGTAAAACTTTAAGGAGCACTTAAAACATAGGCTATTGGTCCTAGTAGCTAGATGAAAACTCATTGCAAGTCCATCATCACTACTTGGCCGAAATTATGCATTCAAGGAATACATTCACATTTAACTTTATCTTGGAATGAAATGGGCAAGTCTTTGAGCTCTAGGTTCTTAAGTTACGACATAAACTAAACGTGCTCATGCTCTTCATTTTTAATCTTGCTTTCAAAGTAAAGTGATGACTTGAAATTAAATATGCAAGGCATAATTTAAACGAGCAAGCTTGAAAGTAAATATGCAAGCATAATCTTAAACGTGCAAGCTTGAAAGTAAATATGCAAGATTCAATTCTTTATTTTAGTGCTCTTGGCCCAACAACAATCGACTTTAAGGCCGAAATAGATAGGCATTCGAGAAATTAATTAGGTGATAATGCAAGTTCAATTCTTTATTTTAGTGCTCTAGGCCCAACAACAATCGACTTTAAGGCCGAAATAGAAAGGCTTCGAGAATTAAATTAAGTGAAGATGCAAGTTCCATTTTAATCTTTATGTTCTTAGGTGATAGCTTGAAAATAAAGATGCATAGCAAGAATGTAAATATGAATGCAAGCATAAATTATGCAAGTTCATTTTATCATTCTAGAGCTCTTAACAAGACTTTAAAGGAATTTAAACCTTAACCCAAACTCATTCAAACAAGGTAAAGTCAAGCTTGGAGTTCTTAGAACTCAACATAATATCTTTGGGAATCAAACTATGAAACTTAGAAAATCTCAAGGAAATGGCGAAATCTCCAAGAAGAGAAAAGTGCATTTTAAAACTCTAGAGCTCATGACCTTGATGATATATTAACACCAACATCATGAGTCCTCATCATTGAGTTCATAGAGCCATTTTAAAACACCATCAAAGTTAAAGTTCTCAAAAGTTCAAGAAAGGAAAATCTAGAAACACTTTTGCTCAAGAACAAAAATCAAGCTCTAGAGTTTGTTTCAAGTGATGAACATCATCATGAAACTCTCATCATCAAGCTCTCATTCCTTTGTTCTCCAAGGCCCATGGCCGAAAATAAAAAGGTAAAGGAAAGAAAAAGAAGTTCTAAAAAGAATCAAGAGAAACTATGAACATTAAGCTTAGAACAAGAACTTTAAAGAAAGAATACATGAAAGAAAATCCCTACTTGGTGTGATGAACTTGAAGATGGAAGAAGAAGATGAAGGTGATGAAGAACTTTGAAGAGCTTGAAGAACTTGAAGAACACAAGAACTTTTGAGAGAAAAGGAAAAGCTTTGAGTGCTCCTAAACTTAGCAAATGATCTAAAAGTGGTGCAAGCTCCTCAAGGCCATCTATTTATAGAGAAATGAAGCAAATGGAGGGTGTGAAGGCTGAAGGTGTTTTCGGCCAAGAGGTGCAGAATTGGAGGGTTCCATGTGTTCCATGAGGTGAGATAATGTGTTCTTGAGGTATGGTGAGGTATGGCTTAAGGTATGGTGAGGTATGGTTCAAGGTATGGCCTCAAGCATGGTTCTTTGAGTGAGGAAACAATTAAACATGTGGCCAATGGGGATGAGGTCTGGCCGAAACTTCATCATGCATGGGGAGGATTAGTTTGCATTTTAATTGTGGTTTAGAGTTGTGTTTAGGTGTATCTTTGATTATGCTTAAGATTAGGAATTTGTAAGAAAGTGTTTAGGTAAGGGAAATGGGTAATTAAGGTGGTCTAGACATAATTAAGGAGTGGTCTTGCACCATTAGAGAGTTAAATCCTCAATTTAGAGTCTAAACAACTCTAGACACATTTCCTTGATTTAAGGAATTGGAGAGAGAAAACACTATTCAAGATTCCAAGACTAGGAATCTTGAGTTCTAAAACCGGATTTAAGTTTAATCTAAGCAATTTTAGGTTCTAATTAACTTTAATAAATTATTTTGACTCTAGATTAATTAGGGAAATAAATTAATCTTCGTTTAGAGCCTAATATTGCTTAGGTTTGCTTAATTACGTCATTAAGCTCAAAAATACTATTCTAGGGGCAAAATCGTAATTTTGCACTAAAACTGCCCGGGACCACCGGGACTTGAATAGAGACCTCTAGACACATGAAAACATGTTTTTGAACCTCTGGGGGAAGTTCCGGGCTCAAACGGCACCTTTACCCGCGTAAAACGCTATAGGGGTATTTTGGTCATTTTGACCCGAAACTGCGGAAAACGGAATTTTCGCTTCCGAAAGCATTCAAAGGCCATTCAATCCCCTTCAAACATTGAGTTGACCCTTCGAGGATGACCGAGTTGGTTACCCTCGAGTTTGGGTCAGGAAATGACCTCAGGGGCATTTTGGTCATTTCCCTCGGACAGAAAAATCGGGGTGTTACAATCTCCCTTAAAACACTTAACCTCTCTATTCCCAAGGCTAATACCCAAGACAAACCTTTCTCCTTTTCTCTTTCTATAGTGGCCGAAACCATTTCCTTGCCCAAAGGAAAGATTGTTATTCTCATTCCTTCTCAAGATCAAGCTCTCTTTAATTCATCAAGAAAAAAAAACCTTTGGTAGGGAGTTGTTTTAAAAAGATTTCTTTCTTTTCTTTTGTGTTAATCTTAGTTTGGAATGTTGAAATGTTGATTCCCTCATTCTCCACTTCATTTCGGCTTCTTGCTTTCCTTTTCTTGCCTTTCTTTTTCGGCCTTGATGGCCTTGTTCTTGAACAACCATAGCTTGATGATGAGGATCTTAGATGTTGGTTGTAAAACCATCATTTGCTTGACCATTAGCTTGAAGGTTTCACTTTTAAGAGTTTTGGCAAATGAAATTGTCACTTGGTTTTCTTTGATGAGTTTTACTTGAGCAAAAATAGAATAATATGTTTATGTTGTCGCTTAATTAACTTTAAGTTCAAGACTTACCCCTTTCAACCTTAAAGTTGATCGATGTTCTAGAGTGATTACTCTAGATAGGAGTCTTGACCATAAAACTTAAAAGGAATAATTTGACATTCTTTCACTTCACAAACCTTGAAGTTGATCGGTGTTTTAGAGTTATTACTCTAAATAGGAGTCTTGAGCCTAAGACCTAAAGAAATAATAAATGAAAATGCATTCATCTTTATATTTCAAGTTTTTGCATTTTATATTTACATTCAAACCTTGCACCTCATATTTATTTCCAAGTTGTCACCTAAAGCTTGAAGATAAGAAATGAACTTGCATTCCATGTTTATATTTCTTATCTAGCACGTTTACATTTCAAGCCATCACCTAAACTTAAAGATTAAGAATGAGTTTGCATTCTCATATTTATATTTCTATTGCCATCACCTTATTATACCAAGATTAAATGAGGTTTGCATTTGCATATTTAAGCTTATGCCATCACCTAAATAATCTAGTGATCAAGACTTACCCCTTTCAACTTGCATAGGGATGTTGGTCCATGGAATATCTATCTTTATAAATGTGATTTGGTTATTCAAGGAACGAGGTCCTAATAAATGATATATCATTTCCTTGAGAAAATGAAGTTTGTCTTGCAACTTTTCCTTGAAACGTATGGCATTTGCTACTGAACTAAGGTTATCATTTGTGTTACAACTTTTCCTTGACAAGTTTGTCTTACAACTTTTCACATAACCAAAAATTATTTATTAAGCTCTCTACCTTTGCTACTGAACTAAGGTTATCATTTGTGTTTCTATAAGGATAAAGTTAATTATAAGTGTATTTCTTGATCTAGAATTAATTCTAAGAAAGACTAGTTACTAGAAATGCCTATTTTGTAATTTTGCATGATCTTAGGAAATTAAATTTTAGATTCTATTCAAACCTTTCCAGATTTGATGTATGCTGTTTGGAGTGTATTTAGCATGTAAAAATTGTTCATAATGAGCGTGGTAAAGATTTTTAGTAGTTAAGGAAAAACTAGTAGCTAGAAAGAATCGAAAATATGAACTCTATGACTCTTTAAAATGAAAAATATGGTTTCTGTCCAATGTAACGCCTCGATTTTCTGTCTGAGTGGAAAATGACCGAAATGCCCCTAAGGTCATTTTCGGTCCGGAATTTGAGGATGGCCGACTCGGCAGTACTCGAAGGGCCAACTCAATGTTTGAAGGGGATTGAATGACCCTTGAGTGGTTCCGGAGGCGAAAGTCTCATTTTCCGCAGTTTCGGGTCAAAATGACCAAAATACCCCTGTAGCGTTTTACGCGGGTAAAGGTGCCATTTGAGCCCGGAACTTTCCCCAGAGGTTTAAAACCATGTTTTTACATGTTTCAAAACATCTGTTTAAGTCCCGGTGGTCTCGGGCAGTTTTAGTGCAAAATTACGATTTTGCCCCTAGAATAGTGTTTTTGAGCTTAATGATGTAATTAAGCAAATCTAAGCAATATTAGGCTCTAAACGAAGATTAATTAATTTCCATAATTAATCTAGAGTCAAAATAATTTATTAAAGTTAATTAGAACCTAAAATTATTTAGATTAAGAACTCAAGATTCCTAGTCTTGTAATCTTGAATAGTGTTTTCTCTCTCCAATTCCTTAAATCAAGGAATTGTGTCTAGAATTGTTTATACACTAAAATGAGTTTATAACTCACTAATGATGTAAGAACACTCTCTAATTATGTCTTGCCAACCTTAATTACCCAATTCCTCACCTAAACACTTTCTTACAAATTCCTAATCTTAAGCATAATCAAAGATACACCTAAACACAACTCTAAACCACAATTAAAATGCAAACTAATCCTCTCCCAAATCTGATGCACATGGCCGAAATCTCTCCCCCATTTGACCACATGTTGAATTATTTTCTCACTCAAAGAACCATGCCTTGAACCATACCTCACCATACTTGAGCCCATGCTTGACCATGCTTCCACCATGCTTTGAACCATGCCTTGTAAGAGATATTTTTCTCTCCTATTCTGCACTCCTCATGGCCGAAGCTCCTCCCCCTCCATGCACCTTCCATTTGCTTTATTTCTCTATAAATAGATGGCCTTGGGAAGCTTGCACCACTTTTAGATCATTTGCTAAGTTTAGGAACACTCAAAGCTTTTCTTTTTCTTTCAAAGTTCTAGTGTTCTTCAAGATCTTCAAAGTTCTTCAAGTTCTTCATCTTCCTCATCTTCTTCTTCCATCTTCAAGATCATCACACCAAGTAGGGATTTTCTTTCAAGTACTTCTTTCTTTAAAGTTCTTGTTCTAGCTTTATGTTCATAGTTTCTCTTGATTCTTTTTAGAACTTCTTTTCTTCTCCTTGTTCTTTCTCACTTTCGGCCATGGGCCTTGAAGTTCAAAGAAATGAGAGCTTGATGATGAGAGTTTCATGATGATGTTCATCACTTGAAATAAACTCTAGAGCTTGATCTTTGTTCTTAAGCAAAAATGTTTCTAGTTCTTCCTTTCTTGAACTCTTGAGGACTTTAGCTTTGAAGGTGTTTTAAAATGGTTCTATGAACTCAATGATGAGGACTTATGGTGTTGGTGTTAATATATCACCAAGATCATGGACTCTAGAGTTTTCAAATATTCCTTTTCTTGCCTAGAATGTTTCGGCCATTTCCTTTTCTTCTACATGTTCAATGTCTTGAATTTCTAAAAATGTTGTCTTGAGTTCTAGGAACTCTAAGCTTTACTTGATCTTGGTTTGATGAGTTTGGGTTAAGGTTTAAGTTCCTTTAAAATCTTGTTAAGAGCTCTAGAAAGATAAAATGAACTTGCATAATTTATTTTATGCTTGCATTTATATTTACATTCTTGCTATGCACCTTTACTTTCAAGCTATCTCCTAAGAACATATAGATTAAAATGGAACTTGCATCATCACTTAATTTAATTCTCAAAGCCTTTCTATTTCGGCCTTAAAGTCGATTGTTGTTGGGCCGAGAGCACTAAAATAAAGAATTGAACTTGCATTATCACCTAATTAATTTCTCGAATGCCTTTCTATTTCGGCCTTAAAGTCGATTGTTGTTGGGCCAAGAGCACTAAAATAAAGAATTGAACCTTGCATATTTACCTTCAAGCTTGCACATTTAAGTTTATGCCTTGCATATTTATTTTAAGTCATCACTTTATTTTGTAAGCAAGATTAAAAATGAAAAGCATGAGCACGTTTATTTTATATCATAACTTAAGAACCTAGAGCTCAAAGACTTGCCCATTTCATTTCAAGTTAAGGTTTAATGTGAATGCATTCTTTGAATGCATGTTTTCGGCTAAGTAGTGATAATGGGCTTACAATGAGTTTTAATCTAGCTACAAGGACCAATAGTCTACGTTCTAAGTTTTTCTTAAAGCTTTATAAATCTTTACAAGGTTATGTTACCATGAGATACGACTTTATTCCCTTTTAGAAGATGAAATATATTTTGGTCACTGACCTAAGGCTTCTCTTAGCCTCTTGATGAATTAAAATGATTTGCAAAGAATTTTAGAAATTCTAAATTGATTCCAAGAGAAACTAGTTAACTTATGTACCTAGAAATGTCAATTTAGTTCTTTTATTGAAGTTAGATGTTTCGGTACTACCATGATGAGCTTATGACTGTATGATGATGCTTTGATGTGTTAGAATGTGTGAAATTATCACATGATGATGTAGAAACGATTCTATGCATGATAGGTAAGAAACTAGCTAACTAGAAATACCGTAAAGCTAGAATTTAACATAGTTTAGACCCATTTGTTTTTGGAACTAATCCAAACTGTTTTAATGGGAACATAATCAGATTAGGATTGTTTAGACATGAAAAACTTGGTAACATTTGGATTAGAATTGAATCTGTGCACCTATAAGGAAACTAGTAACTAGAAAACCGTAAAAATGGAAATGTAGAACTCTTAGAACATTTAGTTTTCTGGATTCTGTCCAGCAACATTACAACCTGATAAACGTGATTTATAATTAGTTCTAAAGTATAGGAATGTCTCATAATTGATTTAGATTTAATTTATAGCGCCTTAGGTGAAGACGAAACTGAGAAAGGGTCTAAAACGTAAGTTCTAGAACCCCGTAATCACAAGTTAGAAATTCTGCCCTATGCTTTTCAGATTTAAGTGTGAACATGAGGATTATGAATGATGTTTAATTATGAGCCCTTAGGTGCATAAAATATGAGCGACGGATGTTAGAGAACCATATCTCATGATTAAGACCCGTAAGGGTCAAAGCATAAGCTACCGTAAGGATAAACGGTTGAATGTTCCATGATGATGTATGTGTTATGTGAAGGATGTTAATGTTATTCATATAAGGAATTCATGAGGATATATGTTTGTGTGGCATAAAGCAAATTTGGAAGAAATCCGGCGTGATGCCATCGTGCCGCCGAATTTCCGACAAATTTGGGGACTTAAAGAGATTTTGAAAATTAAGGTACTAAGATGGGTTCTAGGATGACACCGGTTCGGCCGAGCACCCCTAAGAGAATTTCCCCCTAACCCGTACTCAGATAGTCGGGATTTATGATTTATGATACGCTTATCGTTAAGTGGTAAGTAAGAACTAGTGACGACTAGTTAAGGTATGAACTCATAACCTAGATGTATTTCTGGGTGACACCGGTTCGGCCGAGCACCCCCAGTTCGATTGTCTTTTAGGGTAGCCCATGAAGAAGAGAAGTTTCATGATTATGATTATGTCACTAAGTTTGTCCCATATGAACGTTACTATTGCCACTTTATGCCACTAAGTATGATGATGCTTGATGATATGATTCATGTATGTGCATTAGGTAGCGCCATGTACACATTCTCTATTATGCTGCATTCATGACATTAAGATCATCCTAAAATGAATGGACCTTGGCTAAACTATGATTTGGAACTTAAAAATGGACTTAATGCATGCTCACTCATTTTGTATAATTAAACCCAAGGTTCCTGAGGACGTAGATGATGACACCTAGGTAGTAGGAGGCCCTACTGAGATTCTTTAGTAAGATTCTCACTACCTCTATCTCTTCTTTCCGTCACGTCTTCAGATGGCGACGTTCGTGGTGTTCGTGGACACGCCGACATGGGAGGTGCACCATGACCCGGACCACGGGTCATTCCATTTTGTGGGTCGATGCACGGTTAGAGTATTCATGTTCATGGGTCGACCCTTCACTCCCCCTGTACATTCCCATCGTTTCTCCCCCGTCTCACCTTTTGGCGATGACCTGGTGTTCGAGTGCGCACATCCCCGAGAGGAGAGACTTCGCCGTACTCCACCTTCCGCGTCCGCCGTTCGAGACTACCCCCAGTATGTGCCCCATTGCCCGTCGTCTTTTTCGGAGACGAACCCTTCTGAGGATTCGGCAACCTAGGTACCCTCCGAGGGATCTTCCCCCACCATACCCATGGACCTTGGGGAAGGTAGCGAGCCCTCCGTGACTCAGCCAAGGCTTGCATGACGATCGGAGATGAGGCCACGCCATGGAGGTCACTTCCGAGCCCCGTCCCGCCTATTCATGTCGAAGGAGCTTGCTCAGTTTCCTGGTTACGTGCCACGCTCGAGGGATAGTCACCAGTAGGAGGCTGTGGATGGCCCTGGATAGAGCACACACCACTTAGATGGAGATAAACCTTTTTTTGTTTAGGGGTTATCCCATTAGATGCACTCGGGTAGGGTAGTAGTTTATGTTTATGTTTATGTTGTGTTATCTTCCATGTATTCCTTTGTACCAAAATAAGTCCTACACTTATAAGTAGGCAAGTTATATATATATGAGGTGATATTCAGTGTTTCTCATGATGTGCCTTTATGTGCCCTATGCTATGACGCTATGAGATGTATGTTTTGCCCTTTACGTGTTATATCGCATCACACGGCTCTCACTTTGCATTTCAAAAAAAAAAATTTACCTGTATTTTCCGCTAAGTATTTCAAAGTAAAAATGAGAACTATGAAGTAACAGACTAATGATTAACCTAAGTATGTTTTAGAGTATTGGGTTAAAAATTAGGATGTTACATCCAACAAGTATTAATTAAGTAAAAAAGATGTTTACCACTTAGCAAATGTATAGGAGTCACTCATAAATGGATTAGGAACTCATTCTTGCATCATAGGAAAAGTCGATAATGAAAAAAGGGTCAAAAACATAACTTCTAGGGCACCGAAATAGATTTTTTTTTCTGCTTAAACCTGTCCAGATTTGTTTAATATTATTCTTAAGGTTAATAATTAATGAAAATCATTGGAATTGATCCCTTAGTTATATAAGGAAATAATTATGAAAGATAGGTTTACCCGATTTAGAGGTTTAACCAATTAAGGGGAATGAAAGTGCATAGTTAAGAGGTGATATGACTTTCAATATTCTTGGATGTGTATGTGATGATTTGGTTGGCATACTAAGTTACTAGTTATGAAAATTATTGTGGCATGATATGACTGTACTTGGAATGTTTAAGATGCATATATTGAAGTAATACGGAAGTATGTGGCATGACATGATGTGTTTGTTTTCTTGCATCTTAACATGACATGCTAATGCTAAGGTGACATAAAACATATGGAAATGATCCTCTAGACTCCCAGAATTAAAGGTTATGAGAAGTGATCCAATAAGGAAGTGATCTTTTGGACTCCCCGAATTAAAGGTTATGAAAGGTGATCCTAGCCCCCTATCCCGCATTTAAAAGTCGGGTGTTAACTTATCTTAAAGATAAGAATATGTTAGTGATGACTAGTGAGGTATGAGCTCATAACCTAGAACTCTCAAAAGGTGATAGTAATGGGGTAACCCCAAATGAGAGAAAGAAATAGTCTAAGTCACCTAAAAGATAAATTAAAGAAATTCATATTATAATTACTATGATCCATGAGCATCACTTATGTTTGTATATAGTATGTTGCACCATGCATTGACATGCATTTCATGATGAGCCATGATGCATTCATGACATCCAAGACACATATTAAAATGAATGGGCCTCGGTAAATGGTATTTTAGAACTTAATAATTGAACCTTATGCATGCTTACTATTTCATAATGAAACCCGAGGTTCCTGAGGACATAGATGATGACACTAGGATAGAAGGACACCCTACTGAGATTCTTTATCAAGTTTCTCACTCCCTCTATTTTTTCTTTCCATCGCATCTTCAGAGGTCGATGCTGACGTTTGTGATTTACATTGGCGCGCCCACTTGGGAGATGCATTACAATACCGCCCATCGGTCATATCACTTCATGGGTCGTTGTGTTGTTCGTCTTTTTGTGTACATGGACCGCCCCTTTGCACACCAAGTTTCTAGCTTTTGGTTCTCTCCTACTTCCTTTTTTGGCCACGACCTCGTCTTCAAGCGTGCACGTCCTCGTGAGGAGAGAACTCATTGTACCCAGCTAGCTGCTTCTACTATCTGTGACTTTCTATAGTATGTACCCTGTTTCCCCATGGCTCATTCAGAGACGGATCTATTTGAGGACTTAGCTACCCAAGTACCATTCGAGGGGTCCTCCCCTACCATGCCCATGGAGTTTGGTGAGGGCAACGAGGCCACAGTGACCCAGCCGATTCGTGGAGGATGAGTGAGGATGATACTCCGTGGTGGAGCCCATGCCCGACCTGCATACCGTTTGGCTACTCCGACCGAACTGGCTCAGTGGGTTGGTTATGTTCCTCCCCCTTGGGACTGGCAACAGTAGGAGCTGGCAGTGGTCTTGGAAGTGCATGTATGTATAGTCTACATAGGATAGCCTTCTTTTGTGCTTTGAGGTTATCTACTTTAGATGCATTTTAGTTGGTGGGGCATTTTCTGGTTTATGTATTTTATGTTTCCATGTATTCCATTCGAATGAATGTACTTATGCTACTATTCAACTTAGTGTATGGCAGAACCTTTATCACATATATAATATGATGGTTGTTATGTTATGATCTTGTAAGTTTATTCTCGGTATGTATGGTTTCTTATTATTGTTCACGAATCAAACAAATATAGTAAGCACGGCTCGCATTTTCATCTCTTATTCCAAAAAAAAAATTTGACCCATATTTTCACTAAGTATTTTCAAAAAATTAGAATTATGAAATGGAACAAAAGAGTAATGACTAATAATTAACTTGAATACGTCCTAGGTGTGTTAGGTTAAATATTTTGGTGTTATACTCTAGACTCCCTAAATTAAAGGTTGGGAGAAGTGATCCAATAAGGTGATCCTTTAGACTTCCCAAATTAAAGGTTATGAAAAGTTATCCAAGTAAGTTGCATGCCCACAATAAGTAAGTTAAGTTAAGGCAAGGAGGTGATGTGTTTTCCCCCTCTATTTCCCCATATTGAATCTAGCGATAGCTAGTTAGGTTGAACTCATCTCAGGTGATTGGTGAGGTGAAGTTTTGGTGATGATTGAAAAATTGCCAAGAAAGGTGAGGTGATTGGTTTAGGATGATGATATAAGAGGGCGATTGTTAAGAAAGGAACTTGAGAGTTCAATTATGAGAAAGTAAATTATCATGGGTTCTCTTGCCTTCCCATGCATGCTAAATGTTATATGACTCATCATATTTGTCCTATCATGCATTCATTTACTTGTCACTCAGTCACATAATTTGAATGCTAAGTCACCAAAGAGAGTAAAGTAAAAATGTATATTGGTGTGCTTACTTATATGTTATGGCTAGATGACTTTAGTTCTTTAGCTGAACTTATGCTTATATGCTTATGTTATTTGCACGTGTTACTTATGCACCGGAGGCATTGCCATGCATATATGAGATACCTGTTGCATCCATGACATTAAGATTCATGCTAAAAGGCACAGGCCTCGGTTAATGGTATTTGGGACATAATAAATTATCCTTATTTATGTCCACCATTTTTTTAATAAAATCCGAGGTTCCTTGGGATAATGATGATGACTCGTGTGTGGAGATGAAAACCCTACTGAGATTATTATATAAGTTTCTCACTCCCTCTCTTTCTTTCCATCTTCATCTTTAGACAAGGTTAATGGCGATGTCTGTGGGCTTCCTTGAGATGCCAACGTAGGAGTTGTACTACGGTCTAGATTAGAGTGGTGCGGCGGAAGCAGAGATATAGTCCTTAATGTTTATAGCACTTAGGAGTTGTCTTGTCTTCGTACATGCTCATAACTTAGTTTACGAAGGGTTTAACTACGTCATAGATATGCTCAACCTCTATAGATGGGCTTGGTATAATTGTGATGGTATTATACTTGTGGAATATTTCTACATTATTATTATCATTAATATTATTTGACATGATATTTAAAGTCAATGTTATGATACGATGATGTTCTCAGTTTTATGTTATACACTATTGTGACTTGCATGTGTGCTACGTGATGGATGGTTAAGAATATGATAATGATACGTACTATTATTAAGTATTATATGATGAATATTTATACGTTATAACTTATGTGCAAACGACTCATAGTTTGGTCTTTAAAAAAAAAAATGGGTCATATTTTATATAGACTTATTTTCAAAGTTTAAAATCAAGTAAAGTTCTAAGACAAAAGAGTAACAACTAATGATTAATCATTATGCGTCCTAGGCGTAATGTGTTGAAAGTTAGGGTGTTAGAAATTGCATGGTGCTTGTATGTTTTCTAAAATTGATATGAAAAACAGATATAATCATATTAGGATTAGAAAAAGGGATGAATGAAAAACTGCTTTTAAAACAAAGTATGGATTGTCTGAATGGTTGGTCATGCCCTTTGGATTAATAAATGCACCTAGTAGCTTCATGAGATTGATGAATGATGTGTTAAGGGAATTCCTAGGAAAGTTTATTGTGGTCTATTTTGATGACATTTTGATTTTTGGCAAATCCTATGATGATCATCGTGTGCATTTGAGGAGTGTTTTGGAAGCTCTTAGGCATGAGAAATTGTATGCCAACATGGAAAAAATTATTTTTTGTACAGATCATGTAGTTTTTCTTACTTTTGTTGTTAGCTCACAAAGAGTGCAGGTTGATCAAGAGAAGGTGAAAGCTATTCAAGGGTGGCCAACTCCTAAGAATGTTAGTAAGGTAAGAAGCTTTCATGGTTTAGCAATTTTCTATAGAAGGTTTGTTAAAGATTTTAGTACATTGGATGTACCTTTGAATGATGTAATTAAAATGCATGTGGGATTTAAATGGGGAGAAAAACAAGAGTAAGCCTTTGCTACCCTCAAAGATAAATTAACTCATGCACCTATTCTTGCATTGCCTAATTTTGCTAAATCTTTTGAGATTGAACGTAATGCATCTGGTATGGGAATAGGGGGTGTTTTGATGCAAGAATGGCACCCAATTTCTTTTTTGGTGAAAAGTTAAATGGTTCTATTCTTAACTATCCCATATATTGTAGGTGAAAATGTACATGAAAAGAGGGGGTTGAATCATGCATTGTTTCTTTTTGCATTTTCTGAAATACTTGAAAATAAATACTATCAAGTATAAAATTTGTAGTATAGCAGAAACATTGTTAATGATTTCAAAAAGTAGATTTATAGAGCATTGTTAATAAAAGTTCATCAAGAAATAAATAATCAGCTTACAAATGAATAATAAGCTGCAACAAAAAAGAATAAAGGAGATTAGAAAGAGAGAAATATGCATACAAATAATTTTATACTGGTTTGGCCAAACTACTTACATCCAGTACTCAACAACTGTTGAGGTTCCACTAAAAGCACCTTTCTCAATCTTTCTCAACTTGAGAAAGAATAAATGGATAGTCTTTACATTAGCCTTTCTAAGCTCTCATCTGTGACCTTCAAAAATCACTTGCTGCCACAGATTGAGTAGTTCTTCACCTGCCTTTCCAAGCTGAATCGAGTAATATTGATACTAGCCTCTCCAAGCCTAAAATGAGAAGTTGACACTATCCTCTCTAACCTAACCCGTGACCTATAGCAATCTCTATTGTCACGTTGAAGTAGTCTTACCCCAGCTTCTCCAAGCTGTAAGTAGTCTTCCCCCAGCCTATCTAAGCTGCAAGTAGTCTTGCCCTAGCTTCTCCAAGCAGGAAGTAATCTTTTCCCAGCCTCTCCAAGCTGCAGGTAGTCTTTAACTAGCCTCTCTAAGCTAAACCGTGATTAGTAAGAACACTTTACTACTATCGCATTACAAGTAGTTTTATAGTAGCCTCTCCAAGCTATCTTATAGCGATCACTACTGGATCGAGGATACAAAGGTTAAGTGTTTGTGTTACCACTCAAACTAATCTACACTAAAGTTTCCTTAACATATACATGAAAATTTCCTGGGAAAAATTGAATGACTTCCTTCTAACACTTCTTCCCTAGGAAGAGCATAAATCTAATTAGGAACATAGAAGGAAGATTTTATTACACTTGAAGGATAAAAACTGATTACATGATATATTGAATCTTTCTAGGAAGTGGAAAAAGATTTTTGCAGAGTTTCCTCTCTTAAAAAATCAAATCTCTCATCAACATTTAAGCATAACATCTCCTATTTATAGTGGTCTTCCTTTGTGACCGTTGCCCTTGATTAGTTCTCCAAGTGACATATGTAGATCATTAGTTTGTGTCTTGGAAAGTTAGTCAAGAAGAGTAAGTTGACAATCTGTCACACCGATTGCAGAAGCCGTTATATAGTTAAGTATTCTAATGCTTCTCAGGAAATCACTTTTTCAATTTCTGATCATGGTTTCTGAACTCCTCTTTCTAGAAACTCAAGTAGTTGATCAATCAGGCAAAAGAGATGACATGCCAGTTTGAAATTGGGTTTGACTTGAACATTTGAATTTCAAAATTCAAATTTCCCTCCTTTTCCTGTAGCATTCTATTCTCAACAGTGAAATGAGCTTTCTGACGTGTGCAATCAGTTCCTTGATGAAATCTTGACTTTATGACCTTCAATCTAAGCATTTTGATGATGATTGATTTGTGATTGTGCTGATTGAAGATAATGTAACAAATGGTCTTCAGAGAATGCTTGATATCTTCATGTAAGCTTACTTTATGATGCCAGTGCTTCTTTCTAAAGTCTCAAGACTTGATTTCTTGTAGAGCTGGAACTTTCTCTTGATTGTTAGCTATCAATTTCTTAGATAAGGATATAATTTCACTTTTATTTCAATACAATTCTCGTAACATGAGATAAACATGTTTACACATACATAGTGAAATATATTCTCATTTGAGTAAGCCTTGTTCTTGCTAAGCGATAGAAACTTGAGATATTCTTACAAGAAAATCAAGAAAAACATCCGTCGTTCTTCAAAGCATTTTCTTTAAATTGGTTTTATTGTCATTCAAAACAAATAAGTGCATATTGATAGGGTTTTGGAGCTAACAATCTCCCCCTTTTTGATGATGACAAACCAATTTGAAGAAAATCTTTTCAAGAGAGAAAGAAAGAAATATTACAGAACTATAAGCATGGCAAACCATATTCTTTCAATTTATCACTAAGTTATTTTCTTAAGGCAGGATATGGATCATATATAAACATTTTTGGCCTTAAGTGACTTTTAATCATGGCTATTGTTGTTTTGCTTGAATCATAAAATAGGCTTAACGGACTTTCTAAAATGGTATTAGAACAGATGTCAAAGGGAAAGATGTTTAAGCTATGGATATACAACCAGCTTGATCAAATGTAAAAGGAAAGAAACTTTTTGAAGATCTTCATGCTTGAAAACTTAACAAGTAATACTTGTGATATTTTATCTTGATTAGATCCATTTTCAACACGTCTTTATCTAAAAGAAATTTTAGAACGAATGCTCAAGGATATGAAAAACATAAAAGAGCATTCGTGATTTTGGAGAAAAATGCATTGATGCTTATGTAGTTTCTGATGCTTAGAGATACCTTAAAAGGATAAGATCAACATATTGCTATGTGAGGTTTCTAAAGCTCATTAGGAACCAATCCCTGAATTAGTGAATATGAGCTTTTGTATTTGAGCAGTGAAACTTTTCCCATAAGGATCAGATCACGAAAAGATGATGAAGATATATGATCTTCTAAAAAAAGAATTTTGTTTAAAATCATAACACATTGACATATCAATGCAACACACTTTAGGAGAGTTCTAAAGTTTGTTAGCCGATCTTAGTTGATTCAGAATGTGTAAGCGCGAGTTTGTAAACACATGTCAGAAACTATTTACGACTATACTCTAATCAAGTTATACATAACTCCTTAGAAAACATCTCTTATATGTATTAAGGATAATGAAAAATGATTAAGCTCATCATACATATCAGGACTCAGCATATTGAACTAGTATCAGAGCAACAACCAGCTTGTGCTCTTAAAGATACATGGCCATAGCTAATCATAAAACACATGTAAGCTACTATCCAGGGTATATGAATAAACATGTTAAAGCATATGCATACGAGATAGGAAACAAACATTTGACAAAAAGATATATGATTAGTTGAGCATAGAAAGAGCATTGATATAAATCAAAGCCTATGAAGACAGCAAGGCATAAGACATGAAAAACATATATGCATCAAAAGCATAAAAAAAAAGGTAACATAAACATGATATATATGGATAGAGAAAAAAGAAACGATTTATATAAAAAGATAAAAGAAACAAATGTTAAGAGATTTACATAGAAAACATATATATAAAAAAATGCTAAATAAAAATAATCTCTAGGCTCTCCCTTAGCATTGGCTCCCCTTGAGTCCATAGCATAGCTCCCCCTAAATCCCATCGGCACATGATTTTCTTCCATTCTTGTCTTCTCCCCCATTTGGCATCATCAAATAGTGGGTGTGCTAAGAAATAGGCACTGCAGAAACTGAAAGATCTATAGCTACAAATCTTCCAATTGTCTGAGTTGAGCACCATGCTCTATAAGAATTGCTTCAAATCTATCCTATCTAGAGAAAATCTACTTCAGATTAAGCAGGATTTGCTGAAGATTCAGATGATGATGGAGGCAACAAATTGATAACATTCAAGGCAAGTCTAGGAGATGGTCAAGAATGTCCAGGGTATGATTTCCCCTGATCTTGGTGAGTCAGCCCTACTCTCATCTTGTACAGTAGATGGAGGTTAGGAAGGTTATCCATGAGCATTTGCAGATATGGCAGTGGCAGAAGTGGAGACAGCAGGAGCAGGGATTGTAACATCCTCCCAAGTATAATGTCATCTTTAAGTCATGACATTAGACTCGAGAGTTGTTACTTCTAAATTAGTGGACCTTTCTTAAATAACTATAGCAAAATCGATGGGTTCGTGTAATAACTAGCATAATTTGATTAAAATATATAACAAAGATACAAATCAATTACATAAGGAAGCTCTACTGTGAGCTTGAATACATATACAATCTCTATTACATTCATCTACACATATACCTACAACTATGTACCACATAAGAAAAGCATCAACTACTAAACTATTGCAATCTCGAGTTTCTTTCACATAGCAGCTGCATTGTTTTCTGAATCAACCTGGAGACGACACGGAAACACAAAACATATAGGGGTGAGAATTATACAATTCTCAGTAGGGGTAACTCCCCAAAAACTTAACCATAATGTCATTGTCATCACCCCAATCACTTTGGTTTATTAAGAAAAGGTGATCAAGCATTTCGTAATAGGGATTCATTTTTAAAGTTCCAAATCATATTTTCGAAGTGGGTTGTTTTTAAATGATCAATCACTTAATACACATATATCATAAAGCTCAAATATATAGTTAATAATCCTAACCAAGCAATTAAATATGATATGAGTATGCATATGCTAAATATAGTGAACTTATCTCAAAGTGACTTTGTTTCACTTGTGGCCATAGAACTCAACTCAATGCATTTTTCTCTTTTCATCAACATAGGAAAGACTTAGTGTATACCCAACGGGTGTTTACTATGGATAAATCCACAATGAATAGTTTATACAACATGGTATTTATAGTGGTTCACACCACACAAGGGAAATAGACTGCTTATGAGGACTGAGCTCATTCCTATACATGATCATTGGATTTACTTTCTCCAATTCTTACACAGATCTATTCCTAGCCGATACGTCTACTGACTCATATTATCTCTAGGGAAGTTCCTCTTTTTGCCTCCCTCTTTATTTCTGGGGAAGTTCCTCTTTTTACCTTCCCCTCATTCCACATAAGTCTTGTTTCTATTTTCTCCATATGTCAGAACATGCACGAGTGAAATTTATACAATCTCTTTTATCATATAACTGCATCATGTACTTTTTTTCTCAAATACATGCATAAGCCACATGTAGGCTTTCCATCGTAAGTAATTCTCATTTTTGCCTCATAAATCAATCTTTAAATTGTCTAGCATGCATTCATACTCATCATACTTAAATCAAGAGTCATTATATCATCAACTCAATACTTAAATTCATTTCAGCACAAATACAACAGGTTGGCAGAATTCCTGCCTAAGGAGTACAATTTATTCTGTCTATCAAACATCAATTGCAAGGGCTATAAAAATTCTCCAAGACACCTCAATGTGTTCACAAGGCTCTATAAAAATTTCAGAACAAAAATCCTCGTCTAACTTGTTTAACAAAATTAGACAAACTTGATGGCCAGAAACCACTCAGCCTTAGCTCAGAACCAGAATCTCATAATTTTTAACCCTAGCAAAAGTTTGAATCAATTAAAACTAAAATTCAAGGTTGAACCTCAAGATGTTTGAAAGACCGTGTAAAAATTTCAAGTGATAATTCAATCATTTACTATGGCAAAAAAATTAGACAAAATCACAGCTTCAAGAGCAGAAAATCAGGCAGTACAGACATAGTCTCGGTTCATGATTTTTTTCAGGTAGTTAGAATCTTTATCATGCTCCACAAAAATTCTCAGAGTTGCCTTAGGATGTTAGCTTCAACATATAATTTTTATAGCTCATCAAAATACCCACAATTCACCCAGAAAATTCGTGACTAGTTGCTTCCTGGAACAGAACTGAAAATCCATCATGCATGTTTCAATTCCTCTTTAGCAAAAATGATCTTTAACATCATCCAAACTCTCCACCAAATTAAGCACATCAATATCTATCTATCATCAACCAATATATCCAGAAAATTCCAGCCAATTCAGTCAGAAACAATCAGACCAAAATTGGAAAGAAAAGTGAACAAATAAAACCCTACTTGAATCTCTATAGCTCCTTGCCTAAAACAATCTTCCCCAAGTGTTTTTCTCCATTCAATATCCTTCCAAACAGCCCTTAAACCTCTCTTTGGCAGTGAGGAAATGATATGTCAAGGTGAGGATTGATGGAGAATTGAGATTTTAATTGGTTAGAATTGTAGGTTTTGATGTGTAGAATAAGTTTTGTGAAGAGAGTTTGTGGTTTTAGGAACTTTGGGCAAGAGTTTTGGTGATTTGAAGCAAGTTTTAAGCTCTTGAAGAAATGAAAATGGTGGCTGATGCTCTTTTCTTAGGCTAGCCGAAATTGAGCTTAAAGAAGAAGACAATTTGGCTTCTTGGAGAAGCTTGGTTTGGTGTTGATCTTATACATAAAGAATGAATATTATAATGTGTAATTAAGTAATCTTTGACCAAGAAAGAAAAATGGATGGCCAAGGTTAAATCTTGTAATTCAAGATTGAATCTTAGCTATTCATTTCATATAGGTGGATAATATCCTTTATTTTGTAAAGACTAACTTAGATTTCGGTGTTAAAAATCGCACATCAAAATTTCACCAAACGGGTAAATCACCGTACCCGGGTAATCAAACATTGCCTAAAAATTAATTACAGGCCTAAAATCCTCATTCCTTACCATTTTTAATCTTAATCATATAATTTCTCAATTTTCGGCACCTCTGGGTCCCAATTCTAGGGTTTCGGTTGTCTCGACAGGCCGGTAGGGCCTGCAGGTAACTATTCACTTTTTTTTTTTTACCAAAACCATTGGACCATTCTCATCATTATTAAAACTGTCAAATTTTTGAAATTACGACTAATAAAGCTCAAATTAATTTTTTACATAATTTTTAAGGTGTTACAAGGATAGGCTCAGAAGTAACAGCAATAATATCTAATATCTAAGCTGCAAAAGGGACAAGATCATCTTGGCTGGAGCAGAGGAGGTAGGAACATCCTGAACCAATGCAGAAGCATCAGCTTCTAGAACAGGAGGTATTACACCTTCAGATGTTCTATTCTCTTCTTCTTCGACTGGAGAAATATGAATGGAAGAGGAAGGCTATGGTACCATAGGAATGAGAGCAGAACATCTCTGCGTTAGGTTCTTCAATAATAGGTTGCATCTGAGATTCTTCAGCTATGGGCCTAGAACTGAATATAGCACTCAGTCTGGCCTTCTCATTACTCAACAAACTTTCCTTTTCTTCAGACGATGATGTTTCAACCTGTTCTTCTTCTACTTCTTTTTCTTCATTATCATTAAGCACAATTACATGATTCCTGTAACATCCTCCCAAATACAACATCATCCTTATGTCATGACATCAGACTTGAGAATTGTTACTTATAAATTATTGGACCTTTCTTAAATAACTATAGCAAATGCAATAAGATCGTGTAATAACTAGCGTAATTAGATTAAAATATATAACAAAGATACAAGTTAATTACATAAGGAAGCTTTACTATGAGCTTGAATATATATACAATCTCTATTACATTTACCTACAACTATATACCATATAAGAAAAACATCAACTATTAAACTACTACAATCTTGAGTTTCTTTCACGTAGCAGCTACGTTGTTCTCTAAATCAACCTAGAGACGACATGGGAATACAAAACACATAGGGGTGAGAATTATACAATTCTCAGTAGGGTAACTCCCCAAAAACTCAACCATAATGTCATCGTCATCGCCCCCAGCCACTTCGGTTTATTAAGAAAAAGTGATCAAACATTACATAATAATGATTCATTTTTAAAGTTCCAAATCATATTTCCAAAGTGGGTTGTTTTTAATGATCAATAACTTAATGCACATGTATCATAAAGCTCAAACATATAGTTAATAATCCTAATCAAGAAATTAAATATGATATAAGTACGCATATGATAAATATAGTGAACTTATCTCAAAGTGACTTGGTTTTACTTGTGGCCATAGAATTCAACTCGGTACATTTTTCTCTTTTCATCAACATAGGAAAAACTTAGCTTATATCATGCTATAAAACTCAATTCAGTGCAACTTTCTCTCTTCATTGACATAGGAAAGACTTAGTTTATACCCAATGGGTATCTGCCGTGGACAACTCCACAATAGATAGTTTATACCAGATGGTATGTATAGTGGATCACAACACACAAGGGAAATAGACTGCTTATCAGGACTGAGCTTGTAACATCCTCCCAAGTACAACGTCATCCTTAAGTCATGACATCAGACTTGAGAGCTGTTACTTATAAATTAGCAGACCTTTCATAATTATCTATAGCCAGTTTGATTAATTTGCGAGATAACTATGTCGTAGTTCTATTGAAATATATATATAGCAAGGAAAACCAAAACATTTATTTAATACAAGGTTAAGTACACCAGGGAAGCTCTTCTATGAGCTTAACACATCCGTTCTCTATTACATTTACATATATATAACTACAATACAGTTATGGTAAAATAAACACATTCACTACGAAACTACTGCAACTCCAGTATAGTTTTTCTTGTAGTGTCTTCACCGTTCTTTGGATCAACCTGGAGATGACACGGGAACACACAAAATAGGGGTGAGAATTTTATAATTCTCAGTAGGGCAACTCCCCCTAATACACAATCATAATGTCATCGCCATTGTCTCAGCCACTTCGGTTTATAAAAAAAAGTGATCAAGCATTACATAATAACGGTTCATTTTTAAAGTTCCAAATCATATTTCCGAAGTGGGTTGTTTTTAAGAATCAATCACTGTGTACACATTTATCACAAGCTCATAATCATAGTTGTAACATCCTAATTTGATTATATTCCCATTGAAACAGTTTGGGCAGTGTCCAAAAATAAATGGGTTAAAACTATGCTAAATCTTGACTTTCCGGTTTTTCTAGAAAGCTAGTTTCTCTCCTTTCATGCATAAAAATGTTCCTACTTCATCATACATAATTTTCACACATTCTAACACATCAAAACATCATCATACAGCAGCAAACTTATCATGGAAGAACCGAGACATTAAGTCTCCAAAAAGATGCATAACTTGATATTTCTAAAACGTATAAGTTGCTAGTTTCTCTTGGAACCATTTTTAGGACTTCTAAAACTCTTTTGCAAACCATTTTATTTTGTAAAAGAGGCTAAAAACATCCTTAGGTCAGTGACTTGATCCCTCCTTAAAAGAGAATTAAATTCATAAATCTTGTTGGTCTTAATGTCATAGAATTCATGAGGCTTAAAGAGAATTCTTAAAACTTATATTGTTGGCCCTTGTAGCTAGATGAAACTCATTCCAAGTTCATCATCACTACTTGACCGAAATTATGCATTCAAGGAATGCTCCCACATTAAACTTTAACTTGAGATAAAATGGGCAAGTCTTTGAGCTCTAAGGTCTTTAGGTGACGACATAATTTAAACATGCTATGCACTTCATTTTTATTCTTCATTACAAAGTAAAGTGAGAGCTTAAAGTAAATATGCAAGACTTGAATATAAATATGCAAGGCTTGAAATAAATATGCGAGACTTGAAATATAAATATGCAAGTTCATTTCTTCATTTTAGTGCTCTAGGCCCAGTAACAATCGACTTTAAGGCCAAAATAGAAAGGCTTTGAGATTTAGTTAGGTGATAGTGCAAGCTCTCATTTTAAATCTTTATGTTCTTTAGTGATGAAAAGTAAATATGCTAGACAAGAATGTAAATATGAGATGCAATCCATTCTTTATCCTTTAATGTTAAGTGATGGCTTGGAAAAATAAATATGAATGTAAAGCTCAAAGTAAATATGTAATGCATAAGCTTGAATTTAAATATGAATGCTAGTCCATTTTATTTCTTATTAAAGCTCATACAAGACTTTTAAAGGAACTTAAACCTCAACCCAAACTTATCATGACAAGATAAAGTAAAGACAAGAGTGAACCTCAAGGATTCCTCAAAACACAAAGTTTCTTTTCTTGAAATGAGGTCATAAATAGCATTTTTATTAAAACTCAAGCTCTAGAGGCCTCATTGTGATGAACACATAGTCATCATCTAGAAGCTCTCATCATCAAGCCATTGCGAACCTTATTGGCCAACATGGCCGAAAATGTGAAGAAAGGAAAAGGAAAGGAACCGAAGCTTTTAAGAAGAAAAGGAAACATTTGAAACTCTAGAGACCATGATCTTGATGATGCATTAACACCAACATCATGAGTCCTCATCATTGAGTTCATGTAACCATTTTAAAACATCATCAAAGTGAAAGGTTTCAAGGATTCAAGAAGAAAAACTAAAACATCTTTAACTTCAAGAACAAAGATCAAGCTTTAGAGATTGTTCAAGTGATGAACATCATCATGAAACCCTCATCATCAAGCTTTCATTCCTTTGATCTTCAAGGCCCAAGGCCGAAAATGATGAAGAAAAAGGAGAGGGAAAAGAAGTTCTAAAAAGACTCAAGAGAAACCATAAACACATGACTAGGCATAGAACTTAAATAAAGAAAATACTTGAAAGAAAATCCCTACCAAGTGATTTGGAGATTGGGATGAGAGAAGAGGATGAAGAACTTGAAGAACTTGAACACTTGAACTTGAGAGAAAAAGAAAACTTTGAAGTGCTCTTTGAAAACTTACACTTAGCAAATGAACCCAAAATTATGCAAGTTCACCCAAGCATGCTATTTATAGATAAATGAAACAAATGCAAGGTGCAAGGAGGGAAGAGGGCTTCAGCCATTCAGCACAAGGGTAGCCCCATGAGTTCCATGAGGTGAGATGTTGTGATCTTGAGGCATGGTGAGGTATGGTTCAAAGTATGGTGAGGTATGGTTCAAGGTATGGCTCAAGCATGGTTCTTTGAGTGAGAAACAAATCAACATGTGATGTAAATAAGAGAGAGAGGGCTGAAAGTGCATCAGCCATGGGGGAGGGTTTTCTTGCATTTTAATTGTGGTTTAGAGTTGTGTTTAGGTGTATCTTTGATTAGGATTAAGATTAGGAATTTGTAAGAAAGTGTTTAGGTGAGGAAATGGATAATCAAGGTTGTCAAAACATATTTAAGGAGTGGTCTTGCATCATTAGTGAGTTATAAACTCATTTTAGTGCATAAACAATTCTAGACACAATTCCTTGATTTAAGGAATTGGAGAGAGAAAACACTATTCAAGATTCCAAGAATGAAATCTTGAGTTTTAGAAAGGAGATTTAAATCTAATCTAAGCAATCTTAGGTTCTAATTAATTTTAATAATTTATTTTGACTCTAGATTAATTATGAAAATTAATTAATCTTCGATTAGAGTCTAATATTGCATAGGTTTGCTTAATTACATCATTAAGCTCAAAAACACTATTCTAGAGGCAAAATCGTAATTTTGCACTAAAACTGCCCGAGACCACCAAGACTCAAACAGATGCTTTGAAACATGTAAAAACATTGTTTTAAACCTCTGGGGAAAGTTTCGGGCTCAAACGGCACCTTTACCCGCGTAAAAATGCTATAGGGGTATTTTGGTCATTTTGACCCGAAACTGCAGAAAATGAGACTTTCGCTTCCGGAACCACTCAAGGGTCATTCAATCCCCTTCAAACATTGAGTTGGCCTTTCGAGGACTACTAGGTCGGCCATTCTCAAATTCCAGGCCGAAAATGACCTCAGAGGCATTTTGGTCATTTTTCACCCAGACAGAAATCGAGGCGTTACAATAGTAAATAATGTCAATCAAAATGATTCGATATGATACAAATATGTATATACTAAATGTAGGGAAATTATCTTTAATTGCCCTTGATAAATCGAAGAGGATCTCATCTATCTTTATTTTTCCTCAATAAGTTGAAAAGATCTCATTTTTCTCTCTATTTGCCCTCAACAAGTCGAAAGGATCTCATCCCTCTCTATTTGCCCTCGACAAGTCAAAAGGATCTCATCTTTCTCTAATTTGCCCTCGACAAGTCGAAAGGATCTTATGTTTCTCTATTTGCTCTTGACAAGTCATAGAGGATCTCAT
This sequence comes from Dalbergia cochinchinensis, assembly GCA_031216125.1. NCBI lineage: Eukaryota > Viridiplantae > Streptophyta > Magnoliopsida > Fabales > Fabaceae > Dalbergia > Dalbergia cochinchinensis. The sequence continues at coordinate 31,106,779 of CM062372.1, forward strand.
GTTTCTTATTTGCCCTTGACAAGTCACAGAGGATCTCATGTTTATTTATGGTTACAGAACTTAATTCAATATATCATTTACTTTCTTTCCAATGCATGTATAAAACACATATAGACATTCATTCACCTTGTGATTTCAATCATGCTTCATAAACCAATCTTTACTTCCTCTAATATGCATTTATACATCACAAGTCACATGGCCAAATATTTAACATCAAGTATTCATGTCATACTAGAACCAAAATACCATTACATTATCACTTCAAGTCTTTGGTTCATTTCCAGCAAGTGGGCAGATTTTACACCATGGTAGTACAAATTTATTTGCACATCAAACAATCAATTTAGAGGCTATAAAAATTATTCAAGACACGTCAATGTATCCCCAAGGTTCTGTATAAATTTCAGGGTAAAAAGAGTTCTCTAACTATGTTAACAAAATTAGACAAATTTGGTGGTTAGAAACCACTCAACCTCAGCTCAAGAACCAAAATTCATAATTTTTAACCCTAGAAATTGAACCCAGAAAATTCGAAATAAAAATCCTGGTAAAACCTCAATAAGTCTCTAATACCCTGTAAAAATTTCAAGTGATAATTCCATCATTTGGTATGGTCACAAAATTAGCAAAATTTACAGCTTTTGTTCCAACACTTTAGGCAGCATATGCTTAATTTCGGTTCTTGATTTTTCTAAGGTAGTTTGACTCGAAATCAAAACCCAAGAAAATTCATGGGACTAGCTCAAGATGTTAGCTCCAACATATATTTTTTTCAGCTCACGAAAATGTCCACAAAAAGCCCAGAAAATTCGCGAAAAAATACTGCCTGTACAAAAACCGAAATTCCAGCAACATGGCTCAAAATCTCTTTTGATAAAAATGACTTTTCCACAACCCCAAACACTCCACCAAATTAAAAACATCAATATCTATCCATCATCAATCAATACATCCAGAATTTCCAGCCAAACCAATTAGAGAAATTAAAAACAAATTTTGAAAGAAAAGAAAACAAATAAAGCCCTACTTTTGGTGTCTTTTAGATCCTTGGCTCCAAGGTTGATTCCTTCCCCTTCAAAGCTCCTAAACCCACACCAAACCCTTCCTTAGGCAGAGGAGTATAAGATATCAAAGTGAGGAATTGAAATTTTGATCGGTTAAAATGGTAGATATTGATGTGTAGAACAAATTTTATGAAGGAACTTGGAAGTTTTATCAACTCTAGGTTAAGGTTTTTGAGGTTGGAAATCAATTTTGGAGCTTTTAAGAACAAGGAATGGAGGTTTTTGTTGTTGTCCCTTTGCTGGCCGAGAATGGAGTGTGAAAAAATGACAAAGTTGGTGGCTTTAAATGATTATATGTTAGTTTAATCTTTATCTAATATAAAATCCAAACTTTTCTTACAAGAAAGCAAGATAAATGGCTATGATTTAATCTTGTAATTCAAGATTAAATCTTAGCCTTACACTTGGTATATAAAGGATAGACACTATCCTTTAATAAGATTAAACTATCTTTCGGTATTAGAAATCGCACACCGAAATTTCACTGAACGGGTAAAACAATGTACCCGAGTAACCAAACATTGCTCGAAAATTAATTCCAGGTATAAAATCTTTATTTCTACCTATTTGTAACCATAATCATATAATTTCTCAATTTTGGGCATCTCCGGGTCCCAATTCTAGGGTTTCAGCTGTCCCGGTGGGCCGCGGGGCCCGCAAAAAACTATTCATATATTTTTTTTTTTTACAAATCTGTTGGATCATTCTTATCATTGTTCAAAGTATCAAATTTTTGAAATTATGACTAATAAAGCTCAAATTAATTTTTAAATAATTTTTAGGGTGTTACAGAACTCATTCCTATACGTGATCATCGGACTTCATTTTTTCTATTTCCGAATCACACATAGTTCTATTCCTAGCCGATACGTCTACCGACTCATAATATCTCGAGAGAAGTTCCTCTTTTTGCCTTCCCCTTAATTCAATCTAAGTCTTGTTTCTGTTTTCTCTATATGTCAGAATAGGCACACTCATAGTATTTTGGGAAAGTTCCAACTTTTGCCTTCCTTTCATTCAATCTAAGTCTTGTTCTGTTTTCCTCATATGTCAGAACAAACACAAGTGAAATTTATACATTCTCTTTTCTCATATAGTTGCATCATGCACTTTCTTTTCCCAAATGCATGCATAAGCCACATGTAAGCATTCAATCACAAGTAATTCTCATTTTGACCTCATAATTCAATCTTTAAATTGGCTAGCATGCATTTATATTCATCATACTTGAAGCAAGAGTCATTACATCATCAAATCAATACTTGAGTTCATTTTGGCACAAATACAGCACGTTGGCAGAATTCATGTCTAAGGAGTACGATTTATTCTGTGCATCAAACATCCATTGCAAGGGCTATAAAAATTATTCAAGACACCTAGATGTGTCCACAAAGCCTTGCAAAAGTTTCAGGAAGAAAATCCTTCTTTAACTTGTTTAACAAAATTAGACAAACTTGGTGGTCAGAAACCACTCAGCCTCAGCTCAGAACCAAAATCTCATAATTTTTAACTCTAGCAAATGATTGAATCAATTCAAAATAAAAATCAAGGTTACACTTAAATATGTTATCAACTCCCTGTAAAAATTTCAAAGGAATATCAATCATTTGCTATGGTAACAAAATTTGCAAAATTCACAGCTTCAGAGTCAATATCTCAGGCAGCACAGCTACAACTTCGGTTCATGATATTTTAAACATAGCAAAAGTTACCAGAATACCTCAAAATATTTACTGAAGATGCCTTAACATGTTAACTACATCATATAAAATTTTCAGCTCAATCTAAAGCTTCTAACTAGGTTATAAAATTCGTGACCAAAAGCTGCCCTATTGAAATCCGAAAATCCAGCAGCTTGTGTCAAATTCTCTTTTGACAAAAATGATTTTTCGCAACATCAAACCACTCCACCAAAATTAATACATCAATATCTAGCTATCATCAACCAATATATCTAGAAAATTCCAGCCAATTCAATTAGAAACAATCAGAGCAAAATTGGAAAGAAAAGTGAACAAATAAAACTCTACTTGAATCTCCATAGCTCCTTGCCTAGAACAATCTTTCCCAAGTGCTTTCTCATTCAAAATCCTTCTAAGAAGCTCTTAAGCTTCTCTTTTGTAGTGATGTGTGATGGTTCAAAGTGGGAAAATAGTGATGGATTAAAATTCTAATCAGTTAGATTTGTAGGGATTGAGGTGTAGAACAAGTTTAGTGAAGGAATTTTGAAGTTTTAACAACTCTAAGCTAGGAAAATGGAGGTTTGAATCAAGTTTCGTGCTCTTTGAAGGAACAAAAATGGTGGTGGCTGTGTGTTTAGGAAGCTGGCCGAGAATGCTTTTTGGATTGATGAGGAAGTTTGTCTTGTATTTATCCTAATTTAACTTTTGAATTTATGTAACATAAATGCATATTTCTTTAAAAGAAAGAAAGTAAAATGGATGGCTAAAATTAAATCTTGTAAGTCAAGACTAAATCTTAGCCTTCCACTTGTCTTGAATGGATGTACATCCTCCACTTATAATGATTAAACAATCTTTCAGTGTTAGAAATCAAACACCGAAATTTTACTGAATCGGTAAAACATCGTACCCAGTTAATCAAATATTGCCCGAAAATTAATTCCAGGTATAAAATCTTCATTTCTATCTATTTCTAATCTTATTCCCATGTTTTCCCAATTTCAAGCATCTTCGGGTCCCGAATCAGGGGTTTCGATTGTCCCGACAGGCCTGCAGGGCTTGTAAAGCACTATTCACATTTTTCTTTTTTTCTTTTTTTACAAAACCGTTGGACCATTCTTATCATTGTTAAAACTGTCAGATTTTTGAAATTATGACTAATAAAGCACAAATTAATTTTTAAATAATTTTTAGGGTGTTACAATACCCCTCCTCCTGATTTTTTTAACTTCCTCCCATAGAATGATGACACTTGATGCAACGACCCTTTTCTTTAGTATTGTTTGTAGTACAATAATTAACTGTAAATAATCTATAAGGATTTTGAAAATTTTGACAGACACAATTATGATCACAACAATACGAGGAGTTTGTAAAAAAAATAAAAAATTAATTTAATATTATTAAAAATCAATATAATAATATTTTAATCGGGGATATAGAATGAGACCCTATAATTAGTATATGGACATAGATAAAAATAAGGATAAGGGTAAATAGATATTTTAACCTAGTAAAGTTTCTTTTATGTCAATCAGGTACCGAAATGGTAATAATCGGTACACTGAAATGGTAATAACTAGTACGCCAAAATAGCAAAACAGGTGTACATAATGGATTTTATCATGTCCCAGGTAATTTTTACTTAGGATAGTCATATATATATATAGACATTTCTAATACAGGTATCGGGCAAATTGATCCGACAATATGCGTACTACTTACTTTCTCTCCAAGTAAGTTTTTCTATATAAAGAAAAAAAATGAAAAAGTGGCATTTCCTTCCTTTCTTAGCAGCAACTTCACATTGCTTTCTTCTTCCTTCATCTTCTTCATTTCTTTCTTCTTGAAACCTCAATGAAACCTCTAAATTCTTGAAAACTATGCATAGATAAACACATAAACTAACTCAAGAACACTTTCTCTACATCAAATTCAAGCCAAAACCTTACTTTTCCCTTTCAAATCTATCCAAATAGCAGCTCATATAGGGACTGGAAAGTGGGTTTGAGGCTTGGATTAGAGGAGAAAAAGCTAGAGAAAGGTTTAGCCAAAAGCTTGGAAGAAAGCTAGGAAAAATCTATGTCTATTGCTTAGTGATTGTTTGGCTATTTTTGCTAGATAAACTCTTGAAATATGTTTGAAATTATGTATGTGAAATCTAAAATTTATTTTCAAGATGCATATATATGAGTTTGATAGATGTAAAAGATGTCATGGATAAAAGTCTCGTGAATTGGTTGAATTGATATAAGAGATTTAACTATGTATAAGAAGAGATTTTTAGTTCTTTAGAAAGAATAAGATACCTAGAGATTTTATAAGAATATAATCAAAAACAATTTTATAAATTCTGAAAGATTGGTATTTTGTATTATGATGATAAAGTTTCATGAAAAAGGACGAGATTTTGATTTATAGAAGAAAAAGCTTTGAACTATATGAAAGACACTTGGTTTAAATTCTTGAAAGTTCTAAGAATTTCTAAGCAAGAAATCTTATAAGTTTCTGTCATGAATAAATCTCACAAAATATTAGCAGACTTTGTAGAAATATCTTAGCATAATTTAACAAATTTTATAGAATTATAACAGTTCAACAGATTTTATAGAGGATTCTCATAAAAACTTTAGTAGATTTTACCGTTAAATTTCATAAAAATTAAAGAGAGATTTTAAACTGAATATTTCATAAGACCTCAGCAGATTTTGAACATAATATCTCATATGAATCCAAGAGATTTTAAAGAGAAGAGTCTCACAGAAATTCAGGAGACTTAATAGAGAAAATCTCATAAGAGTTTAGGAGATTTCAAGGAAATCTCAAAGCAAAAGTATGAGAAATAAAGTTATTGAGAAGAGATTTTACTTAATAATTATGAGATTTCCTATATAAATGATAAATTTTCATATGAAGAAAGGAAATCTAAGAAGATAATGCAGAAATAAACCTTATGCAATATAAACTGCTTAGTGGTAAACTCATGCATTCACAAGTAGTAGTAGACGTACTACACCGTTAGAACTATATCAGGTTGTAATCGCGACGGCATTACAATGTTATAAGGAAAGGGATGTACTGAGAATAGCGAGGCTATTGAGATGAAATGTAGTGGACATACTCCATCTAGTGAACTATATCAGGTTGTAACGTGACGATGTTACATCATTGACAATACGATCCAATGAGAAGTATATCAGAAGAATCCTATGAGTTCTATCATCAAGCCTAAACTTTACTAATAAGATTATGTCAAAGAAGTAATAACACATGCAAACTAAAGTATTGAGAATAGCAAGCATTTGTGATCTATATCAGGATGTTGTATGAGGTACTACTATAACACCCCAATTTTTATGACTGTGGAAAATGAACAAAATACCCTTGAGGTTGCTTTTGCATAAGAATCAAGGACAGTCAGTCTAGGCTATCCTCAGTAAGGCAAATTAACGTCGGGAATTCTCAGAAATTTCAACGTAAGATTATTATATTGCCACAAATTAATTAAGCTTAAGGAAATATATATATATATATATATATATATATATATTATTAGGCTCCAATGGAAGATAAATTAAATTTTCTTGTTAATCTTGAGCCAAAATAACTAATTAAGGTTAAGTTATATGAGGAAATTCAAAATTTGCATATTCTATAATGCCGGAACTTCGTTTATAGTCTCTTTATTCATTTCCCTTAAACACTTGAATAGAAAATAATTATTTAAACAAATAGCATATTTACTCACTTTTATGGCGCGCACATTACTTCTAAAGTAACACTATGTGATGATTGAATAATTAGTTATTCATTATATAAACATGGTGACTTAACATAATTGATCATATGGTATTCAAAAATCACATAATCTAAACTATTGATGCATATAGCAAAAATTAATTACACAGATTCTAACATGGTTTCTATTAAAAGAATGTAAATATTAATTGCTATTCCTTTTAGCTTTTTTTTTAATTTGAGAACAATCAAACACTTGATGCTTGTCGTAATTAGAACCTAATCCCTCCCTGTATAAAATTTTATATGAGTACGTTATTTTACTGTAAAAAGAATTTGATTTCTATAACTATTACATGAAAACTTTAAATTTTAAAATATACCAAATTATTAATAGATTGCTACTGTTGCATGTATGGTAGATAACATTACAATCATAATAAGGTATGTATAAAAATTAAGTAATGAGGTATATAATGAATAAAATCATGCCAATAGCAACACCAAGATAGATGTGCATACCTATGTACTTTCTAATGTGATGACATGTATATGTGGTCAAATACTACAATTAGTTGGTTCCATGTAATGTATCATATGTGTTTGTGTAACGTTCTCTGATTTTAGAATAACGAGGTGTTGAGCCTCCCATCATAGACCTGGATACCTTGTTGCAATGTATCCTAGAAAAAATCCACTAACATCACAACACATGTTTTCCAAATAATTAAAACAAAAACACCTCCTCTTTAACAATAGAAACTACATGACTATTAAAAAATAAATAAATTACACAACATTTCTTTCCCATCTCCTATGCTCTCTTCTCACTGCCGAGATGGGCATTCTGCCAAAACTCCCAACCAAAGGTAATGGCAAGACTGAATCATGGAGGATAGGGCTGCATGCTCTCCTGCAAAGCATGGAACAAATTGTTAAATTTCCAAAAGAACAAATTTAGGAAGAGCATCAGTACTTAAGGAAGCTAAGGAGTGGTGAAGAAAACTAACCTCACATCATCTTCATCATCTATCTCTTTCTTCACGGTACACTTTCATCATCGGCATTTCATTCCTAGTTGTTGAAAGCAAAGGAACATAGAGTTTGGAGGAGATCAAAACACAAGGAGAAGTAAGCAATAAAAAACTCAATTCAACCTATGTTCTGGTGTTTCATTTATTTATTTTGATACCAACCTGGTTTAGAAATCCATGTCTTATCCTAGCAAATATAATGTCCTCCAACTACGAACAAACACAAAACCAAAATCCCCTATCCATAATCAAATTGGCAAACCCCAGCCAAGGAAAAATAATCCATAGAACTACATTCAAATCATCATTCAAAAACCAACCCACAATACCTATACATTATGGACCAAATCAGAAAATCATAGCAAAAGAAATCAAAATACAACTCAGCATATATTCCTAGTGTCTCATCTGCCATTTAATTTTCAGAAATACATCTTAGCAATTATAGAGATCTCCAACTTTGATGAAACACAGAATACAAAATAGAAAATGAAAAAGGGAGGGGAGGCAACACCACTCCCCTGTATTTCTGGTGTTGCCATCACCCTTCAATTTATCATCAACACCATTAACACCTCCCATTCTAGCCTCATTCTATGATTTTAACACCCAACTATGACATCAAACACAAAGACAGCCCTATTCACACCTCAAACACAATGAAACACGAACATGCAAATCATGTGCCAACCTTTCAAACAAGAAGAATCGATGGTTAATAGAAGGAGAACAAAACCTGAAATAATAAGAGGAGAGGCCGCGGCTAAACCCACCACCACGGTTGTGCTCCTCTTCTCTACCTCCTCGACTAACCTCCTCTCTTTCCGCTGTAAGCTTTCTTCCGTGGCCAAGGCCCGACTCACTCAAGCCTCTCCACCGAGAATCCTTCACTGGCCACATGCAAGACCTCCGTGGTAGGAGCCACAAAGCCCACCGAACTGTTAGTGAAGTTCATCGGTAACGCGGCCAAGATCAACCTAGAAGTTCGTCTCCTCCTCGGTTCTCCGTGGCTTCCTTTAGCCAAATAACCATGAACAACCACCAAACCACCGTGAATCTCCACCCCTTCCTTCGTTCCTTTTCCCCTTCATTATATGACCATTGAGCCCGCAGCCCTTCCGATCTGCCAGGCCCCGCCGCGACCGTCGCCTTTCGCTCGCGACCTCGCCCATAGCTCTTCCCTCTGTTGCCGCCATTGCAGATCGGCCCTATGGCTGCCGCGCCACACTAGTGTCCCTTGCATGCGCCGCGCACTTCTCTTCCCCTCTTGGTTGTTGGGGATTATTTCCCAACCTTGGTCACGCTGCCTCTGTTTCTCCATATTCGCTCTCTCTTTGTCTCTATTTCCCTATTTCTCTTAGTGTGGGTCTGAGAAAAAGTGAGATGAGAGTGCTGTGTGTGTATGAAAGAGAGAAAGAGAGTTCAGTGAGTGTGTGTCTGTGAGAGTTTTTATGTTTGTGTGCCAAAGAGCGAGAGAAAGAGAGAGGCCATCATGTGTGCATGAGAAATAGAGTGAATGAGTGATCTGTCCCCTCTCCCTCACTGAACTGAAACCACAACCCATTCCCCATATCCCAATTCGAAAATAAAATCTCTAGACTTGGGTCCATCTTATGATATATTTTTATTTTTTGGGGCATAAAACTCGGTCATATTTTCTGGCTGTCTCAGATTAGAATTAGATTTTTAATGTTTTGGGCTTTACCAGCTTTGGACTGACCTACATTGATAAGTTTTTTTTTTTAGGGTACTATTATTTGGTTCTGAGCTAGTTTTGTTTAAAATATTTTGATATAATATAACACACATATATATAGCTTATTTATTTAATTTTGAGTGAATTTGGTAACTAAACAAGGTGATAATTAGGACTATTGATGTTTCTTTTAGTTATGATTATCTCATTTTGTTTGTGTCTGATTCAAGTTAATTACATGTTTGTTATTCACTAACCTTATCCATTAGTGTCGAAATAATTAGTGCTCATTATGAAAATAAATAAAATATCAAAATAAAAAAATAGAATAAAATAAAATAATAATGATAATGAACATTTAATGCATGTATAAACCTATTACTACTTTGCTTTTTTAAACATATCTATGACATGATGTTGCAATTATAACATTGTGTAGTAAGTAAGGGATATACTGTTAAGTATTAATTGTTTTATTATTTTGCACTAAGTATTATATATGATGATAGTGTTGTGCTGCAAATCATTTAAGATAATTAAAGGCTATATGGTAGAACAGTATGTATGGAACTTTGTCTATAATTATGATATTATTATAGATCTACAGGTATTCTGCAATGTTGATGCAAATAACTTTCTATTGGTACTTAATACTTTGGTCAATAGTTTAATGTTCTTAATTCTTTTTCAAAGAAAATTAAATCAATCAACCACTGAAAATTTTATTGAGAATGACGTGGCTTTGAGTTCCTCATTGCACCAGGGGATACGTCAACATAGCTAATAGCTATCAAGCCAAAATTAATTTTTCCTAAAATTTTACTCTCCTTTTATTATTACTATTATTTGATCTTCTTTCCTTAATTTTATTTTATTTTCATTTCTTTGGAGAATGAATTATTATGATGTTGAGTAGTAAGTCATGTATATGTTAAGTGATGATCTCTAGTATATTGTGCATATCCTATTGAGCACAACATATGCATTAGCTGAGTCCGGTCCTTGAATTCCAGCATACTAGGTAGGAGCATGTTATTGTTATAAGCTGTTGACTGAGGACATGCTTGTAAATATATATTTCATGATTACATGCTCATGTTTGCATCTCTACATGATATGCCAAGATTAAAGGTGACATAAGACACATGGAAATGATCCTCTAGACTCCCCAAATTAGAGGTTATGAGAGGTAATCCAAATAGGAAGTAATTCTTTGGACTCCCCGAATTAAAGGTTATGAAAGGTGATCCTAATGCCCCCTATCCCGTACCTTAAGAGTCGAGAATCTAACTTATCAAAAGGGATAAGATTACGCTAGTAATGACTAGTGAGGTATGAGCTCATAACCTAGAACTCTCAAGAAAAGAGAGAATATAGGGCGGCCCCCAAGGAAAAGAGAATAAGAAGTTTAAGTCACTTATAAGAATGATGATCATGATATTATGTTCTTTATATCGTATACATTGTTTTATAAATTCTATGATATTTTGTATATGATATTGACATGCATTTATGATTAGCATATTGTATTCATGACATTAAGATTCATGTTAAAAGATACGGGCCTCGGCTAATGGTACTTAGAACTTAATAAATAAACCTTATATATATGTCCACTATTTTCATAATGAAACCCAAGGTTCCTGGGGACAATGACGATGACACTTGTGTTAGAGTTAGGAAGTCCTACTGAGATTCTTGTATAAGTTTCTCATCCCTCTTTTTTTCGTGTCGTCTCCAAACAAGGATGATGGTGTGGTTTGTGATTTCCTCTGAGGCGTGGATGAGGAACTACGTTATAAACAAGAGATTTAACGAAGATAGTTTCCCTTTGGATATCTCCTTTTAGAATGATCGCATCCTATTTATCAGTTTGTATTCTATTAATGGATATGTATTGAAGTCCTTTATGTTTATAGGACGTCGCTATTTTAATATAGATTTGATATATTATTTGCTCTATAACATGCCATGGTTATATTTTATGTTTACCCATGACATGTTTTATTTCTCTTATGTAGTCAAGGGATTGATGATAGTGACTTAATATGTGCGGCTCACGTTTTAGTATTTAAGTTTTCAAAAAAAAAATTTACCCATATTTTCACTAAAGTATTTTAAAGAAGTTTTGAGTACAAGACTGGAACCAAAGAGTAATAACTAATAATTAATTTAAATGCATCCTAGGCGTGTTGAGTTAAATATTAGGATGTTACATTTTGGTATCAGAGCCGTTCGGTTCTCACAGAGCCTGAGGATTGGACTACCTGTGCTTCTTAAGCATAATGTGGTAGATATGTCATGCGTAGTCGCTCTATCAATACGATGAACTTAAGGATTAGAAATGCATGACCACTGTATGTTATATATGTCATGGTAACTAGCCCACTTTACATAGAGTATTGAGCCTGATCACCTTTGTTTGTTGTTTTGTGTGCGTAGGAACCAGTGGCACGTCGACAACAGAATAGGACCTCAACTCCTTGCGCTCAGGACAACGAGACTGCAGAAGCTCTCTAAGAGGTGGCTAGGTCCACGAGGGCAATGTTTGAAAGGATGGATCATGACTGCCAGTGTGACGCGCGTTGTAGTCCCAATGCTACTGAAATCCCTGAGCATGCCCATTTAGGGGAATTTCGTAAGGCCATCCCACCTCCATTCAAGGGAACCCTGAATCTGAATCACGCTGACGAGTGGATCAACAACATAGAGAAGATTTTCACTGTGATTCCATGCACGGAGGTGTAGAAGGTGACTTTCGCCATATACATGCTGGAAGGAGATGCCGAATTCTGGTGGACCAGTGCTCAAAGACTGCTGGAAGTAGCTGATACCGAGATCAATTGGGAGCTATTTAAAGCTCACTTCTACGAGAAGTACTTCCCGGAGTCGGTAAGGAATGTGAGGGACATTGAGTTCATGCAATTGACTTAAGGAGGCATGAGTATCGCCCAGTACACTGCCAAGTTCGAGGAACTCATCAAATTCTCAAGGATGTATCATGGAAACCCCGACGAGTACTGGAAGTATATTAAGTACGAGTCCGGGCTAAAGGCTGAGATCAATGTTGCGGTGGCCCATTTGGAGATCAGGGACTTCCCTACCCTAGTCAACAAATGCCGTATCATTAAAGACGACCAAAAGAAGCTAAGCACATCGAAGGCCGATAGCTTAGCAAAGAAGTTGGCACTACAAGCTCCAAGATTCAAGCCGCAGACTAGGCCACCTTTTCGACCACAGCCCCGATAGCCGTTCAAACCACAAGGCCCCCGAAGAGACTTCAACCAAGGAAGGCTAAATGACAATAGAGGGAAGGCACCTCAGAGGACCCCAGCTGCACCCCCAAGGCCTATACCCGCCGCCGTATGTGCCAAGTGTGGGAAACCTCACGGAGACCTACCCTGCAGGGCAGGCCTGGGTGTTTGTTATCGATATGGGAAGCCAGGTCACTACTTACGGGAGTGCACAAAGAGAAACCCGACAACCCCCAACCCCAAGTCGCAATGCCAAGGGAAAGTCTTCACCCTCAACGTTGAAAAGACGATGACGTCAGGAAACCTCATGGAAGGTAAGTGTGAGATGCATGGTAGAACCTTAATTGTACTGTTTGACTCTAGCGCTACCTATTTTTTCATATCCCATTCTTGTGCTAAGTCTTTAAATTTGCATGTGTCAGAACTTCCTTTTGATCTTACTATTTCTACCCCTACTAGAAAACCTATTAGGACTTGTAGGTGTTGTCTAAATTGTAGTTTTATTGTTGAAAATAGATCATTTGTCTTAGATTTAGTCTGCTTACCTATGCAAGGTCTAGACATAATTCTTGGCATGGACTGGCTTTATGCCAACCATGTGATGTTAAACTGCTACGAAAAGACTATCACCTTTCTTCCTATTCCTAATGAACGTAGAAAACCCCTAAGTATGTATATAAATTCTATAGAAATAAACTGTGGTAGGGGAGAGAATAAGGGCTATATTCTTCTAGCTACTAGTAATGTGGACTTTGAGCAAAACTTTGATTAGATACCTATTTAAAGGACTATCCTGCAGTGTTCCCAAATGACATACCTGAGTTTCCCCTGTAAGAGAGATAGAATTTTCAATAGAACTACTTTCAGGAATGGGACCCATATCCATAGCCCCTTATAGAATGTCCCCTATGGAACTCACCGAGTTAAAAACCCAGTTGGAGGATCTATTAGAAAAGAAGTTTGTGAGACCCAGCGCATCACCATGGGGAGCCCCGGTGCTATTTGTGAAGAAAAAGGATGGCCGCATGAGGTTGTGTATTGATTATAGCCAGTTAAACCAAGTGGCAGTGAAAAATAAGTACCCTTTGCCTAGGATTGATGATTTAATGGATCATTTGAGAGGAGTAATGGTGTTTTCTAAGATTGATTTGAGGTTAGGGTGCCACCAGATTAGGGTGAGGATGAGGATATACCAAAAACGGCCTTTCGCACTCGATATGGCCACTTTGAGTTTACCGTCATTTTCTTTGGATTAACAAATGCTCCGACTATATTCATGGACTACATGGATCTTTTGACCCTATCTAGATCAATTTGTGGTTATCTTCATAGATGATATACTCATCTACTCCAAGACCCACGAGGAGTATAAACATCATTTGAGGATAGTGTTGGAGATGCTAAGAGAAAAGAAACTATATGCCAAGCTGTCTAAATGCAAATATGGTTGGAGGGAATAAAGATTTTAGGACATATAGTGTCAAAAGGAGGCATTGTTGTTGACCCTAGTAAGGTAGAGGCTGTGATGAACTGGGAGAGACCTACCATGGTAACGGAGATTAGGAGCTTTTGGGTTTGGCAAGATATTACCATCGGTTTATTAAGGGATTCTCTAAGATCTCTTTACCCTTGACCAAGCTTACTAGGAAGAATGTCTCTTTTACTTGGACCCCAGAGTGTGAAAAGAGCTTCCAACAACTGAAACAGAAGTTAATCTCAACCCCAGTTTTAGTATTGCCTAACCCCAATATATCATTTGAGGTATATTGTGATTCTTTCGGGAAAGGTTTAGGTTGTGTATTGTAACACTCTAAAAATTAATTTGAACTTTATCAATCATAATTTCAAAAATTTGATAGTTCGAACAATGATGAGGACGATCCAACGGATTTGTAAAACAAAAAAAAATGTGAATAGTGTTTTGCAGGCCCCGCAGGCCCGCCGGGATAGCCGAAACCCTAGAATTGGGACCCGGAGATGTCCGAAATTGAGAAATTATATGATTATGGTTAGAAATAGGTAGAAATAAAGATTTTATACCCGAAATTATTTTTCGGGCAATGTTTGATTACCCGGGTACATTGTTTTACCCGTTGGGTAAAATTTCGGTGTGTAATTTTTAACACCAAAAACTAATTAGATCTCTACAAAAAGAATAGCCTTATCTCTTTAAACTAAATGAATGGCTAAGATTCAATCTTGAACTACAAGATTGAATCATAGCCATCCAATTCACCTTTTTAGATTAGGATTTATCTAAACATATTATATAATATCATGTCATAATTACAAGATATATATTGACTCAAAATCTTCTCCAAGAAGACAAGCAATCCTCAGCCATGAACCAGGTGAATACAGCCTCCATTTCCTTTCTTCCAAACCTCCATTGATATGTTTCAAGCTTCAAAAATCATAGCCTAAAGTTGCTAAACACTCAAACTTCCTTCACAAAACTTGCTCTACACCTCAAACCCTACAAATCTAACCGATTGAAATCTCAAGTCCTCACCTTAATACCTCACTTCCCCACTTCCTAAGGAGGGTTTAGGACTTAAATTGGTGTCTTGAAGTGAAGGCAGATCACTTAGAACATCCTTTGAAGTATCAAGCTCAAAAGCTTTCAAAGTAGGGTTTTCTTTGGCCTTTTCCTTTCAAAATTTTTCTGAGCAATTCTTACTGGTTTCAATCCGAAATTTCTAGTTAATTTGGTTGATAATATGTTGTTATTGATGTATGAATTTTTCTGAAGTGTTTGGATGAGGTTAGAAAGATCATTTTGTCAAAAGATGTTGAGTGATACTTGCTGGATTTTCGAATTTCTGACAGGCAGTGTGTGATCACGAATTTTCTGGACTTGTTGTAGGCATTTTCATGAACTGAAAAAAATATATGTTGGAGTTAACATCTTTAGCTAGTCCTAAGAATTTTCTTGGGTTTTTATTTTGAGTCAAACTGCCTTAGAAAAATCAAGAACTGAAATTAAGCATATGCTGCCTGAAATGCTAGAACAGAAGCTGTAAATTTTTCTAATTTTGTTACCACAACAAATGATGGAATTATCACTTGAAAGTTTTATAAAGTATTAGAGACATATTGAGGTTTTACCAGGATTTTTATTTATAATTTTCTGGGTTCAATTGGTAGGTTTAAAAATTATGAATTTTGGTTGTTGAGCTGAGGTTGAGTGTTTTCTGGCCTCCAAATTTGTCTAATTTTGTTAACATAGTTAGAGAACTATTTTTACTCTGAAATTTTTACAGAACTTTGGTGACACATTAATGTGTCATTGAGAATTTTTGTAGCATTTGAATTGATCAATCGGTATGAGAAATAAATTGTGCTACTTGAGTGAAAAATCCACCATTGTGCTGAAAATAACTTGATGCTTTGAATTGATGAAATTATGGCATTTTGTACTAGTATGACATGAGTACCTGAATATGAGTATGAGTAATTGAGCATATGAACTTATTGATGAGGTTAGGTACACATAGATATGAATGATTATTAAAATTGTTTATATACGAAAGAAAAGCATAAGATTATATTTCTTGGACTGGAGAAAGTAAATCCAGTTTGTTAGGGAAGGTAAGCCTAACTACCAAGAAAAGAATAAGATTTATAATCCTTGGGCTGGAGAAAGTAAATCCGGTCTGTCAGGGAAAGTAAACCTGACTAGCCTTGAATTGAGTCGGGGAAAGTAAATCTGGCTAGGAATAGGTCTGTGTGAGAATTGGAGAAAGTAAATCCAATGATCATGTATAGGAATGAGCTCAGTCCTGAAAAAGCAGTCTATTACCCATTATTGCCACACTGGGGACGGCGGTACGTAACGCCCAGATGTGATAAGATTAGTCAAGGGCCAAGGCAAGTTTAAGAAGTAAATTTTCTAAGAAATCCTTTGTCTTATATGCCGAGTGAGGAAGTTTAGTATTGATATTGAGACCAATATATTTAAGTGGAAAGTTAGTAGTGTACGATGTTGAGTAGTATGGTATATGTACATTAAGTTATTGAATGTTAAAAGTAACCCACTTCGGAAGTATGATTTGGAACTTTAAAAATAAACCGTTATTACATAATGCATGACCACTTTTTTCTTAATAAATCAAAGTGGCTGGGGCGATGACGATGACATTATGATTATGCATTTGGGGGAGTTACCCTGCTGAGAATTATAGAATTCTCACCCCTATGTTTTTGTGTTCCCGTGTCGTCTCCAGGTTGATGTAGAAAATCGAGAAAATGCTATGCAACAGAACTCGGAAGTACAATAGGGTAGTAGTTAATACTTTTGTTATGTTGTATTTAGTGGAATGGATATGTATGTAAATAGGTTAGAGGATAAGGTGTGTTAAGGCTCATCAAAGAGCTTTCTTAATGTGCTGAACTTTATATTAAATGAATATTTTGGTTTTATTGCTATATATTTCAGTAGAATTATGACCAAGTTATCTCGTAAATCAATCCAAATGGCTATAGATATTTAACAACTCTCGAGTATGATGTCATGACTTAAGGATGATGCTATACTTGGGAGGATGTTACATTATGATGGTATTAGAGCAGTTCATCCTTGTAGGACCTTGAGGAGTTGACTAGCTATGCTTCTTTAGTAAATGTCATGCATTATAACTCTATATATGTGTATGACTGCTGGTTGGGAATGTTGTGGGTTGTTGCCACACTTAGCTTGGTATTGAGCCTGATCAACTCAATAATTCTTGTTTGGTGTGACAGGAACCGATGACTTCTAATCGGCGTACTAGGAACAGTGCTGGAAACGAAGCGGGTATGATGGACACTTTCCGTGAGACGACGGCTGCCATGAGAGAACAAGCTGTAGTAGCCAACAGGATGATGGAAGGTTGGACCGACATGCCGAGGAAAATCCAGTTGGGAATCCTAGAGGAGCAGAAGTGGACATAGAATACAAAAAATTTGCTGAGTTTAGGAAGGCAAACCCTCCACCATTTCGAGGAGCTTTTGATCCGAATAAAGCAGAAGAATGGATCAAGGCTATGGAGAAGGTTTTCTCCGTTCTTCTTTGCACTGAAATCCAAAAAGTGGCTTTTGCTACTTACATGCTAGAAGCAGATGCTAAATTCTGGTAGGTCGGCACCAAGAGATTATTCGAAGCTTCTCAAACTGAAGTCACTTGGGATGTCTTCAAGGAAGCTTTCTACCACAAGTATTTCCCTGTTTTGGTGAGGAATGCAAAAGAGCTGGAGTTTATGGCACTCAAGCAAGGGTCCATGAGTATAGCAGAATATACGGCCAAGTTCGAAGAACTTTGCAAGTTTTCTACTATTTATCAACATAATCCCAATGAAGCTTGGAAGTGCATGAAGTATGAAGGAGGATTACGTGAGGATATTGAAGCTGCTATGGGTCTTTTAGAGATCCGAGATTATGCAACCTTGGTAAACAAGTGCCGCCGTGCCGAGGACTCCAACAAGAGGTTAGCAATCGTTCAATCTACTAAGAACACTTCGAACAAAAGATTGCCACTCGAAGATCTAGACTATGAGGATGACCCGCCCTTGAAGAAGCGGTTTCAACCAAGTCCACACAAGGATAAACAGTAACAACAATCAAGTTCATGCCCAAAACGTGGAAATAGGGCTTGCTTGGCTGGACAAAATGTGTGCTATGGTTGTGAAAAACCAGGACACAAGATTTGGGAGTGCCCAAATAGGCACTCAAAACCAACTACAAAGCCACAATACTAGAGTAGGGTCTTCACCATAAGTGCTAAGGGGACGTCACCACCCAACAATTCGACCTAAGGTAGGAACATTTAGGATTTGATTGAATTATTTGAATTACGTGTGAATTCCTTGTTTGATTCATGAATTTGTCTTTTGAAATTGTTTTCAATGAATTTTGAGGACAAAATTCTTTTTAAGGTGGGTGGTAATGTAACACTCTAAAAATTATCTAAACATTAATTTGAGCTTTATCAATCATAATTTCAAAAATTTGATAGTTTGAACAATGATGAGGATGATCCAACGGATTTGTTAAAAAAAAAAAATGTGAATAGTGTTTTGTGGGCCCCGCAGGCCCGCCGAGATAGCTGAAACCCTAGAATTGGGACCCGGAGATGTCCGAAATTGAGAAATTATATGATTATGGTTAGAAATAGGTAGAAATAAAGATTTTATACCCGAAATTATTTTTCGGGCAATGTTTGATTACCCGGATACATTGTTTTACCCGTTGGGTAAAATTTCGGTGTGTAATTTTTAACACCAAAAACTAATTAGATCTCTACAAAAAGAATAGCCTTATCTCTTTAAACTAAATGAATGGCTAAGATTCAATCTTGAATTACAAGATTGAATCATAGCCATCCAATTCACCTTTTTAGATTAGGATTTATCTAAACATATTATATAATATCATGTCATAATTACAAGATATATATTGACTCAAAATCTTCTCCAAGAAGACAAGCAATCCTCAGCCATGAACCAGGTGAATACAGCCTCCATTTCCTTTCTTCCAAACCTCCATTGATATGTTTCAAGCTTCAAAAATCATAGCCTAAAGTTGCTAAACACTCAAACTTCCTTCACAAAACTTGCTCTACACCTCAAACCCTACAAATCTAACCGATTGAAATCTCAAATCCTCACCTTAATACCTCACTTCCCCACTTCCTAAGGAGGGTTTAGGACTTAAATTGGTGTCTTGAAGTGAAGGCAGATCACTTAGAACATCCTTTGAAGTATCAAGCTCAAAAGCTTTCAAAGTAGGGTTTTCTTTGGCCTTTTCCTTTCAAAATTTTTCTGAGCAATTATTACTGGTTTCAATCCGAAATTTCTGGTTAATTTGGTTGATAATATGTTTTTATTGATGTATGAATTTTTCTGAAGTGTTTGGATGAGGTTAGAAAGATCATTTTGTCAAAAGATGTTGAGTGATACTTGCTGGATTTTCGAATTTCTGACAGGCAGTGTGTAATCACGAATTTTCTGGACTTGTTGTAGGCATTTTCGTGAACTGAAAAAAATATATGTTGGAGTTAACATCTTTAGCTAGTCCCAAGAATTTTCTTGGGTTTTTATTTTGAGTCAAACTGCCTTAGAAAAATCAAGAACTGAAATTAAGCATATGCTGCCTGAAATGCTAGAACAGAAGCTGTAAATTTTTCTAATTTTGTTACCACAACAAATGATGGAATTATCACTTGAAAGTTTTACAAAGTATTAGATACATATGGAGGTTTTACCAGGATTTTTATTTATAATTTTCTGGGTTCAATTGGTAGGTTTAAAAATTATGAATTTTGGTTGTTCAGCTGAGGTTGAGTGGTTTCTGGCCACCAAATTTGTCTAATTTTGTTAACATAGTTAGAGAACTATTTTTACTCTGAAATTTTTATAGAACCTTGGTGACACATTATGGTGTCATTGAGAATTTTTGTAGCATTTGAATTGATCAATCGGTATGAGAAATAAATTGTGCTACTTGAGTGAAAAATCCACCATTGTGCTGAAAATAACTTGATGCTTTGAATTGATGAAATTATGACATTTTGTACTAGTATGACATGAGTAACTGAATATGAGTATGAGTAATTGAGCATATGAACTTATTGATGAGGTTAGGTACACATAGATATGAATGATTATTAAAATTGTTTATATACGAAAGAAAAGCATAAGATTATGTTTCTTGGACTGGAGAAAGTAAATCCAGTTTGTTAGGGAAGGTAAACCTAACTACCAAGAAAAGAATAAGATTTATAATCCTTGGGCTGGAGAAAGTAAATCCGGTCTGTCAGGGAAAGTAAACCTGACTAGCCTTGAATTGAGTCGGGGAAAGTAAACCTGGCTAGGAATAGGTCTGTGTGAGAATTGGAGAAAGTAAATCCAATGATCATGTATAGGAATGAGCTCAGTCCTGAAAAAGCAGTCTATTACCCATTATTGCCACACTGGGGACGACGGTACGTAACGCCCAGATGTGATAAGATTAGTCAAGGGCCAAGGCAAGTTTAAGAAGTAAATTTTCTAAGAAATCCTTTATCTTATATGCCTAGTGAAGAAGTTTAGTATTGATATTGAGACCAATATATTTAAGTGGAAAGTTAGTAGGGTATGATGTTGAGTAGTATGGTATATGTACATTAAGTGATTGAATGTTAAAAGTAACCCACTTCGGAAGTATGATTTGGAACTTTAAAAATAAACCGTTATTACATAATGCATGACCATTTTTTTCTTAATAAATTGAAGTGGCTGGGGCGATGACGATGACATTATGATTGTGCATTTGGGGGAGTTACCCTGCTGAGAATTATAGAATTCTCACCCCTATGTTTTTGTGTTCCCGTGTCATCTCCAGGTTGATGCAGAAAATCGAGAAAATGCTATGCAACAGAACTCGGAAGTACAATAGGGTAGTAGTTAATACTTTTGTTATGTTGTATTTAGTGGAATGGATATGTATGTAAATAGGTTAGAGGACAAGGTGTGTTTAGGCTCATCAAAGAGGTTTCTTAATGTGTTGAACTTTGTATTAAATGAATATTTTGGTTTTATTGCTATATATTTCAGTAGAATTATGACCAAGTTATCTCGCGAATCAATCCAAATGGCTATAGATATTTAAGAAAGGTCCGCTAATTTATAAGTAACAACTCTCGAGTATGATGTCATGACTTAAGGATGATGCTATTCTTGGGAGGATGTTACATGTATTGATGCAAAATAAGCAAGTGGTGGCCTATGCATCTAGGCAACTCAAGCCTCACGAGGCAAGCTACCCCATCCATGACCTTGAGTTAGCCGCCGTAGTGTTTGCTTTAAAGGTATGGAGACACCACTTGTACGGAGTAAAATTCGAGGTGTTTTCCAATCACAAGAGTCTAAAGTATCTCTTTGATCAAAAAGAGCTAAACATGAGGCAAAGAAAATGGATAGAGTTTTTGAAGGATTAAGATTTTGGGTTGAACTACTACTCTGGCAAGGCCAATGTAATGGCGGACACCTTAAGTAGGAAATCGTTGTACCTATCCCACATGATGGTTAAGGAAGTTGAGCTGATTGAAAATTTTAGAGACCTAAACCTAGGGATGACTTTGACCAATAAGAGCATGAAGGCATGTCATCTTAGTGTGACGAGTGACTTTAGGAAAAGGATCACCCAAGCTCAACAGAAGGATAAAGAGTTTCAAGAAACCTTGGAGGCGGTACGGGCTGGAAAGTTGAAGGTTTTTGCTAAAAATGGTGATAGTATGTGGAGGTTCGAAGGCCGGATCTATGTACCAGTGAATGGTGACCTCCGAAAGGAGATCTTGGAAGAGGCCCATAAAAGCCATTTTTCCATTCACCCTGGTACCACCAAGATGTATCAGGATCTGAAAAGGATATTCTGGTAGCCTAGGTTGAAAAGAGACGTGAATGCTTGGGTAAGTAAGTGCTTAGTTTGTCAAAAAGTGAAGATTGAGCACAAAAAATCCTCTGGAATATTGTAACCCCTGTCAATCCCCGAGTGGAAGTGGAATACTATCTCAATGGATTTTGTGAGTAGGATACCAAGGACCCAAGCAGGTTATAATGCCATATGAGTAATGGTGGATCAGCTGACCAAGTCGGCCCACTTCTTACTGATCAAGGTAACATACTCCTTGGATAGGCTGGCCAGTTATATATTCAAGAGATCGTAAGATTATATGGAGTACCATCGATGATAATCTCGGATCGAGACCCGCGATTTACGTTATGTTTTTGGGGACCCTTTCAAAAGGTGTTTGGTTCAAAGCTGTGTCTAAGCACAGCTTACCACCCTCAAACGGATGGCCAATCCAAGAAGATCATTCAAATAGTGGAGAATATGCTAAGGGCAAGCGTGATGGACCAAAGAGGGAGTTGGGACAAATACTTGCCATTGATTGAATTTGTGTATAACAACAGTTATCATGCAAGTATCGGCATGGCACCGTATGAAGCCCTATGTGGGAGGAAATGCTAGTCACCTTTGTGCTGGTATGAACCCGGAGAGCATAGCCTATTAGGACTCAATATCGGGAGGGAAACGACAGAACAAATCAAGAAAATTAAGGATAGGATTGTCGCTGCTCAAAGTCGACAGAAAAGCTATGTGGACAAACAGTGAAAGCTGCTAGAGTTTCAAGAGGGAGAACATGTATTCCTTAGGATCACCCCTACCACAGGCATAGGTCAAGCGATGAGAGTTAAGAAGTTGAGCCCCAGATTCCTTGGTCCGTTCGAGATCCTTAATCAAGTTGGAACCGTTCCATACCGTATAGCCCTACCTCCAAATCTATGTAACCTCCATGATGTTTTCCATGTCTCCTAGTTAAGAAAATATCAGTCGGACCCAAACCATGTATTAGAGTCAGAGCAAGTGAAATTAACAGAAGACCTAACTTTCAACTTACCACCTATGAGAATCATAGACAAAGGAGTCAAGCAACTGAGAAACAAAGCTATGCCTTTGGTCAGAGTGGCTTGGGGACAGGGGAGAATGGAAGAGTCTGTAACGCCTCAATTTTTCCCCTGTGTACAAATGACCAAAATGCCCCTAAGGTCATTTTTACCCGGAAATCAAGGAAAGCCAGTCTAGGCAAACCTTGAGTGGATGTGTTGATGTTAAATGGGGGTTATGTGTGTTATGTGTGCTAATAGTGCAGAAGAATCTCATTTTGAGTTCCAATGCGCAAAATGACCAAAATAACCTTGCGGCTAATTAACACAGAATTAATTGCCGATTTGGACTCGAACTTCAGCCGGAAGTTTGAAATGTCATTTTTAAGAGTTATTTAAGGTTTGTTTAAGTCCCGAAGGTCTCGGGCAAGTTTTGAGAAAAATTACGATTTTGCCCCTACATAGTGCATTTTGGGCCTAATGATATGACTAGTAAAACCTAAGCAAAATTAGGCTCCAACCACAGATTAGTAAATTCTAATTAGTAATTTAGAGTCAAAATAATTAATTGAGGTTAATTAGAACCTAAGATTGCTTAGAGAAACTCAAAGCTCTTTTCTAGTTTTAATTCTTTGAGAAAGGAATCTAGAAATAGTGTTTTCTCTCTCCAATTCCCTAAATCAAAGAATGTTGTTAGCATTGGATTCCAAGTTAATGAAGTTTGACATTGTAACACCCCGATTTTTCTGTCTGAGAGAAAATGACCAAAATGCCCCTGAGGTCATTTTCTACCCGGAATTCGAGGATAGTCGGACCGGCAGTCCTCGAAGGGTCAACTCAATGTTTGAAGGGGATTGGATGGTCTTTGAGTGGTTTCGGAAATGAAAACTTTGTTTTTTCCAGTTTCGAGCCAAAATGACCAAAATACCCCTATAGTGTTTTTACGCAGGTAAAGGTGCCGTTCGAGTCCGAAACTTTTTTCAAATGTTTAAAATGATGTTTTCATGTATTTAAAAGTATTTGTTTAAGTCCCAGAGGTCCCGGGCAGTTTTGTACAAAATTACGATTTTGCCCCTGGAATATTGTTTTTGAGCTTAATGATGTAATTAAGCAAACCTAAACAATATTAGGCTCTAATCAAAGATTAATTAATTTCCATAATTAATCTAGAGTCAAAATAAGTCATTAAAATTAATTAGAACCTAAGATTGCTTAGATTAAACTCAAAACCCCTTTTTCTTTTAAAAACTCAAGTTTCTAGAACATAGAATCTTGAATAGTATTTTCACTATTCACTCTCCATACTCCAAGGAGCCTAGCTAAAGTAGGATTTTGACCCCACTAATGAGCTAGAATGCTCACTAATCATGCCTTAACATAGCCTTAATTACCTATCCTTTCACTTACACACCTACTTAGAAGTTCCTAATCCTAAGCCTAATCAAAACTACATCTAAACACATCTCTAAACCACAATTAAATGGAAAATTTTCCTCCCCCATTCCATGGAGAAGATAGCGCCACATCACCCTCCAATATCCACTACATGTTTGAATTCTTTCATTCAAAGAACCATGCCTACACTATGCCTAAACCTATGCCTAAACCCATGCCTACACCTTACCTTGAAATGACATAACCAAGAGATATTTTCTCCTTCCTTCCTTCCCCAAAAAAATGCGCCACTTTTCCCTCCTATTCTCACCTCTCATGTTTCATTTCTCTATAAATAGCATGCTTGGATAAACTTGAATCACTTTTGGTTCATTTGCCAAGTTGAGTTTTCAAGAGCATCTTAAAGCTTTTCTTATTCTCTCAAGCTCAAGAACTTTTTTTCTTCCCCATCTTCTTCAAGCTCACATAGAGCCACCACACCTCAACCTCATACCACCACTGTAACATCCTAATTTTTAACCCAATACTCTAGAACATATTTAGGTTAATCATTAGGCGGTTACGTCATAGTCTCCTTTTTACTTTAAAATACTTAGTGGAAATACTGGTAAATTTTTTTTTGAATTGTAAAAGCAAAGTGAGAGCAGCGCAACTTGGTGAACAAGAAAGCATGAAAAGGAATAAAACAAGCATCTCATAACATCATAACATAAAGCAAGTAAAGGCACATCACAATAAAACTGAACTGCATATTTATATATAATATGATATGCCCACTTATGGAGGCGGGACTTAGTTTGGTACAAAGGAAATAGAAATACATAGAAAATGAAAGTATAACAAAAGGCATAAAAAGAGACTCTCCTAACTCTAGTGCGCCTACAAACAGATAGCCTTAAGACAAAAGGAGGCTATCCTGGCCTAGTCAAAGCTCGAGCACCAGAATGCGATGGTCGTCTCCTACTGCGGGCCTCTTTGGAAAGGAGGGATGTATCCGATCCACTAGGCTATCTCGGCCGGGGTGGCTATGCGCTGCATCGGTCGGGCATGAACTCCACGGCAAGGAATCATCCTCACCCGTCCTCTACGTACCGGCTGGGCGACAGAAGCCTCACTACCCTCCCCAACGTCCATCGGCACAGTGGGGGAGGATCCCTCAGAAGGTACCTGAGTGGCAAAGTCCTCCGATGGGTCCATCTGGAAGAATGATGAGGACGAGCGGGGCACATACTGTGGGTAGTCTCGGATGCCAGAAGCTGTTGGTGGGGTGTGGCGGATCCGCTTCTCTCGAGGGCGTGCACGCTCGAATACGAAGTTGTCACCGAAAGACGAGGCAGGAGAGAATCGATGACTATGTACAGGGTGACTGAAGGGCCGTCCAACGAACATAAATACACGAACAATGCAGCGACCCACAAAATGGTATGACTCGTGGTCCGGATCATGATGTACCTCCCACATTGGGGTGTCCACAAAAATCATGAACGTCGCCATCTTAAGACGTGACGGAAAGAAAGAGATAGGGGGAGTGAGAATCTTGCTAAAGAATCTCAGTAGGGCCTCCTACTACCTAGGTGTCATCATCTACGTCCTCAGGAACCTTAGGTTTAGTATACAAAATAGGTAAGCATGCATTAAGTCCATTTTTAAGCTTTTAGGGTTTAGGGTTTAGGGTATATCTATGGAGTAGAAGTAGAAGTAGGAGTGTATATCTATGGATTTTGTAACGGGATTGCCTAGGACCCAAGCTGGCCATGATGCTATATGGGTGATAGTGGATCGACTAACCAAGTCGGCTCATTTCCTGCCTATTAGAGTGACATACTTTTTGGATAGATTGGCACAGCTGTACATCCAAGACATCATAAGGTTACATGGTGTACCGTCGACGATAATCTCAGATAGAGATCCGCGGTTTACGTTACATTTTTGGGGAGCCTTTCAAAATGCATTCGGTTCAAAGCTATTCCTAAGCATAGCTTACCACCCACAGACAAACGGGCAATCAGAAAAAATGACCCAAACCCTGGAAGATATGTTGAAAGCCTGTGTTTTAGACTAAATGGGAAGCTGGGATAAGTATCTGCCGTTGATCGAATTTGTGTATACCAACAGTTATCATGCAAGCATCGACATGGCACCCTATGAAGCCTTATATGGACAAAAGTGTCAATCCCCTCTGTATTGGTATGAATCCGGAGAACAGAGCATGCTAGGACCCGATATAGGAAGGGAAACCATGTAACATCCTAATTTTTAACCCAATACTCTAGAACATAATTAGGTTAATCATTAGTCTGTTACGTCATAGCTTCCTTGTTATATTAAAATACTTAACAGAAATACTAGTAAATTTTTTTTTGAATTATAAAAGCAAAGTGAGAGCCGCGCGACACGTTAATTAGTAATACACGAAAGGCAATAAAGCAAACATCGCATAGCAACATGACATAAGCAAGTAAAAGCACATCATAATAACATTGAACTACATATTTATATAATATATGATATGCTCACTCATAAAGAGTGAGACTTAGTTTGATACAGCTGGAATATAGATACAAGGAAATGAAAGTACAACAAAGGCATAAAAAGAAACTCTCCTAACTCGCGCCTATAAGTGGATAGCCCCCAAAGACAAAAGAAGGCTATCCTAGCCTAGTCAAAGCTCGAGCACTAGAACTGCGATGGTCGTCTCCTACTGCGGGCCTCTCTGAAAAGGAGGGATGTACCCGATCCACTGGGCTATCTCGACCAGGGTGGCGATACGCTGCATCGATTAGGCATGAGCTCCACGGCGAGGAATCATCCTCACCCGTCCCCCACGTACAGGCTGAGCGACGGAAGCCTCGCTACCCTCCCCAACATCCATCGGCATAGTGGGGGAGCATCCCTTGGAGGGTACCTGAGTGGCAAAGTCTTCCGAAGGGTCCGTCTCGGAGAATGATGAAGGCGAGCGAGGTACATACTGTGGTTAGTCTCGGATAGCAGAGACCGTCGGTGGGGTGCGGCGGATTCGCTCCTCTCGAGGGCGTGCGCGCTCGAACACGAAGTCATCGCCGAAGGGTGAGACAGGAGAGAATCGATGGCTATGTACGGGGTGACTAAAGGGCCGTCCAACGAACATAAACACTCGAACGACGCAGCGACCCACAAAATGGTATGACCCATGGTCCGGATCATGATGTACCTCCCAAGTTGGGGTGTCCACAAAAAACACGAACGTCGCCATCTGAAGACGTAACGGAATGAAAGAGATCGAGGGAGTGAGAATCTTGCTAAAGAATCTCAGTAGGGCCTCATACTACCTAGGTGTCATCATCTACGTCCTCAGGAACCTTGGGTTTAATAAACAAAATAAGTGAGCATGCATAGATATCCATTTTTAGGTTCTAAAACATAATTAGCCAAGGTCCGTTCATTTTAGCAAACATATTAAAGGATATATGCATGGCTCTACTTAATGCAAGAATAATCATCATATCTTTAAGAACATCATAATAGTGGCATAAAGTGGCAATTAAATTCTCTTTGTGACATAATCATCATAACTTCCTCATAGGCCACCCTAAAAGACAATTGCTCTGGGGGTGCTCGGCTGAACCGATGTCACCTAGAACGTGTCACATCTCTAGGTTATGAGCTTATATCTCAACTAGTCGTCACTAGTTCTTACTTATCAATCCCGATAAGCGTAACATAATCATAAACATAATCCCGACTTATCCAGTACGGGCTAGGGGACATTTCTTGGGGGTGCTCGGCCGAACCGGTGTCACCCAAGAATTCATCTTGGTACCGATGTCACATGAGTTCTCTGGAGGTGCTCGGCCGAACCGGTGTCATCCGAGAACTCATCTTAGTACCTCATAAAAATCTCATAGGTTTTCAAAAACTTTCTGAGTCCCAAATTTGTCAGAAATTCGACGGCATAACTATAGCTTGCCGAATTTCTTCCAAATTCTTCTTTATGCCACATAAGTCAATCAAACATGCATCCGCCATCATAATTTCATGCATTCACATAATCATCCTCATACTTTCACAGGCAACATTAAAAATTCATTATGCACTTGGTCCTACGGTATCTTATGCTTTGACCCTTACGGGCCTTAAACTTGTGATGTAATTAACCTATCATTTTCTATCAAACTTTTATGCACATAAGGGTTCTCTTTTAACAAACCTTGTTATTATTTATGCTCTCTATGAAATCTGTACCACATCATTCCTTAGGGGCAGCATTATGAACTTTATAATTGCGAGGTTTTACAACTTGTGTTTTAGACCCTTTCTTGGTTCTGTCTTCGCCTAAGGCGCTATAAGTTAAACCTAAACCAATTATGAGTCATTCCTATGTCTAAGAATTAATTATAAACCATGTTCTCTACATTATAAAGTTGCTGGACAGATTCTAAGAATTAAATGTTCTAAGAGTTCTAGAATTGCGGTTTTACGTTTATTCTAGTTACTAGTTTCTCCATAGGTGCTAAAATTCATTCCTACTTCAAATGTAACCAAATTTTTCATGATTAAACAATCCTAATCTAATTATATTCCCATTGAAACAGTTTGGGCAGTGTCCAAATATAATTGGGTTAAAACTATGCTAAATCTTGACTTTACGATTTTTCTAGAAAGCTAGTTTCTCTCTTAACGTACATAGAAGCGTTCCTACCACATCATACATAATTTTCACACATTATAACACATCAAAACATCATCACACAACAACAAACTCATCATGACAAGGCCGAAACACCAAGTCCCCAAGAAGGTGCATGACTTGATGTTTCTATGACATATAAGGTGCTAGTTTCTCTTGGAACCAATTTAGAACCTTTAAAACTCTTTTGCAAACCTATTTATTTTTGTAAAAGAGGCTAAAACATCCTTAGGTCGGTGACCACTTGATCCCTCCTTAAAGAGAGTTAAATTCATAGAACCTTGTTGGTCTTAAACTCAACCAAATTCATGAGATTTAAAAGGATTCTTAAAACTTGACTTATTGGTCCTTGAAACTAGATGAAACTCATTCCAAGTTCATCATCACTACAAGGCCAAAATCATGCATTCAAAGAATGCTCCCTTATTAAACTTTATCTTGAGATAAAATGGGCAAGTCTTTGAGCTCTAAGGTCTTTTAAGTGATGACATAATTTAAACATGCTATGCACTTCATTTTTTATTCTTCATTACAAAATAAAGTGAGAGCTTAAAGTAAACATGCAAGACTTGAATTAAATATGCAAGACTTGAAATATAAATATGCAAAACTTTAAAATATAAATATGCAAGTTCATTTCTTTATTTTAATGCTCTAGGCCCAGTAACAATCGACTTTAAGGCCGAAATAGAAAGGCTTTGAGATTTAGTTAGGTGATAGTGCAATTCTCATTTTAAATCTTTATGTTCTTTAGTGATGAAAAGTAAATATGCTAGACAAGAATGTAAATATGAGATGCAATCCATTCTTGATCCTTTAACTTTAAGTGATGGCTTGGAAATTTAAATATGAATGCAAAGCTCAAAATAAATATGTAATGCATAAGCTTGAATTTAAATATGAATGCTAGTCCATTTCATTTCTTATTAGAGCTCATACAAGACTTTTAAAGGAACTTAAACCTCAACCCAAACTTATCATGATGAGATAAAGTAAAAACAAGAGTGAACCTCAAGGGTTCTTTAAAACACAAAGTTTCTTTTCTTGAAATGTAAACATAAATAACATTTTTATTAACACTCAAGCTCTAGAGACCTCTTTGTGATGAACACATAGTCATTATCTAGAAGCTCTCATCATCAAGCCACTGTGAACCTCCTTGGCCATTATGGCTGAAAACTTGGAGAAAGAAAAGGAAAAGGAATCGAAACTTTTTGAGAAGGAAAGAAACATTTGGAACTCTAGAGACCATGATCTTGATGATGCATTAACACCAACATCATGAGTTCTCATCATAGAGTTCATGTTAACCATTTTAAAACATCATCAAAGTGAAAGGTTTTCAAGGATTCAAGAAGAAAAACTAAAACATCTTTAACTCAAGAACAAGGATCAAGCTTTAGAGATTATCCAAGTGATGAACATTATCATCATGGAACCTCATCATCAAGCTCTCATTCCTTTGCTCTCAAAGGCCCATGGCCGAAACAAGGAGGAGAAGAAGAAGAAAAGAAGTTCTAAAAAGGATTCAAGAGAAACTATGAACACATAAAGAGATTAAGAACTTTAAATGAAAGAACTCTTGAAAGAAAATCCCTACCTAGTGATTAGGAGATTGGAATGAGAGGAGAGGATGAAGAACTTGAAGAACTTGAAGTCTTGAACTTGAGAGAAAAAGGAAACTTTGAAGTGCTCTTTGGAAAACTTACACTTAGCAAATGAACCCAAAATGATACAAGTTCACCCAAGCAAGCTATTTATAGAGAAATGAAGCAAATGAAAGGTGCATGGAGGGGGAGGAGCTTCGGCCATCAGCCTCATGGGCAGCCCATGAGTTCCATGAAGTGAGATAATGTGGTCTTGAGGCATGGTGAGGTATGGTTCAAAGTATGGTGAGGTATGGTTCAAGGTATGGCTTCAAGCATGGTTCTTTGAGTGAGAAATAATTCAACATGTGATGTAAAAGGAAGAGAGAGGGCCGAAGTGCATCAGCCATGGGGAGGGTTCTCTTGCATTTTAATTGTGGTTTAGAGTTGTGTTTAGGTGTATCTTTGATTAGGATTAAGATTAGGAATTTGTAAGAAAGTGTTTAGGTGAGAAAATGGGTAATCAAGGTTGTCAAGACATAATTAAGGAGTGTTCTTGCATCATTAGTGAGTTATAAACTCATTTTAGTGTATAAACAATTCTAGACACAATTCCTTGATTTAAGGAATTGGAGAGAGAAAATACTATTCAAGATTCCAAGAGTGAAATCTTGAGTTTTAGAAAAGAGATTTAAATCTAATCTAAGCAATCTTAGGTTCTAATTAATTTTAATAATTTATTTTGACTCTAGATTAATTATGGAAATTAATTAATCTTTGATTAGAGCCTAATATTGCTTAGGTTTGCTTAATCACATTGTTAAGCTCAAAAACACTATTCTAGGGGCAAAATCGTAATTTTGCACTAAAATTGCCCGGGATTACCGGGACTCAAACAGATGTTTTGAAACATGTAAAAACATGGTTTTAAACCTCTGGGGAAAGTTCCGGGCTCAAACGGCACCTTTACCCGCGTAAAAACGCTATAGGGGTATTTTGGTCATTTTGACCCGAAACTGCAGAAAATGAGACTTTTGCCTCCGGAACCACTCAAGGGTCATTCAATCCCCTTCAAACATTGAGTTGGCCCTTCGAGGACTGCCGGGTTGGCTATCCTCGAATTCCGGGCCGAAAATGACCTCAGGGGCATTTTGGTCATTTTCCACTCAGACAGAAAATCGGGGCGTTACAAACCACGGAACAGATCTAGAGGATCCGGGATAGGATGCTTATGGCTCAGAGTAGACAAAAGAGCTATGCGGATAAATGGCGCAAACCGTTAGAGTTTAACGAAGGAGAATATGTATTCCTTAGAATCACCCCCACTACAAGCATAGGAAGAGCTATGAGAGTCAAAAAGTTGAGCCCCCGATTCCTTGGTCCCTATGAGATTCTTCAGAGAGTAGGGTCAGTAGCTTATAAAATAGCCTTACCCCCTAACCTTTCCAATCTTCATGACGTCTTTCACGTCTCTCAGTTGAGGAAGTACGAGTCCGACCCTAGCCATGTCTTAGAACCAGAGCATGTACAGTTAAGGGAGGACCTGACTTTCAATCTACTACTTACGAGGATCATGGATCGCGGAGTCAAGCAGTTGAGAAACAAGTCTATTCCTTTGGTGAAAGTAGCATGGGGACGGGACTAGTCCAAAGAATTCATGTGGGAGCTAGAATCAGAGATGATGACCAAGTATCCAAAGCTTTTCTAAGGTAATGAATTTCGAGGGAAAAATTCTTTTCAAGGAGAGGAGTAATGTAGTGCCCCATTTTCTGTCTGAGAGAAAAATGACCAAAATACCCCTAAGGTCATTTTCTGCCCAGAATTCGAGGATAGTCGGCCTGGCAGTCCTCGAAAGATCAACTGAATGTTTGAAGGGGATTAGATGGTCCTTGAGTGATTTCGAAAACGAAAATTTTGTTTTCTGCAGTTTCGGGTCAAAACGACCAAAATACCCCTATAGCGTTTTTACGCAGGTAAAGATGCTGTTCAAGCTTGAAACTTTCCCCGAAGGTTTAAAATGATGTTTTCATGTGTTTAAAAGTATCTGTTTAAGTCCCGGTGGTCCCGGGCAGTTTTTGTGTAAAATTACAATTTTGCCCCTGGAATAGTGCCTTTGAGCTTAATGATGTAATTAAGCAAACCTAAACAATATTAGGCTCTAAAAGAAGATTTAATTTCCTTAATTAATCTAGAGTCAAAATAAGTTATTAAAATTAATTAGAATCTAAAATTGCTTAGATGAAACCTGAATCTCTTTTTAAAACTCAAGATTCCTAGTCTTGGAATCTTAAATAGTGTTTTCTCTCTCCAATTCCTTAAATTGAGGAATTGTGTCTAGAGCTGTTTATACACTAAAATGAGTTTTTATCTCACTAATGAAGCAAGAGCACTCCTTAACCTTGCCTTGAAATCCTTAATTACATCTTTAGTCACCTAAACACCTTCTCACAAATTCCTAACCTTAAGCATAATCTAAGACACACCTAAACACAACTCTAAACCATAATTAAAAAGAGAGATTTTCCTCCCCCTTGGCTAATGCAACTCGGCCACTCCTCCCCCTAGTTCCATCACATGTTTGAAATTTCAAACACTCAAAAAATCATGCCTTGAACCATGCTTTGAGCCATACCTCACCTTACCTTGAGCCATATCTCACCATGCTTCAAGGACACAATATCTCACCTCATGGAACTCATGGGGCTGCATGACTTGGCCAAAACCTCCTCCCTCCATGTCACCTCTCATTTGTTTCATTTCTCTATAAATAACATGCTTGGATGAACTTGAATCACTTTTAGTTCATTTGCTAAGTTTGAGTTTTCAAGAGCACTTTGAGCTTTTCTTTTTCTCTCAAGTTCAAGAGTTCATCTTCTTCAACTTCTTCATTTTCATCACTCATCTCAACCTCAAATCACTTGGTAGGGATTTTGTTCTAAGTGTTTCATTCATTAAAATTCTTATTTAGTAATGTGCTTTATGGTTTCTCTTGAAACTTTTTAGAACTTCTTTTCTTCCCCTTTGTTTTCGGCCAAGATCATTTGAGAACTTGGAAATGAGAGCTTGATGATGAAGGTTCCATGATGATATTTGTCACTTGGGTAACCTCTAAAGCTTGATCTTTGTTCTTGAGTAAAAGATGTTTTGGTTTCTTCCTTTCTTATTCTTAAGAAACTTAACTTTGATAATGTCCTAAAATGAATATATGAACTCAATGATGAGGACACATGATATTGGTGTTAATACATCATCAAGATCATGGTCTCTAGAGTTTAAAAAAGTTTCCTTTCCTTGCTCATGATTTCGGTTTCTTTCCTTTTCTTTCTTCTAAGTTTTCAGCCATCTTTCCTTTTCTTTAATTTTTTGAACTTTCATTTTTAAGGGTACAAGGGAATGCTAACTTGATTTGTTCTTTTAATCCATTTCCTTAGAGCTTGATGATAAAGTTCACACCATATGGTTTCCTTGAAAACCATGGTACAAGAACTCTAAAGCTTGCTTTATCTTGCTATGATAAGTTTGGGTTGAGGTTTAAGTTCCTTTAAAGTCTTGCAAGAGCTCTAGTGAAGAATATAAAATGAACTTGCATTCATATTTACTTTTCTTGCCTAGCATGTTTATTTTTTTGACCATCACCTAAAACGTAAAGATTAAAACAAGAGTTGCATTTTTATATCACCTAAGAATTAATCTCGAAGCTTGCCTATTTCGGCCTTAAAGTCGATTGTTGTGGAGCCTAGAGCACTAAAATAAAGAATTCGACTTGCATTCTTGTTTATGTTTCCTTGTCTAGCATATTTATATTTCAAGTCATCACTTAAATCCTAAAAGATAAAATGAACTTGCATATTTACTTTCAAGTCTTGCATATTTATATTTCTAGCACCTCATATTTATATTTCAAGTTCTTGCATCTCATATTTACTTTGAAGTTCTCACTTTACTTTATAATGAAGAATAAAATGGGATGCATAGCATGTTTACATTTTGTCATCACTTAAAGACCCTAGAAGCTCAAAGACTTGCCCTTTTTATCTCGAGTTAAAGTTTAGTTATGGAAATATCCCCATGGGTGCATATTTCATCCATGTGATGATGATGAACTTGATGTAAGTTTCATCTAGTCATAAGAGCCAACAATCTATGTTCTAAGATTTTCCTTAGGCCTTAAGAGTTTTATAAGGTTATTGTAACATCCTAATTTTTAACCCAATACTCTAGAACATATTTAGGTTAATCATTAGTCTATTACTCTTTTAGTCTCATTCTTTAAAACCTTTCATTAAAATACTTAGCGGAAGATACGTATAAATTTTTCTTTTTCGAAACTTGAAAACAAAACGCGAGCTGCGTGCTAACCTAATGTTTGTCGTAACCACCTCGTGCAAGAAGAGTAATCACACCATTCATAATTATGAAATATAGTGTCATACATAACAATCATAATATCATCACTCCTTCATAAATACATAAATTACTAGCATCATTGTACCATTATTTACATGGAAACATGCCTATATATATAAGGTGATCCTTATCCACCTATGAGGTTGGATGAGTATCAATCCAAAAGCTAAACTATTTATGCTTTCGCAGCGACCCTCTACTCCATTTGCTAGCATGACCCTTAAGCACGAGCCTCAGAAGAAGTTACGAACCTCGTTGTAATCCTCATCTAGAGACGACACGGAAGAAGAGGAAGAGACGAGAAACTCATTCAAGATTCTCAGTAGGGATTCCCGACTCTAACACAAGTGTCATCGTCGTCGTCCCCAGCCACCTCGGTTTTAATTATGAAAAAGGTGTGCATGCATAAGGATTTGGTTTTAGGCTTTTCGAATCTATTTATCCAAAGTGGGTGTCTTTTAGTATGTGTCTTAAGGACATGAATGCAACAGATATTTGATGAATGCATGACAGTATCATATGCACATTAACACGAAAGTCGTAATACTTGGGCACATCGTAAGGAAACATAAATCATATACGTGGCATAAAAAGGCATAGTACTTTTCATGTGACATCTTTCTCATAAGTAAAACTCTAAAGTTCTTTTTCTTAAAGACCACCCTCTTAACATATCCACCAAAAGTCCAACCGATTCACCAGCCTGGTGATAATCTAGTCACCAAACTACATCTCACCTACCGCCTAGGAATGAGCTCAATCCTAACTAGTCGTCACTAGATTTAATAAGGGCTAATAGAGGGGGTATACTTAATTTTCTTGGATCACCTATCTTAGGATCATTTCCTTCTTTGAAATGCTCTACTAGTATCCAAGACCACAATGAATTATGCCTTTGGCAAGCTCAATGTCAATACCCTCACAGATTTGTTTCCTCCCCACCGTAGCGGGAGGAATGCGTCTCAGTGTTACGTCACATCTATTCTGGGGGTGCTCGGCGAACCGGTGTCACCCAGAACCTTTCCTGGGGGTGCTCGGCTGAACCGGTGTCACCCAGGAGTTTTCACAAAATTTTTTCAAATTCACAAGTTTGATGGGAAATTCGGCAGCATAACGGCATTCACCGAATTTTCTTCAAACTTGCTTTATGCCACGAAACTTGTAGGACATGCATAACCATTCAACATCATCATAAGACATCAAATCATTCTCATAATCAGTCATACGGCTACTGGGAGTCATAAGGTTCGTTATGTCTTGGGACCTATGGTGTCTTATGCTTTGACCCTTACAGGTCTTTAACTTACGGTATAGTTATTCTAACATTCGCTATCAACCTTTGATACACCTCAGGATTCCCAACTAACAATTCTTACAAATATTTATGTCTATCATTGAATCTGGACAGCATCATGCTTTAAGGGCAAGGTTTACATCTTGCGATTATAAGGTTCTAGAAACTACGTTTTAGACCCTTTCTAAGTTCCGTCTTCACCTAAGGCGCTATTAACTAAATCTAAACCAATTATGAGGTGTTCCTAAACCTTTGAACTAATTATAAATAATTCATACCACATTTTAAGGGTGTTGTACAGAAACAGAAAACTAAATGTTCTAAGAGTTCTTGCGATTTTACGGTTTTCTAGTTACTAGTTTCTCTATAGATGCTAAAATTCAATCCTACCTCAAATGTAACCAAATTTTTCATGATTAAACAGTCCTAATCTGATTATATTCCCATTGAAACAGTTTGGGCAGTATCCAAAAATAAATGGGTTAAAGCTATGCTAAATCTTGATTTAACGGTTTTTCTAGAAAGCTAGTTTCTCTCCTATCATGCATAGAAATGTTCCTACTGTAACATACATAATTTTTACTCATTCAAACACATCAAAACATCATCATACAGCAGCAAACTCATCATGGAAGAACCGAAACTTTAAGTCTCCAAAAAGATGCATAACTTGATATTTCTAAAACATATAAGTTGCTAGTTTCTCTTGGAACAATTTTTTTAAGACTTCTAAAACTCTTTTGCAAACCATTTTATTTTGTAAAAGGGACTAAAAACATCCTTAGGTCAATGACCACTTGATCCCTCCATAAAAGAGAATTAAATCCATAAATCTTGTTGGTCTTAATCTCATAGAATTCATGAGGCTTAAAGAGAATTCTTAAAACTTAGATTGTTGGCCCTTGTAGCTAGATGAAACTCATTCCAAGTTCATCATCACTACTTGACCGAAACTATGCATTCAAAGAATGGTCCCACATTAAACTTTAACTTGAGATAAAATGGGCAAGTCTTTGAGCTCTAAGGTCTTTAAGTGATGACATAATTTAAACATGCTATGCACTTCATTTTATTCTTCATTACAAAGTAAAGTGAGAGCTTAAGGTAAATATGCAAGGCTTGAAATAAATATGCAAGACTTGAAATATAAATATGCAAGTTCATTTCTTTATTTTAGTGCTCTAGGCCCAGCAACAATCGACTTTAAGGCCGAAATAGAAAGGCTTTGAGATTTAGTTAGGTGATAGTGCAACTCTCATTTTAAATCTTTATGTTCTTTAGTGATGAAAAGTAAATATGCTAGACAAGAATGTAAATATGAGATGCAATCCATTCTTTATCCTTTAACTTTAAGTGATGGCTTGGAAAAATAAATATGAATGTAAAGCTCAAAGTAAATATGTAATGCATAAGCTTGAATTTAAATATGAATGCCAGTCCATTTTATTTCTTATTAGAGCTCATACAAGACTTTTAAAGGAACTTAAACCTTAACCCAAACTTATCATGACAACATAAAGTAAAGACAAGAGTGAACCTCAAGGGTTCGTTAAAACGCAAAGTTTCTTTCCTTGAAATGAGGTCATAAATAGCATTTTTATTAAAGCTCAAGCTCTAGAGGCCTCATTGTGATGAACACATAGTCATCATCTAGAAGCTCTCATCATCAAGCCATTGTGAACCTTATTGGCCAACATGGCCAAAAAAGTTAAGAAAGAAAAGGAAAGGAACCGAAACTTTTAAGAAGGAAACATTTGAAACTCTAGAGACCATGATCTTGATGATGCATTAACACCAACATCATGAGTCCTCATCATTGAGTTCATGTAACCATTTTAAAACATCATCAAGGTGAAAGGTTTCAAGGTTCAAGGAGAAAAACTAAAAACATCTTTGGCTTAAGAACAAAGATCAAGCTTTAGAGATTGTTCAAGTTATGAACATCATCATCATGGAACCTCATCATCAAGCTCTCATTCCTTTACTCTCAAAGGCCTATGGCCGAAATGATAAAGAAAAAGGAGAGGGAGAGAAGTTCTAAAAGGACTCAAGAGAAACCATAAACACATAACTAGAGATGGAACTTAAATAAAGAAAATACTTGAAAGAAAATCCCTACCAAGTGATTTGGAGATTGGGATGAGAGAAGAAGATGAAGAACTTGAAGAACTTGAACACTTGAACTTGAGAGAAAAAGGAAACTTTGAAGTGCTATTGGAAAACTTACACTTAGCAAATGAACCCAAAATGATGCAAGTTCACCCAAGCATGCTATTTATAGAGAAATGAAACAAATGCAAGGTGCAATTGGGGGAAGAGCCTTCGGCCATTACAGCACAAGGGTAGCCCCATGAGTTTCATGAGGTGAGATGTTGTGATCTTGAGGCATGGTGAGGTATGGTTCAAGGTATGGCTCAAGCATGGTTCTTTGAGTGAGAAACAAATCAACATGTGATGCAAATGGAGGAAGAGTGGCTGAACTTGCATCAGCCAAGGAGGGAGGATTTCTTGCATTTTAATTGTGGTTTAGAGTTGTGTTTAGGTGTATCTTTGATTAGGATTAGGATTAGGAATTTGTAAGAAAGTGTTTAGGTGAGAAAATGGGTAATCAAGGTTGTCAAGACACATTTAAGGAGTGTTCTTGCATCATTAGTGAGTTATAAACTCATTTTAGTGTATAAACAATTCTAGACACAATTCCTTGATTAAAGGAATTGGAGAGAGAAAACACTATTCAAGATTCCAAGAGTGAAATCTTGAGTTTTAGAAAAGAGATTTAAATCTAATCTAAGCAAATTTAGGTTCTAATTAATTTTAATAGCTTATTTTGACTCTAGATTAATTATGGAAATTAATTAATCTTCGATTAAAGCCTAATATTACTTAGGTTTGTTTAATTACGTCATTAGGCTCAAAAATACTATTTCAGGGGCAAAATCGTAATTTTATGCAAAAACTGCTCGGGACCACCGGGACTTAAACAGACGCTTTTAAACATGTAAAAACATTGTTGTAGACCTTCGGAGAAAGTTTCGGGCTCAAACGGCACCTTTACCCGTGTAGAAACGCTATAGGGGTATTTTGGTCATTTTGACCCGAAACTGCAGAAAATGAGATTTTCACCTCCAAAACCATTCAAGGGCCATCCAATCCCCTTCAAACATTGAGTTGGCCCTTCGAGGAACTAAGACCAGCCATCCTCGATTAGGCGAGAAAAATGACCTCAGGGGCATTTTGGTCATTTTCCTC
The DNA here is from genome assembly GCA_031216125.1 of Dalbergia cochinchinensis. Classification (NCBI taxonomy): domain Eukaryota; kingdom Viridiplantae; phylum Streptophyta; class Magnoliopsida; order Fabales; family Fabaceae; genus Dalbergia; species Dalbergia cochinchinensis. The sequence goes on from CM062372.1 coordinate 31,146,250, forward strand.
TCAGACAGAAAAATCAGGGCGTTACAGTTATTACCAACAAGGTTCATGAATTAAACCTCTTTTAAGAATGCTTCAAATTAGCTACTGCCCTAAGAGAAACAGTTCCAAGAGAAACTAGTAATTTATATGTCTTGAAAATGTGAGATTATGTGTTCTTTAGAACCTAAACTTTTCGAATCTGACTTGGTATGTTGGAATGTGTGAAAATTATACATGTTGAGGTAGGAACCTTTCTATGCATGTTAGGAAAGAAACTAGTCTTACAGAAAAGCCGTAAAGTTGAGTTTTAGCATATTTTTGACCTGTTTATTTTTAGCCACTACCAAAACTATTTCAGTGTGATAACATTCAGTATAGGATTGTGTAATTATGAAAAACTTTATAACATTTGAGGTAGGATTGATTTTTAGCACATATAAGGAAACTAGTAACTAGAAAACCGTAAAAGTGCAATTCTAGAACACTTAGATTAATTAATTTTCTGTTTCTATCCAACAACCTTGTAATGCAGTAAACATGGTTATTAATTAGTTCATAGGCATAGGAATACCCTATAACTGGTTTAGATTTGATTTATAATACCTTAGGCGAAGGCGGGACATAGAAAGAGTCTAAAACGTAGTTGCTAGAATCCCGTAATTGCAAGAGTTAGAAATTGACAATCTGTATGGAGTTGTTTGGTTTTGCTCCTAAGCATAAAAATTAATGAGGATAATTAGGTTTGAACCCATAGGTGCATAAAAGGTTAATAGCGAATGTTAGAACAATTATATCTCGATTTTAAGCTCCGTAAGGGTCAAAGTATAAGACACCATAGGTTTAATAGCATAACGAGCTTTAGTGTTTCAAGTGAATGCATGTTTTATTATGAGAATCACTTGAGCATGTGATCTCCTATTAGAATATATAATGTTGATGTGTTGATACTCATGTTATGATGCCTTATGAAAAAAATTATGATGTTATGATACGTATGATACTTATGGTGCACATGATGATTATGATGCTTATGGCACATATTGTAACATCCTCCCAAGCACAACAGCATCCTTAAGTCATGACATCAAACTTGAGAGTTATTACTTCTAAATTATTGGACCTTTCTTAAATAACTATAGCAAATGCGATAAGATCATGTAATAACTAGCGTAATTCGATTAATATGTGTAACAAAGATACAAGTCAATTGCATAAGGAAACTCTACTGTGAGCTTGAATACATACATAATCTCTATTACATTCACCTACACATATACCTACAACTATATGCCACATAAGAAAAACATCAACTTTTAAACTATTACAATCTCGAGTTCTTCCATGTAACAGCTCCATAGTCCACTGGATCAACCTAGAGACGATACAGGAACACAAACACATAGGGGTGAGAATTCTAAAATTCTCAGTAGGGCATCCCCAAAACATGTACTAAAATATCTGTCATCGTCATCGTCCCAGCCACTTTGGTTTATTAGAAAAGAGTGATCATGCACTTTATAACAATGGTTCATTTTTAGAGTTTCAAATCGTACTTCCGAAGTAGGTAGCTTTTAATGATCAATCACTTAATGCACACATATCATAAAGCTCAAACATATAGCTAATAATCCTACTCAAGAAATTAAATATGATATGAGTATGCATATGCTAAATATGATGAACTTATCTCAAAGTGACCTGGTTTTACTTGTGGCCATAGAACTCAACTCGATGCATTTTTCTCTTTTCATCGACATAGGAAAGACTTAGTGTATACCTGACGGGTATTTACTATGGATAAGTCCACAATGAACAGTTTATACCATATGGTATTTATAGTGGTTCACACCACATAAGGGAAATAGACTGCTTATTAGGACTGACCTCATTCCTATACATGATCATTGGATTTACTTTCTCCAATTCTCACACAGATCTATTCCTAACCGATACGTCTACCGACTCATATTATCTCTAGGGAAGTTCATCTTTTTGCCTTCCCCTTTATCTCTAGGGAAATTCCTCTTTTTGCCTCCCCTTTTTATCTCTAGGGAAGTTCTTCTTTTTGCCTTCCCCTCATTCCACATAAGTCTTGTTTCTGTTTTCTCCATATGTCAGAACATGCACAAGTGAAATTTATACATTCACTTTTCTCATATAACTGCATCATGTACTTTCTTTTCTCAAATGCATGCATAAGCCACATGTAGGCTTTCAATAACAAGTAATTCTCATTTTTGCCTCATAAATCAATCTTTAAATTGTCTAGCATACTTTCATACTCATCATACTTAAATAAAGAGTCATTATATCATCAACTCAATGCTTAAATTCATTTTAGCACAAATACAGCATGTTGGCAGAATTCATGCCTAAGGAGTACGATTTATTATATCTATCAAACATCCATTTCAAGGGCTATAAAAATTCTCCAAGACACCTCAATGTGTCTACAAGGCCCTGTAAAAATTTCGGATTTAAAAGCGTTCTCTAAGTATGATAAAAAAATTCAACAAAATAAGAGGCCAGAAACCCCCTATTTGCAGCCAACAGCCAAAGTTCCCATCTTATTACCCTATCAAATGATCATATCAAATCATAAAAAAATTCATGGTTGGACTTTAACATGGCCTCAATATCTTATAGAAATTTCAGTGGAAAAATCAATCATTTGATGTGGTAACAAAATTAGACAAGCTCAGAGCTTCAGAATTGGCTGTCCAAACAACTGAAGGACAGTCTTGGTTTTTTATTTTTATAAAATAGTAAAACTCATTTTTAGGACCCAAGAAAAATCATGGAGTTGCCTTAGGATGTTAGCTTCAACATATAATTTTTATAGCTCATAAAAACATCTAAAAATACATCAGAAAATTCATGAACCATAACCTGTCCAAAAGAAATTCGAAAATCCAGCAGCATAGTCTAATATTCCTTTTGACAAAAATGATTTCTAGAATCATCCAAACACTCCACCAAAATTAATAAATCAACGTCCATATATTATCAACCAACACAACCAAAAATATCAATTTAAATCAGTGATTAACACAGAAAAATGGATTTGAAGAAGAAGAGGTTCAAAAACCCTACTTAGTTGCCTTTAAGGATCTTGGCTTCAAGCATGTCCCAAGGGTGATCTTGCTCACTTCAAGACCACCAATTCAACATCAAACCCTTCCCTAACCAGCAGATCGTGAGCTCTCAAAGCTGGAGAAAGTGATGGATTCAAATTCTAATCGGTTAGATTTGTAGGTATTAAGGAGTAGAAAAAGTTTTGTGAAGGGAGTTTAGGGTTTTAACAAGTCTAGGCTAGGAGTTTGGGAACTTAAATCAAGTTTTGAGCTCTTGAGAAGATGAAAATGGTGGCTGCTGTATTCTCCCCTTAGGCTGGCCGAAATTGGCCTTTAAAAAGAAGAAAATTTGGCTTCTTGGAGAAGCTTGGTTTGGTGTTGATCTTATATATAAAGAATGAATATTATAATGTGTAATTAAGTAATCTTTGACCAAAGAAAGAAAAATGGATGGCCAAGGTTGTTTTCTTAGGCAAAGAATGTGTCTTGGTCTTCCATTTGGCTCAAGATAATTGGATCACTTTAACTTGGGGAGCAAGTAGCCTTTTCGGTGTTAAAACCGCACACCGAAATTCCACTAAACGGATGAGTTATTGGCTCTCGAGTAAAATATAATAAATCAAAGGTCATGATTAAAACTTGCTTTTCAAGTTTTAATCCTTGCCATCCACTTGATATAAAGTGGTTGGTAAAGGTTACTTAGCCACTAAGTAACTTGTACGGCATTAAAAACTACACATCGAAATTCTATCGAACGGGCAAAACACTATACCCGAGTAATAAGGCATTGCCCGAAAATTAATTCTAAGTATAAAATCCTCATTTCTAACTATTTCTAATCTCAATCCTATAATTTCTCAGTTTTGGGCACCTCCGAGTCCCAATTCTAGGGTTTCGACTGTCTCGACGGGCCCGTGGGGCCCACAAGGTTACTATTCATGAATTTTTTTTTTTCAAAAATCCATTGGATCGTCCTCATCATTTCTAAAACTGTCAGATTTTTTAAATTACAGTTAGTAAAGCCCAAATTAATTTTTAAATAATTTTTAGGGTGTTATACATATGATTATGAATGACTATGTATATATATATATATATATGAATGTGGCATAAAGCAAATTTGGAAGAAATTTGGTGCACTGCCCTTATGTTGTCGAATTTCTGACAAATTTGAGGACTTAGAAAGTTTTCAAAAATATATGAGTTTTTGAATGTACAAAGTGCTGTAAGAACGCATTCTGGGGGATGGCTGTAACGCCCTAATTTTTACTGTAATTTTTACTATCATTACAAATTACCGAATTACTGTAGGTAATTATTACATAAGATTTGAGGCCGAACAATCCTCAATAAAGGAATATAACATTAGAAGAGAGGTTAGGAGCGATTCATGCGAGAGTCACAAATCCCGAATTTCTGTACGTATAAAATGACCAAAATGCCCCTGAAGTTATTTTACTCAGAAAATGAGGATCATGGGCCCCACCTATTCTCAAGGGGATGTTTTGATGATAATAAGGGATTGATTGTGTTATGTGTGTTAATAGAGCAGAAGGATCTCAATTTTGAGTTCCGACGTGCGAAATGACCAAAATGCCCCTGCGACTGTTTTAACTCCGATGTGCGTGCTGACTGAGCCCGAACCTCACTAAAATGTTTTAAAATTTGTTTTTAAGCCATGATTAACCATTGGTTAAGCTCGGGTGGCCTCAGGCGCTTTTAAGTGAAAATGCGATTTTGCCCTGTTTTTGGCGCTTTTGAATTCGAGATTTTTGATTCAGATATCAGAAACCTAAGCAATATTAGGCTCAAATTAAAGCTTATTAAATTCTAAATATTAATCTAGAGTCAAAATTATGTATTTAGATTGATTAGAACCCAAAATTGCTCAAAAACACCCAAATTGCTTACTAATTCACTTAAGCCTTTAACCGTAAATTCTCTAAATTACATGAATACCTTGTCTACACCTAAATAATGCATGGAACACACAAATTTCACTTCTTTGGGCTGTAATGGATGAAATTATTGATGCCATTATGCAGCTGAATTATTGCCAAAAGTTGCACTAAAACAAAATGCCAAAATGTCACCATAAGAGACAATTCCTTAATTTCATACAACTTTGTCTAAAATGATTTTTCCTCCCTTATTTCTCCTGCAAAATTCCGCCAACTACCTCCTCATTTTGGCCAATTAGAAGCCTCAAAATCTTCAATAAATAGGCTTGCTTGAGTGGTCTTGGAATGCTTTGTTCATAACTAGTTTTTAGGAGCACCAAAAACTTTCTTTCTTCCTTTTCTTTGGCTGAATTCTTTCTTCAATTTTTTCAAAGAGATTTTGTTTCATTTCACTTCAAGAAATCAAGTTCTCTTCCTCTTCTTCAACTCAGATTAGGTAGGGAGTAGTTTCTAAATTTATTTCTATGCTTTGAGGAGTTGTGTTTTTAGTTCAAAATGATGAAATGATGAACTTATCTTAGCTTTTCATTTCGGTTTTCCTCTTCATTTTTCTTTAACCAATTCGGCCATATGGCCTAGGTGGAACTAAGATGATGGCTTGATGATGAGGACCTTGAGGGTGGGTTGTAAATCCATCACAAGTTAGGCCTCTAAAGCTTGAAAATTCCACTTGATGCAAAACTTTAAAGAATAATGCTTTATGATGCTAAAACAAAGATTTTTAGTTTAGAACTTGAAAGATGTATTTTCCAAGCTTGTATTTCATGTTTATGTTTCAAGTCATCACTTAATCTTTCAAGATAATAAAGAGGTTGCATCTCATATTTAATTTATGCTCTCACTTTATTTTATAATGGCTAAAAGAATCAACGCATGGCATGTTTGTTTTATGCCATCACCTAAAGATCCTAGAGGTCAAAGACTTGGCCATGTATCACAAGCAAAGAAATATGATTATTGGAGTTAAAGAATTTATTCTTTAAAAAGTCTTGAGATTGGAGCTTAAAAAGATGTAATAATAATTCTCTTCTCCCTTCACCGGTCATGTGCGGACTACCGCCGCTCCGGTTTCTTAATATTCTCTTCTCCCTCTACTGGTCCTGTGTGGATTACCGCCGCTCTAGTTTCTTGCATCATGTTTAATTTTCAAGTCATCACCTTAAATCTTAAAGATAAAGAAATGGAATTGCATATCATGTTTATAATTCCAAGCTATCACCTTATAAAGATAAGATTAAAATAAGGTTGCATAGCATGTTTATAATTCTAAGATGTCACCTAAATCTCTAAAGCTCAAGACTTACTCCTTTTATCTTAAGTGAGAATTTTAATTGTGAAGATCCTCCCAAGTTTGACAAAAGAACTAGTTTCTAAATGAGTTTTAAGACTTTACAAGGATTTTACGGGGAACTAGTATTTTATATGCACTTAAAATATGATTCTATGTAATTGCATAAGGTTCATGATTCGGCCACTGATCTGAGTTTAGTATCAATGTATGATAATGATTTGATATGTTTGAAGTTGTGATAATTATGGTTTATTGTTAAGAGAATGATTCACTGCATGTTAGAGATAAAACTAGCTCCCTAGAACAACCGAAAAGCTAGAATTTACCTAGTTTTTGACCCCTTTAAGTTTAGCCAATGCCAAATCTGTTTTAGTATGTTATAATTCTGTCTAGGATTAGTTAGCCACGAAAAATTTGGTATCAATTAGACTAGGATTGATCCCAAACACTAAAAATGAACTTAGCAACTAGAAAACCGTAAAAACAAGATTTCTAGAACTCTAGGGATTGAAATTTATGCATTCTATCCAGAATCTTTAGCAACGATAAGAACCAGGTTTTATTATGTTTAAATAATGGAGAATGATTCATAATTGGTTTAGTAACTAATTTCAGCATCATAGGGAAAGCTGGTAACAAGAAAGGATTTAAAATATAACTTCTAGCATACCGTAAAACCTTAGGAACAACTTACTACCTATGCTACCCCATTTGATTTAATAGTGTTCTTAAGGCCTATAAATAATCGTAAGGATGGTAATAAATCCCTTAGATGCATAACTAATTAGTTCTATAATTGATAATTCTATGTAAGTATTGGATGCTTATTAAGTACTTGATATCATTGAATGATTTCCTGGCTTGCATGTTATAGTTCTTTATTGCGAATAATGAGAATGCTTATGCATGAAATATTCTTTATTATGTAAAATTTACCTTTGTTGCTAGAAGAAAGTGTATCATTGTAAAAGTGTAATTTGGAAAGGTTCTGCCTAAGGAAAGACTTGGTATTTAAGCGTGTCCATTTTGACCCACCTCTCTTTCCTGGGAATCTCCCAGATGCATGATTATAGTTGATATATATTATTCTAGCTTAAGACTATAAATGAGAAAATGCTATGATGTTTATGAATTGTATTGTGATATAACATGCAAAGATTTAAGGTGACTTAAACTTATAAGAAAATGATCCTTTGGAACCATCAGACTATAGGTGGTGAAAAGGTGATTTTAGCCCCCTAACCCGTTCTCTCAAAAGGGTAGAGTCGGGACTTTAGTTTATCAAAAGGGATAAGTATATGCTAGTGACGACTAGTAAAGTATGAGCTCATAACCTAAATTACTCCCAAAAGGGTGGAGTATAGGGTGGTCTAAGGAAAATAATGATGATGATAAGATTTTAAGTCACCTAAGGCACTAAAGAAATGAAATATGTGCACTGTGTCCATGTGTAGCTAATATTATATGACGTTCTTTTATGCATGTTATTTTGATAATGATGATGAGGAATATGATGTAATGATAAAGAAAAAGTTCATTGTAAATATGACATGTTAAGATTATGATGCATTATAAGACGCATGATTAAAAATTGACGAACCTCGGTTAAGTATTTGTCCGAACTTAAAATGAATCTTTGCATGCTCACTATTTTAGAATAATCCCAAGGTTCCTGGAGACTTTGATGATGACACTATAGAACGAGGTACCCTACTGAGAATTCTTTAGCAAGATTCTCACTCCCTTTTCTTTATTTCCGTCATTGTCTCCAGATTCAAATGGCGACATTCGTCTTGTTCGTTGATACCCCTACTTGGGAATTCCACTATGATCCGGTGCATCGCTTGTATCATTTTGAAGGGAGGTGCGCAGTTCATGTTTTTATTTACATAGGTCATCCATTTGCACATCCTGTCCCTAGTTATCGATTTTCTCCTACTTCTCCCTATGGCGATGAAATGGTTTTCGAACATGCACGTCCACTTGATGAAAGGATGTTACGTTCTTATCCCGCTTCATCTGCTGTCCATGGATTTCCAGAGTATGTTTCCGAGATGAGATATTCTGAAACTGATCCTTCAGAGGACACTCCTACTCATGTATATTCTGAGAGCTCTGCTCCTACTCCCACACGTGTAAGAGAGGGTAGTGAGGAAACAGTTGTTCAGCCGAGGTTAGCAAGAAGGTCATCCATGCGACCCCAGCCTGGTGCATCTCGTGTGTCCCCTCCCGAGGGAGCTCATCAGTGGATCGGATTTATTCCCCTATTTCCAGGACAGTGGCCATAGAAGGTTCTTAGTAGATTTATGTGTGTTCATGCACCCTAGTTTTAGGATAACCTTCCCGGCTTATGGAGTTATCTAGTTTAGGGGCATGTATTTCCTTATTTATATTTTCTTTTATGGGTTTGCATAAGACAATGATGTATGATCATAACCCACCCTCTGAGTGAGGTTATTGTATGTAAATATTTGTTATAATGTGCTTATGGATGTTATATGATGGAGCCAAAGTGATATGATGTGATATATTCTTAAACGTCTTATTATACTCCGCTTACTCGTTCACATTGTACTCGGCTCACGTTTTCAATTATGTTTTTTTTTAAAAAAAAAATGGCTCATAATTTCGCTAAGTTTTTTCAAATTATGAAGAAAGGACCAAAGCAAGGAGTAAAGTCTAGTCATTAATCAGATTCAACCTAGGTGTATTTGGTTAATTACTAGGGTGTTACATTTTGGTATCAGAGCAGTTCGATTGTCATGGAGCCTGAGGATTGGACTGGCTATGCTTCTAAAGCATAATACGTTAGTGACGTCATGTGTAGATGCTTATCATTAGGATGAGCTTGAGGATTAGAAATACATGACTACTGTATGTTGAAAGTGCCATGGTAACTTGCTCACTTTGCATGGAATATTGGGCCTGATCACCTCAGTGTTGCTGTTTTGTGTGTTTAGGGACCAATGGTGATCAGCAGTAGGAGACTATAGATGTGATCTGGTGCCCGAGCTTCTGACTGATTTCGAATAGCCTACTTTTGTTTTAGGGGTTATCTAGTGTAGGTGCACTTTTTTGAGATAGGGAAGTTTCCTTTTATGCTTTTTGTTGCATTTTCCTTTCTGTTGTACTTTCATTTCGGATGTATTTGTTCCTATGTTGTACCAATTAAGTCCCGCTTTTCATAAGTGGGCATATTATATATATATGCAGTTAGTTTTATCATGATGTGCAATTACATGCTTTATGTCCTGTCAGATGTTTATTTAATCTTGTGCTTTATTTCTCTATGTGCCTCATCATTCGTCGTGTGGTGTGGCTCTCACTTTACTTTTACATTTCAAAAAAAAAAATTTACCTGTATTTTCTGCTAAGCATTTTAAAGTAAAGAGGAAACTATGACATAATAGACTAATGGTTAACCTAAATATGTTTTAGGAATATTGGGTAAAAAATTAGAATGTTACAGGGATAGGCGCAGATGGCAGAAGTAGCATCAGGGGTGCAACAAATGCGCTCTCCTCGGGGGCGCGTGCGCTCAAACAGGAGGTCGGCAGCGAAGGGTGAGGTCAAAGTGAACTGGAAGTAGTGACTGGCTGGCAGTCTAGAGATACAAACATACGGACGGAGCAACGACCTACGAAGTGATAGGACTGGTGAGTGGCGTCAAAATGCAACTCCCATGTCGGCGCGTCAACATATATGACGAAGAATGCCATCATCCTCTAAAAACGTGATGGAAAGAGAAGATAGAAGGAGTGAGAAACTTTCTAAAGAATCTCAGTAGGGAAATCCTCCTATCCTAGCGTCATCATCTACATCCTCAGGAACCTTGGGTTTATTATAAAAAGGTGTGCATGCATAGAGTTCATTATTAGGTTTTCGAACATAATTACCCAAGGCCCGTTCATTTTAGGATGAACCTTAATGTCGTGAATGCAACATAGCAAGGCATGAATGCATGAATATACATTATGCAAGAAAGTAGTAGAACATAATCATCAAGAAACATCATATAATTAGCATCTAGTGGCATATAACTTTTCACGTGAAACAGTCATTTTTCTTAATTGTGTGACATTAAACTTCATACTTTTCATCATGGGGGTCACCCTAAAAACATCTCTAGGTTATGAGCTCATACCTAACTAGTCGTCACTAGTTCTTACTTATCCTCTGATAAGCATAACATAATAATAATCTCGACTTCAAGAGTACAGGCTTAGGGGGCATAAGGATCACCTATCATAACCTTTAATTTGGGGAGTCCATAAGAATATTTCCTTCTTTGAAACGCAATTATTGGTAACTAGTACACAGTTATTTGTCCGCTCTGGCAAGCTCCATGCCAATACCCTCACGGTTTTGTTCCTGGGGGTGCTCGGCTAAACTGGTGTCACCCAGAATGCGTCTCAGTGTTATGTCACATTTGTTCTTGGACGTGGTTGGCTAAACCGATGTCACCCAGGACGTATCTCATGGAGTTTCTTTTTTTAAAAAAAAAATTTTCTTAGGTCCTTAATTTGATGAAAATTCGGTAGCGTAATGGAAGTACATCGAATTTCTTTCAAATTTGTTTTATGCCACAAGAGCTAATAATACATGTAAATCAAGTCATCAGTATCATGCAACATATCCATTCATGCATCAATACATCATAGCATATCATGATTCAAGAAAAATCATTCCTAGCTCTTCATATATCTCAAGCATATGCATCCCTAATGTTCCATATGAAACTATAACATGTAAAGATTGAGTTCTATCTCTGGGGATCAATTCCTCATAAAATAAACATACTTATGATTCATGAATAGTCATGCATTTCTCATTAATTTATGTCAGGCAATCTCATAGTTTCATATGTAAACAAGATCATGGATTCATATCATTCAAGTAAGGAAAATGTTTATTCATACTTGGGGTTCTGGTAATTGATTACATAAGCCCTGTAATCGATTACACAGCTTCGAGTTTCAAAATAGAAAAGTTGAGGGCTCTGGTAATCAATTATATGAGCCTTGTAATTGATTACACAACTTCGAGTTTTCAAAACAGGAAGGTTGGGGGCTCTGGTAATCGATTACATGGCCTCTGTAATCAATTACATCAAACTTGGGCCCCAAGAACATCTGAGTAATTGATTACATGGAATGGTAATCGATTACTAGTGTTCCAGTACATGTAATCGATTACATAATTCTGTAATCGATTACTTAGGCCTAAAAGTTCATGTCTAATTCTGGCAAAACTTTCTAGTAATCAATTACATGGGCCTTGTAATTGATTACCAGTACCTTTAAAATATGAAATTCTCAGTCTAAAACATCTTCTAAGTTATCCTTCCCTTCTCTAACCATTTTGAACCTTGTTCCAACACTCACTTTGAAATCAAAACTTTTTTGCAAGATAAATGCACATAGCTTCAAGATTTAGTTGAAAGAGTTAGATCTTTGAGCCTTAGATCTTTAAGTAATAAACATAAACGTGCCAATGCAAGTTCCATTTTACTCTTATCATCATAGAGTGATCGGAAGGGAAAGTAAAGATGCAAGGCTTGAAAATAAACATGAGAATGCAAGTTCATTCTTAATCTTTAAGTTTGTATGATGGCTTGAAACATAAACATGCTAGACAAGAAATGTAAACATGAAGTGCAAGTTCATTTCTTACTTTTGAATTTTAGGTGATGGCTTGAAAAATAAATATGATATGCAAGTTTAATTCTTTACTTTAGTGCTCTAGGCCCCTTAGAGTTTTCACTCTAAATCAACAATCAACTTTAAGGTAGAAATAGGTAGGCTTTGAGATTAATTATTAAGGTGATAGCAAGGAAAATAAACATGAATGCAATCCATTTCTTATCTATTTGAGTCCTAGGCTCGAGATTACTCTTCAAAATAACAGTTTCTTTGTGTTGTTAAAAACCTTTTCAAAAGTGAAACCTTCAAGCTTCAGAGGTCAAACAAGTGATGGTTGTACGACCAACACTCAAGATCCTCATCATCAAGCCATGGTTTCTTCCAAATGTAGGTCATTTGGCTAAAAATCAAAAGGAAGGAAAAGGATGAATAAGAACCAAAAAAAAGAAAGTGGGGAAGGAAGAGACATCAATATTGTGTCTTTACAAGTCAAGAGATAAACAACAAAAGAAAAGAATACAATTCCCTACCTTGGATGTGCTTCTTGATTGATAGGGAGAGCTTGGTCTTGAAAAGAGTAGAGGAAGAAGAAGAAGAGCTCTTTGAGATGAGAGAAAGAAAACTTAGGAGGTGTAGGAGAAATGACCAAAGGGGTTTCATTGGAAGCTTCTCCTATTTATAAAGAAATGAAACACATATGGGGTGAAAAGGAGGGAAGGGTGGCCGCCCATGGTGGAGGGAAAAGGAGGGAAAAAATCTCTTGTGTGTGTCATTTCAAGGTATGGCTAGGTATGGTTGAAGGTATGGTTTTTTGAGTGTGAAATGTTATTAAAATAAATCAACATGTGATGAATTTTGGAGGGGGAGTGGCCATGTGTTTTAATGGCCATAGGGGAGGGAAATTATTTTATTTCCTTTGTGTTATGATGTGGTTTAGAGGATAGGTTTGATTAGGAGTTTGTGGTTAAGTGTTTGGATGAGAAAGTGGGTAATTAAAGGCTTCTCAAGACAAGTTTAGGAGTGGTCTTGGTTATTAGTGGAGTCAAACACCCTCTAATCAAGATTCTCACTCATGTCAATTAATTCCAATTAATTGTTTAAGGCCTAAGATTCTCAATCACATCAATCAATCACACAATGTCTTGATTTTGAAAAAAAGGATTTTGAGCTTCCCTAAGCAATCTTAGGTTCTAATTAATTCCAATTAATTGTTTTGATTCTACATTAATTACGGAAATTAATTAATCTTCGATTAGGGCCTAATATTGCTTAGGTTTGCTCAATCGTGTGATTTAGCTCATTAGATGCTCAATCAGGGGCAAAATCATAATTTTGCACAAAAAATACCCGGGACCACTGGGACTTAAATAGACCCCAGACTCATAAAAACATCATTTAAATCCTTTGGGGTAGAGTTCGGGCTCAATCAGCTCACTAATCAGTGTTAAACAGCCATAGGGGCGTTTTGGTCATTTGGCGCGTCGAAACTCAAAAATGAGATTCTTCTGCTCTATTACCATACATGCCACACATAATCCCCTTTGAACATTGAGTTGACACTTCAAGGACTGTCGGATCAGCTGTCCTCGAATTCCAGGTAAAAAATAACCTCATGGGCATTTTGGTCATTTTTGCTCAAATAGAAAATCGAGGTGTTACATTACTCCCCTCTTTAAAAGAATTTCATCCTCGAAATTTGTTACCTTAGAACAGGTCTGGGTACGTTGTCCTCATCTCTGACTCCAATTCCCACATGTATTCTTTTGACTTGCCATGTCCCCACGCTATTTTCACCAAAGGAATGGACTTGTTCCTCAGCTGCTTGATTCCTTAGTCCACGATCCTTATCAGTGACGGATTAAAAGTTAGGTCATCCTTTAACTGTACTTGCTCTGGTTGTAAGACGTGGCTAGGGTTGGACTCATACTTTTTTAACTGAGAGACGTGAAAGACGTCTTGAAGATTTGAAAAATTAGGGGGTAAGGCTATTTTGTAGGCCACTGCCCCGACTCTTTGAAGAATTTTAAAGGGACCAAGAAATTAGGGGCTCAACTTTTTAACCTTCATGGCTCTTCCTATGCCTATAGTGGGAGTGATTCTTAAGAATACATGTTCTCCTTCATTGAATTCTACTTTGAGTGGTAAGCATCCTATCCCATATCCTCTTGATCTGCTTCGTTGTTTCCTTCACTATATCAGGTCCTAGCAGACTCTACTCCCCAGGTTCATACCAACCTAGAGGAGATTGACACTTTCGGCCATACATGGCTTCATAGGGTGCCATGCCGATACTCGCGTGATAACTGTTGTTATACTCAAATTCGATCAGCGGCAGATACCTATCCTAGTTTCCCCTCTGGTCCAAAACACAGGCTCTCAACATGTCCTCCAGGGTTTGGATCGTTCTTTTCGACAACTTTGAACCAAACGCCTTTTGAAAGGCTCCCCAAAAATGCGACGTAAACCGCAGATCCCTATTCGAGATTATTTTCGACGGCACTCCATGTAATCTCATGATCTCTTGGATGTATAATTCTGCCAATTTATCCAAAGAGTAGGTCACTCTAATAGGCAGAAAGTGAGTCGACTTGGTCAGTCGATCCACAATCACCCATACGGTATCATGGCCAGTTTGGGTCCTAGATAATCCTGTCACAAAATCCATAGATATACTTTCCCATTTCCACTCGGGAATTGACAGGGGTTGCAACATACCTGAAGGCTTTTGGTGCTCGATTTTTACCTTTTGGTAAATCAAGAACTTACTAACCTAGGTGGCCACATCCTTCTTTAATTCGGGCCACTAGAACATCTTTTTTAGGTCCTGATACATCTTGGTAATACCAGGATGAATGGTGAAGTAACTCTTGTGAGCCTCCTCCAAAATCTTCTCTCGGAGGTCACCATCCTGTGGCACACAGATTCGCCCTTCAAACCTCCAAAGACCATCAGGGCCTTGCTCGAAACCTTTCAACTTGCCCGCCTCGACTTCCTCTAGGGTCTCCCTAAACTCCTTATTCTCCCTTTGAGCTAGGGCAACCCTTTGCTTAAACCCACTTGTCACGCTAAGGTGACACATCTTCATACCTCCACCAATCAAAGACATCCCCAGATTCATATTCCTAAACTGCTCTATCAACTCAACTTCTTTAACCATCATGTGAGACAGGTGTAAAAATTTTCGACTCAAGGCGTCGGCGACTACATTAGCCTTGCCAGGATGGTAACTTAAGCCGAAATCATAATCCTTTAAAAACTCCATCCACCTTCTCTGCCTCATGTTCAACTCCTTTTGATCAAAGAGGTACTTAAGACTCTTATGATCGGGGAAAACTTCAAACCTTACACCATGCAGATGGTGCCTCCACATCTTCAAAGCAAACACTATGGCTGCTAACTCTAGGTCATGGGTAGGGTAGTTTACCTCGTGAGGCTTAAGTTGTCTGGATGCATAAGCTATCACTTGCCTATTTTGCATCAACACATAGCCTAAACCTTTGCCCAAAGCATCACAATATACCTCGAAGGGAGCATTGGGATCTGGTAAAACTAAAACCGGGGTCATGGTTAGCTTTTCCTTTAGCTCTTGGAAGCTCTTTTCACACTCGGGATTCCATACGAAGAGGGCATTTTTCCTAGTGAGCTTGGTTAAGGGTAGGGCGATCTGGGAAAATCCTTTTATAAACCTATGGTAGTAGCCTACTAAGCCCAAGAAACTCCGTATTTCTGTTACGGTGGTTGGTCTATCCCAATTCATCACTGCCTTGACCTTACTGGGATCAACGACTATGCCTCTTTTTTACACTACATGCCCTAAAAATTTCACTTACTCCAACCAGAATTCACACTTAGATAGCTTAGCATACAACTTCTTCCTCTTCAAAATCTCTAAAACCAGCCTTAGATGACGCTTATGCTTTTCATGGGTCTTCGAGTAGATGAGTATATCGTCTATGAAAACAACCACGAACTGATCTAAATAGGGTCTAAAGATCCTATTCATATAATCCATAAACACCGTGGGAGTATTCGTCAGTCCGAATGACATGACAGTGAACTCAAAGTGTCCATACCGAGTTCTAAAAGTGGTATTAGGTATGTCCTGATCTCTTACCCTAATCTGGTGGTATTCCGACCTTAAATCAATCTTATAAAATACCACCGCTCCTTTCAACTGGTCCATAAGATCATCAATCTTAGGCAAGGGATACTTGTTTTTTGCTGTTACTCGATTCAATTGCCTATAGTCTATGCATAATCTCATACTTCCATCTTTCTTCTTCACGAATAAAATAGGGGCTCCCCAAGGTGAAGCGCTGAGTCTTATGAAAGTCTTCTCTAAAAGCTCCTCTAATTGTGTCTTCAACTCGGCTAGTTCCAAGGGTAACATCCGATAAAGGGGTTATAGAGATAGGTCTGGCTCCAAGAACTAACTCTATGGAGAACTTTACTTCTCTCTCAGGAGGGAACTCGAGCATTTCATCCAGAAATACTTCGAGATAGTCTCTTACTACCGGTATATCCTCTAGGTTTTGCTCAAAGTCTACCTCACTAGCGGCTAGGAGAACATATCCCTTAGCTTCCTTCCCACTACAGTTGACCTTTATGGCATTTAGGTAGAGCTTCAAGGTTTGAGTAGTTTCACTAGGGGGAGAATGAAAAATAACAATTTTGGTATCATAATCTAAGATTACAAGGTTGGCATGAAGCCAATCCATGCCAAGAATTATTCCTATATCTTTCATGGGCAAACAAATAAAATCTATGACAAAGGACCTATTTTCTACAGTAAGATGATAGTCTAAACAACAATTACAGGTATTTACAGGACGATTGGTGGGGGTAGCAACAATAAGGTCAAAAGGGAGTTTGGAAACTTTCAAATTCAAAGACTTGACACTAGCATGTGAAATAAATGAATGGGTTGCACCAGAGTCATACAGTACAGTTAAGTTCTACTATTTACTTCGCACTTACCTTCTATGAGGTCGTTGGACCTTTCCGCGTCCTTCGCATTGAGGGTGAAGACCCTCCCTTGGTGTTGTGGCCTGGGGTTCTAATCTGATGGCCTCCCATTTGTGCAGTCCTTGGCGTAGTGACCATGCTTCCCGCACTTAAAGCAGATTCCCTGCCCAGCCAAGCAGGGGCAATTATCGTGATTCTTTCCGTACTTAGGGCATTCCGTAGCTGGTGCGGGTCTAATGAAGGCAGCGGGGCTCCCTGAGGTGCCTTATTCTTGGCCCCGCTGGACCCTCCTTGCTAATTGTTGTAGTTGTTTTGGGGACTTTCTGATCCTCCTTGTTGGTTGTTGTTGTTGTTTCTATTGCCATTGAAAAGTGGCCTCTTGGATTGTTAATGGAAGGGTGCTCTTTGTTGTTGTTGCTGTGGCTTGAACTGGTTGGTGTGATATGGGCTGTAGTGATTTCTCGACTGGTTCTGGTGTTGTGGCTTGAACCTTGGGGCCTATGGTCCTAGCCCCTTGGCACGTTCCACTCTCGTAGCATTGAGCTTTCCCTGTCCTTCTTCCAGTGTGCAGCATTTGTTGACTAGGGTAGGAAAATCCCTAATCTCCATGTGTGCCACCGCATAGTTTAGCTCAGCTTTTAACCCGGCCTCATACTTTACACATTTCCACACCTTATTAGGGTTCCCTTAGAACACCCGTGAGAACTTGATCAGTTCCTCAAACCTTGCCATGTATCGGGCGATAGTTAACCCACCCTAGGTCAGTTGCATGAATTTGATGTCCTTGGCATTTCTTACAGACTCCGGAAAGTACTTCTCATAGAAATATGTCTTAAACAGCTCCTAGTTGATAGCAATATGGGAAGCTTCCAACAGTCTTCGAGTGCCGATCCACCAGAACTCAGCATCAGATTACATCATATAGGCCATAAACGTGACCTTCTGCTCCTCCGAATAGGCGACCACAGAGTAAATCTTCTCCAGATTCTTGATCCACTCGTCAGCCTTATCAGGATCCATGGCTCCCCAAAAGGTAGGCGGGCTAGCCTTGCGAAATTCACCGAAGCGAGCTTGCTCAATCATCTCAGCTGTAGGGGGAGCTTGAGCAGCATCTCCCTGTTGATTCATCCATTCGAACATGCGTTCCATAGCTCTTGCCATGTCTCAGACAGTCATGGCAGTTTTGTTGTCTTGGTTTCTTTTGGTTGGGGTCGTAGTATGCTTAAGAAGCATAGTCAGTCTAATCCTCAGGCTCCGTGAGAATCAAACTGCTCTGATACCAAAATGTAACATCCTAATTTTCAACCCAATACTTCTAGAATGTAACTAGGTTGATTATTAGTCTATTACTCTTTTAATCTCATTCTTTAAAACATTTCTTTAAAATACTTAGCGGAAAATAAGGGTAAATTTTTTTTCTTTTTTGAAAGAAAAAACAAAACGTGAGCCATATGCATGTGCTAAGTAAACTTCGTCGTCGTCTTGCAAGGAAAACAAGAGGGAAAGATACATCATGCCCAAAAGAACACAATATCATAAAGAAAATTACATAATAGTCATGCCATACACCAGAATAGTAGTAGAGTTGTTACATTCATCCATACATCATAGGGGAAACATAAATAAAAATACATCTAAATCTCTACCTACAACAGTGCATCCAAAAATAGATAACCTCTAAAACCAAAAGAAGGCTACCCTAGTCATGTAAGAGTGTGTGCACTGAAGTCAGATACCGGCTGCTCATCGATGGGAGGTACATATCTGACCTATTGGGCCAACTCAGCCGGGGTGGCCAAGCAGTGAGAGGGTCGGGCATGTGCTCCGCATGGTGCACCATCCTCACTCTACCTCCTCAGAGTAGCTGCGTCACGGTATCCTCGCTACCCAACTCCATGGGTATGATGGGGGAGGAACCCATGGATGGGATGTCCGTCTCGGAGGGGTTTGTCTTGAAGAAAGCTCAGAGCAAACGGGAAACATACTCGAGATAGGTGCGGATGGCGGAAGCAATGTCAGGGGTGCGACAAATGCGCTCTCCTCAGGGGCGCGTGCGCTTGAACAGAAGGTCGTCAATGAAGGGTGAGGTCAAAGTGAATCGGAAGCTAGTGACTGGCTGAGCGAAGAAGCGGTCCAGAAATACAAACATACGAACGGAGCAATGGCCTATGAAATGATAGGACTGGTGCATGGTGTCAAAATGTAGCTCCCATGTCAGCGCGTCAACGTATATGATGAAGGATGCCATTGTCCTGTGAAGACGTAAGGGAAGGAGAAGATAGAGGGAGTGAAAAACTTTTTAAAGAATCTCAGTAGGAAAATCCTCCTATCCTAACGTCATCATCTACGTCCTTAGGAACCTTGGGTTTATTATAAAAAGGTGTGCATGCATAGAGTTCATTATTAGGTTTTCGAACATAATTACCTAAGGCCCGTTCATTTTAGGATGAACCTTAATGCCATGAATACAACATAGCAAGGTATAAATGCATGAATATACATTATGCAAGAAAGCAGTAGAACATAATCATCAAGAAACATCATATAAGTGGCATCTAGTGGCATATAACTTTTCACGTGAAACTGTCATTTTTCTTAATTGTGTGACATTAAACTTCATACTTTTCATCATGGGGGCCACCATAAAACCATTTCTAGGTTATGAGCTCAAACCTAACTAGTCATCACTAGTTGTTACTTATCTTCTGATAAGCATATCATAATAATAATCTCGACTTCTAGAGTACGGGCTAGGAGGCGTAAGGATCACCTATCATAACCTTTAATTTGGGGAGTCCATAGGAATATTTCCTTCTTTGAAATGCAATTACTAGTAACTAGTACATAGTTATTTGTCCACTTTAGCAAGCTCGATGTCAATACCTTCATAGTTTTGTTCCTGGGGGTGCATGGCTAAACCGATGTCACCCAGAACGTGTAACATCCTCCCAAGTACAACATCATCCTTACGTCATGATATCATACTCGAGAATTGTTACTTATAGATTAGCGGACCTTTTTTTAAATATCTATAGCCATTTTGATTGATTCGCGAGATAACTAGGTCATAATTCTACTGAAATATATAGCAATGAAACCAAAATATTTATTTAATACAAAGTTCAGTACATAAAGAAAGCTCTTTTATGAGCTTTAACATACCTTTGTCCTTTAACATATTTGCATACATATCCATTCCACTAAATACAACATAATAAAAGCATTAAGTGCTACACTATTGCACTTCCGAGTTCTTTTGCATAGCAGTCTCTCAATTTTTTGCATTAACCTGGAGACGACATGGCAACACAAAAACATAGGGGTGAGAATTATACAATTCTCAGTAGGGTAACTCCCCAAATACACAATCATAGTGTCATCGCCATCGCCCCAGCCACTTTGGTTTAGTTAAAAAAATATGGTCATGCATTACATAATAACGGTTTATTTTTAAAGTTCCAAATCATACTTCTGAAGTGGGTTACTTTTAACATTCAATCACTTAAACATATTAGTCTCAATATCGATACTGAACTTTTTCACTTGGCATACCAGGCAAAGGATTACTTAGAAAGTTTACTTCTTCAACTTGCCTTGGCCTTCAACTAATCCTGTCACATCTGGGCATTACGTACTGCCATTCCCAGTGTGGCAATAATGGGTAATAGACTGCTTTTCAGGGCTGAGCTCATTTTTATACATCATCATTGGATTTACTTTCGCTAATTCTCACACAGACCTATTCCGACTCAATTCAAGGGTAGTCGGGTTTACTTTCCTCGACAGACCAGATTTACTTTCTCCAGCCCATGGATTATCAATCTTATGCTTTTCTTGGTAGTCATGTTTACTTTCCCTGACAAACTGGATTTACTTTCTCCAGCCCAAGAAACACAATCTTATGCTTTCCTTTCACATATGAGCAATTGTAATAAGCATTCATATCTATGTATGCCTAACCTTATCAATAAGCTCACGTGCTCAATTATTCATATTCGTATTCATGTACTCATGTCATACTAGTATGCTATTATTTCATAAATTCAAAACATCAATTCATTTTCTGCACAATGGTAGATTTCACATATTCGTAGCACAATTTATTTTGTATTTCGAACCATAAAATTCAATGCTATAAAAATTCTCAAAGACAATTCAGTATGTCCCCAAGGGTCGTTGAAAATTTCAGAGTAAAAAGAGTTCCATAAGTATAATAACAAAATGCCACAAATTTAGTGGTTAGAGACCACTTATACTCAGCTCAGAACCAGAATCTCATAATTTTTAACCCTAGCAAATGATTGATCAATTCAGAATAAAAATCATGGTTATACTTCAAGATGTTATAAGCACCCTGTAAAAATTTCAAAGGATAATTCAATCATTTACTTTGATAACAAAATTATACAAAATCAAATATTCAGTTCCCATAATCTAGCCAACATAGTTACAATCTCGATTCATGAATTTTTAAATATAGAAAAAGTGCCCAGAATGGGTCCAAATTTTTACTAGAGACTCCCTAACATGTTAGCTAAATCCCATAAAATTTTTAGTTGAATCCCATATCTCTAAGTATATCAAAAAATTTGACAAAATTCCCTGCTTGCTTCAAACCGGGATTTTCTAACAACAATGTTCAAGAATCATGAATTTTTTTCAAGTAGAGAAAGTCCTTAACATGACCCAAGAAAAATCCTGGGGTCGTCGTAGGATGTTAAATTCAACATATAATTTTTATAGCTCATAAAAATGAACACAATTTCACCACAAAAGTCGTGAACAACACCTGCCCTGTTGAAATCCGAAAATCCAGCAAACCAACTCAAAATCTCTTTTGATAAAAATGATTTTTTTACAACCCTAAACACTCCACCAAAATTAACACATCAATATCAGCATATTATCAACCAATATATCCACAAATTTTGTACCAAACACAATAAAAAAAGTCCAGCATAAAATTGGAAAGAAAAGACCAAGGAAAATCCTACTTTGAAAGCTTTAAAGCTTTATAACTTCAAAGGTTGTTCCAATTGATTTCCCTTCACTTCAAGACCACCAATTCAAGCCCAAAGACTCCCTTAGGAAGTGAAGAATGATCTCTCAAGGTGGAAAACTATGACGGATTCAAATTCTAATCTGTTAGTTTTGTAGGTATTGAGGTGTAGAACAAGTTTTGTGAAGGAAGTTTGAGTGTTTAGCAACTTTAGGCTATGATTTTTGAAGCTTGAAACTTATTAATGGAGGTTTGGAAGGAAAGAAATGGAGTCTGTATTCATGTTGTTCATAGCCGAGAATGACAAGAAGAAATGTCAAAGTTTGGTGGCTTGAGTTTATCTTATAACAAGCATAAATTATTTCTTTAATATAAAGTTTAATTTCTTTATGAAAAGAAACTAATATGAATGGCTAGGATTTGATCTTATTATTAAAGATTGAATCATACCCATTTATTTGATTTAAATGGATATACATATATTTTTTGTAAAGATTAAACTAACTTTCGGTGTTAAAAATCGCATACCGAAATTTTACCGAACGGGTAAAACACCGTACCCGGGTAATCAAACATTGCTCAAAAATAAATTCTAGGCATAAAATCTTTATTCTAACTATTTCTAACCTTAATTCTCTCTTTTCTTAGTTTTGGGCACCTCCGGGTCCCAATTCTAGGGTTTTGGTTGTTCCAATGGGCCTGCGGGGCCTGCAAGTGACTATTCATATATTTTTTTTTCACAAATCCGTTGGACCATCCTCATCATTGTTCAAACTATCAGATTTTTGAAATTATGACTTATAAAGCTCAAATTAATTTTAAATTAATTTTTAGGGTGTTACATTACCACCCACTGTAAAAGGAATTTTGCCCTCAAAATTTATTTGAAAATAGTTTCAAAGGACAATATCATAAGCCAAAGAAGGAATTCACACACAGGTAAACAAAACATAACAATTGAATCCTAAAACATCCCTACCTTAGGTCGGATTCTTGGGTGGGGACGTCCCCTTAGTACTTATGGTGAAACCCTACTCTGGTGTTGTGGCTTTGTAGTTGGTTTTGAGTGTCTATCTGGGCACTCCCAAATCTTATGTTCTGGCTTTTCACAGCCATAGCACACATTTCGTCCAGCCAAGCAAGCCCTATTCCCATGATCTCTTCCACATTTTGGGCATGAACTTGATTGCTGTTGCCATTTATCCGTATGTAGACTTGGTTGAAAACTCTTCTTCAAGGGCGAGTCATCCTCATAGTCTTGGTCTTCGAGTGGCAATCTTTTGTTCTGAGTTTTCTTACTAGATTGAACGATTGCTAACTTTTTGTTGGAGTCCCCGGCACGATGGCACTTGTTTACTAAGGTTGCATAATCCCGGATCTCTAAGAGACCCATAGCAACTTCGATGTCCTCACGTAACCCTCCTTCATACTTCATGCACTTCCAAGCTTCATCTGGATTACATTGATAAATAGTAGAAAACTTGCAAAGCTCCTCGAACTTGGCCGTGTATTCCGCTACACTCATAGACCTTTGCTTGAGTGCCATACACTCCAGCTCTTTTACATTTCTCACTTAAACAGAGAAATACTTGTGGTAGAAAGCTTCCTTGAAAACATCCCAGGTGACTTCAGTTTGAGAAGCTTCGAATAATCCCTTGGTGCCGACCTACTTGAATTCAGCATCTGCTTTTAGCATGTAAGTAGCAAAAGCCACTTTTTGGATTTTGGTGCAAGGAAGAACAGAGAAAACCTTCTCCATAGCCTTGATCCATTCTTCTGCTTTATTCGGATCAAAAGCTCCACGGAAAGATGAAGGGTTTGCCTTCCTGAACTTAGCAAATTTCTGGTATTCTATGTCCATTTCTACTCTTCTAGGATTCCCAACCGAATTTTCTTCGGCATGTTGGTCCAACCTTTCCATCATCCTGTTGGCTACTAAAGCTTGTTCTCTCATGGCAGCCGCCATCTCACGAAAAGTGCCCATCATACCCGCTTCGTTTCCAGCACTATTCCTAGTACGCTGATTTGAAGTCATTGGTTCCTGTCAAACCAAACAAGAATTGTTGAGTTGACTAGGCTCAATACCAAGCTAAGTGTGGCAACAACCCACAACATTCCCAACCAGCAATCATACACATATATAGAGTTATAATGCATGACATTTACTAAGGAAGCATAGCTAGTCCATTCCTCAAGGTCCTACAAGGATGAACTACTCTGATACCATAATGTATTATCCTCCCAAGTACAACGTCATACTTAAGTCATGATATCATACTCGAGAGTTGTTACTTAAAAATTAGCGGACCTTTTTTTAAATATCTATAGCCATTTTAATTGATTTGCAAGATAACTAGGTCATAATTCTACTGAAATATATAGTAATGAAACCAAAATATTTATTCAATACAAAGTTTAGTACATAAAGAAAGCTCTTTTATGAGCTTTAACACACCTTTGTCCTTTAACATATTTACAAACATATCCATTCCACTAAATACAACATAATAAAAGCATTAAGTGCTATACTATTGCACTTCCGAGTTCTTTTGCATAGTAGTCTCTCAATTTTCTGCATCAACCTGGAGACGAAATGAGAATACAAAAACATAGGGGTAAGAATTATACAATTCTTAGTAGGGTAATTCCCTAAATACATAATCATAATATCATCGCCATCGCCCCAGCCACTTCGGTTTAGTTAAAAAAAGTGGTCATGCATTACATAATGACGGTTTGTTTTTAAAGTTCTAAATCATACTTCCGAAGTGGGTTACTTTTAACATTCAATCACTTAAACATATTGGTCTCAATATCGATGCTGAACTTTTTCACTTGGCATATCAAGCAAAGGATTACTTAGAAAGTTTACTTCTTCAACTTGCCTTAGCCCTCAACTAATCCTGTCACATCTGGGCATTACATACCACCGTCCCTAGTGTGGCAATAATGAGTAATAGACTGCTTTTCAGGACTGAGCTCATTCCTATACATGATCATTGGATTTACTTTCTCCATTTCTCACACAGACCTATTCCTAGCCAGGTTTACTTTCCCCGACTCAATTCAAGGGTAGTCGGGTTTACTTTCCCCGATAAATTGGATTTACTTTCTCCAGCCCAAGGATTATCAATCTTATTCTTTTATTGGTAGTCAGGTTTACTTTTCCTGACAAACAGGATTTACTTTCTTCAGCCCAAGAAATATAATCTTATGTTTTCCTTTCATATATGAGCAATTGGAATAAGCATTCATATCTATGTATGCCTAACCTTATCAATAAGCTCACGTGCTCAATTATTCATATTCATAGACATGTACTCATGTCATACTAGTATAAGATGCTATTATTTCATCAATTCATTTTCTGTGCAATAGTAGATTTCACATATTTGTAGCACAATTTATTTTGTATTTTGAACCATCAAATTCAATGCTATAAAAATTCTCAAAGACAATTCAGTACGTCCCCAAGGTTCTCTGAAAATTTCGGAGTAAAAAGAGTTCCATAAGTATAATAACAAAATGCCACAAATTTAGTGGTTAGAGACCACTTATACTCAGCTCAGAACCAGAATCTAATAATTTTTAACCCAAGAAAATGATTGATTCAATTCAGAATAAAAATCATGGTTATACTTTGAGATGTTATAAGCATCCTGTAAAAATTTTAAAGGATAACTCAATCATTTTTTGTGATAACAATATTATACAAAATCAAATCTTCAGTTCTAATAATCCAGCCAGCATAGTTACAATCTCGGTTCATGAATTTTTAAACCTAGAAAAAGTATCCAGAATGGCTCCAAATTTTTACTAGCGACTCCCTAACATGTTAGCTAAATCCCATACAATTTTCAGCTGAATCCAATATCTCTATATATATAAAAAAAATTGACAAAATTCCCTACTTGCTTCAAATTGGGATTTTCCAGCAACAATGTTCAAGAATCATGAATTTTTTTCAAGCAGAGAAAGTCCTTAACATGACCCAAGAAAAATCTTGAGGTCGTCTTAGGATTTTAAATTCAACATATAATTTTTATAGCTCATACAAATGAACACAATTGCACCACAAAAGTCGTGAACAACACCTGCCCTGTTGAAATCCGAAAATCCAGCAAACCAACTCAAAATCTCTTTTGATAAAAATGATTTTTCCACAACCCCAAACACTCCACCAAAATTAACACATCAATATCAGTATATTATCAACCAATATATCCACAAATTTTGTACCAAACACAATCAGAAAAGTCCAGCATAAAATTGGAAAGAAAAGACCAAGGAAAACCTTACTTTGAAAGCTTCAAAGGTTATTCCAATTGATTTCCCTTCACTTCAAGGACACCAATTCAAGCCCAAAGACTCCCTTATGCAGTGAAGAATGATCTCTCAAGGTGAAAAACTATGATGGATTCAAATTCTAATCGGTTAGCTTTATAGGTATTGAGGTGTAGACAAGTTTTGTGAAGGAAGTTTGAGTGTTTAGCAACTTTAGGCTATGATTTTTGAAGCTTGAAACTTATTAATAGAGGTTTGGAAGGAAAGAAATGGAGGTTGTATTCATGTTGTTCATAGCCGAGAATGACAAGAAGAAATGTCAAAGTTTGGTGGCTTGAGTTTATCTTATAACAAGCATAAATTATTTCTTTAATATAAAGTTTAATTTCTTTATGAAAAGAAACTAATATGAATGGCTAGGATTTGATCTTGTTATTAAAGATTGAATCATACCCATTCATTCGATTTAAATAGATATATATATATTTTTTGTAAAGATTAAACTAACTTTCAGTGTTAGAAATCGCACACTGAAATTTTACCGAACGGGTAAAACACCGTACCCGGGTAATCAAACATTGCTCAAAAATAAATTCTTGGTATAAAATCTTTATTCTAACTATTTCTAACCTTAATTCTCTCTTTTCTCAGTTTTGGGCACCTCCGGGTCCCAATTCTAGGGTTTTGGCTGTTCCAATAGGCTTGCGGGGTCCGCAAGTGACTATTCATATTTCTTTTTTTACGAATCTGTTGGACTGTCTTCATCATTATTCAAACTATCAGATTTTTGAAATTATGACTAATAAAGCTCAAATTAATTTTAAATTAATTTTTAGGGTGTTACAGAACGCATCTCAGTGCTATGTCACATTTGTTCTTGGACGTGCTTGGCTAAACCGGTGTCACCCAGTACGTATCTTAGTACATTTATCCTTGGGCATGCTTGACTAAACCGGTGTCACCCAGGACGTATCTCATGGAGTTTCTTTTTTTAAAAAAAAAATCTTTTCTTAATAGTACATGTAAATCAAGTCATCAATATCATGCAACATATCCATTCATGCATCAATACATCATAGCATGTCATGATTCAAGAAAAATCATTCCTAACTCTTCATATATCTCTAGCATATGCATCCCTAATATTCCATATGAAACTATAACATGTAAAGATTGAGTTCTATCTCTGGAGATCAATTCCTCATAAAATAAACATACTTATGATTCATGAATAGTCATGCATTTCTCATTAATTTATGTCAGGCAATCTCATAGTTTCATATGTAAACAAGATCATGGATTCATATCATTCAAGTAAGGAAAATGTTTATTGCATACTTGGGATTCTGGTAATCGATTACACAGCTTCGAGTTTCAAAACAGAGAAGTTGAGGTCTCTGGTAATCGATTATAGGAGCCTTGTAATCGATTACACAGCTTCGGGTTTTCAAAACAGGAAGGTTGGGGGCTCTGGTAATCGATTGCATGGGCTCTGGTAATCGATTACATCGATTACATCAAACTTGGGCCCTAAGAACATCTGAGTAATTGATTACATGGAATGGTAATCGATTACTAGTGTTCCAGTACATGTAATCAATTACATAATTCTATAATCGATTACTTAGGCCTAAAAGTTCATGCCTGATTCTGGCAAAACTTTCTAGTAATCGATTACATAGGCCTTGTAATTGATTACCAGTACCTTTAAAATATGAAATTTTCAGTCTAAAACATCTTCTAAGTTATCCTTCCCTTCTCTAACCATTTTGAACCTTGTTCCAACACTCACTTTGAAATCAAAACATTTTTGCAAGATAAATGCCTATAGCTTGAAGATTTAGTTGAAAGAGTTAAATCTTTGAGCCTTAGATCTTTAGATGATAAACATAAACATGCCAATGCAAGTTCCATTTTACTCTTATGATTATAGAGTGATGGCAAGGAAAAGTAAAGATGCAAGGCTTGAAAATAAACATCAGAATGCAAGTTCATTCTTAATCTTTAAGTTTGTGTGATGGCTTGAAACATAAACATGCTAGACAAGATATGTAAACATGAAGTGCAAGTTCATTTCTTATCTTTGAGCTTTAGGTGATGACTTGAAAAATAAATATGATATGCAAGTTCAATTCTTTATTTTAGTGCTCTAGGCCCCTTAGAGTTTTTACTCTAAATCAACAATCAACTTTAAGGTTGAAATAGGTAGGCTTTGAGATTAATTATTAAGATGATAGCAAGGAAAATAAACATGAATGCAATCCATTTCTTATCTATTTGAGTCCTAGGCTTAAGATTACTCTTCACAATAACATAGTTTCTTTGTGTTCTTAAAAACCTTTTTAAAAGTGAAACCTTCAAGCTTTAGAGGTCAAACAAGTGATGGTTTTTTAACCAACACTCATGATCCTCCTCATCAAGCCATGGTTTCTTCCAAATGTATGCCATTTGGCCAAAAATCAAAGGGAAGGAAAAGGATGAATAAGAACCAAAAAAAAAGAAAGTGGAGAAAGAAGAGACATCAACATTATATCTTTACAAGTCAAGAGATAAACAACAAAAGAAAAGAATATAACTCCCTACCTTGGATGTGCTTCTTGATTGAGAGGGAGAGCTTGGTCTTGAAAAGAGTAGAGGAAGAAGAAGAAGAGCTCTTTGAGATGAGAGAAAGAAAACTTGGAGGGTGTAAGAGAAATGAGCAAAAGGGTTTCATGGGAGGATTCTCCTATTTATAGAGAAATGAAACACATGGGGGGTGAAAAAGAGGGAGGGGTGGCCAGCCATGATGGAAGGAAAAGGAGGGAAAATATCTCTTATGTGTGTCATTTCAAGGTATGGCTAGGTATGGTTGAAGGTCTGGTTCTTTGAGTGTGAAATGTTATTAAAATAAATCAACATGTGATAAATTTTGGAGGGGGAGTGGCCGTGTGTTTAAATGGCCATGGGGGAGGGAAATTATTTTATTTCCTTTGTGTTATGATGTGGTTTAGAGGATAGGTTTGATTAGGTATTTGATTAGGAGTTTATGGTTAGGTGTTTGGATGAGAAAGTGGGTAATTAAGGGCTTCTCAAGACAAGTTTAGGAGTGGTTTTGGTTATTAGTGGAGTCAAACACCCTCTAATCAAGATTCTCAATCACATCGATTGGTTCCTTGATTTAAGGAAATTGATAGGAAGAACACTATTCTTTGATTTATGACACAATGTCTTGATTTTGAAAAAAAGGATTTTGAGCTTCCTTAAGCAATCTTAGGTTCTAATTAATTCCAATTAATTGTTTTGATTCTAGATTAATTATGGAAATTAATTAATCTTCGATTAGAGCCTAATATTTCTTAGGTTTGCTTAATCGTATGATTAAGCTCATTAGGTGCTCAATCAGGGGCAAAATCGTAATTTTGCACAAAAACTGCCCGAGACCACCGGGACTTAAACATACCTTCCCAGACACATAAAAACATCATTTAAATCCTTTGGGGTGGAGTTCAGGCTCAATCAGCTCATTAGTCAGTGTTAAACAGCTACAGGGGCGTTTTGATCATTTAGCGCGTCAAAACTCAAAAGTGAGATTCTTCTGCTCTATTAGCATACATGCCACACATAATCCCCTTTGAACATTGAGTTGACCCTTCTAGGACTGTCGGATCGGCTGTCTTTGAATTCCAAGTGAAAAATGACCTCAGGGGCATTTTGGTCATTTTTACTCAAACAGAAAATCGGGGTGTTACACCTACCCTCGTGCACCTAAAATGGATAACCTCTAGAACAAAAGAAGGTTATCCTAAACTAGTGGTAGTGTGTGCTCTAATGATCCTCCAAGAGACCTACTGCTGGTAGTCCGGATAGGGCAGAACATGGCCGATCCACTGACGAAGCTCGTCGGATTGGGCACACGAAATGCCTGAGCATAGGCGCTATGTTGGGGTCGCATAGCTGGCCTCCATGCCAACCTCGGCTGTGTAACCATCTCTTCACTACCCTCCACCCTCTGTGGGGGAGTTGGGGCAGAACTCTCGGAATATAGGTGGGTAGGTGGATCCTCTGATAGGTCAGTCTCTGAATGCCTGGAGCAAGGAACATAGTCTGGGAAGTCGGGGACAGCAGATGCAGTGGTATACATGCGGAGTATCCTTTCATTGTGCGTCTGTGCACGCTCGAAGACCATGTCATCGCCAAAAGGGGAAGTCGGAGAAAAGCGATAACTATGAACAGGGTGTGCGAAGGGTCGCCCCAAAAACATAAAAACTCGGACAGTGCAGCTCCCCTCAAAATAGTAAGACCGATGCTCCGGATCAAAGTGAACTTCCCACACCGGGGTGTCGATGAAGACCACAAACATTGCCATCAAAGTCTGAAGATGCGATGGAAAAGAAAAGGTAGTGAGAATCTTGTTAAAGAATCTCAGTAGAGGACCTCCTATCTAAGTGACATCGTCCATATCCTCAGGAACCTTGGGTTTATTGTAAAAAGGTGTGCATGCGTATAGTTCATTTTTAGGTTTTATATATAATTATCCAAGGTCCGTTCATTTTAGAATGAATCTTAATGTCATGTATGCAACATAGCAAAGCATGAATGCATGATAATACATGCAAGAAAGCAATAAAACACAACATCAAAAAATATCATATTAGTGGCATAAAGTGGCATGTAAAACTTTTCTTGTGAAACTGTCTCTTTTCTCAACTATGTGACATTAAACATTATACTTTGCATCATGGGGGCCACCCTAAAAACATCTCTAGGTTATGAGTTCATACCTAACTAGT
This sequence comes from Dalbergia cochinchinensis, assembly GCA_031216125.1. Lineage (NCBI taxonomy): Eukaryota > Viridiplantae > Streptophyta > Magnoliopsida > Fabales > Fabaceae > Dalbergia > Dalbergia cochinchinensis. Next base: position 31,177,214 of record CM062372.1, read on the forward strand.
TGTCACTAGTTCTTACTTATCCTTTTTTATAAGCGTAACATAATAATCCCGACTTCTAGCGTATGAGCTAGGAGGTGTAAGGATCACCTATCATAGCCTTTAATTTAGGGAGTCCATGGGAATATTTCCTTCTTTGAAACGCAATTACTGGTATCTAGTACATAGTTATTTGTCCACTTTGGCAAGCTCGATGTCAATAATACCCTCACGGTTTTGTTCCTAGGGGTGCTCGGCTAAACCGGTGTCACCCAGAATGCGTCTTAGTACTGTGTCACATTTATTCTTGGGAGTGCTCGGCTAAATCGGTGTCACTTAGAACGCATCTCATATCTTAAAAAAAAACTTTCTAAGTCCTCAAATTTAGCGAAAATTCGACAGCATGCGGCTGTACACCGAATTTTCCCAAACTTGCTTTATGCCACAAAACATATAGAGTATGCACATTCAATCACAATTCCATATTCAAAATAAACCATCAAGTCATATAAACATGTTCTTCATAACACATGCATCTGCACATCATCACTTTAACATTCTTGAAAGGTAGTCATGCTCCTAACCAGTATGCCGGAATTAGGGGCCAAACTCATCAAATGCATATGCTATGCTTAGGGCAGCTCATAGTCAAACATACATTCCCTTGAAATAACAAACTTCATTATGTCACTTAACTCATAAAGTTTTATGCCTTTAACCCTTACGGCTCTTAAACATACAATCTAGCCAACCTATTATCTGTTTTTAACCTTTTATGCACCTGTAGGCTCACGACTAATAATCCTCACTTATTTTTATGATCATAAATAATTCTAGACTATGAACACCATATTTTGTCCGGATATTTTATCTTTTTATCTAATTTCGAAAAAAAAAAGAGAAAAAGAGTCTAACCTATTTTATCTTATGGTAGCCCATTTTAGTTGTCCAGCCCATTTTTTCTTATTGTCATTTTTGTTGTAGCTCACAGTTTTGTTACCTCATTAATTCAAAAAAAATAAATAAAAAGCAAAAGGGAAGGGAACGTTGGATTTCCCGGATTCCCATTCCTCTAAAAAAAATAAATAAATAAAAATAAAAATAAAAAAGGAAGTATTGGATCCATTCTTTGTTCTAATGGCCGTTGGATTCTAACAAAAGGAAGGAAGTGGCAGGCATCATTATGGCCACTCCTCTCCCAAGATGCTTCTTTCATGATGGCAGTGAGCTGGATCTTGACCAGCCAACTTGAAGGGGGGATCACGCCCAGGCTTTAGCCTTCACAACCTCATAGCATCACTCTCCTTCAGAACCAGACCGAAGAACCACGCTGACCCCATTACCACCTTCATCCAAACCCTCACTAGAGAACCACCTTCAATCACCCTTAACCAAACCAAAATACAGCCCATCAAACAAAAACATCCACATCAAAACATATCAAAGATCGAATCAAATCCATAATTATTATTAGTCCATTTCAATACACAAAATCCCAATTCCAACTCAAATTCATCAGAAAAACAAAAAAAAAGGGAAATCAGAAGCGGGGAGGGACGCCGGTGGTGCCACTGCCGCCGCCACGGCTGCCGGCATCCCCTGTTTTCTTTCCTCCTTCCTTTCGGCATCATCATCACAACAGCCGCTTCCATCATCATCATTTCAGCTCTCCTAAAGTCTTAATTCCAAATCATCATCAAACATAGATTCAAATTAAAAAAAAAAAAGGAAAAGGAAGCTGATATGAAGAGGAACACATACAGACCTCCATGACTTCCTCCTCCACGCCGGTGGTCGCCTCTCACTCGCGATCTCCACCTATAACAGGAACCCATTTTTCCTCCTTTGCCGGCACAGATCGCGTTGTTCCTCTGTCAACAATCGCAGCCAAGGCCGAGAACCACCACACCACGAGATCCTTCCCCTTCCTCGCATAGCTCTATCACCATCCACAGCTATGCACATCGGCGATGCCGCCGCGCCGGTTTCACTCAGCCACCGCGGAGCTCCTCTCTTCTCCTGTTGTATGGCCACGACCCCTTCAGCTTGCCAAAGATTGCGAACTGCCACAGAGATGGCCGAGATCGTGATCTACATCACCCACAACCCAGATCCATATGATCCACCGCGAATCTCATCATCTCTGCCCTGTGCCTTCAGCTCCTTCAGAACCGTGCGGAGCGTCCACCACCTCGACCTTGAAGCACCCTGCGCCGGAGTTCATGCGCCACATATGTGCTGGCGAGCTCCGTTTTACAGCCTCCCTCCTCCGAATTGAAGCCAATCTCCTCGCGCCAGCCACCACATTGTGAAGGTCACAGACACCGAATCTGCACCGTCCTCCTCCTTTTGCCCTCTCCACATCTCTCTCTCTATGTTTTGTTCTCCCTCCTTCTCTCTCTATTTCCCTTTTCCTTTTCTTTGTGTTGCTGGCTGTATTGTATGTTGGTGTTTTTGTGTGTATGAGTTTGTCTCTGTGCCGTGTACGTGTATGTGCTAGGATTAGTGTGTGTGTATTAAAAGGGGAATTAGGTTAAGGATAGGATGATGAAATTAAATTTATCAAATTAATCTAAAAATTAGGATAAAGAAAATAGGCAGTATTTTGTCTTAGCTTTTTTTTGAAAAATTATTTGAGTGAAACTAAATAAATCAGTTTAGAGAGTGATCTAGCTATTTATTTGATGTTTAGTGAATTTCGTGTTAAAAATATTAAAAAATAAAAAATTGATGAAAACAAATATTAGTTAGGATCTTAAGTTGTTTTGGTTTTTAGTTATTTTATCTGTTTGTGTTTTGTTCAAATTAATTATGTTTATTATGCATTTACGATTTAGCTTTGTCGGTTCCTATTAAAATTAGTGTTTGCCATAAAAATAAAAATAAAAAGCGATTTAATTGTTCATTTGATTTTGAGTGGATTTAGTGCTTCTTTTTTTAAAAAAAAAATTAAAAATAAAAGAAATAGTTATTAAGTTTTTGTTTAGTTTAATTATTTCAATTGTATTTGTTAAAAAGTTTTTTTTTCCACTTAATAACAAAAAGCATTTTCAAAATCCATTTTCAAGATTAAAATCAATCAACACATTGTTATTTTGTTTCTTAATTAAAATCCATCAACACACAATCATTTTGTACAGAACTACGTGGCTTTGAATTCCTCATTGCACCAGAGGATACGTAGGCATAGCCAACAACTATCAAGCCAAAATCCTTTTCATAAAATTTGTTCTTTATTTCTTGTTTTAATTTTAACTTTATTTCTTTGTAAATATGCAATTGTTATAAGTTTTGGGGAAAATAAATATTATAAAATTATAATCAATTTGCATAATAAGCTCTAGGGTAACCGTATTTATACAGATGTATTAGGGGTGTAGTGGGATTAAGTTTTCACCCTTCCCTAATCATAATCAGACTCTTGAACCTCAAATCTCTTTTAAAAGACTAGTTTGCAAATCAAAAGGTTTTCCAGTTTTAACCAGAATTAAAAGTGGTGGTGACTCCCTATTTTTATTTTAAAATCGGTTGTCATCTCCGTCGCGGCGCCTTCCGGGTATGTTGTGACAGTTTAGCTATTCCACTGGGGATATTTTGAGAGTCAAGCCTATTAGAGTAAATTATACAAATAATTATAACTTTATAATATTTATCTTCCCCTCCATAATACCTTTGTTTTATTTTTTGTAAGTAATTGTCTTCTTATTTCGTTCTGTACATAATTGTCTTCTTATTTCTTTTTGTATATAATTGTCTATCTTATTTGTGATTATCTGTTACTCAAACCTTAGGGTAGTTGACTTTTGTATATAAATGGTGTTTTGGCTTTGTTTTGCAAGAATGTGTAGGTTTGTATCCTCCCTACATACATTTTCACTATCACTATCCTCACACACTATTAGGGCTCTATACCCGAGCCTTGGAAAACCATAGGGCAAGAAGGGGTTTTGACGTTGTTATTGTGAGGCTTATGCTTCCCTGACAATCGTTGATTCATCCGCTCAGGTTGTTACTAGAACTATGGGCTGCCATATTGTGACTTTCATGTCCCTGTGGTTTAATTCATGGAACTGGGTCTTTATCCTATTGGTAAAGGTAACCTGGGGACCAAATCTTTTAGGGGTCTAGATCTACCCAAAAGTTGTGCACTATTAAAACGACCTTAGTTGACCACCTTAAATAGGGTCGACCGTAGAACCATCAAGCATTAGATCTCACCCTTTAGGACATAAAAGAGCATAATCCATTTCTCTGATATCTCCTTCATTTGTTGTATATATCTTAACGTACAAGCATGCTCTTTTTTCTTTATCTGTAAAAAAAATCTTTTTATAAACATTTCATTCATGAGCATTCATTATACAAAAAAAAAGAAAAAGAAAATCTCATATGTGCACTCTACCCATCTTTAGGATAGAAGTACCATGCATGGTGCCAAAGAAGCATTTCATTTCATTGCATGCATTCCGAAAAACAAAAAAATTAATGCATAACTCATTCATTGCATTAAAAGCTTGCATGGCTTGCATATACAAATCATCTTGCATATTTTATCCATTGCATTAAAAATAAAATCATCCTGCATAACTCATTCATTACATTAAAAATCCATGGCTCATATCATCTTGCATGCCTATTCATTACACAAAAAAAAAAAAATCTTGCATAGCTCATCATTGCATATAAAAATCTCTTCGTAGTCCATTCATTGCATGCACAAACTTTATCTTTTCATTTCATTAGGTGTGTCCAAAAAAAATAAATAAATAAAATTTTCATAATACATTACTCATTCATTGCAATTACTTAAAAAATAATTCAGCCTATATACATGTATTTTTTTTTTTCTCATGCATGCATTACTCATGTTTCTCTCAGGCATACATGGCATGCTTTCCTTTCTCACGTTATTCATGCACAACAAGCATAACTCACCCTTTTAAGACATAGAGGGGCATCCGGTTTCTATTCTCACTCATTCATTGTATTTATCTCAACATACATGCATGTGCATCTTCTTTTTCATAAAAAATAAAACCTCTCTTGTAAATGTTTCATACATAACTCGTCTTTATTGCTAATTCATTCATACTTGTTGTGTAATGACGGGATCAGAGTAGCGCAAAATAAAATATGTGGAAGCGTAAAATAAATGACACTGGGAATTTACGTGGTTCGGCTTAAAGCCTACGTCCACGGGCAAAGACGACAATCAAATATTGGAAATATGATGGAGATACAAAAGGTGAATACACTCCGCTTGCCACCCTAATCCCAAATACACTCAGAATACCTTACAGTATTTCTCTCAACAGTGTATACTCTCAACCCTCTATATAGAGAGAAAACAAAGAAAACAAAACACTCTCTAAATTCTTAGAATAGAGGAAGAGAAGAATGGATTGTTGGTGGTGTCTCAAGTTTGATGAATGAAGCTCTATTTATAGAGCTTGGATTGCACACCATGGTTGAAAATTGAAGTCACCATGTGTGAAAGCCACCATGTGTGAAAGCCTCCATGTGTGAAAGCCTCCATGTTTGAAGTCACCAATCTTGAAGCCTCCATGTTTGAAGCCATCATACTAGAAGCCTCCAAGTTTGAAAATTTGTAAAAAAACCTAGCTATTATAACAAATCTCCACCTTGGCTTGATTTTTATCAAGTTTCAAATTTCTGAAGTCGCCTTTTCCAATGTGCCCATAGGGGCAGACTCACATATTGTGAATACCAACTAAGTCCAAGCAATGCTTGAACTTAGCAACAGTGATTGACTTTGTCAACATGTCTGCTGGATTATCTGAGGTACCAATCTTCTTCATTGCAATGGCACCTTGAGAAATAATCTCCCGAATAAAGTGATATCTGACATCAATGTGTTTGGTTCTCTCATGATACATTTGATTTTTAGTCAAATGTATGGCACTTTGGCTGTCACAATAAATAGTTGTAACATCTTGTTCCAAGCCCAAATTGCCTACCAAACTTCTTAGCCAAATGGCTTCCTTCACTGCTTCTGCTGCTGCCATGTATTCGCTTTAGTAGTGGATAGTGCAATAATAGATCAGAAAGTCGCTTTCCAACTAATTGCACTACCTGAAAGCGTGAAGACATATCCTGTCAGAGATCTCCTTTTATCAACATCTCCGGCATAATCTGAGTCAACATAACCTGTAACACTAGCACTAGTGTTAGAACTCTTGTCATATACCAAGCCAACATCTGTCGTACCTCGAAGATATCAAAGTATCCATTTCACTGCCTGCCAATGCATCTTGCCAGGATGCCCCATATATCTGCTAACAACACTAACGGCGTGTGAAATATCTGGACGAGTGCATATCATAGCATACATTATGCTTCCAACTGCACTAGCATAAGGAACATGTGACATCTGTTCCTCCTCTTCAACGGACTGTGGTGAATGTGCGGCTGATAATTTGAAATGAGCTGCCAACGGAGTACTCACAGGCTTTGCATTTTGTATCCCAAAGCGTTCAAGTACCTTTTCAATATATTTCTTCTGAGATAAATATAATTTGCCAGCACGCCAATCCCTGTGAATTTCCATGCCCAAAATCTTCTTAGCTGCACCCAAGTCTTTCATTTCAAATTCACCACTTAGTTGCTCCTTCAGCTTCTTGATCTCAAACATACTCTTAGCAGCAATGAGCATGTCATCAACATAAAGCAACAAATAGATAAACGAACCATCTGAGAGCCTTCTGTGGTAAACACAACAGTCATAGTCACTCCTTGAGTAACCATAACTTAACATGAAAGTGTCAAATCTTTTATACCATCAAGTAGAGATTGCTTTAAGCCATATAATGACTTCTTTAATAGGCATACATTATCCTCCTTGCCTTGAATAATGAAACCTTCAGGTTGCTGCATGTAGATCTGTTCTTCAAGCTCACCATGAAGAAAAGCTGTCTTGACATCGAGCTGGTCAAGCTCTAAATCAAACAGTGTAACCATAGCGAGCAACACACGAATGGAGCTATGTCTTACAACGGGAGAGAATACTTCATTGAAGTCTATTCCTTCCCGTTGGCTGAAACCTTTTGCAACTAAGCGTGCTTTGTACCGAGCTGGTTCAACTCCAGGGGATCCTTCCTTTTTCTTAAAGATCCATTTGCAGCCAACAACTTTATGTTCTTTAGGTGGTTTCACCAATTCCCAAGTCTGGTTCTTATAAAGAGACTCCATCTCTTCACTCATTGCGGAATCCATTGTGCGCTCTTTACCCGAGATAGCCTCATGGTATGTGGTGGGATCTTCTGATTCCATATCCTCTGCCACTGATAATGCAAAAGAGACTATGTCTGCATGACCATACCTCTGTGGTGGTTTTATTTGCCTCTTTTCTCTGTCTCTAGTGAGGCTATAATGCTGCAACTGTTGTCTTGCATCTACAAAGATCAACAATATCTTGTTCTTCTTCTTGAATGGGTTGATCAGGTGCTTCTTCTTCCATCTGCTTTGGTGGTTCAGCTTCAAACTCCACCTGCTTGCTAGCATCTTGGTTTTTTGTTCCATCGTCAACCTTCGTTTTTGGATGAAGCATGGATGATTCATTGAACCTTACATCTCTGCTGATTATGAATTTGGATGACTTAGGTTCTGTGCACCATAATCTATAACCTTTCACCCCAGTTTCATATCCGAGAAATATGCATTTTAGTGCCCTTCGCTCAAGCTTTCCATCATCAATATGAGCATATGCAGGACAACCAAAAATTCGTGATATTTGAATAATCAGCAGGAGTACCGGACCATACCTCAATAGGAGTCTTCAAATCGATCGCAGTTGACGGAGACCGATTCACCAAATAGCAAGCCATATTGACAGATTCAGCCCAAAATTCTTTAGGCAAACCAGCATTAGAGAGCATACAGCGAGCCCTCTCCAAAAGAGTTCTGTTCATACGTTCTGCTACTCCATTTTGTTGGGGAGTCTTTCGCACAGTACGATGTCTTACTATGCCTTCATTTTCGCAGAACTCGTTGAACTGACCTCCACAAAACTCCAAACCATTGTCGGTTCGGAGACGCTTGACTTTCTTGCCGGTCTGATTCTCAATAAGTGCTTTCCATTTCTTGAAAGTATGGAACACATCATTCTTGTGTTTCAAGAAATAAACCCATACCTTTCTCGAGAAATCATCAATGAATGTCAATAGGTATCTAGCACCACCTTTTGACGAAATAGGTGCAGGGCCCCACAAATCTGAGTGGATGTAATCCACTGTGCCCTTAGTCCTGTGGATTGCAGTACTGAACTTGACTCTGGTCTGCTTCCCGTAGACACAGTGTTCACAAAAGTCAATTTTTCCAATTTTGTGATCACCCAGCAAGCCGCGCTTGCTCAAAATTGACATTCCTGTTTCACTCATATGCCCTAGACGCATATGCCACAAACGAGTAGTTTCTGAATCAGAATCAAAGGAAGATGATACTGAGGCAGCACCAACAACTGTACTTCCTTGAAGTAAATAAAGACCGTTGACCAACTTGCCTCTAATCACAATAAGAGCACCCTTAGAGATTTTTAAAACTCCACCTTCAGCAGAATACTTATAACCTTGAGAATCGAAGGTGCCCAAGGATATAAGATTTTTCTTCAAGTCTGGTATGTACCGAACATTAGTCAGCGTTCTCACAATTCCATCATGCATCTTGATTTGGACTGTACCAATGCCAATGACCTTACAGGGCATATCATTTCCCATAAGGACAACACCGCCATCAATTGACTGGTAAGATGTAAACCAATCCCGGTTCCGACACATGTGGTAGGAACAACCTGAATCAAGAATCCAATTATCACCAATTGAACTGGTTGATACTGTGAGAACATTATCGGTACTTTCAGCTACACTTGCTGTATCACTTGAATCTTGGCCCCTTTTGTCTTTGAGTCTCGGACATTCTGCTTTCCAGTGCGCTTCCTTCTTGCAATATCGACACTTGCCTTTACGATATCTAGACTTAGATCTAGATCTTCCTTTGCTACTCGATCCAATCTCCTTTGACCTTCCTCTAGCAACCAAGCCAGATGCAGTATCATCACGACTGCTAGTATCATGCTCCATTTTGTCGCGACTTAAAAGTGCAGATTTTACCTCATCAATTTTGAGGTTTTCACGACCATATATGAGCGTCTCACGAAAGTGCTTGTATGAAGGAGGTAAGGAACAAAGTAACATCATTGCCTGTTGCTCACTTGAAAATGTCTCGTCCATATTTTTCAAATCTGTGACGAGTGATGTGAACTCAGCTATGTGAGATCGGATTGATGTCCCTTCTGCCATACGAAGCATGTACAGACGTTGCAACACACCGAGACGGTTGGCCACCGTCTTAGTCATATATAATGACTCCAACTTGGTCCACAGCGTTTTTGCTGTTTTCTCCGAAAGGACCTCCTGTAGTACATCGTCTGTAATGCACAACTGAATAATAGAAAGAGCCTTTTGATCGGCATCTTCCCATTCAAATTCCTTCATTGTCTCGGGCCTCTTTTCCTTGTCAGAAAGTGCTACTTTTACACCTTGCTGTATAAGAACAGCCATCATGCGAACCTTCCACATTCCAAAATTAATGCGCCCATCAAACTGCTGAATATCAAATTTGGCAGTAGACATTTTGAACAAATTAGCCCAGAACTCTATAAGAGCTCTGATACCAGTTTGTTGTGTAATGACGGGATCAGAGTAGCGCAAAATAAAATATGTGGAAGCGTAAAATAAATGACACTGGGAATTTACGTGGTTCGGCTTAAAGCCTACGTCCACGGGCAAAGACGACAATCAAATATTGGAAATATGATGGAGATACAAAAGGTGAATACACTCCGCTTGCCACCCTAATCCCAAATACACTCAGAATACCTTACAGTATTTCTCTCAACAGTGTATACTCTCAACCCTCTATATAGAGAGAAAACAAAGAAAACAAAACACTCTCTAAATTCTTAGAATAGAGGAAGAGAAGAATGGATTGTTGGTGGTGTCTCAAGTTTGATGAATGAAGCTCTATTTATAGAGCTTGGATTGCACACCATGGTTGAAAATTGAAGTCACCATGTGTGAAAGCCACCATGTGTGAAAGCCTCCATGTGTGAAAGCCTCCATGTTTGAAGTCACCAATCTTGAAGCCTCCATGTTTGAAGCCATCATACTAGAAGCCTCCAAGTTTGAAAATTTGTAAAAAAACCTAGCTATTATAACAATACTGATATTACATTGACCATATACATATCCAAAATAAAAAATCATTTCACATGCATTTTCATGTATTCAAAATAGCATGCATTCATTTATACACTTTTTTTCATGCACAGCCCTAACCACAAAAAAAATTTGGCATGCATTTCCTTCCTTTTCTCTAAAAAAAAGGGGGTCTTTTCATAACCATTTCATTCATAAACATTCATAAGGGCATCCATTCCATAAAAAAATAAAAATCTCATACATGCACTCTTCCTATGCATATCTAACATGCAAAACACCCATCTTTACGTATGCATGGTGCGAGAAAAATAAAAACAAAGGACAAAAAAAAATCATTCAATTTCATTGCATGCAAAAAAAAAATTATTATTAGTGCATAACTCATTCATTGTATATATTTACGACATACATGCATACATTTTTACATAAAAAATTCTGGTGAACATGTCATACATTTTGTATCCATTGTAAAAAAAATCTCATTTCATATACATTCTATCTCATGCATACATGACATGCATTCCCTCTTCCATTACTCATACACGACATGCATGGCTTACTCTTATCACTCATCCATGCATACATTCTCATAACATTGACATCATCCATAAATAAAAAAGGAATCATTTGACATTCATTTTCATGCAAAATGCCATACATTTATGCATGACATGCATTTGTACATCTTTTTTCACGCATAGTCCAAAAAAAAATTTTGACATGTATTCATGCATATATTTTCTTTCATGCGTAGTCCAAATAAAAAAAAAACATTTGGCATGTCATATAATCATGCATAAATTTTCCTTCACTTCCACAAAAAAATTTGGCAAGCATTCATGTATAGTCCACTTTTAAAAAAATTTTAGTATGCATTTATCCATACATCTTCTTCAGCAAAAAAAAAAAAAAACAAAAAAATCATTTGACATATATTCATACTTTTTTTTTTACATATCATAAATTAACTACATCCAAACAAAAAAAAAAATCCAAACATGCATTTTCATTTATCCATTCCCTAGTTTGTATCATCCTTTTTTTTTCACACATGATAGCATGCATTAATAAACTAAAAAAAATCTCTTTTTCTCAAATCATTCAATAGGCATAACACAAAAAAAAAACTTCATCCAGTATGCATCAGTCATGTTATAGTAGCATTTACTTTTATAAATAAAATAAAATAAAATAAAATGCATCAGTTCGCCTCTAGGCATTTCTCATCTAAGTGAAGTTTTGTTTGATCCAAGAGTTTGTGTTTGAGAGTAATGAGCAAGTCAAAAATAAGAAAAAAAGAATAAAAAGAAAGAGGAAGAAATAAGGACAAAAAAAAGAGAAGAAAAAAGGAGTTATGGCTGAAGAGAGTAAAAAGGCAGGGAGGTGATCTGAGGAGCCCCTAAGGAGCATATTTGAATAAGTCATTCCTGGCCTTGGGGCTCGACATTGATAAGGTTCATTAGAGTTTTGAAAGATGTGAAGTAGTTTTTCTTTTGATGAAGAGACATTAAGGAATAAGGATAACAAGCATGACTTGACTTGAACTTGATCAATGAATTGTCAGCTTTTATGGCCTCAAATTGTGTCTAAGCTTTTGAAATGATGAAATGATTATGCATGTTTCTTCCAATACACTATCTTCCATCTTTTACCCATACATTCTTATTTTCTTTTCCACCGTTTCAAAGTCTTTTCCTTTCAAACATCTTTACCCCAAACAGATAATTCTGATAACCCATCAATTGATTCTTGTGTGAAAATGAATATGAACAATCATGATCTTGGTTAGAGTCCAAAACTATGCAAACAATATGTCCAGGTGCTATACTTAGTGGAAAATGGTCAAGCAGCCAACAATCAAAGAGTAAAGTATCGCCCCTAACGCTCTAGCTCAATCATCAACTGGGGCAATTTTTAATGGTTGATAGGAAAGCTGCAATATGCAAAATGTCAAATATGATCAGCACCAATCTACCAAGGACAAACATATCAAAGAAGGAGGAAACATTTGGTCTTCTACACTTTGACACCAATCTTAAGCTTCAAATCAAGAATAGTCACACACAGTGAAGATCCATCTCAGGGGAAAAACTAGCAAAGGGCTCGCTGAAAAAAAAAACTCAAAAAAAAGAAAAACAACGAATCCAAGCAAAAGTTAGAGCCGAAAAAAGAGAGAAAAAAGCTCGCTAGACTGAAAAGTCAAAATGACAGTCTAGGCAAAAATTAGAGCAAAGTGCAAATCAGACTAAAAACCTGAAAGAGCAGTCTAGAAAAAGGTGTGTTACTTCAGAATCAGGCTATGAACAATGTCAAGCTGATGATCGTTGATCAACCAAGAGTCATCCTCATAAAAATGAAGAGTTAATGGTCCAAGGCATATTTGTTGCATAGCAATGGGTTCTAATCTTAATCATGAATTATAATTCAGAGTAGCCAAGCAGTTAATGAAATGGGTACTTAAATGAAATCTACATTGCATATACTTCATTCTAATCCTCTGTCTTGTAAACATCATACACTTCCAAATCCAATCCTTTCATTCTAACCTTCATCTCACCTCTATCCTTTCTTTCATTCATCATCAAACTCTCATCATGCATTATCAAGCCATCAAGATATACACACGTCATTCTAATCCTCTGTCTTGTAAACATCATACACTTCGAAATCCAATCCCGTCATTCTGACCTCCATCTCGCCTTTATCCTCTCTTTCCTTCATCATCAAACCCTCATCATGCATTATCAAGACATTAAGACATTCACACCTCATTCTAATCCTTTGTCTTGTAAATATCACACACTTTCAAATCCAATCACTTCATTCTAACTTCTATCTCACCTCTATCATCTCTTTCTTTCATCATCAAATTCTCATCATGCATAATCAAAACATCAAGACAACGAATTAAGTCAACTCAAGCCGACGTCTAGTTCAAAAAGGAGCTAGCTAGATTGAAAATCCAAGAGGATGGTCATCACAAGAATTAGAGCGAAAAAAAAATGAAAGAAAAATCAAAAATGAAAAAATAAACAGCTCGCTTGATCAAAAACCCGAAAGGGCGGTCTTGGCAAAAATAAGAAAAAACACAAAAAAAGGGAGAGAAAAGTTATTCAAATCAGGAACCAAAGATGCCGGTCCATAGAAGAATTGGGGCAAAGTTGACAAAAGAACCGAAGTCCAAAGCATGATAAGGTCAACAATTCAAGACGAGATCAATCAGGAGTTGGAAACATGAAAGAGAAAAAGTGGGAATCACAAGGCAAGTTATTCTCAACTTGGCCTATCTTGGATCAAACAAAAGTCTTCTCAAAAGCAATGCTTGGATGCCAAACTGGGGAAAATTTCTTAGTATTAAATCATCTAGGATCGTTCACTTTCTCATCATTCATCATCACATCATATAGGACATTCATGGTACAAACTGGGGCAAAATTTTTTGGGAATATCCTCATTTCATTTAAGCTTCATCACTATTGTCATCACATCATTCATCATGTGTAAAGTCTTCTTAAGGCATTCACATTCCTAATCATCAAATCATCTAGGATATTCATCATGCTCATGTCATTAACATTTTCATGCCTAAAACTGGGGCAAATTTTTTCGCTTTATGTGAAGTTATCTCATCATCATTTACATTACTAAATCACCTAGGCACAGTTATCACAGTCATTGCATCATTTATCATAATCATCACTAGGCATTTGTTTTTCTGCATCATGAATCATTTTTCTTTATAAATATCATATATCAGAGACATACATCACATATCACATCATGCATAGATCATTCATTTCCATCCATCATGCCTTTTTCAATGTCTGTGCAAGGCAGTTCATTCATTCACACAACCAAGCATTTAATTTTCTATACTTTCACAAACATTCAGCATCGTATAACATCAATCATCGGTATTTACTTTTCTATCTCGATCTTGATCATTTACTTTCTGTCTCGATCCCGATCATTTACCTTTCAATCTCGATCATTTATTTTCCCAGTCTCGATCCTGATCATTTACTTTTCAGTCTCGATCCCGATCATTTATCTTTTAGTCTCAATCATTTACTTTTTAGTCTCGATCATTTACTTTTAGTCTCAATCATTTACTTTTCAGTCTCGATCCCGATCATTTATCTTTCAGTCTCGATCATTTACTTTTCAGTCTTGATCATTTACCTTTCAGTCTCGATCCCGATCATTTACTTTCTATCTCGATCCCGATCATTTACCTTTCTGTCTCGATCAATTATCTTTCAGTATCAATCCCAATCATTTACTTCTCAGTCTCGATCACAATCATTTATTGTTTTCACAATCATTTACTGCTTTCACAATTTACCACTTTCACAATCATTCACTGCTTTCACATTTATCAGCTTTCACAATTTACTGCTTTCACAATTTATCAGCTTTCACATTTATCAGCTTTCACAATTTACTGCTTTCACAATTTATCAGCTTTAACATTTATCAGCTTTCACAATTTATAGCTTTCACATTTACCAGTTTTCACAATTTATCACCTTTCACATTTACTGCTTTCACATATCTTTACTTTGCTTTCACATTTACTTTCGCACTTTGCTCTCACAAATTTTAAAATTCACATGTCTTTACTCTTTTTCACATTCACATTTCACATGCATTTCCTTTCACATATTCCATTTTCATATGCTTTACATTTCACATGCTTTCCTGTATACTTTTCAATTTTTACATGCATCAAGTCTTCACATACATTTCATTCCTCACTTGATATTAATAGTGTGTACTGATCGTGAGGTCATCTATCATCACTCATTAGAACAATGTCATCATCATGGAATCATCTAGCATCATCCATCAAAACTTTTCACATTGTCACTAGGTATTCATCATTTTTGTCACACACTCATTGCTATCATGAATCATGCATGCATCATCTAGACAAAATATGTGTTCATATCTTTACTTGTCTTTAAGAAATAAGTAAAGAAGGGCAACTGTGAACACCATATTTTGTCCGAATATTTTATCTTTTTATCTAATTTCAGAAAAAAAAGAGAAAAAGAGTCCAACCCATTTTATCTTATGGTAGCCCATTTTAGTTGTCCAACCCATTTTTTCTTATTGTCATTTTTGTTGTAGCTCACAGTTTTGTTGGCTCATTAATTCAAAAAAAATAAATAAAAAGCAAAAGGGAAGGGAACATTGGATTTCCCGGATTCCCATTCCTCCAAAAAAAAATAAATAAATAAAAATAAAAAGAAAAAGGAAGTATTGGATCCATTCTTTGTTCTAATGGTCGTTGGATTCTAACAAAAGGAAGGAAGTGGCAGGCATCATCATGGCCACTTCTCTCCCAAGATGCTTCTTTCATGATGGCAGTGAGCTGGATCTTGACCAGCCAACTTGAAAGGGGGATCACGCCCAAGCTTCAGCCTTCACCACCTCATAGCATCACTCTCCTTCAAAACTAGACCGAAGAACCACACTGACCCCATTACCACTTTCATCCAAACCCTCACTAGAGAACCACCTTCAATTACCCTTAACCAAACCAAAATACAGCCCATCAAACAAAAACATCCACATCAAAACATATCAAAGATCGAATCAAATCCATGATTATCATTAGTCCATTTCAAAACACAAAATCCCAATTCCAAATTACAATTCCAACTCAAATTCATCAAAAAAACAATAAAAAAGGGAAATCAGAAGCAATGAGGGACGCCAGCGGTGCCACTACCGCCGCCACGGCTGCCGGCGTCCCCTGTTTTCTTTCCTCCTTCCTTTCGGCATCATCATCACAACAGCCGCTTCCATCATCATCATTTTAGCTCTCCTGAAATCTCAATTCCAAATCATCATCAAACATAGATTCAAATTTAAAAAAAAAGGAAAAGGAAGCTGATATGAAGAGGAACGCATACAGACTGTAACACCCTAGTAATTAACCAAATACACCTAGGTTGAATCTGATTAATGACTAGACTTTACTCCTTGCTTTGGTTCTTTCTTCATAATTTGAAAATACTTAGTGAAATTACGAGCCATTTTTTTTAAAAAAAAAACATAATTGAAAACGTGAGCCGAGTACAACGTGAACGAGTAAGCGGCGTATAATAAGACGTTTAAGAATATATCACATCATATCACTTTGGCTCCATCATATAACATCCATAAGCACATTATAACATATATTTACATACAATAACCTCACTCAAAGGGTGGGTTATGATCATACATCATTGTCTTATGCAAACCCATAAAAGAAAATATACATAAGGAAATACATGCCCCTAAACTAGATAACTCCATAAGCCGGGAAGGTTATCCTAAAACTAGGGTGCATGAACACACATAAATCTACTAAGAACCTTCTATGGCCACTGTCCTGGAAATGGGGGAATAAATCCGATCCACTGATGAGCTCCCTCGAGAGGGGACACACGAGATGCACCAGGCTGGGGTCGCATGGACGGCCTTCTTGCTAACCTCGGCTGAACAACTGTTTCCTTACTACCCTCTCTTACACGTGTAGGAGTAGGAGCAGAGCTCTCAGAATATGCATGAGTAGGAGTGTCCTCTGAAGGATCAGTTTCAGAATATCTCGTCTTGGGAACATACTCTGGAAATCCATGGACAACAGATGAACCGGGATAAGAACGTAACATCCTTTCATCAAGTGGACGTGCATGTTCGAAAACCATTTCATCGCCATAGGGAGAAGTAGGAGAAAATCGATAACTAGGGACAGGATGTGCAAATGGACGACCTATGTAAATAAAAACACGAATCAAGACCTCCCTTCAAAATGATACGAGCGATGCACCAGATCATAGTGGAATTCCCAAGTAGGGGTATCAACGAATAGGACGAATGTCGCCATTTGAATCTGGAGACAATGACAAAAATAAATAAAAGGGAGTGAGAATCTTGCTAAAGAATTCTCAGTAGGGTACCTCCTTCTACAGTGTCATCATCAAAGTCCCTAGGAACCTCGGGATTATTCTAAAATAGTGAGCATGCAAAGATTCATTTTAAGTTCGGACAAATACTTAACCGAGGTTCGTCAATTTTTAATCATGCGTCTTATAATGCATCATAATCTTAACATGTCATATTTACAATGAACTTTTCCTTTATCATTACATCATATTCCTCATCATCATTATCAAAATAACATGCATAAAAGAACGTCATATAATATTAGCTACACATGGACACAGTGCACATATTTCATTTCTTTAGTGCCTTAGGTGACTTAAAATCTTATCATCATCATTATTTTCCTTGGGCCACCCTATACTCCACCCTTTTGGAAGTAATTTAGGTTATGAGCTCATACTTTACTAGTCGTCACTAGCATATACTTATCCCTTTTGATAAGCTAAAGTCCCGACTTTACCCTTTTGAGAGAACGGGTTAGGGGGCTAAAATCACCTTTTCACCACCTATAGTCTGATAGTTCCAAAGGATCATTTTCTTATAAGTTTAAGTCACCATTAAATCTTTGCATGTTATATCACAATACAATTCATAAACATCATGGCATTTTCTCATTTATAGTCTTAAGCTAGAATAATATATATCAACTATAATCATGCATCTGGGAGATTCCCAGGAAAGAGAGGTGAGTCACAATGGACACGCTTAAATACCAAGTCTTTCCTTAGCCAGAACCTTTCCAAATTACACTTTTACAATGATACACTTTCTTCTAGCAACAAAGGTACATTTTACATAATAAAGAATATTTCATGCATAAGCATTCTCATTATTTGCAACAGCAACTATAACATGCAAGTCAGGAAATCATTCAATGATATCAAGTACTTAATAAGCATCCAATACTTACATAGAATTATCAATTATAGAACTAATTAGTTATGCACCTAAGGGATTTATTACCATCCTTATGATTATTTATAGGCCTTAAGAACACTATTAAATCAAATGGGGTAGCATAGGTAGTAAGTTGTTCCTAAGGTTTTACGGTATGCTAGAAGTTATGTTTTAAATCCTTTCTTGTTACCAGCTTTCCCTATGATGCTGAAATTAGTTACTAAACCAATTATGAATCATTCTCCCTTATTTAAACATAATAAAACCTGGTTCTTATCGTTGCTAAAGATTCTGGATAGAATGCATAAATTTCATTCCCTAGAGTTCTAGAAATCTTGTTTTTACGGTTTTCTAGTTGCTAAGTTCATTTTTAGTGTTCGGGATCAATCCTAGTCTAATTGATACCAAATTTTTCATGGCTAACTAATCCTAGACAGAATTATAACATACTAAAACAGATTTGGCATTGGCTAAACTTAAAGGGGTCAAAAACTAGGTAAATTCTAGCTCTTCGGTTGTTCTAGGGAGCTAGTTTTATCTCTAACATGCAATGAATCATTCTCTTAACAATAAACCATAATTATCACAACTTCAAACATATCAAATCATTATCATACATTGATACTAAACTCAGATCAATGGCCGAATCATGAACCTCATGCAATTACGTAGAATCATATTTTAAGTGCATATAAAATACTAGTTCCCTGTAAAATCCTTGTAAAGTCTTAAAACTCATTTAGAAACTAGTTCTTTTGTCAAACTTGGGAGGATCTTCACAATTAAAATTCTCACTTAAGATAAAAGGAGTAAGTCTTGAGCTTTAGAGATTTAGGTGACATCTTAGAATTATAAACATGCTATGCAACCTTATTTTAATCTTATCTTTATAAGGTGATAGCTTGGAATTATAAACATGATATGCAATTCCATTTCTTTATCTTTAAGATTTAAGGTGATGACTTGAAAATTAAACATGATGCAAGAACTTGAAATATAAACATGATACAAGAAACTGGAGTGGCGGTAATCCGCACAGGACCAGTAGAGGGAGAAGAGAATATTAAGAAAACGGAGCAGCGGTAGTCCGCACAGGACCGATGAAGGGAGAAGAGAATATTAAGAAACCAAAGCGGCGGTAGTCCGCACAGGACCAGTGAAGGGAGAAGAGAATTATTATTACATCTTTTTAAGCTCCAATCTCAAGACTTTTTAAAGAATAAATTCTTTAACTCCAATAATCATATTTCTTTGCTTGTGATACATGGCCACGTCTTTGACCTCTAGGATCTTTAGGTGATGGCATAAAATAAACATGCCATGCGTTGGTTCTTTTAGCCATTATAAAATAAAGTGAGAGCATAAATTAAATATGAGATGCAACCTCTTTATTATCTTGAAAGATTAAGTGATGACTTGAAACATAAACATGAAATACAAGCTTGGAAAATACATCTTTCAAGTTCTAAACTAAAAATCTTTGTTTTAGCATCATAAAGCATTATTCTTTAAAGTTTTGCATCAAGTGGAATTTTCAAGCTTTAGAGGCCTAACTTGTGATGGATTTACAACCCACCCTCAAGGTCCTCATCATCAAGCCATCATCTTAGTTCCACCTAGGCCATATGGCCGAATTGGTTAAAGAAAAATGAAGAGGAAAACCGAAATGAAAAGCTAAGGTAAGTTCATAATTCCATCATTTTGAGCTAAAAACACAACTCCTCAAAGCATAGAAATAAATTTAGAAACTACTCCCTACCTAATCTGAGTTGAAGAAAAGGAAGAGAACTTGATTTCTTGAAGTGAAATGAAACAAAATCTCTTTGAAAAAATTGAAGAAAGAATTCAGCCAAAGAGGAGGAAGAAAGAAAGTTTTTGGTGCTCCTAAAAACTAGTTATGAACAAAGCATTCCAAGACCACTCAAGCAAACCTATTTATAGAAGATTTTGAGGCTTCTAATTGGCCAAAATGAGGAGGTAGTTGGCAGAATTTTTCAGGAGAAATAAGGGAGGAAAAATCATTTTAGACAAAGTTGTATTAAATTAAGGAATTATGTCTCTTATGGTGACATTTTGACATTTTGTTTTAGTGCAACTTTTGGCAATAATTCAGCTGCATAATGGAATCAATAATTTCATCCATTACAGCCCAAAGAAGTGAAATTTGTGTGTTCCATGCATTATTTAGGTGTAGGCAAGGTATTCATGTAATTTAGAGAATTTACGGTTAAGGGCTTAAGTGAATTAGTAAGCAATTTAGGTGTTTTTGAGCAATTTTGGGTTCTAATCAATCTAAATACGTAATTTTGACTCTAGATTAATATTTAGAATTTAATAAGCTTTAATTTGAGCATAATATTGCTTAGGTTTCGGTATACGAATCAAAAATCCCGAAATTCGCAAAATTGCCCAATCAACTTTGAGGTTGAAATAGGTAGGCTTTGAGTTATTTATTTAGGTGATGTGAAAATGCAAACTCTTGTTTTAATCTTTAAGTGTTAGGTGTTGGCATTGTAAAGTAAATATGATATGCAAGGCATAAATTTAAACAAGGGTGCAAGTTCATTTTATTCTTTACTAGAGCTCATACAAGACTTTAAAGAAATATAAACCTCAATCCAACACATATCTTAACAAGACAAAGTGACCTTTAGAGTTCTTTGTACCAACGTTTCAAAGAAACCTTATGGTTTGAACATCATCATCAAGCTCAAGGAAATGGATCAAGAGATCAAAATAACTAATGACCTTTCTTTAAAAAAAAAACCTTGAACATCAAAAAAAAAGGGAAAAAAAGGCCGAAGCCATGAAGAAGGAAAAGAACAAAACTTTAAAGCTCTAGTGGCCATGATCTTGATGACACATAAACACCAACATCATGCACTCTCATCCTTGAGTCATTTTTATCCAAAAACAAACCCTCAAAACCAAAATCAAGGCACGAAAGAGGGAAGGAAGGCCGAAACCTTGGTTGGTCAAAGGACTAAGTCCCAAGCTCTAGAGGTTACACAAGTAAAGAATCTCATGATCAATATCTTGAAACCCTCATAATCAAGCCAACATTTTCTTTTAAAAGAAAGGCTCCAAGGCCGAAAATTAAAGGGAACAAAAGAAGTTCTAAAAGTCAAGAGAAACTAACAAAAAACTCATTTTTAATCAAAACTTTAAAAGACAAAACTTTAAAGAACAAAATCCTTACCAAGTGGTGAACAAAAAAGCTTGATCTTTGACTAGAAAAGAGAAGAAAACTTGCTTCCAAGTGGGCTTGAGGTTTTTAGCCAAAGAGGAAAAAAAAGGAAGGAAAGGTTTTGGTGTAAGCTTGATATGTAAGGATGCAAGCTTATGTGTATGAATGGTGATCTATGGTGGTTATGTGGTGGTTTGAGATTGTGAAGGGTGTTTCTTTGGTGGGGATGAAGAAGATGAAGAAGAAGAGAACTCTTGAAGAAATGAAAGGACTTAAGACAACTCTTGAAAACTTAGGCTAGTAAATGAACCAAATGTGACCAAGTTCACCTAAGCATGGTATTTACAGAAAAACAAGGTGTGAATGAGTGAATAGAAGGGGAGAGGCCACGGCTCTCATGGGCATAGAGGGAGGAAAAATATCTCTTCCATGTGGTCATTCAAAGGCAAGGTGCAAGGCATGGTATAGGTATAAGTCAAGGTATGGTGTGGCATGCTTCTTTGAGTGTTTGAATGAATTAACATGTGATGCATTGGAGAGGGGAGTGGCACCGGTTTCATCATGCCATGGAGGAAAAAAAATCTTTCATTTAATTGTGGTTTTAGGGGTGTGTTTAGGTGTATCTTTAATTAGGCTTAAGATTAGGAGTTGCTAAGTAAGTGTTTTAGGTGAGGTAATGGGCAATTAAGGATGTCAAAACATGATTAGGGAGTGTTCTCACTTCATTAGTAAGATTAAAACTCATATTGAAGTGTAAACAATTGTAGACACAATTCCTTGATTTAAGGAACTAGAAAGAGAAAATACTATTCAAGATTCCATGACTTGGAATCTTGAATTTTCAAAGAGGTTTAAGTTTAATCTAAGAAATTTTAGGTTGTAATTAACTTTAATAAATTATTTTGACTCTAGATTAATTATGAAAATTAATTAATCTTCAATTAGAGCGTAATATTGCTTAGGTTTGCTTAATTACGTCATTAAGCTCAAAATCATTATTCCAGGGGTAAAATCATAATTTTGCACAAAAACTGCCCGAGACCACTAGGACTTAAACAGACATACCCAAACTCATAAAAATATCATTTTAAACTTTTCAAAAAAGTTCTGGGCTCAACGGCATATATACTCGCACAAAAACGCTATAGGGGTATTTTGGTCATTTTGACCTGAAAGCTCAGAAAAAGAGATTTTTTTGCTCTATTAACATTCATTCGCATACAATCCCCTTCAATCATTGAGTTGACCCTTCGAGGACTACCGAGTCGACTATCCTCGAATTCCGGGTGAAAAATGACCTCAGGGGCATTTTGGTCATTTTCGCTTACACAGAAAAAAATCGAGGTGTTACCGAGCACACCTCTTTTTTGATGATGCCAAAAGGATAAGAAGTTTAGGATTGATGAAAATCTGTGCCTCAGGGATTCAGAGGGAGCTATACTGAAATACGGAATGTGTAAAGGACTCAGGGGGAGTATATGCTGAGGGGGAGCCCAAAGATTTTTTGTTTAACAATTTTTTTAGTTTTTTTTTATATGTCTTTGAAGATACTTTATGTTTAAAAAGTTTCTTTTATATATCTTGATCTATTTTGATTATAACCCTCTTATTCCATATGTTTTAAATGCATCCTTTTATCATGCATCATGTTTTTGTTTTTATCTTAAGCTCTGATTCATATCATACTCTACCTAAGCTTAGCTAATCACATATATCTCTTACATATGTCTGGCTCCTATATTCAATGTGTATGCTCTGTCATGTTTAATTATATACATTGGATATTGGTGTATGCCTTCTTATGTGATTAGTCCTGGCCATGTATCACAAGGAGTACAAAGTGGGTATTGCTCTGATACTATTTTATAAGCTGAGTACTGATATATATGAAGAGCTTTTTCATTTTTTTTTCCACAAAACCTGCTTCAGAAAGAATCATATATCTTCTGTTTTCAAAACAATGTTCTTCATATAACTCAGTTCCAAAGCTCCTTCTTGTTAATTCAAGGATTGATCCTTATACGAACTTTAGAAACCTGGATAGAAATGCACTATTTTTATCTCTCTTATGGTTTCTCTGAGTGTCAGAAACTACATAAGCGTCAGTTTTCTTTTCAAAGATTATGAATGCTCTGTTTTTGTCCTTTATCATGTCTTTGAGCATTCCTTTCAAAATCTCTTTTGTGATAGACTTGCTGAAAATGGATCTTGCAAAGATAAAATATCACAAGTTTTACTTGTTGAGTTTCTCAAGCATAAGGATCTTCAGAAAGTTCCTTTCTTTTGATAAGGGATCAAGCTGGTTATTTATCCATAGATTAAAAATGTCTTTCTCTTTCAAACATTTGCGCTTACCACGTTCAAAAAGTATGCTTAAGTCTATCTCATGCTTAAAACGAAACAATAGCGGTCTTGATTAAAATGTCACTTAAGGCAAAAATGCTTTTATAACCTATATCATGCCTTAAGAAAAAGAACTTCCTGAAAATCTCTCTTTCTGATGGATTGAAAGAATATGCCTATCTTGTTTACATTTCTGCAATATGTCTTTCAATCATCTCTTCAAAAGATTTTCTTCGAATTGGTTTGTTATCATCAAAAAAGGGAAAATTGTTAGCTTTAGAACCCTTGCGCTCATATGTTTTGAATGACAATTCAAAGAAAATACTTTAAAGAATGACTGATGTCTTCTTTGAGTTTCTTGACAAAGCATAACAAGTCAAATAGCATTAGTATGTTACAAACTTATAACAAGAATAATGTTTCACTTTATGTATGCAATCTTATGGGAAGAGACTAAGCCAAAAAGAAAGTGAATATTATTTCAAGCAAAGCATGTATACATACTTGTGGAACAAAGCATAGAAACAGACTTGAATCGAGAATAATTTCACTACACATGTGCAAACATGTTCTATCTCGTGTGAAGGGATTAAGCTTAAATGAAGTGATCATTATCTTGTGCAAAGAATGTGTAAATGCTTAAGGAGTAAAGGAAATCAAGTCAAAAGCCAAGAAACCAAGGAAATAGACTTAAGAAAGTAGCACTGGACATCAGAAAGCTCTCTCAAGATAAAGATATCAGAATATGTCCATATGCAATGTGTTACTTAGTCTTCAATCATCACAATGGCAAAGAAATCATCATCAAAAAGATTTGATTGAAGATCAGAAAGTCAAATACTCTTCAAGGAACTGGTTGCGCATGTCAGAAAGCTTACGGCTATGTGTGGAGCAAAGAATGCTATAGGAAGGGAGAGAAATTTGAAATTTGAATTTCAAATTATCTAATAAAATCCAGTTTAAAACTGGCACATCACTTCTTCTGCCTATTTGATCAAGAACCTTAGCTTCATAAAAGAGGAGTTTAGAAATCTTTCTCAAAAAGTAGAAAAGTAGTTTCTGATAGAGGATCAGAAAGCTCATATTTACAATGGCTTCTGTAACCGATGTACAATTCTGTCAACCTCTCTGCTAGCTATTCTTTTCAAGACACAATTGATGTTCAACACATGTCACTTGAAGAACCAATCAATGGCAATGGTCACAAAGAGAAAGATTATTAAAAAGAGATACTAAGCTTGAAGAATGTTGAGAGATTTTGAAGATTCAAAAAGAGGAAACTCTGTAAAAATCTTCTCCCACTTCCTAGAATATTCTACCTTAATAATGTAATCAATTTCTATTCTTGAAGTGTAAAGAAAATCTTACTTCTATGTTTCAGTTAGATATATGTTCTTCTTGTGAAATAAGTAGAAGAAGGAAGTCATTCAAGTTCTCTCAGGATCTTTCAAAAATGTATTATCTTTAAAGAAACTTAAGTGTAGGTTAGTTTGAGTGGCAGCCCAAACACTTAACCTTTGTATGCTTGATCTATTAGTAATCAGAGTGAGATATAACTTGGAGAGGCTAAGGTAAAACTACTTGTAATACGATGGTAAGATGGACTTACTCATCACAGTTTAGCTTGGAGAGACTAATCAGAGACTACTTGAGGCTTGGAGAGGCCCGGAATAGACTACTTGGGCTTGGAGAGGCTGGAGTCAAGACTACTCAATTGGGCTTGGAGAGGCCAGAGTCAAGACTAATTAGTTAGGCTTGGAGAGGTCAGTGTCAAGACTAGTTGCAACCTAGAAAGGTTGGGGAAATAATATTAACAATATGTTGAAGGAGTTGCCTGTCAGTCACGGGTTGGCTTGGAGAGGCCAAAGTCAAGACTACTCATGTTAGCTTAGAAAGGCTAGTATAGAACTACTCTAAATCCTTGGTTACAAGTGATTTTTGGAATGCTTGGATGATAGCTTAGGAAGGCTAATGAAAATACTATCCATCTGTACTTTCTCAAGTTGAGAAAGTTGTTGTTATAGTGGAACCTCAATAGTTGTTGAGTACTAGATGTAGGCATGATGGCTGAACCAGTATAAAATCCTCCGTGTTCTTTCTCTCTTACTTTTATCTCTCTTATCTTCTGTCATTACTTTATTATCTTATCAATTGACTCTATTCTCTTCATGCATCTTTTACGCTATGTTTTTTATTTGGAGTGTTTTATTTAATAAGGATCAGAAAGTAACTTTCTAAAGCCACTAACTTTATTTCTGCTGCATTTCAAGTTTTATACTTAATAGTAATTCTTTTCAGAAGCTTCAAAAATCTGAAAAAGGATCAATGCATGATTTAATTCCCCTTCTCGTGCATATCTCCACTTACAGCCTTAGTTAATTGTTAGTTATTTCTTGTTTTAATTTATATTCTATTTTTGCTTGATGCATTTTGTAACGCCCCAATTTTTCCTATGTACAAATGACTAAAATGCCCCTGAGGTCATTTCTGCCTGGGAATCAAGGACAGTCAGGTCCCGGCTAATTCTCAAGAGTTTAGTTCTATGATTGAAGGGGATTATCTGTGGTGTGCATGATGTTAGAAGTAAAAACCTCAGTTCTTGGTTTTCCTGAACAAAATTAACATTTTGCCCCTAATTAAGGGCATAATGAGCTTAACCGTGCGATTAACGAAACCTGAGCAATATTAGGCTCTAATTAAAGATTAATTAATTTTAATAATTAATCTAGAGTCCAAATAATTAATTAAGGTTGATTAGAACTTAAGATTGCTTAGAGAAAGTTTAAATCCTTTCTAGAATCAAATGGCCTTTAAGTCAAAAAGTGAATAGTATTCTTTTCATGATTTAAGGAATCATGTTAGTTTTTGAAATTTAAATTAATTGAGTTTAATTCAAACAAAATAAACTTAACTCCTCTGAATGATTATGACTACTCTCTAAACATGTCTTGAAACCCCTATACACTTAATTACCAAATTTCTAACCCATTACCTAGTCAAATCCCTCTCTAATACATACCCTAACCTATATTAAGATGCAGCTTGGCCTCCAAGTTTCCCCCAAAAATTGATGAAACCTGGCCACCAAGTTCCTCTCACTTTATAAATACACATGCAAAGAAAGCTCAAAGTGCCATTTTGCTCATCCTTGCAACTCTAAGCTTTCTTTCTTTGTTCTCAAGAAGTTCTCTTCTTCTTTTTTATTTCTTCCAAAAGCCACCACCATCCTCCACCACTCCACAACCCCAAACCACCACACAACCACCATCAACCTCCCTTAAAACACTTAACCCCTCCATTTCCAAGACCAAGACACAAGACAAACCTTTCTTTTCCTTGTAACACCCTAATTCTCTTTAGAAATTAAATGAGGTTTATTAATGAGAATTTTAAGATTTTGATAGATGTAGAAAAGATGAGAAGGATTCATGGAAGCAAAAAAAAAATGTGAATAGTATTTTGCGGGCCCCGCAGGCCCGCCGAGACAGCCGAAATCCTAGAATTGGGCCTCGGAGATGCCCAAAATTAGAAATTATATGATTATGGTTAGAAATAGGTAGAATTAAAGATTTTATACTCGAAAATATTTTTCGGGCAATGTTTGATTACCCGGATACACTGTTTCACCCGTTCGATGAAATTTCGGTGTGTAATTTCTAACACTGAAAACTAGTTACATCTCTACAAAACAAATAAACCTATCTCTTAAAATCAAATGAATGGCCAAGATTCAATCTTGAATTACAAGATTGAATCACAGTCATTCATTTTACTTTATTGGATGATAACTATCGAAATATATATATAATATTCATATCTTTACTATAAGAGATAAACATGACTAATTAGCTTCTTTAAGAAGCCAATTTTCAGCCAGCCCAAGGGAGAGAAACCAGCTGCCTTCCTCCATAGCCAAGAGCTTCATCTTGGTTTTGATTTCCATATATACTAGCCTAGAGTCCTTAAAATCAAAACTTTCCTTCATCAAAGTTGTTCTACACCTCAAACTCTACAATTCTAACCGATCAGAATTCTAATTCTCTATCAATTTTCACCTTGGTCCCTCACTCCCTCACTGCCTAGAGGAGGTTTGGTGTGTGATTAGGAGCTCTCAAGGTGACGGGAGGTCAAGTAGAACACTTTTGCAGCAAAGAACTCAAAAGCTCTCAAAGTAGGGTTTAATTGCTCTCTTTTGTTTCAAAACTTATTCTGAGAAGTTCTTGCTGGTTCTGCCCAAAATTTTTGATTTTTTTGGTTGATAATATGTTTATATTGATGTGCTAATTTTGGTGGGGTGTTTGGTGTTGTGGAAAAATCATTTTTATCACAAGAGATTTTGAATTGATTTGCTGGATTTTTGGATTTCAACAGGGCAAGGTTTGTGCATGAATTTTCTAGTACAATTGTATTCATTTTTATGAGCTGTAAAAATTATATGTTGAAGCTAACATCCTAACGAAACTCTGAAAAATTTTGTGGTGCATGATAAAGACTTTTACTCCCTGAGAAAAATCAAGAACCGAATTAGTACTCATGCTATCTAGATTTCTGAATCTAAAGCAGGAAAATTGTATGATTTTATTATCATAGTAAATGAGCTATTTCTCTTTTGAAATTTTTATAGGGAGTTAAAAACATCTTGAATTGTACCTGTAAATTTTATCTTGGGTTGATTCTATAATATGATAAATTTAAAAATTAGGAGAACCCTATCCTAGGCTGTGAAAAGGTGTGCTGTGACCACTAAATTTGTAAAATTTAGTGACATGGTTATAGAACTCCTATTGTTATGAAGATTTTACAGGATCTTTTAGACATATGGAGGTGTCATAAAGAATTTTCGTGACTCTTGAATTGGCAGTCTGATGTGGAAATTAATTTTGAATTCTAGAGTGATAAATCTGCTAATTGCTGAAAATGGTAAGAATGCCTTGAACTAATGATAGAATGGCTTTAGATGCAAGTATATATCATGTTAATGCATGCTAATTATTTAAAAGAAATGTTGATGAGATATGGATAAGACTCCAATATAATTGTATTCCTACCTGTGATCTAAGCAAGCCTTTGAAAAGAGAAGTACACTATGTGATTATTGTGAGGATAAAGGAAAAGAAAAGAAAAATGACATGACTTTTAGTTGTGCAATTTTTAACATATGAGGAAAATAAAAACAAGGCTTGTGTGGTTAAGAGGGGAAGGCAAAAGTAAGAGCTTCTCTAGGAATTTGATGAGTCGGTAGACGTATCGACATATAGGAATGAGCTCATGTCCTAGTAATCAATAGTTCTTGTGGAATGGCTCATTAAGCCTTCCTTATGTTAATTAAAAGAGATAACTGCACTAAGTTGAATTCCACGAGTTACAAGAGAAAAACACTTGATTACTACCATTTTGCATTCGACTTTATATGGATTATGCGCATTAGTATTTATGCATATAATTTAGCATGATGAATTCAATACGAACGAATTTACTGGTTATATTATGTTCACATTTGAGGGAGTACCCTACTGAGAATTTTATAATATTCTCATCCCTATGGTTTTATTTACTTTGTATTATTCAAATCCAGCAAATGCCGTCACTAGTATTTTACCTTGACTCGCCATAGTGGGTGTGGCATTATGATCCTATTCTCGACTCTCTTTATGTAGTGGGTTACTTGTAAGTTCGTGCTTATGTGTTTTTCGGCCATTCTTTTAGTACCTTTGTTTTTACAGCTGACTTTGACCTTGCTTTCCCTTATGATGGTGTGCCTCTCCACTTGGCACATCCAGTGATATTTGATGTCCTGCCTACACCACCAGCACCCCCTCCAGTAGATGATCCCTCTTCACCCTCGTCTTCAAATTCTGACCCACCTGAGGGTCCTGATGCCCCTGGTGGAGGTGAGGCTATCATACTGATGGCCAATGGTTTTATCTAGTAGGACGTGAGATCTTCAGGGACTCCTAATATGTTTATAGTGGTAGCTTAGTACTAGAGCCTTGCTAGCCTGTAGATTTGATCTTATTAAATGTTATGAGGCCCAATTTTGGTTGTATAAAATTTTGCTGGACCTCGACTTTGAGCAGGTTAGACTAGATATTGAAGGTGTTTCTTTCCTTTTTGTGAATTAAGTTCCTAACTAGCTTAGACATTAACTAGTGTATTTCCCGGTATGATGTACATATTGCAAACTTAAAAGTGATGTTTATATATGTATATACGAGTTTAGCCATATATATGTCTGAATTATTTGATTTCACTTCTTTTAACTAGTATAAATTATGAAGATACGTAATACTTTTCTAATTACTATGTTAACACTCGAGTAACACATGGTGGTTAGGAGGGTGTTACATTCCCACAGTGGCTGAAACCACTTTCTTGGCCAAGGAAGATCTTTTCTTCTCATCAAGCTCTCTTTCATTAATCAAGAAGAATATCTTGGTAAGGAGTTATATTTTTTTCTTTTATTGTTTATCTCTTGACTTGTAAAGATACAATGTTGATGCTTCTTTCCTTCTCTATTTTCTTTTTGGTTCTTACTCATTCTTTCCTTTCTCTTTGATTTTCGGCCAAATGGCTTACATTTGGAAGGAACCATGGCTTGATGATGAGGATATTGAGTATTGGTTGCAAAACCATCACTTGTTTGACCTCTAAAGCTTGAAAGTTTTACCTTTAAAAAGGTTTTTAACACAAAAAAACTATGTTGTTGTGAAAAGTAATCTTGATGCTAGGACTCAAATAGATAAGAAATGGTTTGCATTCATGTTTATTTCCTTGCTATCACCTTAATAATTAATCTCAAAGCCTCCCTATTTCAACCTTAAAGTTGATTGTTAATTTAGAGTGAAAACTCTAAGGGGCCTAGAGCACTAAAATAAAGAATTGAACCTGCATATCATATTTATTTTTCAAGTCATCACCTAAAGCTCAAAGATAAGAAATGAACTTGCATTTCATGTTTACATTTCTTGTCTAGCATGTTTATGTTTCAAGCCATCACCTAAACTTAAAGATTAAGAATGAACTTACAGTCTCATGTTTATTTTCAAGCTTTGCACATTTACTTTTCCTTGCCATCACTTGATAATGTGAAGATTAAAATGAAACTTGCATTAGCATGTTTATGTTTATGTCATCACCTAAAGATCTAAGGCTCAAGACCTAACTTACTCTACTTAATCTTGAAACTATGGGCATTTACCTTTATAAAAATGTTTTGATTTCAAAGTAAGTATGGAACAAGGTTCAAAATGGTTTGAAAAGTAAGGAATAACTCAAAAGATGTTTTAGATTGAAAATTTCGTATTTTAAAAATACTGGTAATTGATTACAAGGCCCATGTAATCAATTACCAGAGAGCTTTGCCATGCTCAAATGTGGACTTTTGGCCTGTGTAATCGATTATAGTATCATGTAATTGATTACACATGCTGGAACTCTAGTAATCGATTACCATATCATGTAATCGATTACTCAAATGTTCTTGGGGCCCAAGTTTGTTGTAATTAATTACAAGACTCATGTAATCAATTACCAGAGCCTTCAGCCTTCCTGTTTTGAAAACCCAAACCTGTGTAATCGATTACAAGGCTCATGTAATCGATTACCAAAGCCCAAAAAGTCTGAATAAATGTTTTTCTAGTTGAATAATATGAATTGGTAATCTTATATGCTTAACCTCGAATTATGAACATGTTTAATATATTGAGGCTTGCTTTATGACATATGTAATGAGTGTTGAGCATGATTACATGATTTATTGAGATTTATGATTATGTGCAAGACATGTTGAGGACATAAGTAATAATATTTTATTTGCATACTTATAGAACCGTTACAAAATTTATTACGACATGTTAGGGTCACACTTGTAATGTTTTAAAGATGCATGTACTGAAATAATATATAAAAGCATGAGCTGTCATATGCTATGTTGTATTTTTGCATCTTCACTTAAAATACCAAAGCTTAAGGTGACATAAAACACTCGGAAATAATCTTTACGTAATGAGCCGGGCTTGGCGTAAGGTGATCTCGGGAATTGCTTATCAAGAGGAT
This sequence comes from Dalbergia cochinchinensis, assembly GCA_031216125.1. Classification (NCBI taxonomy): domain Eukaryota; kingdom Viridiplantae; phylum Streptophyta; class Magnoliopsida; order Fabales; family Fabaceae; genus Dalbergia; species Dalbergia cochinchinensis. The sequence continues at coordinate 31,208,846 of CM062372.1, forward strand.
AAGCATACTTATCGAGCGGGTAAGTATTCCTATGCCCCCTATCGAGAAGATAAGTGTTAGCTAGTGACAACTAGTAAGGTATGAGCTCATAATATAGACCTCTTGAGATGAGAGTAATATAGGGTGGTCCCTAAGAGAAAGAAGTAAGAACCCTAAGTCACCTAAAAGAATAATGAGAAAAAGATCATGTTAGAAGAATTTGCATTCCATATTATATAATGTTTACTTGTGGCATTAGTTATACGGTTATGGTATGTCATGTTGCATACTTGCATTTTCTAAAATAGATGGGCCTCAGATAATAACTTTTGGGACTTAATAATTGAAGCTTATGCATGTCCACTACTTCATAAAGAAAACCCGAGGTTCCTAAAGACGTAGATGATGACACTTGTTAGGAGGTGAACTCCCTACTGAGTTTCTTTTATAAGATTCTCATCCCCTCTTTCTTTCCTTCCATCATGTCTTTCGAGGACAATAATTACGTTCGTGAGCAGTAGTAGGAGGCGACAGTGGATCTCATCAAGGACCTGCGCTCTGTTACGTGGACAATAGCCCCCCACTTCTAGGGGTTATCTGTTTAAGTATGGAGAATAGTGAAACTCTAACTAGTTGCATCTGTTATTTCCTTTTTACGCCTTTAGATGGTCATCCCAACCATTATTGATGGGCATGACTCTATTATGTTAAGTACTTATGTAATATGAACCTTTGGTGTTATTTATGAATGCCTCTTCGATGTAGTCTTGTGATTTGAGTTTTCTTCATTTCATGTATGCTTATGACGAATCTAGTTCTTTATCGGCCTTAAGGGTGTATCATACGATCTAGTTCTTTAAAGTTTCGCGGCTCACGTTTTCATTTTAAATTTTGAAAAAAAAGAAAAAAAAAGTTTACCCGTATTTTCACAAATGAACTTGAACAAAAGAGTAATAACTAATAATTAATTTAAATGCGTCCTAGGCATATTGGGTTAAATATTAGGGTGTTACACATTCAATGAAAACCCCCTTGTTACATAGTGTATTAGTTCACCGATATCATTGGGAGATAACCTGAATTGCACACCATTATACTACATTTTGTTGCAATTCAGTTTTAAATAAATTTGTTAATTTGTTAGAGCTAGAGACGCGACACTCTAGTCCCTACCAAATTTTGGCGCCGTTGCCTGGGATATTGGTGCTAATAGGCTTGCATATACTTTACATATTTGAGCATCCTTGCATTCATCATATTTTTCACTTTTTTGGTCATTTACGGTGTAACACCCTAATATTTAACTTAATGGACACACTTAGATTAATTATTAGTCGTTACTCTTTGTTTTAGTTCTTAGCTTTAGGTCTTTAGAAAATATACTTAGCGGAAATATATGGATGAAAATAAATTTTTTTTTGAAACTTGAAACGAAAAACATGAGCCACGTAACTTGAGAGAACTTCGTCATATGTTACACATACAAGCCAAAAAGGAACTAAACACAGAATAAATAGGAACTAACCAATCAAATCTTAAGCATATCATAACACCATGAAATCATACATTAATAACATCAAAGGTTCTATGCCATAATACAATTACTTAATATAGTAGCATTAAGCTCACCAATTAAAGGTTTGAGCGAAACAACGATTCAAAAGCTAAGCATGACTAAAATATGGCTAAACCCTTTGCTAGAAACTAAGGTCCGAAGACAAAATATCCTTAAGCATTGTAGACGGGAAGGCCTACATCTCTGCTTCCACTGTGCCACTTCGATCTCGACCATCGCACAACTTCTGTGCCAGCATCTCAAAGTAGTCCACCAGCGTCGCCATCAACCTTGTCAGAAGATGAAGATGGAAAGAAAAAGAGGGAGTGAGAAACTTATACAAGAATCTCAATAGGGTTTCAGTCCCCACATACACGTGACATCATCATCGTCCCTAGGAACCTCGAGTTTCATTATGAAAGTAATGGGCATAAATAAGATTCATTTATTAAGTTCCAAATATCATTAACCGAGGCCCGTATCTTTTAGTATGAATCTTAATGCATGAATGCAGTAGGTATCTCATGTATGCATGATAATGCCTCAGTACATTAGTAACACATGCGGATAACATAGTCCTACTTAATAATGTGTACGTTCATAATAAACATAAGTTAGAGAACTAAAGCATTGGCAAAATAAGGGAAGGCATGATGGGGCATGCAATAAGTCAAACATCTTTTAACATGTATAGGAATGCAAAAGGACGCATGATTATACACTTTCTCATGAATAAATTCTCGAGTTCCTTTCTCATCATTCCACCCTCTCACGTTAACACCGAATCCAAACAACATACCTTCCCTAATGATTTAAAAATTAACACCTGAACCAACTAACATACCAATCGCTTAGGATGAGCTCAACCTAACTAGCCGTCGCTAGATTTAACATGGGGTAATAGAAGGGGAGAAAAACACATCACTTCCTTGCCTTTCTTATTATGAATATGCAACTTACTTGGATCACCTCTCATAACCTTTAATTTCAGAAGTCTAGAGGATCATTTTCCATGTGCCTTATGTAACACCCTAAAAAATATTTAAAAATTAATTTGGGCTTTACTAGTCATAATTTCAAAAATCTGATAGTTTTAGAAATGATAAGGACGATCCAACGGATTTGTAAAAAAAAAAATCATGAATAGTAACCTTGTGGGCTCCACAGGCCCGTCGAGACAGCCGAAACCCTAGAATTGGGACCCGGAGGTGCCCAAAACTGAGAAATTATAGGATTGAGATTAGAAATAGTTAGAAAGGAGGATTTTATACTTAGAATTAATTTTCGGGCAATGTCTTATTACCCGGGTACAGTGTTTTGCCCATTCGGTGGAATTTCGATGTGCAATTTTTAATGCCATACAAGTTACTTCGTGGCTAAGTAACCTTTACCAACCACTTTATGCTAAGTGGATGGCAAGCATTAAAACTTGAAAGGCAAGTTTTAATCATGACCTTTGATTTATTATATTTTACTCGGAAGCCAATAACTCATCCATTCGGTAGAATTTCGGTGTGTGGTTTTAACACCGAAAAGGCTACTTGCTCCCCAAGTTAAAGTGATCCAATTATTTTGAACCAAGTGGATGACTAAGATCCATTCTTTGACCAAGAAAACAATCTTAGCCATCCATTTTATAATATTTAAGAATTCTCCTTTTACATTATTACAATTAAGCTTCCTTTACAAGCTTTCTCAAAAGATAAATACAAAGCCACCATCCTTATCACCCCACCATCATCATTTTTGGCCAAGAGAACTAGAAACACAGCCCTCCATTGTTCTTCCTCTCAAACCTCCATTAAAAAGCTTCAAGCTTTAAAAATTCTAACTTAAAGTCACTAAAACACTTAGATCCTTTCACAAAACTTGTTCTACTCCTCATAATCTATCAAACTAACCGATTGATATTTCAATTCCTCATCAATCCTCACCTTGGTATCTCATACATCACTGATTAAGGAAGGGCTTGGTGCTGATTTGGTGGCCTTGAAGTGAGCAAGATCACTCCTGGAACATCCTTTGGAGCCAAGATCCCTAAAGCCACCAAAGTAGGGTTTTTGAACCTCTTCTTCTTCAAATCCATTTTTCTGTGTTAATCACTGATTTAAATTGATATTTTTGGTTGTGTTGGTTGATGATATATGGATATTGATGTATTAAATTTGGTGGAGTATTTCAATGATTCTAGAAATCATTTTTGTCAAAAGGAATATTAGACTATGCTGCTGGAATTTTGGATTTCTTCTGGACACATTATGGTTCATAAATTTTCTGATGTATTTGTAGTAATTTTTATGAGCTATAAAAATTATATGTTGAACCTAACATCCTAAGGCAACTCCATGATTTTTCTTCGGTGCTAAAAATGAGTTTTACTTTTTTATAAAAATCAAAAACCGAGACTGTTCTTGAGTTGTCTGGACAGCCAATTCCGAAGCTCTGAGTTTGTATAATTTTGTTACCACATCAAATGATTGATTTTTCCACTAAAATTTCTATACGATATTGAGGACATGTTAAAGTCCAACCATAAATTTTTGTATGATTTGATATGATTATTTGATAGAGTAATAAGATTGGAACTTTGGCTGTTGGCTGCAAATAGGGGGTTTCTAGCCTCCTATTTTGTTGAATTTTGTTATCATACTTAGAGAACTCTATTAACTCCGAAATTTTTAGAGGACCTTGGGCACACATTGAAGTGTCTTGGATAATTTTTATAGCCTTGGATTTCATGGTTTGAAATGAAAAATAATTTGTGCAATAGATATGTGAAATCTGCCATTGTGCTGAAAATAAATTGATGCTTTGAGTTGATGAAATAATGACATTGGCTTCAAGTATGACATATATGAGTGCATGCTAGTGACTTGAAGGAATGGTTTAAGGCATGATTGAAATCATATTATGAATGAATGCGTATATGTGCCTCATGCATGCATTTGGAAAAGAGCAGTGAATGATATGTATATGTGGCAAAAGAGAATATATAAACTTTAATCGTGCATGTTCTGACATATGGAGAAAATAGAAACAAGACTAAAATTGAATGAGGGGAAAGCAAAAATAGGATCTTTCCCAAAATATTAAGTGTGCATATTCTGACATATGGAGAAAATAGAAACAAGACTTGGATTGAATTAAGGGGAAGGCAAAAAGAGGAACTTCTCCCGAGATATTATGAGTCGGTAAACGTATCGGCTAGGAATAGAACTGTGTGTGATTCGAAAATGGCAAAAAATGAAGTCCGATGATCACGTATATGAATGAGCTCAGTCCTAATAAGCAGTCTATTTCCCTTGTGTGGTGTGATCCACTATAAATACCATTTGGTATAAACTATCTATTGTGGAGTTGTCCACGGCAGATATCCATTGGGTATAAACTAAGTCTTTCCTATGTCAATAAAAAGAGAAAAATGCATTCAATTAAGTTCTATGGCTACAAGAGAAAACTAGAGAATTCCTTGTGATATTATTCGGAACAAGTGATGATTTCATTAAAGATTTCAACATTTATCATATGCATGTACATATTGATTTGAATTGTCTGCCTAAGATAATTTACTAGGTGTTTGAACATTGGGCAATATATGCATTAAGTGACTGATTATTAAAAGCTACCCACTTTGGAAGTATGATTTGGAACTTTAAAAATGGACCATTGTTATAAGATGCATGATCACATTTTTTCTAATAAACCAAAGTGGCTGGGGCGATGATGATGACATTATGAGTGAGTGTTTGGGGAGTTGCCCTACTAAGAATTGTATAATTCTCACCCTTATGTGTTTTGTGTTCCCGTGTCATCTCCAGGTTAATTCAGAGAATGATGCGGCCACTGCATTAAAGAACTCAGGATTACAGTAGTTGATGGTTTTCTTATGCGGTATATAGTTGTAGGTATATGTGTAGGTGAATGTAATAGAGATTGTATATGTATTCAAGCTCACAGTAGAGCTTCCTTATGTAATTGACTTGTATCTTTGTTACACATGTTAATCGAATTACGCTAGTTATTACACGATCTTATCACATTTGCTATAGTTATTTAAGAAAGTTTCAATAATTTATAAGTAACAACTCTAAAGTCTAATGTCATGACTTAAGAATGATGTTATACTTGGGAGGATATTACACCTTATGTCACCTTAAACTTAACATGTTGTACCGAGATACAAAGGCACAATCATATCATATAATATCATATGCTTACATTTCACTTATCATGTGCACCTCAAATATTCCAAGTGTAGTCATAACATGCCACAATAAATCATATAAATGGATGGCCAAGTATGCAACATTATCATCACACAAATTCTCATTTATATCATAAACCCCTCATCTTATAAAATAAGCACTTTCATTATCCCTTAGATGGCTAAACCTCTAAATCGGGTAAACCTGACATATTCTTTTATGCATCTAAGGGATTAATTCCAATGACTTCCACTAATTAATGACCTCAAGAATATCATTACACCATGCTGGACAGATTTAGGCATGCGATGTTCTAGAAGTTACGTTTTGACTCTTTCTCATTACCGCCTTTTCCTATGATGCTAAAATTAATTTCTAAACCATTTATGAGTGATTCCTATATATTTACTAAGTGGTAAACATCACTTTTACTTAATTAATACTTGATGGGCAGAAACCATATTTTTCATTTTAAAGAGTTCTGGAGTTCATATTTTTTGTTCTTTCTAGTTACTAGTCCTTCCTTAATTACTAAAAATTATTACCACACTAATTAATAACAATTTTTACATGTTTAACATACTCCAAACAGCATTCTTCAAATTTGGAAAGGTTTGGACAGAATCAAAAATTCAATTTTCTAAGAACATGCAAAGTCACAAAATAAGTATTTCTAGTAACTAGTCTTTCTTAGGGGTAAATCTGGATCAAGAAACACACTTGTAATTTATTTTATCCTCATAGAAAAACAAATAATAATCTTAGTTCAGTGGCAAAGTTAAAGAGCTCAATAAGAGAATTTTGGTTATGTGAACCATGTTTTAGCATTTTAAGAGTTAACATATTTTTCAAGGAAAAGATGTAAGACACAAACTTTGAATCCTTAAAATAGTAATATTCCAACATCTTAAAAAACTTCATTCCTTTGAAAACAAAACCTTTTTGTAAATACAAATACCCATGGAACCAAATGCAAGCTTCATTTTAATCTTGGTATTATAAGGTGATGGCAATGAAACATAAATATGATATGCAAGGCTCAAATATAAACATGAAATGCAAAGACTTGAAATATAAATATGAAAATGCAAGCTCATTTTTAATCTTTAAGTTTAGATGATGGCTTGAAATATAAACATGCTAGACAAGAAATATAAACATGAAATGCAAGTTCATTTCTTATCTTTAAGCTTTAGGTGATAACTTGGAAATAAATATGATATGCAAGTCCAATTCTTTAAGGTTGAAATAGGTAGGCTTCGAGTTTAATTATTTAAGTGCTGACATAAATATAAATATAAAGTGCAAGGCTTGAATATAAATATGAAATTCAAAGATTTGAAATATAAATATGAATGCAATCCATTTATTATTTCTTTGAGTCCTAGGCTCAAGACTACCATTTAACTCTTTAAAATAACATAACATATTCATTTGCTAAAAACTTTTGGAAGTGAAAACCTTCAAGCTTTAAAGATCAAGTAAATGATGGTTTTACAACCAACACCCAAGATCCTCATCATCAAGCCATGCTTTCTCCAATATATAGGCCATCAAGGCCGAAAATGAAGAAAAGGAAAAAGGAAGATAAGAAGCCGAAAAAAGAAAAGAAAAGAGAGAACAATATCATAACATTTCAATCCAAGAGTAATGTAAAAGAACAGAATGACAAACTTCAAACAACTCCCTACCAAAGATATCTTTTGAAAAGAGCAAAGCTTGGTCTTTTGTGAAAGAAAATGTGAAGAAACCTTCTCCTTGAGTCAAGAAGGATTTCGGCCAAAAGAGAGAAAAAAGAAGAAGGGTTTTTCTTGAGCTTTAATGCTTAGGGATGGAAATGTTGTGTTGTTTTATGGTGGTTTATGGTGGTTTGAGGTTGAGAGGTGGTGGTGGGTGGTGGTTCTTATAGTAGTGGAGGTAGAAAAGAAAGTTTTTGAGAGGTGAGAGAAGAGAGAATTTGCAAAAGCTCTTTTTTGGACAAAGTCTTGGCCAAAAAAGTGGATGGGAGGAAGATGAGAATTTGTGTATGTTTGGGTATTTAAATAGAGAAATCATGTATGGGGGGTATGGGTGGCCATAAGGAAGGTATGGATGGCCATGGCCTTCTAGAAGAACTTGGGGAGCAAGTTGCTTCTTAATTGTGGGTTAGGATGTGTGTTATAGGTAGATTTAGTTAGGAGAATGGTTAGGAATGGGTAATTAGGTGTTAGGTTGATAATCATGCAATTAGGAATTTCAAGAGAATGATTAATGAGTGGTCATAAATATTTAGAGGAGTTAAGTTCAATTAGTTTGAGTCAAACTCAAGTAATTTGAATTTCAAACACCAACACATTTCCTTAAATCATAGAATTGGAGAGAGAAACCACTATTCATGATTATATGACATAATGTCTTGGATTAAAGATAGGATTTTGAGTTTTCCTAAGCAATTTTAAGCTCTAATCAACTTTAATTAATTATTTTGACTCAAGATTAATAATTAAAATTAATTAATCTTTAATTAGAACCTAATATTGGCTATGTTTCGTTAATCACATAATTAAGCTCATTATGCCCTTAATTAGGGGCAAAATGATAATTTTACAGAAAAACTCCCCGGGACCACCTAGGCTTATACAGAGATTAAACAACTCTTAAAAATGACATTCCAAACTTCCGGGTGAAGTCCGGGCCCAATCGGCAATTAATTCTGTGTTCATTAGTCATAGGGGTATTTTGGTCATTTTAAGCATCAGAACTCAAAATGAGATTCTTCTGCTCTATTAGCACACATAACATGCATAATCCCCATTTAACATCAAAACATCCACTCGAGGTTTGCCTGGACCAGCTTTCCTCAATTCCTGGGTAAAAATGACCTCAAGAGTATTTTAGTCATTTTGTACACAGGGGAAAAATCGGGGTGTTACATACGGTGTTCTTGCTGCTAAAAATAGGTGCTATCCAGTTTTCAATCATCTCAGTTTGTCACGAAACTTGGTATCCCAAGTATTTTGGGCATTCTAAACAAGACTCACTTAAATGAGCCCCACCCTGTTTTTGCCAAATTCTATCGTTTAGACAACTTTTTCAATTTATTTTAATTTTTTCTTGCATTTCTTCATATTTTCATGCTTGTCTTTTCTTTTATTTTTGCATCTCATCATCCACCAATACCTTGCATGGCTTTTTTATGTCATTTTAGAGTAGCTTTTTTTATTTTCTCTTGGATTTTCTTTTATTTTACTCACTTCCACTTGAGCTAACATGAGCACTAACCCTTATTTTAGTTGCCAAGAGTATGATTCCTATGGTTTTGCAGACAATGGAGCAGTGAATAATCATTACCAAGGATTGGAGGAGAAATTGGTTGAGATAAAGTGCTTCCTAAAGCAATATGTCAATAGAATGCAAATCCAACAACTATGTTTTGAGCCACAATCACTCCTATATTACCAACCACCACCACCACTTCAAACATATCCTGAACCAAACCCAACACCCTACCAGAAGCCATACACATACCTGTACCATGAGCCATACACATGCCCATATCATAAGCCTTACCAAGACCCTTACCATTAACCATATTATAAGCCACCATCCCTAGATACATCCCCATACCTACCATGTTACCTACCTTCTTTTCATCAACCACCCTAATGCACATATAATCTACCTCAACCATCATCTGAACCATCAATCCAAGAGTTGTGGAACCAATTGTTAGAGCTTCATACTGAATTGGATGAATATAAAGCCTCTTTATCCTTACCTCTGATCCCATATGAAAAGCCAATTGTTGAGGAGCCATCATCAGAGCCAGCTAAGAGGATATATGTCCTAAATTCTAGCATGATTGAAGAGTTGATGGGGTCATCATTTGATGAGAGCTATTATGTTCTGGAGCAACTTATTGAGGTTCCATAAGAGACCTTGGCTGAGGAAATAATAGAGGGTTCTGATGAAGAATCTGATATAGAGGTTATTTATGAGGAACCACCAGCTAAACCAATTAGGCATATACCATCACCTGTAGTCTCCACACTTATGGATGAACCAGTGAGAATAGAGCATAAGGATTCATTGCGTGATTTGTACCCCTTGCTCCCTGATGTAGCACTGGATGATTTGTTAGGATTTGTATGTCATGACTGTTGCAGTGATCATTTATGTATGGCATGCCAAGAAATCGAAGCCAATATACGGGATGAAGCTTTCATTGTGGAGTGTAAGGATAAGATTGACATGCTCGGATGGGAGCCTTTGGTGTCAATCATATGCAAAGATGTTGTTGTTGATATGAGTTGGCATTTCTCATGTAACATCCTCCCAAGCATGACATCATCCTTAAGTCATGGCATCATACTCAAGGAGTGTTACTTATAATTTAACGGACCTTCCTAAGATATCTATAGTAAGCTCGATTATTGCATGTAATAACTAAGCATAATTCTATTAAAATATATATCAAAGAAACACAACATTTATTTAATATAAAGTTAGTCACATAAGGAAACTCTTGTATGAGCAATAATACATATACAATCCCTATTATATTTTCATACACATATGGCTTCAACTACATATAATAGAATAACAGCATCAACTACTAAACTACTACTATTCCGAGTTCTTTCAGGTAATAGCCCCATAGTCCGTTGGATCAACATGGAGATGACACGGGAACACAAAACACATAGGGTGAGAATTATACAACTCTCTATAGGGCAATTCCCCAAATATATAATCATAATGTCATTGTCATCATCCCAGCCACTTTGGTTTATTAGAAAAAGAGTGATCATGTACTTTATGACAATGGTCCATTTTTAGAGTTCCAAATCATACTTCTGAAGTGGGTAGCTTTTAATGATCAATCACTTAATCCATATATATTGTAATGTTCAAACATCTAGTAAATCATCCTAAGCAGACAATTCAAAAATAACAACCAAAATATAAGTAGAAATTTCATTCTTACAAGCATTATCGAGTAAACTTATATGCAGAAACAATAATAAATTATGTGTTTCTTTTCGTGGCCGAGGAACTTAATCTAGTGCATTTTTCTCTTTCCATTGACATAGGAAAAGCTTAACTCATATCATGTTGTGAAACTCAATTCAGTGCAACTTTCTCTCTTTATTGGCATAAGAAAGACTTACTGCATACAATTTATACCAAATGGTATTTATAGTGAATAACACCAAAAAAGAAAATAGATTGCTTAACAGGATGAGCTCAATCCTATACATGATCATCAAACTTCATTTTTTTCCACTTCCGAATCACACACAGTTCTATTCCTAGCCAATACGTCTACCGACTCACAATATCTCGGGGAAGTTCCTATTATTACCTTCCCCTCATTCAATCTAAGTCTTGTTTCTATTTTCTCTATATGTCAGAACATGCACGATTAAAGTTCATATATTCTCTTTTGTCATATATGTATATCATTCACTTTCTTTTCCAAATGCATGCATAAGGCACATGTACATATTCATTCACAATATGATTCCAATCATGCCTTAAACCATTTCTTAAAGTCACTAGCATGCATTCATATATATCATACGTGCACCAAAGATCATTATCTCATCAATTCCATGCTTTAGTTTACTTTCCAGCACCTTGCAGAGTTTATGCCATTATAGTACAAATTTATTTGCACAACAAACATTCAATTTAGAGTCTATAAAAATTATCCAAGACACTTTAATGTGTCCACAAGGTTCCATAAAAATTTTAGAGCAAGAATGATTCTCTAACTATGTTAACAAAATTCAACAAATTTGGTGGTCAGAGACCACATATCTTTAGCTCAGAATTGGAATCTCATAATTTTTAATCCCAGAAAATGATTGAATCAACTCATAATAAAAATCATGGTTACACTTCAACATGTTATCAATCCCTGTAAAAATTTCAAAGGAATAATCAATCATTTGCTATGGTAACAAAATTAACAAAATTCACAGCTTCAGAGTCAATATCTCAGGCAGTACAGTTCCAACTTCGGTTCATGATTTTTCTCAGGCAATAAAAGTCTTTATCATGCACCACAAAAATTCACAGATTTTCATCTCTAACACTTCGATTTTTCCCATGTGCAAATGATCAAAATGCCCCTAAGGTCATTTTATTGGGAAAATAAGGATAGCCGGCCCCGGCCATCTTCAAAGGGCCATTTTAATGTTAAATGGGGATTATGTGTGATTCCATGTGTTATATGTGTTAATAGAGCAGAAGAATCTCATTTTTGAGTTCTTGCACGCAAAATTACCAAAACGCCCTTATAACGCCTCGATTTTTCCCCTATGTGCAAATAACCAAAATGCCCCTGAGGTCATTTTACCCGGGAATCAAGGAAAGCCGGTTTAGGAAAACCTTGAGTGGAAGTTTTAATGTTTGAAGGGGATTAATTGTGTTCTGTGTGTTGTTAGAGATGAAAATCTCAATTTTTGGTTTTTTGTACAAAATTACCAAAATACCCTTACGGCTAATTAACACATAATTAATTGCCGATTGAGCCCAGACTTCACACGGAAGTGTAGAATGTTGTTTTAAAGGAATGTATAATGTCTGTATAAGCCCAGGGTGGTCCCAGGAAGTTTTCTGTAAAATTACCATGTTGCCCCTAATTAAAGGCATAATGAGCTTAATGGTATGATTAAGAAAACATAAGCAATATTAGGCTCTAATTAAAGATTAATTAATTTTAATTATTAATCTTCAGTTAAAATAATTAATTGAGGTTAATTAGGGCCTAAGATTGCTTAAAGAAACTCAAATTCTATTCTTAATCCAATACATTATATCATGACATCATGAATAGTAGTTTTTCTCTCCAATCCTTTAATTTAAGGAATTGTGTTGGTGTTTGAAATTCAAATTAATTGAGTTTGACTCAAACTAATTGAACTTAACTCTTTTAAATATTTATGACCACTCTTTAATCATCGTCTTGAAATGCCTAAGTGCTTGATTAACTACCTAAACACCTAATTACCCATTCCTAACCATTCTTCTAATTAAATTTACCCCTAATACACATCCTAACCCACATTTAAGAAGCAACTTGTGTAACATCCTCCCAAGTATAACCTCATCCTTAAGTTATGGTGTCGTACTCAAGAGTTGTTACTTCTAAGTTTGCGGACCTTTCTTAAATATCTATAGCCAGTTTGGTTGGTTCGCGAGATAACTAGGTTATAATGATACTAAAATATATATATAGCAATGAAACCAAACTATTTATTTAATACATAGTTAAGTACATAAGGGAAGCTCTTCTATGAGCTTTAAAACACCTTTGTTCTCTAACATATTTACACACATATCTATTCCACTAAATACAACATAATAAAAGCATTAACTACTACACTATTGCACTTCCGAGTTCTTTTGCATAGCAGTCCCTCGGTTCTCTACATCAACCTGGAGACGACATGGGAACACAAAAACATAGGGGTGAGAATTCTAAAATTCTCAGTAGGGTAACTCCCCAATTACACATTCATAATGTCATCGTCATCGCCCCAGCCACTTCGGTTTATTAAGAAAACGTGAGCATGCAATATGTACATATCAAATGTTCATTTTAAAATTATAAAATCACCTTTCCAAAGTGGGTCTCTTTTATTATTCAATCACTTAAAACATGTATTTCCTAACATTCAACATCATAGGTATTCCTTCAAGACCAATAATTTAACAAGATATACATATATATATATATATATATATATATATATATATATATATATATGGCAATTATAATGATCTTTTCGTGCCCTTGACATAATAAAGGGGACTTTTCCGTGTCCTAATAGGGAACTTTCCCGTGCCTTTTATAAACAAAAGGGACCTTTCCCGTGCCCTTGATAAACAAAAGGGGACCTTTTCTTGCCCTTTACATATTAAAGGAGACTTCTTCGTGCCCTTTTTTACGTTAAAGGGGACTTTATTTTTCACTTACCATATACACCATCCTCAAGCTCACATATACATGCATCACATTTCTATATGCATGAACATAATTCTCTGATCTCATAATACTTCAAACCTATATATATTATTCATTCATTCCTCATAACATAATCTTGGTAGTCCATGGCATGCATTCATACACATCAACTTTACCCAAATGCCATTAGGTCACTAATTCAAGGCATCATCACAACTTCAGCACATTGGCAGATTTTTCACTCAAGTAGCACAATTTATTTCTCATACCAAATGATCAATGCAAATGCTATAAAAATTCCCAATGACACCTCAATGTGTCCACAAGGTTCTATAAAAATTTCAGAGGAAGAAAATTCTCTAACTATGTTAAAAAAATTAGACAAATTCAGAGGTCAGAAACCCCCTACTCACAACTAACAGCCACAGTTTCCAATTTTGTTACCCTACCAAATGATCATATCAAATCATATAAAAATTCAGGGTTGGACTTCAATATGTCTTTAATATCCTGTAAAAATTTCACCTTATAATTCGATCATTTACTAGGCTAATAAAATTTCACAAGTTCTCAGCTTTAGATTCAACATTTCAGGCAGCATAGTTACCACTTCGGTTCTTGAATTTCTCAAGGCATTGGGAATCAAAAAAATAGCTCAAAAAAATTCATGGAATTATCCTAGGATGTTACCTTCAACATATAATTTTTATAGCTTATGAGAACACCCACAATTTCCTCAGAAAATTCGTGAACAATCACTGCCAGCAGGAAAACCGAAAATCCAGCAAACCACTTCAGAATCTCTTTTGATAAAAATGACTTTTCCACAACCCCAAACACACCACCAAAATTAACACATCAATATCATCATATTAACCACCAATATATCTGGAAATTTGGGACCAAAAACAATCAGAAAAGTCCAGCATAAAATTGGAAAGAAAAGACCAAAGAAAACCCTACTTTGATGGCTTTAGGGATCTTGGCTCCAAAGGATGCTCCAAGATTTATTTTGCTCAACTCAAGGCCACCAAATCAGCACCAAGCCCTTCCTTAATCAGTGATGTATGAGATACCAAGGTTAGGATTGATGAGGAATTGAAATTCCAATCGGTTAGATTTGTAGGTATTGATGTGTAGAATAAGTTTAGTGAAGGAAGTTTAGTGTCTTATCAACTCTAGGCTAGTGTTTTTGGCATTTGAAGTGAAGTTTGAGCTCTTGGACATGGAGGAACCTGGTTTCCTTCTCCTTACAGCATAGCATGATGCATGAAATTTTGAGCTTCTTGAAGAAGCTTGGCTTGTGGTTATCTTGCTATATATAAAAGAATGAGTATTATATTGTATAATTAAATGATCGTTGACCAAAGTAAGAAAATTTTGGATGGCTATGATTTGGTTTGTTGGTCAGAGAATGAATCTTGGTCAGCCACTTGGCTCAAGATAAGTGGCTCTCTTTAACTTGTAGAATAAATAGCTTTTACAGTGTCAAAATCGCACACCAAAATTCCACCGAACGGGTGAGATATGAGCACCCGAGTAATGTAACATCCTAATTTTTAACCCAATGCTCTAGAACATATTTAGGTTAATCATTAGTCTGTTACGTCATAGTTTCCTTATTACTTTAAAATACTTAGCGAAAATACTGGTAAATTTTTTTTTTGAATTATAAAAGCAAAGTGAGAGCCGCGCGACACGATGAACAATAAAGTATGAAAGGAAATAAAGCAAGCATCTCATAACATCATAACATAAAGCAAGTAAAGGCATATCACAATAAAACTAAACTGCATATTTATATAATATAATATGTCCACTTATGTAGAATGGGACTTAGTTTGGTACAACTGGAATAGAAATACATGGAAAAGGAAAGTACAACAAAAGGCATAAAAAGAAACTCTCCTAACTCTAGTGCGCCTACAAATAGATAGCCTTAAGACAAAAGAAGGCTATCCTGGCCTAGTCAAAGCTTGGGCACCAGAACGCGATGGTCGTTTCCTACTGCGGGCCTTTCTGGAAAGGAAGGATGTATCCGATCCACTGGGCTATCTTGGCCGGGGTGGCTATGCGCTGCATCGGTCGGGCATGAGCTCCATGGCGGGGAATCATCCTCACCCGTCCTACACGTAACAGCTGAGCAACAGAAGCCTCACTACCCTCCCCAACGTCCATCGGCACAGTGGGGGAGGATCCCTCAGAAGGTATCTGAGTGGCAGAGTCCTCCGAAGGGTCTGTCTCGGAGAATGATGAGGGCGAACAGGGCACATACTGTGGGTAGTCCCGGATGGCAGAAGCTGTCGGTGGGGTGCGGCGGATCCGCTCTTCTCGAGGGTGTGCGCGCTCGAACACGAGGTCGTCACCGAAAGGTGAGGCAGGAGAGAATCGATGACTATGGACAGGGTGACTGAAGGGCCGTCCAACAATCATAAATATACGAACGACGCAGCAACCCATAAAATGGTATGACCCATGGTCCGAATCATGATGCACCTCCCACGTTGGGGTGTCCACAAAAATCATGAACATCGCCATTTGAAGATGTGACGGAAAGAAAGAGATAGAGGGAGTGAAAATCTTGCTAAAGAATCTCAGTAGGGCCTCCTACTACCTAGGTGTCATCATCTACGTCCTCAGGAACCTTGAGTTTAGTATACAAATTAAGTGAGCATGCATTAAGTCCATTTTTAAGCTTTGAAAGATAGTTAGCCAAGGTCCATTCATTTTAGTATGATTCTTAATGTCATGGATGCAACATATTAAAGAATGTATGCATGGCTCTACTTAACGCAAGAATAATAATCATAACATTAAGCACATCATAGTAATGGCATAAAGTGGCAATTGAAATCTCATATGGGAAAACTTTGTGACATAATCATCATACTTTACTTCCTCACAGGCCACCCTAAAAGACAATCCTTCTGGGGGTGCTCGGCCGAACCGATGTCACCTAGAATGTGTCACATCTCTAGGTTATGAGCTCATACCTTAACTAGTCATCACTAGTTCTTACTTATCAATCCTGATAAGCGTATCATAATCATAAACATAATCCCGACTTATCCAGTACGGGCTAGGGGGCATTTCTTGGGGGTGCTTGGCCGAACCGGTGTCACCCAAGAATACATCTTGGTACCGATGTCACATGAGTTCTCTGGAGGTGCTCGGCCGAACCGGTGTCATCCGAGAACTCATCTTAGTACCTCATAAATAAAATCTCTTACGTTTTTCAAAAACTTTCTAAGTCCCCAAATTTGTCAGAAATTCGGCAGCACGACAGCAACTTGCCAGATTTCTTCCAAATTTACTTTATGCCACATAAATAAATGGATCATGCATCCTCAACCATAAATTCATACGTTGACATAATCATTCTCATATGTTCACAAGCAACATTGAAAATTCATCATGCTCTTGATCCTACGGTATCTTATGCTTTGACCCTTACGGGCCTTAAACTTGAAATGTAATTATTCTATCATTTTCTATCAACCTCTTATGCACCTAAGGATTTACTTCTAACAAATCTTACTATCATTTATACTTTTTATTAAATCTGGGCAGCACCATTCTTTTAGGGCAGAGTTATAAACTTATAATTACGGGGTTCTAGAACTTACATTTTAGACCCTTTCTTGGTTTCGTCTTCGCCTAAGGCGCGATAAATTAAACCTAAACCAATTATGAGGCATTTCTATGCCTAAGAACTAATTATAAACCATGTTTACCATGTTATGAGGTTGCTGGACAGATTCTAAAAATTAAATGTTCTAAGAGTTCTAGAATTGTATTTTTATGGTTTTCTAGTTACTAGTTTCTCTATAGGTGCTAAAAATTCAATCCTACTTCAAATGTAACCAAATTTTCATGATTAAACAATCCTAATCTGATTATATTCCCATTGAAACAGTTTTGGCAGTATCCAAAAATAAATGGGTTAAAACTATGCTAAATCTTGACTTTACAGTTTTTTCTAGAAAGCTAGTTTCTCTCCTATCATGTATAGAATGTTCCTACCTCATCATACTTAATTTTCACACATTCTAACACATCAAAACATCATCACATAGCAGCAAACTCATCATGGCAGAACCGAAACATCAAGTCCCAAAAAGATGCATAACTTGACATTTCTAAAGCATATAAGTTGCTAGTTTCCCTTGGAATCATTTTAGGACTTCTAAAACTCTTTTGCAAACCATTTTATTTTGTCAAAGAGGCTAAAACACCCTTAGGTCAGTAACCAACTTGATTCCTCCTTAAAAGAGAATTAAATTCATAAATCCTGTTGGTCTTAATCTCATAAAATTCATGAGGCTTAAAGAAAATCTTAAAACTTAAAATGTTGGCCCTTGTAGCTAGATGAAACTCATCACTACAAGACTGAAATTATGCATTCAAAGAATGCTACCACATTACACTTTAACTTGAGATAAAATGGGCAAGTCTTTGAGCTCTAAGGTCTTTAGTGATGACAAAATGTAAATATGCTATGCGCATCATTCTTATCTTTCATTATAAAGTAAAGTGAGAACTTAAAGTAAATATGCAAGACTTGAAATATAAATATGCAAGGCTTGAAATAAATATGCAAGACTTGAAAGTAAATATGCAATGCAAGTTCATTTCTTTATTTTAGTGCTCTAGGCCCAGCAACAATCGACTTTAAAACCAAAATAGAAAGGCTTCGAGAATTAATTAGGTGATAACGCAAGTCTTGTTTTAATCTTTGAGTCCTTAGGTGATAACTTGGAAAATAAAGATGCAAGGCAAGAATATAATCATGAGTGCAAGCTCAAAATAAATATGCAAGCTCATTTATATCTTATTAGAGCTCATTCAAGACTTTAAAGGAATTTAAACCTTAACCCAAACTCATCATGACAAGATAAAGTGAAGACAAGAGTGAACCTCAAGGGTTCTTTAGAACACAAAGTTTCTTTTCTTGAAATGAGGTCATAAATAACATTTTTATTAAAACTCAAGCTCTAGAGGCCTCATTGTGATGAACACATAATCATCATCTAGAAGCTCTCATCATCAAGCCATTACGAGCCTCATTGGCCAACATGGCCGAAAATTTGGAGAAAGAAAAGGAAAAGGAACCGAAACTATAGGCTAGAAAAAGAGCCATTTGAAACATTTGGGACCATGATCTTGATGATGTATTAACACCAACATCATGAGCCCTTGCTATGGAGTTCACTTACTCATTTTAAAACATCATCAAGTTAAGCTCTTTAGGACTACAAGAAAAGAAGCTAAAGGCATGGTTTCCTCAAGAACTAAGATCAAGCTTAAAGGTTGCCTAAATGATGAACATTATTATGCAATCCCCATCACCAAGCCCTCATTTACAAGTCCTTTAAAGGCCTTGGCCGAAAATGAAACAAAGAAGGAGAAGAAGAAGAAGTTCTAAAAGATCCAAGAGAAACCATCAAGTAAATAACTAAATAAAGACTTAAAATGAAAGAAGCACTTGAAATAAAATCCCTACCAAGTGATTGAAGATTGGGATGAGAGAAGAGGATGAAGAACTTAAAGAACTTGAACACTTGAACTTGAGAGAAAAAGGAAACTTTGAAATGCTCTTTGAAAACTTACACTTAGCAAATGAACTAAAGGTGTTTCAAGTTCACTCAAGTATGCTATTTATAGAGAAATGAAACAAATGCAAGGTGCAAGAGGGAGAGGGAGGTTTCGGCTAAGCAAGGGCAGCCTCATGAGGTCCATGAGGTGAGATGTTGTGATCTTGAGGCATGGTGAGGTATGGTTCAAATTATGGTGAGGTATGGTTTAAGGTATGGCTCAAGTATGGGTCAAGTATGGTTCTTTGAGTGAGAAACAAATCAACATGTGATGCAAATGGGGGAGAGATGGCCAAAGGTGCATCAGCCATGGGGGAGGGTTTTCTTGCATTTTAATTGTGGTTTAGAGTTGTGTTTAGGTGTATCTTTGATTAGGATTAAGATTAGGAATTTGTAAGAAAGTGTTTAGGTGAGAAAATGGGTAATCAAGGTTGTCAAGACATGTTTAAGGAGTGGTCTTGCATCATTAGTGAGTTATAAACTCATTTTAGTGCATAAACAATTCTAGACACAATTCCTTGATTTAAGGAATTGGAGAGAGAAAATACTATTCAAGATTCTAAGATTGGAATCTTGAGTTTTAAAAAGAGATTTAAATCTAATCTAAGCAATTTTAGGTTCTAATTAATTTTAATAGTTTATTTTGACTCTAGATTAATTATGAAAATTAATTAACCTTCGATTCGAGCCTAATATTGCTTAGGTTTGCTTAATTATGTCATTAAGCTCAAAAATACTATTCTAGGGGCAAAATCGTAATTTTGCACTAAGACTGCCTGGGACCACCGGGACTTAAACAGACGCTTCTAAACATATATAAACATTGTTTTAAACCTTCGGGGAAAGTTTCGGGCTCAAACGGCATCTTTACCCGCGTAAAAACGCTATAGGGGTATTTTGGTCATTTTGACCCGAAACTGCAGAAAATGAGACTTTTGCCTCCGAAACCACTCAAGGGCCATTCAATCCCCTTCAAACATTGAGTTGGCCCTTCGAGGACTGCCGGGCTGGCCATCCTCGAATTCTGGGCCGAAAATGACCTTAGGGGCATTTTGGTCATTTTCCGCTCAGACAGAAAATCGGAGCGTTACAAGTAAAATATTAATAAATGAAAGGCCATGATTAAAACTTGCTTTTCAATTTTCAATCCTTGTCACATCCACTTGGCATAAAGTGGTTGATAAAGCTTACTTAGCCACTAAGTAGCTTTTACGGTGTTAGAAACTACACACCGAAATTCTACCAATCGGGTAAAATAGTGTACCCGGGTAATCAAACATTGCTCAAAAATAAATTCTAGGCATAAAATAGTTATTTCTAACTATTTCTAACCTCATTTCCATGTTTTCCCAATTTCGGGCACCTTCGGGTCCCGAATCAGGGGTTCCGGCTGTTCCGGCAGGCTTGCTGGGCCCGCAAAACACTACTCACATTTTTTTTTTTTACAAATCCATTAGATCGTCCTCATCATTGTTCAAACTATCAAATTTTTGAAATTATGACTAATAAAGCTCAAATAAATTTTTAGACAATTTTTAGAGTGTTACAACTTGCTCCCTAAGTTCCTCTAGAAGCCTACGGCCACTCCCCCCAAGTCATCCCCTCATGTTTTATTTCTTCTATAAATACACATGCAAGGAAAGCTCAAAGTGCCATTTTGCTCATTCTTGCAACTCTAAGTTTTCTTTCTTTGTTTTCAAGAGTTCTCTTTTTCTTCTTTATTTCTTCCAAGAACCACCACTCACGACCACCTCTCAATCTCAAACCACCACACAACCACCATAGATCCTCCTTAAAACACCAAACCTCTCTATTTCCATGATCAAAATCCAAGACAAACCTTTCTTCCCCTTCTTTTTCCTCTTGGTCGAAAAATCAACTTGAAGCTCCAAAGAAGATTTGTTCTTCTCATCTCATCTCAAGATCAAGCTCTCTTTCTTTCTTTCATCAAGAAACTCCTTTGGTAGTTTGTTTTAAAGATTTCTACCCTTTTCTTTTGTTTTACTCTTGATTTGAGACGTTATAATGATGATTCTTCCTTCCTCCTACTCATCTTTGGTTCTTTATTTTCCTTTCTCCTTTCTTTTCTTTTTCGGCCATAATGGCCTTGTTATTGGAAAACCATGCCTTGATGATGAGGATCTTGGATGTTAGTTGTAAGACCATCATTTATTTGATCTCTAAATCTTGAAGGTTTCACTTTTAAGAGTTTTAGTAAATAATGTTGTTTTGAAGAGTTAAATGGTAGTCTTGAGCCTAGGACTCAAAGAGATAACAAATGAAGTGCATTCATATTTATATTTCAAGTCTTTGCATTTTATATTTATATTCAAGCCTTGCACTTCATATTTATATTTATGTCATCACCTAAATAATTAAACTCGAAGCCTACTTATTTCAACCTTAAAGTTGATTGTTGATTTAGAGTGAATACTCTAAGGGGCCCAGAGCATTAAATAAAGAATTGGACTTGCATATCATATTTATTTCTAAGTTATCACCTAAAGCTTAAAGATAAGAAATAAACTTGCATTTCATGTTCATATTTCTTGTCTAGCATGTTTATATTTCAAGCCATCACCTAAACTTAAAGATTAAAAATGAGCTTGCATTTTCATATTTATATTTCAGGTCTTTGCATTTCATGTTTATATTCAAGCCTTGCATATCATATTTATGTTTCCATTGCCATCACCTTATAATATCAAGATTAAAATGAAGCTTGCAATTGCACATTTAAGTTTATGCCATCACCTAAATAATCTAGAGCTCAAGACTTACCCCTTTCAACTTACATGAGAATTTCGGTCCCATAGGCATTTGTACATATAAAAAGGTTTTTTTTTCAAAGGAATGAGGTTTTAAGGTTTGGGAGTATTAGTATCTTAAGGATTCAAAGTTTGTATCTTGCAATTTTCCTTGAGAAATATGTTGGTTCCCAAAGTGTTAAAAAGGGATTTACATAACCAAAAAGCTTTTATTGAGATCTCTGATTTTGCTACTAATCCTAGAGTATTTGATTATATTTCCAAGAGATAAATTACCTTTACGAATGTTCCATGACTTAGAATTAATTTTGAGAAAGACTAGTTACTAGAAATGCCTTACTTTGTAACTTTGAATGCTTCTTGAAAGTTAAATTTTGAATCCTGTTCTAGCATTTCCAGACCTAATATGTGTTGTTTGGAGTGGTTTAAATGTGTAAAAATTATTATTAATTATTGTGATAATCATTATTGACACCTTAGGAAAAATTAGTAACTAAAAAGGATAAAAAATGTGGTTTCTAAAGCTTTCAAAAATTGAAATTATAGATTCTATTCCAGCATGAATTTAATTGGTAAAAAAGTGTTTTGCCATGTGTAAATGTGATAGAACCCATAATAATGGTTTAGGAATTAATTCTCACATCTTAGGAAAAGTTGGTAATGAAAAAGGGTCAAAAACGTAACTTCTAGAACACCGAAATTACTCAATTTTCAATTCTACCCAAATGTATCCAGCATGGTGTAATGATGTTCTTGAGGTCATTAATTAGTGGAAGTAATTGGAATTAATCCCTTAGATGCATAAAAGAATAAATACAAAAGTTAGGTCTAGCTAATTTAGAGGTTTAACCGTCTAAAGGATAATGAAAGTGCTTATTTTATGAGATGAGGGGTTTATGATATAAATGAGAATTTATGTGATGATAATGTTGCATACTTGGCCATCCATTTATATGATTTATTGTGGCATGTTATGACTACACTTGGAATATTTGAGGTGCACATGATAAGTGAAATGCAAGCATGTGATATTATATGATATGATTGTGCCCTTGCATCTCAAAACAACATGCTAAGTTAAGGTGACATAAAGCACATGGAAATGATCCTCTAGACTCCCCGAATTAAAGGTTATGAGAGGTGATCCAAGTAAGTTACATATTCATAATAAGAAATGTGAGGAAATGATGTTTTTCTCCCCCTCTATTACTCCATGTTAAATCTAGCGATGGCTAGTTAGGTTGAGCTCATCCTAGGCAATCGGTATGTCGGTTGGTTTTGGTAGTAATTGTAAAAATCGCTAGCTCTGGCATGTTGGTTCGTTTTGGTGATGACATAAGAGGGTGGAATTAATAAGAAAGAAATGTGAGAATTCATGCATGAGAAAGTAAAATTACCATGGGTTCTCCTACCTTCCCATGCATGTTACATGATGTGTAACTCATAGCATTGCCCTATCATGCATCCATTTACTTGCCACTGTTTTAGTTCTTTAGCTTATCTCATGTTTATGTGCTTAGCCTTACCATGTGCTTGAACTTACACATTGTTGATTTATGCATTACGGTAATGCCATACATACATGAGATATCTGTTGCATTCATGCATTAAGATTCATGCTAAAATATACGGGTCTCAGTTAATGATATTTGAAAACTTAACAAATGAACTTTATTTTTGCCCACTACTTTCATAATTAAACCCCAGGTTCCCGAGAATGATGATGATGACACGTGTATGGAGAGGGAAACCCTACTGAGATTCTTGTATAAGTTTCTCACTCCCTTTATCTTTCTTTTCAATCTTCGTCTTCAGACAAGGTTAACGACGACGTCCGTGGACCACCCTGAGGTGCTGGCATAGAAGTTGCACGATGGTTGAGATCAGAGTGGCACAGCAGAAGCGGGGATATAGTCCTTCATTTTCACAACCTTAAGAGTTACTTCGCCTTCGTACAAGTTCGTAACTTAGTTGCGAAGGGTTTAGCTACATCATAGTTATGTTTAGTTTTGAATTGTTGTATGCTCAACCTCTACAGGTGGGCTCAGTATATTTGATGTGTTATTATTGTTATAGTATGGTTGTGGATTATTCCTATAACATCGCTATTATTAATATTTGTCTTGATACTTGAAGTTATGTTAAGGTATGACGATGTGCTCAGTTATACTAGACTCTGTTGTGTTCTGTACGTATGATATATGATGAATAGTTATACGCTATAATTTATACGTGAACAGCTCATAGTTTGGTCTTTAAAAAAAAAATGGGTCGTATTTTCCATAGACATATTTTCAAAAGCCTTAAAATTAAGTAAAATTCTGAGACGAAGGAGTAACAATTAACGATTAACCATAATACGTCCTAGGCTTATAATGTTGAAAGTTAGGGTGTTACAGCCCTTGTATCTAATTGACACAAAATTAATTCCCGACTGGACCCAGACCCTACCCGGGAGTTTGAAATATTGTTTTTATGGATTGCTTAATGTCTACTTTATCCTGGGTGGTGTAACACCCCGATTTTTCTGTCCGAGGGAAATGACCAAAATGCCCCTGAGGTCATTTCCCGACCCGAATGCGAGGGTAACCAACTCGGTCATCCTCGAAGGGTCAACTCAATGTTTGAAGGGGATTGAATGGCCTTTGAATGCTTCCGAAAGCAAAAATCTCGTTTTCCGTAGTTTCTGGTCAAAATGACCAAAATACCCCTATAGCGTTTTACGCGGGTAAAGGTGCCGTTTGAGCCCGGAACTTTCCCCAGAGGTTTAAAAACATGTTTTCATGTGTCTAGAGGTCTCTATTCAAGTCCCGGTGGCCCCGGGCAGTTTTAGTGCAAAATTACGATTTTGCCCCTAGAATAGTGTTTTTGAGCTTAATGACGTAATTAAGCAAACCTAAGCAATATTAGGCTCTAAACGAAGATTAATTAATTTCCCTAATTAATCTAGAATCAAAATAATTTATTAAAGTTAATTAGAACCTAAAATTGCTTAGATTAAACTTAAATCCCTTTTTAGAACTCAAGACTCCTAGTCTTGGAATCTTGAATAGTGTTTTTCTCTCCAATTCCTTAAATCAAGGAAATGTGTCTAGAGTTGTTTAGACTCTAAATTGAGGATTTAACTCACTAATGGTGCAAGACCACTCCTTAATTATGTCTAGACCACCTTAATTATCCATTTCCCTTGCCTAAATATTTTCTTACAAATTCCTAATCTTAAGCATAATCAAAGATACACCTAAACACAACTCTAAACCACAATTAAAATGCAAGAAACTCTCCTCCCTTGGCTGATGCATTTCGGCCAGCACACTCCTCTTTGGCCACATGTTTAATTATTTTCTCACTCAAAGAACCATGCTTGAGGCCATACCTTGAACCATACCTCACCATACTTTGAGCCATACCTCACCATGCCTCAAGAACACATTATCTCACCTCATGGAACTCATGGGATGCCCTCCAATCTGCACCCTCATGGCCGAAACCTCTTCACTCATTCACACCCTCCATTTGTTTCATTGCTCTATAAATAGAATGCCTTGAGGAGCTTGCACCACTTTTAGATCATTTGCTAAGTTTAGGAACACTCAAAGCTTTTCTTTTCTCTCAAAGTTCTTGTGTTCTTCAAGTTCTTGGAGTTCTTCACCATCTTCATCTTCTTCTTCCATCTTCAAGTTCATCACACCAAGTAGGGATTTTCTTTCATGTATTCTTTTCTTCAAAGTTCTTGTTTCAAGCTTGATGTTCATAGTTTCTCTTGTTTCTTTTTAGAACTTCATTTCCACTCCTTTTTCCTTTTCATTTTCGGCCATAGGCCTTGGAGAACAAAGGAATGAGAGCTTGATGATGAGAGTTTCATGATGATGTTCATCACTTGAAACAAACTCTAGAGCTTGATCTTTGTTCTTGAGCAAAAATGTTTTTAGTTTTTCCTTTCTTGAACTCTTGAGAACTTTAGCTTTGATGATATTTTAAAATGGCTCTATGAACTCAATGATGAGGACTCATGATGTTGGTGTTAATATATCATCAAGATCATGAACTCTAGAGTTCTAAAATGTTCCTTTTTCTTATTGATGATTTCGGCCATTCCCTTAAATTTTGCTTGGCTTCATGGTTTGATTTCCTAAAAATATTATGTTGAGTTTTAAGAACTCTAAGCTTGACTTTACCTTGTTTAATGAGTTTGGGTTGAGGTTTAAGTTCCTTTAAGGTCTTGTTAAGAGCTCTAGAAAGATAAAATGAACTTGCATAATTTATTTTATGCTTGCATTCATATTTACATTCTTGCTATGCATCTTTACTTTCTAGCTATCACCTAAGAACATAAAGATTAAAATGGAACTTGTATCATCACTTAATTTAATTCTCGAAGCCTTTCTATTTCGGCCTTAAAGTCGATTGTTGTTGGGCCTAGAGCACTAAAATAAAGAATTGAACTTGCATTATCACCTAATTAATTTCTCGAATGCCTTTCTATTTCGGCCTTAAAGTCGATTGTTGTTGGGCCAAGAGCACTAAAATGAAGAATTGAATCTTGCATATTTACTTTCAAGCTTGCACGTTTAAGTTTATGCCTCGCATATTTACTTTCAAGCTTGCACGTTTAAGTTTATGCCTTGCATACTTAATTTATGTCATCACATTATTTTGTAAAAAAGATTAAAAAATGAAAAGCATGAGCATGTTTATTTTATGTCGTAACTTAAGAACCTAGAGCTCAAAGACTTGCCCATTTCATTCCAAGTTAAAGTTTAATGTGAAACCATTCTTTGAATGCATATTTTCGGCCAAGTAGTGATGATGGACTTTCAATGAGTTTTCATCTAACTACAAGGACCAATAGTCTATGTTCTAAGTTTTCCTTAAAGCTTTACAAACCGTTTCAAGGTTATGTTGTCATGAGATATGACTTTACTCCCTTTTAGGAGATGAAATATATTTTGGTCATTGACCTAAGGCTTCTCTTAGCCTTTTGATGAATTAAAATGATTTGCAAAGAGTTTTTAGAAATTCTAAATTGATTCCAAGAGAAACTAGTTAACTTACGTACCTAGAAATGTCAATGTAACTCTCTCATTTAAGTTAAATATTTTCGGTTCTGATATGATGAGTGTGATGCTGTATGATGATGTTTTGATGTGTTGGAATGTGTGAAAATATCATGTGATGATGTAGAAGCGATCCTATGCATGATAGGTAAGAAACTAGCTAACTAGAAATACCGTAAAGCTAGAATTTAACATAGTTTTGACCCATTTGTTTATGGAACTAATCCAAACTGTTTTAATGGGAACATAATCAGACTTAGATTGTTTAGACATGAAAAACTTGGTATCATTTGAATTAGAATTGAATTCTAGCACCTATAGGGAAACTAGTAACTAGAAAACCGTAAAAATGCAATGTAGAACTCTTGGAACATTTATTTTTCTGGATGCTGTGCAGCACCCTTACAACATGATAAACATGATTAATAATTAGTCTTTAAGCATGGGAATGCCTCATAATTGATTTAGATTTAATCCATAGCGCCTTAGGCGAAGACGGAACCAAGAAAGGGTCTAAAACGTAAGTTCTAGAACCCCGTGATCACAAGCTAAGAATTCTACCCTATGCTTTTCAGATTTAAATGTAGATATGAGGATTATGAGTGATGTTTAATTATGAGCCCTTAGGTGCATAAAATATGAGCGACGGATGTTAGAGAACCAAATCTCATGATTAAGACCCGTAAGGGTCAAAGCATAAGCTACCATAAGGATAAACGGCTGAATGTTCCATGATGATGTATGTTATGTAAATGATGATGATGTTATTCATATGATGAATTCATGAGGATATATGTTTATGTGGCATAAAGCAAATTTGGAAGGAATTCGGTGTAATGCCATCGTGCCGCCGAATTCCTAACAAATTTGGGGACTTAAAGAGATTTTGAAAATTAAGGTACTAAGATGGGTTCTAGGATGACACCGGTTCGGCCGAGCACCTCCATAGAACTCATGTGACATCGGTACCATTTTATACTCTTAGGTGACACCGGTTCAGCCAAGCACCCCTAAGAGAATTGCCCCCTAACCCGTACTCAGATAGTCAAGATTTATGATTTATGATACGCTTATCGTTAAGTGGTAAGTAAGAACTAGTGACGACTAGTTAAGGTATGAGCTCATAACCTAGATGTATGACACGCTCGGGTGACACGGGTTCGGCCGAGCAACCCCAGTTCGATTGTCTTTTAGGGTGGCCCATGAGGAAGAGAAGTTTCATGATTATGATTATGTCACTAAGTTTTGTCCCATATGAATGTTACTATTGCCACTTTATGCCACCAAGTATGATGATGCTTGATGTTATGTTTTATGTATGTGCATTAGGTAGTGCCATGCATACATTTTCTATTATGTTGCATTCATGACATTAAGATCATCCTAAAATGAATGGACCTTGGCTAAAATATATTTTAAAGTTTAAAATGAACTTAATACATGCTCAGTCATTTTGTATAAATAAACCCAAGGTTCCTGAGGACGTAGATGATGACACCTAGGTAGTAGGAGGCCCTACTGAGATTCTTTAGCAAGATTCTCACTCCCTCTATCTCTTCCTTTCCGTCACGTCTTCAGATGGCGACGTTCGTAGTGTTCGTGGACACACCGACATGGGAGGTGCACCATGACCCGGACCACGGGTCATTCCATTTTGTGGGTCGATGCACGGTTAGAGTATTCATGTTCATGGGTCGACCCTTCACTCCCCCTGTACATTCCCATCGTTTCTCCCCCGTCTCACCTTTTGGCGATGACCTGCTGTTTGAGCGCGCACGTCCCCTAGAAGAGAGGCTTCGCCATACCCCATCATCCACGTCCGCCGCTCGAGACTACCCCCAGTATGTGCCCCGCTGCCCGTCGTCTTTTTCGGAGACGGATCCTTCCGAGGATTCGGCAACCCAGGCACCCTCTGAGGGATCTTCCCCCACCATACCCATGGACCTTGGGGAGGATAGTGAGCCTTCCGTAACTCAGCCGAGGCTTGCACGACGACCAGAGATGAGGCCACGCCGTGGAGGTCACACTCGATCCCCGTTCCGCCTCTTCACGTCCGAGGAGCTCGCCCAGTTTCCCGGATATTTGCCTCGTTCGTGAGATGGACACCAGTAGGAGGTGACGATCATCCGATGGAGTACCCGGTTAGAGTACACACCACCTAGATGAGGGATAAACCTTCTTTGTTTAGAGGTTTCCCATTAGATGCACTCGGGTAGGGGAGTAGATTATGTTTATGTTTTATGTTGTATTTTCTTTTATGTATTTCCCTTGTACTAAATTAAGTCCCACACTTATAAGTGGGCAAGTTATATATATAAGAGATATTATTCAGTGTTGTTCATGTTGTGCCTTATGTTATGATGCTGTGAGACAATTGTTTTACCTTACATGGTTTACCGCTTATCGCATCACGCGGCTCTCACTTTTTATTTCAAAAAAAAATTTACCCGTATTTTCCGCTAAGTATTTCTAAGTAAAATTAAGAACTATGAAGTAACAGACTAATGTTTAACCTAAGTATATTCTAGAGTATTGGGTTAAAAATTAGGATGTTACAGGTGGTCCCGGGAGATTTTGTGAAAAATTACCATTTTGCCCCTAATTAAGGGCATAATGAGCTTAATTACATAATTAACGAAACCTAAGCAATATTAGGCTCTAATTAAAGAGTAATTAATTTTAATAATTAATCTCAAGTTAAAATAATTAATTGAGGTTAATTAGGGCCTAAGATTGCTTAAAGAAACTCAAAAGCCTTTTCTTAATTCAAGAATTAGTGTCATGTCAATTTGGAATAGTATTTTCTCTGTTCAATTCCTTAAATCATGGGAATAGTCATGTAATAAGATTCCTTGCTAATAAAGGTGGATTTGCACTAATTGTGCAACAACACTCTTTAGTTTTGTCTTGAGTAACCTTAATTACTCACTTTCTCACCTAAACACTTAATTACAACTCCTAATCCATGACCTAATCAAATCAACTTCTAAGCACACTCATAAACCAACGTTTAAATGAGATATTCCTCCCCCATTTTCCTCTTAATATGGCCGGCCATTCCCCCTCCATTTTCCTCCATCATATGTTGAAATTCAATTAAAATATACACTCAAAGAACCATACCTTGAGCCATACTTAGCCATACCTTAAACCATGCCTACACCATACCATGAAAAGAGATATTTTCTCTTCCTTTCCCTCCCAAAGGCCGCCAGCCATTCCTCCCCTCATGCCCCCATATGTTTTATTTTTCTATAAATAGGTACCAAAGGAATGCTTGCGAGAACCTTTGAGCACTCTTGCAACCTCAAGCTTTCTTCCTTTGATCTCCAAGAATCCTTCTTTTCTTCTTCTTCATTCTTCCAAAGAGCCACCACCCTCCACCACTTCTCAACCCCAAACCACCACATAACCACCATAGATTTTTCTCTAAACATCTAACCTTTCCACTTCCAAGATCAAAACTCAAGAACACCTCCTCCTTCCTTTTCTTTCTCACTTGGCCAATTCATCTTGGCCTAAGGGAAAACCTTTCTTTTCATTTCCTTTCCAAGACCAAGCTCTTCTTTTTTCAAAGAAAAATACCTTTGGTAGGGAGTTATTTCAAGTTTTCATTCTTTTCTTTGTATTTTTCTTGGGTTGAAATGTTGAAATGATAGTTCTCTCCTTCTCCTTCTCTTATTCGGTTCTTTCCTTTCCTTTCCTTTCTTTTCTTTTTGCCCTTGATAGCCTTGTTATTGGAAAAATCATGGCTTGATAAAGATGGGTCTTAAGTGATGGTTGTAAAACCTCATATGATAGACTATTGAGAGCCCAAAGTCTTGCTTCCTTTTTGATTTTTATATTATGCAAAAATGGATTTATATGTTTAAGATACCACATAATGATTTCCTAAAAGTTCAAGACTTACCCTTTTCAACCTTAAAGTTGACTGGTGTTTTAAAGTGATTATTCTAGATAGGAGTCTTGAGCATAAAACTTAAAAGGAATCAATGGACATTCTTTCAAAGCTTGAGGTTGATCGGTGTTGTAGAGTTATCACTCTAAATAGGAGTCTTGAGCCTAGAACCTCAAGAAATAATAAAAGGAAATGCATTCATGTTTATATTTCAAGTCTTTGCATTTCATATTTACATTCAAGTCTTGCACCTCATATTTATTTCCAAGTTGTCACCTAAAACTTGAAGATAAGAAATAAACTTGCATTCCATATTTATATTTCTTGTCTAGCTGTTTATATTTCAAGCCATTACCTAAACTCAAAGATTAAAAATGAACTTTCATTATCATGTTTATATTTCCATTGTCATCACCTTATTATGTCAAGATTAAAATGAGACTTGCATTTGCATATTTAAATTTATGCCTTCACCTAAATAATTTGGTGCTTAAGACTTACCCCTTTCAGCTTACATGAGGATTTTGGGCCCATGAAGCATCTATCCTTATAAATGAGATTTGGTTCTTTGAGAAAATAAGAAATGATACATTGTTGTCTTGGAAAAAAATGAAGTTTGTGTCGTATAACTTTTCCTTGAAACATAAGCTTATTCTTAAAGTGTTAAAGCTTAGTTCATACGACCGAAAATTATCTGAGCTCTCGACCTTTGCTATTAAACCAAGGGTATTATTTGTGTTTCTATAAGGGTAAAGTTAATTATAAGTGTATCTCTTGATCTAAAATTAATTTAAAAAGACTAGTTACTAGAAATGCCTATTTTGTGTTCTTGCATGCTCTTAGGAAATTAAATTTTAGTTCTATTCCAAACTTTCTAGACTTGATATATGTTGTATGGAATGTGTTTATCTTGAGAAGATTGTTACTAATAGATGGGGTAAATAATTTTAGTAATTAAGTATTAATAACTAAAAAGAACCCAAAATGTGAATTCTAGAACTCCTTAAGACAAATAATATGTTTTATGTAACACCCTAAATATTAGTTAAAAATTAATTTGAGCTTTATTAGTCGTGATTTCAAAAATTTGATAGTTTTAACAATGATGAGAATGGTCCAACAGTTTTGTAAAAAAAAAAATGTGAATAGTAACTTGCGAGCCCCGCAAGCTCTCCAGGACAGCAGAAACCCTAGAATTGGGCCACAGAGATGTCCAAAATTGGGAAATTATAAGATTAAGGTTAGAAATGAAGTTTTATACTTAGAATTAAATTTTGGGTAATATCTAATTACCCGAGTATGGTATTTAACCTGTTCGGTAAAATTTCAGTATACGATTTCTAACACCAAAAGATAGTTTAATCTTTGTAAAAGGATAATGTTTATCCTTTGGAGCCAAGTGTAAGGCTAGGATTCAATCTTGAATTACAAGATCAAATCCTAGCCATTAATCTTATTTTCTTGGTCAAAGAATATAGATTTTATATTAAGATAATGATTTAAACATAGTATAAGATAAATATAAACCACCTAACTTCATTATTTCTTCTCCCAAGTTCGGCTAGCTTTAGAAACTGCAAAAACTCCATTTCTTCTTCACATAAACCTTGCAAACTTGTTTCCAAACTCCAAACTCATAGCCTAGATTTGTTAAAGCCCCAAACTTCCTTCACTAAACTTGTTCTACACATCAATATCTACCATTCTAACCGATTGAAATTTCAATTCCTCACTTTGATATCTCATACTTCTCTGCCTAAGGAAGGGTTTGGTGTGGGTTTAGGAGCTTTGAAGTGGAAGGAATCAATCTTGGAGCACCTTGGAGCCAAGGATCCAAAAGACACCAAAAGTAGGGTTTTCTTTGGTCTTTTCTTTCCAATTTTATGTTGGACTTTTCTGATTGTGTTTAGTCCGAAATTTTTGGATATTGGTTGGTAATATGTTGATATTGATGTGTTAATTTTGGTGGAGTGTTTGGTGTTGTCAAAAAATCATTTTTATCTGGATTTTCGGTTTTCCTACTGGCAGTGATTGTTCATGAATTTTCTGAGGATATTGTGGGTGTTTTCAAGAGCTATAAAAATTATATGTTGAAGGTAACATCCTAGGATAGTTCCATGAATTTTCTTGAGCTCTGGTTTTGATTCCTAATGCCTTGATAAATTCAAGAACCGAAGTGGTAACTATGCTGCCTGAAACGTTGAATCTGAAGCTGTGAACTTGTGAAATTTTATTAACCTAGCAAATGATCGAATTATTAGCTGAAATTTTTACAAGATGTTGAGGACATATTGAGGTCCAACTCTAAATTTTTGTACAAAGTTCTGGGTTCATTTTATTGGGTAGAAAAATTGAGACTTCTGGCTATTGGCTAAGAGTGTGTAGTTTCTGACCTCTGAAATTGTGAGATTTTATTAATATAGTTAGAGACCTTTTTATGCTCTGAAATTTTTATGGAACTTTATGGACACATTAAAGTGTCTTAGATAATTTTTATAGCCTCCGATTTGATGGTTTGAATTCGATATTAAATTGTCTTACTCGAGTGAAAAATCTACCAATGTGCTAAAATTGTGATAATGCCCTGAATTAGTGACCTAATGGCAATTGGTTCAAGTTTGATGTGTATGAATGCATGCCCTGGACTTCCAAGATTATTTTATGAGGAATGAATGAAAGATATATATAGGTTTGAAGTATTATGAGATCCGAGAATTATGTTCACTCATATAGAAATGTTATGCATGTATATGTGAGCTTGAGGATGATGTATGTGCTAAGTGAAAAATGAAGTCCCTTTTAGTATAAAAAGGGCAAGAAGAGGTCCCCAATAGGGTACGAAAAGGTCCGCAGTAGGGCACGAAGAGGTCCCCATTAGGGCACGGAAAAGTCCCCTTTATTATGTCAAAGGCATGAAAAGATCATCGAAATTGCCATTTGTACATGTATGTTTTGTTAAATTATTGGTCTTGAAGGAATTTCTACGATCCTGAATGCCATGAAATGCATGTTTTAAGTGATTGAATAATAAAAGAAACCCACTTCGGAAAGGTGATTTTAGAACTTTAAAATGAACATTTGATATATATATATATATATATATATATATATATATATATATATTGCATGCTTACACTTTCTTAATAAACCGAAATGGTTGGGATGATGACGATGACATTATGATTGTGTAATTACGGAGTTGCCCTACTGAGAATTTTAGAATTCTCACCCCTATATGTTTGTGTTCCCGTATCGTCTCCAGGTTGATCCCGAGAACAAGGAGGCTACTTTATGAAAGAAAATCAGATTTGTAGTAGTTTACTATTGAAGTTTGTACAGACTGTACTTAGTCATATGTTTATGTCTGTATTTATAATAGAGACCGGATGTGTATTAAAGCTCATAGAAGAGCTTCCTTTTGTACTCAACCTTATAATCAATAAATGTTTGTTTCTTAGTCATATATGTTAATAGAACTACGATTTAGTTACTTCACAATTCAATCGAACTTGCTATAGATATTTAAAAATGGTCCATTAATTTATAAGTAACAACTTATCGAGTATGATGTTATGACATAAAAATCATGTCGTACTTAGGAGGATGTTACATCATGTAATGCCCGGGGATTGCGAAGTTGGGGAGTGATCATCGGTGCAAGGAGGCATGGACAAGGAGCGGCTCTTGGCAAGCTTCGAAAGCGGAGGGGTACATGAATAAACTGATTACACACCTGAATGAGAGGGATCCTGAAGACTGTGTAGGTATGGGACTATATAGTTAAGGAGGGCTTATATGAATTGATTTGTACTACCTACACCAACAAGATGCATCTTCTTTTCGGTAGCCCAAGCTGAAAGAACTCCATATTAAGTGTGCTTGACTTGGAGAAATTTTGGGATGGGTGACCTCTTGGGAAGTTTTCCTAGGAAGCGTGTGAGTAAGGGCAAAGCATGCTGAAAAGACCCGTGTTGGTTTGTGGGGACAGTCGTTAATCCACAAAGCAGCAGGGGATGTTACAAATGGTATCAGAGCCTGCATCTCTCCCAGTACGATGTGGTTCGGGGACAAACCAAGTGGAAGCTGGTAGGCATGTAATGCCCGGGGATTGCGAAGTGGGGGAGTGATCGCCGGTGCAAGGAAGCACGGACAAGGAGCGGCTCCTGGTAGGCTTCAAAAGCGGAGGGGTACATGAATGAACTGATTACACACCCGAATGAGAGGGATCTTGAAGACTTTGTAGGTATGGGACTATATAGTTAAGGAGGGCTTATATGAATTTATTGTACTACTTATACCAACAAGATGCATCTTCTTTTCGGTAGCCCAAACTGAAAGAACTCCACAGTTAAGTGTGCTTGACTTGGAGAAATTTTGGGATGGATGACCTCCTAGGAAGTTTTCCTATGAAGCATGTGAGTGAGGGCAAAGCATGCTGAAAAGACCCATGTTGGTTTGTGGGGACAGTCGTTAATCCACAAAGCAGCAACGGATGTTACATTTTATGTCTAGCATGTGATATTTAAAGTAAGAATGATGTTTAACACTTAGTAAATGGATAGGAAACACAATTGGTTTAGGAATTAATTCTAGCATCATAGCAAAAGTCGGTAATGAAAAAGGATAAAAAACATAACTTATAGAATACCGAAATGGTTCATTTTCTTTTCTATTTCAAATCTGCCCAGATTTGTTTAGAGATGTCCTTGAGGTTAATAATTAGTGAGAATCATTGGAATTGATCCCCTAGATGTATAAAAGAATAAATGCAAAAGATAAGTCTACCCGATTTAGAGATTTTACCAATTAAGAAGTTAAAAAGAATGCTTGTCTTATGAGATGTTAAGATTGATGTATTGGTTATGTGTGCATGATGCAAATCCTCAACGCTGAAGAGACCACGACATCACAAAACCGCATGGAAGGTAAGTGTAAAATGCATGGTAGAACCTTAATTGTACTGTTTGACTCTGGCTCGACCCATTCGTTCATATCCCATTCTTGTGTTGATTCCTTAAATTTACATGTGTCAGAAATTCCCTTTGATCTCACTGTTTCTACCCCTACTAGAAAACCTATTAGGCTGTGTAGATGTTGCCTAAACTATAGTTTTATTGTTGAGAATAGATCTTTTGTCTTAGATTTTTTTTTTTACTTACCTATGCAAGGCCTAGATATAATCCTTGGCTTGGATTGGCTTTATGCTAACTGTGTGATGTTAAATTGTTATGAGAAGTCCATTGTTTTCCTTCCATCCCTAGTGAACCTATAAAACCTCTAAGCTTGTATATAAATACTGTAGAAATAAATTGTAGTAAGGGAGAGAATAAGGGTTACATTCTCTTAGTCGCTAGTGATATAGACTTTGAGCAGAACTTTGATAAGATACCTGTTGTGAGGAACTATCCCAAAGCATTCCCGGATGAGATACCTGAGTTCCCCCCAGTAAGAGAAGTAGAATTCTCTATTGATTTGATTCCCGAAACCGGACCTATATCCATAGCACCATATAGGATGTCACCCCTGGAACTAACCGAGTTAAAAACCCAATTGGAAGAGCTTTTAGAGAAAAAGTTTGTGAGACCTAGTGCATCACCGTGGGGAGCCCTAGTTTTGTTTGTCAAAAAGAAGGACGGGAGTATGAGGCTGTGCATTGATTATAGGCAGTTAAACCAAATGACAGTGAAAAACAAGTACCATTTTCCTAGGATTGATGATTTGATAGATCAATTAAGAGGAGTAATAGTGTTTTCTAAGATTGATTTGAGGTTAGGATACCACCAGATTAGAGTGAAAAATGAGGACATACCCAAGACTGCTTTTAGAACTCGATATGGACACTTTGAGTTCACAGTTATGTCCTTTGGACTGACGAATGGTCTAGCTATGTTCATTGACTACATGAATAGGATCTTTAGACCCTATTAAAACCAATTTGTGGTTGTCTTTATAGATGATATACTCATTTACTCTAAGACCCACGAGGAGCATGAACATTATTTAAAGATAGTTCTAGAGATCCTAAAAGAAAAGAAACTATATGCCAAGCTATCTATGTGTGAATTTTGGTTGGAAGAAGTAAAGTTTTTAGGGCATGTAGTGTCGAAAGGAGGTATTGCTGTTGGCCCTAGTAAGGTGGAGGCTGTGATGAACCGGGAGAGACCTACCACGGTAATGAAGGTTCGAAACTTTTTGGGTTTGGTAGGATATTGCCGTAGGTTTATTAAAGGATTTTTCGAGATTTCTTTACCCTTAACCAAACTTACTAAGAAGAATGTCTCTTTTACTTGGACTCTAGAGTGTGAAAAGAGCTTCCAAGAGTCAAAGCAGAAGTTAACCTCAACCTTAGTTTTAGCATTGCCTGACCCCCAATATACCTTTTAAGGTGTATTGTGATGCTTCCAGTAAAGGATTGGGTTATGTATTGATGCAAAATAGACAAGTGGTGGCCTATGCGTCTAGACAACTCAAGCCCCTCGAGGCAAACTACCCCACCCATGACCTAGAGTTAGCCATCGTAGTGTTCGCTTTAAAGGTGTAGAGACACCATTTGTATGGAGTAAGGTTCAAGATGTTCTCCGACCATAAGAGTTTAAAATACCTTTTTAATCAGAAGGA
The DNA here is from genome assembly GCA_031216125.1 of Dalbergia cochinchinensis. Lineage (NCBI taxonomy): Eukaryota > Viridiplantae > Streptophyta > Magnoliopsida > Fabales > Fabaceae > Dalbergia > Dalbergia cochinchinensis. Next base: position 31,246,474 of record CM062372.1, read on the forward strand.
GATAAACACAAGGCAAAGAAGGTGGATGGAGTTTCTAAAAGACTATGATTTTGGGCTAAACTACCACCCCGGCAAGGCCAATGTAGTGGCCGATCCTTAAGTAGGAAATCGTTGCACCTATCCCATATGATGGTTAAGGAGGTAAAGCTGATAAAAAAGTTTAGAGACCTAAACCTAGAAATGACCATGACTACTAAGAGCATAAAGGCGTGCCATCTTAGTGTAACGAGTGACCTTATGAGAAGGATCACTCAACCCTAACAAGAGAATTAGGAGTTTTGGGAAACTCTAGAGGCGGTACGAAACGGAAAGATAATAGGTTTTGCATAAGATGACGAAGGCGTGTAAAGGTTTAAAGGCCAGATCTGTATGTCAGCAAGTGGGGACCTTCGAAAGGAGATTCTGAAAGAAGCCCACAAAGCCGATTTTACCATTCACCCTGGTACCACCAAGATGTATCAGGACTTGAAGAAGATGTTCTAGTGGCCTGGGTTGAAAAAAAATGTGAATGCATAGGTAAGTAAGTGCTTAGACTGTCAAAAGGTGAAGATTGAGCACCAAAAACCCGCTACAATGCTGCAACCCCTATTAATACCAGAATGGAAATGGGATAGTATCTCCATGGATTTTGTAATTGGGCTACCAAGGACCTAAGCTAGTCATGATGTCATATGGGTAATAGTGGATTGGCTAACCAAGTCAGCTTAATTTTTACCTATCAAGGTAACTTACTCCTTGGATAGGCTAGCTCAATTATATATTCAAGAAATTGTAAGATTACATGGGGTACCGACGATGATAATCTCGGACCGAGATCCGCGGTTTACGTCATGGTTTTGGGGAGCCTTTCAGAAGGCGTTTAGTTCAATGCTGTGTCTAAGCACGACTTACCACCTTCAAATGGATGGACAGTCCGAGAGGACCATCCAGACGTTGTAAGATATGCTAAGGGCATGTCTATTGGACCAAAGAGGGAGCTGGGACAAATACTTGCCGTTGATTGAATTTGCATATAACAACAGTTATCATGCAAGTATGGGCATGGCACCATATGAGGCCCTGTATGGACAAAAATGCGAATCACCTCTATGCTGGTATGAACCTGGAAAGTAGAGTGTGTTGGGACCCGATATCATAAGGAAAACGACAAAACAAATCAAGAGAATTAGGGATAGAATTCTCACTGCTCAAAGCCAACAGAAAAGCTATGTGGACAAATGGCAAAAGCCGCCAGAATTTCAGGAGAGGGAACATGTATTTCTTAGAATTACCCCTACCACAGGCATAGGTCGAGCCATGAGAGTCAAAAAATTGAGCCCCAGATTCCTTGGTTCGTTTCAGATCGTTAACCTAGTCAGAACTGTAGCATACTGTATAGCCCTACCTCCCAATCTATCCAACCTCCACCATGTTTTCCATGTTTCCCAATTGAGAAAATATGAGTCTGACCCGAGTCATGTATTAGAGTCAGAGCATGTACAATTAAGAAAAGACCTGACATTTAACCTACCACCTATGAGAATCGTAGACAAATAAGTCAAGCAATTGAGGAATAAGACTATACCTTTGGTTAAAGTAGCTTGGGGACAGGGAAGAACAGAGGAGTTTACCTAGGAGTTAGAGTTAGATATGAGGACGCAATATCCCAAGCTTTTCTTAGGTAACGAATTTCAAGCGCGAAATTCGTTTTAAGGAGGGGAGTAATGTAACACCGCAATTTTTCCCATGCACAAATGACCAAAATGCCCATGAGGTCATTTTACTGGGAAAATAAGGATCGCCGGTATCGGCCATCCGTAAAGGGTCGTTTTAATGTTGAATGGGGATTGTGTGTGATTGCAAGTGTTATATGTGTTAATAGAGTAGAAGAATCTCATTTTTGAGTTTTTGTGTGCAAAATTACCAAAACGCCCTTGTGTCTAATTGACACGAAATTAATTCCCGACTGGACCCGGACCCTGCCCAAGAGTTTGAAATGTTGTTTTGAGGATTGTTTAATGTCTGATTAAGCCTAGGTGGTCCTGAGGAGTTTTTGTGAAAAATTATCATTTTGCCCCTGATTAAGGGCATAATGAGCTTAAATTACATAATTAACGAAACCTAAGTAATACTAGGTTCTAATTAAAGAGTAATTAATTTTAATAATTAATCTAGAGTCAAAATAATTAATTGAGGCTAATTAGAGCCTAAGATTGCTTAAAGAAAATCAAAACCCTTTTCTTAATTCAAGAATTAGTGTCATGTCAATTTGGAATAGTATTTTCTCTATTCAACTCCTTAAATCATGGGAATGGTCATGTAATGAGATTCCTTGCTAATAAAGGTGGATCTGCACTAATTGTGCAACAACACTCTTTAATCTTGTCTTGAGTAACCTTAATTACCCACTTTCTCATCTAAACACTTAATTACAACTCCTAATCCATGACCTAATCAAATCAACTTCTAAGCACACTCATAAACCAACATTTAAATGAGATATTTCTTCCCTATTTTCCTCTTAATATGGCTAGCCACTTCTCCTCTATTTTCATCCATCACATGTTGAAATTCAATTAGAATATACACTCAAAGAACCATACCTTGAGCCATACTTAGCTATACCTTAAACAATGCCTACACCATACCATGAAAAGAGATATTTTCTCTTCCTTTCCCTCCTAAAGGCCGCTGGCAACTCTTCCCCCTCATGGCCCCATATGTTTCATTTTTCTACAAATAGGTACCAAAGGAATGCTTGTGAGAACCTTTGAGCACTTTTGCAACTTCAAGCTTTCTTCCTTTGATCTCCAAGAATCCTTCTCTTCTTCTTCTTTATTCTTCCAAAGAGCCACCACCCTCCACTACTTCTTAACCCCAAACCACCACATAACTACCATAGATCTTCCTCTAAACACCTAACCTTTCTACTTCCAAGATCAAAACTCAATAACACCTCCTCCTTCCTTTTCTTTCTCACTTGGCCAAATCCACCTTGGCCCTAAGGAAGACCTTTCTTTTCATTTCCTTTCCAAGACCAAGCTCTTCTCTTTTCAAAGAAAAATACCTTTGGTAGGGAGTTATTTCAAGTTTTCATTCTTTTCTTTGTATCTTTCTTAGATTGAAATGTTGAAATGATAGTTCTCTCCTTCTCCTTCTCTTTTTCGATTCTTTCCTTTCCTTTCCTTTCCTTTCTTTTCTTTTCAGCCTTGATGACCATGTTATTGGAAAAACCATGGCTTGATGAAGATGGATCTTAAGTGATGGTTACAAAACCTCATATGATAGACCATTAAGAGTCCAAAGTCTTGCTTCCTTTTCGATTTTTATATTAAGTAAAAATGGATTTATATGTTTAAGTTACCACATAATGATTTCCTAAAAGTTCAAGACTTACCCCTTTCAACCTTAAAGTTGATCACTGTTCTAGAGTGATTATTCTATATAGGAGTCTTGAGCATAAAACTTAAAAGGAATAAATAGACATTTTTCCAAACCTTGAGGTTGATCTGTGTTTTAGAGTTATCACTCTAAATAGGAGTCTTGAGCCTAGAACCTAAAGAAATAATAAAAGGAAATGCATTCATGTTTATATTTCAAGTCTTTGCATTTCATATTTACATTCAAGTCTTGCACCTCATATTTATTTCCAAGTTGTCACCTAAAACTTGAAGATAAGAAATGAACTTGTATTCCATATTTATATTTCTTGTCTAGCATGTTTATATTTCAAGCCATCACCTAAACTCAAAGATTAAAAATGAACTTGCATTATCATGTTTAATTTCGAGCCTTGCATATCATGTTTATATTTCCATTGCCATCACCTTATTATGCCAAGATTAAAATAAGACTTGCATTTGCATATTTAAATTTATGCCTTCACCTAAATAATCTAGTGCTCAAGACTTACACCTTTCAACTTACATGAGGATTTTGTGTAACGCTCCAATTTTTACTGTAATTTTTACTGTCATTAGAAATTACTCAATTACCGTAGGTAATTATTACATAAGATTTGAGGCCGAACAATCCTCAATAAAGGAATATAACGTTAGAAGAGAGGTTAGGAACGATTCATGCGAGAGTCGCAAATCCCGAATTTCAGTACGTATAAAATGACCAAAATGCCCCTGAAGTTATTTTACTCAGAAAATGAGGATCGTGGGCCCCACCTATTCTCAAGGGGATATTTTGAGGATAATAAGGGATTGTTTGTGTTATGTGTGTTAATAGAGCAGAAGGATCTCAATTTTGAGTTCCAACGCCCAAAATGACCAAAGCAGCCCCTATGGTGTTTTAACTCCGATGTGCGTGCCGACTGAGCCCGAACCTCACTAAAATGTTTTAAAATGTGTTTTTAAGCCATGATTAACCATTGGTTAAGCTCAGGTGGCCTCGGGCAGTTTTTAAGTGAAAGTACGATTTTGCCCCTGTTTTTGGGCAGTTTTGCAAATTTCGGGATTTTTGATTGGTATACCGAAACCTAAGCAATATTAGGCTCAAATTAAAGCTTATTAAATTCTAAATATTAATCTAGAGTCAAAATTATGTATTTAGATTGATTAGAACCCAAAATTGCTCAAAAACACCCAAATTGCTTACTAATTCACTTAAACCCTTAACCGTAAATTCTCTAAATTACATGAATATCTTGCCTACACCTAAATAATGCATGGAACACACAAATTTCACTTCTTTGGGCTGTAATGGACGAAATTATTGATGCCATTATGCAGCTGAATTATTGCCAAAAGTTGCACTAAAACAAAATGCCAAAATGTCACTATAAGAGACATAATTCCTTAATTTCATACAACTTTGTCTGAAATGATTTTTCCTCCCTTATTTCTCCTGCAAAATTCCGTCCACTACCTCATCATTTTGGCCAATTAGAAGCCTCAAAATCTTCTATAAATAGGCTTGCTTGAGTGGTCTTGGAATGCTTGGTTCATAACTAGTTTTTAGGAGCACCAAAACTTTCTTTCTTCCTCCTCTTTGGCTGAATTCTTTCTTCAATTTTTTCAAAGAGATTTTGTTTCATTTCACTTCAAGAAACCAAGTTCTCTTCCTCTTCTTCAACTCAGATCAGGTAGGGAGTAGTTTCTAAATTTATTTCTATGCTTTGAGGAGTTGTGTTTTTAGCTCAAAATGATGAAATTATGAACTTACCTTAGCTTTTCATTTTGGTTTTCCCTCTTCAATTTTTTCTTTAACCAATTCAACCATATGGCCTAGGTGGAACTAAGATGATGGCTTGATGATGAGGACCTTGAGCATGGGTTGTAAATCCATCACAAGTTAGGCCTCTAAAGCTTGAAAATTCCACTTGATGCAAAACTTTAAAGAATAATGCTTTATGATGCTAAAACAAAGATTTTTAGTTTAGAACTTGAAAGATGTATTTTCCTTTTATGTTTTATTTCTTGTTAAGATATGTATTGGGTTGAATTTATAATTCTTTTAAAGTCTTGAAGGAGCTCTAGTAAAGAAACAAAATGAATTTGCATCCATGATTAACTTCTATGTCATCACTAAATTTTGAAGAATGAATAAATGAACTTGCATTTCTCATGTTTAAATTCCAAGCTTGTATTTCATGTTTATGTTTCAAGTCATCACTTAATCTTTCAAGATAATTAAGAGGTTGCATCTCATATTTAATTTATGCTCTCACTATATTTTATAATGGCTAAAAGAATCAACGCATGACATGTTTATTTTATGCCATCACCTAAAGATCCTAGAGCTTAAAGACTTGCCCATGTATCACAAGCAAAGAAATATGATTATTGGAGTTAAAGAATTTATTCTTTAAAAAGTCTTGAGATTGGAGCTTAAAAAGATGTAATAATAATTCTCTTCTCCCTCTCTGGTCTGTGCGGACTACCGCAGCTCCGGTTTCTTAATATTCTCTTCTCCCTCTCTTTGGTCTGTGCGGATTACCGCCGCTCCAGTTTCTTGTATCATGTTTATATTTCAAGTTCTTGCATCATGTTTAATTTTCAAGTCATCACCTTAAATCTTAAAGATAAAGAAATGGAATTGCATATCATGTTTATAATTCCAAGCTATCACCTTATAAAGATAAGATTAAAATAAGGTTGCATAGCATGTTTATAATTCTAAGATGTCACCTAAATCTCTAAAGCTCAAGACTTACTCCTTTTATCTTAAGTGAGAATTTTAATTGTGAAGTGTAACACCCTAGTAATTAACCAGATACACCTAGGTTGAATCTGATTAATGACTAGACTTTACTCCTTGCTTTGGTTCTTTCTTCATAATTTGAAAATACTTAGTGAAATTACGAGCCTTTTTTTTTTTTTTAAACACATAATTGAAAACGTGAGCCGAGTACAACGTGAACGAGTAAGCGGAGTATAATAAGACGTTTAAGAATATATCACATCATATCACTTAGGCTCCATCATATAACATCCATAAGCACATTATAGCATATATTTACATACAATAACCTCACTCAAAGGGTGGGTTATGTTCATACATCATTATCTTATGCAAACCCATAAAAGAAAATATACTTAAGGAAATTCATGCCCCTAAACTAGATAACTCCATAAGGCGGGAAGGTTATCCTAAAACTAGGGTGCATGATCACACATAAGTCTACTAAGAACCTTCTATGGCCATTGTCCTGAAAATGGGGGAATAAATCCGATCCACTGATGAGCTCCCTCGGGAGGGACACACGAGATGCACCAGTGGGAGTCGCATGGGCGGCCTTCTCGCTAACCTCGGCTGAACAACTGTTTCCTCACTACCCTCTCTTACGTGTGGGAGTAGGAGCGAGCTCTCAGAATATACATGAGTAGGAGTGTCCTCTGAAGGATCAGTTTCAATATCTCGTCTCGAACATACTGAAATCCATGGACAGCAGATGAAGCGGGATAAGAACGTAACATCCTTTCATCAAGTGGGCGTGCATGTTCGAAAACCATTTCATCGCCATAGGGAGAAGTAGGAGAAAATCGATAACTAGGGACAGGATGTGCAAATGGACGACCTATGTAAATAAAAACACGAATCACAAGACCTCCCTTCAAAATCAGACGAGCGATGCACCGGATCATAGTGGAATTCCCAAGTAGGGGTATCAACGAACAGGTCGAATGTCGCCATTTGAATCTGGAGACAATGACGGAAATAAAGAAAAGGGAGTGAGAATCTTGCTAAAGAATTCTCGATGGTACCTCCTTCTCTGATGTCATCATCAAAGATCCCAGGAACCTCGGGATTATTCTAAAATAGTGAGCATGCAAAGATTCATTTTAAGTTCGGACAAATACTTAACCGAGGTTCGTCAATTTTTTAATCATGCGTCTTATAATGCATCTTATTCTTAACATGTCATATTTACAATGAACTTTTCCTTTATCATTACATCATATTCCTCATCATCATTATCAAAATAACATGCATAAAAGAACGTCATATAATATTAGCTACACATGGACACAGTGCACATATTTCATTTCTTTAGTGCCTTAGGTGACTTAAAATCTTATCATCATCATTATTTTCCTTGGGCCACCCTATACTCCACCCTTTTGGGAGTAATTTAGGTTATGAGCTCATACTTTACTAGTCGTCACTAGCATATACTTATCCTTTTGATAAGCTAAAGTCCCGACTCTACCCTTTTGAGAGAAGCGGGTTAGGGGCTAAAATCACCTTTTCACCACCTATAGTCCGATGGTTCCAAAGGATCATTTTCTTATAAGTTTAAGTCACCATTAAATCTTTGCATGTTATATCATAATACAATTCATAAACATCATAACATTTTCTCATTTATAGTCTTAAGCTAGAATAATATATATCAAGCTGTAATCATGCATATGGGAGATTCCCAGGAAGAGAGGTGGGTCACAATGGACACGCTTAAATACCAAGTCTTTCCTTAGCCGAACCTTTCCAAATTACACTTTTACAATGATACACTTTCTTCTAGCAACAAAGGTGAATTTTACATAAGAACATTTCATGTATAAGCATTCTTATTATTTGCAACAGCAACTATAACATGCAAGTCAGGAAATCATTCAATGATATCAAGTACTTAATAAGCATCCAATCCTTACATAGAATTATCAATTATAGAACTAATTAGTTACTAAACCAATTATGAATCATTCTCTTAACAATAAACCATAATTATCACAACTTCAATCATATCAAATCATTATCACACATTGATACTAAACTCAGATCAGTGGCGAATCATGAACCTCATGCAATTACATAGAATCATATTTTAAGTGCATATAAAATACTAGTTCCCAGTAAAATCCTTTGCATAGCCTTAAAACTCATTTAGAAACTAGTTCTTTTGTCAAATTTGGGAGGATCTTCACAATTAAAATTCTCACTTAAGATAAAAAGGAGTAAGTCTTGAGCTTTAGAGATTTAGGTGACATCTTAGAATTATAAACATGCTATGCAACCTTATTTTAATCTTATCTTTATAAGGTGATAGCTTGGAATTATAAACATGATATGCAATTCCATTTCTTTATCTTTAAGATTTAAGGTGATGACTTGAAAATTAAACATGATGCAAGAACTTGAAATATAAACATGGAACAAGAAAGCTGGAGCGCGGTAATCCGCACAGGACGATAGAGGAGAAGAGAATATTAAGAAACCGAGGCGCGGTAGTCCGCACTGAGGACCAGATAGAGGAGAAGAGAATATTAAGAAACCGGGAGCGGTAGTCCGCACAGGACCGATAGAGGGAGAAGAGAATTATTATTACATCTTTTTAAGCTCCAATCTCAAGACTTTTTAAAGAATAAATTCTTTAACTCCAATAATCATATTTCTTTGCTTGTGATACATGGGCAAGTCTTTAAGCTCTAGGATCTTTAGGTGATGGCATAAAATAAACATGTCATGCGTTGATTCTTTTAGCCATTATAAAATATAGTGAGAGCATAAATTAAATATGAGATGCAACCTCTTAATTATCTTGAAAGATTAAGTGATGACTTGAAACATAAACATGAAATACAAGCTTGGAATTTAAACATGAGAAATGCAAGTTCATTTATTCATTCTTGAAAATTTAGTGATGACATAGAAGGTAAACATGGTTATGCAAAGCATAAACTTAATCATGGATGCAAATTCATTTTGTTTCTTTACTAGAGCTCCTTCAAGACTTTAAAAGAATTATAAATTCAACCCAATACATATCTTAACAAGAAATAAAACATAAAAGGAAAAAATACATCTTTCAAGTTCTAAACTAAAAATCTTTGTTTTAGCATCATAAAGCATTATTCTTTAAGGTTTTGCATCAAGTGGAATTTTCAAGCTTTAGAGGCCTAACTTGTGATGGATTTACAACCCACCCTCAAGGTCCTCATCATCAAGCCATCATCTTAGTTCCACCTAGGCCATATGGTTGAATTGGTTAAAGAAAAATTGAAGAGGAAAACCAAAATGAAAAGCTAAGGCAAGTTCATAATTTCATCATTTTGAGCTAAAAACACAACTCCTCAAAGCATAGAAATAAATTTAGAAACTACTCCCTACCTAATCTGAGTTGAAGAAGAGGAAGAGAACTTGATTTCTTGAAGTGAAATGACACAAAATCTCTTTGAAAAATTGAAGAAAGAATTCAGCCAAAGAGGAGGAAGAAAGAAAGTTTTTGGTGCTCCTAAAAACTAGTTATGAACCAAGCATTCCAAGACCACTCAAGCAAGCCTATTTATAGAAGATTTTGAGGCTTCTAATTGGCCAAAATGAGGAGGTAGTTGTCATAATTTTTTAGGAGTAATAATGGAGGAAAAATCATTTTAGACAAAGTTGTATGAAATTAAGGAATTATGTCTCTTATGGTGACATTTTGGCATTTTGTTTTAGTGCAACTTTTGGAAATAATTCAGCTGCATAATGGCATCAATAATTTCGTGCATTACAGCCCAAAGAAGTGAAATTTGTGTGTTCCATGCATTATTTAGGTGTAGGCAAGGTATTCATGTAATTTAGAGAATTTACGGTTAAGGGCTTAAGTGAATTAGTAAGCAATTTGGGTGTTTTTGAGCAATTTTGGGTTCTAATCAATCTAAATACATAATTTTGAATCTAGATTAATATTTAGAATTTAATAAGCTTTAATTTGAGCCTAATATTGCTTAGGTTTCGGTATATGAATCGAAAATCCCGAAGTCAAAGCGCCCAAAAGCAGGGGGCAAAATCGGACTTTCAGTTAAAAACTGCCCAAGCCCACCCGAGGTTAACTAATGGATAATCATGGCTTAAAAACACATTTAAAAACATTTTAGTGAGGTTCGGGCTCAGTCGCACTTATCGGAGTTAAAGCGATTGAGGCGTTTTGGTCTTTTCGTGCGTCCGGAACTCAAAATTGAGATTCTTACGCTCTATTAACACACATAACACAAACAATCCCTTATTATTCTCAAAACATCCCCTTGAGAATATGTGGGCCCACAATCCTCATTTTCTGAGTAAAATAACTTCAGGGACATTTTGGTCATTTTATACGTCTGAAATTCGGATTTGCGACTCTCGCATGAATCGTTCCTAACCTCTCTTCTAATGTTATATTCCTTTATTGAGGATTGTTCGGCCTCAAATCTTATGTAATAATTACCTACGGTAATTCGATAATTGAGTAATTTCTAATGACAGTAAAAATTACAGAAAAATTAGGCGTTACATTACTCCCCTCCTTAAAAGAATTTACTCTGGAAATTCGTTACCGAGAACAACTCGGGTATTGTGCTTTCATGTTTGATTCCAGCTCCATGTAAGTTCTTCGGTTTCACCTGTCCCCATGCTACTTTGACCGGTACAGCCTTGTTCCTTAACTGCTTAACTCCTCGGTCGACGATTCTCGTGGGTAGTAAGTTAAATGTCAGGTTATCTCTTAATTGTACATGTTCTGGCTCTAGTACATGACTCGGGTCAGATTGATACTTTCTTAACTGAGAGACATGGAAAACATCATGAAGGTTGGATAGACTCGGGGGTAGGGCTATACGATGAGCTCTGAGTCCTACTTTGGTAAGGATTTCAAACTGACCAAGAAATCTGGGGCTCAATTTCTTTACTTTTATTGCTCGGCCTATGCATGTGGTGGGGGTGATCCTTAGGAATACGTGGTCCCCTTCTTGAAAATCTAGCGATTTTCCCGCTTGTCCGCATAGTTTTTCTGTCGACTTTGAGCAGTAAGAATCTTATCCCTAATATTCTTGATTTGTTCCGTTGTTTCCCTCACAATATCAGGTCCAAGTAAACTTTGCTCTCCGGGTTCATACCAACATAAGGGAGATTGACATTTCCGTCCATAGAGGGCCTCATACGGTGCCATACCGATACTTGCATGATAACTGTTGTTATATGCAAATTCAATCAGTGGCAGGTACTTATCCCAACTTCCCCTTTGATCTAAAACACATGCCCTTAACATATCCTCCAAGGTTTGGATAGTTCTTTCAGATTGACCGTCTGTTTGGGGGTGATAGGTGGTGCTTAGACACAGCTTTGAACCAAATGCCTTTTGAAAGGCTCGCCAAAATCGTGAGGTAAACCGCGGATCTCGATCGAGATTATCGTCGGACTAAGACCCCATGTAACCTCACTATCTCCTGAATATATAATTGTGCTAACCTATCCAAGGAATAAGTCACCTTAATAGGTAAAAAGTGGGCTGACTTTGTCAATCGATCCACGATTACCCATATGGTATCATGATTCATTTGGGTCCTTGGTAATCCAGCCACAAAATCCATGGAATACTATCCCACTTCCAACTCAGGGATCGGCGAGGTTGCAGCATTGCAGAGGGCTTTTGGTGTTCAATCTTCACCTTTTGACACACCAAGCACTTACTCACCCATGTGCACACATCTTTCTTCATTCCAGGCCACCAGAACATCTTCTTCAAATCTTGATACATCTTGGTGGCACCAGGATGAAGGGTAAAATAACTCTTATGGGCTTCCTCCAAAATATCCTTTCGGAGGCCACCCAGCAGGTACACATATTAGACCTTTAAACCTCCACAAATCGCCCATTCCTTGGGTAAAACCTATCAACTTTCCTCTGCCTTCACCGCCTCCTAAAGTCTCTTGAAACTCAAAGATCGTCCCCTTGAGCTTGAACAATCCTTTCTTTGAACTCACTTGTCACTCTAAGATGACAAGCTCTGATGCCCTTAGTGGTCAAAGTCATTCCTAGGTTTAAGTCCCTAAATTGCTCAATCAATTCAACCTCCTTCACCATCAAACGGACACTTGTAAGGACTTCCCTACTCAAAGCATCGGCTACTACATTAGCTTTACCAGGATGGTAGTTCAATCCAAAATCATAATCTTTCAAGAACTCCATCCATCGCCTTTGCCTCATGTTTAGCTCTTTTTGATCAAAGAGATATTTCAAACTCTTGTGATCGGAAAACACCTCAAACTTAACTCCATATAAATGGTGTCTGGAAATCTTTAGAGCAAACGCGACTAACTCAAGGTCATGGGTAGGAGTAGTTTGCCTCATGTGGCTTGAGTTGTCTTGATGCATAGGCCACCACTTGCCTATCACGCATCAATACACAACCTAAACCCTTTTTGAAGCATCACAATACACCTCGAAAGGCACATTGGGGTCGGGTAACACTAAAGCGAGGGGTCGAGGTTAGCTTGTGTTTTAACTCTTGAAAGCTCTTTTTCACACTCCGGGAGTCCATGAAAAAGGGGTGTTCTTCCTAGTCGGCTTGGTCAAAGGTAGGAAATGCAGGAAAATCCCTTGATAAATCGACGGTAATAACAGCTAAACCCAAAAGCTCCTTACTTGCCATTACAGTGGTTGGTCTTTCCCGATTTACTACCGCTTCTACCTTACTAGGATCTACTGACAATTCCTTTCTTAGATACTACATGCCCTAAAATTCCACCTTATCCAACCAAAACTCACTCTTGCTAATCTTGGCATATAGTTTCTTTTCCTTCAAGATCTCTAGTACTATGGTTAGGTGGCATTCATGCTCTTCATGGGTCTTAGAATATATGAGAATGTCATCTATAAAGACAACTACAAACTGATCTAAATATAGGTCGAAAGATCCTATTCATGTAATCCATAAAAATAGCTGGAGCATTAGTTAACCCAAAGGACATTCGCAAACTCAAAATGGCCGTATCGAGTCAGAAGGCCGTTTAGGTATGTCTTCATCTCTCACTCTAATTTGATGGTAGCGACCTCAAATCTATCTTAGAAAACACTACCGCACCTTCAGTTGGTCCATCAAATCATCGATCCTAGGCAGAGGATACTTGTTTTTCACCGTTACTTTATTCAAGCTGCCTATAATCTACACACACATCCTCATACTCCCATCCTTTTTCTTTACAAACAACACAGGGCTCCCCAAGGTGATGCACTAGGCCTAACAAACTTTGTCTCCAATAAATCTTCCAATTGAGTTTTTAACTCGGTCAATTCTAATGGGGACATCCTGTATGGGGCTATGGATAAAGGTCCCGCACTTTTGAAGCAACTCTATGGAAAATTCTATCTCTCTCTCTTGAGGAAACTCGTATCTCATCTGGAAATACTTGGGATAATTTCTTACTATTGGAATCTCATCGTTACTTTGCTCAAAGTCTACATCACTAGCGGGTAAGAAAATGTAACCTTTACTCTCACCCTTACCAGTCCATTTCACAGCTTATGTAAAGACTTATGGGTTTCTTAGGTTCAATAGGAATAGGAAGAAAAGTGATGGTTTTTCTCATATCAGTTTAACGATACGGTTGGCCTCAAGCCAATCCATGCCAAGAATCACATCTAAACCTCGCATGGGTAAGCAAATAAGATCTAAAACAAAGGATCTATTATCTATAATAAAACTACAATCTAAACAACATTTACAAGTCCTAACGGGTTTTCTAGTCGGGGTAGAAACAATAAGGTCAAAAGGAAGCTCAGTCATAGGTAAATTAAGGTTTTTAACACATGAATGGGAGATAAAAGAATGAGAAGTGCGAATCATATAGTACAATTAAGTCTTTACCATGCATATTACCCTTACCTTCCACGAGATTTCGTGACTTCGTTGTTTCTTCAAAGATTAACAGAAATACCCTTCCCTGGTATTGTGGCTTGGGATTGGGGGTTGGCGGGTTCCTTTCAGTGCATTCTCGGGAGTAATGACCTGGTTTTCCACACCGATAGCACACGTTTGTTCCGGCTCGACATGGCATGCTCCCATGATTCTTGCCGTACTTGGGACATTCCATGGATGGCGCAGGCCGTGGAGGTACTGCTGGACCTCTTTGTGGTGCTTTCCCTTTATTGTTGTTATTGTTGTTGTTGCGATTATTCTTGGGTTATTGTTGTAGCGGATGTTATTATAGCCATTGTTGATGTTTCGCCTTCCTTGTTGAATATTTCTTTGTGTCCCTTGTGGTCTTGATTGAGAAATGGAGGTCGATTCTGCCTCTTGACCTGCTGACCTTGAGGTGTCAACTTTTTGGTAATATTATCTGACTTTGGGGTGTTTAGTTTTCTCTGACCTTCTTCAATAATCCGACATTTGTTAACTAGGGTAGAGAAATCCCTAATCTCCAAATGTGCAAGCGCCACATTAAGTTCGCCTTCAACCACGACTCGTATTTAATGCATTTCGGATTACTCATCGAGGATTTCCTTGGTACATTCTTGAGAACTTAATGAGTTCTTCAAATCGCGATGTCTTGGGCCACATTCATATTCCCTGGACAAGTTGCATGAATTCAATGTCCTTGGCATTTCTAAGCGACTCTGGAAAGTACTTTTTCGTAAAATGGACCTTGAATAGTTCCCAATCAATGTCCACATCGGTCGCCTCCGAGTCTTGAACACTGTCCACCAGAGCGGCATCACCCTCAAGCATATGAGTAGCGAAGGTGACCTTTTGCTCCTCCAGAGCATGGGACTACAGCAAAGACCTTCTCAATATTCGAATCCATTCATCTGCAATATTTGGATTCAGTGTCCCCTTGAAAACCGGTGGGTTTGCCTTTACGAAACTCCCAAAGCAGGCATGTTCAGGAATCTCATGTCGATTCATATTGGCTTGGCGATCCTGATCCATTCGTTCCATCATCATTCTCATGGTCCTTGCTACGTCGCGGAGTGCTTCGGCTGTCTCGTTGTCGTGATTATTTTGTCTTTGCGCTCCTGATGCATTGTCGGCGTGCCATTGGTCCCTATACACACAAAAGCAAAGAACACCGAGGTGATCGGACCCAATATTCCATGCAAAGTGAGCAAGTTACCATGGCACTTTCAACATACGATAGTCATGTATTTCTACTCCCCAAGCTCATCCTAATGATAAACATCTACACATGACGTCACTAACGTATTATGCTTTAGAAGCATAGCTAGTCCAATCCTCAGGCTCCATGAGAATCGAACTGCTCTGATACCAAAATGTAACACCCTAGTAATTAACCAGGTACACCTAGGTTGAATCTGATTAATGACTAGACTTTACTCCTTGCTTTGGTTCTTTCTTCATAATTTGAAAATACTTAGTGAAATTACGAGCCTTTTTTTTTTTTTTTAAACACATAATTGAAAACGTGGGCAGTACAATGTGAACGAGTAAGCGGAGTATAATAAGACGTTTAAGAATATATCACATCATATCACTTAGGCTCCATCATATAACATCCATAAGCACATTATAGCATATATTTACATACAATAACCTCACTCAAAGGGTGGGTTATGTTCATACATCATTATCTTATGCAAACCCATAAAAGAAAATATACTTAAGGAAATTCATGCCCCTAAACTAGATAACTCCATAAGTAAGGAAGGTTATCCTAAAACTAGGGTGCATCATCACACATAAGTCTACTAACAACCTTCTATGGCCACTGTCCTGAAAATGGGGAATAAATCCGATCCACTGATGAGCTCCCTCGGGAGGGGACACACGAGATGCACCAGGCTGGGGTCGCATGGACGGCCTTCTCGCTAACCTCGGCTGAACAACTGTTTCCTCACTACCCTCTCTTACACGTGTGGGAGTAGGAGCGAGCTCTCGGAATATACATGAGTAGGAGTGTCCTCTGAAGGATCAGTTTGAGAATATCTCGTCTCGGAACATACTACTGGAAATCCATGGACAGCAGATGAAGCGGGATAAGAACGTAACATCCTTTCATCAAGTGGGCGTGCATGTTGAAAACCATTTCATCGCCATAGGGAGAAGTAGGAGAAAATCGATAACTAGGGACAGGATGTGCAAATGGGCGACCTATGTAAATAAAAACTCGAACTGCGCACCCGGCTTCAAAATGATCTGACGATGCACGGATCATAGTGGAATTCCCAAGTAGGGGTATCAACGAGCAGACGAATGTCGCCATTTGAATCTGGAGACAATGGCGGAAATAAAGAAAAGGAGTGAGAATCTTGCTAAAGAATTCTCAGTAAGGTACCTCCTTCTACAGTGTCATCATCAAAGTCCCAGGAACCTCGGGATTATTCTAAAATAGTGAGCATGCAAAGATTCATTTTAAGTTCGACAAATACTTAACCGAGGTTCGCCAATTTTTAATCAATCGTCTTATAATGCATCTTATTCTTAACATGTCATATTTACAATGAACTTTTCCTTTATCATTACATCATATTCCTCATCATCATTATCAAAATAACATGCATAAACAACGTCATATAATATTAGCTACACATGCACACAGTGCACATATTTCATTTCTTTAGTGCCTTAGGTGACTTAAAATCTTATCATCATCATTATTTTCCTTGGGCCACCCTATACTCCACCCTTTTGGGAGTAATTTAGGTTATGAGCTCATACTTTACTAGTCGTCACTAGCATATACTTATCCCTGTTGATAAGCTAAAGTCCCGACTCTACCCTTTTGAGAGAACGGGTTAGGGGGCTAAAATCACCTTTTCACCACCTATAGTCTGATGGTTCCAAAGGATCATTTTCTTATAAGTTTAAGTCACCATTAAATCTTTGCATGTTATATCATAATACAATTCATAAACATCATAACATTTTCTCATTTATAGTCTTAAGCTAGAATAATATATATCAAGCTGTAATCATGCATATGGGAGATTCCCGGGAAAGAGGTGGGTCACAATGGACACGCTTAAATACCAAGTCTTTCCTTAGCCAGAACCTTTCCAAATTACACTTTTACAATGATACACTTTCTTCTAGCAACAAAGGTGAATTTTACATAAGAACATTTCATGTATAAGCATTCTTATTATTTGCAACAGCAACTATAACATGCAAGTCAGGAAATCATTCAATGATATCAAGTACTTAATAAGCATCCAATCCTTACATAGAATTATCAATTATAGAACTAATTAGTTACTAAACCAATTATGAATCATTCTCTTAACAATAAACCATAATTATCACAACTTCAATCATATCAAATCATTATCACACATTGATACTAAACTCAGATCAGTGGCCGAATCATGAACCTCATGCAATTACATAGAATCATATTTTAAGTGCATATAAAATACTAGTTCCCCGTAAAATCCTTGCAAAGCCTTAAAACTCATTTAGAAACTAGTTCTTTTGTCAAATTTGGGAGGATCTTCACAATTAAAATTCTCACTTAAGATAAAAGGAGTAAGTCTTGAGCTTTAGAGATTTAGGTGACAAAAAAAAATACATCTTTCAAGTTCTAAACTAAAAATCTTTGTTTTAGCATCATAAAGCATTATTCTTTAAGGTTTTGCATCAAGTGGAATTTTCAAGCTTTAGAGGCCTAACTTGTGATGGATTTACAACCCACCCTCAAGGTCCTCATCATCAAGCCATCATCTTAGTTCCACCTAGGCCATATGGTTGAATTGGTTAAAGAAAAATTGAAGAGGAAAACCAAAATGAAAAGCTAAGGCAAGTTCATAATTTCATCATTTTGAGCTAAAAACACAACTCCTCAAAGCATAGAAATAAATTTAGAAACTACTCCCTACCTAATCTGAGTTGAAGAAGAGGAAGAGAACTTGATTTCTTGAAGTGAAATGACACAAAATCTCTTTGAAAAATTGAAGAAAGAATTCAGCCAAAGAGGAGGAAGAAAGAAAGTTTTTGGTGCTCCTAAAAACTAGTTATGAACCAAGCATTCCAAGACCACTCAAGCAAGCCTATTTATAGAAGATTTTGAGGCTTCTAATTGGCCAAAATGAGGAGGTAGTTGTCAGAATTTTTCAGGAGTAATAATGGAGGAAAAATCATTTTAGACAAAGTTGTATGAAATTAAGGAATTATGTCTCTTATGGTGACATTTTGGCATTTTGTTTTAGTGCAACTTTTGGAAATAATTCAGCTGCATAATGGCATCAATAATTTCGTGCATTACAGCCCAAAGAAGTGAAATTTGTGTGTTCCATGCATTATTTAGGTGTAGGCAAGGTATTCATGTAATTTAGAGAATTTACGGTTAAGGGCTTAAGTGAATTAGTAAGCAATTTGGGTGTTTTTGAGCAATTTTGGGTTCTAATCAATCTAAATACATAATTTTGAATCTAGATTAATATTTAGAATTTAATAAGCTTTAATTTGAGCCTAATATTGCTTAGGTTTCGGTATATGAATCGAAAATCCCGAAATTCAAAACTCGCCCAAAACTGGGGCAAAATCGTACTTTCACTTAAAACTGCCCAAGGCCACCCGAGCTTAACCAATGGTTAATCATGGCTTAAAAACACATTTCAAAACATTTTAGTGAGGAACGGGCTCAGTCGCACGCACATCGGAGTTAAAAGCAATCGGGGCGTTTTGGTCTTTTCGTGCGTCGGAACTCAAAATTGAGATTCTTCTGCTCTATTAACACACATAACACAAACAATCCCTTATTATTCTCAAAACATCCCCTTGAGAATATGTGGGGCCCACAATCCTCATTTTCTGAGTAAAATAACTTCAGGGACATTTTGGTCATTTTATACGTACAGAAATTCGGGATTTGCGACTCTCGCATGAATCGTTCCTAACCTCTCTTCTAATGTTATATTCCTTTATTGAGGATTGTTCGGCCTCAAATCTTATGTAATAATTACCTACGGTAATTCAGTAATTGAGTAATTTCTAATGACAGTAAAAATTACAGTAAAAATTGGGGCGTTACATGAAGATCCTCCCAAATTTGACAAAAGAACTAGTTTCTAAATGAGTTTTAAGGCTTTGCAAGGATTTTACGGGGAACTAGTATTTTATATGCACTTAAAATATGATTCTATGTAATTGCATGAGGTTCATGATTCGCCACGATCTGAAGTTTAGTATCAATGTGTGATAATGATTTGATATGATTGAAGTTGTGATAATTATGGTTTATTGTTAAGAGAATGATTCATAATTGGTTTAGTAACTAATTAGTTCTATAATTGATAATTCTATGTAAGGATTGGATGCTTATTAAGTACTTGATATCATTGAATGATTTCCTGGCTTGCATGTTATAGTTGCTGTTGCAAATAATAAGAATGCTTATACATGAAATGTTCTTTATTATGAAAAATTCACCTTTGTTGCTAGAAGAAAGTGTATCATTGTAAAAGTGTAATTTGGAAAGGTTCTGGCTAAGGAAAGACTTGGTATTTAAGCGTGTCCATTGTGACTCCACCTCTCTTTCTCGGGAATCTCCCATATGCATGATTACAGTTGATATATATTATTCTAGCTTAAGACTATAAATGAGAAAATGTTATGATGTTTATATGATATAACATGCAAAGATTTAATGGTGACTTAAACTTATAAGAAAATGATCCTTTGGAACCATCAGACTATAGGTGGTGAAAAGGTGATTTTAGCCCCTAACCCGCTTCTCTCAAAAGGGTAGAGTCGGGACTTTAGCTTATCAAAAGGGATAAGTATATGCTAGTGACGACTAGTAAAGTATGAGCTCATAACCTAAATTACTCCCAAAAGGGTGGAGTATAGGGTGGCCCAAGGAAAATAATGATGATGATAAGATTTTAAGTCACCTAAGGCACTAAAGAAATGAAATATGTGCACCGTGTCCATGTGTAGCTAATATTATATGACGTTCTTTTATGCATGTTATTTTGATAATGATGATGAGGAATATGATGTAATGATAAAGGAAAAGTTCATTGTAAATATGACATGTTAAGAATAAGATGCATTATAAGACGCATGATTAAAAATTGACGAACCTCGGTTAAGTATTTGTCCGAACTTAAAATGAATCTTTGCATGCTCACTATTTTAGAATAATCCCGAGGTTCTTGGGGACTTTGATGATGACACTGTAGAAGGAGGTACCTTCTTGAGAATTCTTTAGCAAGATTCTCACTCCCTTTTCTTTATTTCCGTCATTGTCTCCAGATTCAGATGGCGACATTCGTCCTGTTCGTTGATACCCCTACTTGGGAATTTCACTATGATCCGGTGCATCGCTCGTATCATTTTGAAGGGAGGTGCGCAGTTCGGGTTTTTATTTACGTACGTCGTCCATTGGCACATCCTGTCCCTAGTTATCGATTTTCTCCTACTTCTCCCTATGGCGATGAAATGGTTTTCGAACATGCACGTCCACTTGATGAAAGGATGTTACATTCTTATCCCGCTTCATCTGCTGTCCATGGATTTCCAGAGTATGTTCCCGAGATGAGATATTCTGAAACTGATCCTTCAGAGGACACTCCTACTCATGTATATTCTGAGAGCTCTGCTCCTACTCCCACACGTGTAAGAGAGGGTAGTGAGGAAACAATGTTCAGCCGAGGTTAGCAAGAAGGCCGCCCATGCGACTCCCACTTGGTGCATCTCATGTGTCCCCTCCCAAGGGAGCTCATCAGTGGATCGGATTTATTCCCCCATTTCCAGGACAATGGCCCTAGAGAGTTCTTAGTAGATTTATGTGTGATCATGCACCCTAGTTTTAGGATAACCTTACCGGCTTATGGAGTTATGTAGTTTAGGGCATGAATTTCCTTAAGTATATTTTCTTTTATGGGTTTGCATAAGATAATGATGTATGAACATAACCCACCCTTTGAGTGAGGTTATTGTATGTAAATATATGCTATAATGTCCTTATGGATGTTATATGATGGAGCCTAAGTGATATGATGTGATATATTCTTAAACGTCTTATTATACTCCGCTTACTCGTTCACGTTGTACTCGGCTCACGCTTTCAATTATGTGTTTAAAAAAATGGCTCGTAATTTCACTAAGTATTTTCAAATTATGAAGAAAGAACCAAAGCAAGGAGTAAAGTCTAGTCATTAATCAGATTCAACCTAGGTGTATCCGTTAATTACTAGGTGTTACATTTTGGTATCGAGGCGATTCGATTCTCATGGAGCCCGAGGATTGGACTAGCTATGCTTCTAAAGCATAATACGTTAGTGACGCCATGTGTAGATGTTTATCATTAGGATGAGCTTGGGAGTAGAAATACATGACTCATCGTATGTTGAAAGTGCCATGGTAACTTGCTCACTTTGCATGGAATATTGGGCCTGATCACCTCGGTGTTCTTTGTTTTGGGTGTATAGGGACCAATGGCACGCCGACAACAGACTAGGAGCGCGACACAAAATAATCACGACAACGAGACAGCCAAGCACTCCGCGACGTAGCAAGGACCATGAGAATGATGATGGAACGAATGGATCAGATCGTCAAGCCAATATGAATCGTGGACATGAGATTCCTGAACATGCCTGCTTCGGGAGTTTCGTAAGGCAAACCCACCAGTTTTCAAGGGACACTGAATCCAAATATTGCGTATGAATGGATTCGAATATTGAGAAGGTCTTTCTTTGTAGTCCCATGCTCGGAGGAGCAAAAGGTCACCTTCGCTACTCATATGCTCGAGGGTGATGCCAGTTTCTGGTGGACAGGTGTTCGAAGACTCCTGGAGACGACCGATGTGGACATTGATTGGGAACTATTCAAGGTCCATTTTTATGAAAAGTACTTTCCGTAGTCATTAGAAATGCCAAGGACATTGAATTCATGCAACTTGTCCAGGGAATATGAATGTGGCCCGAAGACATCGCCAGATTTGAAGAACTCATTAAGTTCTCAAGAATGTACCAAGGAAATCCTGATGAGTACCGAAATGCATTAAATACGAGTCGTGGTTGAAGGCGGAACTTAATGTGGCAGTTGCACATTTGGAGATTAGGGATTTCTCTACCCTAGTTAACAAATGTCGGATTATTGAAGAAGATCAGAGAAAACTAAACACCCCAAAGTCAGATAATATTACCAAAAAGTTGACACCTCAAGGTCGTAGCTCAAGAGGCGAAATCGACCTCCATTTCCCCTCAATCAAGACCACAAGGGACACAAAGAAATTTTCAACAAGGAAGGCCAAACAACAACAATCGCTATAATAATAACCGCTACAACAATAACCCGAGAATAATCACAACAACAACAATAACAATAATAAAGGGAAAGCACCACAAAGAGGTCCAAAGAAGATTCTCCACACCGCGCCATCCATGGAATGTCCCAAGTGCGGCAAGAATCATGGGAGCATGCCATGTCGAGCCGAACAAACGTGTGCTATCGGTGTGGAAAACCAGGTCATTACTCCCGAGAATGCACTGAAGGAACCCGCCAACCCCCAATCCCAAGCCGCAATACCAGGAAGGGTATTTATCGTTAATCATGAAGAAACAATGAAGTCACGAAATCTCGTGGAAGGTAAGGGTAATATGCATGGTAAAGACTTAATTGTACTATATGATTCTGGCGCTTCTCATTCTTTTATCTCCCATTCATGTGTTAAAAGCCTTAATTTACCTATGACTGAGCTTCCTTTTGACCTTATTGTTTCTACCCCGACTGGAAAACCCGTTAGGACTTGTAAATGTTGTTTAGATTGTAGTTTTATTATAGATAATAGATCCTTTCTTTTAGATCTTATTTGCTTACCCATGCGAGGTTTAGATGTGATTCTTGGCATGGATTGGCTTGAGGCCAACCGTGTACTGTTAAACTGTTATGAGAAAACTATCACTTTTCTTCCTGTTCCTATTGAAAGTAAGAATCCCATAAGTGTTTACATAATGGCTGTGGAAATGGACTGTGGTAAGGGTGAGAGTAAAGGTTACATTTTCTTAGCCGCTAGTGATGTAGACTTTGAGCAAAGTATCGATGAGATACCAATAGTAAGAAATTATCCTGAAGTATTTCCAGATGAGATACCAGAGTTTCCCCCCAAGAGAGAGATAGAGTTTTCCATAGAATTGCTTCTGGGTGTGGGACCTATATCCATAGCCCCATACAGGATGTCCCCATTAGAATTGACCGAGTTAAAAACTCAATTGGAAGATTTATTGGAGAAAAAGTTTGTTAGGCCTAGTGCATCACCTTGGGAGCCCTGTGTTGTTTGTAAAGAAAAAGGATGGGAGTATGAGGATGTGTGTACATTATAGGCGCTGAATAAAGTAACGGTGAAAAACAAGTATCCTCTCGCCTAGGATCGATGATTTGATGGACCAACTGAAAGGTGCGGTGGTGTTTTCTAAGATAGATTTGAGGTCAGGCTACCATCAAATTAGAGTGAGAGATGAAGACATACCTAAAACGGCCTTTCGTGACTCGATACGGCCATTTTGAGTTTGCGATAATGTCCTTTGGGTTAACCAATGCTCCAGCTATTTTTATGGATTACATGAATAGGATCTTTCGCCCTATTTAGATCAGTTTGTAGTTGTCTTTATAGATGACATTCTCATATATTCTAAGACCCATGAAGAGCATGAATGCCACGACCATAGTACTGGAGACCTTGAAGGAAAAGAAACTATATGCCAAGATTTCCAAGTGTGAGTTTTGGTTGGATAAGGTGCAATTTTTAGGGCATGTAGTATCTAAGAAAGGAATTGCTGTAGATCCTAGTAAGGTAGAAGTGGTGGTAATCGGGAAAGACCAACCACGATGAATCAAGTAAGTAGCTTTCTGGGTTTAGCCGGTTATTTCCGTCGAATTATCAAACGATTTTCCCAGATTTTCCTACTTTTGACCAAGTCGACTAGGAAGAACACCCTTTTTCATGGACCCCGGAGTGTGAAAAGAGCTTTCAAGAGTTAAAACACAAGCTAACCTCGACCCTGTTTTAGTGTTACTCGACCCTAATGTGCCTTTCGAGGTGTATTGTGATGCTTCAAAAAAAGGGTTAGGTTGTGTATTGATGCAAGATAGGCAAGTGGTGGCCTATGCATCAAGACAACTCAAGCCACATGAGGCAAACTACCCTACCCATGACCTTGAGTTAGCTGCCGCCGTGTTTGCTCTAAAGATTTGGAGACACCATTTATATGGAGTTAAGTTTGAGGTGTTTTCCGATCACAAGAGTTTGAAATATCTCTTTGATCAAAAAGAGCTAAACATGAGGCAAAGGCGATGGATGGAGTTCTTGAAAGATTATGATTTTGGATTGAACTACCATCCTGGTAAAGCTAATGTAGTAGCCGATGCTTTGAGTAGGAAGTCCTTACAAGTGTCCCGTTTGATGGTGAAGGAGGTTGAATTGATTGAGCAATTTAGGGACTTAAACCTAGGAATGACTTTGACCACTAAGGGCATCAGAGCTTGCCATCTTAGAGTGACAAGTGAGTTCAAAGAAAGGATTGTTCAAGCTCAAGGGGACGATCTTTGAGTTTCAAGAGACTTTAGGGGCAGTGAAGACAGGAAAGTTGATAGGTTTTACCCAAGGAATGGACGATTTGTGGAGGTTTAAAGGTCGAATATGTGTACCTGCTAGTGGTGGCCATCGAAAAGATATTTTGGAGGAAGCCCATAAGAGCCATTTTACCCTTCATCCTGGTGCCACCAAGATGTATCAAGATTTGAAGAAGATGTTCTGGTGGCCTGGAATGAAGAAAGATGTGTGCACATGGGTGAGTAAGTGCTTGGTGTGTCAAAAGGTGAAGATTGAACACCAAAAACCCTCTGGAATGCTGCAACCTCTGTCGATCCCTGAGTGGAAGTGGGATAGTATCTCCATCGATTTTGTGACTGGATTACCGAGGACCCAAATGAATCATGATACCATATGGGTAATCGTGGAGCGATTGACGAAGTCAGCCCACTTTACCTATTAAGGTGACTTATTCCTTGGATAGGTTAGCACAATTATATATTCAGGAGATAGTAAGGTTACATGGGGTGCCGTCGATGATAATCTCGGACCGGGAACCGCGGTTTACGTCACGATTTTGGGAGCCTTTCAAAAGGCATTTGGTTCAAAGTCGTGTCTAAGCACGGCCTATCATCCCCAAACAGACGGCCAACCTGAAAGAACTATCCAAACCTTGGAGGATATGTTAAGGGCATGTGTTTTAGATCAAAGGAAGTTGGGATAAGTACCGCCATCGATTGAATTCGTGATATAACAACAGTTATCATGCAACTATCGGTATGGCACCGTATGAGGCCCACTATCGACCGAAATGTCAATCTCCCTTTTGTTCGTATGAACCCCGAGAGCAAAGTTTACTCGGACCTGATATTGTGAGGGAAACAACGGAACAAATCAAGAAGATTAGGGATAAGATTCTTATTGCTCAAAGTCGACAGAAATATTATGCGGACAAGCGGCAAAAACCGCTAGATTTTCAAGAAGGGGACCACGTGTTCCTAAGGATCACCCCCACCACAGGCATAGGCCGAGCAATAAAAGTAAAGAAATTGAGCCCCCAGTTTCTTGGTCCGCTTGAAATCCTTACCAAAGTAGGACCTCGTAGCTCACCGTATAGCCCTACCCCGAGTCTATCCAACCTTCATGATGTTTTCCATGTCTCTCGATTAAGAAAGTATCAATCGACCGAGTCATGTACTAGAGCCGTAACATGTACAATTAAGAGATAACCTAACATTTAACTTACTACCCACGAGAATCGTCGAGGAGTTAAGCGAGTTAAGGAACAAATTTGTACCCTGGTCAAAGTAGCATGGGGACAGGGTGAAACCGAAGAACTTACATGGGAGCTGGAATCAAACATGAAAGCACAATACCGAAGTTGTTCTCAGGTAACGAATTTCCGGGGCGAAATTCTTTTTAAGGAGGGGAGTAATGTAACGCTCCAATTTTTACTGTAATTTTTACTGTAATTTTTACTGTCATTAGAAATTACTCAATTACCGTAGGTAATTATTACATAAGATTTGAGGCCGAACAATCCTCAATAAAGGAATATAACGTTAGAAGAGAGGTTAGGAACGATTCATGCGAGAGTCGCAAATCCCGAATTTCTGTACGTATAAAATGACCAAAATGCCCCTGAAGTTATTTTACTCAGAAAATGAGGATCGTGGGCCCCACCTATTCTCAAGGGGATATTTTGAGGATAATAAGGGATTGTTTGTGTTATGTGTGTTAATAGAGCAGAAGGATCTCAATTTTGAGTTCGACGCCACGAAATGACCAAAACGCCTCAATCGCTTTTAACTCCGATGTGCGTGCCGACTGAGCCCGAACCTCACTAAAATATTTTAAAATGTGTTTTTAAGCCATGATTAACCATTGGTTAAGCTCGGGTGGCCTCGGACAGTTTTTAAGTGAAAGTATGATTTTGCCCCTATTTTTGGGCGCTTTGCGAATTTAGGATTTTTGATTGGTATACCAAACCTAAGCAATATTAGGCTCAAATTAAAGCTTATTAAATTCTAAATATTAATCTAGAGTCAAAATTATGTATTTAGATTGATTAGAACCCAAAATTTCTCAAAAGCACCCAAATTGCTTACTAATTCACTTAAACCCTTAACCGTAAATTCTCTAAATTACATGAATATCTTGCCTACACCTAAATAATGCATGGAACACACAAATTTCACTTCTTTGGGCTGTAATGGACGAAATTATTGATGCCATTATGCAGCTGAATTATTGCCAAAAGTTGCACTAAAACAAAATGCCAAAATGTCACTATAAGAGACATAATTCCTTAATTTCATACAACTTTGTCTAAAATGATTTTTCCTCCCTTATTTCTCCTGCAAAATTCCGTCCACTACCTCATCATTTTGGCTAATTAGAAGCCTCAAAATCTTCTATAAATAGGCTTGCTTGAGTGGTCTTGGAATGCTTGGTTCATAACTAGTTTTTAGGAGCACCAAAAACTTTCTTTCTTCCTCCTCTTTGGCTGAATTCTTTCTTCAATTTTTTCAAAGAGATTTTGTTTCATTTCACTTCAAGAAACCAAGTTCTCTTCCTCTTCTTCAACTCAGATCAGGTAGGGAGTAGTTTCTAAATTTATTTCTATGCTTTGAGGAGTTGTGTTTTTAGCTCAAAATGATGAAATTATGAACTTACCTTAGCTTTTCATTTTGGTTTTCCTCTTCAATTTTTTCTTTAACCAATTCAACCATATGGCCTAGGTGGAACTAAGATGATGGCTTGATGATGAGGACCTTGAGCATGGGTTGTAAATCCATCACAAGTTAGGCCTCTAAAGCTTGAAAATTCCACTTGATGCAAAACTTTAAAGAATAATGCTTTATGATGCTAAAACAAAGATTTTTAGTTTAGAACTTGAAAGATGTATTTTCCTTTTATGTTTTATTTCTTGTTAAAATATGTATTGGGTTGAATTTATAATTCTTTTAAAGTCTTGAAGGAGCTCTAGTAAAGAAACAAAATGAATTTGCATCCATGATTAACTTCTATGTCATCACTAAATTTTCAGAGAATGAATAAATGAACTTGCATTTCTCATGTTTAAATTCCAAGCTTGTATTTCATGTTTATGTTTCAAGTCATCACTTAATCTTTCAAGATAATTAAGAGGTTGTATCTCATATTTAATTTATGCTCTCACTATATTTTATAATGGCTAAAAGAATCAACGCATGACATGTTTATTTTATGCCATCACCTAAAGATCCTAGAGCTTAAAGACTTGCCCATGTATCACAAGCAAAGAAATATGATTATTGGAGTTAAAGAATTTATTCTTTAAAAAGTCTTGAGATTGGAGCTTAAAAAGATGTAATAATAATTCTCTTCTCCCTCTCTATCGTCTGTGCGGACTACCGCTCCGGTTTCTTAATATTCTCTTCTCCTCTCTTGGTCTGTGCGGATTACACGCTCAGCTTTCTTGTATCATGTTTATATTTCAAGTTCTTGCATCATGTTTAATTTTCAAGTCATCACCTTAAATCTTAAAGATAAAGAAATGGAATTGCATATCATGTTTATAATTCCAAGCTATCACCTTATAAAGATAAGATTAAAATAAGGTTGCATAGCATGTTTATAATTCTAAGATGTCACCTAAATCTCTAAAGCTCAAGACTTACTCCTTTTATCTTAAGTGAGAATTTTAATTGTGAAGATCCTCCCAAATTTGACAAAAGAACTAGTTTCTAAATGAGTTTTAAGGCTTTGCAAGGATTTTACCCGCTACTAGTATTTTTTATGCACTTAAAATATGATTCTATGTAATTGCATGAGGTTCATGATTCGCCACTGATCCGAGTTTAGTATCAATGTGTGATAATGATTTGATATGATTGAAGTTGTGATAATTATGGTTTATTGTTAAAAGAATGATTCATAATTGGTTTAGTAACTAATTAGTTCTATAATTGATAATTCTATGTAAGGATTGGATGCTTATTAAGTACTTGATATCATTGAATGATTTCCTGGCTTGCATGTTATAGTTGCAGTTGCAAATAATGAGAATGCTTGTACATGAAATGTTCTTTATTATGTAAAATTTACCTTTGTTGCTAGAAGAAAGTGTATCATTGTAAAAGTGTAATTTGGAAAGGTTCTGGCTAAGGAAAGACTTGGTATTTAAGCGTGTCCATTGTGACCCACCTCTCTTTCCTGGGAATCTCCCATATGCATGATTACAGTTGATATATATTATTCTAGCTTAAGACTATAAATGAGAAAATGTTATGATGTTTATATGATATAACATGCAAAGATTTAATGGTGACTTAAACTTATAAGAAAATGATCCTTTGGAACCATCAGACTATAGGTGGTGAAAATGTGATTTTAGCCCCCTAACCCGTTCTCTCAAAAGGGTAGAGTCGGGACTTTAGCTTATCAAAAGGGATAAGTATATGCTAGTGACGACTAGTAAAGTATGAGCTCATAACCTAAATTACTCCCAAAAGGGTGAAGTATAGGGTGGCCCAAGGAAAATAATGATGATGATAAGATTTTAAGTCACCTAAGGCACTAAAGAAATGAAATATGTGCACTGTGTCCATGTGTAGCTAATATTATATGACGTTCTTTTATGCATGTTATTTTGATAATGATGATGAGGAATATGATGTAATGATAAAGGAAAAGATCATTGTAAATATGACATGTTAAGAATAAGATGCATTATAAGACGCATGATTAAAAATTGACGAACCTCGGTTAAGTATTTGTCCGAACATAAAATGAATCTTTGCATGCTCACTATTTTAGAATAATCCCGAGGTTCCTGGGGACTTTGATGATGACACTGTAGAAGGAGGTACCTTACTGAGAATTCTTTAGCAAGATTCTCACTCCCTTTTCTTTATTTCCGTCATTGTCTCCAGATTCAGATGGCGACATTCGTCCTGTTCGTTGATACCCTTACTTGGGAATTTCACTATGATCGGGTGCATCGCTCGTATCATTTTGAAGGGAGGTGCGCAGTTCGTGTTTTTATTTACATAGGTCGTCCATTTGCACATCCTGTCCCTAGTTATCGATTTTCTCCTACTTCTCCCTATGGCGATGAAATGGTTTTCGAACATGCATGTCCACTTGATGAAAGGATGTTACATTCTTATCCCGCTTCATCTGCTGTCCATGGATTTCCAGAGTATGTTCCCGAGACGAGATATTCTGAAACTGATCCTTCAGAGGACACTCCTACTCATGTATATTCTGAGAGCTCTGCTCCTACTCCCACACGTGTAAGAGAGGGTAGTGAGGAAACAGTTGTTCAGCCGAGGTTAGCAAGAAGGCCGTCCATGCGACCCCAACTTGGTGCATCTCGTGTGTCCCCTCCCGAGGGAGCTCATCAGTGGATCGGATTTATTCCCCCATTTCCAGGACAGTGGCCCTAGAGAGTTCTTAGTAGATTTATGTGTGATCATGCACCCTAGTTTTAGGATAACCTTCCCGGCTTATGGAGTTATCTAGTTTAAGGGCATGAATTTCCTTAAGTATATTTTCTTTTATGGGTTTGCATAAGATAATGATGTATGAACATAACCCACCCTTTGAGTGAGGTTATTGTATGTAAATATATGCTATAATGTCCTTATGGATGTTATATGATGGAGCCTAAGTGATATGATGTGATATATTCTTAAACGTCTTATTATACTCCGCTTACTCGTTCACGTTGTACTCGGCTCACGTTTTCAATTATGTGTTTAAAAAAAAAATGGCTCGTAATTTCACTAAGTATTTTCAAATTATGAAGAAAGAACCAAAGCAAGGAGTAAAGTCTAGTCATTAATCAGATTCAACCTAGGTGTATCTGGTTAATTACTAGGGTGTTACATTTTGGGCCCATGAAGCATCTATCCTTATAAATGAGATTTGGTTCTTCGAGAAAATAAGGAATGATACATTGTTGTCTTGGAAAAAAATGAAGTTTGTATCTTACAACTTTTCCATGAAACATAAGCTTGTTCTTAAGTTAAAGCTTAGTTCACATGATCGAAAAAATTATCTGAGCTCTCGACCTTTGCTATTAAATCAAGGGTATTATTTGTGTTTCTATAAGGGTAAAGTTAATTATAAGTGCATCTCTTAATCTAAAATTAATTTAAAAAGACTAGTTACTAGAAATAACTATTTTTTGTTCTTGCATGCTCTTAGGAAATTAAATTTTAGTTCTATTCCAAACTTTTGATATTTGATGTATGCTATATGGAATGTGTTTATCTTGAGAAGATTGTTACTAATAGATGGGGTAATTAATTTTAGTAATTAAGTACTAGTAACTAGAAAGAACCCAAAATGTGAATTCTAGAACTCCTTAAGACAAATAATATGTTTTCTGTCCAGCATGTGATATTTAAAGTAAGAATGATGTTTACCACTTAGTAAATAGATAGGAAACACTCATAATTGGTTCAGGAATTAATTCTAGCATCATAGGAAAAGTCGGTAATGAGAAAGGGTCAAAAACATAACTTATATAATACCGAAATGGTTCATTTTCTTTTCTGTTTCAAATCTACCCAGATTTGTTTAGAGATGTCCTTGAGGTTAATAATTAGTGAGAATCATTGGAATTGATCCCCTAGATGTATAAAAGAATAAATGCGAAAGATAGGTCTACCCGATTTAGACATTTTACCAATTAAAAAGTTAAAAAGAATGCTTGTCTTATGAGATATTAAGATTGATGTATTGGTTATGTGTGCATGATGCAAAGATTGTTACGGCATGTTATGATTACACGTGAAATATTTAAAGATGCATATGTTGAAATAATATGGAAGCATGTGACAATTATGTGGTGTATTTGTATTCTTGCATCCTAATATAACATGCTAATGTTAAGGTGACATAAAACATATGGAAATGTTCCTCTAGACTCCTAGAATTAAAGGTTATGAGAGGTGATCCAATAAGGAAGTGATCCTTAAGACTCCCCGAATTAAAGGTTATGAAAGGTGATCCTAGCCCCATATCCTGTACTTAAAGGTCGGGTGTTAACTTATCTTAAAGATAAGAGTATGCTAGTGACAACTAGTGAGGTGTGAGCTCATAACCTAGAATTCTCAAAAAGCGAGAGAAATAGAGTGGCCCCAAGATAAGAGAAAGAAAATAGCCTAAGTCACCTAAAAGATAAATTGAAGAGATTCATGTTATGTTTACTATGTTTTAAGAGCATCATTTATGTTCGTATATAGTATGTTGCACCTTGCATTGACATGAAATTCATGATGGAGTATGATGCATTCATAACATCTAAGACGCATATTAAAATGAATGGGCCTTGGTAAATGATATTTTAGAACTTAAAAATTGAACCTTATGCATGCTCACTATTTTATATTAAAAACCCAAGGTTCCTGAGGGCGTAGATGATGACACCAGGATAGGAGGACACCCTACTGAGATTCTTTAGAAAGTTTCTCACTCCCTCTATCTTTTCTTTCCATCATATCTTCAGAGATTGATGGCAACGTTCATGATCTACATTGACACGCCCACTTGGGAGATGCACTACAACGCCACCTATCGGTCATATCACTTCGTGGGTCGTTGTGTTGTTCACCTTTTTGCATACATGGACCGCCCCTTCCCACATCCGGTTTCTAACTTCCGGTTTTCTCCTACCTCCCCCTTCGGCGACGACCTCATCTTCGAGTGTGCACATCCTCGCGAGGAGCGGACTCGCCCCACTCCGCCGACCGCCTCTGCCATCCGCGACTTCCCAGAGTATGTGCCCTGTTCCTCCATGGACTATTCAAAGACAGACCCTTCCGAGGACTCTGCTACTTAGGTACCCTCCGAGGGTTCTTCGCCTATCGTGCCGATGGACTTTGGTGAGGGCAACGAGGCCACGGTGATGCAGCCAATCCGTGGAGGATGTGTAAGGATAACACCCCGTCGAGGAGCCCACGCGAGGCCCACTCACCGTTTGGCCACTCCGGCCGAACTGGCTCAGTAGGTTGGGTATGTTCCTCTCCCTTGGGGCGGGCATCAGTAGGAGCTGGCAGCTGTCGTGATGGTGCTCGAGCATATGTCTGGCATAGGATGGCCTTCTTTTGTATTAGGGGTTATCTACTTTAAATGCTCTGGGGTAGGCGAGGGTTTTTGATTTGTGTACTTTTTGCTTTTATGTATTTCGGATAATTGTACTTATTGCTACTATCTAACTTGATATATGGTTGAACCTTAATTATATATATGATATAATGGTTATTATGTATGATCCTTGAGTTTTATTCATAGCATGTATGGCCTTTTATTATCGTTCACGAATCAAACGATGTAGTGTTCATCGCATGCGCGGCTCACATTTGCATATCTTATTTCAAAAAAAAAATTTACCTGTATCTTCACTAAGTATTTTCCAAAACTTAGAATTAAGAAACTGGAACAAAAGAGTAACAGCTAATAATTAACTTGAATACGTCCTAGGCGTGTTAGGTTAAATATTAGGGTGTTACATTCAACATATAATTTTTATAGCTCATAAAAATAATTACAATTGAATTAGAAAATTCGTAAACAAACCCTATCCTGTTGAAATATGAAAATCCTACAGCATGTGTCAAATTCTCTTTTGACAAAAATCATTAACATCAAAACACTCCACAAAATTAAGACATCAATATCAATATATACTCAACCAATTCAACCAAAAATATTTAGCCAAATCAGTCGGTAAATCATAAAAACAGAGTTGAATGTAAAAGAGGTTTAAAATGCCCTACATTGGTGGCTTTAAAGATCTTGGCTTCAAGGACATTCCAAGAGTGATCTTGCTCACTTCACGGCCACCAAGTCAACATTAATCCCTTCCTTAATCAGTAAAGGATGATCTCTAAGGTGAAAAAGGGTGATAGATTCAAATTCTAATCGGTTAGTTTTGTAGGTATTGATGAGTAGAACAAGTTTTGTGAAGAGAGTTTATGGTTTTAACAAGATTTGGCTATGAGTTTGGAGCTTTGAATCAAGCTTCCATGGCTTTGGTGAAGCAAAATGGAGGTGGCTGGTCTTCTCCCTTGCATGGCTGAGAATAGAAGGCTTCGAGGACAAGTTTTGTGGCCATTTAATGATCTTGGATTCGTTATAATAATTATTTAACATAAAGTCAACATTCTTTCTAAAAGAAAATAAAATGAATGGCTAGGATTTGATCTTATAATTCAAGATTAAATCCTAGCTTTACACTTGACTCTAAAGGATAGACATTATCCTTTTATAAAGATTTAACTATCTTTCAGTGTTAAAAATGAACGGGTAAAACACTGTAACCGGATAATCAAACATTGCTCAAAAATTAATTATAGGTATAAAATTCTCATTCCTTACCATTTCTAATCTTAATCTTATAATTTTTCAGTTTTGGGCATCTCCAGACCCCAATCCCAGTGTTTCGGCTATCCTGATGGGCCCGCGGCGCCCACATGTAACATCCCCTGCTACTTTATGGATTGGCGATTGTCCCCACAAACTAACACGGATCTTTACAGCGTGCTTTGTCCTCACTCACACACTTCTTGGGACAACTTCCTAGGAGGTCACCCATCCCAAAATTGCTCCAAGATAAGCACGCTTAACTATGGAGTTCTTTAGAGACAGGCTACCGAAAAAAAGATGCATCTTCTTGGTATAGGTAGTACAAATCAATTCATATAAGCTCTCCTCAACTGTATAGTCCCATACCTATACAGTCTTAGGATCCCTCTCATTCGGGTGTGTAATTGGTTCATTCATGTACCCCTCCGCTTTCAAAGTCTACCAGGAGTCGCTCCTTGTCCGTGCCTTCTTGTACCGACGATCACTTCCCGACTTCACAATCCCTGGGAATTGCACCGCAAGTTACTATTTTTTTTTTTTGTAAAACCATTAGACTAGCCTCATCATTATTGAAACTATCAGATTTTTGAAATTATATATGATAAAGCTCAAATTAATTTTTACATAATTCTTTAGGGTGTTACATCTCTCCACCTGCAATTGAGCTAAAGATGTTCCTATTTAGGTTGGGGCCTTTCACATGTTCCTATTTTTGGGCCACACGAGTATGGTATCTTAGAGAATGATGTTCAACTCTTAGACTTATGTGGAGGACCTATAGAGCACCAATTAGTCAATTCTTAGAAGCTAGATCATGTGAGAAGCAATCAGTGGAAGCCTTCTTATGGGTGAATCATATCCATCCCTACTTGAAGTGTATTATTACTAGGATGTTAGGACCTTAAAAAGTCCTAATGCTCTGAGGAATGCACTAAATATTGAAACACTTGGGTCCAAGAAGCTAAATGGGTTCAAGACCCATGATGTGGTTTACATGATATAGGATCCTGGTGGAGGTCAGGAATGCAAACCTTGGTGGGAATTCCTAGAGCAGTTTAAGCATAAGCCGCCATAAGGGAGTTCTCATCACCTTTTTTTCTTAGTTTTGTGTCCTTAATTTTCAATAAAGCATGCTTAGTATAGGATTTCACATGCTACTAGTTTTAGGTTGTTAGTTTTTTTTTTTAGTTGTGTTGTGTGCCATTCCATTGATGCTGTTGAGGATTACTTGCTTGGCTTTTAACACATTTGGCATTTTTCCTAACTTACTTGACTATGAATTGTGCTTTGTGTAATGCATACTTGGTAATTTGCTCCTCATCGCATGGATTGAATATATGGACATAACCCTTGGTTGAGATTTTGAGGCTTTCATGGATGGATATATTGCATGCCATTCTTATTTTGTTTTTCTATGTGTTCTCTCATCAGTTATGTATTCTAGAACTTGCATTTTATCTTTCTTAAAGCTTTGTCATTAGCATGTGCATGTATTAAGATGACAAAGGCATTTTTCTTGTTTTTAGCTACTTGACCACATGGCCAACCTTCCATATTGCCCTTGTTTGCACCCAGTTTGAGCCTTAATAACCATTCTTTTGTTTTAGCACACTATAACCCTAAGCAAAAAACAATGAAATTACCCAACCTCTAGGCTTAGGAGAGCATTTGTTCACCCTTCATATGTGCTTGTGTAACATCCTTCCAAGTACAATGTCATCCTTAAGTCATGACATTAGACTCGAGAGTTGGTACTTCTAAATTATTGGACCTTTCTTAAATAACTATAGCAAATGCGATAAGATCATGTAATAACTAGCGTAATTCGATTAACATGTATAACAAAGATACAAGTCAATTACATAAGGAAGCTCTACTGTGAGCTTGAATACATATACAATCTCCATTACATTCACCTACACATATACCTATAACTATATACCACATAAGAAAAGCATCAACTACTAAACTACTGCAAATCCTGAGTTTCTTGCACGTAGCAGCCACATCATTCTCTGGATCAACCTAGAGGCGACACAGGAACACAAAGCACATATGGGTGAGAATTATACAATTCTCAGTAGGGCAACTCCCCAAAAACTCATTCATAATGTCATCGTCATTGCCCCAGCCACTTCGGTTTATTAGAAAAAGAGTGATCATGCACTTCATACCAATGGTTCATTTTTAAAGTTCCAAATCATACTTACGAAGTGGATAGTTTTTAATAATCAATCACTTAATGCATATGTATTATAATGTCAAACATCTAGTAAATCATCCTAAGCAGACATTCAAAAATAACAGCCACAACATAAGTAGAAATTTCATTCTTACAAACATTATCAAGTAAACTTATATGCATATGCAGAAATAATAATAAATTATGCATTCCCTTTCGTGGCCAAGGAACTTAATCTAGTGCATTTTTCTTTTTTCATTGACATAGGAAAGACTTAGCTTATATCATGTTGTAAAACTCAATTCAGTGCAACTTTCGCTCTTCATTGACATAGGAAAAACTTAGTTTATACCCAATGGGTATTTGCTGTGGATAACTCCACAATATATAATTTATACCAAATGGTATGTATAGTAGATCACACCACACAAGGAAAATAGACTGTTTATCAGGACTGAGCTCATTCCTATACGTGATTATTGAACTTCATTTTTTTCCATTTCCAAATCACACACAGTTCTATTCCTAGCTGATACATCTATCGACTTATAATATCTCGGGGGAAGTTCCTCTTTTTGCCTTCCCCTTAATTCAATCTGGGTCTTGTTTCTATTTTCTCCATATGTCAGAATATGCATACTCATAGTATTTTGGGAAAGTTCCTACTTTTGCCTTCCCCTCATTCAATCTAAGCCTTGTTTCTGTTTTCTCCATATGGTAGAATATGCACGATTAAAGTTTATATATTCTCTTTTGCCACATGTGTATACCATTCACTTTACTTTTCCAAATGCATGCATGAGGCATATATACATATTCATTCACAATATGATTCCAATCATGCCTCAAGCCATTCCTTAAAGTCACTCACATGTATTCATATATATCATACTTGAACCCAATGTCATTATTTCATCAATCCAAAACATCAATTCATTTTCAGCACAATGACAGATTTCACATATCCATAACACAAATTATTGTGCATATCAGACTATCAAATCCAAGGCTATAAAAATTATCCAAGACACTTCAATGTGTCTCCAAGGTCCCCTAAAACTTTCAGAGTTAAAAAGTCCATTCAATATGATAACAAAATCCAACAATTTTAGTGGTCAGAGACCACTCATACTCGGCTTAGAATTAGAAATGAATAATTTTTAACCATAGCAAATGAACCCAGAAAATTTGAAATAAAAATCCTGGTAAAACCTAATTTAATTTCCTGTAAAAATTTCAAAGGGTAATTCAATCATTTGCTATGGTAACAAAATTATACAAATTTACAGCTTCAATTCCAATAATTCAGGCAGCATTGGTACACTTTCAGTTCATGATTTTTTTTAGGCATTAGAAATCAATAACAGAGCTCAAGAAAAATTGTGAGACTTTCTTATGATGTTATCTTTAACACAATTTTTATCGCTCATGAAAACAACTATAATTACACCAAAAAATTCATGAACAAATCCTGCCCTGTTGAAATCCGAAAATCTAGCACATGATTCAAAACTTGTTTTGCTAAAATGGGTTTTCTAACATCATCCAAACACTCCACCAAAATTAATACATCCATATCAATACATCATCAGCCAATACAATGAAAAATTTCGGATTAAAACCAATCAGAAACTTTTAGAATAAATTTTGAAAGAAAAAGCCAAAGAAAACCCTACTTTGGTGGCTTTAGGGATCTTGGCTCCAAAGGATGCTCCAAGATTGATTTTGCTCACTTGAAGGCCACCAAATCAGCACCAAATCCTTCCTTGGGCAGTGAAGAATGATCTTTCAAGGTGGAAAAATGTGATGGATTTAAATTCTAATCGGTTAGTTTTGTAGGTAATGATGACTAGAACAAGTTTTGTAAAGGAAGTTTGTGGTTTTAGGAACTTTAGGCAAGTGTTTTGGTGATTTGAAATTGAAACTTGAGCTTATGAAGAAGATAACAATGGTGGCTGTTTGCTCTTGGAAATGGCCGAGAATTGCAAGCTTCAAAGGTAAGCTTTGGTGGCTTTTAATGATATTAAATTAGGTTGTAAGAATTGTTTAATATAAAGTGTATATTCTTTCTAAAAGAAAACGAGATGAATGGCTAGGATTTGATCTTGTAATTCAAGATTAAATCCTAGCCTTACACTTGGCTCTAAAGGATAAACATTATCCTTTTATAAAGATGCAACTATCTTTCGGTGTTAAAAATCACACACTGAAATTTTACCGAATGGGTAAAACATCGTACTCGGGTAATCAAACATTTCTCAAAAATTAATTCTAGATATAAAATTCTCATTCCTTACCATTTCTAATGTCAATCCTATAATTTATCAGTTTTGAGTATCTCTGGGTCCCAATTCTAGTGTTTCGGTTGTCCCGATGGGCCGATGGGGCTCGCAGGTTACTATTCATATATTTTTTTTTACAAATCCCTTGGACTATCCTCATTATTACTAAAACTGTCAAATGTTTGAAATTATAACTAGTAAAGCACAAATTAATTTTTAAATAATTTTTAGAGTGTTATAGCTTGAGCATATGTGGAGATTTGCATAAGGACATGCATTGTTTTAAGTGTGGGGGAAGGAATGATCTTGTAAAGAGAAGCCCCACAAGAGAAGTATGGCAATAAAAGTGCAAAAAAATGCATGAGAATAAAAAAAAAGAAAAAAATTCAAAAAAAATTCAAAATTCTGCAAAATGAAAGTTGTTGTGAATAAAAAGTTATGGGGAATTGGTTATGCTATGGGAAATGAGGCTTCTTTGAGCATGTTTTGTTTGGAAATTGCACTTCTTGTATCTTTGCTCTATTGCATATGCATTTGCTCTCTTAGCCTTGAGTTTAACTTTGCTTGACCTTTTCGACATTTCCTACCCCTCACCCTTGAATAACCTTGAATATGCATATGTGTGACTAATAGAGAGTGAGATGACTTGCAAGCTTATGGTAATGCATTTCCATTTGAGAGGTTCTAAGTGTCAAAATATAAGCCAAAACACTTGGACAAAATTGAGTGGTAAACACTAGCCTTGTGAGGTCCCATGTCCTTGATCCTTGCATGTTATGAGTGAAATTTACCTTGTTTGCTCTCCTCTGGCATAAATCTTGCTTGGAAGGAATTGTTGCTTGATGGTGTGTTTTTGGCCATTATGCTTGTTTCCTCATAGTTCATTAGAATTGGCATTTTAGTTGTCTTCCTTGTTTTGTGTCAAGTTTAGGATTTCTAAGTCATTAGTAGTTGGCTTGAGGATGGCTTGATTGCTTTGAAGCTTTGACCATTGCTTGATTGTTGATCTTGCATGAGGACATGGAAGAACCTAAGTATGGCGGAGTGATAAGTATGCATTTCTATACATATTTTTTTACCCTATTCTTAGTTTCATAGCTCTCTTCTATGCTTAATTGTATGCATTTGCATCATATTTGAGTTTAGACATTGATTTGAGCATTAATAAAAACTTTCTACATAATTGAACTTTTGGCACTGGTTTTTTGTTTTACACTTTACTAAAGTTGTAGACCTCTAAAATTTATGTTCTTTGGCTTATAGGAAAGATAAGAGGATTATCTACAATATTTATGAAGAGCTCAAAAGCCGGATCAAAAGGTTAGCTGGTTAAAATAAGCCCGGAAGTCAAAACTGAGGTGCTAAATTTCTAAATTGGGCATGCTTCAATAATCAGGGCATGTCTCTCTCATTCGAAGTCCAAATTAGGCAAATAAGGTTCCATTTTGAAGAGAATAAAATGATCTACAACTGTTATGATGACCTCAAGAGCTAATTTGGTCATTTCAGTGGTCCAAAATTGAAAACACTTGCTATAGGGAGAAAAGGTGCTGCAGTGACCCCTGGTGCTATCGTTCCAAATTTTTTGTCAGACAGGCTCACTGCAATGAGCCTGAGTCGCTGCAGCAAGTATGTAAAGATCTATGACAGTTTTGTTTGTATTTTATGTAATATCCCCTGCTGCTTTATGAATTAACGACTGTCCCCACAAACCAATGTAACACCCTTCCCAACTACCATGTTTTACTCGAGCGTTAACATAGTAATTAGAAAAGTATTACTTACATTCATGATCTATACTAGTTGAAAGAAAGGAAATCAAATGATTTAGACACATATATCTCCAAACTCGTATATACATATATGAACATCATTCTTAAGTTTGCAATATGTACATTGTACTAATACTGCACTAGTTAACTTCTAAGCTAATCAGAAACTTAGTTCACAAAAGAAAGGAACACCTCCAGTATCTAATCTAACCTGCTCAAAGTTGAAGTCCAGCAAAATTTTATACAAACAGAAATGAACCTCACAACATTTAATAAGATCAATCTGCAGGTTAGCAGGTCACTAGTACTAAAGTGCCACTATATACATATCAGGAGTCCCTGAAGATCTCATGTCCTACTAGATGAAACCATTGGCCATCGGTATGATAGCCTCACCTCCGCCCGGGGCATCAGGATCCTCCGGTGGGTCTGAGTCTGAAGACAAGGATGAAGAGGGATCATCTGCTAGAGGGGGTGCTGGTGGTGCAAGTGGGACAACAAATATCACTGGATGTGCCAAGTGGAGAGGCACACCCATCATAAGGGAAAGCAGGGTCAAAGTCAGCTATAAATACAGAAGTACTAAAGGAACGGTCGAAAAACACATAAACACGAACTTGCTAGTAACCCACTACATACAGAGAGTCGAGAGCAGGATTATAATGCCACACCCACAGTGGCAAGTCAAGGTAAAACACTAGTGACAGCATCTGCTGGATCTGATTAACACAAAGTAAATGCAACCATAGGGATGAGAATATTATAAAATCCTCAGTAGGGTATTCCCTCAAGTATAATGTAAAACATAATTGATAAGTTCATTCACGTGAGAATACTCATGCAAAACTATGTGTATCAATATCAAGGTATATACATCATGTAAAATCAAGTACAAGTATAATAATGATTCGTGCATTGTTCTTTTTCTCATTAACATAAGGAAGGCTTAATCTCACATTAAGTGATATCTGTAGTGGAATCACTCCACAAGAATTATTGACTACTAGGACTTGAGCTCATTCCTATATGTCGATACGTCTACCAACTCATCAAATTCCCAGGGAAGCTCTTACTTTTGCCTTCCCCCTTCAACCACATAAGCCTTGTCTCTATTTTCCCTATATGTTAAAAATTTGCACAATTACAAGTCATATTTTCTCTTCTATCACCATAATACTCATCTCATATATTTCTTTTATTCAAGGGCATTCTTACATCACAAATAAGTATTTAATTCCATTGGAGTCTCATAAGAATTTCTTTAAAATAGCTATCATGTATACATATACCATATACTTGAATTAAATGCCATACCATCATTAAATTAAGACATTCTCACCATTTCAACACCCTAGCAGATTTATTACTCTAGGAATAATATTTAATTTTCACATCAAATGACCAATTCAAGAGCCATAAAAATTCTCTATGACACGTCAATGTGTCTAAAAGGCCCTGTATAAATTTCAAAACAAACGGTGTTCTCTAACCTTATCAAATAAATTATGCAAATCTAGTGGTCAGAGACCACTTGTTCACAACTCAGATCAAGACTCTCATAATTTTCGACCCTACCAATTAATTAAATCAACTCAAAATAAAATTCACAGTTGCAATTCAATGTGTTATCAGATTCCCATAAACATTTCAAAGAATAACTTCATCGTTTACTATAAAAATAAAATCACACAATTTTACTGCCCCAACTTCAACATTTCAAGCAGCATAGTCACAACTTCGGTTCTTGAATTTTTAAACACAGAAAATTGCCCAGAATGACCCCAAATTTTTACTAGAGACTTCCTAATATGTTATTTACATCCCATAAAATTTTCAACTGAATCCAAGTCTTTAAATGCATCAGAAAATTCGACAAAATTTACTGCTTGCTTCAAACCGGGATTTTCCAGCAACAATGTTCAAGAAACATGAATTTTTTTCAAGCAGAGAAAATCCTTAACATGACCCAAGGAAAATCATGAAGTTGTCTTAGGATGTTACCTTCAACATATAATTTTTATAGCTATAAAACTGAACACAATTGCACCAGAAAATTTGTCAACAAGTCCTGCCTTATTGAAATCCGAAAATCCAGCAAACCAATTCAAAGTCTCTCTTGATAAAAATGATTTTTCCACAACACCAAACACTCCACCAAAATTCATACATCAATATCAACATATGATCAACCAATAAAATTAGAAATTTTTGGACAAAACCAATCAGAATTTTCAGAGTAAATTTTGAAACAAAAGAGGACAAATAAACCCTACCCTCAGAAGCTAATGTTTCTTTAGCTTTTGTATATTTCAAGATAGATGTTCTCTGTAACACCCTAGTAATTAACCAAATACACCTAGGTTGAATCTGATTAATGACTAGACTTTACTCCTTGCTTTGGTTCTTCTTTCTTCATAATTTGAAAATACTTAGTGAAATTACGAGCCATTTTTTTTTAAAAAAAAATATAATTGAAAACGTGAGCCGAGTACAACGTGAACGAGTAAGCGGAGTATAATAAGACGTTTAAGAATATATCACATCATATCACTTTGGCTCCATCATATAACATCCATAAGCACATTATAACATATATTTACATACAATAACCTCACTCAAAGGGTGGGTTATGATCATACATTATTGTCTTATGCAAACCCATAAAAGAAAATATACATAAGGAAATACATGCCCCTAAACTAGATAACTCCATAAGCCGGGAAGGTTATCCTAAAACTAGGGTGCATGAACACACATAAATCTACTAAGAACCTTCTATGGCCACTGTCCTGGAAATGAGGGAATAAATCCGATCCACTGATGAGCTCCCTCGGGAGGGGACATACGAGATGCACCAGGCTGGGGTCGCATGGACGGCCTTCTTACTAACCTCAGCTGAACAACTATTTCCTCACTACCCTCTCTTACACGTGTGGGAGTAGGAGCAGAGCTCTCAGAATATACATGAGTAGGAGTGTCCTCTGAAGGATCAGTTTCAGAATATCTCATCTTGGGAACATACTCTGGAAATCCATGGACAGCAGATGAAGCGGGATAAGAACGTAACATCCTTTCATCAAGTGGACGTGCATGTTCGAAAACCATTTCATCGCCATAGGGAGAAGTAGGAGAAAATGAATAACTAGGGACAGGATGTGCAAATGGACGACCTATGTAAATAAAAACACGAACTGCGCACCTCACTTCAAAATGATACGAGCGATGCACCGGATCATAGTGGAATTCCCAAGTAGGGGTATCAACGAACAGGATGAATGTCGCCATTTGAATCTGGAGACAATGATGAAAATAAAGAAAAGGGAGTGAGAATCTTGCTAAAGAATTCTCAGTAGGGTACCTCCTTCTACAGTGTCATCATCAAAGTCCCCAGGAACCTCGGGATTATTCTAAAATAGTGAGCATGCAAAGATTCATTTTAAGTTCGGACAAATACTTAATCGAGGTTCGTCAATTTTTAATCATGCGTCTTATAATGCATCTTATTCTTAACATGTCATATTTACAATGAACATTTCCTTTATCATTACATCATATTCCTCATCATCATTATCAAAATAACATGCATAAAAGAACGTCATATAATATTAGCTACACATGGACACAATGCACATATTTCATTTCTTTAGTGCCTTAGGTGACTTAA
The DNA here is from genome assembly GCA_031216125.1 of Dalbergia cochinchinensis. Lineage (NCBI taxonomy): Eukaryota > Viridiplantae > Streptophyta > Magnoliopsida > Fabales > Fabaceae > Dalbergia > Dalbergia cochinchinensis. The sequence continues at coordinate 31,290,399 of CM062372.1, forward strand.
AATCTTATCATCATCATTATTTTCCTTGGGCCACCCTATACTCCACCCTTTTGGGAGTAATTTAGGTTATGAGCTCATACTTTACTAGTCGTCACTAGCATATACTTATCCCTTTTGATAAGCTAAAGTCCCGACTCTACCCTTTTGAGAGAACGGGTTAGGGGGCTAAAATCACATTTTCACCACCTATAGTCTGGTGGCTCCAAAGGATCATTTTCTTATAAGTTTAAGTCACCATTAAATCTTTGCATGTTATATCACAATACAATTCATAAACATCATAGCATTTTCTCATTTATAGTCTTAAGCTAGAATAATATATATCAACTATAATCATGCATCTGGGAGATTCCCAGGAAAGAGAGGTGGGTCACAATGGACACACTTAAATACCAAGTCTTTCCTTAGCCAGAACCTTTCCAAATTACACTTTTACAATGATACAATTTCTTCTAGCAACAAAGGTAAATTTTACATAATAAAGAATATTTCATGCATAAGCATTCTCATTATTTGCAACAGCAACTATAACTTGCAAGCCAGGAAATCATTCAATGATATCAAGTACTTAATAAGCATCCAATACTTACATAGAATTATCAATTATAGAACTAATTAGTTATGCACCTAAGGGATTTATTACCATCCTTACGATTATTTATAGGCCTTAAGAACACTATTAAAATAAATGGGGTAGCATAGGTAGTAGTTGTTCCTAAGGTTTTACGGTATGCTAGAAGTTATGTTTTAAATCCTTTCTTGTTACCAGCTTTCCCTATGATGCTGAAATTAGTTACTAAACCAATTATGAATCATTCTCCCTTATTTAAACATAATAAAACCTAGTTCTTATCGTTGCTAAAGATTCTGGATAGAATGCATAAATTTCATTCCCTAGAGTTCTAGAAATCTTGTTTTTACGGTTTTCTAGTTGCTAAGTTCATTTTTAGTGTTTGGGATCAATCCTAGTCTAATTGATACCAAATTTTTCGTGGCTAACTAATCCTAGACAGAATTATAACATACTAAAACAGATTTGGCATTGGCTAAACTTAAAGGGGTCAAAAACTAGGTAAATTCTAGCTCTTCGGTTGTTCTAGGGAGCTAGTTTTATCTCTAACATGCAGTGAATCATTCTCTTAACAATAAACCATAATTATCACAACTTCAAACATATCAAATCATTATCATACATTGATACTAAACTCAGATCAGTGGCCGAATCATGAACCTCATGCAATTACATGTAATCATATTTTAAGTGCATATAAAATACTAGTTTCCCGTAAAATCCTTGCAAAGTCTTAAAACTCATTTAGAAACTAGTTCTTTTGTCAAACTTGGGAGGATCTTCACAATTAAAATTCTTACTTAAGATAAAAGGAGTAAGTCTTGAGCTTTAGAGATTTAGGTGACATCTTAGAATTATAAACATGCTATGCAACCTTATTTTAATCTTATCTTTATAAGGTGATAGCTTGGAATTATAAACATGATATGCAATTCCATTTCTTTATCTTTAAGATTTAAGGTGATGACTTGAAAATTAAACATGATGCAAGAACTTGAAATATAAACATGATGCAAGAAACTGGAGCGGCGGTAATCCGCACAGGACCAATAGAGGGAGAAGAGAATATTAAGAAACCGGAGCGGTAGTCCGCACAGGACCGGTGAAGGGAGAAGAGAATTATTATTACATCTTTTTAATCTCCAATCTCAAGACTTTTTAAAGAATAAATTCTTTAACTCCAATAATCATATTTTTTTGCTTGTGATACATGGCCAAGTCTTTGACCTCTAGGATCTTTAGGTGATGGCATAAAATAAACATGTCATGCGTTGATTCTTTTAGCCATTATAAAATAAAGTGAGAGCATAAATTAAATATGAGATGCAACCTCTTTATTATCTTGAAAGATTAAGTGATGACTTGAAACATAAACATGAAATACAAGCTTGGAAAATACATCTTTCAAGTTCTAAACTAAAAACCTTTGTTTTAGTATCATAAAGCATTATTCTTTAAAGTTTTGCATCAAGTGGAATTTTCAAGCTTTAGAGGCCTAACTTGTAATGGATTTACAACCCACCCTCAAGGTCCTCATTATCAAGCCATCATCTTAGTTCCACCTAGGCCATATGGCCGAATTGGTTAAAGAAAAATGAAGAGGAAAACCGAAATGAAAAGCTAAGGGAAGTTCATAATTTCATCATTTTGAGCTAAAAACACAACTCCTCAAAGCATAGAAATAAATTTAGAAACTACTCCCTACCTAATCTGAGTTGAAGAAGAGGAAGAGAACTTGATTTCTTGAAGTGAAATGAAACAAAATCTCTTTGAAAAAACTGAAGAAAGAATTCAGCCAAAGAGGAGGAAGAAAGAAAGTTTTTGGTGCTCCTAAAAACTAGTTATGAACAAAGCATTCCAAGACCACTCAAGCAAGCCTATTTATAGAAGATTTTGAGGCTTCTAATTGGCCAAAATGAGGAGGTAGTTGGTGGAATTTTGCAGGAGAAATAAGGGAGGAAAAATCATTTTAGACAAAGTTGTATAAATTAAGGAATTATGTCTCTTATGGTGACATTTTGGCATTTTGTTTTAGTGCAACTTTTGGCAATAATTCAACTGCATAATGGCATCAATAATTTTGTCCATTACAGCCCAAAGAAGTGAAATTTGTGTGTTCCATGCATTATTTAGGTGTAGGCAAGGTATTCATGTAATTTAGAGAATTTACGGTTAAGGGCTTAAGTGAATTAGTAAGCAATTTGGGTGTTTTTGAGCAATTTTGGGTTCTAATCAATCTAAATACATAATTTTGACTCTAGATTAATATTTAGAATTTAATAAGCTTTAATTTGAGCCTAATATTGCTTAGATTTCGGTATACGAATCAAAAATCCCGAAATTCGCAAAACTGCCCAAAAACAGGGGCAAAATCGTACTTTCACTTAAAAACTGCCCGAGGCCACCCGAGCTTAACCAATGGATAATCATGGCTTAAAAACAAATTTTAAAACATTTTAGTGAGGTTCGGGCTCATTCGGCACGCATATCAGAGTTAAAACAGCCGCAGGGGCATTTTAGTCATTTCGCGTGTCGGAACTCAAAATTGAGATCCTTCTGCTCTATTAACACACATAACACAAACAATCCCTTATTATCATCGAAACATCCCCTTGAGAATAGGTGGGGCCCACGATCCTCATTTTCTGAGTAAAATAACTTCAGGGGCATTTTGGTCATTTTATACGTACAGAAATTCGGGATTTGCGACTCTCTCATGAATCGCTCCTAACCTCTCTTCTAATGTTATATTCCTTTATTGAGGATTGTTCGGCCTCAAATCTTATGTAATAATTACCTACAGTAATTCGGTAATTTCTAATGACAGTAAAAATTACAGTAAAAATTGGGGCGTTACATTCTCCACCCCAAAACTCTTGAAGCACACTTAGATCCTCCCCTAATCATTGATGAGTGAGGTATTAAAGTGAGGTTTTGAAAAATCTAATCGGTTATATTTGTGGAGGTTGAAGTGTAGAACAAGTTTACTTAAGGAAGTTTTTGATTCTAACAAGATTTGGTCTAGGATTTTGGAAGTTGAAATTCAAAGTTAGCAAAGGTTTTTGGATGAAGAAGGAATGGATTCTTTGATGGTTCTCACTTGGCCGAAGATGAAGATGAAAAAGATGAGATTAGTTAAGTTAAATATATCTATTAAGGAGTGTTTTGATTGGTTGGAAAATAAAATATAGTTCTTTCCATTAAAAGGGTTTAATATCAATGGCTAGAATTTGATCTTTCATCCAAGATGAAATCCTAGCCATTCACTTGGTATTCAAGTGGATATACTTCATTATTTGTTGATATTAACTAGTTTTCGGTGTTAGAAATCGAATACCAAAATTTCATTAAACAAGCAAAACAATGTACCTGAGAAATCAAACATTGTCCGAAAAATAATTTCGGGTATAAAATCATTATTCCTACCTATTTCTAAACATAATCTTATAATTTCTCAATTTTGGGCAGGCTATCCCGTTGGACCTGTAGGGCCCACAAAATACTATTCATATATATACATATATATATATATATATATATATATTCTTTTGCTTCCTCGAATCATTCTCATCATTTCCACATCCACCAAAATCTTAAAATTCTCATTAATAAAACCTCATTTAATTTCTAAAGAGAATTAGGTGTTATAACCAACACTGGTCTTTTCAGCGTGGTTTGTCCTCACTCACACACTTCCTAGGAAAAGTTCCCAAAATTGCTCCAAGTCAAGCACGCTTAACTGTGGAGTTCTTTAGTGATGGGCTACCAAAAGGAAGATGCATCTTGTTGGAATAGGTAGTGCAAATCAATTCATATAAGCCCTCTTTAACTATATAGTCTCATATCTACACAGTCTTAGGATCCCTCTCATTCGGATATGTAATCGATTCATTCATGTGCCCCTCTACTTTCGAAGTCTACCAGGAGTTGCTCCTTGTCTGTGCCTCCTTGCACCAGCGATCACTCCCTGACTTCGCAATCCTCGGTCATTATATGGCCACTAGCTTCCGCTTGGTTCATCCTTAAACCACACCATATTGGGAAAGGTGCAGGCTCTGATACCATTTGTAACATCCCCTGCTACTTTATGAATTGACGACTGTCCCCACAAACCAACACGGGTCTTTTCAGCGTACTTTGTCCTCAACCATCCCAAAATTGCTCCAAGTCAAGCACGCTTAATTGTGGAGTTCTTTAATGATGGACTACCGAAAAGAAGATGCGTCTTATTGGTATAGGTAGTACAAATCAATTCATATAAGCCTTCCATAACTGTATAGTCCCATACCTACACAGTCTTAGGATCCCTCTCATTCGGGTGTGTAATCGGTTCATTCATATACCCCTCCGCTTTCGAAGTCTGCCAGGAGCCGCTCCTTGCCCATGCCTCCTTGCACTGGCGATCACTCCCCTACTTCTTAATCCCCGGTCATTACATTTTAATGAGCTTTTGGGTCTTTAAATGATCCTTAAGCCCATAGAATAGAGAGACACGACCCTTTGCCCCAAATTAGCTTAGGTTTGAGTAGTTTTAGCCTCTCATTTTCTTCTCCTTCTCCTCTCATCTCCTCCTTCTTCCTCCACCTTCACTCTCCTCCTCTTCACCCATATTTCTTCACCCACTCTCTACTTCTCTTAGGTTAGGTTTTATTTTCTATTTTTCTTGTAGTTTCTCCATGGAGGGTTGAGTTTGGAATTAGCATTAAGGATTCTCTAAGCCCAAGGGTTTGTCTTGAGGCTTGCATATTCAATGAATACATGTTTTGGTTTCTTGATTTTCCTTCTCTCATATTCCTTCCATTCCTCATATGTTTATGTTGATTAATTGATTGATTTTGATATGTGAATGTGTGGGTATATGGTTGGAATGAATCTTGATTTTTTATGCTAATTCATGATTGTGGGTTGGATGCATAATTGGGATTGTTGACTAAGCATGAATTAACTGATTGATTAATGAATGCTTGGTTAGCATAGGAAATTAGGATTAATTCTTGATTAAGGTTAGACTAATATAGTTGGTGTTCAAGTTAGTGTATACATTTAGGAATTGAGATCTCAATTACCTAGATGTTGCATGCTAACCAAATGCTTGGTGATTGATTGATTGCTAAGTGAATTATGGTGCCAAGATTGTGTGATTGCATGATTCTAGGCACAAATTGGTCACCTACCATGTGTTTAATGAAATATGTGTGTCAATGATAGATGGATTCTAGGCCTAGGAAATCCTTATGCTAGTGCTTTAGTTAATTGTTAGTTATTTCCTTATTTTAGTTTATATTCTATTTTTGCTTAATGCATTCAATGAAAACCCCCTTGTTGCATAGTCTATTAGTTCACCAATATCATTAGGAGACGACCTGAGTTGCGCACCATTATACTACATTTTGTTGCAATTCAGTTTTAAATAAATTTGTTAATTTGTTAGAGCTAGAGATGTGACACTCTAGTTGTAACACTCTAGTTGTAACACCCTAAAAATTATCTAAAAAAATTAATTTAAGCTTTATTAGTCATAATTTCAAAAATTTGATACTTTGAATAATGATGAGGACGATTCAACGGATTTATAAAAAAAAAAAATGTGAATAGTATTTTGCGGGCCCCGCAGACCCGTCTGGACAACCGAAACCCTAGAATTGGGACTCGGAGATGCCCGAAATGGAGAAATTAAATGATTATGGTTAGAAATAGGTAGAAATAAAGATTTTATACCCGAAATTATTTTTCAGGTAATATTTGATTGCCGGGTACACTGTTTTACCCGTTCGGTAAAATTTCGGTGTGTGATTTCTAACACCGAAAGATAGTTTATTCTTATAAAAAGGATAATGTTTATCCTTTATATGCCATGTGTAAGGCTAAGATTTAATCTTGTTTTACAAGATTAAATCCTAGCCATTCATTCCTTTTTATTATTAGAAAGAAAGCATATTTTAATTATACAAAGACTACATCTATGACAAGATAAATATAACACACCTAATCTTATCTCTTTGCAACCAATTCTCGGCTAGCTTCTTGTTCACACAGCCACCTCCATTTTTGTTCCTTCAAAGAGCATGAAACTTGATTCAAACCTCCATTTTCCTAGCTTAGAGTTGTTAAAACTTCAAAACTCCTTCACAAAACTTGTTCTACACCTCAATACCTACAAATCTAACCGATTAAAATCTCAAATCCTCACCTTAATACCTCACTTCCCCACTACCTAAGGAGGGTTTAGGACTGAAATTGGTGTTTTGAAGTGAAGGGAGATCACTTAGAACATCCTTTGAAGTATCAAGCTCAAAAGCTTTCAAAGTAGGGTTTTCTTTGGCCTTTTTCTTTCAAACTTTTTCTGAACAATTCTTATTGGTTTCAACTCGAAATTTCTAGTTAATTTGGTTGATATTATGCTGATATTGATGTGTTAATTTTGGTGGAGTTTTTGGGGTTGTGGAAAAATTATTTTTATCAAAAGAGATTTTGAGTTTGTTTGCTGGATTTTCGGTTTTCTTACAGGTAGTGTGTGATCACGAATTTTCTGGGCTTGTTGTGTGGATTTTCGTGATCTGAAAAAAATATATGTTGACGGTAACATCTTGAGCTAGTCCCACAAATTTTCTTGGGTTTTTATTTGGAGTCAAACTGCCTTAGAAAAATCAAGAACTGAAATTAAGCATATGCTGCCTGAAATGTTGAATCTGAAGCTATGAAGTTGTGACATTTTATTAACCTAGTAAATGATCGAATTATGAGCTGACATTTTTACAGGATATTAGAGACATATTGAGGTTTTACTAGAATTTTTATTTAGAATTTTCTGGGTTCAATTGCTAGGGTCAAAAATTATGAATTTTGGTTCTTGAGCTGAGGTTGGATGGTTTCTGACCACTAAACTTTTAGAATTTTTTTAATATAGTTAGAGAACTCTAATGACCATGAAATTTTTAAAGAACCTTGGTGACACATTGAGGTGTCATTGAAAATTTTTATAGCATTTTAATTGATCATTTGGTATGAGAAATAAATTGTGCTACTTGAGTGAAAAATCTACCATTGTACTGAAAATAACTTGATGCTTTGAATTGATGAAATGATGGCATTTTGTACTAGTATGACATGAGTACCTGAATATGAGTTTGAGTAATTGAGCATGTGAACTTATTGATGAGGTTAGGTACACATAGATATGAACGATTATTACAATTGTTTATATGTGAAAGAAAAGCATAATATTATGTTTCTTGGATTGGAGAAAGTAAATCCAGTTTATTAGGGAAAGTAAACCTAACTACCAAGAAGAGCATAAGATTTATAATCCTTGGGCTGGAGAAAGTAAATCCGGTCTGTCAGGGAAAGTAAACCTGACTACCCTTGAATTGAGTCGAGGAAAGTAAACCTGGCTAGGAATAGGTCTGTGTGAGAATTGGAGAAAGTAAATCCAATGATCATGTATAGGAATGAGCTCAGTCCTAAAAAGCAGTCTATTACCCATTATTGCCACACTGGGGACGGCGGTACGTAACACCCAGATGTGATAAGATTAGTCAAGGGCTAAGGCAAGTTTAAGAACTAAATTTTCTAAGAAATCCTTTGTCTTATATGCCGAGTGAAGAAGTTTAGTATTGATATTGAGACTAATATATTTAAGTGGAAAGTTAGTAGTGTACGATGTTGAGTAGTATGGTATATGTACATTAAGTGATTGAATGTTAAAAGTAACCCACTTCGGAAGTATGATTTGGAACTTTAAAAATAAACCGTTATTACATAATGCATGACCACTTTTTTCTTAATAAACCGAAGTGGCTGGGGCGATGACGATGACATTATGATTGTGCATTTGGGGGAGTTACCCTGCTGAGAATTGTAGAATTCTCACCCCTATGTTTTTGTGTTCCCGTGTCGTCTCCAGGTTGATGCAGAGAACCGAGAGGCTGATATGCAAAAGAACGCGGAAGTGCAATAGTTTAGTAGTTAATACTTTTGTTATGTTGTATTTAGTGGAATGGATATGTATGTAAATAGGTTAGAGGACAAGGTGTGTTAAGGCTCATCAAAGAGCTTTCTTAATGTACTGAACTTTATATTAAATGAATATTTTGGTTTCATTGCCATATATTTCAGTAGAATTATGACCAAGTTATCTCGCCAATCAATCCAAATGGCTATAGATATTTAAGAAAGGTCCGCTAATTTATAAGTAACAACTCTCGAGTATGATGTCATGACTTAAAGATGATGCTGTACTTGGGAGGTTCTTACACTAGTCCTACCAATCTTTATGCTCAAAAACTTAACAACTAATACTTGTGATATTTTATCTTGATTAGATCAGTTTTCAATATGTCTTTATCCAAAAGAAATTTTAAAAGGAATGCTCAAAGATATATAATGAACGTAATATAGCATTAGTGATTTTGGAGAAAAACACACTGATGCTTATGTAGTTTCTGATGCTCAGAGAAACCTTAAAAAGAATGAAATCAATATATTGCCATGCAAGGTTTCTGAAGCTCATTAGGGATCAGTTTCTGAAATAGCAAGGATGAGTTTTTTTATTTGAGCTGTGAAACTATTCCCATAAGAATCAAATCATGAAAAGATATTTTCAAAAACAAACAATATATGATCTTTTAAAAAACAAGTTTTGTCAAAAAAAAAATAACATTTTGACATATTAACACAGTACACTCCAAGAGAGTTTTGAAGCTTGTTAATTAATCTTAGTTGTTTCAAGAACATGTAAGCGCAAGTTTCTGAAGATTTGTCAAAAACTATTTACAACTATACCATGATCAAGTTATACACAACTCCTTAGAAACATCTTATATGTGTGTTAAGGATAATGTGTTCTGTAACATCCTCCCAAGTACAACATCAATCTTAAGCCATGATATTGGACTCAAGAGTTGTTATTTATAGATTAGCATACCTTTCTTAAATATCTATAACAAGGTCGATTGATTCACGAGATAACTATGTCATAATTCTATTAAAATATATAGCAAGGAAACCAAAACATTTATTTAATATAAAGTTAAGTACATAAGGGAAGCTCTTCTATGAACTTTAACACACCTTTGTTCTCTAATATATTTATATACATATCCATTCTACTAAATATAACATAATAAAAGCATTAACTACGACACTATTGCACTTCCGAGTTCTTTTGCATAGCAGCCTTTCAGTTCTCTATATCAACCTAGAGATGACACGAGAACACAAAAACATAGAGGTGAGAAATATACAATTCTCTGCAGAGTAACTCCCCAAATACACAATCATAATGCCATCGTCATCACCCCAGCCACTCCGATTTATTAAGCAAAAAAGTTGTCATGCATTACATAATAACAGTTTATTTTTAATGCTCCAAATCATACTTCCGTTACTTTTAACATTCAGTCACTTAATATACACATACCATACTATTCAACGTCATATACTGCTAACTTTCCACTTAACATATTAGTCTCAATATTGATACTAAACTTTTTCACTTGGCATATAAGACAAAGCATTACTTAGCAAACTTACTACTTCAACTTGCTTTGGCCCTAAACTAATCTTGTCACATCTGGGTGTTATGTACCGCCATCCCCAGCGTGGCAATAAAGGGTAATAGACTGCTTTTCAGGATTGAGCTCATTCCTATACATGATCATTGGATCTACTTTCTCCAATTCTCACACAGACTTATCCCTAGCTAGGTTTACTTTCCCCAACTCAATTCAAGGGTAGTTAGGTTTACTTTCCCTAACAGACCGAATTTACTTTCTCCAGCCTAAGAATTATAAATCTTACGCTCTTCTTGGCAGTCAGGTTTACTTTTTTCTAATAAACAGGATTTACTTTCTCTAATCCAAGAAACATAATCTTATGTTTTTCTTATGCATATGATCAATTGTAATAAGCATTCATGTCTATGTGTGCCTAACCTCATCAATAAGCTCACAAGCTCAATTATTGATATTGACATTCATGTGCTCTTGTTATACTAGTACAAGATGCCATTATGTCATCAATTCAAAGCATCAATTTATTTTCAGCACAATAGTAGATTTCACATGTTCATAGCACAATTTATTATGCATTTCAAGCTATGAAAGCCAAGGCTATAAAAATTACCTATGACACTTCAATGTATCTATAAGGTCCCATAAAAATTCAGAGCAAAAAGAGTTCTCTAACTATGTTAACAAAATTAGACAAATTTGGTGGGTAGAAACCACTTAGCCTCAGCTCAGAACCAAAATCTTATAATTTTTAACCTTAGTGAATGATTAAATCAATTCAAAGAAAAATCAGAGTTGAGCTGCAAGATGTTTACATCACACTATAGAAATTTCAAAGGAAAAATCAATGGTAACAAAATTAAATAAATTTGCAGCTTCAGTCCAGAAATTCAAGCAGCACATGACATAGTTCGATTCATGATTTTTTTTAGGCAGTATAAATCAAAATCAGAGCTCAAGAAAAATTGTGAAACTATTCTAGGATGTTATCTCCAACATATGATTTTTCTAGCTCGTGAAATTACCTACAATTGTGCTAGAAAATTCATGAAAAATCACTACTAGTAAGAAAACCGAAAATTCAGCAAGGTTTAACATTTCTTTAGCAAAAAATAATTTTTCCACAACACCAAACTATCCTGTCCATTTCAAATACATCAACATATGGGGCTAACCTCACATTAGGACTGAAATTCATAAATTTAAAACAACCCAAAATCTGCAAAAATAGAAGAATAGAAAACAAAGCATAATAACCCTACACTTGGAAACTAGTGTGTCTTTGGCTCTAAAATGCTCCAAGATGGATTGCCTTCACTTCAAAGCTCCCAAATCACACTCAAAATCTTCCTAAATCAGTAGGGAAGTGAGGTATCAAGGCGAAGATTGATGGAGAATTGAGATTTCAATCGGTTATATTTGTAGGTATTGAGGTGTAGAACAAGTTTAATGAAGGAAACTTATGGATTCAACAAGTCTAGGCTTAGGAGTTTGAGGTTGAAAACAAGTTTTCAAGGTTTTTGTGAAGAGAAAAATGGAGTTCTCTACCTTCTCCTTGCTGTTCAAAACTAGAGGTAAGAATTAATGAAATTAGGTGAGTTAAGTTTATCTTATAAGGTGATAAAATCATTATTCTAATATAAAGCCTGAGGGTCTGTTTGTTTGAGTTTTTAGTTTTCAATTTTTATTTTTAATTTTCTAATTTTTTAAATTTTATAAAGGAAATACTAAAAATTATGAAAACTACAAAATCCAGTTTTTAGTTTTTATTTTTAGTTGTTAGTTTTTCCTTCACAAAATCTTGAAAACTGAAAAACTGAAAATGAAAACTGAAAACTAGAAACTCAAACCAAACAGGCCCTAAGTTTTTCATAAAAAGAAAGTAAATGGATGGGTAAGATTAGATCTTGTAATTCAAGATTGAATCTTGGCCATTCATTTGGTTTAAAGAGATAAACTCATTCATTTTATAAAGATCAAATTAGTTTTCAGTGTTAGAACTCGCACACCGAAATTTCACTGAACAGGTGAAACACCATAACCAGGTAATCAAACATCGCCCGAAAATTAATTCAAGATAGAAAATTTTCATTTCCAACCTTAACCCTATATTTTCTCAGTTTCGGGTATCTCCAGGTCCCGATTCTGAGGTTTTGGTTGTCTTGACAAGCTTGTGGGGCTTGCAAGTTACTATTTATGCCCAACCCGAAACTTTTGTTTTTTACACATCCGTTGGGCCTTCTCATCATTATTAAAACTATTGGATTTTTGAAATTATGATTAATAAAACTCAAATTAATTTTTAAATAATTTTTAGGGTGTTACATTACCACCCACCTTAAAAAGAATTTTGCTATCAAAATTCATTTGAAAACAATTTCAAAAGACTAATTTCCTAAATCAAACAAGCAATTCACTCAAATCCTAAATGTGCCTCCCTTAGGTCGAATTATTGGGTGGTGATGTCCTTTTAGCACTTATAGTGATGACCGTACTCTAGTGTTGTGGCTTTGTAGTTGATTTTGAATGCCTATCCGGGCTCTCCCAAATCTTGTGTCCTGGTTTTTCATAGCGATAACACACATTTTGTCCAATCATGCAAGGTCTATTCCCGTGATCTCTTTCATATTTTGGGCATGAACTTGACCACTGTTGTCATTTATCCTTATGTGGACTTAGTTGAAACCGCTTCTTCAAAGGCAGGTCATCCTCATAGTCTTGGTCTTCAAGGGCCAGTCTTTTCTTAGGAGTGCTCTTAGCAAATTGAGCAATTGCTACCTTCTTATTGGAGTCCTCTGCACGACGACACTTGTTTACTAAGGTTGCATAATCCCTGATCTCCAAAAGACTCACAGCTGCCTTAATTTCCTTACGCAATCCTCCTTCATACTTCAAGAACTTCCAAGCTTCATCAGGATTATATTGATAGATGGTTGAAAATTTGCAGAGCTCTTCGAACTTTGCTATGTACTCTGCTAAACTCATGGACCTTTGCTTGAGTGCCATGAACTCCAACTCCTTTGCATTCCTCACAGAAACAAGAAAATACTTGTGATAAAAGGCTTCCTTAAAAACTTCCCAAGTAACTTCAATCTAAGAGGCTTCAAACAATCCCTTGGTGCCAACCTACCATAATTCTACATCAGCTTCCAGCATGTAAGTAGCAAAAGCCACTTTTTGGGTCTCGGTGCAAGGAAGAACCGAGAAAATCTTCTCCATGGCTTTAATCTATTCTTCGACTTTATTTAGATTGAAAGCTCCTCGAAAAGACGGAGGATTTGCTTTTTTGAACTCGGCAAATTTTTTATATTCTACATGTTAGCTCCAGAATCCTTGTGCTCATGTGTTTTGAATGACAACAAAACCAATTCAAAGAAAATACTTTGAAGAATGACTGATGTCTCTATTGAGTTTCTTGTAAGATTACAACAGGTATCTATCATTTAGCAAGAACAAGGCTTACTCAAATGAGTATATATATTTCACTATGCATGTGTAAACATGTTACAAGATATGTTATGTTAAAGAAGTGAAATTATTCCTTATCCATGTCGTTGATAGCTAATGATCAGTGGAAGGCTGCAACGCTACAAGAAATCAATGAAAGAGACTTCAGAAAGTAGCACGTGACATCAGAAAGTACTCTCAAGATGAAGATACCAGAATATGTCCATATGCAATTTGTTACTTAATCTTTGATCATCACAATCGTAAAAAAATCATTATAAAGAAGATTTGATTGAAGATCAAAAAGTTAAATGTAACACCCTGATTTTCTCTAAGCGTAAAAATGACCAAAATACCCCTGAGGTCATTTTTACCTGAAAATCGAGGACGGCCGACCTCGGCCATCCTCATAGGGCTATTGTACTATTTGAAGGGGATTATATGTGATGGCGTATTTAATAGAGCAGAAGAATCTCATTTTTGAGGTTTCTGCCTGAAAATGACCAAAATACCCTTACAGTAATTTAAGGTAGTTTTAAGTTTTGACTCCGACCCGGACTTGTCCCGGAGATCAAAAATGATGTTTTAAGGCATGAACTATGTTGGTTTAAGTCCCGGAGGTCCCGGGCAACTTTTGGTAAAAATTACGATTTTACCCCTCTTAGTGCATTTTAAGCCTAACGAGTTACTTAACTCAAACCTAAGCAATATTAGGCTCTAGTGAAAGATTAATTAATTTCCTTAATTAATCTAGAGCTAAAATAATTATTTAAGGTTGATTAGAACCTAAAATTGCTTAAGGAAATTTGCAATTCAATTCTAATAATTTTCTTTCTTTAAAGAAAAAGCAACTATGAATTGTATTTTCACTATTCACATTTCCTTTCCCAAGAATGATTTCTCTTCCAAGAAAAGTTGTCATACATCAATCAATGGTCATAGGAGTTTGACTCCATCAATCCTACAATAGTACTCTTAGTCTAAGGTATTAGGGTCCTAATTACCTAATTAGTTCACCTAAACACTTGGTTACACACCTTAATTAGTAACCTAACCTTGTTTATTCCTAAACACTTCATTAGTACATGATTAAATTGGATGAAATCTTCCCTCCCATGGTCTTATGATGTTCAGCCACTTTTCCCTCCACTTTGCATCACATGTTGTTTGAATGTGTGGCACACAAATGGCCATGTCTCCAAGACAACTTCTCATTCATTATCCTCCACACACTTCCCTCATTCTAGAAGAAAACCACATGGCCTCTTCCCCTCCACTCATTCATGACTCAAGGCTCTATATATACCTTGCCTTGGTGAACATTTTGCTACTTTAGTTCATTTGCAAAGTTTAAACTTCCAAGAGCAAGTTCTAGTCTCTCCAAATTCTCTCAAATTTTCCTTTCTTCTTCCTTGTCCAAGCCAAAACCGCCACCTTCTCTACCTCCAATCTTCATCTCTTTTTCTTCTAAACACACATCCAAGTCCAAACACAAGCCAACAACACATCCTTCCTCCATTTCCTTGTTTGGCCGAAAACACATACCCAAGTTCAAAGGAGATTTCTTCTTCTTGTTTTTCAAGATCAAACCTTTCTCCATCTTCAAGAGCAAAAGTACTAGGTAGGGAGTTTTTCTAAAAATGCTTTCCTTGTTCTCTATGTCTTGATCTTGTTGGAAAAATGTTGTTTGGATGAACATCCATGAAGTTTTATTTTCGGTTTCATCCTTTTCCTTTTCTTTTATTTTCGGCCTCAAGGCCAAGATGATGATGGCTTGATGATGAGTGCTCTCCAAGATGTAACTATGAGTTCATCTCAACATGAGGCTTCTAAAGCTTGAATCTTTTTGAAGAAAAGCCTCACCTTTTTTCAAGTTTTAGTCAAGTATGAGTTATGTTTCTCTTGAATCTCTTGGAACCTCACTTTCTTTTCCTTGAATGTTTCGGCCATGTAGGCCTTGGATGCTTGGAAAAATGGAAGCTTGATGATGAGGGTTTCATGTTGATGCTTGTCACATGAACAACCTCTAAAGCTTGAGTTTTTAAAAAGGAAAGTTTCATCTTTTTCAAGATTTATTCAAGAATGGGTTATGTTCCCTTTGAACCCTTAAAAACCTCATTTCTTTCTCTCAAGGTTTCGGCCATGAAGGCCTTTGAAACTTGGAAAAATGTAAACTTGATGATGAGGGTTTCATGATGGTGCTTAGCACTTGAACAACCTCTAGAGCTTGATCTATGTTTCAAACAAATATGGTTTTCGGTTTTCTCCTTTCCTTAACTTGTCATGAACTTTGTTTTGATGATGGTTTAGAACAATGTTAAGTACTCAATGATGAGGACTCATGATGTTGGTGTTAACACATCACCAAGGTCTTGGTCCCTAGAGTTTAAAAATGGTCCATTATTCCTTGCTAGGATTCGGCCATTTCCATTCTTTTGAGGTTACCACCTCTATGAGTTCATTCTCTTTATGTTTTGCTTAACTCACCATGGTTTTATCCAAGAAAAAAAAAAGAAATTAATAAGGTTTTCAAAAAGTCCATAACCTACCCTTGTCAACCTTAAAGTTGGCCGGCATGTTCTAGAGCTCTCTCTAGATAGGGTTTATTGGGCATTAATAAAGAATATGACATAGGTCCCTTTATGTTTATATTTTTAAGGCTTAGTAAAGCTTCTTATCTTTTCTTGTGAGGATGAGTTTTGGGTTGGAACTATGTTCTCTTTAAAAGTCTTGCAAGAGCTCTAGACAAGATAAAAGTAACTTGCATTCACGTTTACTTTATGCTTTGCATAGCACGTTTATATCTATGCTATCACCAAACCTAAAGATAAGGAATGAACTTGCATAATGCACGTTTAAATTCCAAGCTTTGCATCTCATTTTATATTTCAAGTCCTCACTAAACTCAAAGAATGAAAATGAATATGCACTTCATATTTACTTTGAGCTATCACTTTACTTTCTAAAGGACTCTAAAATGAAATGCATAGCACGTTTATTTTATGTCATCACCTAAGATACAAGAGCTCAAAGACTTGCCCATTTCATCTTGAGAAAAGATCTATCAAGGAGGTATTTCTTGGATATGCATTCGGCCATGTGATGATAATGGCTCAACCATGAGTTTCATTTAGTTACAAGGGCCTATAACCTATGTTTTAGGATTTTCTTAAGCATAGGTAGTCTTGAAGAATGCTTCAAGCATGTTTTTATGATTTAAATCCTAACCATGAAAGAAAATAGGTAGGTACTGCCCTATTTCTTTTGTAAAGGTTTTTGACAAGATAAATTGATTTCCAAAGAGTTTTAGAAGTTTCAAAAGTGTTCCAAGAGAAACTAGCAAACTATGTGAACTAGAAATGTTTTATTTTGAGCATTTACATGCCTTCAAGTTTCGATTCTGCCCTTTTATTTTCCAGCACCTTAAATTCTGTTTTGGGTGGTCTATATGTGTTTAAATACCTTGCCTTATGTATGATAAATGTTCTAGGCATCTTAGGCATGCCTAGTAACTTGAAATGCTTGAAAATGTGAATTCTAGAACACTTAGAATCAAAAGTAAAACTGTTTCTGTCCAGCAACCCTTAGGTGCAGAAATCATGTTTTATAATTATTTTATATGTATAGGAATCCCTTACAATTGGTTTAGGGATGATTTATAGCGCCTTAGGCGAAGACAGAACTTAAAAAGGGTCTGAAACGTAATTTCTAGAACCCCTGCGGAACTGAACTTATACATTATTTTCCAGCCTTGTTTAAGTGTATAGAATCACATTATATGATGTCTAGATGAGTGAGAGTGACTCATAATTGGCTTAGGTATTAATTCTTGCATTATAGGAAAAGTCGGTAAAGAGAAAGGATCTAAAACGCAACTTCTAGAACACCGTAATCCATCAAAACTATGCTTACTGCCTATGCTGCCCAGCCATAATAAATTAGGTTCTAGGACTTAATAAATTATGGTAATGAGATTAATCAATCCCTTAGAGGCATAAGGAAATAATTTGGAAGTTTGAGGTTACCCGATGTAGGGGTTTATTCTTAAGGGAAATGATTTATATGTTCTATGTGAATGATGATGGATTATTGTGTTGTCTCATGACCACTATGATGCTATGCGAGTTATTGCTCTTAAATGATGATTGTATCATTTGCATGTTATGGTTCCCTTTAGAACTTTAAAGATGCCTATGTTAGAATTACACGTTTTATGTGACATGCATGAAATATGTAGCATCTTGCTATGACTAAACTATGAGAAAATGATCCTTTGGAACCATCAAACCATAGGTGGGGATGAGGTGATTCATATGTAACATGCATGAACTATGGGGCATCTTGTCATAACATGCTAAGACTTAAGGTGACATTAAACTATGAGAAAATGATCCTTTGGAACCATCAAACTATAGGTGGGGATGAGATGATTCTATGCCCCCTAGACCCGTACTTTAAGTCGGGATTTTTAACTTATCACAATGTGATAAGTCCATATGCTAGTGACGACTAGCTGGGTATGAGCTCATAACCTAGAGATTTCTCAAAAGAGAGAAATATTAGGGTGGCCCCCAGGAAGAAAAGAATAATATGTCAACGTCACCTAAGTAACCAAGTTAAGCTACCATGCACCATGTTCTAAGTACCGAGTTCTACGTTCCACGATTCATGTTTTATGTACCATGTACTATGTATCAAGTTCCATGTTCTATGTTTTATGATCTATGTTTTTATGACCCATGTATCATGCACTATGTCTATGAATGCTATACTTGCTAAAAAGCTAGTACTGTTTGCATATGGTATTGACATGCATTCATTCAATATTTATTGCATTCATATCATTAAGACTCATGTTAAAAGACACCCACTTCAGATAAATAGATTTAAGAAGTTTAAAATCAATCCTTATGTATGCACACCCTTTTTATAATGAAAACCGGAGTGGCTGGGGACGATGACGATGACATTTGTGTTAGAGTCAAAAATCTCTACTGAGAATCTTGAATAAGTTTCTCATCCCTCTCTTTTCTTCCGTGTCGTTTCCAGACAAGGATAGTAACGAGGTTCGTGACTTCTTCTGAGGTTCGTGCTTAAAGGTCACTTCAGCAAACGGATGCCGAGGGTCGTTACGGAAGAATAGATAAGATAGTCTCTAGGTTGTTACTTATCCAACCTCGTAGGTGGATAAGAAGTATTTTATATATATATGCATGTTTTGATGTGAACACTGATGCTAGTACTATGTAACTATAATGATGTGGTTATGATATGTGGTTAATATAATGTTGTATTTCATGTTTATATGTGATTTCTTTTCCTTGTAAGTTATGTTTATGACGAACGAAAGGTTTTATATTAATGCGAGGCTCACGTTTTTGTTTTCAAGTTCAAAAAGAAAAATTTATTCGTATTTTCCGCTAAGTAATTTAAAGAAAAGATGAAACTAAGAAGTAATAGACTAATGGTTAACCTAAATACGTTCTA
Source organism: Dalbergia cochinchinensis (assembly GCA_031216125.1). Classification (NCBI taxonomy): domain Eukaryota; kingdom Viridiplantae; phylum Streptophyta; class Magnoliopsida; order Fabales; family Fabaceae; genus Dalbergia; species Dalbergia cochinchinensis. Next base: position 31,309,413 of record CM062372.1, read on the forward strand.
GGAGTATTGGGTTAAAAATTAGGATGTTACATTAAATACTCTTTAAGGAGCTGGTTGCGTACATCAGCAAGTTCATCTTTGTGTGGAGCAACGAATGCTACAGGAAAGGGAGGGATATTTGAAATTTGAAATTCAAATTATCGAGTCAAATCTAGTTTCAAACTGGCACATCATCTTTTCTGCCTATTTTATTAATGACCCTAGCTTCATGAAAGAGGAGTTCAGAAAGCTCGCTCAGAAAGTAGAAAAGTAGTTTCTGATGGAATATCAGAAAGCTCATATTTACAATGGCTTCTGCAACCAATGTGACAGTTTTGTCAACCTCTCTTCTAGTTGTTTCTTTCAAGACACAACTGATGACCAACACGTGTCACTTGAAGAACTAATCTACGACAACGGTCACAGAGAAAGCCCTTTATATAAAGAGATGCTAAACAAAAAAACGTTGAGAGAGATTTGAAGATTCAAGAAAAGAAACTCTGCAAAAATCTCATCCCATTTCCTAGAATATTCAACCTTTATTATGTAATTAGTTTTATCCTTGAAGTGTAAAGAAAATCTTCCTTCTATATTCTTAGATAGTTTTACATTCTTCTTTTAGAAGAAATAAAAAAAGGAAGTCATTTAAGTTCTCCCAGGATCTTTTAAAATGTGTCATCTTTAAGGAAACTTGAGTGTAGGTTAGTTTCAGTGGCAACCCAAACACTTAACCTTTGTATCCTTGATCCAATAGTGATCAGTGAGAGACACAGCTAGGAGAGGCTAAGGTAAAACAACTAGCAACGTGATAGTAAGATATTTAGTCAAAGACTACTTACAGCTTGGAAAAGCTGGGGCAAGACTACTTTCAACGTGTCAGTAGAGGTTGCTACTGCACACGATTAGGCTTGGAGAGGCCAGAGTCAAGACTACTAAGTTAGACTTAGAGAAACCAGTGTCAAGACTACTCGGTTGGTTGGGCTTAGAGAGCCCCGTGTCAAAACTACTTGTAGCCTGGAGAGGTTGGGGAAAGAATACTAACAATGTGCTAAGGAGTTGCCTGGCAGTCACGGGCTGGCTTGGAGAGGCCAGAGTCAAGACTACCCATGTTAGCTTGGAGAGGCTAGAGTCAAGACTACCCATGTTAGCTTGGAGAGGCTAGTATAGAACTACTTAAATCCTTGGTTATAGGTGATCTCTAAAATCCTTGGATGATAGCTTAGGAATGCTAATGAAAATACTATCTATCTTTACTTTCTCAGGTTGAGAAAGTTGTTATTATAGTGGAACCTCAACAGTTATTGAGTACTGGATGTAGGCATGTTAGCCAAACCAGTATAAAATCCTTTGTGTACTTTCTCCCTTACCATGATCTCTTTTATTTATCTTCATTGCTTTGTTACCTTACCATTAGTCTAATATATGTATCCTGCTTTTTTTATGTTATCTCTCTTAATACTGAAAGTTTTATTTAATAAGATTTAGAAAGTAACTTTCTGAAGCCACTAACTATGCTTCTGCTGCACTTTAAGTTTTTATACTTGATAGTTATCTTTTCAAAATTTTCAAAAAATGAAAAAGGATCAATGCACGATTCAACCCCCCATTCTCGTGCACATCTTCACCTACAAGTGGTATCAAAGCTTGGCCTCTGAGGGGTTAAGCAATCTAATGATTGCAGAGACAAAGATCCAAAGGATAGAATGGCATATATTATCTCTTGAAGATTAGCCTCTATCTGATGATCTTTTGTTGACAAAACTCCTAGACATGGCATAGTTTATTCATATGATGAAAGGGATTCAAAAGAGACCTGTTGACAAGGATTCGTCGAAGGAGAAAAGCTCAATTTCTCAATCAAGTCAAGTTTCTTTTCATATAAGCCCTAAGCTACAGCTGTATATGCTATTTATGTACTATATGTTACATAAGAGATGCTTTATGAGACAATCAGTTCATGTTAAAGGATCTCAACATGTATCAAGATACCTTTGATCTTATTTGTAACTTATCAGATGTCTTACTATGTTGGATCTGTAACAACCATATCAAAAGGAAATCAATATCTCAAATGACAAATTAGGACAAAGATCATCTTAAGAAAGAATTATTGCTTGTAGCAGCTCTGTCTCACATCATGTATCTGTTTAATTTTTTTTTTACCAATGTATCCCTGTGCAAAAAGGAAGAATGTGCCTATCATCTAGGAAGTCTATGTCAGAAAGTCTTGCTATGTTAAAACCTGTCACCATTCTGTGCTTCATATCTGAAGAGCTTCATCAGAGGCATATGAGGTAAATGTTTCTGCATTTTACCTCTTTTATTATTTTTTTCTTCTCCTTTTATCTCTTGAGATGAGTTGCTAGAAGGTCATCAAGCTCATTCGTCTATATATCTCAACCTATCATATTACTCGTAAAGTTGCCATGATCCTTGAGAAAGTTTAATCCAAAGCTGGAAAGCTAAAAGAAAAAAAATACTCCAAGAGAGTTTACTGTTCTCAAGTTATATGTTTCTGAAGCCTCCAAGAAGCTATATGATCATGTCAGAAGTTTTTTTTCTGAATTCTTGAAGAGGACTTCATGGCATCATAAATCTGACTTGTTTTATCAAGACATATTCAATAACCTTGCTTTTGTAACTAAAGGCCAGCATCTTTTGCTTCGGAGAAGCTGGATTGAAATATACAAATAAAATAGCAGAAGAAATATCTATGCAACTTCATTTGCTATATATTTTTTTTTCTATATGATTAAAAAGATACCTTTATGAGAAATAAATCCTAAAAAGGATTTCCTTTATAAAAGTTGAAAAATCTATTTATCTGAAACTAACTGATAAGGACCCATGAAAATCTAGGTACCAAAAGTCATACTTCTTTCCTGCAGGTATTCCTGATATATCTCTCTGCCTGAAACTTCAATAAAAGTACTCTGATGATGATCTATCCAGATATCAGGCTCTGATTCTAAGTGTTATCACCTTTCCTAAGAGTTAATCTTTTCAAGAATCTCTCATGATGATGAAGAAAAAGCTTAAGAAAGACCTTGCTGATAACCTTGTTATGATAAAGAAAGTCCTGAGATTTTCTATCTCAAGGCATCTCCAGAAAGCCAGCAAATGTATAACACCCTAAAAAGCTAGCTTCCTATTAAATAAGGGCAAATAAAGAAAAACTTAACCTTGTGAAGACATAGTTATCTTGTGAATCAATCAAACTAACTATAGATATTTAAGAAAGGTCTGCTAATTAATAAGTAACAACTCTCGACTATGATGGCATGACTTAAGGATGATGTTGTACTTGGGAGGATGTTACATTATGGTATCAAAGCAGTTCATCCTAGTAGGACCTTGGGGAATGGACTGGCTATGTTTCCAAAGCATAGATCAATCATGCCTTGAATCTTATCTATATGATAGAATATAGAGTTTAGATATGCATGACAATCTAGTGGTGCTGTTGTTGGTTGCTATCACACTTAGCATAGTGTTGACCCTGATCAACTCAATATCTTTATTTGGTGTGTTTAGGAACTAATGGCAAATCGTAGATGCACTAGGAGCGGGAATGCTAAGCTGGACAACATGATGGATACTCTCTGTGAGATGGCTACAGATATAAGAGCACAAGCCACAATGGTCAAATCGATAATGGAAAGCTTAAATCGGAATGCAACAGAGCTGGAGCTTATTATACTCAAGCAAAGATCCATGAATGTAGCAGAGTACACGGCCAAGTTTGAGGGGCTTTGCCAGTTTTCTACTAATTACCAGCGCAATCTTGATGAAGCTTGGAAGTGCATGAAGTATGAAGGAGGGCTACGGGAGGACATTAAAGTAATCATGAGTCTCTTAGAGATCAAAGATTTTGCTATGCTGGTGAATGAGTGTCAGCTTGCAAAGGAATCTAATAGGAAGCTAGCAATTGCCAAATCTACTAGGGACGATTCTAAGAAGAGGCTGGCACCTGAAAACCAAGATTATGAGGATGCTATACCCCAGAAGAAGCAGTTTCAACCTAATCTGTCTGAGGATAAACCATAACAATGATCAACCATATTGTCCAAAATGTGGGAAAAACCATAGGGGAAGACCTTGTTTGGCTGGACAGAATATATGCTATCGCTATGGAAAGCCAGGACATATAATGAGGGAGTGCCTAGAGAGGTATTCAAAACTTGCAGGAAGGCCACCACACCAGAATGCTAATAACTGAGGGTACATCACCATCTGACAATCCGATCCTAGGTAGGAACGTTTTAGGATTCAATTGTTACCTTTTAACTGAATTGTTTGAGCTGTGTGAATTCTTGTTTGATTTACGAAATTTCTCTTTGAAATTGTTCTCAAATGAATTTTGAGGGCAAAATTCTTTTTAAGGTGGGTGCCAATGTAACACTCTAAAAATTATTTAAAAATTAATTTAGGCTTTACTAGTCATAATTTCAAAAATCTGACAGTTTTAGTAATGATGAGGACAGTCCAAGGGATTTGTAAAAAAAAAAAGTCATGAATAATAACCTTACGGGCCCCACGGGCCCGTCGGGATAGCCGAAACCCTAGGATTGGGACCTGATGTAACGCCCCGATTTTTCTGTCTGAGAGGAAAATGACCAAAATGCCCTTGATGTCATTTTCTGCCTGGAATTCGAGGATGGCCGGCCCGGCAATCCTCGAAGAGCCAACTCAATGTTTGAAGGGGATTGGATGGCCTTTCAATGGTTTCGGAGGAGAAAATCTCATTTTCTGTAATTTCGGGTCAAAATGACCAAAATACCCCTATAGCGTTTCTACGCGGGTAAAGGTGCGGTTTGAGCCTGAAACTTTCTCCGAAGGTCTACAACAATATTGTTACATGTTTAAAACCGTCTGTTTAAGTCCCGGTGGTCCCAAGCAGTTTTAGTGCAAAATTACGATTTTGCCCCTAGAATAGTGTTTTTGAGCTTAATGATGTAATTAAGCAAACCTAAGCAATATTAGGCTCTAATCGAAGGTTAATTAATTTCTATAGTTAATCTAGAGTCAAAATAAGCATTAATTAGAACCTAAGATTGCTTAGATTAGATTTAAATCTCTTTTTAAAACTTAAGATTTCACTCTTGGAATCTTGAATAGTGTTTTCTCTCTTCAATTCCTTAAATCAAGGAATTATGTCTAGAATTGTTTATGCACTAAAATGAGTTTATAACTCACTAATGATGCAAGACCACTCCTTAAGTATGTTTTGACAACCTTGATTACCCATTTTCTCACCTAAACACTTTCTTACAAATTCCTAATCTTAATCCTAATCAAAGATACACCTAAACACAACTCTAAACCACAATTAAAATGCAAGAAAACCCTCCCCCATGGCTGATGCACTTTCGGCCCTCTCTCTCTCATTTACATCACATGTTGATTTGTTTCTCATGCAAAGAACCATGCTTGAGCCATACCTTGAACCATACCTCACCATACTTTGAACCATACCTCACCATGCCTCAAGATCACAACATCTCACCTCATGGAACTCATGGGGCTGCTCACGTTGGCTGAAACTCCCTTCCCCCCTCTTGCACCTTGCATGTGTTTCATTTCTCTATAAATAGCATGCTTGGGTGAACTTGCATCATTTTGGGTTCATTTGCTAAGTGTAAGTTTTCAAAGAGCACTTCAAAGTTTCCTTTTTCTCTCAAGTTCAAGTGTTCAAGTTCTTCAAGTTTTTCATCCTCTTCTCTCATCCCAATCTTCAAATCACTTGGTAGGGATTTTCTTTCAAGTATTTTCTTTATTTAAGTTCTATTTCTAGTTATGTGTTTATGGTTTCTCTCGAGTCTTTTTATAACTTCTTTTCCCTCTCCTTTTTCTTTATCATTTCGGCCATGGGCCTTTGAGAGCAAAGGAATGAGAGCTTGATGATGAGGTTCCATGATGATGATGTTCATCACTTGAACAATCTCTAAAGCTTGATCTTTGTTCTTAAGCCAAAGATGTTTTTAGTTTTTCTCCTTGAACCTTGAAACCTTTCACCTTGATGATGTTTTAAAATGGTTACATGAACTCAATGATGAGGACTCATGATGTTGGTGTTAATGCATCATCAAAGATTATGGTCTCTAGAGTTTCAAATGTTTCCTTTTCTTCTTAAAAGTTTCGGTTCCTTTCCTTTTTTTTCTTCACATTTTCGGCCATGTTGGCCAATAAGGTTCACAATGGCTTGATGATGAGAGCTTCTAGATGATGACTATGTGTTCATCACAATGAGGCCTCTAGAGCTTGAGTTTTAATAAAAATGCTATTTATGACCTCATTTCAAGAAAAGAAACTTTGTGTTTTAAGAAACCCTTGAGGTTCACTCTTGTCTTTACTTTATCTTATCATGATAAGTTTGGGTTGAGGTTTAAGTTCCTTTAAAAGTCTTGTATGAGCTCTAATAAGAAATAAAACGGACTAGCATTCATATTTAAATTCAAGCTTATACATTACCTATTTACTTTGAGCTTTGCATTCATATTTATTTTTCCAAGCCATCACTTAAAGTTAAAGGATAAAGAATGGATTGCATCTCATATTTACATTCTTGTCTAGCATATTTACTTTTCATCACTAAAAAACATAAAGATTTAAAATGAGAGTTGCACTATCACCTAACTAAATCTCAAAGCTTTTCTATTTCAGTCTTAAAGTCGATTGTTGCTGGGCCTAGAGCACTAAAATAAAGAAATGAACTTGCATATTTATATTTCATGTCTCGCATATTTATTTCAAGCCTTGCATATTTATATTCAAGTCTTGCATATTTACTTTAAACTCTCACTTTACCTTGTAATGAAGAATAAAAATGAAGTGCATAGCATGTTTAAATTATGTGGTCACCTAAAGACCTTAGAGCTCAAAGACTTGCCCATTTTATCTCAAGTTAAAGTCTAATGTGGGAGCATTCTTTGAATACATAATTTCGGTCAAGTAGTGATGATGATCTTGGAATGAGTTTCATCTAGCTACGAGGGCCAACAATCTAAGTTTTACGACTTTCTTTAAGCCTCATGAACTTTATGAGATTTAGACCAAATAAGATTTATGAAATTATTTCCCTTTTAAGGAAGGATCAAGTGGTCACTAACCTAAGGATGTTCTTAGCCTCTTTTACAAAATGAAATGGTTTGCAAAAGAATTTTAGAGGTCCTGAAAATGATTCCGAGAGAAACTAGCAACTTATATGCTTTAGAAATGTCAAGTTATGCATCTTTTTGGGACTTAATGCTTCGGTTCTTCCATGATAAGTTTGCTGCTGTATGATGATGTTTTGATATGTTAGAATGTGTGAAAATTATGTATGATGAAGTAGGAACATTTCTATGCATGATAGGGGGGAAACTAGCTTTCTAGAAAAACCGTAAAGTCAAGATTTAGCATAGTTTTAACCCATTTATTTTTGGATACTACCCAAACTATTTCAATGGGAATATAATCAGATTAGGATTGTTTAATCATGAAAAATTTGGTTACATTTGAAGTAGGATTGAATTTTAGCACCTATAGAGAAACTAGTAACTAGAAAACCGTAAAATCGCAATTCTAGAACTCTTAGAACATTTAATTTTCTGATTCTGTACAACACCCTTACAATGTAGTAAACATGACTTATAATTAGTTCAAGGGCTTAGGAACAACTCATAATTGGTTTAGATTTAGTTAATAGTGCCTTAGGCGAAGACGGAACTCAGAAAGGGTCTCTAATGTAGTTTCTAGGACCCTGTAATCGCAAGATGTAAACTTTGCCCTTAGAGCATGATGCTGTCCAGATTCAGTGATAGACATAAATATTTGTAAGAATTGTTAGTTGGGAATCCTGAGGTGTATCAAAGGTTGATAGCGAATGTTGGAATAATTATACCGCAAGTTAAAAACCCGTAAAGGTCAAAGCATAAGACACCATAGGTCCCAAGACATAACGAACCTTATGACTTCCAGTAGATGTATGATTGATTATGAGAATGATTTGATGTTTTATGATGATGTTGAATGGTTATGCATGTCCTACAAGTTTCGTGGCATAAAGCAAGTTTGAAGGAAATACGGTGAATGCTGTTATGCTGCCGGATTTCCCATCAAACTTGAGAATTTGAGAAAAATTTGTGAAAACTCCTGGGTGACACCGGTTCAGCCAAGCACCCCCAGGAATGGTTCTGGGTGACACCGGTTCAGCCGAGCACCCCCAGAACAGATGTGACGTAACACTGAGACGCATTCCTCCCGCTACGATGGGGAGGAAACAAATCCGTGAGGGTATTGACATTGAGCTTGCCAAAGTAGACAATTCACTGTGTGCTAGATACCAGTAGAGCATTTCAAAGAAGGAAATGATCCTAAGATAGGTGATCCAAGAAAGTTATGTATACCCCCTCTATTAGCCCATATTAAATCTAGTGATGACTAGTTAGGATTGGGCTCATTCCTAGGCGATAGGTGAGACGTAGTTTGGTAACCAGATTATCGCCGGGTCGATGATTCGATTGGATTTTTGGTGGATATGTTAAGAAGGTGGTCTTAAAGAAAAAGAACTTAAGAGTTCAACTTATGAGAAAGATGTCACATGAAAAGTACTGTACCTTTTATGCCATGCATATGATTTATGTTCCTTCATGTGGAGCCCAAGAGCAATGATGTTCATGTTAATGTACATATGGTATCATCATGCATTCATCAAATATCTGCTACATCCATGCCATTAAGACTCATACTAAAAGACACCCACTTCGGATAAATAGATTTGGAAAGCTTAAAACCGAACCTTATGCATGTACACCTTTTTCATAATTAAAACTGAGGTGGCTGGGGACGACGACGATGACACTCGTGTTAGAGTCGGAAATCCCTACTGAGAACCTTGGATAAGTTTCTCATCCCTTCCTTTTCTCCCATGTTGTCTCCAGACGAGGATTACAATGAGGTTCGTGACTTCTCCTAAGGCTCGTGCTTAAGGGTCACACTAGCAAATGGAGTAGAGGATCGCCGCGGATGCATAGATAGTTTAGCTTTTGGATTGATACTATCCAACCTCATAGGTGGATAAGGATCACTTCATATAAATAGGCATGTTTTGATGTAAATGACGGTACAATGATGCTATTAATTTATGTATCTATGAAGATGTGATGATATTATGACTGATATGTATAATACTATGTTTCATGATTACGAATGGTGTGATTACTTTTTCTTGCATGTTATGGTTATGACAAACGTTAGGTTAGCGCGCGGCTCGCGTTTTGCTTTCAAGTTTCAAAAAGAAAAAAAAAATTTATTCATATTTTCCGCTAAGTATTTTAATGAAGGATTGTAAAGAATAAGACTGAAAGAGTAATATACTAATGATTAACCTAAATATGTTCTAGAGTATTGGGTTAAAAATTAGGATGTTACACCTGAAGGTGCCCAAAACTGAGAAAAGAGAGTGTTAATGGTAGAAATAGTGGGAATCAAAGATTTTATACCTAAAATTAATTTTCGAGCAATGTTTGATTACCCGGGTACAGTGTTTTATGCGTTTGGTAAAATTTCAGTGTGCAATTTCTAACACTAAAAGATAGTTTAATCTTACAAAATAATAATGTCTATCCTTTTAATGTCAAGTGTAAGGCAAGCAAGATTAAATCTTAGCCATTCATTGCTTTTTATTATTAGAAAAATACACATCTTTGACTACATTATTAATATATCTTAGAATATATTAAAAAGCCACCAAGCTTCCCTTTGAAGCTCCCCATTCTCGACTATATACCAGAAAGCAAGCTACCATGGCATTTTTTTTCACAAAACCTAACTTTGAATGCCCAAAACCTTAGTTTTAAATCACCAAAACCCCAAATCTCCTTCACAAAACTTGTTCCACTCCTCAATATCTACCAAACTAATCGATTAGAATTTGAATCAATCAACCTTTTCTAATTTGAGACCTCACCATCTGTTGTTTAGGAAAGGGTTTAATGTTGATTTGGTGGCCTTGAAGTGAAAGGAAATCAATTGGAACAACCTTTGGAGTTATAAAGCTTTAAAGCTTTCAAAGTAGGGCTCTTAAACTTTTTGTTTTCAAATCTATTTTCTGAAGTTTGATTTCTGATTTAATTGGTATTTTTCTGGTTTTGTTGGGTGATTACATATATAGATATATATATATATATATATATATATATATATATATATATATATATTGATGTATTTGCATAGGTGGGTTAGTTTGGTGTTGTGAAAAAATGAATTTTGTCAAAAAGATGTTGAGTGATACTTGCTGGATTTTCGGTTTTCTTATAGGTAGTGTGTGATCCCAAATTTTCTGGTCTTGTTGTGGGCATTTTCATGAGTTGAAAAAAATTTGTTTGATATGCAAATAAATTTGTGCTACAATGGTATGAAATCTGCCCAATTGCTGGAAATGAACCAAAGACTTGAATTGATAATGTAATGGTAGTTTGGTTCTAGTATAACATGAATACGTGATGTTAAATGTTTGGTCATGTGACTTGTGACATATAAATGCATACTAGAGGAAGTAAAGATTGGTTTATGAGGCATGATTGCAATCATAATGTGAATGAATACCAATATGTGTTTTATACATACGCTGGAAAAAAAAAAGTGAATGATATACTGAATTAAGTTTTGTAGTCATAAGTAAAAATGAGATCCTCTTTGACTTGTCAAGGGCAAATAAGAAACATAAGATCCTCTATGACTTGTTAAGGGCAAATAAAGAAACATAAGATCCTTTCGACTTGTCGAGGGCAAATAAAGAGAGATGAAATCCTTTCGACTTGTCGAAAGCAAATAAAGCGATATGAGATTCTTTTGACTTGTCGAAAGCAAATAGAGAGAGATGAGATCCTTTTGACTTGTCGAGGGTAAATAGAGAGAGATGAGATCTTTTCGACTTGGCGAGGGAAACTAAAGATAGATAAGATCCTCTTCAATTTATTAAGGACAATTAAAGATAATTTCCCTATATTTGGTATATACATATTTGTATCATATCAAATCCTTTTGATTGACATTATTTACTATGATTATGAGCTTATGATAAATTTGTACCAAGTGATTGATTCTTAAAAACAACCCACTTCGGAAATATGATTTGGAACTTTAAAAATGAACCGTTATTATGTAATGCTTGATCACTTTTTTTTATAAACCGAAGTGGCTGGGGCGATGACAATGACATTATGATTGTGTATTAGGGGAGTTGCCCTATTAAGAATTGTATAATTTTGTGTGTTCTCGTATCGTCTCTAGGTTGATCCAAAGAACGGTGAAGACATTACAAGAAAAACTATACTGGAGTTGCAGTAGTTTAACAGTTGATGTGTTTATTTTACTGTAATTTAGTTGTGGTTATATGTATGTAAATGTAATAATGAACAGATATGTATTAAAGCTCATAGAAGAACTTCCCTTATGCACTTAACTTTGTATTAAATAAATGTTTTGGTTTCCTTATTATATATTTCAATAGAATTATGACATAGTTATCTCGTGAATCAATCAAACTAGCTATAGATATGTAAGAAAGGTCTGCTAATTAATAAGTAACAACTCTCGAGTACGATGTCATGACTTAAGAATGATGTACTTAGGAGGATATTACAAAATGAAAGCCAAAAGCTTTAGAAAGTAAGCTCCAGAACCTCAATGCTTCAAAAAAGATATGCTCAAATCTTTCAAGATGATTAGAAAGCAATCTTTCTGGTAAACAACAAGAGTAGTTTAAAGATGACATAGAAACTAGAAGACCTATTTGTACAGTAACTTCATGAAAGTTATGTTTTATAGATAAACTTCTCTTGTCAAAGTTCTGAGAATAATCCCAAGGATATGAAAATCACGTCATTCCTTGGATATTTATCAACCTTGCTTTCATCACCACCATGTTATTTATATTTATTGAGAAAGCTTTGAGCTATCAAAGTTTGGTGGAAGTTATGCTGAATGTTCTATCCAAGCTCAAAAGAAAGGCAAAGTCTATTCTTTATGCTCAAGACATCATCATCCATGCTAAGAAGAAGCTTTAAGATCATCTCGGTGTGGTTCGGGGATGAACCAAGCAGATGTTGGTAAGCATGTAATGCCCAGAAACGAAATCGGGGAGTGATCGCCAGTGCAAGAAGGCATGGACAAGGAGTGGCTCCTGGCAGACTTCTAAGCAGAGGGGTACATGACTGAACTAATTACACACCCGAATAAGAGGGATCCTAAGACTGTCTAGGTATGGGACTATACAATTAAGGAGGACTTATATGAATTAATTTGTACTACTTATGCCAACAAGATGCATCTTCTTTTCGGTAGCCTATCACTAAAGAACTCCATAGTTAAGCATGCTTGACTTGGAGCAATTTTGGGATGGGTGACCTCCTAAGAAGTTTTCCAGGAAGTATATGACTAAGGACAAAGCATGCTAAAAAGACCCGTGTTCATTTGTGAGGACAGTCATCAATCCATAAAGTAGTAAGGGGTGTTACATTCTTCATGAACAGGAAGATGGCACCTAGAAAGTCTTTGAGTAAGGACCTAAGAGAATAAGTCACCATTCTCAATGAAGTATTTACATTTCAGACATGAGAAGAATTTTTGGAAGTAAATGAACTCAGTTTTCCTTAGTTGGTTAATGCCTTTTTCTCTCATCTATAGAGATTTTCACCTCTATAAGTCAGAGGAATGATCATAGATTGCTCTATCAAGGTCACTGCTTTAAGTCTTGCAAAGATCATCAAAGCACCATGCGAGGGGATCATCTGTAAATCTTCACCAAACTGGGCAAAATCTCTCAGTGTAAATAAAGGAGACGTGTCCAAGTATCTCACTAACTCCATTATTCACAAGCCCAATGAGATTACCACAGCCATGTTAAGTGCTAGGGCGAGGAAAGTATACACAGTAGTTCAGTTTTCCATCCTTCTATGAATTGGTAGCATAGACACTCTAGTTAGAATGAATTGCATGCTTCTCTATTGCCTAATGGCAAAGAGAAAAGTAAATTTACCTATGCTCATTCTTGATTATATGATGAGTGCTACAACAAAGGAAACTCGAAGGACTGCGAGTGTTCCATATGGCATACTTCTAACTAAAGTGCTTCAAAAGGTGGACTTTCCTCTTGACAATGAAAAATATGAGTTAATGGAAGGAACCATCTTTACACCATCATCCTTTAGAACGATGAGAAAAAGGTCAATCCTTCAAATATCTTAGCCTACAAGGCAAAGCCCCAGGATAAGAAGAAGACAAGCTCAAGAGGCTTCTCAGAAATCTCAGTCCAACCGGCAAAAGGGAAAAAGAAAACTCATTCTTCCTGATAGTGAATCTGATGAAGAGGATGTTTACTTAATTTAACACTTTGAAAGGAGAACAAAAAGAAGAGAGAGGGCAAGCACTCAACCATCCAGAGCAATAAACAAACCTGAAAAAGGTTATTAGCAAAAAAGAGATTGAGCTAAGATGCAAGAAAATGCACAAAAGTATATCACCGGTCACTATTCTCGGGAGAAAGTCAAAAAATTTCAGGAGGAAGGATATGGTGTAACCGTACTAAGTGATATTGAAGGAAAAGAAGAAGAAGAAGCTAATAAAGAACAAGCTGCAACATCATCTTTTGAAGAAAAGGAAAATCTCCTAAGCAGTGAAAAGGCCAGACTGAGTACTATGACAAGTTCTAGACCCACACTTGAAGAACCTCAGATGGAGCCAATATTGAAGAGCCAGATGAGGAAAATATTGCAACCTGTTTTGCTCTTGTACCATTGGAATCTTTTCCTCTCTCTTCCATTCATATTCTTTCAGTTGAAGAAAAGGGAATAGATTTCCTGAGGGTCCAGCTTTTATTATTCAGGAAGCTGATAACACCACACTGGGCGAAAATGTTCTTGACTTACCTATCCTAGCACAAGATCTTCATGATCTTTTCATTGCCTACATGATAAATGATGATGATGTTGAGCCTACACCTATTCCCACTATCTCCGCTTCGATCTCTGCTACTTCTGAAAATGTTCATGGACAATCATCCTCACTTTCTTCTAAGGTGCAAGATGACACTAGGGATAAATCACCAAGATCAAGGGACACTATACCCCTAGACATTCCAAAGTCTTCTACCAGAGCTGCTCTTGGTCCTATCAATCCGCCACCTGCTTACCCAACTAAAACTTCGACAATCTACCAAGTCATCCTACAAAATCCTAGAGAGATTTCTTCTAGATAGGACAGATACTTACAACCTCATATGTTTCAATGGAAATAATGTGTGTTTCTTGGCACACCTCCTTTTTGATAATGTCAAAATGGGGAGAAGCTCTAGATTAAAGAAAATCTGTGCCTCAGGAATTCAAGAGGAGCTATACTGATAAGAAGGATATGCTAAGGACCAAAGGAATTCTGAGGGAGCCATGCTGAAATAAGAACTGTGTTGATATGCTAAGGATTCAGGGGGAGCATATACTAAGGGGAAGCCCAAAAAATATTATTTAACATGTTTTTAGCAATTTTTTTGTGTATATCTTTAAACTTGTTTTGTTTATAAAAGTTTCTTTGATCATGACCTTTTTTTTAAGTTTTTTTTATGTCTTGTTTATATCCTTAAGCTCTAATTCATATCAATACTCTATCTAAGCTCAGCTAATCACATATATCTCTGACATATATCTGCTTCTTATCTTGAATACGTATACTTTATTATGTTTAAACCATATACGCTGGATATTAGCTTACATGCTTTTTGTGATTAGTCTTGGCTAAGTATCTTTAAGAGCACAAAGTGGGTGTTGCTCTGATATAGTCTTATAAGTCAGGTATTGATACACAAAATGAGCTTAATCATTTTCTTTATCCTTACTCTCTTCAGAGATGCTTTTCTAAAGTTCTATGCTTAACTTGATTGAAGTCTGGATGTATATAGTTTCTGACTAGTCTTCAAAAACCTACGTTTACGTATGATAAAAAGACCAAGATTAGTAAGCAAGCTTTATAAATCTCTCATAGAGTAATGTTTTTTGTTTGTTTTTCACAAAACCTGTTTCAAAAAGAATCACACATCTTTTGTTTTTGAAAACAACGTTTTTCATAATCTATTTCTTATGAGAAAAGTTTCATAGCTCAGTCCAAAGCCTCCTTCTTGATGTTTTAGGGATTGATCCCTATCGAAGCTTTAGAAACCTGGATTGCAATATGTTGATCTTATTTTTTATGGTTTCTTCAAGCATCAGAAATTGCATAAGGATCAATTTGTTTTTAATATATTATGAATTCTTTGTTTTTCATCCCTTTGATCTTTCTTTTCAAAGTTTCTCTTGGATAAGTCATGCTGAAAAACAAATCTTGTTAAGATAAAGAATCACAAGCTTTACTTGTTAAGTTTTCAAGCATGAGAATCTTCAGAAAGTTCCTTTATTTTGACAAATAATCAACCTGGTTGTTTATCCATTGCTTAACCATCATTCTCTTTAACATCTGCTTTCACAACGACCAGAAAGTACACTTAAGTCTGTCTTATACTTAAAACGAAACAACAGTAGTACTTGATTAAATGTCAGTTAAGGCCAAAATGTTTTCACATGTTTCACATCATGCCTTAAGAAAATAACTTCCTGAATATCTCTCGTTCTGTTTGATTGAAAGAATATGCTTATCCTGTTTACATTTATGCAATATTTCTTTCAATTATCTCTTCAAAAGATTTTCTTTAAATTAGTTTATCATCATCAAAAAGGGGGAGATTGTTAGCTTTAGAATCCTTGCACTCATGTGTTTTAAATGATAACAAAACCAGTTTGAAGAACATACTTTGAAGAACGAATGATATCTCTATTGAGTTTCTTGTAAGATTATAACAGGTATCTATCATTTAGCAAGAGTAAGGCTTACTCAAATGAGTATATATATTTCACTATGTATGTGTAAAACATGTTACAAGTTGTGTTATATTAAAGAATTGAAATTATATCCTTATCCAAGCCTTTGATAGCTAATGATCAGTGGAAGGCTGCAATGCTACAAGAAATCAAGGAAAGAGACTTCAGAAAGTAGCACGGGACATCAGAAAGTACTCTCAAGATAAAGATATTAGAATATGTCCATATGCAACGTGTTACTTAATCTTCAATCATCACAATCGCAAAAACATTACCATAAAGAAAATTTAATTGAAGATCAGAAAGTTAAATACTCTTCAAGGAACTGGTTGTGTACATCAAAAAGCTCATCTTTGTATGGGCAACAAATGCTACAAGAAAGGGAGGGAAATTTGAAATTTAAATTTCAAATTATCAAGTCAAATCTAGCTTCAAACTGGCACATCATTTCTTCTGCCTACTTTATTAACGACCCTAGCTTCATGAAGGAGGAGTTCAGAAATCTTGCTCAGAAAGTAAAAAAGTAGTTTCTGATGGAAGATCATAAAGCTCATATTTACAACGACTTCTACAACCGATATGATAGTTGCGTCAACCTCTCTTCTAATTATTTCTTTCAAGACACAATTGATGACCAACACATGTTACTTGAAGAATTGATCTATGGCAACGATCACAAATAAAGACCTTTATAAAAAGAGATGCTAAATAAAAAATAAAAACGTTGAGAGAGATTTGAAGATTCAAGAGAAGAAACTCTACAAAAATTTCTTTTGAATTCCCGGAATATTCAATCCTTATTATGTAATTAGTTTTATCCTTGAAGTGTAAAGAAAATCTTCCTTCTATATTCTTAGATAGTTTTATGTTCTTCTTTGGGAAGAAGTAGAAGAAGAAAGTCATTCAAGTTCTCCCAGGATCTTTAAAATTTATTATCTTTAAGGAAACTTGAGTGTAGGTTAGTTTGAGTGGTAACCCAAACACTTAAGCTTTGTATCCTTGATCCCATAGTGATCAGTGAGAGGCATAACTTGGAGAGGCTAAGGTAAAACTACTTGCAACATAATAGTAAGATATTCTTGCTTATCACAGTTTAGCTTGGAACAGCTAGTCAATGACTACTTACAGCTTGAAGAAACTGGGCAAGATTACTTTCAACATGTCAATAGAGTTTACTACTGCATACTGTTAGGCTTGGAGAAGCCTGAGTCAAGACTACTCACTTAGGCTTGGAGAGGCTAGTGTCAAACTATAACATTCCCTGCTGCTTTATGGATTGATGACTGTCCCCACAAACCAACACGAGTCTTTTTAGCATGCTTTGTCCTCACTTACACGGTTCTTAGGAAAACTTTCTAAGAGGTCACCTATCCTAAAATTGCTCCAAGTCAAGCACGCTTAATTGTGGAGTTCTTTAGTGATAGGCTATCGAAAAAAAGAAGCATCTTGTTGGTATAAGTAGTACAAATCAGTTCATATAAGCCCTCCTTAACTGTATAGTTCTATACCTACACAGTCTCAGGATCCCTCTCATTCAGTGTGTAATAGATTCAGGATCCCTCTCATTCAGTGTGTAATAGATTCATTTATATACCTTGCTGCTTAGAAGTCTACTAGGAGCCGCTCCTTGTCTGTGCCTTCTTGCACCAGTGATCACTCCCTGACTTTGTCGCCGGGCGTTACATGCTTACCAGCTTCCGCTTGGTTCACCCCCGAACCACACCGTACTAGGAGAAGTGCAAGCCCTGGTACCATTTGTAACATCCCATGCTGCTTTATGGATTGTTGACTATCCCGAGAAACCAACACGAGTCTTTTCAGCGTGCTTTGTCCTCACTCACACGCTTCCTAGGAAAACTTTGCAGGAAGTCACCCATCCCAAAATTGCTCCAAGTCAAGCACGCTTAACTGTAGAGTTCTTTAGTGATAGGCTACCAAAAAGAAGATGCATCTTGTTGGTATAGGTAGTACTAATTAATTCATATTAGCCCTCCTTAAGTATATAGTCCCATACCTATACAGTCTCAAGATCCCTCTCATTCGGATGTATAATCGGTTCATTCATGTACCCCTCTACTTAGAAGTCTGCCAGGAGCTAATCCTTATCCTTGCCTTCTTGCACCGGCGATCACTCCCCGACTTTGTCCTTGGGCATTACAAAGACTACTCAGTTAGGCTTGGAGAGGCTAGTGTCAAGACTACTCGGTTGGACTTGGAGAGGCCAATGTCAAGACTACTTGCAGCTTGGAGAGGCTGAGGAAAGAATATTGACAACATGTTGAAGGAGTTGCCTGCCAGTCAAGGGTTTGCTTGGAGAGGCTAGAGTCAAGACTACTCATGTTAGCTTAGAGAGGCTAGTATAGAACTACTTAAAATCCTTAGTTAAAGATGATCTCTGAAATCCTTGGATGATAGCATAAGAAGGCTAATGAAAAAGAAAGAAGAATAAACTATTAATATATAACTCTATAAAACTCTAAATGTCAAAGATTTATAGAAAAAGAAAAAATAACAAAATAAATGCATACTAGACAAAAAAATCTCTGAGCTCCCCCTCAGCATAAGATTCCCCATGATTTTCTCTACAAAGCCTGCATATCATCGCATAGCTCCTCCTAAATCCCATTTGCACATGATTTTCTTCAATTCTTATCTTATCCCCTTTTTCACATCATCAAAAGGGGAATGTACTAAAAAATAGACGTTGCAACATCTAAAAACTCTGAGGTTATAGATCTTCCATATGTCTAAGCTAAACACTATACACTGACAATGTTGCCTCAAATCTATCCTATCTGGAGGAGATTTCTCTCAGATTTCACAGGATGACCTGATAGATTGCTAAATACTCAATTAAGGATGGAGGCAGCAGATTGATAGGTGCAAAAGTAACTCTAAGAGATGGCTCAGGAATGTCTAGAGGTATAATCTTCCCTGATCTTGATTAGTCAGCCCGAGTCTCATCTACAGTAGATGGAGGTGAAGAAGGTTGTCCATGACCTTTGTAAATATGGAAGTGGTAGAAGCAGAGGCAACATGAGCAGCGATATGCTTAGAAGTAATAGCAACAATATCTAATATCTGAGCTGTAGAAAGAGCATGATCATCTTGATCTGGAGCAGAGGAAGTAGGAACATCTTGAACCAATATAAAAGTGTTAGCTTCTAGAATAGGAGGTGATCTGACTTCAGATGTTCTATTCTCTTCTTCTTCCATTGGAGAAATATGAATGGAAAAAAGAGACTATGGTATAGGAATGAGAGCAAAACATGTTGCATGCTTCTCTTCATTAGTTTCTTCAATAATAGGCTCCATCTGAGATTCTTTAGCTATGGGCCTAGAACTGAGTAAGCACTTAGTCTGGCATTCTCATGGCTCAACAAACTTTCTTCTTTTTCAAATGATTATGTTTCATCCTATTCTTCTTTTGCTTCTTCTTCTTCTTCATTACCATTCAGCACAGTTACATGATACCTCTCCTCTTGATATTTTTTGACTTCATCCCATAGAACAGTGACACTTGACACTATAGCACCCTAAAAATGATCTAAAAATTAATTTGAGCTTTATTAGTCATAATTTCAAAAATTTGATACTTTGAACAATGATGAGGATGATCCAACGGATTTTTTTTAAAAAAAAAAGGGTGAAGGCTTAGGTGCTGTTTGGAAGGCTTGAAGTGAAAAAAAATCATTTTTGAAAGATCCCTTGTAGTTAGAAGCCTTAAAGCTTCACAAATAGGGTTTTCTTTGGTCTTTTCTTTCCAATTTTATGCTAGACTTTTTTTATTGTGTTTGGTCAGAAATTTCTAGATATATTGGTTGATAATATGTTGATATTGATGTTTTAATTTTTGTGGAGTGCTTGGGGTTGTGGAAAAATCATTTTTATCAAAAGAGATTTTGAAGTGGTTAGCTGGATTTTCGATTTTCCTGCAGGCAGTGATTGTTCATGAATTTTCTAAGGGAATTGTGGGTGTTTTCATGAGCTATAAAAATTATATTTGAAGGTAACATCCAAGGATAGTTCCATGAATTTTTTTTGAGCTCTGGTTTTGATTCCTAATGCCTTGAGAAATTCAAGAACCAAAGTGGTAATTATGCTACCTGAAATGTTGAATCTGAAGCTGTGAACTTGTGAAATTTTATTAACCTAGTAAATGATCGAATTATCAGCTGAAATTTTTACAAGATATTAGAAACATGTTGAGGTTTAACCAGGATTTTTATTTAGAATTTTTGGGTTCAATTGCTAAGGTCAAAAATTATGAATTTTGGTTCTTGTGCTGAGGTTGGATGGTTTCTGACCACTAAATTTTTAGAATTTTTTTAATATAGTTAGAGAACTCTAATTACCCTCAAATTTTTACAGGACCTTGGTGACACATTGAGGTGTCCTTGATAATTTTATAGCCTCTGAAATGATTTTTTTATGTGCAAATAAATTTGTGCCACAATAGTGTGAAATCTGCCATTGTGCTGAAAATAAATTGATACTTTGAATTGATGAAATAATAGTATTTTGTACTAGTATGACATGAGTACCTGAATATGGGGATGAATAATTGAGCATGTGAACTTATTGATGAGGTTAGGTACACATAGATATGAATGATTATTATGATTTGCTTATATGCGAAAGAAAAGCATAAGATTATGTTTCTTGGACTGGAGAAAGTAAATCCAGTTTGTTAGGGAAAGTAAACCTAACTACCAAGAAAAGTATAAGATTTATAATCCTTGGGCTGGAGAAAGTAAATCCGGTCTGTCAGAGAAAGTAAACCTGACTACCCTTGAATTGAGTCGGGGAAAGTAAACCTGGCTAGGAATAGGTCTGTGTGAGAATTGGAGAAAGTAAATCCAATGATCATGTATAAGAATGAGCTCAGTCCTGAAAAGCAGTCTATTACTCATTATTGCCACACTGGGGATGGCGGTACGTAACGCCCAGATGTGACAAGATTAGTCAGGAGCCAAGGCAAGTTTAAGAAGTAAATTTTCTAAGAAATCATTTGTGAAGAAGTTTAGTATTGATATTGAGACCAATATATTTAAGTGGAAAGTTAGTAGTATATGATGTGGAGTAGTATGGTATATGTACATTAAGTGATTGAATGTTAAAAGTAACCCACTTCGGAAGTATGATTTGGAACTTTAAAAATAAACTGTTATTATATAATGCATGACCACCTTTTCTTAACAAACCGAAGTGGCTGGGGCGATGACGATGACATTATAATTGTGTATTTGGGGGAGTTACCCTACTGAGAATTGTATAATTTTCACCCCTATGTTTTTGTGTTCCCGTGTCGTCTCCAGGTTAACGCAGAAAATCGAGAGACTGCTATGCCAAAGAACACGGAAGTGCAATAGTGTAGTAGTTAATGCTTTTATTATGTTGTATTTAGTGGAATGGATATATATGTAAATATGTTAAAGGACAAAGATGTGTTAACGCTCATGAAAAAGCTTCCTTTATGTACTGAACTTTGTATTAAATATATATTTTGGTTTCATTGCTATATATTTCAGTAGAATTATAACCAAGTTATCTCGCGAATCAATCCAAATGGCTGTAGATATTTAAGAAAGGTCCATTAATTTATAAGTAACAACTCTCGTGTAACACCCTAACATTCGACCCAATACTACTAGTACGTACTTAGGCCAAATATTAGTCATTACTTACTGTCATGGTTCCTTTTACTTGGAAAAATAACTTAACGAGAATACGAGCCAATTTTTTTTCAAAACATTACTTAAAATAGAAGCCGCGCGTATCTCACCGGGTCGGTATCATAAAGTGCAGAAATATAAACATATAGTGGCTCCAAATCATAACATCATCACAACTGAAATACATCATATATAATATGCCTACCCTATGGGGCAGGACTCTTCAAGTACATAATAAACATGAATACAACGAAAATACAGAATACATGGAAATGAACTAGAAAGAAACATCCCTACCCACGTGCAACCTAAGGTGGATAACCTCAACACAAAAGAGGTTTCATCCATACTACGTGTCGTGCATGCACTAAGGGCTACCCTCCAATCTCTACAGCAGAATCATGGGTACGGAGGAACGTAGCCAATCCACGGGCGGAGCTCGGCGGGTGTAGGCATGCCCTGTGACTGAACATGTCGTCCACGCCGGGGTCGTGGTCCGGGCACTGAAGCCCTCCGACGCTGAGTGACTATCTCCTCGCTGCCCATCGATCACCGAGGCGGAGTGGAGGCAGAGTCCTCATGGTCCATGGGGGAGTCCTTTACAGGGTCCTCTTTCGAGTACTGCGACGGTGGCACATACTCCAGTATGTCAACTGAACCGGCAGAGTGGGTCCGTAGGTTCCTCTCATGTCGTGCCCGTGCACGCTCAAAAATCGTGGGGTCACCATAGGGGGATGTCGGGGAGAAGCGATAACTATATACGGGGTGTGCAAACGGCCATCCCAAAAACATGAAGATGCGCACAGTACATCGGCCCTCAAAATGGAATGACCCATGCTTCGAGTCATGGTGGACCTCCCACCGAGTCTCAGCGAGCGAACAAAGACGAACATTGCCATCTCGCTCAGAAGACGTAATGTAAAGAAAGAGATAGAAGGAGTAAGATTCTTACTAAAGAAACTCAGTAGGGTTCTCCTCCTATCCTAGGTGTCATCATCTACGTCTCCGGGTATCTCGGGTTATTTATAAAATCATGGACATATATTGGTTCAATTATGAATTTTCTAAAGTCTCAATTTCCGAGATCCGTTCCTTTTAACATAACACTTGTATTTACATAAATCATGGGGAATAAGTTGTGGGACTTCAATCATAGAATTTGAACGGAAACCATATAACTTGGATCGTAGAACATAAATCATATAACTTGGTACTTGGCACATGGTGACTTATCTTAGTTACTTAGGTGACATTAAAACTTTCACTTAAACTGGGGCCGCCCTCATATTTCTCCCTTTTGAGAAATCTCTAGGCTATGAGCTCATACCACACTAGTCGTCACTAGTATCTAGACTTTTATCCCTTGGGATAAGTCAACTTCCCGACTTTAGTACGGGTTTAGGGGGCTAGAATCACATTGTCCCCACCCTTAGTTTGGTGGTTTCAAAGGATTACATTCTCATATTTTAAGTCACCTTAAGTTTAACATGTTACTTCAAGATGCCACATAATTAATGCATAACACATAATTACCACTTCGGCATCTCTAAGGTCCTTTTAAAGAAGCAATAACATGAGATTATAAACCATCACATAAGGGTAATAGTTCACATGGCAGCACATACGTCATGAGCTAACATATCAATTCATCATTAAATGAGAGGCACATAATCATCCCTTAAGGTAAAAAAATCCCTAAATCGGGTAATCTCAAACTTCCAAATTATTTTCTTATACCTCTAAGGGATTGATTAACCTCATTACCATGATTTATTAAGTCCTAAAACCCAATTAATCATGGCTGGACAGCATTGGCAGTAAGCTTGTATTAGATGAATTACGGTGTTCTAGAAGATGTGTTTTAAACCCTTTCTCACATCCGACTTTTTCTATGATGCAACAATTAATACCTAAGCCAATTATGAGTCACTCTCACTGATCTAGACATCATATAATGTGATTCTATGGATGTTAATCAATCTGGACATAATTCATATTTTCTGTACCTATGGGGTTCTAGAATTCACATTTCAAGCAATTAAAGTAACCAAACATGCTCTAAAATGTCTAGAACAATTAGCATATACTTGGCAAGGTATTCAAACATATTTAGACCACCCAAAACATAATTTAAGGTGCTGGAAATGATCATGGCAGAACCGAAATTGGTAAGTCATCAAATCATGTGTAAACTTTCTTTTTCATGTACATAGGTAACTAGTTTCTCTTGGAACAATTTTAGGACTTCAAAAATACCTTGGAAATCAATTTAACTTGTCAAGAACTTTCATAAAATACATAGGGCAGCAACTCTTTAAATTTACTCATGGTTGAAATTCTAAATATAAGAACATACTCAAAAATACTTTCAAATGTCACTTATGTTTAGGAAAAACTTAAAACATAAACTATAGGCTCTTGTAACTAATGAAAAACTCATCCTAGAGCTTTCATCATCACATGGCCGAATGCATTTCAAGAAGATACCTTCTTGATTTAACTTTTCTCAAGATGAAATGGGCAAGTCTTTGAGCTCTAGTCTCTTAGGTGATGGCATAAAAGTAAACGTGCTATGCATTCCATTTTATTCTTCAATAGAGAGTAAAGTCAGAGCTTCAAAGTAAATATGAAATGCAAGAACTTGAAATTAAATGTGCAAGGCTCAAAGTAAATATACAAGTTCCATTCTTTATTTTAGTGCTCTAGGCCCAGCAACAATCGACTTTAAGGCAGAAATAAAAAAGCTTCGAGATTATTTTAGGTGATATGCAAGCTCTCATTTTACATCTTTAAGTTCTTAAGTGATGACTTAAAATATAAACATGGAATGCGAAGCTTGGAATTTAAACGTGCATTATGCAAGTTCATTCCTTATCTTGGGGTTTAGTGATAGCATAGAAATAAACATGCTATGCAAAGCATAAAGTAAATGTGAATGCAAGTTAGTTTTATCTTGTCTAGAGCTCTTGCAAGACTTTTGAAGAGAACATAGTTCCAATCCAAACCTCATCCTCACAAGAAAAGGAAACTACTAGTGCTTGAATACTTAAAATGAATCATGACATTAAAAACTTGAAGATGGCCGAATCTTCATCAAGAAGAATAAACCATTTTTGAACTCTAGGGACCAAGATCTTGATGATTCAAACACCAACATCTCAAGTCCTCATCATTGAGTATTTTACTATGCTTTAAACTTCCATCAAAACCAAACTCATGGTAAACATAAAGGAACAAAACCGAAAACATACTTGGTCTAGGAACCAAGTTCAAGCTCTAGAGTTTTTGTTGATGTGACATACATCAACATGAAGCCCTCATCATCAAGCTACCATTTTTTTTCAAGTTTCAAAGGCCTTCATGGCCGAAACCTCAAAGAAAAGAGATGGAGTTTTCAAAGATTCAAGAGAAACACAACTATTTCTTGAGTAAAACTTGGAAATAATAAACTTTTCTTAAGAAAACTCAAGCTTTAGAGGTTGTTGGGTGACAAGCACCCTCATGACAACCTCATCATCAAGTTTTCATTTTTCTCATGGGTTTAGGCCCTCATGGCCAAAACATTAAAGGAGAAAGGAGAAGTTCAAACATTCAAGAGAAACATAACCTCATGTTCAACTAAACTTGTAAAAGATGAAACTTTTCTTTGAGAAAAACTCAAGCTTTAGAGGCCTCATGTGAGATGAACTCATGGTCACCTCTAGAGAGCACTCATCATCAAGCCATCATGCTCAAGGCCTTGAGGCCGAAAATGAAAGAAAAAGAAAAGGAAGAAGCCGAAAATGAAGAAGCAACATGGAGGTTCCACCTTTCATCATTTCCCAACAAGATTCAACATAGAAATGAAAAACATATTTAGAAAAGTTCCCTACCTTGTGGTTTTTGAAAAGAAGAGGAAGAACTTGAGCTTGAAGAACTCTTGGAAGCTTGAGAGAAAACCTCAAAGTGCTCTAAACTCTAAGCTTTAGTAAAATGAACAAAGGTGCTTCAAGTTCCCTAAGCTACCTATTTATAGAGAAGTAAAATGATTTGAAATGATGGTGGCCTTTTTGGGGGGAAGCATTCGGCCACTTTACAACGACATGGGGGAGGAAATATCTTTGTTCAAAGCATGGTGTTAGTCATTCAAAGCATGGTAAAAAGTCTAGCTATGCATGTCCTAAAGTATGGCTAACAATGTAGCTTACTTCCAAACCTTTTAAATGAATAAAATCATAAAATTTTGGGCTGTAAAGGAGTGGAAAAAACCATGCATTCCATGTCAAAAAAAGAAGAAAATATTTTCTAATCTTGAATTTCCAAAGCATAGGTAAGGTGGTGTAAGACATGGTATCTTGAAAAGTTTGATTGAAAGCTTGAATGACCACAAAAACATTTCATTCTTTTTGAATTTGAATGACATAAATATTTTTAATTTAGAAATGAATTGAAAACCTTGATTGATGTATGACAACTTTTCTTGAAAGAGAAAGCATTTTTGGGAAAGGAAATGTGAATAGTAAAAATACTATTCATAGTTGCTTTTTCTTTAAAGAAAGGAAAAAATTAGAATTGAGTTGCAAATTTCCCTAAGCAATTTTAGGTTCTAATTAACCTTAAATAATTATTTTAGCTTTAGATTAATTAAGAAAATTAATTAACCTTTCATTAAAGCCTAATATCGCTTAGGTTTGAGTTAAATAACTCGTTAGGCTTAAAATGCACTAAGCAAGGGTAAAATCGTAATTTTTACCAAAAGTTGCCCGGGACCTCCGGGACTTAGACCAACATGGTTCATGCCTTAAAACATCATTTTTGATCTCCGGGACGAGTCCGGGTCGAAGTCAAAACTTAAAATGGCCTTAAATCAAGTTAGGGGTATTTTGGTCATTTGTGCACAGAAATATCAGAAATGAGGTTTTTCTGCTCCGTTGGACATTCACAATCATACAATCCCCTTCATATAACATATGAACCCTATGAGGATGGCCAAAGCCGGCCGTCCTCGTGTTTCGGGTAAAAATGACCTCAGGGGCATTTTGGTCATTTAAAAGTTTAGAGAAAAACGGGGCGTTACATCTCGAGTATGATGTCATGACTTAAGGATGACGTTGTACTTGGGAGAATGTTATAGACACACTCTTGTGCATCATTTTACATCTTAGCTTAACTTCCTTTCTGCTGATAACTTTCTCAGGTTTGGCCACAGCTAGTGTTGTTCAAGAAGCTAACTTCTCTCTTCTTTTTGTCATGTTTTCGTAGTATTGGATTAAAGGGACATCCTCTTCTTCATATTCATTCTTGATGAAGACAAGTTTTCTTTTCCCTTTTAACTTTTCTTGGTTGGATTTAGACTTCCGATAGGCCTCTCGAGATTGTTCACCTCTTGCTCTGGGGCTATGCCTTGTTGGCTCAGCAATTTGGAGAGTTGACCTCTTTCTCGAAGTTCTAAAAGAGGAAGGTGTAATGATGGTTCCTTTCAAAAGCTCATAGCTTTCGATGAGAAAAGCGAAGTCCAAACATTGAAGCACCTTTGTCAAAAGCATGCCATAAAGAACACTTGCAGTTCTTCATGTCTCCTTTATTCCTGCACTCGTCATGTAATCCAAAATGAGCATAGGTACGTTCACTTTTCTTTTTTACATCAGGAAATAAAGAAGCATGCAATCCATTCTAACAAGAGTATCTGTGCTACCAATCCGTGAAAGAATAGAGAACTGAACCACTGTGTACACTTTTCTTGCCCTAGCACTCAGCATGGCAGTAGTAATTTCAATGGGCTTGTGAAGGATGGGATCAGTGAGATACCTGGACATATCTCCTTCATTTACACTAAGAGATTTGGCCCAGTCTGATGAGGATTTGCAAATGATCCCATCACATAGAGCTTTGATGATTTTGGCAAGTCCTAAAGCTGTGATCTTGATGGAGCAATCTTTGATCATACCTCTGACATAGGATTGTGATGGTCTCTCCAGATGAGAATAGAAGGCATTGACTAATCAAAGAAAGATTAGTTCATTTATTTCCAGAAAATCCTCTTACTTCTGGAAAGTAAAGACTTCATTAAGAATGGTGATTTCTTCACGTAGGTCTTTCCTCAAAGACTTTCTAGGTGCCATTTTTCTAGAAGCGAAGAATTTTTCATAGTGATCCTACATGCTAATGTCATCATATATATGAAAAGATGATTTTACAAAGGTAGATTGAGCCACACTCTTTTCTTTTGCCAATGGAGCGGTATATGAGTATGTTTGAGAGGAAAAGGTTGAAAGATAGAATCTTGAAGATGATTAAAGAGAAAAGGAAAGAAAAGTGTTCAGAGGTAAAGGAAAGCAATTAAAGAAGTAGAGATGAAGGTTTGAAGGGAAACAGTTGTGGTTAAGGAGAAAGAAACGATTAAGGTTATAGATATATATATATATATATATCAAGAAGAAATGGTTAAGAGTCTGAGGTTAAAGGTGATGGAAAAAAAATGACTTATACAAGAAGATGAAGGTATGGTGATGTATGAGACGTGGGGGTTTTTTAAGAAATATGACATGATTGAAAGTGAAGCGATGTGGAAGAGAGAAACTCAAAAAAGTGGGAGTTATCCCGCCTTTTCATTCTTTTTTCAGAAAGAGAGTCTTCTGACTCATGATATCACTTTCTAATGGAGTTACTTTCTAAAGCTCATAGTTTTATTTTTTGACCCATTGAAAAACCTTCATAAACTCATCACAGACTCATCTTCCTGTTCTGGATTCTATGCTCCTATATAACCATTATTCTCTTATCCTTGAATTCTTCTTTCTGAACAACCCATCTTCTTTTTTATCAGCCTGTCTTCATTTTGATCTTGCAAACTGATAAATCGTTCCTCACAAAGATTTGTGGTCTTGCACACTGACATCTGATGCACCAGCTAATTCTTTAATCTTGCAGACTGACTTATTATCTTTTCAAGAGGATACTTTGACTGATGACTTTGCTAGAGAGTCTCCAGAGATGTTTTATGTAGATGTGAAAAGTTTTAGAGAAGAATAAGACTTTTTGAAAAACAGAAAAACATTCAAGAGATCGTTAGCAATAGATATCGTAAGTACCTCTTGAGACAAGATATTCAGTATGCACATCTATTTACTCAACATCTCCATTTTAAATAAGATAACACATAAAAAAAGGATTTTGCAAAGAAAGATTGAATTTAGAGTGCTGAAAGGATTCTTGATAAGATAAATAGCACAGTATTATCTCAGAAGATAGTGAAAAAGAATTACCTTAAGAGATGATCTTTCGGTTGATTCCTTATCCATAGTATCTAGGTTCAAAGATTGCAGCATTACTTGTGCTTTTCTTTTAGACCCTTTCTTTGGAGAAGTTAGTAGTAGCAAGTAGCATACAGTTGCAAATGCTTCATCATCAACCATTATTTGTTGATTGATATATCCTTATGCAGCCATGCTTGCCCTGATGATGTCAGCTTTATCCAGATTGTCCTTGAACTTCTTCTTTGTACTAACAATGATGTTTCAACATGTTATGTTGACTTTGCCTTTCCCTTTTGAACTATTTCAGCACATTTAGCATAGCTTTCACCGAACTTTGATTACTCAAAGCCTTTTCAATATGTTCAGATACAATAGTGGTGATGAAAGCATAGTTGATATATAACCAAAGGATGACTTGGTTCTCATACCCTTAGGAGTCACTCCATGCACTTAGATAATAGAAGACTATCTTTAAAACAGAAGCTTTCATGAAGTTTCTGTACATTCAGATTCTTCAGCTTCTATGTCATCCTCATATTGCTCAGATCGTAGTCCACAAATATTACTTTCTGATAATCTTGAAAGGTCTAAACATATTTTCTGAAGTGTTGAGGTTCTAGAGCCTACTCTCTGAAGCTTTGGCTTTCATCTGCTAGTTTTCTGGAACTGCCTTGAGATATACTTTCCTATCGCTTTCCTTAAGATATCAAGATTATCAGCAAGATCTTCTTTAAACTTTCCATCATCGTACTTGAAAAAGTCTTGAATGAATTATCGTTCAGATCTATGATAATTCTTAGGTTCAGAGCATGATATCTAGAATGATTATCATCAATTTGCTTCTTGAAACTTAATCTAGAAAGACTCTTTAGATGTTCCTGCAAGAAAGAATTTTGATTTTGATACCCAAACTTCCTTGGGTCTTTTTGGTTTGTTTCAGAGAAAGATATTTGTCTAACCTTTCTAATGGAATTTCTTTTCAGGAATCATTTGTTAGGAAGGTATCTCTTTATTCAGCAAGAACAACAGAAACAGAGGATTGATAGAATAGATGAAGTTGCATAGCCTTTCTATCTTCTGTGTCTTCTATATATCTTAGACTAGTTTTCTGAAACTGCAGATACTGACCATTTTCACAAAAACATAACTTTTGAAATATGTCAAATATAACAGGTCAGATCTTTAGATGCCATGAAGTCCTCTCAAGAATTCAAAAATAACTTTCTGACATTTGCATATAACTTTTTGGAGGATTCAGTTTTATAGAACTTGAGAAGAATAAAATCTCCTTGGAGTATATCTTACTTTCAGCTTTTTAGCTTCAGGTTTGATCTTCTCAAGTTTTCACGGCAACCTTATGAGTTCTTTGACTGGTTTGAGATATATACTAGAATAAGCTTGATAAACTTCTAGCAACTCATCACATGAAGCAGATAATATATTATATAAAAGATGAGATGCAAAGACTTTTACCTCGCTTATCTATTTTTGATGTTCTTTGGTCATGAACCACAGAATGACATCAAGTTTTAGCACATCAAGACCTCCTGACTGATCCTTTTTCTAAATGTCTAGCTCATTCTTCTTCTTTATGTAGGGATATATCAATTAAGCTCTAGGCTTAGAAAACTAATACATGATGTCAATGCTTACTGTGATATTGTGATTGCTTACTCAAGATAATCTTTGTTTCGATATGTCATTCATGAGATTTATGACTCCTTGTATTAGTCATTTTAGATTTTTGACATTTTCCTAGACAAAGATCTCATCTCCATAGTTAATCTCATATATGAATATCAGATCTTTCTACTTCAAAAGAAGTTTTAGCAATTTTCATTGCTTTGGCATTACATTGCATGTGATATGACAACCTCAAGATCAAAGATTTCTTGAAACAGTTTAAGATCTTCAAACATCATGTGTAGTCTGTTTCATACAGCTTTCCATATGTAAAAAGCAATACATATGTAATATATTCACCTTCAGCTTAGAGAATATATGAATAGAGGCTTGACTTGGTGGACCAACTAAATTTTCTCCTCTGTAATGTTCTTGTCCACAGGTCTCTTTGGAATCTCTTTCATCATTTAAGCGAATTGTGCCATATCCTAGAATCTCATCAACAAAAGATGATTAGTTGATAGATTGATCTTGTGAGGAGAATGTACACTAATCTGTCCTTCAGATCTTTGTCCTCTGCAATCGTTGGATTGCTCAACCCCTCAAAAACTAGGCTCTGATACCACTTGTAGGTGTAAATGTACACGAGAATGGGGCGTTGAATCGTGCATTCCTTTTTTTTACAAATTTGAAATACTAGAGAACAAATACTATCAAGTGCGAGACCTGTAGGGCAACGAAAACACAGTTAGTGATTTTAGAAAGTAGATTTCTAAAGCTGGTTAATAAATGTTCATCACAAAAATAAACAACAGAATGGCAAGAACAAAATATTAGTGTATGAATGAAACAGAAAGATAATATAAGGAGATTGAGGAGAGAAAGATGAGACACAAATATTTTTATACTGGTTTGACCAAACTGCCTACATCCGATACTCAACAAATGTTGAGATTCCACTAATAACATCTTTCTCAACCTGAGAAAGAGCAAATTGATAGTCTTTACATTAGCTTTCCCAAACTCTCATCTGTGACCTTCAAAAATCACCTGGTGCCATAGATTGAGTAGTTCTGCCTAGCCTCTCCAAGCTGCAATCTATGACCAGTAGCTACCTCTATTGTCATGTTGAAAGTAGTCTTGCCCTAGCCTCTCTAAGCTACAAATAGTCTTTAACTAGCCTCTTTAAGCTACAATGAGTAGTCTTGTACTAGCCTCTCCAAGTTGAAACCCATGACTAGTAGCAACCTCTACTGTCACGTTGAAGGTAGTCTTGCCCCAGCCTTTCCAAGCTACAAGTAGTCTTGTTGCAGCCTCTCTAAACTGCAAGTAGTCTTTAACTAGCCTTTCCAAGCTACAATGAGTAGTCTTGCATTATCCTCTCTAAGCTGAAACCCATACCAGTAGTAACCTCTACTGTCATGTTGAAAATAGTCTTGCCCCAGCCTCTTTAAGCTACAAGTAGTCTTTGACTAGCCTTTCCAAGCTAAACTGTGATCAGTAACAACACTTTACTATCTCGTTGCAAGTAGTTTTATAGTAGCCTCTCCAAGCTATCTCACAGCGATCAGTACTGAATCGAGGATACAAAGGTTTAGAGTTTGGGTTACCATTCAAACTAACCTACACTCAAGTTTCTTTAACATATACATGAAAAGTTTATGGGAAAACTTAAATGACTTCCTTCTATCACTTCTTCCCTAGGAATAGCATAAATCTAAACAAGAATGTAGAAAGAAGATTTTCTGACACTTCAAGGATAAAAACTGATTACATGATATATTGAATCTACTAGAAAGTGGGAAGAGATTTTTGCATCTTGAAAAAGAAATCAAATCTCTCATATGCTTTTAAGCAAAGCATCTCCATTTATAATAGTCTTCCTTTATGACTATTGCCTTTGATTAGTTCTCCAAGTGACACATATAGATCATTCATTTGTGTCTTGAAAAGTCAACCTAGAAGAGTAGGTTGACAATCTGTCACATCGGTTACATAAGCCATTGTATAGATAAGGTTTCTGATGCTCCTCAGAAATCACTTTTTCACTTTCTGATCATGGTTTCTGAACTCCTTCTTCTAGAAGCTTGGGTAGTTAATCAATTTGGCAGAAGAGGTAATGTACTAGTTTGAAACTAGGTTTGACTTGAAAGTTTGAAATTCAAAATTCAAATTTTCCTCCTTTTCCTGTAGCATTCTGTACTCCACAGTGAAGTGAGCTTTCTGACATGCGCAATCAGTTCCTGATGAAATCTTCGCATTCTGATCTTCAATCCAAGCATCTTGATGATGACTGATTTACGATTGTGCTGATTGAAGATAGTGTAACATCTAATCTTTAGAGAATGCTTGATATCTTCATGTAAGCTTACTTTCTAATGTCCAGTGTTACTTTCTGAAGTCTCAAGACTTGATTTCTTGTAGCGTTGAAAACTTCTTCTGATCATTAGTTATCAATTGCTTGAATAAAGATATAATTTCACTTCTATTTCATTTCAGATCTCATAATATGAGATAAATATATTTACACATGTATAGTGAAATATATTCTCATTTGAGTAAGCCTTGCTCTTGCTAAATGATAGAAACTTGTTATATTCTTATGAGAACTCAAGAGAAACATTAGTCATTTTTCAAAGCATTTTATTTAAATTAGCTTTATTGTCATTCAAAACAAATAAGCGCATATTTGACAGGGTTCTGGAGCTAACACTCTTTTCATCGCACCTCCATTAGCTCCGTAGTGGATCTGCCATGGCTTTGTCTTCCTTAGCAGCACCGCTTCGATTTAGCACCAGCTCAACCGCCATCGCCATGTGCTCCTTTTCTTTTTCGTCTTCCACTAACTCAAGATGTTTTGAGAAAAATGATTTTCGAACATCATCCAATCACTCCACCAAATTAAACACATCAATATCTATGTATTTTCAACCAATAAAACCAAAAATTCCAAGCTCAATCATTTAGAAAATTTCAAAGTAAATTTTGAAAGGAAAGAGGACAAATAAAGCCCTACTTTGCTACTCCAAGCTTTTTCTTTTGTTCTTTGCTTCCTTGAAGAGTTTGTATGCTCAATTCTTGATCTAACCCAATCAAATCCTCCCTTGATATAGCATGAACAATAGCTACACTTGATGGTATGGTGAGGTGAGAATTGCTTATAAAGAGTTAATTCAAGTTTTAAGAGGTAAGTTTGTAGTAAAACATATGGATGTTTGATGTTGTGGTTCAGAGTTCTTAGCATGTTTATGATGTTTTTGAAGAAGAAAAAAATGGAGATGGCTGAATGGAGTGTTTGGCTAAACTTGGAGAAAGAAATGGCAAGAAATTTTTTATTTTATTTATGTTAAGATAATGTTCACATAATTTTTATTATGAAATTTTTTTCTTAAATATAAATATTGTAATTTTGTAGGCTTTCTATTGGTTTTTAAAAAAGAGCAACAGTGTGGCTTCTTCTAAGCCACACATTTATCATCCTAGGTGGCAAGCTTGTACTACTAGTCTCTTATGATGTAAGAAACTGCATATCGATATTTTATCGAATGGGTAAAATACCATAATAAAAAAAATAGATGTTGCCCGAAATTAAATTTCGGGTTTAAAAATTTCATTTCTAACAATTCCTAACCTAATCTTATTTTTTCTCAGTCTCGGGCATCTCTGAATCCTGACTATAAGGTTTTGATGATCTCGACAGACCTGTATGGCCCGCACGTCACTATTTACATTTTTTTTATTCATCAAGACATTCTTATCTTTACTAACCTTATTAGAATCATGCAATTCTTATTCATAAAGTCTAAATAAAATTTTTAAAATAAATTTTGGGGTGTTATAGTTTTTATTTTTCCTCTATTCTTTGCCACACTTCTTGCTTTGAACGGAGAAAGAGATAGAAAAAGGTTTCCATGGGTAAGGGATAAGCTAACAATCTACACTACCCGAGGGTTGTTGTTCTTGCTATGAGATCAACAAATAGGCAGTAGGTGACGACAGTGGACATGGCACTGGAGGTGGCAGTCTCAGTCTGAAAGGGAGAAGAGAAAATGGTTGTTCTTGCATGGGAGAAAGAAAAGAGAATAGTTTTGTTATGAGATATATATATATATAGTGGGGATCAATTTACTTTAGGAGTAAGTCTTGCACACTTACTCTATTCTATAACTCTTCATCCACATTGAATTTAATCAATCCGACCATTGATTTATGTTATATTATATTGATGATCACGCATGTCAAATTTCAGAAAAAATTGAATAACAGTAGCCATGTAATCTATTAATCGATATTTACTTGTATTTGCAAAAACATATTATCCGTCAAAATAAAATGAAACGATAAACTATCAAATCATTTTTCAAATTGCATGAAAGTTTATATACTTGATTTACTCAGTAGGAATTTTAAATTTAACGGTTAGATTGATACAATTTCATACATAAAAAAGTTATTTGATGGAGTAAGTAGGTCAAGACTTATTTCTAGAGTAAACGGATCAGTACTTATATATATATATATATATATAATATTACGGAAACAATCCTTCCAATTCAGTTTTTTCCATTCATAATTTCAGAATTCAAACACTTTAAGGAATCTAACATATTGGCCCTAGGACAACTTGTAATTGGTTCTTGCATTTTAATCAGGTGGAACCGCGCATTTTTCTTATAAACTTACGCGGATAAATACATGCTCAGTCGACGGGTAATGCTCAATCCTGTATCCAATTGGTCATATAGCTCCTTCCCGTACACCAAGCAAGGAACAACAATGTGCATATCCTGCGCCACATCTGCTTGTCCTGCGCTTCCTACTCGTGCTTTCGCTCCATTGGCCATCGTTCGCTCGGTCTCTAGGGTCTCAGTTCCTGCCACTGCTAACAACATTCATCATTCCATTGTCAACCCCTTCGTCCCAGAGGTACTGCTCCTACTGTTGACCTTATTTATAAGACCACTTCTTTCCCGTTTTACCACAGCACAAATTGGCTGCTTCGAAAGCATTGAGACATTGCAGAAGAATATTACCTTCCGAAACCCAGAAGCCGGAGCCGTATTTTGTCACTGCACCTGTGTTGTGTACCATTTGGTATCTTGGAAATAATTGGAGAATGGAGATTGGATAATAATATAATATGGGATGGGATTTGCTATCTTTTTGGCCTTTCTGGCACTCATGACAATGTTTGAAATGAACTTCAAATGAGGGATCTGTTTTCGGTTGAACACCTTTATTATACTTCATTTCAGAAGTTACTTTTTGGGGGTTAATATGTGATGAAGAAGTGGAATGAATTATTAGAAATCTGAATCTACATGAATATAATGTAATATTTGCTGGTTTTTATTATGAATATAAAATCATTCAATAATGGTGCCAAACTGATTGCGTCAGTTGAAAGAGTCATATTTGAATTGGTTTTATTTGAAAAAAGCATAGCGTATGACTTTATTTTCTTTCCATTCCTTAAAAGATTTTGTATTTCTTGCTCAAAATTCACGGGTTATCTTCTGGTTTGCTATCAGCTCTGAGCTAGTCAGACTGTTAGGCATTTTTAGTTCTAGTGTTCTCATTTTTTCTTTTCTTTTCTTTTCTTTTTTTGAAGATTCTAATGTGGAGGGTGGTGTCTATTTTACATGCTAAAAATTCTTATGGATTGAGCAAGTACAGTAATGGATTCCTTTTGTTGCAGTGCAGGTGGTGGAAGCAGTGGATGCTTTGCATTCAGATTTCAGGGCTGTGGATAATTTGGTTGCATTCAATACCACCCGTGTCCTTAAAGCATTTCAGAATTCTAGAGTTGGATCTCATGTAAGCGCACGCTTACATTTCCATAAGTTGAATGCAAATGTTATTCTATGATATTCTCTTATTCATAATCGTCTGATACAATCCCCATGGTTTAAGGACTAATAAATATTCACTGTTTTTATTGGCACTGGTAGATTTTTTTTTGTTTATGCCATTTGCATGATTTTGGTGCCATCGTAATTTTTTTTCCTTTTTTGGGAATTTTGAACAAAAGCATTGCAAAAGTAGGAAACCCTGCAACTTTGAATTTGACTACTTAGAGGTGAGAACCTGAAGCTTCCTATTTGAACATGAGTTGAGAGTATGCATGAACATCCAATAGCTAACTGTAGGTAGGATACTCAATAAACTAGAATTGATACATTTTCTGGGATAGATTCTTGAGACAATTGTAGTTATTGAATTGTAATCCCTGAAATGCAGAAAAAGTGTTGGTTTATCTGTGCATCCTTTCCCCAACAAAAAGAAGAAAAATTCTTTGAATTTGGGGTTTATGTGTTGGTTTTTATAAGATCAAAGATGAGATGAGTATTTGAGATTAATTAGTTGAGTAGAAAATGATTGAGGTGAGTATTTGAGATTAATTAGTTGTGTAGAAAATGATAATTTTATTTAAATGAAGGAAAACATACAAGGAGATATATGAAAATGCCACTCTAGGTGATGGATATTGATTCTTGTAAGGCACACCCAAAATGGTGAGGAATGTAACCTATTTATAGGCCAATGTTGCCACCAAACTTGAGGCGGTGCTGCTGCCTCTACATTGATCCAGAATTTTCTCATTTTACAGCTATAATAATGTTATTAAATTTGTTGAGAAGCAGAGAAAGAGAGAAAATCATAGAATGGATCTGTGTGTCTGAACTACACAACGGAGAAAATATATATAGACAATGTGTAATAAATACACAATAATTACAAAGATATATTTTCCCTAATTATAGATAATTTACAAATAATTTACAGATTCTAACACTCCCCCTCAAGCTGGGGCATATAGATCATATGCACCTAGCTTGTTATATAGGTAACTTATTCTGGGGCCTCTCAATGATTTGGTGAGAACATCGGCCAGTTGGTCATTTGAATTGACGAAACTTGTGGTGATGTCTCCAGATAGAATCTTTTCTCTGATAAAGTGATAATCAACTTCAATGTGTTTGGTCCTTTCATGAAAAATTGGATTTGAGGCAATGTGTAAAGCGGCTTGATTGTCACAAACAAGTGTCATGTGCTTAGTTTCCCCAAATTGAAGTTCTTTGAGGAGTTGCTTAAGCCAGATAAGCTCACATGTAGTTGAGGCCATTGCACGGTACTCTGCCTCAGCACTAGACCGCGCCACTACAGTTTGCTTCTTACTCTTCCAGGATATGAGATTGCCTCCAATAAGTATACAATATCCGGAAGTGGAACGCCTATCAGAAGGGGATCCCGCCCAATCTGCATCAGAATACCCAACTATATCAGTATGCCCCTTGTCTTCATAAATAAGGCCCTTGCCTGGTGCTCCTTTGACATACTTCAAAATACGATGACAAAGATCCCAAAGGTGCTTCACATGGTGGGTGTAGGGATTGACTAACCACACCGATCGCAAAACGAAATGTCTGGACGAGTAACTGTGAGATAGTTCAACTTCCCAACCAATCGTCTATATCTCCCAGGGTCAAATAGTGGCTCCCCCTGATTTGGTAGGAGCTTGACATTAGGATCCATAGGAGTATCAACGGATTTTGCAGCAAGTAAACCTGTTTCTTCTAGAATGTCAACAGCATATTTTCTCTGAGAGAGAACTATGTCATCTTTGGACTGTGCTACTTCAATACCGAGGAAGTATCTGAGTTTGCCAAAGTCCTTGGTCTGGAAATGCTTGCATAGGTGTTGTTTGATCTGTGTTATACCCTGAGTGTCGCTCCCTGTAATGACAATATCATCAACATACACAACTAGGTAGATGCAACCTCTCTAAGTATGATGATAAAACACAGAGTGGTCAGCTTCACTCCGAGTCATACCAAATTGCTGAACCATAGTGGAGAATCTTCCAAACCAAGCCTGAGGAGACTGCTTAAGACCATATAATGACTTGTGAAGACGAC
The DNA here is from genome assembly GCA_031216125.1 of Dalbergia cochinchinensis. NCBI lineage: Eukaryota > Viridiplantae > Streptophyta > Magnoliopsida > Fabales > Fabaceae > Dalbergia > Dalbergia cochinchinensis. Next base: position 31,347,728 of record CM062372.1, read on the forward strand.
AAACACGACCAGAAGACTCCCCCTGAGCAACAAACCCAGGAGGTTGCTCCATATAAACCTTTTCCGCAAGATCACCATGAAGAAAGGCATTCTTAATATCCAACTGATGAAGAGGCCAACGACGCATAGCAGCCATAGAGAGAAACAGACGAACAAAAGCCATCTTGGCAACAGGGGAGAATGTATCACCATAATCCAAACCAAAGATCTGAGTGTATCCTTTGGCTACAAGACGGGCCTTAAGACGATCAATTTGGCCATCAGGCCCCACTTTAACTGTAAAAATCCACCGACAACCAACCACAGATTTACCCGGAGGAAGAGTCACCAGTTCCCAAGTACCACTGTCCTGAAGTGCATACATCTCAGTAATCATAGCCTGTCTCCACCCAGGATGGGAGAAGGCCTCACCTGTAGTCTTAGGAATAGACACAGAGGACAAAGAAGACAGACAAGCATAATGTAGAGAAGATAGACGGTGATAACTCAAGGCAGTATAGTGAGGAGATGGGTTACGAGTGGAACGAATACCTTTACGAAGGGCAACGGGAAGATCAGGTGCAACCGGCAGGACCGGCGTGGAGGATCGTGCACGGAGGAGAGTCCTCATCAGCCAAGACAGGCTCGGGCGAGAGCAAGAGCGAGCGGCCTTTCTGGTTAGGTGCAACGGGTGTCAGAGGTGGGATAGGCTTGGCTAGTGGACGGGCGCGACGATGGTAAACCTGAAAGGGGCGGGGTGTAGGTGGAGGCGTAGGCAAAAGGGGTGACAAAGGCATGGGGAGCACAGGAAGGGGGAGCTCCTCAGAAGCAAGAGAGGTGGAATGGTTAGATGGCTCAAAAAAGGGAATAGTGTCAAAAAAGGTAACATCTGCGGAGACAAGATAACGACGTAGAGTAGGAGAAAAACACCGAAAACCCTTTTGAGACCAAGTGTAACCAAGAAAAACACATTTAAGTGAACGTGCAGAAAGTTTGTCAAGACCAGGAGTTAAGTTGTGAACAAAGCAAGTGGACCCAAAAACGTGTGGGGGAAGGGAATGCAAGGTGTCATGAGGAAATAGGATGGAATGGGGAACTTGATGACCCAAAACAGAAGAGGGCATGCGATTAATTAAATAACATGCAGTTAAAACGGCATCGCCCCAAAAACGAAAAGGTACATGATGATGCAAGAGAAGAGTACGTGTGGTTTCAATGAGATGACGATTCTTGCGCTCAGCAACCCCATTCTGTTGAGGTGTATGAGCACAGGATGTTTGGTGAAGAATTCCATGAGAAGCTAAAAATTTTTGAAAATCATGAGACAAATATTCTTTGGCATTATCACTACGTAAAGTGCGAATAGGAACACCAGAATGAGTTTTTATTTCTTGATAAAATGTAGTGAAAACATAAAACAATTCAGACCTGTGTTTCAATAAAAATAACCACGTACAACGAGAATAGTCATCAATAAACGTAACAAAATAACGATATCCTAAACTAGACACTGTGCGACTAGGACCCCAAATATCTGAATGAACTAAAGCAAACGGAGACGCAGCTCGACTACTAACACTATCTGGAAAATGACTCCGCGTGTGTTTCCCAAGTTGACACGACTCACAAGGCAAACTGGAAAGTTTGGTCAAGCTAGGCACCATGCGTTGCAAGTTAGCAAGGCTGGGATGACCTAATTGGGCATGGAGGGTGAGAGGATCAGTGGTGAGGGAGCAAACACTTAACGGGGAGCAGAGCCAATAGAGGCCACGAGATTCACATCCGGTGCCAATCATCCGTCCCGTGCTCCGGTCCTGCAAGTAAACAGAATCTTCAGTGAATGAAATGATACAGTTAAGGGCTTTAGTTAACCGATAAATAGAGAGTAGGTTGAATGGAGAACCAGGAACATAAAGGGCGACGTAATCAATCGACATAGAAGGAAGGGGATGGGCAAAGGCCCACCCCGTGAGATTGTGTGTGTGAGAACCGCACAAAGTGACAAAGAGGTAAATATCCAGAAGTAGAGAGAGTAGAAAATAAAGCTTTATTACCGGAGATATGATCAGTGGCGGCGGAATCAAGAACCCAAGGACCCAAAGAGGCCGACTGAGAGAGACAAGCAAAAGAATTACCAGAGTGTGCAAATGTATAGTGGACCTAGAGTTCTGACGTTGCTCAAACCACTTCAGGAAATCAGCATAGTCAGCTGGAGATGGTGGATGTGGAACAGGGGAGTCCAAGGGAGCAGGAACACCGGCCTGAGCAACATTAACAGTAGGGCGCAGATGAGGATGCAAAGAGTAACAACGATCAATGGTGTGGCCTGGCTTATGACAATGGTCACACTTAGGTCGGGGCTTCCGAGAACGACCACGACTGGTACCCTGAGTGACGAGTGCAGAGGTATCAATGGAGGCCGGAGGAAGGGCAACTCAATGGTGGTTTGGCGGGAACCCGAAAGAGAGAGGCAGACACCATGGAGAGAGTAGGCACAGTCGGGGATCCCAGAAGCTGATCACGAGTAGCAGAATACTCCGAAAGTAAGCCATAAAGGGCCAAGAGCATAAAGAAAGAGCTACGTTGCTCCAACTCCTTCGCCGGGGTATCAGTAGGGGGCAAGAGTTCATTGGAGTCATGGAGTGCACCGTGAATCTTACCCAAATAGGAGGACATAGAACCATCAAGCTGGCGAGGTGCAATGATGCCCATGAGATCTTGACAAACACGATATAGACGTTGAGTGTCATTGGTGAAGAGGGTCTTTGCTTGTGTCCAAACAGATTCACAAGTGACATGGGCCCGAAAGATTTGTTTGATGGAAGAAGCAATGGTGGACTTGAGAATGCTACACAGCTGGGCATCAATCTTAACCCAGCGGGGGCGTCTATCCACCGGGATGTCTACAGCCTTTGTGGTGAGGTGGTCAACATAGTCCTGCCTTGCCAACCAAAGTTTGATGTCGGATGCCCAAGTATCATAGTTATTGTCATCAAGTTTATCAGTGGAAAGAGCCACACTGACATAACTAGTGAAAGCGGGAGGGTCAGCTTTCGGAACACCCTTATCATCAAAGGAAGAGTTGCCAGCCATGGGTACAAGGAGGCAAAGCGAATGGGAATTACAAAAAGTCACGCCGTCGGAGAGCACCGGATCGCGGCCTGGGCGATGATCCGGAAGAGGAGAGCGGCACGAATCAGGCGCAGGAGACGGCGGCCGGAACGGAGGTTTGACGCGCCGCCATTGGCCGCCGGACATGCCAAGCGCGGCGGAAAACACCGCAGATGGGAGAGGCTGCGCGTGGGGGCGCGTGAGGACCGGAATGGAACCGCGGTTTCTGGGGGTGGGCCGCGCATGGTGAGGCGAGGCTGGCGGTGAGGTTGCCGGCCGAAAATGTCGCCGGAAAAGCGGCCGGCGGCGGGAAACAGTGGCGGGAGCAGCTATTAAGCCCGGAAAGGGGCAATGGCGGAGAGGAAAAACGGGCAAACCGGAAGGGAAACGCGGTTTGGCCGAAAAAAAATTTCTCCAGAGGGCAATGGGCCCTTCTGACGGCACGGATTAGGGTTTTCTTTCTTTCTAGGCTCTGGATACCATGTTGAGAAGCAGAGAAAGAGAGAAAATCATAGAATGAATCCGTGTGTCTGAACTACACAACGGAGAAAATATATATAGACAATGTGTAATAAATACACAGTAATTACAAAGATATATTTTTCCTAATTATAGATAATTTACAGATTCTAACAAAATTGTTACTTTTATCTTACAAGATTTATATAGAAATCTCTATAATGCACCATCACTTCCATGCTTAGCTAGATATTCTAGAATGTGCATCATTGTCTAACAATCTGCCAATCCCAAGGACACAGAAAGAGTAAAATTATTTATAGTGATCTCTGGCAAAGAAATAGGAGAGGAAAACACTGCCATCCCCTCCCACCCAACAAGTATTAATTTTTTTAAAAGTGGGATCCATCTGTAAATTCATCATTCTTTTATGTTTGTTCACCGATATGCCGTAAAGATAGATTTTTTTTTTTTTTTAAAAATTTTTGCTATTCTGTCCAAATTTCAGTAGTTAGGAGCTTTAATGTGTGTTTTATTTGTTTAGTCAGCAATATCTTTTTTGGATATATTCCGTTTGAAACCCTTGGCAGTTGTTACAATCAGGCTGTCAAACCTTTTATTAAAATTCATGCAGGAGTAGTTCGGGTTGCACTTGGTTTTAATTTTCAGTTTTTAGGATTTTGTGAAGAAAATAATAAATTCTGTGAAAACTATAAAATTCAATTTTCAGTTTTCAATATTTCCTTCATAAAATCTTGAAAATTGGAAAATTGAAAACTGAAATCTAATGAATCCTTAGAGTCTGTTTGGTTTGAGTTTCCAGTTTTTAATTTCTAGTTTTCAAGAATTTGTGAAGGAAAAACTGAAAATTTTGAAAACTGGAATTTATAATTTTCAGAATTTTCAGTTTTTCCTTCACAAATTCTGGAAAACTGAAAACTCAAACCAAATAGGCCCTTATTTTCTGTCTTTCTGGGATCTAATTGGTTGTTAACATGAATACTGATATCAGCACTTTGGTGGTTGCACTGGTTATGGTCATGATGAAGCTGGGGGGCGAGAGGCTCTTGACCAGGCTTTTGCAGAAATTGTTGGGGCTGAATCAGCTATTGTTCGTTCACAGGTTTTGATTTTGTCCTGTGTTAGTACATTTACTTCGTAGTTCTTACGAAGTTAATAAAGGTTGCAGTATTCTCATCTGTGAACAGTTCTTCTCAGGTACTCATGCTATCACATGCGCTTTATTTGCCCTGCTGAGGCCTGGGGATGAGGTAATACATTATTTTATTGACATTATCTTCTCTTAATTATTTGCTAGCATTTTACCTCTATAGTTATAGAACATGGAATGTGACTGGAATGTGATTTAAACTGATATAGCTGTCAGCTCTTGGCAGTTGCCGGTGCTCCCTATGACACATTGGAGGAAGTAATTGGGAAAAGAGACTCTGGTGGACTTGGTTCCCTCCAAGATTTTGGGGTGAAGTACCGAGAAGTTCCGGTATGCTAGTAAAATTACAGTATTTGTTCCGGCTTTGACACAAGTCTTTTTCTGACTCTTGGTTGACATTATTCAATCAGCTTGCTGACGATGGTGGACTTGATTGGAATGCACTGGTGGTTGCTGTCAAACCCGAAACAAAATGTGCACTCATACAGAGGTCATGTGGTTATTCATGGCGTCAGAGTTTGAGTGTTAATGAAATAGGGAGGGCAATAAAAATAATCAAAGTGAGGTTCTCAATTGTGCATTTGTGCTCTTTGCTTTGTTTTTTCTTTTTTTGTTGTGGGGGGGGGGGGGGGGGGTTGTTAAGAAAGAGAAATATAAAGATATTAGATAAAAAGGGGAAATTACATAAGAGGATTGGGTATCCTCCGGAAGAAACCACAATGCTAAAGGAGAACAACAAAGACAACCTCCCATAGGAATCACAGCTCGTGTTCAGCCCCGAGTACATCCAGATGCAGACCTTCATCATCTACATAAAAGCAATAAAAGATCATATTTATCACATAAAACCCCAACCACCTCGGTTCCTACAAAAAAAGATCTTCTTCAACCTCTTCATTGGAACTAAAATCTTGAATTACACGTGAAGTGTTTTCAACTTTATTGATTTTCTCTTTCCTTAGTTTCAATTTTAACATTATGTTTTGGTTTAAATATGTTTTTGATTCTTATAAAATAAGCGAATTTTGGTTTTGGTCCCTAAAAAATTGTTCATTTGGTTTCAGTCCAAACATTCCTGAAACTGTTTAGTTTTAGTTCCTATAACATGATTGCCGACTTTTATGTAGGATTGAATGATTTGACCCGCCTTTGGATAGTTTAGCATTTAAAATAGATAGTTTGACAACAATGACTAAACCAAGCTGTTTTAGAAATGTTTTGAAAGAAACTAGAAAAAACACTTTTGGAACCAAAACCTCAAGGACTAAAAACATATTTAAGTGTTATTTTTTTTAGGTGGTTATAGTTGGGTATGATGGCGTCATTCAATCTATGTAACCATCAATTCTTGACTAGTATGTGTTAAAACTTGAAATGCTGACATATTTTTTTGAATTACTTTTTTCATTTAATCTATCAAAAGTTCCAGAACAATAATAACTATATTTTATTTCTATTGGCTGCTTTAAAATGACAAATAAATCTTATCCCATCTTTGTTTTGGTTGATTGAATATGTTTAGATTTTGCTTATTTTGCATTTAAATTAACTTATAAAGCTGAGTGTGAAAGCATTTGAAGAGAGATTTTTCCCTCCCAAAATAAGCAAAACCAAACAAGCTATAAACACCTATATTTATCCTATAGTAGTTTTGGATTTGAATAGCGGTTTTTCTTCCCCTAATAAAAGTATTGGAAACTACAAATGGGATATTGTGGGGTTAAGCGATGGCATGGTGGAAGCAAACGACATGGTAGGGTGGCCGATGGAGATGAAGGCTGGATGTGCAAAGGAATGAGTTGAGTATGGGACCGAAAGAGGATGAGGTGGGAAGGGTTCGCTGTAAGTGCTGGCATGATGAAAGAAGATGAGGCTCTGATTTTAACAGGTCGATAGTGTGAAGGTAGAGGACAATCGTGGTGGCTGGTTGAAGGCTGGCTTCATGTGAAGGATGAGAGATTGTGACTTTGTGAGTCTTGAGAGACATGGGATTGTCAGGAGATGCAGAGAAGTTGGGACTAAGGGTATGTTTGGTTGGAGGGTAAAATTGGGGGTAAACATTACATGAATGAACTTTATGTGTTATTTTACAATTGGGACTAATTCATGTAATTTTTATTCTCACTTTTACCTCTCAACCAAACACACCCTAAGAGCGACGAGAAGAGAAAATGAGTAGTGTTACTATGTTAGTGGCGCAAGAGAAAAAAGTGAAGAGTAGGGTTTCGGATAACTTAAGTGTAAGGAGGTATATTGGGAAATATGTAAAATGATTAAGCGTATAAAAGGAATTTGAGTGAATTAGTTTGGTTCAATTCGGTTTTTGTCAAAAAACAAAAGAGGAAAAAAAAAAAGACTTTTTCAGTTTTTCTTTTGAATTTTGGTTCGATTTTTGCGGTAGAGATTGGCTTTGTTTGGTTTTGAACAACCCTAAGCTACTATTCCAAACCATATAGGTACCCATATTCTCAAAAGAATGAGATAGAGAAAATTATTGATCAGATGCTAAGGGCTGGAATCATTAGGGCTACCACTAGTTCTTATTTGTTTTGTAATTTTGCTGAAGAAGAAAGATGGTGCATGGCAATTATGCATAGACTATATAGGGCCTTGAACAAAATTGCCATTCCTAATAAATTCCCTATAGCGGTTATTGATGAGCTGCTTGATGAGTTGGGGTAGACGCTCACCTTTTCAATGATTAGTAAAAATTTTCAATTCACTCATCTCTCAATTATTACTCTATCTTCTCTAATCAACATGAAATTCAACATGGTATCAAAGCTTTTCCATCCACCATGAATCTTCTGCTGCTTTAGTTTGGAGTTCTCAATGAACTCAAATTTGTTTCATTTTTTCTTAACTTTCCCTTATTTTCTTGCCTACCAAACACTGTTTCCTCTGCTTCCACTTCTTTAGGGTATGTTTGGATTGATGGAGTTGAGTGAAGTGGAATGAAATGGAGCAAAAAACTATTTAGCTCCATTGTTTGGATAACTCAAAATTGGATGGAATGGGGTGGAGATGAATGAAGTCGATTCCACTCAATTCCACCTCTTTTCTCTATTTCTCTTCCCTCCAAGTTAGGCGGAATGGCATGGAATGAGTTGCTAGATTTAATAAAATTACTACTTTATCCCTATTACTAATATTACTCTATTCTAGCTCAAGGGTATTTGTTAGGACCCCTTAGAATATTTTCCCATTATATAATATGATCCATGTATTCCTTGTGCTAATGTAGATGTTATGAAGAATAGGAAGACACGTGTGAGAATGGGGAACATGTGACTAAGGGAATGAGGAAAAGGTTTGTAACTAACTTGCCTAGCTGGCACAGTTAGGGGGGGGTGGGGTGGAGGTATTGCATTTTCTGTTACGGGATGAAGAAGGAAGCTATATGGGGATTGGGAGGATGCTAAGGGGAGCATTCAGATAGTTGGAAAAAAAGGCTAGAATCAGGAGAGTGCTAGGTCTCTAGAATATTTAGCAATCACACTTTTCTTCAATTTTCTTTCTACCCAAATAATACACATTACAGCAAGGAGGAACAATGCTACACTGGTATTATTCTTTCTGAGTTAATTCCTTTCAGTTCTTGCAAAGTTACTGAATCACTGATAACAGTTCTTACAACTGGTATTAGAGCTCTCGATCTTGGGAGCTCTGTGCATGGGGACCACGTGAGCTGCAATGGAAGCTAGATTAAGCGAAATGGACCGAAGGTTGGTGGCGATGGAGGAGGAATGCGTGAGAGTCATGGCGAAGCTGACGGCGACCTTGACTGATCAAATGAAACAGATGAGGAAGATGAAGTAGAAGAAGCAGGTGAAGCAAAATCTACAAAACATTAAAAAGCAAGTGCAAGTAAAGTACCTCCGGTGTAGTCGACTATCAGTTTGGGAAGATGATGAAGATGGGTGGTGGAGGAGAAGAAAGAGATCCTCTGTGGCTGATTGGCCTCCTAATGTTCGCGAGTTTTTTAAAATCTATGCAAAATGAAGCAGAGGAAGAGTATGCAGATGTTGAAGCCGAGCCGGTTCACCATTTTTCACTATCTGATTTGGTTGTGATGGAGGAAATAGCAGCAGATGCACATGGATCTGAAGGAGAAATGGGGCTGGTGAACGAAGAGGAACAGTTGAAGGAGATCACACCGATGACAGATTTCATAGCGACGACCATTGCAAAGAATGAAGGGAAGATGGAATCAGTGGGTGAAGCTCTGGGAGTGACACTAGCTTTGAAGGAAGACTCTCAGGCCAGAGAGGACATGCAATGGAGTTCTGCATGTGAGCAACAGAAGGGAGATGATCTCGAAGCCACCAAAGAGCTCAGTACTCGGGAACAGTCTACCAAACAAGCGTTGCTAGAGCTGCCGCTGCCGCTGGAACCAGCAGATCTGGAGACGACGAAGTTCGACGAGGAAGCTATAGAAGTTTCGAGGATGACGGCCAAGCTTCCATTGCTGGAAAAGCGAGACTCTGACGCAAAGTCAAACACGATGGCGGAAGCGTAGCCGGAGATGGAGACGAAGCGAATTGCTATGGGCGGTGACATGAGTGAGAAGAAAGAAGCAGCTGTGGCAACGTTGACTGCTTTGCGACTGCCACCCAAGCCACCAAAACTGACATCACAGAAGCTGAAGAAGCCGCGATCCGTGACTGAGTTTGGGCTTCAAAGCATTCTACCACCGGAACCACCCAAATTGCCAGATCCAGTGGCAACGACGCCTGCTACAATGGTGGAGACTACCGGCGCTAGAAGGAAGAAACAGAATGGAGGAGAGTGCACGTCTGCAGAGAAGCTTCAGGTTTCTAGAAGTCCGGGAAACCCACCACCACTGCTGGAATCGCCGGATTCAGCAACAGCGGCGACTGTCATAACTGAGATAGGGACATTTTGGTCTTTAGTGGCGCACCAAGAAGGGAGAAGGGGCAAGGGGGTCTTACTCTCAGCTGCTGGGTCAAGGTTTTAATTTAATGGGCCAGACCCAACTTATTAAGAAGAGAATGGGTTCAAATTGGAAGGAGGCCCAGAATAAGGGTGTTGCACCAACAGAGCTTCAAAACATAATTAAAGCAAACGTGGCATCGCAGAAGTTGGGCCAAATGCTGGACCCAATGGTCTAAGCCCAAATATGGGAGGTAAGGCTTGCTAAACTACAAACGGCTCTTTCAAAAAATGTGGGACTTGTTTTACATGCTGGAGTTTAGGTTTACCAATCTATGAGGAGTCATTTAAGTCTCAAGGACTAATCAGCCCACTGTGTTCAAATATTGTTATTATCATAGAAGAAATGAAATTGTTAAACATTGTTATTGTCCTTGATGAGGTGAATTTAGTAATCAAGGTTGGGGCCAGTTTAATAGTTGCTGGACCAAGGCTGATGTTGAAAAGAGGAGTGGTGGGGAAAATAAACACAGGAACTTTTTTAAGGGGTATAGGAAAGGTCAGAAGCTTCAAGTTACAACCTGGGGTTAGTAGCCTTATTGGAAAGCAGGTGGTGAAGTCTGAGAAAAGTTCAAGCTTGACCCGGGAAATTGCTTTCCAATAATGATGAGGAAGGACCACACTGGGCTGTAAGGAGGCTTGAGGTAAGTTGTTATCACAAAGCTTGGCTCAACTCAAAGTTCCTTGGGCGACCCTTGCGAAGACCAAGGGGTGTTGGGGGTAAAGAAAGGGGGGAATCTCCAAACCTTAACAGAATATCTGGGTTTGAAGAAAAAGGTGTTGTAGAAGATGGTAAGATTGAAGATTCAAGAATAAGGTTGGCAAGAAGAGTCAAACTTAGCATTAGCATGGGTTGTTTTGATCCAGAAATCTTGGAGGGAAGCAATCAACATTCGAGAAAGTGGCAGGGTCGCGCATAGGTTGTTATTACCCAAATAGACTATGCACACTTAACTGCAATTCAACTAAAGAAGAAGTTCATGGACATTGCTACTCCCGAGACATTTTCAAGTCTAGGGGGACAACTCAACAAGGAAAGCTCACTTTCCTTATTTTTCAAGATATGGGATCTAGGGGAAGTTTTCCTTCAGCACTATGGTTTTTCTTTTCTACACATCACCTTGAGGACAAGGTGATTCTTTTAGGAGGGGAGTATTGTTAGGACCCCTTAGAATATTTTCCCATTATATAATATGATCCATGTATCCCTTGTGCTAATGTAGATGTTATGAAGAATAGGAAGACACGTGGGAATGGGGAGCATGTGACTAAGGGAGTGAGGAAAGGGTTTGTAACTTGCCTAGCTGGCACAGTTAGTGGGGTGGGGTGGAGGTATTGCATTTTCTGTTATGGGATGAAGAGGGAAGCTATATGGGGAGTGGGAGGATGTTGAGGGGAGCATTTAGATAGTTGGGAAAAAAGGCTAAAATCAGGAGAGTGCTAAGTCTCTCGAATACTTAGCAATCACACTTTTCTTCCATTTTCTTTCTACCCAAATAATACACATTACAGCCTCTGTTATTAATAGCGCGTGATAGCAGCGCTATAGCGCCGTTGCGGCGGTTTGCAGATATAGGGAGCTAGTCGCGGTGCGGGCGGCCGCGAATCGCAGGGCATCATGGCTACAATCGTGGGCGCTATGTTTCAAGGCAGCCATCTATTGGTTTTGGCTCGTTTCTGGCAGCCATCCATGGGTTTTGGCCCATTTCTGCTAGGCCCATTTACTGAGGGGGTGAAAATATCTTTGTCTGGTAAAAGTAAACCCTATTTTTTACTAAGTTCAAACTTCAAAAGTCAAAAAGCACAGCTGCTCCCTCTTCACCAAGCTTTCCACTGTTGCTCTTCACTTTCTTCCCCTGCCACATTCTGCTCCAGCCTCCAATCGACCGGCGACCTTCGGCGGCTACTCCCACGGCGGCGGCCAGCGACCTCCCTGCTTTCGGCGGCGGCAACTTCTTTCCATTGCAGCAGGTGACTCTCTTACTTCCCCTATTTTCCTTCTCATGTTTTCCTTCTTTCCCAAGCCAACTCTTTTTTCCCTTTTTTCCTTCTCTCCATGTCCTTCTTGCAACAGATTCTCTCCCCTTTTTTCATTTTTTTCCTTTGTTTCAAGGCTTCAACCATTACTGCTCACCATTTATTGCTTCAGCCCTTATATTTCTCTTTTCTTTTTTCCTCATTGTCCTATCCTCTTGTCATTCCCCTGTTTTATTTTATATTTCTGTTTGTTTCAGACTTCTAAGTTCTAGTCATGGCAGCACCATCACAAGGAGCTACTCCCTCTTCACATGGTTTAGTGAAACCTACTGGTGACAATATTGACATTGCATGGCAGTGGAATAGTTTAAAAGATATTAATAATAGAAATAGTGTCACTTGTGATTTTTGTGGAAAAGTGACTACAGGAGGAATTACTAGAGCCAAAAGACGCCAAATGTGTGTGAAGGAGGATGTTGATTCTTGTAGAAAGGTTCCCCCAAAAGTAAAACAGCTTCTTAAAGAAGCTTTGGAGATGAAAAATGCTTTGAAGGAAGCATATTTAGCTGAGATGCAAGAAGATGAGGATGAGCAAGAGGAAGTACGAAAAATTCATCAAATTAGAAGTGGAAAAAGGCATTCATTAACAATTGAGTCTTCTCTTAGGCCACCCAAGAAAGGATATAATGTGAAAGGCCCCGTGGATTTGCTTCTTCTGAAAAACCGTGAAGCACAAATGAAACTTGGAAAGGTTCATAAGCAAACAAGCATCAATGATGCTTGTGATAAAGAGGCAAGGGAAAGAACCATTCAATATATTGCTCTTTTTTTTATAGAAATGGGATTCCATTTAACGTTGCAAGATCAAAGAGCTTCAAGATGATGCTTGAAGCTGTTGGAAGCTATGGTCCACATCTTAAGGCTCCAAGTTATCATGAGTTGAGAGTGCCATTCCTTAAAAAGGAGTTGGAATTTACAGAAGACATGTTGAAGAGCCATAAAGAAGAATGGGTGCAATTTGGATGCACAATCATTTCAGATGCTTGGACGGATAGGAAGAATAGGACCTTAATCAACTTCATGGTGAATTGTCCAGAAGGGACAATGTTTGTGAGAAGTGTTGATGCCTCTGCTTACATGAAGATGGGGGAAAAGTCTTTGAATTGTTGGATCAATTTGTGGAAGAGATTGGAGAACAAAATATTTTTCAGGTGGTATCTGACAATGGAAGTAATTATGTCTTGGCCGGTAAGAATTGCTAACTTAGTCTCATTGCCTTTTTTTACTTGCTTTGATTATTGGCCACTTATCTAGCTTCATTTAATTTTATTCTTCTTAGGCAAACTACTTGAAGCTAAGAGGAAGAATCTCTTTTGGACTCCATGTGCTGCACATTGTGTGGACTTGATATTGGAGGACATTGGAAAACTTCCTCGAGTTAAGAAGACAATCTCAAGAGGAATAAATCTTGTGGGCTTCATCTACAACCACACATTGGCCTTGAACATTATTAGAAAGTTTGCTAACAAGATGGAATTGGTTAGGCATGGAGTGACAAGGTTTGCTACAACCTTTCTTACCTTGGAAAGGTTGTTCAAACAAAAGCACAACCTTAGGAGGATGTTCACTTTAGAGGAGTGGTTGAAGTCCAAGTCAGCCAAAGAAGTAAAAGGAAAGAGGGCAAGTGATACTGTATTGCTAGCTTCATTTTGGAATGATGTGCAATATTGTATTATGGTTATGGGGCCACTTGTCAATGTCCTTAGGCTTGTTGATAATGAGAAGAAGCCTGCCATGGGATATATCTATGAAGCAATGGATTGGGTCAAGGAAACTATTCAACAAGTTTTCAAAGAAAATGAAGTGTTGTATAAGGATGTTTTTGCTATTATTGATAGAAGATGTGAGTCACAACTTCATCATCCATTGCATGCAGCTAGCCATTTTCTAAACCCTGAGTTTTATTATAGCAACAAAAATATGGAGTTCGATGAAGAAGTGATGCAAGGACTCTACAAATGTATTAAGAGATTGGTTAGAGATGAAGAGGAAGTTGACATGATTGTATTGGAGTTACCTTATTACAAGAGGGTTGAACGGGTGTTTAGATCAAAGTTTGCAATAAAACATAGGAAAACACTAGCTCCTGGTAAGAGTTTAAGTCTTTAACATATACATGTATCCGGTATTTTATTATTGATTATTGATAAACATAGTAAATAGCAATGTTAATTAATTGGCTTTAAATCATAGCTGAATGGTGGAGGAATTATGGATCATCCACTCTTGCATTACAGAAATTTGCTATCAAACTGCTAAGTTTGAGTTGTAGTTCATCGGGATGTGAGCGAAATTGGAGCACTTTTGAGCACGTAAGCAAATATTATTAGTTATTACATTATTCTCCTATACAAAGTTTCATTTAGTGCCTTAGAACTAACTTTGAAGTTTGAATTGAATTGTGAATTTGTAATGTAATAGATTCATTCAAAGAAAATAAGCAAGCTTGAGCATCAAAAGTTGCAAGACTTGGTGTATGTCAAGTACAATCAAAATCTCAAAGAACGCTTTGATTGTAGAGATGTGATTGATCCAATTGTCCTACGTGATGTTGATGAATGTAATGAATGGTTGGTTGGACAAATGGACAAGGAAGTTGCTAAGGATGAATTGGTGTTTGATGATGATGATGATGGTTTGACGTGGGGTGATGTTTCTTCAGTAGGTGCTAGTAAGCCTCTCCAAAACACTAGCCTTGCTACAAGATTGAAGAGGCCTACTCCTACTATTGCTACAAAGACTTCTAAGTCATCAAGAAAGAAAGGGAAGGAGCCTATGCAAGATCAAGAAGAGGAATATTTTGATGATGAGGAGGAAACAGAGTCAGATGAGAATGAGGGTCAATATGAAGAGATTTTTAAGTCTAGTTCTAGTGGAGGGGAAAGTGATGAAGAGAACTTGGTTGTGGGGGATGATTATGATGATGATGATTGATCATTGTCTCACTCATTGATGGGGAAGAGTGTTTTTAGTTTTTACTTTTTATAGTCCTAGAAACTTAAGTAGGTTTGACCTTTTGGGTATAGTGTTATATTCTTTCATTTTTTGCTTGGCCTTATGACCCTTAGTTTTGACCTTTTGGGAATGGGAACTAGCTTTGACTATAAATATTTTTTGCTTGGCCTTATGTCTCTTATTTATGCACTAACATGATGATGATTTTAGAGTATGATATGAATATGATATGCCTTCAAAGTTCAAATTATTTGATGATTTAGTTTAATTGTGGATTTTTTTTAATTTGAACATTTATATGTGTTATTTACTTATGTGTAAAATGCATGATATTTGCACATATTTTTATGAAATAGCGGCCATTCTGCTATTCGCTATACTGCTATAGCGTTTTTGGGATCGGCCGCTGCTCGCCGCGATCCGGGATTGACTACTAGACAGGAATTTTTTTCAAAGTCAGGGTATCACCCTTTGAGGATCTTCTTAATAGTTGATCCCATTCCTTATATATGCCTACAACTACCTTGTAACCACTTTTCTCCACCTACTCTAGCTGAATCCCCAACTAAATGGCTAATCCTTTAATATTTTCATTCAGCCCCAATTTAGAGCCCAATTCTTCCTGCCTATTGCTTCTCACATACACCTGTCCAATGAATGGTCTCCTAACAGTACATGTGCAGGACCTATCTTCTGTTAGTGACTGGGACCCTAAGGGGCATTGTATAAAAGAAAGAAATATAGGCAGTTGTGTAAATATGGTATTGCCTAACTACTTGCTGAGGTATCAGGTGTGTGAGTGCGTGCAGGTGAGAGGAGGGTGTGTGTGAATCTATTAAGGAAAAAGGGAATATTTGTATGGGAGTGAGGAGGTTGATGTAAGAAACCACAATAGAAATGGTAGAAAGTATAGAGGTATGTGTATTATTAACACTCCTAAACTAGAACCAGTGAGATCCTAGCTTAGGGAAGAAGAGAATAAACAAGAATAACAATGAGCAAATAGAGAGAGAAAAGGGTTCTCAGCATTAAGTAGCTGAGTCTCTCCAAGCTTAGGTCCTAATCCTTGCCTACCTTATTCTGCTCCTACCCAGCAATTATACCCTTCTCTCTAACAAAATTCCTCACACGCACACTCTGCACATTCCATGCCAACACACGCACAGTAGGTGCCAATATGCAAGTTAGTTAGGACCATGGGGGCTCCACATGATTCACCGCCAGACCTTGGCCCATATGACCATAATACCGTTGTATTCTTTTTCTTTTATACACTCTAATTCCCTTGGGTACTTAGTCTCTATCAATACGTTCCCCTTGAACAATCACCTTGTCCTCAAGGTGAAGGTTTGGAAAACAAAGACTTCTCCCGGGTCAAATATCTTGAAAAAGATGGAGTGTAGTAAACTTGCATGGTAGCAATGTCCTCCTGACTCCCATGACCCTGTTTCAAGTTCCTTTGCTGTGTCCTTTAAGTAATTTATACCAAAAGCATCACCATATGTCTCAGCACCCTTGATGCCAAAAGTTGTAAAATCTTCAGTATTCGGAATCTCTGACATCACTGACCACGAACTGTCATAGAGAGACCCTCCTGGCCTATACCTAGTACTAGTTTCATGCTCAACTCTCATAACCATGATATCAACATTTTAACCAGTTCCTTATACTCAATAAGCATTTTAACTTGCAAATTGCTGGATTGCTCCAAGGCCTACACAACTTGCTCGTTCCAATCAAAATTCTGTTTAGGATTGAGGTTGCTAGTTTCTAACACCTTTCCCTGGAATTTGAATCTTCTAGTTGCTTTCAAAGAAGGCCATAGAAAATCCAAAGGGTGAGTATAAACCACGCTGAAGAGTTCAAGCCCAACCCCTTGTGATTTTATTTCTACTTCATTAACAGTAAATAGAATGGATGTTGGTGCAATAAACTTATCCCATTCAATGATGCATCGAAATAGGATGTTTGAACCTTCATATACAAAACTAGAAATGTAGCCGAAGTGGAATAGACAATAATTCATTCAAATGGGTTTGTGATACCTCCTCCTGAAAGTTCTCCCTCTCCATTTAATATCCCAAATTGAAGTGGCGTATGATGGTATTAATGCACGCAGTTCTTGAAGGCCAAACTTTTGAAGCTCCCGTCTATATTTATCTCTTTCTTCACTGCCTCTGGGACTATACAAGCATTCTGTTAGGCCTGTTACTGAAGAAATGAATGAACTTTATTGAATTTGGGGATCTTGCCAAATACTCAGTAACCTTAGAAATGGATATTGGGGATAGAGGAGAATAGAGCCCTCAAACTCTGTTACAACAACTGAATGAACGATTAGGCAATCTCTAATCAACCCTTTTTCCCTTCTTGTTGTCTAACTAACTCCCTAACTGTCTTTCCCTCCAAAATTACTTGCCTTACAGCCGCCATTCGTCCAGTTGGACACCCTTAGTGGGCCCTACATGTGGCCCAGCTACCTTATTCCTCCTAACTTTCCCATATAAGGGGTCCCTAACACTACCCCCCTCTAGGGAACCACCTTGTCCTCAAGATGAGTTGCTAGAAATTGCTCCTGCAAACACTGAAAGTTCTCCCAAGGCATGTCATGGTCTGGGAGGCCTCACCATTTAACCAGAACCTCTGCTGCCCCTTCTGTTGGATAGTTGACTTGTAGAATGTCTTCTGGAGTTGCCTGCAAAACTCCTTCCTCAGTCAGGCCCAGAGGTAGAGGTACACCCTTTTTGAGTTTGCTTACATGGAAAACTCGGATGTAAGCGGCATGTAGGTGGGAGGGCTAACTTATAGGCCACAGGGCCTATCTATTCCAGCACCTGGTATGGCCATAAAATTGGGGACATAGTTTCTCATTGGGCCTTCTAGCTAAGGACTTCATCCTGAAGGGCTGAAATTTTAGGAAGACCCAATCACCTACCTCATAAGTCACCTCCCTATATGCTTGTTTGCATAGTGTTTCATTTGCTGCTGAGCTAGTTCCAGCTGAGACTTCAACTCACCTAAGACTTCATCTCTTGCTGCCAGCAGTGATTGAACTTCTAGCACCTTAGAAGGGTATGTTGACCCTTTGAATAAAATAGGGGGTGGCCGACCATATAGTGCTTGAAAAGGCAAAGTCTTGGCTGACACATTGAAGGATGTGTTGAACCAATATTCAGCCCAAGGAAGCCACTCAGCCCACTGCCTCGGCTTGGCACTAACAAAGCAATGGAGGTAGGTTTTCCAGCAATGGTTGGTGACTTTCGTTTGCCCATCAGTTTGTGGATGATAGGACATGGAGTATTTCAGCTTTGTCCTTGCGGCATGAAATAGCTCAGACCAAAAATGATTGAGAAACAGTGAGTCTCTGTCAAAAATAATGACATTAGGAAAGCCATGGAGCCTCACGATCCACCACCACCATAAGAGTAACTTTGCCCTCAGATTTGGGAAGTTCAGAAACAAAGTCCATTGATATTTCAGACCATACTTGTTCTGGGATGTTGAGCGGCTGTAGCAGTCCCTCTAGGGATAAGGCCTCATATTTGCTAGTCTGACAAACTTGGCTTTCAGCCACATAATCCTTGACTTTGTGCTTCATACTCCCCAATTAACAACTGCTGAAAGCTGTTTATATGTGTGAAAAAAATTTGTGTCTCCTCCCATTGGGGAGTCATGAAATTCTGCCAGAAGTGAGGGAATCTGAGAGGAGTTTTGAGAAATAACCACTTGCCCTTGATAGAATAATCTACCATGATTTAAGGTGTATGCTGGAAAGGTGTTCCCCCTTGCTATAGATCCTGCTTCAGTTGCAGTTGCTGATCTGCTTCTACACTCAGCAGCAATTGTGTCCCAGAAATTTGCTTGCACCACAGAAATTGATTAATAAAACATTTGGCCGGAGAGACTGTCTGCAGCCTTGTTATGTAACCCTGGCCTAAATTGTATTTCAAAATCAAATCCCAGTAGTTTGGATGTCCATTTCAACTTATCATCCCCCCATAACCGCTAATCTGTCAAAAACTTGAGGCTGGAATGGTCTGTGAGGATGACAAAATGTCTATCTAGCAAATAATGGCACTACTTTTGTGCAGCCAAAACAATGGCTATCAATTCGCGTTCATAGGTGAACTTGAGTTGTGCACAGGGTGATAGTGCCTGACTTAAGAAAGCAATTGGATGACCTTGTTGAGACAAAACCGCGCCCAACCCTTGGTTGGAAGCATCTGTTTCCCACACAAAAAGTTGATTGGAATTCGGGACTACTAAACTGGGGAGGATTGCCATTGCTTTCTTAAAGGAGTTGAAGGCTGCTTAGGCTTCCTCTAACCATTGAAAGCCGTCTTTCTTAGTCAACTCGGTCAGGGGTTTAGTAATTACTCCATACCCCTTAACAAATCTTCGGTAATACCCCATCAATCCTAAGAATCCTCTTAAAGCTTTCTGATCCTTAGGAATAGGCCAGTCCCTCATCACTTCTGTTTTACGAGGGTCTGCAGCCACTCGTGCTGCAGATACAATGTGGCCCAAATACTCGATCTTGTTTACCCCAAATCACACTTCTTTTTGTTAAGAACCAGCTTGTTCTGAATTAGCAGGTTGAATATTGTGGATAAATGGACAGCATTTGAGTCGACATCCCTACTGTAAACTAATATATCATCAAAAATACCAAGGAACACTTGCGAAGGTGCAGTCAAAGAATGTCATTCATGAGGGCTTGGAAGGTGGAAGGAGCGTTTGTGAGGCCAAATGGCATGACAAGGAATTCATAGTGGCCTTCATGAGTTCTAAAAGCCGTCTTGCCAATATCACCCTCTACCATATGTATTTAATGGTAGCCCGATTTAAGGTCCAATATAGAGAAAACTGTGGCTCCGACTAACTCATCTAGCAACTCATCAATGATGGGGATAGGGAATTTATTGGGAATAGTGATTCTATTAAGGGCCCAATAATCCACACAAAATCTTTAGCTCCCATCTTTCTTCCTGACCAAAATAATGGTACTAGCAAATGGGCTAATACCAGGGCAAATTATTCCAGTTGTGAGCATTTCATTTACCAACTTTTCAATCTCATTTTTACGATAATGTGGGTAACGGTAGGGTCGAAGATTAGGAATTTCGGCCCCATCCCTCAAAGTGATGGCATGATCATGAGTGTGGGAAGGGAGAAACACTAGTAAAGGTTCAAACACAGCTTCTTAAGATTCCAGGACCTATTGAATCTATGCTGGAATCACTGTGTCTGCTGCCATGTGCTGAAAAATAGGCCACAGCTATACCAGATATCCTTCACCTTGGCTTTACATTTCCCTTATGGCTGTCCCCAATGCAATGCTTCCATAACACAATTCAGGATCACCTTGCAACTCCACCCATTTACCCCCCATCTCAATGGTAAGTCTTGATTTCCCAAAGTTTGGGTCTACGCGAGAGTGTCTAGCCATGCCGGCCCTAGAACTAGTTCTGAATTATCTAAGGGAAACACATAGAAGGTTTCCACTACCTCCAAATTTGGAAGGTGATAGTCAGATCTGTACACTTTCCTTTTCCTGGAGACTGCTGTCCATTAGCTACGGTTACTACAAAATCAGCATCATTATCCACTAGTAAATTGGCCTCGTGTACCAAGGCAGGGCAAATGAAATTATGAGAGGCGCTTAGGTCTATTTACACCCTTACTCGACAGCCAGCAACCGTTCCCCATGCCCTAATAGATTTGCGATTTTTGCTCCCTAACATACTCCTATAGTCTAGGGTCTATATAGGGGTAAAATCACCTATCTCCTAAATAGCATCATGCCATACTGTTTCCCCATGCCTCTCTGGTTCCTCTTCCAGCAACAAAAATCTAAAGCTTTTGTTCTTACAATTGTGATCAGGGGTAAATCTTTCATCACAAGAGAAACATAAACCTTTGGTTCTCTTCTCCCTATACTCCTCATTAGTCAGCTACCTGAACACTTTGTTTCCTGCAGCAAACCCCCTTTTTTCATCGAATCCTGCCCTTGAATTATTCTGTTAAGCTCCCTTAGGAGCCCCTCTGATGGAGTGTCCCCAACTAGCACCCGATTTTGAAAAAGGTTTACCAACACACCATTGGAGCAATTTATTTCTACTTTACAAATTCATTAACTCGTCTATAGTAGAATAACGATGAAGTTTGAGTTTAGCCCTACCTCATCCTTTAGGCCATTGTGAAATAAACCAAATAGATACCTCTCGTCTGTAATCTTTAGAGGACTGGAAAACAGTTCAAATTGCTCCCGATATTCCCCGATGGAGTTCTATTGTTTGAGCCCCAACAGCACCTCAAAGGGATTTTGAGCCAGTTCAAGATGAAAGTGCTTCACCACCGCCTTAGTGAATGCCTCCCATATTGGGTCTAGTGCCGTGTCCTCCACCAATGAAACCAAATCAATGCCTTGCTTTCCCTCGTGATTTTTGCAACCTGAAGCCATTGCCATGGAGTAACTTCTTGTATCTGAAAATAGCTTTCGATGCTATCAATCCAAGCATGTGCGACCTTGCCATGAAACAGTGGTATAATAAGCTTCTGCCACTGCTTCGTGTCACATCAATGCTGGTTCCCTGTTGAAAAACCCTCACTGTTGCCGGTGCCACCGTGGTTTTCATCATGCTGTCACTCGCAGTGTGATCTCAAGCTCAGGGAATTGTCACGCAACATCTCAACGCGATCGTGATCATCTTGGAAGGTGTCACACCTCTAGTTTTGGTGAGGTGAAGGTTTGCGATGCAGAGCCTTCTCCATGGAATCCAACCTATCACTGAGTTTCTTCATGGAGTCTGTGAGGTTCGCAAGTTCCGCCATCAAGGACTTTTTTTTCACAATGTTCTTCCCTTTGCGCTTGCATCGCACTCATCGAAGCCTCCATTGCTTCCAACTTCTTCTTAACTTTGGCAACCATTGAAGTGATTGCTCAGGAAAACAAAGTGACTGATACCAAATGTTAGGCTTGCTATTGAAGAAATGAATGATCTTTATTGAATTTGGGGATCTTGGCAAATACTCAGGAACCCTAGAAATGGATATAGGGGATAAAGGAGAATAGAGCCCTCAAACTCTGTTACAACAACTTAATGAATGATTAGACACTCTTTAATCAACCCTTTTTCCCTTCTTATTGTCTAACTAACTCCCTAACTGTCTTTCCCTCCAAAATTGCCTACCTTATAGCTGTCATTTGTCGAGCTGGACACCTTAATGGGCCCTACATGTGGCTCGCTAGCTACCCTATTCCTTCTAACTTATACTTTCCCATATAAGGGGTCTCTAATACATTCCTAGTCCCTCGAATTTCTTTATCCACCAAAAGTCTAGCCCAAATTGCATATGAGCCAAAAACACCTTTACTGTCCAGCCCAAGTCCTGATGCTTTCTGATAGTTTTTGAGATCCCCATTATTGCAACAACCATTTCGGGGATGACTCATTAGGTTTAATAAAAAATAGTTTCTGAAATGCCATCTCTGCCCATTTTTCCTTCTTTGTTTCTTCGTGCTCTCTATAATCTCCAAAGCCATCATTGCGATGGCCCTTATGCTTACCTTCCTCTATGGGGGAATAATTCTTTGGCTGCCTAATGTACTTTGAACAATAGCATACACCCATGAATCTTTTAGGAGAATTATTCACATACATGGAATTGACAATATCAATGGTCTCAATGCAACTAGTTGTCGAGTCATCAAGCACAAAAATAACATGGAAAACTTTGTTATCGAGGTGACACAACTGCTTAGGGAAAATTGTCATCAAAGCCTCATTTTGGTTGTTGTGCCAGCATTTAAACTTAGCATTATCTCCCAAATTGCTAGGAAATTGAACATAGACAGTTGACAATCAATAGAAAATATACCCGAAAGAGGTGAAGTTGGCAGCACTATTTTCCCAATATTAAGAGGGTGAGGAATTAATCAGGCCATTATCTTCACCCCTAATGTCATAATTAACCAAGTTACTACCCTATGGTCTTGCCTCCTATTTAACTAGATCTCGCCTAATGAGTTAAGACAAAAACTCAACCATGTCTCTTTAGCTCCCCTTGTGAAGAATTGAATTGTAAGTTGTCATCATTTTGGGCTTGGCCCAACAATTCTAAAACATGCTGTCCTTCCTAAATTGTTAGCTTCAAAACCGACCTTCCTCCATCAGGCATGCCATTCTTCTCTCCATAATTATGGGCCTGGCCGAATGGCTTCACACCAAAGCACCTTTCATCATAATTCTTATTAGTCTCATTTTGAATTTGGGTCAAGCCCACTAGGTCAAAGAAGTGACCTAAACTCTTTGTTGCCCTAGATTTTGCCCTTTACCTCCATTCCCAACACATTCGCAAAGCTTCCAAGGAACGGAGATGGTGCTTTTGCTTCCATCTTCCATGCATCCGTTCGGCTAGCCACCGGAGGTGGCTCGTCGGCCACTGTATACAGGTCCGGGTTGGGCGGCTTTGGCGGTGTGGGTGGAGTGACGTTCACGCGAACTCGAATGTCTCACAATGTTCGTGTCTCAACCTTGTTCTCCTCTGCGAGTGGCTCATTGGTTATCCTTTTTTGTAGTCAAAGCTTTTTTTTAATTGTGAGCTCTCGTCCTTTTTGCTTCTCCCATTTGACGTGAACCTCAACGTCGTGCGACCCTTGCATTTCGGCTTTGACCTCCTTCGACAGTGGTTCACCGCTCGTCGCACAAGGCCCTGAGTTTGGTGGTGCACGATCAAGTTTCATGTAGCCGCTGGCGTGAGTATGCTCGTCAACTTCCTTTTTTGGCACTACCTCTGTCGAGACTATTTCCTCTTCCCCTGATTCTCTGTTGCTTTGTCTCTTCTATGGTGAATATGAGGTCGCATTACCACTACTCGATCGCAAGTATAATACTCTCGCTGTTGTCCTTCCTGCTCTGTCCTCCTACACCTTCGACTTTCTTCCTCTTCTGATTCCCTTTTCAATCCTCGACTTTGTTCTTGCTAGAGCTGGGTATGCGGATCGGTCCGCTTCATAAATGGACTGGCCTTTTGCCTAGTCCGCATCCGCCCACCTAAACCTGCAAGTCCACGGACCAGTTGGCCTAACAAGAAGCCCACGTACCAAATCGTGGACCGACCCGCGGACCAGCTTTTTTTTTCGTTTTTTTTTAATAGCCTATATTATATACAATAGGAAAAAAAAGACATCCTTTGTACACCAGTAAGGAAAAAAAGAAGCAAAAACTGAAGCCAAATTAAACTAAAAGGAATCTCACTTACAAATGAAAAGCATTCATGGTCTTTGCTCCTGTTCTCAGTCTTATCTCATATTGTCCAATCACCTAAATCTTGCAGAAATAGCTCTAGCACTTTAGCTGCCAATACATAAACACACATTATCATAAATAAGCGATAACTCAATACAAAATCCCAAAAGCACATAACAAGGGGAAAAAAATTCAACAACAATATTAACAAAACACCACTTACAAATTAGAAGAGGCACAACCATAGCAATCTTCCCTACATCCTCATCAGTTTGCATGATTTTCTTATCCTGGCCTGTCAACATTCAACATAATAGCATATAACAACTGATTCATTAACAAAGCCAACAATTCATATCTAAGAAAGATTATCATAACAAAAAATTTCTATAACATCCCAAAGTCAAACAGAAAGCAAGTTTACACATTGAAACATGAATAACAGAAATAACAAAACCAATAGAAACCCATCTCCCACGTGAATCATAGAACATCAACCAAACAAGGAAAACAACCAGCCTCTATGAAAACAAACCTACTAAACAATAACATGAAAATGAACAACCACCACAAAAACACGCAATGAATTAAATGAAAAACAACAAAGGAACAATATTGAAACAAAAGCAAGAGAGAACAAGGGCAAGGACAGAGAAGATGAAAGGGATATCAGCAATGTAAAGTCAAGCAGCTATACCAAGAATACCTTTTCTAACACCATATTGCTTTTCCAGTTTTCCCACTAAGAAGTAAGAAGTTCAGGTGCCATCCATGGCAAAGTTCCTTGCGCCGTGAGTTGAGAGAGTTGAGACTTGAGAGACGTAGTGGCAGTAACCTAGCAGCAGAGATCTGAAACAGCGGCAAGAACCGACGGCGAAGATCTGAGGGGCAAGGTCACGCTGCAAGGTGGGAGAGACAGCGGTGTGGGTGAGTTGAGACTTGAGAGACCACGCCGTGAAGACGCAGCAGTAGCAACCCAGCGGCGATCTCTGGCGGCCACGCCGCGAGTTGGGATTTGGGAGAGACAGCTCTATGGGTGAGTTGAGAAGGAGAGTCTGGAGATCAGAGATGGTGCCGCTAATGCCTTGTGATTTGGAAAAGGGTGAGTCGAAGCTTGAAGGCAACCCTAATGTCTTCTACTTTTGGGCCACTAAACGTTCCTTGGCTTGGGCTTGGACGGCCTAGTATAGTATGTTCCATGGGCTGGGCTTAAGGACTGGACAGGTTCAATAATATTATGCAGGTTAGGCGAGCTGGTCTACAAATTCGCGGGCCAGGCTCGTTTACCCCGCAGGCTAGGCGGAGCGGGCCAGAAAAGTCAATGAGTTGGCGGGCTAAAAATTTTCTGATCCATTTTCATGTGGGTTGCGAGTTAAACGGGTTGGTCTGCGGATCGCGGTCCATATATCCAACTCTAGTTCTCGCTGACATTGTTCCTGCTGCTCCTCTCATTAGCATCGTTCATCACGCCACTCATAGCGTTGGCTACGTCGATGCTTGTCGCGATGCTTTTTTTTTGTCCCTAGGCAAATCGGGAGGTCGACTTCCCCACGAGCTTACCACCCTGTGACGCGAAGAGTCATCTTGCGAATGGGGGGAATGGTACGACTCTCGGTACTGAGATTAGGAATCATTCCTTTCTTTATGAATAAGAGAGTGCTGCACACCCTTACGCCTCCTTGGACCCCTATTCCTTCGGTCCTCCACAACCACCAAAAGAGCCTCTCTTCGTGGTGGTAGAGCTTCTCCTCTGTCAGTCCTGTTTTTCTTCCCTTAGAAGTCGCATCATGCCATCCATCTTCCTCTCCAAGTCCTCCAATCTAGCTCCCATCACAATGTCCATAATTAACTCACACAGCTCCCGCTCCCAGAGTAAGAGCTCTTATACCTGAATGAAGGTTGTCACTACAAATTAGAAATTATTTTATTCTAAGTTGCACCAAGAAAATGTAGTAAAAAGGCACAACCTAGGTCGTGTCTCAAGGAGACTTTATCACTTAGTAGGAAAAATTAGGGATTTGAGAATTATGATTGAAACAATTAAAACTAAATGGTAATAGCAATAATAAAGAGGCACTAGTGCAAGGTATTCCTAGGATTGAAATTAATTATCATTAACCAAATATTGAATCCATTTGTGGCTATTAGTAATAACTTACATACAATTCTACTAGTGATTGATCGACCTCTAGAATTTGACCAATACAAATGACAAATAAATGTGATCTCAGTTTATTTAGAAGTCACATTGATTTAATGAATCAATTGCGATAACCTAACTACTAATTGGAAGGTTAATTCTAATGTTTTCCTTCAAATATAAATCAATGAATCCATCAATTTATGCCCAAAGGGTTTTCCTAAATGACGATCACCAATTCAGTTATTTCTAATAAAAATTATAGAAATCACCATAATAATTATAAGAATAGAAATTGCAAAACATTAAGAAAACTAATACATTCAATGTGAAAGAGGTCTCAAACATCATCCCAATCCAACTGGAAATCCTTATACTAGTAAGAAAATCTACTCCTCTATCTCTAGAGGATTACAACAATGAAAATAAAAGTGAACCTAAAAATAATAGCAACAATCCTTGCCACAATCTCCAAGACCAAAGCATCTTCACTTATGGACTCCCTAGAGCGAAGAATAGAGAAGAGAAGAGAGAGATGAAGAAAGAGATGTAGAGAGAGAAACTAGCTGCCTAAACTGCAGATCTGGCACCGATAAAAATGGTTTTCATAAGTGCGCTTTTGAGCGTTGGAGTGGACGCTCTTACAAACCCACGGAAACTATCCGTGCTCGTTCCTGGTGGCTAGCACAGGTTTGAGGGTCGACGACAAAGTGTCGTGTTAGAGCGTAGAAGCACTTGAAGCAGCCGCTCCTTGTGCTCAGTGCGCTCCGCTTGGGCCTGACATTCTAGAGCCTGACCCTCCCCAAATTTGTGAGAAAAGGCCCTAGATGAAGTATACCTTACAAGCAACCCAGCTACCTTAACCCAATCCCTTGATCTCTCTCACTAACCTAGATCGATTCACTTCACCAGAGCCGTCGCTAGTCGCGGCACCGCCTCTGACCATCATGTCTCTGCTGATCACACCGCCATCCATGTCTATCTTCTCCTTTCTGGACATGCTTCTGTCCACACCATCTTTTCCCTTTAGTTCTCTCTCGGCTCTTAGGTCTTTGAATCACAATCACGATTCTCATCTCTTGTTGTTTTTGCCTGTTGGATTGGGGATTTTGCTGGTGGGTGAGGTTGATTTTGTTTGAGGATGGGTTTATTTTGGGTTTTATTTTTTCTTGGAGTCTGACTTTTGGTTTTTATTATGTCTTGTCTTTGAAACCTTGGCTAAATGAGTTTTTTATCTTAATGTGTTATATTCTTGTGGTGTTATATTTGGTGTGCCTGAGTGTTGATATTTTGTTATCCACATTTTTTTTTTTACCAAAAGAGAATATAATAGGGTTAAGAAGGATAAAAAAATAAGGTATTTTTTGTGACTTTATGCATTTTTAATTTAAGTAATAGTTTCTTATTATGCTAATTTTGACTAATTTTGCATGTTTATGATTAATATAATATATATATATATATGAACGAAACTATCTATTCTGGTAGGAACTTCTGTTTCATACTACATTCCTACGTTCTCTGTTCCTATGACCCTCTTTCGTTCCTATGTAGGAGCTCGCTCTTGACAACCTTGGTATCAATCTCTTAAATATTGCTCTCTAAGATAACCCAAAATGGGGCCAAAAAATATATTAATTATCTACAATCCCATTTGTCGCTTTTGACTTCGCGGCTCTCTAGAGAGTATTGCCTCGAGCTTTCTTTTTTGCCCTTTTCTTTGAGCAACTGCAGCTCTCTAGAGTCGCTTCCATGCACGCTCCCTCTTTCCATGGTGTTTTCATTCTTGACTTCTTCCGGCAATGTGTCTCGCCTCTGTTTCGGCGGCCGCCTCCTATGTTGGACTCGCGCCGCCCTTATCTTTCCGAATCTATCCTTTATTTCGCGATCTGTGCTCTCTGGCGAAGTGACTTTTTGGTAATTCCCGTTCTGCCCCTGCCCCCTTGTGCCCATGGCTGCCATCGCCTATACCTTTGAAAATAAGGGTGTTCCAAAGCCCGAGCCCCTGGCATTTGCTAGTTATGTCAGTGTGCCTCTCTCCACTGACAAACTTGATGGCAACAACTATGATACTTGGGCATCTGACATCAAATTTTGGTTGAAGGGACACGACTATGCCGACCACCTCAAACACCCCTTGCACCTAACTAGTAGCTGCTGCTTGCTCTTGCTCCTTCCTCTGAGCTTGTCTTGGCTAATGTGGACTCTCCTTCGGTGCCTAATCCTCTGCCACCTTCGGTCCTGCCTGTTGCGCCTGATCTTCCCATTGTCCTTTGTAAAGGTATTTATTCCACTCATAACCCATCTTCTCACTATATTGCCTAGAGTTATCACCGTCTATCTTCTCTTCATTATCCTTGTTTGTCTTCTTTGTCTTTTATGTCTATTCCTAAGACTACAGGTGAGGCCCTCTCCCATCCTGGATGGAGACAAGCTATGATTACTGAGATGTGTTCACTTCAGGACAGTGGTACTTGGGAGCTGGTGTCTCTCCCTTCAGGTAAATCTGTGGTTGGTTGTCGATGTATTTTTATGGTTAGGTGGGGCCTGATGGCCAAATTGAGTCTTAAGACCCGTCTTATTGCCAAAGAGTACAGTCAGATCTTTGGTTTGGATTATGGTGATACTTTCTCCCCTGTCACCAAGATGGCTTCTGTTTGTCTGTTTTCTCTATGGCTATTATGCGTCGTTGACCTCTTCATCGGTTGGATATTAAGAATGCCTTCCTTCGTGGTGATCTTGAGAAAGAGGTTTATATGGAGCAACCTCTTAGGTTTGTTGCTCAAAGGGAGTCTTCTGGCCTAGTTTGTCGTCTTTGAAAATCACTGTATGGTCTTAAGCAATCTCCTCGGGCTTGGTTTGGAAGGTTTTCCACTGTGGTTCAGCAATTTGGTATGTCTGAGAGTAAAGCTGGCCACTCTATGTTTTATCGTCATACTCAAAGAGGTTTCACCTACCTAATTGTGTATGTTGATGACATTGTCATTACAAAGAGCGACACTCATCGCATAGCATAGATCAAACAGCACCTATGCAATCATTTCTAGACCAAAGACCTTGGCAAACTCAGATACTTCCTGGGGTATTGAAATAACACAGTCCAAAGATGGCATGGTTCTCTCTCAGAGAAAATATATTGTTGACATTCTAGAGGAAACAGTTTATGTGCTGCAAAACTTGTTGATACTCCTATGGATCCTAATGTCAACCTCCTGTCAAATCAGGGGGAGCCACTATCTAACCCTGGGAGATAATCTCACAGTTACTCATCCAAACATTTCTTTTGCAGTAAGTATGGTTAATAAATTCCTAAACTCATCATGTGAAGCTCAATGGGATGCTGTTATACGTATTTTGAAGTATGTCAAAGGAGCACCAGGGAAGGGCCTTATTTATGAAGATAAGGGGCATGCTGATATAGTTGGGTATTTTGATGCAAATTGGGTAGGATCCCCTTTTGATAAGCGTTCCACTTCCAGGTATTGTATACTTATTGGAGGCAATCTCATATCCTGGAAGAGTAAGAAGCAAACTGTAGTGGTGCGGTCTAGTGGTGAGGCAGAGTACCGTGCCATGGCCTCAACCACATGTGAGCTTATCTGGCTCAAGCAACTCCTCAAAGAACTTCAATTTGGGGAAACCAAGCAAGGACACTTGTTTGTGACAATCGAGCTGCTTTACATATTGTCTCAAATCCATTTTTTCATGAAAGGACCAAACACATTGAAGTTAATTGTCACTTCATTAGAGAGAAGATTCTATCTAGAGACCTCACCACAAGTTTCGTCAATTTAAATTACCAACTGGCAGATGTTCTCACCAAATCATTGAGAGGTCCTAGAATAAGTTGCCTATGTAACAAGCTAGGTGCATATGATCTATATGCCCCAGCTTGAGTGGGAGTATTAGAATCTGTGAATATCTGTAATTGGGAATATTATATCTATAATTATGGAAAATATATCATTGTAATCATTGTATATTTATTGCACATTGTATATATATACTCTCTCTGTCGTGTGGTTGAGATACATGGACTCCTCATGACTTTCTCTCTTTCTTTGTCTCTCAACAAAGACTAAAATCAAAATCCTAAGTATTGACATCAGTAATTCAGTGAAACTTATGTAAAAAGCTAGGGTTTGGTAGCAAGATAAGTGGCATAAATGTCCTTTATCAATACCATTGAGAAACCATAATAGAAATTATAGAAAGTATAGAGGTATGTGTATTATTAACACTCCTAAACTAGAACCAGTGAGATCCTAGCTTAGGGAAGAAGAGAAAAAACCTAAATAACAATGAGCAAATAATAGAGAAAAGGGTTCTTAGCACTAAGCAGTTGAGTCTCTCCAAGCCTTAGTCCTAATCCTTGCCTGCCTCATTCTACTCCTACCCAACAATTATACCCTTCTCTCTAACAGAATTACTCATACGCACACTTTGCACATTCCCTACCAACACACATGCATAGCAGGTGCTAATATGCAAGTTAGTTAGCACATGATTCACCCCCCGGACATTGAACCATATTACCATAATACCCTTGTATTCTTTTTCTTTTATACACTCTAATTCCCTTGGGTACTTGATCTCTATCAGCTGATTACTGGCTTCGGCTTGGGAGAAGCTGCACAGGTTGTGTCAAGAGACCTTTCTCACATTTTCTGCATTATTCTCTTGTTTTCTTCTCCCTTAACTGACGTCCCTCTCATATCAGTGCAAGGAGGGTGAATAATACTCAGATTTCCTCCTTTGTTTGTTTCATATTGTAGTTTCTATCATCTTCTCAGCTAAGGTGGAAAGAAAGGGACCAAAGTTACATTACTAGTTATGGAGTTAAAAATATAATTAGTCTGATGTTTTCATGTAGCCTTTTTCCCCATTGTGTTTTCGCCTCATGACATTCAGATTTTTGTACAGATGCAAAATCCTAACTGCTCAGTCATGGTGGACAATTGCTATGGAGAATTTGTTGAAAGCATTGAACCTCCCATGGTGGTATGTGATAATGTGAAACACTTTGTAATGCTTCATTCCCAGTATCTGTAGCAGCATCACATTGTACATTGCTGAGCAGGGTGCAGATTTGATCGCTGGCAGTTTGATAAAGAATCCCGGTGGAACAATTGCACCATGTGGCGGATATGTTGCTGGGAGAAAAAAATGGGTTGAAGCAGCTGCAGCCCGTCTTTCTGCACCTGGGCTTGGTGTGGATTGTGGCTCAACCCCTGGTGATGTCATGAGAGCCTTTTTCCAGGGATTATTTCTTTCACCCCAAATGGTTGGGGAAGCAATCAAGGTATTGGATTCTTTATTTTAATAGAATAGCTGGTGCTTTTTCTAGCTTCTATCTGATAGTAAGACATGTTTTATATGCAAGGGTTCGTTCTTGATTGCTGAAGTTTTGGCATCTAAAGGCTATAAAGTGCAGCCACTCCCTCGAGTACCCCGCTGTGATACGGTTCAGGTCTTCTTATTCATTCTACCATATATATACATATATATATATATGGTAGGAAAAGATTATGTTGCTGCAGACAATTAGACTAGTCACATAGGCATCTCTTTCAACAGAAAAGTTGATAATTGTCCAGATGAAAAGTAAAAGTAATCTTCGTTGTTAATAGGCTGTACAACTTGGAAGCCGTGAGCTCCTGCTTGCTTTCTGTGAGGCTGTTCAGAGAAGCTCTCCTGTAGGTTCATATTCCAAACCAGTTGCGGGTAACACTCCTGGATATGCATCAGAGGTCTGCTTAGATTTATCTACATTTTGCACACAAATTTATATAATGTTTAGGATCTTGCCGTATTTATGTTACTATGTTTCTCCCTATAGATAGTAGTTACTCTTTCATATCAATCTCAGGTAATATTTGCTGATGGAACCTTTATTGATGGGAGTACTAGTGAGCTTTCATGTGATGGACCTCTTAGAGAGCCATTTGCTGTATTCTGCCAAGTATGTTCATTTGAATCATGTAATACTGCCTTGATTTCTTGATTTTCTATTATAGATTGAGGCTGATCTTATTGACGCTACTTATGATCTTAATTTTACTTTCCAAATGCAGGGTGGCACCCATTGGACTCAATGGGGACTAGTCCTAGGAGAAGTTCTGAAATTTGTATGATGGAGCATAATTTTCAGCAATTAAGTTTATACAAAATATTGTTGTGATCTTCAGAGGATGACATGATCAAGATTGCTACAATGATACACAAAGAATTATTTGTGCATGTCAAGACCACTGGACTCTATCATGGAAGGGAACACCAACTGAAACTCATTCTTGGAGTGCTGGTCCAGTGCTGTGCAGGCTGAAATTGAAAGACAGAGAATGTGTTTTTTAAAGCCTTCTGTTAGGTTAAGTGCATTTTGTCGCTATTATTTAACTAATTATCAGAGACTCAGTTACACCATCTCCTGTTCGAAGCATGGCCGACTCAGTTTGATTCTTCATACTTTTGTCCAATCGATTTCAATATTGTCAAGAATTGCGGAAGTTCACACATGAATTTTCTCAAATTTGTTTGTGTAATGATAATAGTTCAACATTCGTAACTGTAATAGTGTCCTGTAGGCCTAGACAACTGTTTCTCCGTTTGTTAGCCAAAATAGATGACCGAGAAGGAATCTACTAGTGGTGTGCCTTTTCTCCGCATGAATAAATTTTCCTCTCGAAAAATGTGTATGCTTCATTTTCCTATGTAACAACGTAATTGGTTCTTAAAAGGTCATTATCACAAAACAATGCATCAAATCATCTCTCAAATCTTATCGTTAAATTGACAACGGGGTACTTTTAGAAATTGCTTTTCCTTCTGATAAATTGCATCACTAATTGTTTGTTAACATACTATTAGGTCTTATGATTATGGGCCATGGAATCACTGATCCTTCCTTAGGTTCAAAGCTTTCACGGAAAATCGACCCACTTCTTATGTTTTGTGAAAAACGAAAAGGGAGAAAAAAAATTCAGTATCCTTTGACCCCTAAGAGATAGTTGGAAACTTTGATGTGGTGTAACCTATGTTTTATTCCCCAGTTAATTGACACAAGTTTCCCATTTTCTGTAGATATTTTGAACCATGTAAACAATTGTTAGGGTGAGGCAGAAAAGTAATGCACATTTGTAAAGTCTGTTAGAGTGAGACCGAAGAGAAATTGCTCAGTATTTCAATATTCTTGATTTCAGAACAAGAATTAGTGTTTTAATTTTGGCACAATGATGTTAACATGCTCTGCATTGTCCTTTAGACGTAGAGCTAGAGTCCTTGAGATTGATAATATGTTATGCAATAGGCTGCGTCGTAAGAATGGATACTTAAGGGAAACAAGATAGATTAACAAAATTGAGTGAAACTAGATAGATTAAAAAAATAATCAAATCAAAAAAAAAAAATCCATGACCTATTGTTAAAGAAACGTTCTCCAATGCAGAACCACGAATGACACAAACCAAGAGGCAGCAAGGTTGCAACTTGCAGCATCATGAAGTAACTAAAGAGGAGTAGACAGTGCCGATCCAGGGCCAAGGTTACATCACTCACAGGCAAACCTAAATCAACCAGCGTCAATGATCAGTGACCATGTATTGCTGCATTACTAAACGCCAATATGTACAAACTGGAAACAAGCCTTTTCTTTGTCTCTTGGCCTTAAAGATCCTGCACCACTGCTGGTCACCACCACGACCATGTCGATGCCAAATTAACAACCTGAGCGCTACTGATTTTGAAAAAAGATAGAAAAAGGACACCAGGGTCAGCTGGCTATATAAATAGTCAAAATATTTTTTTTTTTTTCCTGAAAGAAAAAGCTTCAATGACTTGGGTGCAATATCTCAAGCCAACTTAATATGCTCGTGGGGCTCATTTGCACAAATCACCATCGCCAGTAAAAAAAAAATTTCACAAAGACAAGCCAGCAA
Organism: Dalbergia cochinchinensis; assembly: GCA_031216125.1. Classification (NCBI taxonomy): domain Eukaryota; kingdom Viridiplantae; phylum Streptophyta; class Magnoliopsida; order Fabales; family Fabaceae; genus Dalbergia; species Dalbergia cochinchinensis. The sequence goes on from CM062372.1 coordinate 31,381,718, forward strand.
AAAGTGACTCCAACTCCTCCTCCTGTGATACAGTTCTCTGACATAACAGGGTAAAAGAATAATACAATTAATCACTTGTCAAATCAAATATATTTATATTATGAAACTCTAATAAGTAACAGTAAGATACATGACAACAACCTATAGCTGATAAACAAAGAATCTGCACAGCCCTACCTGGATTGACATGAGTTGCAGTATTTTATTAAGAACCCTAAGACGATGAGCAACATAGGTACTGTTTGCAGGAAGTTGGCTCATTCTCCTTCTTTCTTCATGAACTGCAGCCTGCTTTTTCTCACACCAAGTCAGTTTCTGTGGTTCAGGCTGGCCAATAGCTTCAATTTGTTCAGGCTGGTCAACAGCTTCAATCTCCATCATTTGATCAAGGCTATTGCAACCCTTTATATGATCAAGTAAATCCACGTTTCTACTGAACTGACCAAACATGAATAAAACAAAGATTCAGAAGTGACGACTACATCAGGCAAACATATAGAACACAGACTGCTAAAGGGACAAACATAGCCTTGTCAATTACAACATCTAGACATGATAAACTCTGGATATCAGTGAGAAATCTAGCACTCAAATTTACGAAGTCAAGCAACAACAGAATACTAATATATCACAGAGAGATGTGAAAGTTTCAATGTTATTAAACTCTTTTGAGTTTATGATATTACGTTTATCTATATGTTGAATTTCATAGTGATTAGAAAAGAGAATCATAATTGAGAGATGAGTGAATTGAAAATTTTTACTGATGATTGAAAAGGTGAGGTAATACAATGGAATCCATTCTTATATAGACTAAGGAGCATAACAAACTACTAACTAATATCTAACAAACAAAATCAACTCTAACTAATTTCTAATTACAATTACACCAAGCTGAAACTGACCAATCTTCAAACTTAACTACTTGGTAGAGGCAAGTATCAAAGCCATAAGATTGAATCAATGCTTAACCACCTCTTAAAGGTAGAAGCTAAACCAATTCTTAACTACCTTGAACAAAAAAGGCAGAAGTGAAATCAAAAAGCTTAACCATCAAGAGCAGATGCTATATCTGATTCTTAACTACTCAAGAAAAGCAAATCAAAGCCTGTTTAAGGCTAAAACAACTGAAATCTGAGTTGAAAATAAACTCCAAGAACTGGTCTAGTAATACCAAGTTCTGTTCCACTAGGTCTGGAACAATCTTCAACTAAGCAATACAAAAAAGTTGAAGCACCAATATCAATCTGAAATTTATTTTCTGATCTGAAATGAAAATTACAAAAGAACAAGCTTGAACACACCAAACATTGAATCAAAATCTTCAAACTTGCACAATCCAACCAACAGATCAAGAAACAAAATTGCTAGAGAGAAGTGAAAATTCAAAGATTACCAAATCTTGAATACCAAAATGCAGATCCATCCACATAGCCAAAGACGAGATCTGAAACGCGAACCGCATCAAGACTGAACTGATCAAAAGAAAACCTCACCGGAAAATAACCAGCGAAGAAGGAAGCAGATCAGAGCTGAAAACGAAGGAGCCGCCGCAGCAAGAAAGCAGAACTGGATTTGAACAGAGATTATCAAACTAGAACCAGGAGACGGTGGCCGTTGCATCGAGGAACAACAGTGCCAGAGAAGAAAATGAGATCAAATGAAGAACAGAGACAAACCAAAACAGAGGTCGGAAAAGAAACAGATCCATCGCAAACCACCGCATCAGAAAACAGATCGGTCGCGAGCCATAGCAGCAGATCAGCGAAGCTTACCGAGAAAAGAACACGAATGGAGAGGAACAGGTCTGATGAAGTCGAAACCAGTTCTGAAAACACTAACCAAATCGATTTGAGATTTTGATGAACCAATTTGATGAAGGTAATGAACAGTTCAAGAAATGAGATCTTGGCTATTCTTATGAATGAAAATTTATTGGGGGAAATGAAATGTCAGGTAAAAGGAAACAAAACACAGAAAATTCTCAGAGATAAAGAAATTGTGTTTGGAGAGAGAGAAGATACAAGAAACTGAAAAGCAAAAATGAGTTCACGGAGAACTATGGATATGTCTGAATTGATGGAGCCCGATGCGCAGAGCAAAGCAAAATAGAATAGAATAGAATAGAATAAAGTAGAATGAAGTGGAATAATTACCCTGTTCCATTGTTTGGACATCTTTATGATGAAGTGAAAAAAATTCTACTCCATTATTTGGATATGGCAATGGAATGGAGCAGAATTATAAGTTATAAATTTTTTATTCCTAAAATACTGGAAGAACTGGTATCAGTGATTCAGTAACTTTGCAAGAACTAAAAGGAATTAACTCAGAAAGAATAATACCAGTGTAGTATTGTTTCTCCTTGCTGTAATCATAGTAGTCAATCCCGGATCGCGGCGCGTTGTGGCCGACCCCAAAAACGCTATAGCGGTATAGCGGATAGCGGGATGGCCACTATTTCATAAAAATATGTGCAAATATTGTGCATTTTACACACAAGTGCATAACACATAAATGTTCAAATAAAAAAAAATCCACAATTAAACTCAATCATCTAATAATTTAAAGGCATATCATATTCATATCATACTCTAAAATCATCATCATGTTAGTGTATAAATAAGAGGCATAAGGCCAACCAAAAAATAAAAGAGGGAGCAGTGGTTTGTGATGGTGCTGCATGACTAAATGTTTGAAGACTGAAACAGAAACAGAAATATAAAAATAAAACAGGGAAATGACACAAGAGGAGAGGACAATGAGGAAAAAAGAAAAGATAAATATAAGGCCAAAAACCTTGAAATCTGAGCACTGATAGTTGAAGCCTTGAAGGAAAGAAAAAAATGAAAAAAAAAAAGGAGAGGTCGCCAGCCGCCAGCGCTGGAGTCACCACCGGAGATCACCGGTCAGATGGAGCAGAACGTGGCAGGCGAAAGTGAAGAGCAACAGTGGAAAGCTTGGAGGAGAAGTAGGTAGCAGCTGTTGTGTTGGTTTTTGACTTTTGAAGTTTGAACTTAGTTAAAAAAAGGGTTTACTTTACCGGACAAAGTCATTTTTACCCCCTCAGTAAGTGGGCCTTGCAGAAAAGGGCCAAAACCCATGGAAGCCACAGCCTGAAGCAATAGCGGCCGCGATCCCTGCGATTGGACTCGTGACTCACCGCGATTCGCAGCTTCAACGCACCGCGAATGACAACCACTCCGCGACAACCTCCCTACAGCGGCAGATGGCCATGATGCGCCGTGACGGCGCGATAGCGCCGCTATAGCGCACTATTGATAACAGAGAGGTGAGATAATACAGGGGAATTCATCCTTATATAGATTAAGGAGCATAACAAACTACTAACTAATATCTAATAAACTAAACCAACTCTAACTAATTTCTAATTACAATAATATCTTCCAACACTAAACTCTCGAGTTTTATAACCCTGTAAGACTGTATGATTATTAAACTCTTGAATTAACTCCTAAACGCTTACGAGTTTAGGATCCTAGCCATCCATTTTATTTTCTTTCTTCAAGAATTATCCATTTACCTTATACAATATCTAATCTTTCTTTACAAGATAAATTCAATGTAACTTCTCCGTTAAGCCAACACTTTCTCGGCCAGCAAAATGAGAGCAATAGCAACCTCCATTTTCCATTTCTCAAGAGCTCTAACTTCATTTATAATCCCAAAAACCTTAGCCTATAGTTGATAAAACCTCAAACTTTCTTCACAAAACTTATTCTACTCATCATAATCTACAAATTTAACCAATTAAAATTTCAATTCTCTATCAATCCTTACCTTGACATATCACTTTCTCACTGCCTAAGAGAGGTTTGGGGCTTGATTGAGAGTCCTTGAAGTGAAGAGAAAATCCCTTGGACCACCTTTGTAGTATAAAGTTCTAAAGATTTGCAAAGTAAGGTTTGTTGTCTTGTTTAATAAAATTCTATTTCTTGCAGATTTTGATGGCTTAAAATTGATGTTTTCTGGTTCTATTCTTTGATTACACACACACACACACACATATATATAGATGTATTGCTTTAGTGGATTAGTTTGTTGTTGTGGAAAAATCATTTTTGCTAAAGAGATGTTAAACCTTACTTGCTGAATTTTCAATTTTCTTACTGGCAGTGGCTATTCATGAATTTTCTGGCACAATTGTATGCAGTTTTATGAGCTATAAAAATTATATGTTGAAGGTAACACCCTAAGCCAACTTTGAGAATTTTCATGGAGCATGATAAAGACCCTAACTGCCTAAAAAAATCATGAACCGAGACTATATATGCGTTATCTGAATTTTTGGTCTTGAAGCTACAAATTTCCCTAATTTTGTTACCATAGTAAATGATTGATTTTTCCTTTGAAATTTTTACAGGGTGTTTAAAACATCTTGAAGTGTAACATGATTTTTTTGCTGAATTTATTCAATCATTTGCTAGGGTTAAAAATTTTGAGATTCCAGTTCCAAGATGAGCATAAGTAGTCTCTGACTACCAAATTTATCTAATTTTTTTAGCATAGTTGGAGAACTCTGTTTGCCCTGAAATTTTCGTAGTCTCTAAGGGACATATTGAGGTGTCATATAGAATTTTGGTAGCCTCTGAATTGAGGCTTTGACATGTAAACAAAATTGTGTTGCTTAAGTAAAGAATATGTTTATTATAATTGCTCATATGCGAAAGAAAAACATAAAATTATGTTTCTTGGGCTGGAGAAAGTAAATCCAGTTTGTTAGAGAACCTGACTACCAAGAATAGCATAAGGTTTATAATTCTTGGGCTAGAGAAAGTGAATCCGGTCTGTCGGGGAAAGTAAACCTAACTACCCTTGAATTGAGTTGGGGAAAGTAAATCTGGTTAGGAATAGGTCTATGTAAGAATTGACAAAAGTAAATCCAATGATTATATATAGGAATGAGCTCAGTCCTGAAAATCAGTTTATTACCCATTATTGCCATGCTAAGGATTGTGATACGTAACACCCAGACATGACAAGATTAGTCAAGGGCCAAGACAAGTTGAAGTAGAAATTGTTTTAAGTAGTCTTTTATCTTATGTGCTAAGTGAAGAATTTTAGTATCGACATTGAGGCTAATATGTTCAAGTTGTAAGTTTTCAGTATATGGTTTATATGATATTGAGTAGTATGATATGTGCAAATTAGGTAATAAAAGAAACCCACTTCGGAAGAATGATTTTTGAACTTTGAAATGAACCTTTGATATATGTTGCATGCTCATATTTTCTTAATAAACCGAAATGGCTGGTATGATGACGATGACATTATGATTTTGCATTTTGAGGATACCCTACTGGGAATTTTAGAATTCTCACCCCTGCTTGTTGGTGTTCCCATGTCATCTCCATGTTGATTCTAGAGAATAGTGAAGCAGCTACAAGAAAGACTAAATTGTAATTTTTGTAGTTTAGTTGTGGAAACTGGTATCTACTGTACTTAGTTATATATACGTTTATAAATATAGTAAAGAGTAGAGGTGAACTAAAGCTCATAGAGGAGCTTCCTTTTGTACTTGGCTTGTTTTAAATAAATGCTTTGTTTCTTGCTATATATTTTGATAGAACCACGAGTTAATTAATATACGATTCGATTGATCTTGCTATAGATAATTAAGAAATTTCCACTAATTTATAAGTGACAACTCCTAAGTATAATGTCATGGCTTAAGACTGATGTTGTACTCGGGAGGATATTGTAACACCCTCTGTTACTTTATGGATTGACGACTGTCCCTACAAACCAACATGAGTCGCTTCCTGGGAAAACTTCTTAGGAGGTCATTCATCCCAAAATTGCTCCAAGTCAAGCACGCTTAACTATGGAGTTCTTTAGTGATGGGCTACCAAAAAGAAGATGCATCTTGTTGGTATAGGTAGTACAAATCAATTCATATCAGCCCTCTTTAACTATATAGTCTCATACCTACACAGTCTCAAGATCCCTCTCATTTGGGTGTGTAATCGGTTCATTCATGTATCCTTTTGCTTAGAGGCCTTGCCACTAGCTGCTCCTTGTTTGTGCCTTCTCATACTAGTGATCACTTCTACCCTCAGCACTGGACGTTACATGTCCACCAGCTTCCGCTTGGTTCGTCCCCGAACCATACCATATTGAGAGAGGTACAGGCTCTGATATTATTTGTAGCATCCCTTCTTGCTTTATAAATTGATGACTGTCCCCACAAACCAACACAGGTCTTTTCAGCATGCTTTGTCCTCACTTACATGCTTCCTGGGAAAACTTCCTAAGAGGTCACCTATCCTAAAATTGCTCCAAGTCAAGTATACTTAACTATGGAGTTCTTTAGTAATGGGCTATCGAAAAGAAGATGCATCTTGTTGATATAAGTAGTACAAATCAATTCATATAAGCCCTCCTTAACTGTATAGTCCCATACCTGTATAGTCTCAGGATTCTTCTTATCCCGATGACGAGGGCAGGACTGATTACTGGTGCGAGAATGCACGGACAAGGAGTGACTCTTGGTAATGCCTTTAAGTGGAAGGGTACATGAATGAACCGATTACACACCCGAATGAGAGGGATCTTGAGACTGTGTAAGTATTAGACTATAAAGTTAAGGAGGACTTATATGAATTGATTTTTACTATCTATACCAACAAGATACATCTTCTTTTCGATAACCCATCACTAAAGAACTCCATAGTTAAGCGTGATTGACTTGGAGTAATTTTGGGATGGGTGACCTCCTGGGAAAGCAGGAAGCGTGTGAGTAAGGACAAAGCATGCTGAAAAGACCCGTGTTGGTTTGTGGGGACAGTCGTTAATCCATGAAGTAGCAGGAGATGTTACAAATGGTATCAGAGCCTACACCACTCCCAGTACAGTGTGGTTTGGGGATGAACCAAGCAGAAGCTAGTGGGCATGTAACGCCCAGTGATGAGGGCAAGAGTGATCGCCGGTGCGAGAAGACACGAATAAGGAGCGGCTCCTGCCAAGGCCTTTAAGCAGAGGGGTACATGAATGAACCGATTACACACCCGAATGAAAGGGATCCTAAGACTTTGTAGGTATGAGACTATACAGTTAAGAGGGGCTTATATGAATTGATTTGTACAGCCTATATCCACAAGATGTATCTTCTTTTCAGTAGCCCATCACTAAAAAGCTCTATAATTAAGCGTGCTTGACTTGGAGCAATTTTGGGATGGGTAACCTCCTAGGAAGTTTTCCCAGGAAGCGTGTGAGTGAGGACAAAACATGCTGAAAAGACCTGTGTCGGTTTGTGGGAACAGTCATCAATTCATAAAATAGTAGGGGATGCTACAGTTAGTAGCTTCAGAAAGGTACTTTCTAAACCTTAATAAATAAAAGACTTTGTTATTAAAGGAGATAACATGAAAAGAGAAATATATATATATGTATATATAAATATATATATATATATATATATATATATATATATATATATAAGACTGATGATAAAGTAAAAAAGCAATAACAATAAATAAAAGAGATCAGGGTAAGAGAGAAAAGACAAAGAATTTTATACTGGTTCGGCCAACATGCCTACATCCAGTACTCAATAACTGTTGAGGTTCTATTATAGCAACAACTTTCTCAACCTGAGAAAGCGAAGATGGATAGTCTTTTCAGTAGCCTTGCTAACTATCATCCAAGGATTTCAGAAATCACCTGTAACCAAGGATTTAGAATAGTTCTGTACTAGCCTCTCTAAGCTAACATGGGTAGTCTTAACTTTGGCCTCTCCAAGCCAATCCATGACCGACAGGTAACTCTTTCAGCATGTTGTTAGTATTCCTTTCTCCAGCCTTTCTAGGCTGCAAGTAGTCTTGACTGTAACACCTCAATTTCTCTGTCCGAGGGAAATGACCAAAATGCCCCTGAGGTCATTTCCTGACCCGAACTCGAGGGTAACCAACTCGGTCGTTCTCGAAGGGTCAACTCAATGTTTGAAGGGGATTAAATGGCCTTTGAATGCTTTCGGAAGCGAAAATTTCGTTTTCATGATTTGGTCAAATTGACCAGAATCCCCGTATAGCGTTTTTACGCGGGTAAAGCTGCCGATTGAGCCCGGAACTTTCGCCAGAGGTTTAAAAACATGTTTTCATGTGTCTAGAGGTCTCTGTTCAAGTCCGGTGGTCGAGGCAGTTTTAGTGCAAAATTATGATTTTGCCCCTAGAATAGTGTTTTTGAGCTTAATGACGTAATTAAGCAAACCTAAGCAATATTAAGCTCTAAACGAAGATTAATTTATTTCCCTAATTAATCTAGAGCCAAAATAATTTATTAAAGTTAATTAGAACCTAAAAATTGCTTAGATTAAACTTAAATCCCTTTTTAGAACTCAAGACTCCTAGTCTTGGAATCTTGAATAGTGTTTTCTCTCTCCAATTCCTTAAATCAAGGAAATGTGTCTAGAGTTGTTTAGACTCTAAATTGAGGATTTAACTCACTAATGGTGCAAGACCACTCCTTAATTATGTCTAGACCACCTTAATTACCCATTTTCCTTACCTAAACACTTTCTTACAAATTCCTAATCTTAAGCATAATCAAAGATACACCTAAACACAACTCTAAACCACAATTAAAATGCAAGAAACTCTCCTCCCTTGGCTGATCCATTTCGGCCAGCACACCCCTCTTTGGCCACATGTTTAATTATTTTCTCACTCAAAGAACCATGCTTGAAGCCATACCTTGAACCATACCTCACCATACCTTGAACCATACCTCACCATACCTTAAGCCATACCTCACCATACCTCAAGAACACATTATCTCACCTCATGGAACACATGGAACCCTCCAATCTGCACCTCATATGGCCGAAGCCTTCATCAGCCTTCACACCCTCCATTTGTTTCATTTCTCTATAAATAGAATGCCTTGAGGAGATTGCACCACTTTTAGATCATTTGCTAAGTTTAGGAAACACTCAAAGCTTTTCTTTTCTCTCAAAGTTCTAGTGTTCTTCAAGTTCTTCAAGCTCTTCAAAGTTCTTCATCATCTTCATCTTCTTCTTCCATCTTCAAGTTCATCACATCAAGTAGGGATTTTCTTTCATGTATTCTTTTCTTTAAAGTTCTTGTTTCAAGCTTGATGTTCATAGTTTCTCTTGTTTCTCTTTAGAACTTCATTTCCACTCCTTTTTCCTTTTCATTTTCGGCCATAGGCCTTGGAGAACAAAGGAATGAGAGCTTGATGATGAGAGTTTCATGATGATGTTTCATGATGATGTTCATCACTTGAAACAAACTCTAGAGCTTGATCTTTGTTCTTGAGCAAAAATGTTTTTAGTTTTTCCTTTCTTGAACTCTTGAGAACTTTAGCTTTAGTGATGTTTTAAAATGGCTCTATGAACTCAATGATGAGGACTCATGATGTTGGTGTTAATATATCATCAAGATCATGAACTCTAGAGTTTTAAAATGTTCCTTTTTCTTCTTGAAGATTTCGGCCATTACCTTAAATTTTCTAAGCTTCATGGTTGATTTCCTAAAAATATGATGTTGAGTTTCAAGAACTCTAAGCTTGACTTTACCTTGTTGGATGAGTTTGGGTTATGGTTTAAGTTCCTTTAAAGTCTTGTTAAGAGCTCTAGAGAGATAAAATGAACTTGCATAATTTATCTTATGCTTGCACTCATGTTTACACTCTTGTTATGCACCTTTACTTTCTAGCTATCACTTAAGAACATAAAGATTAAAATGGAACTTGTATCATCACTTAATTTAATTCTCGAAGCCTTTCTATTTCGGCCTTAAAGTCGATTATTGTTGGGCCTAGAGCACTAAAATAAAGAATTGAACTTACATTATCACCTAATTAATTTCTCGAATGCCTATCTATTTCGGCCTTAAAGTCGATTGTTGTTGGGCCAAGAGCACTAAAATAAAGAATTGAACCATGCATATTTACCTTCAAGCTTGCACGTTTAAGTTTATGCCTCGCATATTTACTTTCAAGCTTGCACGTTTAAGTTATGCCTTGCATATTTAATTTTAAGTCATCACTTTACCTTGTAAGCAAGATTAAAAACGAAAAGCATGAGCACGTTTAGTTTATGTCACAACTTAAGAACCTAGAGCTCAAAGACTTGCCCATTTCATTCCAAGTTAAAGTTATATGTGAATGTATTCCTTGAATGCATAATTTCGGTCAAGTAGTGATGATGGGCTTGCAATGTGTTTTCATCTAGCTACTAGGACCAATAGTCTATGTTTTAAGTTTTCCTTAAAGCTTTACAATCTTTATAAGGTTATGTCATCACAAGTTGTGATTTTATTATCTTTTAGGGGATGGAATATGTTTTGGTCAGTGACCTAAGGCTTCACTTAGCCTCTTGATGAATTAAAATGCTTTGCAAAGAGTTTCAGAAGTTCTAGATCGATTCCGAGAGAAACTAGTTAACTTATGTACCTAAGAATGTCAATTTAACTCTCTCATTTAAGTTAAATGTTTTCGGTTCTGATGTGATGAGTGTGATGCTGTATGATGATGTTTTGATGTGTTGGAATGTGTGAAAATATCATGTGATGATGTAGAAGCAATCCTATGCATGATAGGTAAGAAACTAGCTAACTAGAAATACCGTAAAGCTAGAATTTAACATAGTTTTGACCCATTTGTTTATGGAACTAATCCAAACTGTTTTAATGGGAACATAATCAGATTTAGATTGTTTAGACATGAAAAACTTGGTATCATTTGAATTAGAATTGAATTCTAGCACCTATGGGGAAACTAGTAACTAGAAAACCGTAAAAGTGCAAGTTTAGAACTCTTAGAACATTTAATTTTTTGGATTCTGTCCAGCACCCTTACAACATGGTAAACATGATTAATAATTATTCCTTAAGCATGGGAATGCCTCATAATTGATTTAGATTTAATATATAGCTTTCTTAAAACGGAACCGAGAAAGGGTCTAAAACGTAAGTTCTAGAACCCCGTAAATACAAATTAGAGAATTTGTCCTATGCTTTTCAGATTTAAGTATGAACATGAGGATTAGGAATGATGATTAAATATGAGCCCTTAGGTGCATAAAGATATGAGCGACGGATGTAGAGAACTGTAACGCTCCAATTTTTACTGTAATTTTTACTGTCATTAGAAATTACTCAATTACCGTAGGTAATTATTACATAAGATTTGAGGCCGAACAATCCTCAATAAAGGAATATAACGTTAGAAGAGAAGTTAGGAACGATTCATGCGAGAGTCGCAAATCCCGAATTTCTGTACGTATAAAATGACCAAAATGCCCCTGAAGTTATTTTACTCAGAAAATGAGGATCGTGGGCCCCACCTATTCTCAAGGGGATATTTTGAGGATAATAAGGGATTGTTTGTGTTATGTGTGTTAATAGAGCAGAAGGATCTCAATTTTGAGTTCCGACGCTACGAAATGACGAGCAGCCTCATGGTGTTTTAACTCCGATGTGCGTGCCGAGCCCGAACCTCACTAAAATGTTTTAAAATGTGTTTTTAAGCCATGATTAACCATTGGTTAAGCTCGGGTGGCCTCGGCGATTTTTAAGTGAAAGTGCGATTTTGCCCTGTTTTTGGCGCTTTGCGAATTTCGGGATTTTTGATTGGTATACCGAAACCTAAGCAATATTAGGCTCAAATTAAAGCTTATTAAATTCTAAATATTAATCTAGAGTCAAAATTATGTATTTAGATTGATTAGAACCCAAAATTGCTCAAAAACATCCAAATTGCTTACTAATTCACTTAAACCCTTAACCGTAAATTCTCTAAGTTACATGAATATCTTGCCTACACCTAAATAATGCATGGAACACACAAATTTCACTTCTTTGGGCTGTAATGGACGAAATTATTGATGCCATTATGCAGCTGAATTATTGCCAAAAATTGCACTAAAACAAAATGCCAAAATGTCACTATAAGAGACATAATTCCTTAATTTCATACAACTTTGTCTAAAATGATTTTTCCTCCCTTATTTCTCCTGCAAAATTCCGTCCACTACCTCATCATTTTGGCCAATTAGAAGCCTCAAAATCTTCTATAAATAGGCTTGCTTGAGTGGTCTTGGAATGCTTGGTTCATAACTAGTTTTTAGGAGCACCAAAAACTTTCTTTCTTCCTCCTCTTTGGCTGAATTCTTTCTTCAATTTTTTCAAAGAGATTTTGTTTCATTTCACTTAAAGAAACCAAGTTCTCTTGCTCTTCTTCAACTCAGATCAGGTAGGGAGTAGTTTCTAAATTTATTTCTATGCTTTGAGGAGTTGTGTTTTTAGCTCAAAATGATGAAATTATGAACTTACCTTAGCTTTTCATTTTGGTTTCCCTCTTCAATTTTTCTTTAACCAATTCAACCATATGGCCTAGGTGGAACTAAGATGATGGCTTGATGATGAGGACCTTGAGCATGGGTTGTAAATCCATCACAAGTTAGGCCTCTAAAGCTTGAAAATTCCACTTGATGCAAAACTTTAAAGAATAATGCTTTATGATGCTAAAACAAAGATTTTTAGTTTAGAACTTGAAAGATGTATTTTCCTTTTATGTTTTATTTCTTGTTAAGATATGTATTGGGTTGAATTTATAATTCTTTTAAAGTCTTGAAGGAGCTCTAGTAAAGAAACAAAATGAATTTGCATCCATGATTAACTTCTATGTCATCACTAAATTTTCAAGAATGAATAAATGAACTTGCATTTCTCATGTTTAAATTCCAAGCTTGTATTTCATGTTTATGTTTCAAGTCATCACTTAATCTTTCAAGATAATTAAGAGGTTGCATCTCATATTTAATTTATGCTCTCACTATATTTTATAATGGCTAAAAGAATCAACGCATGACATGTTTATTTTATGCCATCACCTAAAGATCCTAGAGCTTAAAGACTTGCCCATGTATCACAAGCAAAGAAATATGATTATTGGAGTTAAAGAATTTATTCTTTAAAAAGTCTTGAGATTGGAGCTTAAAAAGATGTAATAATAATTCTCTTCTCCCTCTCTTGGTCACTGCGGACTACGGCGCTCGGTTTCTTAATATTCTCTTCTCCTCTCGGGTCTGTGCGGACTACACGCCTCCTGTTTCTTAATATTCTCTTCTCCTCTCTTTGGTCTGTGCGGATTACCGCTCGAGTTTCTTGTATCATGTTTATATTTCAAGTTCTTGCATCATGTTTAATTTTCAAGTCATCACCTTAAATCTTAAAGATAAAGAAATGGAATTGCATATCATGTTTATAATTCCAAGCTATCACCTTATAAAGATAAGATTAAAATAAGGTTGCATAGCATGTTTATAATTCTAAGATGTCACCTAAATCTCTAAAGCTCAAGACTTACTCCTTTTATCTTAAGTGAGAAAATTGTGAAGATCCTCCCAAATTTGACAAAAGAACTAGTTTCTAAATGAGTTTTAAGGCTTTGCAAGGATTTTACGGGGAACTAGTATTTTATATGCACTTAAAATATGATTCTATGTAATTGCATGAGGTTCATGATTCGGCCACTGATCTGAGTTTAGTATCAATGTGTGATAATGATTTGATATGATTGAAGTTGTGATAATTATGGTTTATTGTTAAGAGAATGATTCATAATTGGTTTAGTAACTAATTAGTTCTATAATTGATAATTCTATGTAAGGATTGGATGCTTATTAAGTACTTGATATCATTGAATGATTTCCTGGCTTGCATGTTATAGTTCTTTGTTGCAAATAATAAGAATGCTTATACATGAAATGTTCTTTATTATGAAAAATTCACCTTTGTTGCTAGAAGAAAGTGTATCATTGTAAAAGTGTAATTTGGAAAGGTTCTGGCTAAGGAAAGACTTGGTATTTAAGCGTGTCCATTGTGACCCACCTCTTTTTCTTTGGAATCTCCCATATGCATGATTACAGTTGATATATATTATTCTAGCTTAAGACTATAAATGAGAAAATGTTATGATGTTTATATGATATAACATGCAAAGATTTAATGGTGACTTAAACTTATAAGAAAATGATCCTTTGGAACCATCAGACTATAGGTGGTGAAAAGGTGATTTTAGCCCCCTAACCCGTTCTCTCAAAAGGGTAGAGTCGGGACTTTAGCTTATCAAAAGGGATAAGTATATGCTAGTGACGACTAGTAAAGTATGAGCTCATAACCTAAATTACTCCCAAAAGGGTGGAGTATAGGGTGGCCCAAGGAAAATAATGATGATGATAAGATTTTAAGTCACCTAAGGCACTAAAGAAATGAAATATGTGCACTTTGTCCATGTGTAGCTAATATTATATGACGTTCTTTTATGCATGTTATTTTGATAATGATGATGAGGAATATGATGTAATGATAAAGGAAAAGTTCATTGTAAATATGACATGTTAAGAATAAGATGCATTATAAAAGGAATGATTAAAAATTGACGAACCTCGGTTAAGTATTTATCCGAACTTAAAATGAATCTTTGCATGCTCACTATTTTAGAATAATCCCGAGGTTCCTGGGGACTTTGATGATGACACTGTAGAAGGAGGTACCTCATTGAGAATTCTTTAGCAAGATTCTCACTCCCTTTTCTTTATTTCCGTCATTGTCTCCAGATTCAGATGGCGACATTCGTCTTGTTCGTTGATACCCCTACTTGGGAATTTCACTATGATCCGGTGCATCGCTCGTATCATTTTGAAGGAGGTGCGTGATTCGTGTTTTTATTTACATAGGTCGTCCATTTGCACATCCTGTCCCTAGTTATCGATTTTCTCCTACTTCTCCCTATGGCGATGAAATGGTTTTCGAACATGCACGTCCACTTGATGAAAGGATGTTACGTTCTTATCCCGCTTCATCTGCTGTCCATGGATTTCCAGTATGTTCCCGAGGCGAGATATTCAAACTGATCCTTTAGAGGACACTCCTACTCATGTATATTCTGAGAGCTCTGCTCCTACTCCTACGTGTAAGAGAGGGTAGTGAGGAAGCAGTTGTTCAGTAGAGGTTAGCAAGAAGGCCGTCCATGCGACCCGACTTGGTGCATCTCGTGTGTCCCTCCCGAGGAGCTCATCAATGGATCGGATTTATTCCCCATTTCGGAGACAGTGGCCTAGAGAGTTCTTAGTAGATTTATGTGTGATCATGCACCCTAGTTTTAGGATAACCTTCCCGGCTTATGGAGTTATCTAGTTTAGGGGCATGAATTTCCTTAAGTATATTTTCTTTTATGGGTTTGCATAAGATAATGATGTATGAACATAACCCACCCTTTGAGTGAGGTTATTGTATGTAAATATATGCTATAATGTGCTTATGGATGTTATATGATGGAGCCTAAGTGATATGATGTGATATATTCTTAAACGTCTTATTATACTCCGCTTACTCGTTCACGTTGTACTCGGCTCACGTTTTCAATTATGTGTTTAAAAAAAAAAAATGGCTCGTAATTTCACTAAGTATTTTCAAATTATGAAGAAAGAACCAAAGCAAGGAGTAAAGTCTAGTCATTAATCAGATTCAACCTAGGTGTATCTGGTTAATTACTAGGGTGTTACAAGAACTATATCTCAAGACTAAGACCCGTAAGGGTCAAAGCATAAGCTATCGTAAGGGTAAGCGTTTGGATGTTTTATGATGATGCATGAAGTATGCTAATGATGATGATGTTATTCATATGAGGAATTTATGAGACTATATGTTTATGTGGCATAAAGCAAATTTGGAAGGAAATTCGGTGTAATGACCGTTGTCACTGAATTTCGACAAATTTGGGGACTTAAAGAGATTTTGAAAATTAAGGTACTAAGATGGGTTCTAGGATGACACCGTTAGGGAGCACCTCCATAGAACTCATGTGACATCGGTACCATTTTACACTCTTAGGTGACACCGGTTCGGCCGAGCACCCCTAAGAGTTTTGCCCCCTAACCCGTACTCAGATAGTCGGGATTTATGATTTATGATACGCTTATCGTTAAGTGGTAAGTAAGAACTAGTGACGACTAGTTAAGGTATGAGCTCATAACCTAGATGTATGACACGTTACGGGTGACAGGTTCGGCCGAGCACCCCTAGTTCGATTGTCTTTTAGGGTGGCCCATGAGGAAGAGAAGTTTCATGATTATGATTATGTCACTAAGTTTTGTCCCATATGAATGTTACTATTGCCACTTTATGCCACCAAGAATGATGATGCTTGATGTTATGTTTTATGTATGTGCATTAGGTAGTGCCATGCATACATTTTCTATCATGTTGCATCCATGACATTAAGATCATCCTAAAATGAATGGACCTTGGCTAAAATATATTTTAAAGTTTAAAATGAACCTAATACATGCTCAGTCATTTTGTATAAATAAACCCAAGGTTCCTGAGGACGTAGATGATGACACCTAGGTAGTAGGAGGCCCTACTGAGATTCTTTAGCAAGATTCTCACTCCCTCTATCTCTTTCTTTCCGTCACGTCTTCAGATGGCGACGTTCGTAGTGTTCGTGGGCACCCCGACATGGGAGGTGCACTATGACCCGGCTCACGGGTCATACCATTTTGAGGGGCAGTGCACGGTGCGGGTTTTCATGTTCGTAGGGCGCCCCTTCGCTCATCCCGTGCACACCCACCGCTTCTCCCCGACTGCACCCTATGGCGACGACGAGCGGGTTTTTGAGCGTGCGCATATGCATGACGAGAGAGTGCTCCGCATGCACACCGCCGCCTTAGCCATGCGAGACTATCCCGATTACGTGCCCCGGACCTACTTCTCGGAGACCGACCCGTCCGAGGACCCGCCTACCCATCCGTATAGCGAGAGCTCTGCCCCCTCTCCACCATTGATGAGGGAGGGTAGTGAGGATACCGTGACTCAGCCCCTACTTGCACGACGACCGGAGACGCGGCCACACCGCGGGGGTCACTCTCGATCCCCGTTCCGCCTCTTTACGCCCGAGAGCTCGCACAGTTTCCCGGATACTTGCCTCGTCCACGAGACGGACGTCAGTAGGAGGTGACGATCGACCGATGGAGTGCCCGGTTAGAGCACACACCACTAGGATGGGGATAAACCTTCTTTTGTTTAGAGATTATCCCATTAGGTGCACTCGGGTAGGGGAGTAGATCATGTTTATGTTTATGTAGTATTTCCTTTCCTGTACTTTCCTTGTACTAAACTAAGTCCCACACTTATAAGTGGGTAAATTATATATATATGAGATGATCTTCAGTGTTACTCATGGTGTGCCTTATGTTATGATGTTGTTAGACATTTGTTTACCGTACATGGTTTACCGTACATGGTTTACCGTACATGGTTTACCGCTTATCGCATCACGTGGCTCTCACTTTGTTTTTCAAAAAAAAAAAAAATTACCCGTATTTTCCGCTAAGTAATTCAAAGATAAATGAGAGCTATGAAGTAACAGACTAATGATTAACCTAAATATGTTCTAGAGTATCGGGTTAAAAATTAGGATGTTACATTGACACTGGCTTTTCCAAGCCCAATTGAGTAGTATTGACACTAGCCTTTCCAAGCCAAACATGAGTAGTCTGTTCTAGGCTTCTCCAAACCTCAAGTAGCCTGTTCCCGGCCTCTCTAAGCCACAAGTAGTCTTTACCCAACCTCTCCAAGCTATAAGTAGTCTTTGACTACTCTCTCTAAGCTAAACCGTGATAAATAAGAACATCTTACTATTGTGTTGCAAGTAGTTTTACCTTAGCCTCTCCAAGCTATGTCTCACTTTGATCACTAATGGATCAAGGATACAAAGGTTAAGTGTTTGGGTTGCCCCCCAAATTAACCTACAATCAAGTTTCCTTAAAGATGATACATTTTAAAAGATCCTGGGAGAACTTGAATGACTTCCTTCTTCTACAAGAAGAATATAAATCTAACTAAGAATATAGAAGAAAAATTTTCTTTACACTTCAAGGATAAAACCAATTATATGATAAGGATTGAATATTCTAGGAAATGGGAAGATATTTTTGCAGAGTTTCCTCTCTTGAATCTTCAAATCTCTCTCAACATTTTTCAAGCTTAGTATCTCTTTATATAGAGGTCTTTCTTTGTGGCCGTTGCCAAAGATTAGTTCTTCAAGTGACACATGTTGAACATCAGTTGCGTCTTGAAAGAATAGCTAGAAGAGAGGTTGACAGAACTGTCACATCGGTTGCAGAAGCCGTTGTAAATATGAGTTTTCTATTATCTAATCGAAACTACTTTTCTACTTTCTGAGCGAGCTTTTTGAACCCTTCCTTCATGAAGTTAGGGTCATTGATTAAAAAGGCAGAAGATATGACATGCCGGTTTAATCTGGGTTTGAGTTGATAATTTGAAACTCAAATTTCAAATTTCCCTCTTTTTCTTGTAGCATTCTTTGGTCCACTCATAGGTGAGCTTTCTAATGTACGTAATCAGCCCTTGAAGAGTTATTTGGCTTTTAGATCTTCAATCAAATCTTCTTGATGATGATTTCTTTGTGATTATGAAGACTAAAGATTAAGTAATACGTTGTATATGGACATATTCTGACATTTTTATCTTGAGAGTACTATCTAATGTCCCGTGCTACTTTCTAAAGTTTCTTTTCTTGGTTTCTTATGGTGTTGTTGTCTTCCTTTGATCTTTAGCTATCAAGGACTTAGATAAGAATATAATTTCACTTCTTTAATACAGCAAATCTGGTAACATGTTTACACATGCATAGTGAAATGTATATACTCATTTGAGGAGGCCTTGCTCTTGCTAAACAATAGATACCTATTGTAAATTTGCAAGAAACTCAATAGAGATATCAATTGTTCTTTAAAGTATTTTTTTTAAATTGGTTTTATTGCTATTCAAAACAAATTAGCACAAGGATTCTGGAGCTAACAAACACTTCTAAAAAATTATCCTTAACATCATAAATGGTATCTGATCACACAAACATATTAAAAATTATTATTAACTCTAATGAAACTCATTTGGCCAAAATTCCTACTTTGAGAATTTCCAAGGTATAACTTTCCACATTTTGTAAAACTACCTAAGGTAACACTTGTAATTATACTTTTAGGCACCTACGATGTCAAAAATAATTTTTATAACAATTATTAATATTTTTAATCATGTGAACCGTGCCAAATAGTACTAAACAGTGGCAAAAATTAAAAGTACAAAATGCTTTAGAAATCACATTTTTACCCTTTTCTAGTTACTAGTTTTTCCCAAAATCTATTCTAAGACATTAAAAACACGTGAAATCATTTTATCCCTTTGAGAATTAAATATTACCATTAAAACAGTGGCAAAACTTAAAATTTCATTGATAAGGTTTTATTTACTTAAAATCACATTTTTACTCATTTTGAGTTTCTAACTCTTTTAAAATTTCTTTATACACTCTAGACACAAGATTTAAGTTTTAAAATAAAATAAAACCAACTTCAAGTCCAAGGTCCTTGCTTGGCTGAAATATATATGTTTATATATGTCCATGATCAAAATTTTCATTTAAGACAGAAAGGTGCAAGTCTTGAGCTTTAGAGACATAGCTGATGACTAGAATCATAAGTATGTCATGCAAGCTTATTTTAAGTTTTTAACAATATAAGGTGACAACTTGGAAATATAAACATGATATGTAAGACTTGAAATATAAACATGAGACACAAGTCCATTTCTAAGCCTTTAAGATTATAAGGTGATACCTTGAGATATAAACATGAAATGCAAGGCATAAAATATAAACATGAAAATATAAGTTCATTTGTAAGCCTTTAAGATTATATGGTGACAACTTGAAATATAAACATGATATGCAAGGCTTGAAATATAAATATGAAATACAAGACGAAACATAAACATGAATGGAAGTCCATTTTTATATATCATTAGAGCACAAGAACCCGAGACATTAAATAGTGAAACTACTAACCCATTAATCTTAACAAAATAAAAGTGAGTTTTAGAGTCTGCCAACTTCATGGTTCTAAGAATCTCATTCTCTTGAACTCACCATCAAGCTTGAGAAAATAGCCAAAGGAAAACAATAAGCATTCTTTCTTTCTTTCTTTCTCTTTCTCTCTCTCTCTCTTTCTCTAAGATCAAGCCTTGAGTTTTAGAGGTCATACACATGACAGTCACATAACCATCGTCAAGAACACTCATCATCAAGCTATGGTCTTGATCATAACCAAACTAAAAGAAAGGAGTAGAAAAGAAAGGAAAACTTAAGAATAAAATCCCTACCAAGTGTGCTTTTTGGTTGAAAATGAAAATGCTTGATCTTTTGTAAGAAAAAGAGAAGAAAATCTTCTCTTGAAGCAAGGGTATGTTTTGGCCAAGTGGAGATTGTAATGTCCTAATTTTTCCTGTGTACAAATGACCAAAATGCCCCTGAGGCTATTTTTACTGAGAGAATGAAGATAACTGGCCCTGGCCATCCTCAAAGGGATGTTTTAGAATTGAACAGGGGCTATCTGTGTTATGTGTATTAATAGAGTAGAAGAATCTCATTTTTGAGTTCTGCACACAAAATTACCAAAATGCCTCTAAGATTAATTGACACAGAATTAATTCCCGACTAGACTCGAACTTTGCCCGGGAGTTTGAAATGTTGTTTTTAAAGGATGTCTAACGTCTGTCTAAGCCCGGGTGATCCTAGGAAGTTTTTATGAAAAATTACCGTTTTGCCCCTAATTAAAGGAATAACGAGCTTAATTACATAATTAACAAAACCTAAGCAATATTAGGCTCTAATTAAAGATTAATTAATTTTAATAATTAGTCTAGAGTCAAAATAATTAATTGAGGTTAATTAGGGCCTAAGATTGTTTAAAGAAACTCAAAACCCTTTTCCTAATTCAAGAATTAGTGTCATGTCAATTTGAAATAGTGTTTTCTCTATTCCAACTCCTTAAATCATGGGAATGGTCATGTGGTGAGATTCTTTGTTAATAAAGGTGGATTTACACTAATTGTGCAAGAACATTCTTTAATCTTGTCTTAAGCAACCTTAATTACTCTCTTTCTCACCTAAACACCTAATTACAAACTCCTAATCAAAGGCCTAACTAAATCCACTCTTAAACACATTTCTAATCCACATTGAAATGACAAAATTTCCTGCCTAAACCCCTTGATGAAACCGACGCCCTCCTCCTCTATTCATTCTATCACATGTTGAAATTTAATTAAATACACACTCAAGGAACCATGCCATGAGCCATACCTAGCCATACAAAAACCCATGCCCACACCACTCCATTCAAAGAGATACTTTTTCCCACCTCCTCATGTTGAATTTTTGTATAAATACAAGGAAGCTCTCAAAAGGCCATTTGCTCATTTTCTTGCAAACCTCAAGTTCAAGAGTCCTCAAGTTTTCTCTCTAGTTCTCAAGAATCCGTCTTCTTCTCCTTCATTTATTCCAAGAGCCACCACCCTCAACCACCACATCTTAACCCCAAACCACCACACAACCACCATCAACTTTCCCCTAAAACACTTAACCTTTCCACTTCTTAGACTAAACACTCAAGACAAACCTTTCTTCCTTTGTTTTTCATCTTGGCCGAAAATCATCTTGACCCAAGGAAGAGTTTTTTTTTCTGACTCTTTTTCAAGATCAAGCTCTTTTTCATTCATCAAGAAAAGACACCTTTGGTAGGGAGTTGTTTTAAAACGTTTTCTTTCATTTCTTTGGTGTTAATCTTAGATTGAAATGTTGAAATGTTGACTCTCTCCTCTTCCATTTTATTTCGGTTTCTTGCTTTCCTTTTCTCTCCTTTCTTTTTTGACCTTGATGGCCTTGTTTTTGAAAAACCATGGCTTGATGATGAGGATCTTGGATGTTGGTTGTAAAACCATCATTTGCTTGACCTCTAAAGCTTGAAGGTTTCACTTCTAAGAGTTTTGGCAAATGAAATGGCCACTTGGTTTTCTTTGATGAGTTTTACTTGAGCAAAAATGAAATAATATGTTTATGTTGTCACTTAATTAACTTAAGTTCAAGACTTACCCCTTTCATTCTTAAAGTTGATCGGTGTTCTAGAGGGATTACTCTAGATAGGAGTCTTGAGCATAAAATCTTAAAAAGAATAATCGGACATTCATTCACTCTACAAACCTTGAAGTTGATCGGTGTTTTAGAGTTATTACTCTAATAGAAGTCTTGAGCCTAAGACCTAAAGAAATAATAAATGGAAGTGTATTCATATTTATATTTCAAGTCTTTGCATTTCATATTTACATTCAAGCCTTGCACCTCATATTTATTTCCAAGTTGTCACCTAAAGCTTGAAGATGAGAAATGAACTTGCATTCCATGTTTATATTTCTTGTCTAGTATGTTTATATTTCAAGTCATCACCTAAACTTAAAGGTTAAAAATGAACTTGCATTCCCATATTTATATTCAAGCCTTGCATATCATATTTATATTTCCATTGCCATCACCTTATTATACCAAGATTAAAATGAGGCTTGCATTTGCATACTTAAGCTTATGCCATCACCTAAATAATCTAGTGCTCAAGACTTACCCCTTTTAACTTACATAGGATTTTGGTCCATGGAACATCTATCTTTATAAATGTGATTTGGTTCTTCAAGGAAATGAGGTCCTAATAAATGACATATTGTTGTCTTGAGAAAATGAAGTTTTTGTCTTACAACTTTTCCTTGAAATATATGCTTATTCTTAAAGTGTTAAAGCAAGGTTCACATAACCAAAAATTATTTAAGCTCTCTACCTTTGCTACTGAACTAAGGTTATTTGTGTTTCCATAAGGGTAAAGTTAATTATAAGTGTATTTCTTGATCTAGAATTAATTCTAAGAAAGAACTAGTTACTAGAAATGCCTATTTTGTATTTTTGCATGCTCTTAGGAAATTAAATTTTAGTTTTTGTTCAAAACTTTCTAGATTTGATATAGGCTGTATGGAATGCATTTAACATGTGACAATTGTTATTAACAAGTGTGACAATTATTTTTAGTAATTCAGGAAAGACTAGTAACTAGAAATAACAAAAAATGTGAACTCTAGGACTCTTTAAAATGAAAATATGGTTCTGTCCAACAAGTATTAATTAAGTAAAAGGGATGTTTACCTCTTACTAAATGTATAGGAATCACTCATAAATGGTTTAGGAATTAATTTTAGTATCATAGGAAAAGTTGATAATGAGAAAGGATAAAAAACGTAACTTCTAGAACACCGAAATTGCCCATTTTCTTTTCTACCTAATTCTATCCAGCATTGTTTAATGATGTTTTTGAGGTTAATAATTAATGAAAAATATTGTAATTAACCCCTTAGATGCATAAAATAATAAATACAAAAGTTGAGTTTACCCAAGTCAGAGGTTTAATCGATTAAGAGATAATAAAAATGCTTATGAGGTGATATGATTTAATGTACTTGAGAATTTATGTGATGATTAATGTTTGCATATCTAACACCCTAAAAAATTATTTAAAAATTAATTTGAGCTTTATTAGTCGTAATTTCAAAAATCTGATAGTTTTAACAATGATGAGGATGGTCTAACAGTTTTGTAAAAAAAAAAAGTGAATAGTATTTTGTGGGCTCCGCAGGCCCACTGGGACAGCCGAAACCCTTGATTCGGGACCTGAAGGTGCCTGAAATTAGGAAAACATGGAAATAAGGTTAGACATAGTTAGAAATAAAGATTTTATACCTAGAATTAATTTTCGGGCAATGTTTGATTACTCGGGTACAATGTTTTACCCGTTTGATGAAATTTCGGTGTGCGATTTCTAATACCGAAAGATAATTTGATCTTATAAAAGGATAGTGTCTGTCCTTTATATACCAAATGTAAGGCTAAGATTTAATCTTGAATTCATAGCCATTTATCTTGTTTTCTTGTAAGAAAAGTTTGGATTTTATATTAGATAAAGATTAAACTAACATATAATCATTTAAAGCCACCAAACTTTGTCATTGTCATTCTCTATTCTTAGCCAGCAAAGGGGCAAGAACAGAAACCTCCATTTCTTCTTCTTAATAGCTCCAAAATTGATTTCCAACCTCAAAAACCTTAACCTAGAGTTGATAAAACTTCCAATTTCCTTCACAAAACTTATTCTACTCTTCATAATTTACCAAACCAACCGATTAGAATTTCAATCCATCACTATTTTTCCACTTTGAGCCATCATACATCACTGCTAAAGAGAGGTTTAAGGGCTGTTTGGAAGGATCTTGAATGAAGAAAAACACTTGGGGAAGATTGTTCTAGGCAAAGAGCTATGGAGATTCAAGTAGGGTTTTATTTGTTTTCTTTTCTTTCCAATTTTGCTCTGATTGTTTCTGATTGAATTAGCTGGAATTTTCTAGATGTATTGGTTGATGATAGATAGATATAAGTGTGTTTAATTTGGTGGAAAGTTTGGATGATGTTAAAAATCATTTTTGCTAAAGAGAAATTGAAACATGCATGCTGGATTTTCGGTTTTGTTCCGAGCAGCAACTAGTCACGAATTTTCTGGGTGAATTGTGGCATTTTCATGAGCTATAAAAAATTATATGTTAAAGCTATGCAACCCTGAGAATTTTTGTGGAGCATGATAAAGATTCTAACTACCTGAAAAAAATCATGAACCAAGACTATGTATGTGCTGCCTGATTTTCTAGTCTTGAAGCTGTGATTTTGTCTAATTTTTTTGCCACAACAAATGATTGAATTATCACTTGAAATTTTTACAAGGCCTTTCAAACATCTTGAGGTTCAACCTCAATTTTTAGTTTAAATTGATTCAATCATTTGCTAAGGTTAAAACATTATGAAATTCTAGTTCTGAGCTGAGGCTGAGTGGTTTCTGACTACAAAGATTGTCTAATTTTGTTAAACAAGTTAGACAAGGATCTTTGTTCTGAAATTTTTACAGACCTTGTGGACACATTGAGGTGTCTTGGAGAATTTTTATAGCCCTTGCAATGGGTGTTTGATGGACATAATAAATTGTACTCCTTAGGCATGAATTCTGCCAACCTGCTGTATTTGTGTTGAAATGAACTTAAGTATTGAGTTGATGATATAATGACTCTTGATTTAAGTATGATGAGTGTGAATGCATGCTAGACAATTTAAAGATTGATTTATGAGGTAAAAATAAGAATTGCTTGTGATTGAAAGCCTACATGTGGCTTATGCCTGCATTTGAGAAAAGAAAGTACATGATGCAGTTATATGAGAAAAGAGAATGTATAAATTTCACTCGTGCATATTCTAACATATGGAGAAAACAGAAACAAGACTTATGTGGAATGAGGGGAAGGTAAAAAGAGGAACTTCCCCAGAGATAAAAAGGGGAGGCAAAAAAGGGAACTTCTCCAGAGATAAAGGGGGAGGCAAAAAGAGAAACTTCCCTAGAGATAAAGGGGAAGGCAAAAAGATGAACTTCCCTGGAGATAATACGAGTTGGTAGACGTATCAGCTAGGAATAAATCTATGTGAAAATTAGAGAAAGTAAATCCAATGATCATGTATAGGAATGAGCTCAGTCATGATAAGTAGTCTATTTCCCTTGTGTGGTGTGAACTACTATAAATACCATGTGATATAAACTGTTCATTGTGGGGTTATCCATAGTAAATACCTGTCGGGTATACACGAAGTCTTTCCTATGTCGATGAAAAGAGAAAAATGCACCGAGTTGAGTTCTATGCCCACAAGTAAAACCAGGTCACTTTGAGATAAGTTCACTATATTTGGCATATGTATACTGATATCATATTTAATTTCTTGGTTAGGATTATTAACTATATGTTTGAGCTTTATGATATGTGTGCATTAAGTGATTAATCATTAAAAACAACCCACTTCGGAAATATGATTTGGAACTTTAAAAATGAATCATTATTATGTAATGCTTGATCACATTTTCTTAATAAACCGAAGTGGCTGGGGCGATGACGATGACATTATGGTTGAGTTTTTGGGGAGTTACCCTATTGAGAATTGTATAATTCTCACCCCTATGTGTTTTGTGTTCCTATATCGTCTCCAGGTTAATCCAAAGAATGATACGGCTGCTACGTGAAAGAACTCAAGATTACAGTAGTTTAATAGTTGATGTTTTTAATTTACTGTACTTAGTTGGAGTTATATGTATGTAAATGTAATAAAGAACGTGTATGTATTAAAGCTCTTAGAAGAGCTTCCTTTTGTACTTAGCTATGTATTCAATAAATGTTGTGTTTCTCTGTTATATATTTTAACCAAATTATGCTAGTTATTATACGATCTTATCGCATTTGCCATAGTTATTTAAGAAAGGTATGATAATTTATAAGTAACAACTCTCAAGTCTGATGTCATGACTTAAAGATGACGTTATACTTGGGAGGATGTTACAGCATACATGGTTATTAGTGACAAAATTTATTGTGGCATGTTATGATTTCACTTGAAACATTTAAGATGCATACATTGAGGTAATATGAAAGCATTGGACATTAAATGATATGTGTGTGTTTTTGCATCTTAAGATAACATGCTGAGGTTAAGATGACATAAAACATATTGAAATAATCGTCTAGACTCCCCGAATTAAAGGTTATGAGAGGTGATCTAATAAGGAAGTGATCCTTTGGACTCCTCGAATTAAAGGTTATGAAAGGTGATCCTAGCCCTCTATCCCGTACTTGAAAGTTGGGTGTTAACTTATCTTAAGGATAAGAATATGCTAGTGACGACTAGTGAGGTACGAGTTCATAACCTAGAACTCTCAAAAGGCAAGAGTAATAGGGTGGCCCCAAATAAGAGAAAGAAATGGTTTAGGTAAAGAAATGGTCTAAGTCACCTAAAAGATAAATTAAAGAAACTCGTGTTATAATCGCTATGATCCATGAGGATCACTTATATTTGTATTTAGCAAGTTGCATCTTGCATTGACATGCATTTCATGATGAGGCATGATGCATTCATGACATCCAAGATGCATATTAAAATGAATGAGCCTCGGTAAAAGGTATTTTAGAACTTAATAATTGAACCTGATGCATGCTCACTATTTCATAATGAAACCGTAGGTTCCTGAGGACGTAGATGATGACACTAGGATAGAAGGACACCATTCTGAGATTCTGTATTAAGTTTCTCACTCCCTCTATCTTTTTTTTCCATCACGTATTTAGAGGTCAATAGCAACGTTCGTGATTTACATTGACGTATTCACGTGGGAGATGCACTACGATGCCGCCCATCGGTCATACTACTTCGTGGGTCGTTGTGCCGTTCGTCTTTTTGTATACATGGACCGTGTAACACCCTAAAAACTAATCTAAAAAAAATTAATTTGAGCTTTATTAGTCATAATTTCAAAAATTTGATACTTTGAACAATGATGAGGACGACCCAATGGATTTGTAAAAAAAAAAATCATGAATAGTGACTTGCAGGCCCCGCAGGCCCGTCGGGACAGCCGAAACCCTAGAATTGGGACCCGGAGATGCCCGAAATTGAGAAATTAAATGATTATGGTTAGAAATAGGTAGAAATAAAGATTTTATACCCGAAATTATTTTTCGAGTAATGTTTGATTACCGGGTACATTGTTTTACCCATTCGGTAAAATTTCGGTGTGTGATTTCTAACACCGAAAGATAGTTTATTCTTATAAAAAGGATAATGTTTATCCTTTATATGCCATGTGTAAGGCTAAGATTTAATCTTTCTTTACAAGATTAAATCCTAGCCATTCATTCCTTTTTATTATTAGAAAGAAAGCATATTTTAATTATACAAAGACTACATCTATGACAAGATAAATATAACACACCTAATCTTATCTCCTTGCAACCAATTCTCGGCTAGCTTCTTGTTCACACAACCACCTCTATTTTTGTTCCTTCAAAGAGCATAAAACTTGATTCAAACCTCCATTTTCCTGCTTAGAGTTGTTAAAACTTCAAAACTCCTTCACAAAACTTGTTCTACACCACAATACCTACAAATCTAACCGATTGAAATCTCAAATCCTCACCTTAATACCTCACTTCCCCACTGCCTAAGAAGGTTTTAGGACTGAAATTGGTGTTTTGAAGTGAAGGGAGATCACTTAGAACATCCATTGAAGTATCAAGCTCAAAAGCTTTCAAAGTAGGGTTTTCTTTGGCCTTTTTCTTTCAAAATTTTCTGAGCAATTCTTACTGGTTTCAATCCAAAATTTCTGGTTAATTTGGTTGATATTATGTTGTTATTGATGTATGAATTTTTCTGAAGTGTTTGGATGAGGTTAGAGAGATCATTTTGTCAAAAGATGTTGAGTGATACTTCCTGGATTTTCGGTTTTCTGACAGGCAGTGTGTGATCACGAATTTTCTGGGCTTGTTGTGGGCATTCTCATGAACTGAAAAAAATATATGTTGAATTTAACATCTTTAGCTAGCCCCACGAATTTTCTTGGGTTTTTATTTTGAGTCAAACTGCCTTAGCAAAATCAAGAACTGAAATTAAGCATATGCTGCCTGAAAAGTTGAATCTGAAGCTGTGAACTTGTGAAATTTTATTAACCTAGTAAATGATCTAATTATGAGCTGAAATTTTTACAGGATATTAGATACATATTGAGGTTTTACTAGGTTTTTTATTTAGAATTTTCTGGGTTCAATTTCTACGGTCAAAAATTATGAATTTTGGTTCTTGAGCTGAGGTTGGATGGTTTCTGACCACTAAAATTTTAGAATTTTGTTAATATAGCTAGAGAACTCTAATTACCCTGAAATTTTTACAGAACCTTGGTGACACATTGAGGTGACATTGAGAATTTTTATAGCATTTGAATTGATCATTTGGTATGAGAAATAAATTGTGCTACTTGAGTGTGAAATCTGCCATTGTGCTGAAAATAACTTGATGCTTTGAATTGATGAAATGATGGCATTTTGTACTAGTATGACATGAGTACCTGAATATGAGTATGAGTAATTGAGCATGTGAACTTATTGATGAGGTTAGGTACACATAGATACGAAAGATTATTACAATTGTTTATATGCGAAAGAAAAGCATAAGATTATGTTTCTTGGACTGGAGAAAGTAAATCCAGTTTGTTAGGAAAAGTAAACCTAACTACCAAGAAAAACATAAGATTTATAATCCTTGGGCTGGAGAAAGTAAATCCGGTTTGTCAGGGAAAGTAAACCTGACAACCCTTGAATTGAGTCGGGGAAAGTAAACCTGGCTAGGAATAGGTCTGTGTGAGAATTGGAGAAAGTAAATCCAATGATCATGTATAGGAATGAGCTCAATCCTGAAAAGCAGTCTATTACCCATTATTGCCACACTGGGGACGGCGGTACGTAACGCTCAGATGTGACAAGATTAATCAAGGGCCAAGGCATGTTTAAGAAGTAAATTTTCTAAGGAATCTTTTGTCTTATATGCCGAGTGAAGAAGTTTAGTATTGATATTGAGACCAATATATTTAAGTGGAAAGTTAGTGGTTTATGATGTTGAGTAGTATGGTATATGTACATTAAGTGATTGAATGTTAAAAGAAACCCACTTCGGAAAGGTGATTTTATAACTTTAAAATGAACCTTAGATATATATATATATATATATATATATATATTGCATGCCCACTTTTTCTTAATAAACCGAAGTGGCTGGGGCGATGACGATGACATTATGATTGTGTATTTGGGGGAGTTACCCTACTGAGAATTGTATAATTCTCACTCCTATGTTTTTGTGTTCCCGTGTCGTCTCCGGGTTGATGCAGAAAATTGAGAAACTGCTATACAACATAACTCGGAAGTACAATAGGATAGTAGTTAATACTTTTGTTATGTTGTATTTAGTGGAATGAATATGTATGTAAATAGGTTAGAGGACAAGGTGTGTTAAGACCCATCAAAGAGCTTTCTTAATGTATTGAACTTTGTATTAAATGAATATTTTGGTTTTATTGCTATATATTTCAGTAGAATTATAACCAAGTTATCTTGCGAATCAATCCAAATGGCTATAGATATTTAAGAAAGGTCCACTAATTTATAAGTAACAACTCTCGAGTATGATGTCATGACTTAAGGATGATGTTATACTTGGGAGGATGTTACAGACCGTTTCTTTACACACCCAGTTTCCAGCTTTCGATTCTCTCCTGCTTCCCCTTTTGTCGATGACCTCGTCTTCAAGCTTGCATGTCCTTGTCAGGAGCGAACTCGCCGTACCCAGTCGACCACTTTCGCTATCCGCGACTTCCCGGAGTATGTGCCCCGTTCCCTCATGGCTCATTCGGAGACGGATCCATCTGAGGATTCAGCTACCCAAGTGCCATCCGAGGGTTCTTCCCCTACCGTGCCCATGGAGTTTGGTGAGGGTAGTGAGGCCACAGTGACACAGCCGATCCGCGGAGGACGAGTGAGGATGATACCTCGTCGCGAGGCCCACTTCAGACAAGCAGTAGTAGGAGCTGGCAGCAGTCTTGGTAGTGCTTGTACGTATAGCCAGCATAGGATGGCCTTTTTTTCCTTTGATGTTATCTACTTTAGATGCACTCTAGTGGGCGAGGTTTTCTAGTCTATGTATTTTATATTTTCTATGTATCCCATTCAGATGACTGTACTTAAGATGACTGTACTTATACTACTATTCTACTTGGTGTATGGCAGAACCTTTATTACATATATATAACATGATGGTTGTTATGTATGATCTTGTGATTTTATTCATAGCATGTATGGCTTCTTATTATCATTCATGAATCAAACGAATATAGTGTTCATCATATGAGCGGCTCATGTTTTCATCTCTTTGTTTTAAAAAAATTTACCTATATTTTCACTAAGTATTTTCTAAAAGTTAGAATTAAGAACTGGAACAAAAGAGTAATGGTTAATAATTAACTTGAATACGTTCTATGCGTGTTAGATTAAATATTAGGGTGTTACAGAGATAAAATAGGGGAATGATTTTTGTTGTATTCTTGTGCATAGGGATGGAAGCTTAAGTGTTTAGGGGTTAATCTGTGGTGGTAGTTTGTTTAAGGTTTAGAGCTTGGATATGGAGTAACAATGGTGGTTCTTAAAGATGAAGAAGAAGAAGAAGAAGAGAGCTCAAGATAGACAGAGTAAGTGTTTTTTTTACAAAAGTCTTCTGTCAACAAAAGTTAGTGGTAAGAATGAGAGTGTGTGAGAGTGAAAGTATTTGAAAAAAACAACAAATGAGAGGGAAATGAGGCTTTTTTGGCTACTACCTTTGAGGGCGAATAGCTAAGCTATTCTTGTATTTCATGAGTGTTATGTAGGTATAAAAGTGCATGAGAAAGGGGTTAAATCGTGCTTTACTTCATTTTGTATATCTGAAACTTTAAAACAAAAACTATTAAGTATGAAACTTGTAGTGCAGCGGAAACACAATTAATAGCTTCAGAAAGTAAATTTTTGAAGTAAACGATAAATAATTTAAAAGCTTAAAGCATTAAACCAGAGTAAGAACAATAGTAAAACATAATTGAGAAAAATAAAGAAGATTAAGGAGAAGAAGATGTGACACAAATATTTTTATACTAGTTTAGCTAAAACTGCTTGTATCCAGTACTCAACATAAGTTGAGGTTCCACTAAACATCTTTCTTAACACGAGAAAGACAAACTGGATAGTCTTTACATTAGCCTTCTCAAGCTCTCATTTGTGACCAAAGAAACAAATTTCTCATCACACAAATTGAGTAGTTGTTTACCAGCCTCTCCAAGTTGAACCGAGTAGTTATTCACTAGCCTCTCCAAGCTGAACCAAGTATTTTATTCACCAACTTCTCCAAGATGAACCGAGTAGTCTTGTACTAGCCTCTCTAAGTTAGTACCTTTGACCAGTAGACAACCCCTACTGTCACAAACTTGAGTAGTTATTCATCATCCTCTCCAAGTTAAATTGAGTAGTTATTGGTAAACCAAGTAGTTATTCACCAGCTTCTTCAAGCTGAATCGTGACAAGTAAACCAACTATTATTGTCTTATTGTAAGTAGTCTTTGACTAGCCTCTCGAAGCTAAACTATGATCAGTAAGAACACCTTACTGTCGCATTGTAAGTAGTTTTACATTAGCCTCTCCAAGCTATCTCACATGGATCATTATTGGATTGAGGATATAAAGGTTTGTGTTTGGGTTGCCACTCAAACTAATCTACACTCAAGTTTTCGTAACATATACATGAATAACCTGGGAAAGCTTGAATGACTTCTTTTTATCATTTCTTCCTAGAAAGAACATATATCTATTAAGAATATAAAAAGAAGATTTTTACAAGTAATGAATCTAATTACATAATGATATGAACTTTACTAGATGTGAGGAGAGATTTTTATCGAGTTTTTCCTTCTTGCACAGAGTCTCTTACTATTACATTTGAGCACAGCATCTCTTTTTAAAGATGGTCTTCTAGATAGTCTTCTTTATGACCGTTGTCCTTGATTAGATCTCTAAGTGACACATGTTGATCATCTATTCATGTCTTAGAAAAGCAGTCTAGAAGAGTAGGCTGACAGTTTGTCAGATCTATTGCAGAAGCCATTGTGGCGTTGAGGTTTCTGATGTCCCTTCAGAAACTACTCTTACTTTTTGAACGTGGTTTCTGAACTCTTTCTTCTAGAAGTTAGGGAAATTTGATCTAGTTGGCAGATAAGATGACATACTAGTTTTGACACTGGGTTTGACTTTAAATTTGAATTTCAAAATTCAAATTTCCTTCCTTTTCTAGTAACGTTCAACACTCCATAGAAAAGTGAGCATTTTGAGGTGCGGTAACAGATTATTGATGATTCTTTGATCTTCTGATTTTCAATCCAAGCTTTATGATGATGAAAGAATTTGCGATTATACTAATTGAAGATAGTGTAACACTTGGTTCTCAAAGTTTACTTGATATCTTCATTGTAAGCATACTTTTTGATGTCCAGTGCTACTTTTTGAAGATTTAAAACTTGGTTTCTTGCAGTGTTGATTTCTTTTTCCAATTGTTAGCTATTTTAAGCTTGAATAAGGGTATAATTTTACTTCCTTTTTGGTTCATATCTTTTAATATAAGATAAAAACATGTTTGCACATGCAAAGTAAAATATATCCTCGTTTGATTAAGCCTTGATATGGTAAACGATAGAACCTATTTAATCTTACAAGAAATTCAAGATAGCCATTGGTCGTTCTTCAAAGCATTTTCTTTAAATTGGCTTTGTTGTCATTCAAAACTCATTAACACTTCGTCAAAGGGTTTTGGAGCTAACAATCTCCCCTTTTTGGATGATGACAAACCAATTTGAAGAAAATCTTTTCAAGAGATATTGAAAGAAATATTACTGAAAGATAAGCATGATAATTCATATTCTTTCAACATATCACAGGTTATAACTTTCTAGAAATTCTTTTCTTAAGGCATGATATAAATAAGTTCAAAAGTGTTTTATAGCCTTAAGTAACTTAAATCAAAGTTGATATGGTTGTTCATGAAATTTCTAAACTTACTCAGAGTATGTTCTAAGATATATCCGAATTGGATATGATCGTTTAAGTCTTTTTTACATAAACAGCTTGATTTTCAGTTATTTAAAGAAACTTTTTGAAGAGATATGCTTGAATAGAAAAGCAAGCACATCTTTATCCAAACAAATCTTTTGAAACGATTGCTCACAGATATATATAAACGTAACTGCATGTATGATTTTGGAGAAAAACATATTGATGCTTATGTAGTTTCTCATACTCGGAGAAGCCTTAATACGATTATATCAACATATTACTATGCGAGGTTTCTGAGGCTCATTAGGAACCAATCCGAGAAATACAAAACTATATATGAGCTTTTTGTTATAAGCTGTGAAACTTTTCTCATTAGTATTAGAGCATGAATGGTCATTTGTAAAACAAAAACATATGCTCTTAAAAATGATTGCCCACTGATACATATTTGAAACATAACACCTTTTATGACATATAGGCATAGCACACTTTAAGAAAGTTTTGAAGCTCATTAACTGATCTTAGTTGTATCAAAGCATATAGGAAAAGGTTTCTGAAGACTTGCCAGAAACTATACACAATTGTATTTTGATCAAGTTATACATAGCCTTTTTGAAAAGACTCTCATATGTGATAATATGTTTAAAAAACACAAAAAAAGAATTAAGCACATCATACACATTGAGGCTTAGTATATAGATACAGGTATCATAGCAACAAAAGATATCTTGTGCTTTTAAAGATACTTGCTAGAGGTAATCATAAAAATAGATGTAAGCTAAGTATCCTAGTGCGCTGATTGATCAAGCAAGACAAACCACATGCATAAGAGATAAAAGCAACCATTTATCAGTATGATATATGATTAGAAGAGCATGATTGAGCATCAATATGTATTAATCCCTAAAAACATATATATGTACTTGAGCTTAATAGAAAAAGAGCTTAAGATAGATATGCATCAGAAATAAAACATATAGCATGATATATGAATAGAAATAACAAATTGTATAAAACAGGATGAATTATCTGTCAAAGATTAAAACAAAAAAGGAATAAAAATCAAAAGAATATGCATGCTAAAAATTCTTTGAACTCCCCCTCAGCAAAAGCTTCCCCTGAGTTCCATAGCTTTACTCCCTCTGAATTCCATAGCACTTGATTTTCTTCAAGTCTTGTCTTCTCCCTTTTTTGACATCATCAAAAAGAAGGTGTGCCTGGAATCAGAAACACTATGTTCATCCTTGACGTTGAACCTCATGAAGTATATCATGAGAGGTCTGAAGAATCTGAGATAGTAGTTCTTTATGATGTTTGAGTTGGGCAGCCTGCTACGTAGTCATAGCTTCTATCTTATCCATTCGGTTGTTGATAAGGCGTTATTTAGGCAGTAGTGCTTGTACTTCTATGAGATTTGACTAAGCTGCTGGTTTCAGTTGGCTTGACTAGGGATCAGCATTCTGAGCTTGAGATGATTCAGGAACAGTTGTAGCAAGATGAGGCATAGGTTCTTTTACAAAAGCAGGGATAGACTACACCTAACGGTAAGTCTAAAATAAGGGTAATACTTGTGATTTCATGTTTTGAAGAATCTAATTCAGAACTTGAAGACTCAGATGAAGATGATTCTAGCATATGAGACTTTAAAGGTTCAAAGGTGAAGGAAGATCTCTGTTTATTCTCATTTACCCCATGCCCTGGTTGATGATTGTAGGTAAAGATGTGCACGAGAAGGGGGGTTGAATTGTGCATTGATCCTTTTTTATTTTGTGAAACTTCTGAAAAAGATTGCTATCAAGTATAATACTTGAAGTGTAGCGAAAGTATAGTTAGTGGCTTCAGAAAGTTACTTTCTAAAACTTATTAAATAAAAACCTAGATAGTAAAAGAGATAACATAAAAAACAGGATAAAATATAAGACCAATGGCAAGGTAACAAAGCAATAATGATAAATAAAAGAGATTAGGGTAAGAGAGAAGGTACACAAAGGATTTTATATTGGTTCGGCTAACATGCCTACACCCAGTACTCAACAACTATTGAAGTTCTACAACAACATCAACCTGAGAAAGTAAAGATGGATAGTCTTTTCAGTACCCTTCCCAAGCTATTATCCAAGGATTTCAAAAATCACCTGTAACCAAGGATTTTAAGTAGTTCTGTGCTAGCCTCTCCAAGTTAACATGAGTACTCTTGACTCTGGCCTTTCTATGCCAACCCGTGACTGACAGGAAACTCTTTCAGCACATTGTTAGTATTCTTTCCCCAACCTTTTCAAGCTTAACTGAGTAGTCTTGACTCTGGCCTCTCCAAGCCTAACCGTGTGCAGTAGTAACCTCTACTGACACATTGAAAGTAGTCTTACCCCAGCCTCTACAAGCTGCAAGTAGTCTTTCCCCAGCCTCTCCAAGCTAAATCATGATAAGCAAAAATATCTTACTATCATATTGCAAGTAGTTTTACCTTAGTCTCTCTAAGCTATACCTCACACTGATCACTAACGGATCAAGGATACAAAGATTAAGTGTTTGGGTTACCACTGAAACTAACCTATACTCAAATTTCCTTAAAGATGATACATTTTAAAAGATCCTGGGAGAATTTGAATGACTTACTTCTTCTACTTCTTCCATAAGAAGAACATAAATCTAACTAAGAATATAAAAGGTATATTTTCTTTACACTTCAAGGATAAAACTAATTACATAATAAAGATTGAATATTCCAAGAAGTGGGGAGAGATTTTTACAGAGTTTCCTCTCTTGAATCTTCAAATTTCTCTCAATATTTTATATAGAGGTCTTTCTTTGTGGTCGTTGCCAAAGATTAGTTCTTCAAGTGACACATGTTGAACATCAGTTGTGTCCTGAAAGAACAGCTAGAAGAGAGGTTGACAGAACTATCACATCGGTTGCAGAAGCTGTTGTAAATATGAGTTTTCTGTTCTCCCATCAGAAACTACTTTTCTAATTTCTGAGCAAGCTTTCTGAACTTCTCCTTTATGAAGCTAGGGTCGTTGATCAAAAAGGCAGAAGAGATGACATGCTAGTTTAAAACTAGAATTGACTTGATTATTTGAAATTCAAATTTCAAATTTCCATCCATTTCCTGTAGCATTCGTTGCTCCACACAAAGATGAGCTTTTTGATATGTGCAATCAGTTCCTTGAAGATTATTTGACTTTCTGATCTTCAATCAAATCTTCTTTATGATGATTTCTTTGCAATTATGATGATTGAAGATTAAGTAACATGTTGCAAATGTATATGGACATATTTTGATATCTTCATCTTGAGAGTACTTTCTAATATCTCGTGCTACTTTCTAAAGTCTTTTTTTTATTGATTTCTTGTAGCGTTGCAATCTTCCACTAATCGTTAGTTATCAACGGCTTGGATAAGGATATAATTTCACTTCTTTAATATAACACAACTTGTAACATATTTACACGTGCATAGTGAAATATATATACTCATTTGATTAAGCCTTACTCTTGCTAAACGATAGATACCTATTATAATCTTACAAGAAACTCAATAGAGACATTAGTTGTTCTTCAAAGTATTTTCTTTGAATTGGTTTTGTTGTCATTCAAAACACATGAGCACAAGGGTTCTTGAGCTAACAATCTCCCTGTTTTTGATTATGCCAAACCAATTTGAAGAAAATCTTTTGAAATGATAATTGAAAGAGATATTGTAGAAATGTAAACAAGATAAGCATATTCTTTCAATCAAACAAAATGGGAGATATTCAGGAAGTTCTTTTTCTTAAGGCATGATGTGAATCATATGAAAGCATTTTGGCCTTAAATGACATTTAATCAAGTACCGTTGTTGTTTCATTTTAAGCATAAGACACACTTAAGCGTACTTTCTGATCGTTGTGAGAGCAGATGTTAAAGAGAAAGATGGTTAAGCTATGGATAAATAACCAGCTTGATCATTTGTCAAAATAAAGGAACTTTCTGAAGACTCTCATGATTGAAAACATAACAAGTAAAGCTTGTGATACTTTATCTTAACAAGATCCATTATTCAGCATGACTTATCCAAGAGAACTTTGAAAAGAAGGATAAAAGGAATGAAAAACAAAGCATTCATAAATTTTTAAAAACAAACTGATCCTTATTGTAATGCTCGATGATGAAGTCGGGGAGTGATCGACAATGCAAAAAAGGCACGGACAAGGAGCAGTTCCCGGCAGACTTCTAAGCAGAGGGGTGCATGAATTAACCGATTGTATACCCGAATGAGAGGGATCCTGAGACTGTGTAGATATGGGACTATGCAGTTAAGGAAGACTTATATGAATTGATTTATACTACTTATACCAACAAGATGCATCTTCTTTTCGGTAGCCCATCACTAAAGAACTCCATAGTTAAGCATGCTTGACTTGGAGCAATTTTGGGATGGGTGACCTCCTGGGAAGTTTTGCTAGGAAGCATGTGAGTGAGGACAAAGCATGCTGAAAAGACCAGTGTTGGTTTGTAGGGGCAGTCGTCAATCCATAAAGCAGTAGATGATGTTATATTATGGTATCAGAGTAGTTCATCCTTGTAGTACCTTGAGGAATGGACTAGCTATGCTTCCTTAGTAAATGTCATGTATTACAACTCCATATACGTGTATGACTGCTAGTTGGGAATGTTGTGGGTTGTTGCCACACTTAGCTTGGTATTGAGCATGATCAACTCAATAATTCTTGTTTGGTGTGACAGGAACCGATGACTTCAAATCGACATACTAAGAACAGTGCCAGAAATGAAGTGGGCATGATGGACACTTTCTGTGAGATGGCAGCTGCCATGAGAGAATAAGCTGCAGTAGCCAATAGGATGATGGAAAGGTTGGACTGACATGCCGAAGGAAATCCGATTGGGAATCCTGGAGGAGCAGAAGTAGACATAGAATACCAGAAATTTGCTGAGTTCAAGAAGGCAAACCCTCCACCATTTCGAGGAGCTTTTGATCCGAATAAAGTAGAAGAATGGATCAAGGCTATGGAGAAGGTTTTCTCCGTTCTTCTTTGCACTGAAATCCAGAAAGTGGCTTTTGCTACTTACATGCTAGAAGCAGATGCTGAATTCTAGTAGGTCAGCACCAAGGGATTATTCGAAGCTTCTCAAACTGAAGTCACTTGGATATCTTTAAGGAAGCTTTCTACCACAAGTACTTCCCTGCTTTGGTAAGAGATGCAAAGGAGTTGGAGTTCATGGCACTCAAGCAAGGGTCCATGAGTGTAGCGGAATACACAGCCAAGTTTGAGGAGCTTTGTAAGTTTTCTACTTTTTATTAACGTAATCTAGATGAAGCTTGGAAGTGCATGAAGTATGAAGGAGGGTTACGTAAGGACATCGAAGCTGCTATGGGTCTCTTAAAGATCCGAGACTATGCAACCTTGGTAAACAAGTGCTGCTGTGCCGAGGATTCCAATAAGAAGTTAGCAATTGTTCAATCTACTAAAAATGCTTCGAACAAAAGATTGCCACTCGAAGGCCAAGACTATGAGGATGTCCTGCCCTTGAAGAAGTGGTTTCAACCAAGTCTGCATAAGGATAAACGGCAACAACAATCAAGTTCATGCCCAAAATGTGGAAGAGATCATGGGAATAGAGCATGCTTGGCTGGACAAAATGTGTGCTATGGCTATGGAAAACCAGGACATAAGATTTGGAAGTGCCCTGACAGGCACTCAAAACCAGCTATAAAGCCACAACACCAGAGCAGGGTTTTCACCATAAATGCTAAGGGGACGTCACCACCCAAAATTTCGATCTAAGGTAGGGACGTTTAGGATTTGATAGAATTATTTGAATTATGTGTGAATTCCTTTTTTGATTCATG
The DNA here is from genome assembly GCA_031216125.1 of Dalbergia cochinchinensis. Lineage (NCBI taxonomy): Eukaryota > Viridiplantae > Streptophyta > Magnoliopsida > Fabales > Fabaceae > Dalbergia > Dalbergia cochinchinensis. Next base: position 31,421,041 of record CM062372.1, read on the forward strand.
AATTTGTCTTTTGAAATTGTTTCCAAATGAATTTTGAGGGCAAAATTCTTTTTAAGGTGGGTGGTAATTTAACACCCTAAAAATTAGTTAAAAAATTAATTTGAGTTTTATTAGTCATAATTTTAAAAATCTGACAGTGTCAAGAATGATGAGGATTGTTTAATAGATTTGTAAAAAAAAGAAGAAAAGTAACTTGCGGGCCCTACAGACCCATCGGGACAGCTGGAACCATAGAATTGGGACCCAAAGGTGCCCAAAATTGAGAAATTATAGGATTGAGATTGGAAATGGTAAAGAATGAGAATTTTAGGCTTGAAATTAATTTTCAGGTAATATTAGATTACTCAGGTACGGTGTTGCACCCGTTAGGTGAAATTTTGGTATGCAATTTTTAACATCAAAAGCTAGTTAATCTCTTCAAAATAATAAAGTCTATCCCTTTGAATGCCAAATGATTGGCTAAGATTTTATCTTGGATGAAAGATCAAATCTTAGCCATTGATATTAAGTTCTTTTAATGAAAAGCAATTATGCTTTATGATTAACCAATCATATTATTTCTTACAAGATATATATGACCAAATTTCTTCTCCAAGAAGGCATTTCATCCTCGGTAGCAACCATACAGCAGAACCTCCATTTCCTTCTTCATCAAACCTTGATTTCAACCTCAAAAATGCTAAGCCAAACCTTGATGAAATCAAAATCCTCCTTCACAAAAATTGTTCTATACTTCAACCTCTACAAATATAACCGATTAGAATCTTCAAACCTCACCTCATTACCTCAACCATCACTTATCAGAGGAGGGTTTGATTGTGTTTTAAGAGCTTTGGAGTAAAGAACTTTCATTTTGGAGCAAACTAGAGACAAGGATACATTAGCTTTCAAGAGTAAGGTTTTCTTTGGCCTTTTTCTTTCAAAATTTTTCTAAGGAATTTTTATTGGTTTCAGTTTGAAATTTCTAGTTAATTTGGTTGATATTATGTTGATATTGATGTATGAATTTTGGTGAAGTGTTTGGATGAGGTTAGAAAGATCATTTTGTCAAAAGATGTTGAGTGATACTTGCTGGATTTTCGGTTTTGTTACAGGTAGTGTGTAGTCACAAATTTTCTGGGCATGTTGTGGCCATTTTTGGGAGCTGAAAAAAATATATGTTGGAGCTAACACCTTGTGCTAGTCCCACAAATTTTCTTGGGTTCTTATTTTGAGTTAAACTGCCTTAGAAAAATCAAGAACCGAAATTAAGCGTATGTTATCTAGATTATGGGAACTGAAGCTGTAATTTTGTATAATTTTTTTACAATAGCAAATGATTGAATTATCCTTTGAAATTTTTACAAGATACTTATAAAATCTTGAATGATGATCATAATTTTTATTCTGAATTGATTCAATCATTTGATAAGGTTAAAAATTATGAATTACAGCTTTTGAGCTGAGGTGGAGTGATTTCTGACCACTAAATATGTAGAATTGTGTTAGTATAGTTAGAGAACTCTAATTATCCCAAAATTTTTACAGGACCTTGGTGACACATCAAGGTGTCCTTCATAATTTTTATAGCATCTAAAATGTTTGTTTTATGTGCAAATAAATTTGTGCCACAATAGTGTGAAATCTGCCATTGTGTTAAAAATAAATTAATGCTTTGAATTGATGAAATAATGGCATCTTGTACTAGTATAACATGAGTACCTGAATATGAGTATGAATAATTGAGCATGTGAGCTTATTGATGAGGTTAGGTACACATAGATATGAATGCTTATTACAATTGCTCAAATGTGAAAGAAAAACATAAGATTATGTTCCTTGGGCTGGAGAAAGTAAACCTAACTACCAAGAAGAGTATAAGATTTATAATCTTTGGCCTGGAGAAAGTAAATCCGGTCTGTCAGGGAAAGTAAACCTGACTGCCCTTGAATTGAGTAGGGAAAAGTAAACCTGGCTAGGAATAGGTCTGTGTGACAATTGGAGAAAGTAAATCCAATGATCATGTATAGGAATGAGCTCAGTCCTGAAAAGCAGTCTATTACCCATTATTGCCATGCTGGGGATGGCAATACGTAACGTCTAGACATGACAGGCTTGTTCGAGGGCCAAGGCAAGTTGAAGAAGAAAATTTTCTAAGTAATCCTTTGTCTTATATGCTAAGTGAAGAAGTTTAGTATTGATATTGATACCAATATGTTTAAGTGGAACGTTAGTAGTATATGACATTGTGTAGTATGGCATGTGTATATTAAGTGAGTGAATGTTAAAAGTAACCCACTTTGGAAGTATGATTTGAAACTTTAAAAACAAACCATTATTATGTAATGGATGACCACTTTTCTGAATAAATGGAAGTGGCTGGGGCGATGATGATGACACTATGATTGTGTATTTGGGGAATTACCCTACTGAGAATTGTATAATTCTAACCCCTATGTGTTTTTGTGTTCCCGTGTCGTCTCCAGGTTAATCCAGAGAATGATGCGGCTGCTACGTGAAAGAACTCAGGATTATAGTAGTTTAATAGTTGATGTTTTTAATTTACTGTACTTAGTTGGAGTTATAGGTATGTAAATATAATAGAGAATGCATATGTATTAAAGCTCTTAGAAGAGTTTCCTTTTGTACTTAGCCATGTATTCAATAAATGTTGTGTTTCTTTGTTATATATTTTAACCAAATTATGCTAGTTATCACACGATCTTATTGCATTTGCTATAGTTATTTAAGAAGGGTCTAGTAATTTATAAATAACAACTCTCAAGTCTAATGTCATGACTTAAGGATGACATTGCACTTAGGAGGATGTTACACAAGGTTTTGGGTTCCACTTTGTTTTTAAAAAGGTTGAATTATGTTTATGTCATCACTTAATTAACTTAAGTTCAAGACTTACCCCTTTCAACCTTAAAGTTAATCGATGATTTAGAGTGGTTACTCTAAATAGGAGCCTTGAGTACTAAAAGAAAGAAATGGAAATGCATTCATATTTATTTTCCAAGTTATCACCTAAATCTTAAAGATTAAAATAAAGCTTGCATTAGCATGTTTATGTTTATGTTTATGTCATCACCTAACTAATTAAAGTTCAAGACTTACCCCTTTCAACTTTAAAGTTGATTGGTGTTTTAGAGTAAATACTCTAAATAGGAGTCTTGGGCATTAAAACTAGAGAAATGGAAATGTATTTATATTTATTTTCCAAGTTGTCAACTAAGTCCTAGAGGTTATATTTCCATCTTCCAAAAGGAATAAATTTTGGTTCTAAGAATGTTCTTTAACTAGGAATTACTTTTAGAAAAACTAGTTACTAGAAATGTCTTACATTACAACTTTAGGTGCTTTTGGAATATTAAATTTTTGATTTCTTGTATAGCATTTCCAGATTTGTTTAATGTTGTTTGGAGTGGCTTAAATGTAGGAAAATTACTATCAATTATGGTGGAAATCATCCTTGGCATCTTAGGTAAAAACTAATAACTAAAGACTCGTAAAATTATATTTATGAAAACTTTTGACAACTCTATTTTTAGTCACTATCCAAACTATTTCGGTATGATATAATGCTGTTTGGGATTGTTCAAATATGAAAAAACTTGTTAGCAATTAGTGTAATAATTAGTTTTAGCACTTAGAGAAAAATTGGCATCTAGAAAGGATCAAAAATGCGATTCCTAGAACCTTTATAAAGAAAGTTACAAAATTATGTTTTAGTAAGCTATAATTGTGTAAAGGAGGGTTGAACTCTTAGTAAATATATAGGGATCACTCATAATTGACTTAGGAATTAATTTTAGCATCATAGGAAAAGTCGATAATGAGAAAGGGTAAAAAACGCAACTTCTAAAACACCGAAACGGTTAAATTTCCATTTCTGTTCAAATCTGCCCAGCATGGTTTCATGATGTCTTTAAGGTTAATAATTAATGAGAATCATTGGAATTGATCCCTTAGATGCATAACTAAATAAATACGAAAGTTAAGTATACCTGATTTAGAGGTTTAATCGATTAAGAGATAATGAAAGTGCTTACCTTAAGAGATGTTATGATTTAATATTTTATGGGATGATTATGTTTACTTGGCTACCAATTGTAAGAATTGTTATGGCATGTTTTGATTACACTTGGAATGTTTAAGGTACATGTATCGAAGTTATATGAAAGCATGTGACATTACATGATAAGTTTGTGCTCTTGCATCTCAACATAACATGCTAAGATTAAGGTGACATAAAACACTCGGAGATGATCCTTACGTAATGAGCTGGGCTCAACGTAGAGGTGATCCAGGAGGGTGACCTTTTTATGATGGGCCAGGCCCAGCAGAAAGTGATCCTATGCCCCCTATCCCGTAATCTAAGATGGAGCCGGGAATTTGCTTATCGAGAGGATAAGCGTACTTGTCAAGAAGATAAGTATAAGCTAGTGACGACTAGTGAGGTATGAGCTCATAACCTAGAACTCTTGAGAGTAAAGAATAATAGGGTGGCCCCCAAGAAAAAAGAAATAAGAACCTTAAGTCACCTAAAAGAAATATTGAGGAAGAGATCATGTTAGAAGAATGTGCATTCTTTATTATATGTCGATTAATTGTGGTATTAGTTATGTTATCATGATATGTCATGCTGCATTCTTGCATTAAGACGCATTCTAAAATGAAAGGGCCTCGGATAAAAATTTTTGGAACTTAATAATTGAACCATTTGCATACTCACCACTTTATAAAGAAACCCAAGGTCCCTGAGGATGTAGATGATGACACTTGTTAGGAGGTAAACTCCCTACTAAGTTTCTTTTATAAGATTCTCATCCCCTCTTTCTTTCTTCCATCACATCTTCAGAGGACAATGATTTCATTTGTGAGCAGAAGTAGGAGGCAACCGTGGATCTCATCAAGGGCTTGCACTCTGTCACGTGGACGGCAACCCCCTTGCTTCTAGGGGCTATCTGTTTGAGTGTAAAGGGTGTTGAGACCCTGACTAGTCGTATCTATTATTTCCTTTTATGCCTTTAGATGTTTGTACTACCCCAAGCACTATTGGTGGGTGTAATTCTATTATGTTAACTACTTATGTAATATGAACCTCTGATGTGATTTATGAATGCCTTCATGATGATGTGTTATGTTTTGAGATTCACTTTAATTCATGTATGCTTGTGATGAGTCTAGTTCCTTATTGGCTTTTGGGCGTATCATACAATGTCGTTCTTTCAAGTTACGTGGCTCACATTTTTGTTTTGAAATTTCAAAAAAAAAAATTGACCAATATTTTTGCTAAGTATTTTAACAATTTAAAAGAAAAAGCTGGAACAAAAGAGTAGTAACAAATAATTAACTTAAATGCTAGACGTGTTAGGTTAAATATTAGGGTGTTACATATTCTCATATTTACTTTCAAGCCTTGCATACCATATTTATATTTCCACTGTTATCACCTTATAATATCAAAATTAAAATAAGGCTTGCATTCGCATGTTTAAATTTATGTCATCACCTAAATATCTAAGGCTCAAGACTTACCTTTTTTAACTTAGGAATATTGGTTCCATGGGCATTTGTCTTTACAAATATATTTTGTTTTCAAAGGAATAAAGTTATAAGGTTTGGTGTATTATTACCTTGTGGTTTCAAAAACTTGTGTCTTGCAATTTTTTCGTTGAGAAAAATGTTAATTCCTAAAGTGTTAAAACATTATTTAGATAACCAAAATCTTATTATTGAGCCCTCTGGTTTTGCTACTAACCTAAGGACATTTGTTTGTGTTTCCAAAGGGATAAATTAATTATAAGAGTGTTTCTTGACCTAGAATTAATTCTAGGAAAGACTAGTTACTAGGAATGGTTATTATTGCAACTTGGCATGCTTTTGGAAATTCAAATTCTGGATTCTATTCTAACATTTCCAGATCTGATATATGCTGCTTGGAGTGGTTTAAATGTGTGAAAACTACTATTAATTGATGTGATAATCATTCTTGGCACCTTAGGCAAGTCTAGTAACTAAAAAGGATAAAAAATGTGACTCCTAAAGCTTTCTAAAAACTGAAATTGTAGTTCTGTTTCAGCATGTTTAAAAATGGTAGAAGTGTGTTATATTAGGTATATATGTGTAAGAATCAGTAATAAATGGTTTAGGAATTAATTCTAGCATCTTAGGAAAAGTCAGTAATGAGAAAGGGTAAAAAACATAACTTCTAGAACACCAAAATTGCTCAATTTCAATTTTGCCCAAATCTGTCCAGCATTGTATAATGATGTTCTTAAGGTCATTAATTAGTAGAAGTCATTGGAATTAATCCCTTAGATGTATAAAAGAATAAATACAAAAGTTAGGTTTACCCGATTTAGAGGTTTAACCATTTAAGAGATAATGAAAGTGCTTATTTTATGAGGTGGTGGGTTTATGATATATTTGAAAAATTATGTGATGATTATATTTGCATACTTGGTTACCAATTACAAGAGTTATTGTGGCATGAGATGATTACACTTGGAATGTTCAAATGCATATGTTGAAGTAATATGAAGGCATGTGATATTATATGATATGTTTGTGCTCTTGCATCTCAATATAACATGTTAATGTTAAGATGATATAAAACGTATGGACATGATTCTTTAGACTCCCTAAATTAAAGGTTATGAGAGGTGATCTAATAAGGAAGTGATCCTTTAGACTCCCTGAATTAAAGTTATGAAAGGTGTTCCTTGCCCCCTATCCCATACTTTAAGAGTCGGGTGTTAACTAATCATAAGGATAAGAGTATACTAGTGATGACTAGTGAGGTATGAGCTCATAACCTAGAACTCTCAAGAGGAGAGAGTAATAGAGTGGTCCCAATAAGAGAAAAGAATAAATTAAATCACCTAAAAGTATAAACGGAAGTAATTCATGCCATGTTTACTATGTTCTTTGTATATCACTTATGTCTCTATGTAGTATGTTGTACCTTGCATTCATATGCATTTCATGATGAGGTATGATGCATTCATAACATCCAAGACTCATATTAAAATGAACGGGCCTCGGTAACTGGTATTTTCAAAACCTAATAAACGAACCTTATGCATGCTCACTGTTTTATAATGAAAACTCGAGGTCCCTGAGGATGTAAATGATGACACTAGGATAGAAGGATGCCCTACTGAGATTCTTTATCAAGTTTCTCATTCCCTCTGTCTTTCTTTCTATCGCATCTTCAGAGGATGATGGCGTTGTTCATGATATTCATTAATGCGCCGACCTGGGAGCTCTATTTTGATGCCACACATTAGTCGTACCATTTTGTGGGCCGCTGTTCTGTTCGTTTATTCATTTTCTTGGACTGCTCGTTTGCTCAGCCACTTTCCAGTTTTTGTTTCTCTCCTACGTCACCTTTTGCCGATGGTTTTTTCTTCGAGCGCACGTGCCTCAATGGAGAGCAGATTCGCCACACCTCTGCTGCTACCTCAGCTACCCAGGACTACCCAGAGTACATTCCTCTCTGTCCTCCTATTCATTCTAATACTAACCCATCCGAGGACTCAGCCACCAGAAACCGTTTGATGGTTCTTCCCTTATCGTACTTATGGAGGTAGTGGAGGCAGTGAGGCTATGATGACTCAGCCGATCCAAGGAGCTAGAGTAGCAATATGACCCCGTCATCGAGCTCATGTCTAACCCACTCATCGTTTGGTACTATGGCTGAACTGGCCCTGTGGATTGGTCATATTCCATCCACTTAGGATAGGCAACAGTAGGAGTTGGTAGCAGACTTTGTAGTGCATGCATGCATATCTTACACATAGGGTAGCCTTCTTTTGCTTTTAGAGGTTATCTATGTTAGGTAAATCGAGTAGGCAAGGATTCTAATGTATGTATTTTAGTTCCTTTATATTTTTCTTGGATGACTGTATTGGCTCAACCTATAACGGTGGGTCTAATGCTACTATTATATGACTTAGTGTATGGTGAAATCCTTATTATATAACTATGATGGTTTGTTATCTTGTGTTCCATTTATGATACGATGAGTTCTTTTTTATTATCTGCAAGACAAACGACGTAGTTTTTACGCATGCGTGGCTCACGTTTTCATCTTTAAATTCAAAAAAAAAAATTTACCCATATTTTCACCAAGTATTTTCCTAAAATTAGAATTAAGAACTGGAATAAAAGAGTAATAACTAATAATTAACTTGAATATGTCCTAGCTGTGTCGAGTTAAGTATTAGGGTGTTATATTTTGGTATCAGAGCAGTTCGGTTCTCACAGAACCTGAGATTGGACTGACTATGCTTCTTAAACATGATGCGATAGATCTGTCATGTGTAGTTGCTCTATCAATAGGATAAGCTTGAGGATTAGAAATGCATGACTACTGTATATTTGCATGTGCCATGGTAACTAGCTCACTTTACATAGAGTATTGAGCCAGATCACCCCAGTGTTTACTGTTTTGTGTGCATAGGAACCAATGGCACGTCGGCAACAAAATAGGACCTTAACTACTTGTGATTAGAACAATGAGACTGCTGAGGCCCTTCGAGACGTGGCTAGAACCATGAGGACGATGTTTGAAAGGATGAACCGAAACCGCCAGGCTGATGCGGGTCGTGGACCCATTGCTGCTGAAATCCCTAAGCACACTCGTTTCGGGGAGTTCCATAAGGCAAACCTACCATCCTTCAAAGGAACCTTCGAATCATGTTGACGAGTGGATAAAGAGCGTGGAGAAGATTTTCACAATAATCACATGCACTAGGTGTAGAAGATGACATTCGCCACCTATATGTCGGAAGGAGATGCCAGATTTTGGTGGACTGGTGCCCAGAGATTATTGGAAGCAACCGGCACTGTGATCGACTGGGAGCTATTCAAAGCCCATTTTTAATAGAAATACTTCCCTGAATCCATGAGAAATGCAAGAGACATTGAATTCATGCAACTTACTCAGGGAGGTATGAGCATCGCCCAGTACACTGCTAAATTCGAAGAGCTCATTAAGTTCTCAAGGATGTACCAAGGAAACCTCGACGAGTACTAGAAGTATGTTAAGTACGAGTGCAGGTTGAAGGGCGAGATCAATGTTGCGGTGGCTCACCTAGAGATCAGGGACTTTCCTACCCTGGTCAACAAATGCCATATCATTGAAGATAGCCAAAAGAAGTTGAGCACATTAAGGGCTAACAACTTTGCAAAGAAGTTAGCAGCACAAGCCCCGAAGTTCAAGCCGCAGAATAGACCGCTTTTCTAATCGTAATCAAGGCCGCAGTTCAAAGTACAAGGCCCCATGAGGGAGTATCATCAAGGGGGATCAAGTGGTCCCAAAGGCAAGGCGCCCCTAAGGGCTCTGACTGCACCTCCAAGACCTGCACCTACCATTGTATGCCCTAAGTATGGGAAAGCACACGGAGATCGACCCTGCTGGTTATGCTAGTATGTTTGCTACAAGTGCAGAAAACCCAGTTACTACATGTGAGAATGCCTAGAGAGGAACTCGACGGCTGCCAACCCCAAGCCACAATGCCAAAGAAGGCTCTTCACCCTCAGTGCTGAGGATTCAACAAAGTCACAAAACCTCATGGAAGGTAGGTGTGAAATGAATGGTAAAACCTTAATTGTACTTTTCAACTCTGGCACTACCTATTCATTTATATCCCATTCTTATGTTAAGTCCCTAATATTGCATGTGTCAAAACTTCCCTTTGATCTCACTATTTCTACCCCTACTGGAAAACCTATTAGGACTTGTAGATGTTGTGTAAACTGTAGTTTTGTTGTTAAAGGTAGATCTTTTGTCTTAGATTTAGTCTGCTTATGCAAGGTCTAGATATAATTCTTGGCATGGATTGGCTTTTTGCTAATCGTGTAATGTTAAATTATTATGAGAAGTCTATCGTCTTTCTTCCTATTCCCAGTGAACCTAGGAAACCCCTAAGTTTGTACATAAATGCTGTAGAAATAAACTGTGGTAAGGGAAAGAATAAGGCTTACATTCTCCTGGCCGCTAGTGATGTGGACTTTGAGCAAAACTTTGATGAGATACCCATTATGAGGAACTATCCCGAGATATTTCCAAATGAGATACCTATGCTTCCCCCCATAAGAGAAATAGAATTTTCAATAGAATTACTTCTAGGAATAGGACCCATATCCATAGCACTTTATAGGATATCACCTTTGGAACTGACCGAGCTAAAAACCCAGTTAGAGGACCTTTTAGAGAAAAAGATTGTAAGGCCTAGTGCGTCACCTTAGGGAGCCCTAGTGTTGTTTGAAAAAAGAAGGATGGGAGCATGAGATTGTGTGTTGATTATAGGCAATTGAACCAAGTAACCGTAAAAAATAAATATCCTTTGTCTAGGATTGACGATTTGATGGATCAATTGAAGGGGCAATAGTGTTTTCAAAAATTGATTTGAGGTCAGGTTACCACCAGATTAGAGTGAGGGATGAGGATATACCAAAAATGGCATTTCACACTCATTATGGGCCACTTTGAGTTTATCGTAATGTCCTTTGGATTGACAATTGCTCCGACTTTGTTTATGGACTACATGAATATGATCTTTAGACCCTATCTAGATTAGTTTGTGGTTGTTTTTATAGATGACAGACTCATTTACTCAAAGATCCATGAGGAGCATGAACGTCACTTAAAAATAGTATTGGAGATTCTAAGAGAGAAGAAACTATATGCCAAACTGTCTAAGTGTGAATTTTGGTTAGATGACGTAAAATTTTTGGGGCATGTAGTATCAAAAGGAGGTATTGTTGTTGACCCTAGTAAGATAGAGTCTGTGATGAACTGGGAGAGACCTACCACGGTAACGAAAATAAGAAGCTTTTTGGGTTTGGCAGGTTATTACCGTAGGTTTATTAAAGGATTTTCCCAGATTTCTTTACCCTTGACTAAGCTTACTAGGAAGAATGCCTCTTTTACTTAGACTCTAAAGTTTGAAAAGAGTTTTCAAGAATTGAAACAAAAGTTGACCTCAACCCCAGTTTTAGTGTTACTGACCCTAATGTACCATTTCAGGTATATTGCGATGCTTCTGGGAAAGGTTTGGGTTATGTGTTGATGCAAAATAGGCAAGTGGTGGCCTATGCGTCTAGACAACTCAAGCCTCACGAAGCGAACTACCCCACCCATGACCTAGAGTTAGCTGCCATAGTGTTTGCTCTAAAAGTGTGGAGACACCACTTATATGGAGTGAAGTTCGAGGTGTTTTCCGATCACAAGAGTCTGAAGTATCTCTTTGATTAAAAGGAGCTAAACATGAGGCAGAGGAGGTGGATGGAGTTTTTAAAAGACTATGATTTTGGGTTAAACTACCATCCTAGCAAGGCCAATGTAGTGGCTGACACCTTAAGTAGGAAATCATTGCACTTATCCCATATGATGGTTAAGGAAGTTGAGCTAATTGAAAAGTTTAGAGACCTGAACCTAAGGATGACCTTGACCACTAAGAGCATGAAGGCATGACACCTTAGTGTGACGAGTGACTTCAGGAAAAGGATCACTCAAGCCCAACAGAGGGATAATGAGTTTCAGGAAACTCTAGAGGAGGTACTGGCTGGAAAGTTAAAGGGTTTTGCCCAAGGTACTGATAGTATATAGAGGTTTAAAGGTCGGATCTGTGTACCGGCAAGTGGTGACCTCCAACAGGAGATTTTGAAGGAGGCCTATAAGAGCCATTTTACCATTCACCCTGGTACCACCAAATGTATCAGGACCTGAAGAAGATGTTCTGGTTGCTTAGGTTGAAGAAGGATATGTGTGCATGGATAAGTAAGTGCTTAGACAGTCAAAGAGTAAAGATTAAGCACCAAAAACCCACTGGAATATTGAAACCCCTATCAGTCCCCGAGTGTAAGTAGGACAGTATCTCAATAGATTTTGTGACTAGGCTACCAAAGACCCAAACAAGTCATGATGCCATATAGGTAATAGTGGATCGGCTGACCAAGTCAGTCCACTTTTACCTATCAAGGTAACTTACTCCTTGAATAGGCTAGCTCAGTTATATATTCAAGAGATCATAAGATTACATGGAGTACCGTCGATGATAATCTCAGATCGAGACCCGCAGTTTAGGTCACAGTTTTGGGGAGCCTTTCAGAAGGCATTTGGCTTGAAACTGTGTCTGAGCACGGCTTACCACCCTCAAACGGATGGCCAATTCAAGAGGACCATTCAAACATTGGAGAATATGCTAAGGGCGTGTGTGTTGGACCAAAGAGGGAGTTGGGACAAATATTTTCCATTGATCGAATTTGCTTATAACAACAGTTATCATGCAAGTATCGGCATGGCACTGTATGAAGCCCTGTATGGATGGAAACGCCAATCACTTTTATGCTGGTGTGAACCCAGAGAGCAAGAGAATTAGGGATAGAATTCTCACTGCTCAAAGTCGATAGAAAAGCTATGCGGACAAACGGCAAAAGTTGCTAGAATTTCAAGAGGGAGAACATGTGTTCCTTAGGATCACCCCTACCACAGGCATAGGTCGGACTATGAGAGTCAAGAAGTTGAGCCCTAGATTTCTTGGTCCATTCGAAATCCTTAATCGAGTCAGAATCGTAGCATACTGAATAGCCCTATCTCCTAATCTGTCCAACCTCCACGATGTTTTCCATGTCTCCCAGTTAAAGAAGTATTAGTCTGATCTAAGTCATGTATTAGAGCCAGAGAAAGTACAATTAAAGGAAAACCTGAAGTTTAACCTATCACTTACGAGAATCATAGACAAAGGAGTCAAACAATTGAGGAACAAGACTGTGCCTTTGGTCAAAGTAGCATGGGAACGGGGAAAAGCAGAGGAATTCACATGGGAGTTGGAGTCGGATATGAAGACGCAATAACCCAAGCTTTTCTCAGGTAACGAAGTTCGAGGGTGAAATTCTTTTAAAGAATGGAGTAATGTAATATCCCGATTTTCTTTCTTGTGTACAAATGACCAAAATGCTCCTGAGGTCATTTTTACCTAGGAAATTGAGGAAAGCCAGTCTAGGCAAACCTCGAGAGAATATTTTAATGTTTGAAGGGGATTAATTATGTTATGTGTATTATTATAGATGAAAATCTCAATTTTTGGTTTTTCTATACAAAATTACCAATATACCCCTACAGCTAATTAACATAGAATTAATGGCTGATTGGACCCAAACTTCACCTGGAAGTTTGGAATGACATTTTTAAGGAACGTTTAATGTCTGTTTAGGCCCAGGTGGTCCCGAGGAGTTTTTGTGCAAAATAATCATTTTGCCCCTAACTAATGCATTATGGGCCTAATGGTATATGTAACGCCCCGTTTTTCTCTAAACTTTTAAATGACCAAAATGCCCCTAAGGTCATTTTCGGCCCGGAATTCGAGGATGGCCGACCCGGCAGTCCTCGAAGGGCCAACTCAATGTTTGAAGGGGATTGAATGACCCTTGAGTGGTTCCGGAGGTGAAAGTCTCATTTTCTGCAGTTTCGGGTCGAAATGACCAAAATACCCCTGTAGCGTTTTACGCGGGTAAAGGTGCAGTTCGAGCCCGAAATTTTCCCCCAGAGGTTTAAAACCATGTTTTTACATGTTTCAAAACATCTGTTTGAGTCCCGGTGGTCCCGAGCAGTTTTAGTGCAAAATTATGATTTTGCCCCTAGAATAGTGTTTTGAAATATTAGGCTCTAAACGAAGATTAATTAATTTTCATAATTAATCTAGAGTCAAGATAAATTATTAAAATTAATTAGAACCTAAGATTGCTTAGATTAGATTTAAATCTCCTTTCTAAAACTCAAGATTTCACTCTTGGAATCTTGAATAGTATTTTCTCTCTCCAATTCCCTAAATCAAGGAAACATGTTGGCATTGGATTCCAAGTTAATGAAGTTTGACTTCATTAATTTAGAGAGACCATCTCCTAAATCTAGTCTTGCAAGCCTCTGATTAATCATTATCTCACTTAAACACTTACTTACAAATTCTTAATTTTAAACCTAATCAAAGACACAACTAAACACACTCCTAAACCATATTAAAGGAGATGATTTCTCCTTATTCTTGGCTGAACAAGGCAGCACCCATACCTCTCTAAATTCATCACATGTTGATTTATTCTCACTCAAAGAGCCATACCTTGAACCATGCTCAAGCCCATACTTGAACCCATACTTGGCCATACCTTTGAATGACCACCACCATACCTTGAATGAGATATTTTCCTTCCCTCCAAAGCCATGAAACCCACGGCCTCCACCTCCCCCATTCACTCCTTCATGTTTCAATTCTCTATAAATACACAACACCACACTTCACTCCTTTGCTTACTCCTTGCAAAGATTACTAAAAGTCTCAAACTTTCTTACTTCCTTTCTCTCAAGCTTCCAAGAGTTCTTTAAGCTCAAGTTCTTCCTCTCCTTTTCAAAAACCACAAGGTAGGGAACTTTCTAAATATGTCTTTGATTTCTATGTTGAATCTTGTTGGGAAATGATGAAAGGTGGAACCTCCATGTTGCTTTTCATTTTCGGTTTCTTCCTTTTCTTTTCTTTTCATTTTCGGCCTCAAGGCCTTGAACATGATGGCTTGATGATGAGTGCTCTCAAGAGGTGACCATGAGTTCATCTCACATGAGGCCTCTGAAGCTTGAGTTTTTCTCAAAGAAAAGTTTCATTTTTTACAAGTTTAGTTGAACATGTGGTTATGTTTCTCTTGAATGTTTGAACTTCTCTTTTCTCCTTTAATATTTCAGCCATGAGGGCCTAAAGCCATGAGAAAAATGAAAGCTTGATGATGAGGTTATCATGGTGGTGCTTGTCACTCAACAACCTCTAAAGCTTGAATTTTTTTTAAGGAAAGTTACATCCTTTTTCCAAGTTTGAGAAAGAAAGGAGTTTATGTCCTTTGAACTCTTTTGGACATCACTTTTTCCTCCCATGTTTTCGGCCATGTAGGCTTCTAAGACTTGGAAAAATAAAAGCTTGATGATGAGTGCTTCATGTTGATGGTTGTCACATGAACAACCTCTAAAGCTTGAGTTTTCTTAAGAAAAGTTTATTATTTCCAAGTTTTACTCAAGAAATAGTTGTGTTTCTCTTGAACCTTTGAAAACTCCATCTCTTTTCTTTGAGGTTTCGGCCATGAAGGCCTTTGGAACTTGAAAAAAAATGGTAGCTTGATGATGAGGGCTTCATGTTGATGTATGTCACATGAACAAAACTCTAGAGCTTGAACTTGGTTCCTAGACCAAGTATGTTTTCGGTTTTATTCCTTTATGTTTACCATGAGTTTGGTTTTGATGGAAGTTTAAAGCATAGTAAAATACTCAATGATGAGGACTTGAGATGTTGGTGTTTGAATCATCAAGATCTTGGTCCCTAGAGTTCAAAAATGGTTTATTCTTCTTGATGAAGATTTGGCCATCTTCAAGTTTTTAAGGCCATGATTCATTTTAAGTATTCTAGTATTAGTAGTTCTCTTTTCTTGTGAGGATGAGGTTTGGGTTGGAACTATGTTCTTTTCAAAAGTCTTGCAAGAGCTCTAGACAAGATAAAAGTAACTTGCATTCACGTTTACTTTATGTTTTACATAGCACGTTTATTTCTATGCTATCACTGAACCCCAAGATAAGGAATGAACTTGCATGATGCACGTTTAAATTTCAAGCTGCGCATTCCATGTTGACATTCCAAGTCATCACTTAAGAACTTAAAGATGTAAAACGAGAGCTTGCATATCACTTAAAATAATCTTGAAGCCTTTCTATTTCGGCCTTAAAGTCGATTGTTGCTGGGCCTAGAGCACTAAAATAAAGAATGGAACTTGCATATTTACTTTGGGCCTTGCATTTTTAATTTCAAGTTCTTGCATTTCATATTTACTTTGAATGCTCTTACTTTACTCTCTAAAGAAGAATAAAATGGAATGCATAGCACGTTTACTTTTATGCCATCACTTAAGAGACTAGAGCTCAAAGACTTGCCCATTTCATCTTGAGAAAAGTTAAATCAAGAAGGTATCTTCTTGAAATGCATTCGGCCATGTGATGATGAAAGCTCTAGGATGAGTTTTTCATTAGATACAAGAGCCTATAGTTTATGTTTTAAGTTTTTCCTAAACATAAGTGACATTTGAAAGTATTTTTGAGTATGTTCTTATATTTAGAATTTCAACCATGAGTAAAATTAAAGATTTGTTGTCCTATGTATTTTATGAAAGTTCTTGACAAGTTAAATTGATTTTCAAGGTATTTTTGAAGCCCTAAAATTGTTCCAGGAGAAACTAGTTACCTATGTACATGAAAAAGAAAGTTTACACATGATTTGATGACTTACCAATTTCGGTTCTACCATGATCATTTCCAGCACCTTAAATTATGTTTTGCGTGGTCTAAATATGTTTGAATACCTTGCCAAGTATATGCTAATTGTTCTAGACATTTTAGAGCATGATTGGTTACTTTAATTGCTTGAAATGTGAATTCTAGAACCCCATAGGTACAGGAAATATGAATTCTGTCCAGATTGATTAACATCCATAGAATCACATTATATGATGTCTAGATTAGTGAGAGTGACTCATAATTGGCTTAGGTATTAATTGTTGCATCATAGAAAAAGTCGGATGTGAGAAAGGGTTTAAAACGCATCTTCTAGAACACCGTAATTCATCTAATACAAGCTTACTGCCAAGGCTGTCCAGCCATGATTAATTAGGTTTTAGGACTTAATAAATCATGATAATGAGGTTAATCAATCCCTTAGAGGTATAAGAAAATAATTTGGAAGTTTGAGGTTACCCGATTTAGGGATTTCTACCTTAAGGGATGATTATGTGCCTCTCATTTAATGATGAATTGATGTGTTAGCTCATGACGTATGTGGTGCCATGTGAACTATTACCCTTATGTGATGATTTGTAATCTCATGTTATTGCTTCTTTAAAAGAACCTTAGAGATGCCGAAGTGGTAATTATGTGTTATGCATTAATTATGTGGCATCTTAAAGTAACATGTTAAACTTAGGGTGACTTAAAACATAAGTATGTAATTCTTTGAACCCACCAAACTAAGGGTGGGGACAATGTGATTCTAGCCCCATAAACCCGTACTTAAAGTCGGGAAGTTGACTTATCCCAAGGGATAGAAGTCTAGATACTAGTGACGACTAGTGTGGTATGAGCTCATAGCCTAGAGATTTCTCAAAAGTGAGAAATATGAGGGCAGCCCCAGTTTAAGTGAAAGTTTTAATGTCACCTAAGTAACCAAGATAAGTCACCATGTGCCAAGTACCAAGTTATACGATTTATGTTCTATGATCCAAGTTGTATGATTTGTGTTCTATGATCCAAGTTATATATTTTATGTTCTATGATCCAAGTTATATGATTGAAGTCCCACAATTTATTTCCCATGATTTATGTAAATACAAGTGATATGTTAAAAGGAACGGATCTCGAAAATTGAGACTTTAGAAAACTCATAATTGAACCAATATATGTCCATGGTTTTATAAATAACCCGAGATACCTGGAGACGTAGATGATGACACCTAGGATAGGAGGAGAACCCTACTGAGTTTCTTTAGTAAGAATCCCACTCCCTCTATCTCTTTCTTTCCATTACGTCTTCAGAGCGAGATGGCGACGTTCATGCTGTTCGTTGATACACCCCGGTGGGAGGTCCACCATGACCCGGAGCACGGGTCATTCCATTTTGAGGGCCGATGCACTGTACGCATCTTCATGTTTTTGGGACGGCCGTTTGCACACCCCGTATATAGTTATCGCTTCTCCCTGACATCCCCCTGTGGTGACCCCACAATTTTTGAGCGTTCACGGGAACGACATGAGAGGAACCTACGGACCCACTCTGCCGGTTCAGCTGACATACCGGAGTACGTGCCACTATCGCAGCATTCGGAGGAGGACCCTTTAGAGGATTCCTCCATGGACCATGAGGACTCTGCCCCCACTCCGCCTCGGCGACCGATGGGCAGCGAGGAGACAGTCACTCAACGTCGGAGGGCTTTGGTGCCCAGACCACGACCCCAGCGTGGACGACACGTTCAGTCACAGGGTATGCCCGCACCTGCCGAGCTCCGCCCGTGGATTGGCTACGTTCCTCCGTACCCGTGATTCTGCTGTATAGATTGGAGGGTAGTCCTTAGTGCACACACGACACGTAGTATGGATGCTACCTCTTTTGTGTTGAGGTTATCCACTTTAGGTTGCACGTGGGTAGGGATGTTACCTTCTAGCTCATTTCCATGTATTCTGCATTTCTGCTGTATTCATGTTTATTATGTACTTGAAGAGTCCTGCCCCGTAGGGTAGGCATATTATATATGAAGTATTTCAGTTGTGATGATGCTATGATTCGGAGCCACTTCTATGTTTATATTCCTGTACTTTATGATACCGACCCGGTAAGATACGCGCGGCTTCTATTTTAAGTAATGTTTTGAAAAAAATTGGCTCGTATTTTCGTTAAGTTATTTTTCCAAGTAAAAAGAACCATGACAGTAAGTAATGACTAATATTTGGCCTATGTACGTACTAGTAGTATTGGGTCGAATATTAGGGTATTACAGCCTCCAATATAGAGAAAAATTTCTCAGCCTAGGCATTAGGAGCCTCAATAGAAGGTTCATAATTTGCATGAATTTGAGGATCAACTGCATCATAAATCATTTCCTCATATTGTCTATAGTTATCCTTCTAATTAATATTTACCATGACATGCTCACCAATATTAACTCTACTTGAACTACATCCAACATATGTATTTTCAACACTAGCAACTTCCCCATGCATAGTCCAAACCTAATAATCCGCCATAAAACCATCCTTATACAGGTGATACCTAATGGTGTCCATATCAAAATATTTCCTACATTTGCACCTAGCACAGGGACACCTAACTTTTTCCTCATTCATATATTGTACTGTCTGACAAGCCATCCTTACAAACTGTTCAACTCCCGTGTAAAATTTAGGTTTGATTCCCCTTCGACTAGGGTACACCCTGTCATACATCCATAGTCTATTTCGAAACTCATGGTTCTTGAATATGTAATTTAACCTACAAATTCATTTAAAGTTTCCCAAATCAAAATTTTATTTGATTATAAATATCTCTCAACAAAGCATCTTGTAAAAGTAAAACTCTTTTAAGTAAATAGTCTGTGCTCTTTAACTTAACAAAATTTCGATAGCACCTTCCTTTAAATTAGCATTCCACTTTTTAAATTAAAAAAAAATTTGACAGAACCTCCCTTGAAACTAAGACATCCCTAAAAACTTAATTTCAATATATACATGTATCAAACCAGTCAAATAAACTTCACAATACAATCAAACAAACATTTAAAGATCCTAAAACCGTTCTAGAGCACATTCCTTTATTATATCACAACATGCATATCCTGCAATCTCCGCATACACAATCAATTTCCATAGCAAACAATGCAAAAAAGTCGGAGAAGGACCTCTATGCCCTTCTCCCCAATCATGTAATCCTAATTTCCTACAACTCTATCTTAGAAATTGTACGTCTCTATCCTAGAAAAATGTAATTAAATAAAGAGAAGAAATAATTACTTACCTTAAAAGAGACAAAAGAATAATATGCTCCACCAAAGAAGTACTCCAACCAGATTAGACGTTCTGTAACAAAATCAATTACTTAGATTTATAACTTCGAAACAAATACTAATAACTTGAAAACAAATAAAATATAGTCACTAATTACTTGGCCTATTCACTATTTAATTTTAGAATCCTTTTAATTTTAGGGTTCGTGAAACTCAAAAATGCTTCATAAAATTCCTTTAAATAAAAACAGAAATATGGTATCAGTATATAGCCACTTTGAGGGCTGAACCTAATGAAGGTGTATCTATGTGTAAAATGAAAAATACTAATGTCATGTGATTTCAGACCTGTAGTCCCGCAGTCAAACTTGAATTAATTAATAAATTCTTATAGTTTGATTATTGTGTGTGAGTATTTGGGCTCATTGGTGTTCTTAGAATAATGTGAAGGGGGTAAAGTTAGAAATTTTCACAATACATTCTTTATTGACATGTGAGGATGATAGGTAAAACACTAAAATGGACCTAAGAAGCACGAAATAGGAATCAATTGTTGGCATTTCTATTGACAAACATCAGATTACCAAGAATGATAAAGCTAGAACCATGGGGACTTTAATTTATTCTTGTTTTTTAAAGTAAAAATGGAAGTGCAAAGCTGTTACCACCATAATTTTTTTTTCACATACCAATTGTTCCCGCACTAAAGTTTCAGAGACCCAAATGTTTAATCTATTGTGGAGTTTCTAATCTAGGTTTTATTTAGGTAGAGAAAGAAGGGGGGAGAAAGAGAAAGAGAAAGAGAGAGCACCTGGTACCCAATAGGGGCTGTAAAACCCCTCCTACTATAGTGCTATGCTCGAGTCATAACATTATAGTAAGTGGTCGTTACTCATAACTTATCTTATAGATTTGTAATTTCTTAACTATATGAAATATATACATATAAGTTGTAATAAATATGAGCCTTGCACTAAAAACTATACTAACTTGTTGCAAATTTTTATCCTTACAACGTAATAGACAACGTATAGAAATAGCAAAAATTTAATGTGCATCCTAATAAGTCGGTCACACGAAAATTTACATCTTATATTACATCCATAGTAAGTTAAGTCACACAGTTATACTATATACATTCATACCTAATTACATATATATTATAAACAATCCTACCCTGGTCCTCGTAGTGACCACCAAATCCGGGTTAAGGCCTAACAAAAATATAAGCAACTACAGACAGATAAAACTAACTCCCTCAGTTAGTGGCTCTTTAAATGGTCAAACGTAAGAGCCTATGATAGTTATATAATATGAGGGAATCTAGGTCATGCTATGTCTATAAATAAGGTGGATATGAGAATCAGCAACCAGATACAGTGACCCTAACTCTGGGTCATAATGCCACTGCAGCTCAGGCATCGCAAGAAAGAACACAATTGAGGCCATCTATATAAAATACATTATACTGCAGGGATGAGAATCAATGATTCCCGGTAGGAAAAGATATTAGTCTACTACTCAATGATATTCAACTTAATACAAGATAAGCAAAGTACTTCAGTTATTTATATAATGGTTTCATTAGTTAGAATCGTTATTTCTTATGACTTAATTTTATTAGGAAATTTTAAACTGAATGGTAAAGCTCATAGGACTCTTCTGATATACTTCTCTTTGGATCGTACTGTCAACGATGTAATGCCATCACGTTACAACCTGATATAGTTCACTAGATGGAGTACGTCTACTACATTTCATCTAGAATAGCCTCGCTATTCTCAGTACATCCCTTTCCTCATAACGATGTAACGTCGTCGCGATTACAACCTGGTATAGTTCTAAGGGCGTAGCACGTCTACTACTACCCGTGAATCCATGAACTTACCACTAAGCAAATTACATTGCACACGATTTATTTTCTTAACTTTCCTTTCTTTGTGTGTGCTTTGATCATTTGTACAAAAATTCTCTTAAAATCTCTTGAACATGTATGATGCCTCTCTTTAACTCTCTTGAGGTATTTCCCGTAACATTTGGTATATTGTTGCGGTGTTTTTCTGCAAAGTCTACTAGATTTTTAATAGATTTTATACCAACCGAATTTATGTACATCTCTTAGTTAACAATAGTTCTTATCAATTTTCCAACAATTGAACCAAGTCCCATGCAATGGATTTTAAGCTATTTCTACTATGAATCATCATTCCTTGGACAATAATTTCTCCTAAATTTTCAAAGCTACAAGTCAAGTTTTGCTGCCACTTTTCAAGCTTTGATTAATATGTATAGCAAGATCATAGAACTTAAGAATTAATGCTGCAAAATTTCTGCACAATAAAATTTCAGCACATACCCACTTAGAGCACCTATTATATCATACAAACCAAGAACTAATGCTGTAAATATTTTAGTTAATAAAGTTCCAGCACCTATTATATCACATAACACAAGAATTAATGTTGTAAGGATTCAACACATGAAATTCCAGCACACCAAAAATTCCAACACACAAGATTTCATCATAGTCCAAGCACTTATAAATTCTGCAATAAAATTTGAGGTTCCAATATACATAATCTCATCACAACTCCATCTATCATGAATTCTAAAATTTGGCTTCAGATTTTTCAGCAACATAACCACAGAAATTCAAGCACTTATCTTGGCAAAATAGTTAAACATCATGAAGTAAAAGACTAGAATAATTTTCCTACCTTACTTCAAGCCTTTTCTCTAATTCTTTTTATTTATCAAGCCTCAAACCCCTTTCTTTTTAGCCCCTATTTGTGCTGCCAGGTAAACCAAGTAAGAAAAGAAAAACAAGGTTTTCAATTGGCATTGATGTAGAGAAGATGTTCTTGAAGTAGTTTAGATGCTTACCTAAGAGTATCCTTTGTAGATATGGTGGTTTGATGGAGTTTTGCAAAGAAAGGAATTTAGAAAATGGAGAAGTGAAGAGGAAAGAAAGCAACGAGCAAGAAAGAAAGCAACAACGTGGTTCTGTGAAAAGAACCGAGAAGAAATGGACTTTATTGCTTTGTTTTTGCTTTTTATAAACTTAGTGACTTGGAGAGAAAGTAAAGGAATTTCTATTTTCAGATCAACTTGTCTTCTATCAGTATTAGAAATATCTATATTTATTTGATTATTATAAGTAAAAATTTATTTAAGATATGATAATGCCCATTAGTTGAACCAATTTAGATGTTTCGATATACTAGTTACGATCGTTTGGTGTACCGCTTCTTATCATTTCAGTACCTGATTGACATAAAAAAACTTTATTGGGTAAAATTATCATTTTAACCTCATCCTAATTTTTATTTTGTCCTAATATCATTTATAAGATCCCATCCTATATTATTGATTAAAATATTATTATTCTAAATTTTTATTAATATTTAAGTAATTTTCATTTTTGTTTTAACAGAATCCTTATGTTGTTCTGATCCTAACTATGTCGACCGAAATTTTTAAAATCCCTACTGATTACTCACAATTAATTATTTTATTAGAAAAAATACAGATAGACGAGTCGTTACATTCTACTCCCCTTAGAAAAATTTTGCCCTCAAAATTTAGTACCTGTGAAAAGTGCGGGATAGTCTTCTTGCATACTGGATTCTAACTCCCATGTATACTCCTTGGATCCTTCTCTTCCCCACACAACCTTGACAAGAGAGACGGATTTCCCTTGAAGTTGCTTCATGCTTCTATCTACTATTTGTGCTGGTGGTAACTCGAAAGTTAAGTCATCCCTTAGTTGTAGTGATTCAGGTTCCAGTATATGACTAGAATCAGGGTTGTATTTCCGAAGTTGTGACACGTGAAATACATCATGGAGGTTTGAAAGATGTGGAGGTAAAGCTATTCGGTATGCGACTAAGCCTATACGACTTAAGATTTGGAACGGACCTGCAAAGCGAGGATTTAGCTTCTTGACTTTAATGGCCCTACCTATCCCGGTCGTAGGGGTAACTTTTAGAAAGACGTGATCTCCCTCCTAAAATTCTAACGGTCTACTCCTCTTATCAGCATAGCTTTTCTGTCAGCTTTGAGTAGTCAAAATCTTACTTCAGATTTTCTTTATCTGTTCAGTAGTCTGTCGGATGAGGTCTGGTCCCAAAAGGCTGCCTTCGCCTGATTCATACCAACAAAGTGGCAATTGGCACTTTCTTCCATACAGAGCTTCATAAGGAGCCATTTCGATACTTGCATGATAGCTGTTGTTGTAGAAAAATTCGATCAGTGGAAGATAGCTATCCTAACTCCCATGATGTTCTAGCACACATGCTTTCAACATATCTTCCAGTGTTTGAATGGTCCTCTCAGTTTGTCCATCGGTCTGGGGATGATAAGTTGTGCTTAAACAAAGCTTGCTTCCATAAGCTTTCTGGAAAGCTCCCCAAATCTTGAAGTGAATCATGAATTCCAGTCTGAGATTATAGTTGAAGAAATGCCATGCAACCTCACAATTTCCTCTATATAGAGTCTATCCAATTTCTCCAAAGAATATGAGACTCTGATAGGTAGAAAATATGCAGACTTAATTAGTCTATCCATATAACCCAGATAGCGTCATATCCCGATGATGTTTTGGGTAATCCCGTTACAAAGTCCATGGAAATGCTTTCCCATTTCCATCGTGGAACTTCAAGAGGTTGTAGTGTACCTGGTGGCTTCTTATGTTCAATCTTCACCTTCTGACAAATCAAACATTTAGATACTATTTTTACTACATTAACCTTCATTTTTGGCCACCAGAACATCTTCTTAAGATCTCTATACATTTTTGCGACTCCTAGGTGTACAGAGAAATTACCTTGGTGAGCCTCTTCTAGAATATCACGATGAAGATTTCCCATTCTCGGTATATAGATCCGATCTTGATACCTCCATATCCCATCTTTATCTCAGGCAAACCCAGTCTGCTTCCCAGATTGAACTGAGGCCATGGTTTTCTGAAATTCTGAATCTTCTTACTGAGCTCGTGAAATCTCCTTCTTGATGTCACTTGTGATCATAATTTGACCCAAATAGACACTTTTAGGCCTCTCTTCCACTCCTAACTTAAGGTTTCAAAAAGTCTCTTCTAACTCTGTCTCTTTAATCATCATCCAAGAAATACTCAAGATCTTTCTGCTGAGAGCATCTGCTACTACATTTGCCTTTCCTGGATGGTAGCTTAGATCAAAGTCATAATCTTTCAAAAATTCCATCCACTTACATTGTCTCATGTTCAAATCCTTCTGATCAAAAAGATTTTTGAGACTCTTGTGATCAGAAAAGACTTCAAACTTTACTCCATAGAGATGGTGTCTCCAAATTTTCAAAGGAAATACTACTGCTGCTAGTTCAAGATTGTGAATAGGGTGGTTCACCTCATGCAACTTCAGCTGCCTTGAAGCATAGGCCACCACATTTCTATTCTGCATCAAAACACACCCTAAGCCTCTTCCTGATGCCTTACAGTAGACCTCAAATGGACCATGTAGATCTGGCAAGGCCAACACTGGTGCCATTATCAATCTTTGCTTGAGTTCTTGAAAACTCTTCTCACACTATCATCCAAGTTAACAGTATATTCTTGCGAGTTAGCTTTGTCAAGGGCAAAGATATCTGGGAGAATCTTTTCATAAATCTTCTATAATACCCAGCTAATCCTAAGAAAATTTGAATTTCTATAATAGTAGTTGGCCTTTCCCACTTTAGAACTGCTTCAATCTTTGCTGGATCAACTGTGATTCTTCCCTGTGATACGACATGGCCAAGAAATTTTACTTCCTTAATCCAAAACTCACATTTTGATAACTTCGTGTACAGTTTCCGCTCTCGCAGAATCTATAGCACCGTTCGGAGGTGCATTTCATGTTCTTCCTCAGCCTTTGAATAGATGAGAATATCATTTATAAGGACAACCATAAACTTATCAAGATAAGGTCGAAAAATGCGATTCATGTAGTCCATGAAAATCGCTGGGGCATTTGTTAATCCAAAGGACATCACAGTATATTCATAATGCCCATATCGTGTTCTAAAAGCAATTTTTGGAATATCTACTTCCCGATCTCGAATCTGGTGATACCCCGATCTCAAATCAATTTTGGAGAACACTGTCACTCCTCGTAGTTAATCCATGAGGTCATCAATCCGTGGGAGGGGATATTTATTTTTATTGTCACCTTATTCAGTTGTCTATAGTCAACACATAGCCTCGTACCTCTATCATTCTTCTTTACCAAAAGTACAGGAGCTCCCCATGGTGATGCACTGGTGGATAAAATGTTTACTCAATAGTTCTTCAATCCGTTTCTTCAATTCTACTAATTCCAAAGGAGACATCCGACAAGGAGCTAAGGAAATTGGACCCGTCCCTGGTACCAAGTCAATAGAGAACTCTATCTCCCTTGTGGGGAAAATTCTAGTATGTCTTCTGGAAATACATCAGAGTATTCTCGAACTATTGGTATATCTTCTAATTCCTGCTCACCCTCCACTACACTAGTCAACAAGAATATGTACCCCTGTCTACTAGACTTTCCACACCCTAATTCTAAGGAATTTAGGTAAAAACACATGGAGACCCTTTGTTCAGAGAGGATATCCCATGGAAATACTATTGTCTTATCATAGCATCTTAACATCACACGGTTGACAGAAAGCCAATCCATGTCAAGAATAAGATCAAGACCAACTAATGGCAGGCAGACCAAGTCAATTATGAATGTCCTACCCTCAACTTGAATAAGAACGCTCTTACAAACTTGACTTGTCTTTACAGGTTTATTAGTGGGTGTGTGGATAGCCAAATCATCAGGCAAATCAGATATGGGCAATTTTAGAAAATGCGCACATTTCAAAGATATAAATGAGTGCGTGGCTCCTGAATCATATAGTACTGTTAGGGATTCTTGGTTAATTCTGCACGTACCTTGAATGAACTCCTCAGATAATGTAGCTTCTTCAACATTCATAGTATAAACACGTCCCTGTTGTTATGGCCTAGAAAAAGGAGGTAAATCTCTAGTCGGACATTCTCCACTCATGTGACCTGGCTTTCTGCAGCGATAGCAAACGTTCTATCCAAATAAACATGGTTTATCACCATGATGCTTACCACATTTTGGGCATTCCTTGTTAGTAATCGACCTTTGCAAATGCTTCCCTTTTCTATTCCCATGAGGAAAATCCCTTTGTGGCGGTAGGGCAGGTTTTAATCTTGGGCTTTGCGATGCAAACCTTCTCCTATTCTCATATTGCTTTACTTGGGACGTAGTCAATTTCTTACCGTATTCTTCCACTAAAGTGCTCTTATTCACCAATTTAGGAAAATCTCTGATCTCCATTGGTCCTACAGTCATCAAGATATTCTCCTGCAGACCCCCTTCATATTTCACACATTTCCACTCTTCATTGGGGTTCTGTTGATAGATGGTAGAAAACTTACATAATTCCTCAAATTTAGCTGTGTACTCAGGCACAATCATATTTCCCTATTGGAGTTTCAGGAATTCTAACTCCTTTGCATTTCTTACAGATACAGGAAAATATTTCGTATGAAAGGCCTCCTTGAGCACCTCCTAAGTAATCTCAATACCAACCCCCTCCAAGAGCCTCCGTGTTCCAACCCACCAGGAATTTGCATCAGCATCCAGTACAAAAGCAGCAAAGATTATCTTCTGTTGATTTGAGCAATCCAACAGTAAAAAGATTTTCTCAATTGTCTGTATTCATTCTTCCTCCTTATCAGGGTTCATAGTTCCTCTAAAACGAGGTGGACATGCCTTTTGGAATTCTGAGAACATTAACCGCTCATGGCCATTGCCATTATCATTCCCTTGTGCCATTTGTCTTCCTAGTGTTTCCATCATCCGATTAGTAGCCACTGCTTGTTCTCTAACAACCTGGGCCATATTATGAAAATCTTGCAAAAAGGCTGCTATGTCCTCTTCAGGCATGTTGTTGTGGTTATTGTTAGTCTTAGAACGCCTACCAGAAGCCATTGGTTCCTATCACACATAACAAAGACATTGAGGTGATTAATCTCAACACAAAGCTAAGTGTGACAAAACTAAGTACTTCCAAAGTAGACAATCATGCTTATAAAAATCTACTCTTTATCTCAACAGATAAGACTCTATTGCATGACACTAAAATTTCAGTGTGCTTTAGAAGCAAGTCAGGCCATCCCCAGGCTCTAATAGGATGAACTGTTCTGATACCATAATGTAACACCCCTCCTACTATAGTGCTATGCTCGAGTCATAACATTACAGTAAGTAGTCGTTACTCATAACTTATCTTATAGATTTTCAATTTCTTAACTATATGAAATATATACGTATAAGTTGTAATAAATATGAGCCTTGCACTAAAAACTATACTAACTTGTCACAAATTTTTATCCTTACAATGTAATAGTCAATGTATAGAAATAGCAGAAATGTAATGTGCATCCTAAAAAGTCGGTCACACTTAAATTTACATCTTATATTACATCTATAGTAAGTTAAGTCACATAGTTATACTATATACATTCATACCTAATTACATATATATTATAAACAATCCTACCCTAGTCCTCACAATGACCACCTAATCCGGGTTAGGGCGTAACAAAAATATAAGCAACTACAGATAGATAAAACTAACTCCCTCAGTCAGTGGCTCTTTAAAAGGTCAGACATAAGAGCCTATGATAGTCATATAATATGAGGGAATCTAGGTCATGCTATGTCTATAAATAAGGTGGATACGAGACTCAAAAACCAAATACAGTGACCCTAACTCTGGGTCATAATGCCACTGTAGCTCAGGCATTTCAAGAAAGAACATGATCGAGGCCATCTATATAAAATACATCATAAGAGAGAATGAGAATCAATGATTCCCAGTAGGAAAATATACCAGTCTACTACTCAATGATATTCAACTTAATACAAGATAAGCAAAGTACTTCAGTTATTTATATAATGGTTTCATTAGTTAGAATCGTTATTTCTTATGACTTAATTTTATTAGGAAATTTTAAACTTAATGGTAGAGCTCATAGGACTCCTCTGATATACTTCTCTTTGGATCGTACTGTCAACGATGTAACGTCGTCACGTTACAACCTGATATAGTTCACTAGATGGAGTACGTCTACTACATCTCATCTAGAATTGCCTCTCTATTCTCAGTACATCCCTTTCCTCATAACGATGTAATGCCGTCGCAATTACAACCTGATATAGTTCTAAGGGTCTAGCACGTCTACTACTACCCGTGAATCCATGAGCTTACCACTAAGCAAATTACATTGCAAAGGATTTATTTTCTTAAGTTTCCATTCTTTGTGTGCGCTTTGATCATTTTGTAGAAAAATTCTCTTAAAATCTCTTGAATATGTATAATGCCTCTCTTTAACTCTTTTGAGGTATTTCCCATAACATTTGGTATACTGTTGCGGTGTTTTTTTGTAAAGTCTAGGTTTTTAATAGTTTTATACCATTCGAATTTCTGTACATTTCTTAGTTAACAATAGTTCTTATTAATTTTCCAACAATTGAACCAAGTCCCATGCAATGGATTTTAAGCTATTTCTACTATGAATCATCATTTCTTGGACAATAATTTCTCCTAAATTTTCAAAGCTACAAGTCAAGTTTTGCTGCCACTTTTCAAGCGTTGATTAATATGTATAGCAAGATCATAGAACTTTAGAATTAATGCTATAAAATTTCTACACAATAAAATTCCAGCACATACCCATTTAGAGCACCTATTATATCATGCAAACCAAGAACTAATGCTATAAATATTTCAGTTAATAAAGTTCCAGCACCTATTATATCACATAACACAAGAATTAATGTTGTAAGGATTCAACAGATAAAATTCCAGTACACCAAAAATTCCAACACACAAGATTTCATCATAGTCCAAGTACTTATAAATTCTGCAATAAAATTTGAGGTTCCAATATACATAATCCCATTACAACTCCATCTATCATGAATTCTAAAATTTGGCTTCAGATTTTTCAGCAACATAACCACAAAAATTCAAGCACTTATCTTGGCAAAATAGTTAAACATCATGAAGTAAAAGACTAGAATAATTTTCCTACCTTACTCCAAGCCTTTTCTCTAATTCTTGTTATTTATCAAACCTTAAACCCCTTTCTTTTTAGCCCCTATTTGTGTTGCCATGTGAACCAAGTAAGAAAAGAAAAACAAAGTTTTCAATTGGTCTTGATGTAGAGAAGATGTTCTTGAAGTAGTTTAGATGCTTACCTAAGAGTATCCTTTGTAGATATGGTGGTTTGATGGAGTTTTGCAAAGAAAGGAATTTAGAAAATGGAGAAGTGAAGAGGAAAGAAAGCAACGAGCAAGAAAGAAAGCAACAGCATGGTTTTGTGAAAAGAACCGAGAAGAAATGGACTTTGTTGCTTTGTTTTTCCTTTTTATAAACTTAGTGACTTGGAGAGAAAGTAAAGGAATTTCTATTTCCATATCAATTTGCCTTCTATCAGTATTAGAAATATCTATATTTATTTGATTATTATAAGTAAAAATTTATTTAAGATATGATAATGCCCATTTGTTGAACCAATTTAGATGTTTCGGTATACTGGTTATGACCATTTCAGTGTACCATTTCTTATCATTTCAGTACCCAATTGACATAAAAAAACTTTATCGGGTAAAATTATCATTTTAACCTCATCCCAATTTTTATTTTATCCTAATATCATTTATAAGATCTCATCCTATATTACTGATTAAAATATTATTATTCTAAATTTTTATTAATATTTAATTAATTTTCATTTTTTTTACAAAATCCTTATGTTGTTCTGATCCTAACTGGGTCAATCGAAATTTTTAAAATCCCAACTGATTACTCACAATTAATTATTTTATCAAAGAAAATACAGATAGACGAGTCGTTACAAGGGCTGTAGGGACGGAGGGGACGGTGGGGATGTGCTGGCCAACCAACGGGGGAGGGATAAGCGAGGACAGGCATGACACCTGAGACGGCGAGGCTCGCGCGAGATGAATGAGGCGGCAACCAGAGACTCACGCACAACTAGGTGAGGAGGCGACCGGGACGTACGACCAACAATGATGAGGTGCGTGAGGCGGCGAGGACGAGGATTGGAACTTCGTGTGGCCGGTGAGGATCGTAATGCGTGAGGCAGTGACTGGGACGGCGATCGGAGGCGGGCAATGGCGGCGGAAGATCTAAGAGTTTATGAGATGAAGAAAAAGAGAGAGAGAAAGAAAGAAAGAAAGAGTGTGTGTGTGTGTGTGTGTGTATGTGTGTGTGCGTGTGTGTGTGAGAGAGAGTTATGTATATGAGATGGAGAGAGAGAGAGAGTCCACATATATGGTTCATTAACTAGATTACAGATGAATTTTTGAATTTACGATGGAATAAATCCGCCGGTAATCAAAACAAATGGTGCCTTATCTGATTTTTTACCAAAAATGTCTTTTACCATTACCGACGGATTTTTTTCATCGGCAATTATTTGCTGTGAAAAAATAATTTCAGAAATTGATTTTACCGACGAAAAAGTCCATCGGTAGCTACTGATTTTTCCAAAAATAAAATTATAAAATATAATAATATTTACCGATGGATTTTTCTGTCAGTAAAATTATTTTCTGAATTTAAAAAAATTTA
The DNA here is from genome assembly GCA_031216125.1 of Dalbergia cochinchinensis. Classification (NCBI taxonomy): domain Eukaryota; kingdom Viridiplantae; phylum Streptophyta; class Magnoliopsida; order Fabales; family Fabaceae; genus Dalbergia; species Dalbergia cochinchinensis. The sequence continues at coordinate 31,452,289 of CM062372.1, forward strand.
CAATATTTACCAACGAAAAAATCCGTTAGTAAATCACATGCCAAAGTTTTCTGAAATTCAAAGGTATTTTACTGCCTGAAAAATCCATCGGTAATGACTGAAACACAAAAAAATTCTTTTTATATTTTTCGTCAGAAAGACAAACAGAAAAAATCCATTGGTAAAATCCGTCGGTAACTCGTGTATTTCTTGTAGTGGTCCAATAATTTATAAGTAACAACTCCTATGTATCATGTCATGACTTAAGGATGATGTTGCACTTGGGAGGGTGTTACAAACGGTCATGGCAGAAACCTCTAATAACTCTAGACCTGTTCTCCACGTATGTTGCATACACTTCAACCAATGAGTTGTTTCATGCTATGAAGGAATCTTGTGAAGAAAGAAGGGATAAGATTAGGGTGTTGGATGAAAGTGGTGAAAGTTATGGTCTTATTGGAATTATAAGGGATGTGAAAAATGATTCACAATGCTTAATAAAGTTGACAGATACTTAAAGGAACATGTATATGGATGTTGCACCTAGCCCTAATATATTGATTCATACCTCTAGAGAGAGTCGATTGAGCAATTTTGTTTTGTTGAAAAGTATATCCAATTACTTGTATTCACCATCTATTTTTTGGCCAAAGATTAGGTTCTGGCATTTAGTTTCAGTTGTTTTGAACTAGCAGAGGTAGGGGTGTGATCAGGTCGAGTTAGTTTGAGTTTGGGGGTAAAATGAATCCAAACCTATCAATTTAAATTGGTACAGGTTCATAGATATTTTTAACCAAACTGGAACCAAACCAAACCGACTAAAATCGAGTTAGTTTGGTTTGGGTTATGATATGGGTTACTCGATAATTATATTTTATGTTTAACTTAATTAAAATGAAAAAGGATCACAAAATTCTTTCGGAAAAAAAATCACAAGCTTTAAATCTCTAATGTTTTACTAATTTCATATACAGATATAGCTTAATAATATCAATAGGCATAATTAAGTGTGATATATTAACTAAATGCATCATTTATAGAAAAATATTTAAATAAAAATATGGTTGGACCATTAGGTCATCGGGTTAAAATTTATAAAATCTGGTACTCAAACTGATTATTATCAAATTTAATTAGTTTTCACATGATGTGACACAATAACCTAAACCGACCTGAATTGATTTAATTTGTTTGGTTCAGGTTCATGGTTTATCATGTTAGGTTGATCCGCTTACACCTGTAAGTAGAGAAACTACATTTATTTCAACAAGAAAAGGAAACAGTCATAGTTATTGTTCATGCATGTGGTTTCTAACCTTGATAAATATAATGCCTTCTTTAGCGTTCAATTCTTCTAAATGAATGTTGGTTTCTGCAAAGGTTGTGCTATATGGATTATCATGGTCAACAATGGGTCTGATCTGCTTCCATATGTAGATCTAAGCTTATCTATTGAGTATGCTATGTCGTTCTATTTTCATTGCAAATGCAAATAGTTGTTATGTAGATCAACAACCATTTTGTGACTATTGATATAGCCGTATTTACAATGGTGAGCGCTATTTACGATGGCAATTTCTGCGACAACAAAGCAAAATGGTTTGTGCATGTAGGGCACTCAAGATTGCTTGCTTTTTGTTGGTGATGATCTTTGCAGGTTAGGTATTGCAGTTGAAGGAGGAAGGTGGAGGTGGGAATGAAAGTAGGAATGAAAGAGAAGATGGATGTATGGGTGGTTGGTTAGGATGAGAAACTAGCTTAGGTGGGTGGATGATTGTCAGGGATTAATTTGGGATGCATTATGCAAGTCCATCAAATTTAATGTTAGGGGACCAATAAGTGTCCAATATTTGGCATTGTTAAGGGACCAACTTTGTAATTTCCTTTGGTCAATAACCAAATTGTCCTACCACATAATTGTTGGGACTAGTTTGAAGGATTTTTTCTTTTGCGTCAAAAGGTAGTGACATTGCTATGATGTGGTCGTTATTGTAATGGGTGTTTGCTTAGGTGTCTATGGTGATGTGGAGCACTATGTAGTTGACACACGTAGGCAAAGGATAGCTGTGTAATTCGTAAAACATAGTGATTTAATATAAGGTTATTTTTTGCCTTTTTGAAAAATTTGTGAGGATAAATTTGGATTCTAAAAAACTTCAAATATCAACAAAAAATACTCTCGTTTTTGCTACTTCTGAAAAAAAAAACTGATTATTTTCTACTTATGCTTTAGAAGTCCCTTCTTTTCAAAGAAATTTAAAAATAAGTACTGTTTTCTCTCGTAGAAGCTTATGCAAACAAGTTCAATGTAGCCTTTTAAAATCTGAAAATAGTATTTTTGTTTTTAGAAGTTTTTATTTTGTAATATTTTAAACTCCTACTTAATTGCCGGGATTAAACTTGACACCATGTTTCACGGGTTGACACACTAGCATGCTCTGCCTACTTGTGTCGATTGCATAGCTCTCCAAATCGCCATAAGCTTAGTTGACATTGACATGTATAGGCATGTGAACAAATACACTTGTAATGAGCCTTAGGCCACGTTTTCATTATTCTAACAATTGGACCTTAATTGTATCCATACCCAAAGGACCGGAACCCTTCCAATCCAGTGGGCGGCCGCTTTTCCCCCTCTATGTGAGGTGGATCCATAAGGGTAGAAAGCTCTCGCCTCTCAAATAATCAAATTCCTTCTTTCCTTCTTTTTAAAATTTACAACGACTGGAACTTCGATTGATACCTTCAGATTCTGTCCCATCTTGTCTACGTGGCTAAATATGGCTTATTTTTGTTACCTGTCTCATGCGTTTAGTGAGCCATAATGGGCTCCAACATCTCAATTCGTTATAGAGTATCTATATATGTCCAAATCAATCGTTTATCATTTTTTGGGGTACACTTTTATAATGTATATCTTACTATTGTATCTTAGTCACTTATTAAATATTTTTAATTATTTTTTACAGTATATATTGATAAATCTATCAAATACAACAACAATTGAAAATTCCTCAAAATATACAGCCTTCTCTCGGAACTATGAACAGCTGTGTATAGTGTGGATAATTTTATATTTTGCATGCATAAATTTTGTCTGGTAACAAGTAGAAACTCATCTACATATGTATATAGTTTGTAAAAATAAATAACTGAACTGGTTGTAATGAATTAGATTTGTCTTTAGCCCAACTTTATATGTAATATTAGAAATTTAAATCTTAAAATGGGTAATATTTGTTACAAAGGTGTTGCTTTTGTATTTTCTCAACATAGACTTGTATACTTAATCATCTTTAAAAAAAGAAGAGAATTTTAAACCTTAAAATTGTCAATTTTTTAATTGTTTAAGAGGTGTTTACCATCAATAGTAATGACTAATCTCTCTTGGAAACTTAGTAGTTTTTGAAGTAGCTATTGTCTCTTCTAATAAAATTTTATCCCGTATGGACGGTCCTATATCAAACCCATAGTGTCGTATTTACGGACCACATAGATACCAATTGTTCTATTAAGTCAACTCAACTCAAAATTATGTAACCAATTTCCGCGGGAAAAAGATAATAATAATAATAATAATAATAGTAGTAGCTAAAAATACAGTATAAGTTTGTCAAGTTCTCTGTCACTGCTCTGGTCACTCAAGTATCATGTGGACAAACACTTATCCATCTATCTGGTCCCAACTGCACTATGTACGTATATGAGTTCTCATGCTTCCTAAGCAGTGCATCCTATCCCAAAAGGATTGTTAATGTGAAGAAATGAGAGAGAGAGAGAGAGAGAGGAGAGAGAGCCTAAAGCTAAGGGAAAGAATTATCTCATTCCAAGACAATTCAGAAATTGTTAGAAAATTCATCTTTTAGGATGATGTTCAATGATTGAAAGCATCTAAGCACATGACAAGAATTCATTTCTTGGAAAAAGGAAAAATTATAAGAATAAAAAGATTTTGCAGGGGGCATGCAATGAGGGTGAGACATAGAACTCAGGTTGCTTTTCTCGGTTTCAGTGGGTTATATATATTCCGGGTTTCTTTCTTTGTAAGAGGGTTCAAGCATGCATCATCATATTGATGGGTGCAATTATACTTCTGGTAACTAACATGAGCTCAGGGCGCTTGTAGAATAAAAAAAATTCTAGAAATGGTCTAATAATCATCCACAAATGCCATATGTATATATGCAACTTTGGACATAATTGAATGATTAGGATTCGTGTGTAAGTAATGATTTCTTCACTTTTGGATGGGAATGTAATTATGGCTATAATATTACTCCCTCCGATCTATAATATTAGTCATTTAAGGTTACTTTTAAAAAAATAAATTAAAAGATGAAAGTATCATTTATCACTCATTATAAATTATCTCTTAATTAAATAATTATACTCACATTCATTAATTCTCACTCATCATTCATATATATATATATATAAAGGTAAAATAGATAAAAAATAATTAATATTTTCTTAAAATGTGAAAATGGTTTATATTTTGGACCAAACCAAAAATTTAAAAATGACTTTACATTATGAATAGGAGTGAGAGCATTTTTATTAGGTTTAGTGATTGGAGTTACTTGGAATACTGTACATTAGTTGTCCTGTTCCAGACAAGCTCTTTGTGGAGTATGGTGATGGTTTGCAACCAAGGGCGCATCGTCATTACGGTGGTTGGAAATCTCATAGTTAATCGTGCATGGCACCAACCATGTAGTAAACTATAATTGACCACTATGCTCGCATTGTGTAGATATGATAACAATAAACGATAACTTACCCCAAAGTCAACCTTCAATAGGATGTCATAATTTTCCAGCCTCTTCATCATGATTTTGATACGAATGGTTTGTTTGGGTGAGACTACAAAATAAGAAAAAAAAAATGAGAGGAAAGGGGAAAAAAAAAGGAGAGAAGAGAAATAAAGAAAATGGATTTTTTCTTTTTTAATGGCTAAAATATTAAGAAATAAGAGTAAAGATAGAAGTCAACCCCATGGTTTTTCATAACTCATGAAGACATTTAGAAGTCTACCACTAAATTATGAGTTCATTTGCATATTCTCTTGTCATATTTGATTGAATAAAAAGGTGAAAAAATAATAAAATAATATTCAAATGACTTCAATGCTATTGTATTTTATAATTATTACAAGAGATTATAAGGATAAAATTATAATTTTGAAAATGAAGCTCTCTTCCCAACTTTTCTTTCCTGTTCACCCCATAAACTTGCATTGACTGGACTTAAGAGAGACAATTTTTTCTTCTAGGCTCTTTTCTTGCCTCTTCCAAAACACAGAAAATGGCATATCATTTTAGTTTTCTCCTTATCAGTTTTAATCAATTTGTTTTATTTTTTTCCAAACATAACATTAAACAAAAAAAAAACATTAAATTTGGGGTAGTGAGGTTAATGACCCAATTGTGATTGTTTTGGTTGGGAAAACTAGATAAACCAAGCTAAGATAGGTATTCTTTTGAATTAATATTATTATGATTTATTACATTGCCTTACGTAACATTTTCTTTTCAGTTTAGATCATCAGTGTTGGGAGTTTATTGAGTTTTAATTAGTTCATAGATCAAATTATGTCGGCAAGCAATAATATTTACATACCACTAAACTTCTAGTATATACTTACACTACACTAAAAGGTAAAACAAGAATATTCATTAAGAAGGATAAAATGGGTAAAGGAAAAGAAAAAACTCCTTTCACCTACCCTCCCTTCTCTCTCTTTTTGTCTTGTTTCTCTCTCACACCCTCTCAACCACCCATAGCCCATATACCACAACTCTCGTTCGTCATCACTCATAGGAAGAAGGAGGAGGAGGAGAAGGAGAATTAAGCTTTGTTAGCAACACACAAAACTAATCTTCACTCATAAAGGCTTAGCTCATTCTATTTGTTTTTCATATGTTTATGATTTATGTCTCAAGCTATAGATAATTATTTTTTATCAGAATTTTTTAGCAACAAAATGAATTGATGAGACTCTGTTAAAAGTTGAGATTTGTTGTTATTATTAAAAATTAGAGTTAGAAAGTTATAAATGCGTGTTATGAAAAGTTGTAAACCATGCTCATAAAAGATATAAATTAGTTCTTAAAAATTGTAAACCAATTAAAGAAAAATACTAAATAAGTTTAGGATAAAATATAAAATCATGTGTAGAAAAATTGTAAACCATGTTCATAAAATATGTGAACCAGTTTTGAAAAATTATAAACCAATTGAGGACAAATATTAAATAGGTTCAAGATAAAATGTAAAACCATATGTAAAAAAGTTACAAACATCTTTATTTGACTTTTTATTATCTTACATTCAATATGATAAAACATTGAAGGTCCAATAAAGGTACGGTAAATTATTTTTGGTTTAACTTCTCAAATAATTTTTGTGACAGAAAAACCTTCTCAAAAAACCCTTCACTTTATATAATAGACACAAGAAAGTTAAGATTTATAATTTAATATTTAATATAATCAAAGGTCATCAGTGTTGAATGTTAAACAAAATAGTGTTAAACCAGTTTTTGCATATGGTTTTATTCTGAATCTGTATAGTATTTGTCCTCAATTGATTTACAATTTTTTATAATTAGTTTACATGTTTTATAAGCATGATTTACAATTTTTTGTATACTATTTTATAACCTTACTGTATATAATTTTACATTTTATCCTGAACTTATTTAGTATTTGTCCTTAATTGGTTTACAATTTTTCAGAACTAGTTTACATCTTTTATGAGCATAGTTTACAACTTTTTGGTGTACTAGTTTACAATTTTTCTTTACACGTATTTAGAACTCTCTAGTTTCCAACAATAATAGTAAATCTCAGCTTCTAGCAGAGCCATTCTTAATTCATTTTGTTGTTAAAAAAATTCTAGACAAAAATAATTATCTATATCTTGGGACATTAACCACAAATACATGAAAATCAAATGGAATAAGCTAAACCTTCATAAGTGAGGATCAATTTGTGAGCTATGGATGCTTGCTCTCTTTGTGAGGGGATGAGAAAGAGAAACAAGAGAGAGAGAGAGAAAGAGCAAAAGTTTTTGGAGGCATAGTGGATGAAAGAAGGTTTTTCTTTCCTTCTTCCTATTTTATTCTTTTGTATAAAATACTATTTCTTTTTTGTCTTTTAGTATGGTGTAAGTGTAACACCAAAAAAATATTTGAAAAATTAATTTGAGTTTTATTAGTGAGAATTTCAAAAATCTCACTATTTTAACAATGATGAGAACGACTTAATGGACATGTTAAAAAGAAGTAAATAGTGATTTATGAGCCCTACAAGCCCATTGGGATAGCTAAAACCCTAGTATGAACTTCAATTGTGCATATTATGACATATGGACAAAATAGAAACAAGACTTATGTTGGGTGAAAGGGAAGGAAAAAAGAGGAACTTTCCTAGAGATATTATGAGTCAGTAGACGTATTGACTAGGACTAGAACTGTGTGGGATGTGGAAGAGGAAAAAATGAAGTCTGATGATCTTGTATAGGAATGAGCTTAGTCCTAATAAGCAGTCTATTTTCCATTATGGAGTTATCTATTACAGATACTATTTGGTATGAATTAGCCATTGTGGAGTTATCTACTACAAATACCGTTTGGTATGAAGTAAGTCTTTCTTATGTCGATGAAAAGAGAAAAATGTACTAAATTGAGTTTAGCATATGTCAAGGGCACTCTAAGATAGTTTCATTACATTTAGCATATGTATATTACGTTTAGCATTATTTACTACGATCATGAGCCTTATGATATATGTGTATTAAGCGATTGAATGTTAAAAGTAAACCACTTTGGATGGATAGTTTTGAAAGTTAAAAATGAATCTTTTTTATGCATGAACCACATTTTTCTAATAAACCGAAGTGGCTGGAACAACAACGATGACATTTATAATTGTGTATTTGGGTATAGACCCACTGAGAATTTTAGGATTCCTACCCCTATGTGTTGATGTTTTCGTGTCATCTCCAAGTTGATCCAGAGAACTATAAGGCGACTACACAAAAGAAATCTGGTTTGCAGTAGTTTAGTAACTAAGGCTTGTATCGATTGTACTTAGTTGTATATATATATATATATATATATATGTATGTATGTATGTAAATATAATAGAGAATAAATGTGTATTAAAGCTCATAGGGGAGTTTTCTTTGTACTTGACTTTGTATTCAATAAATGTTTTGTTTCTTTGTTATATATTTTAATAGAACCTACGACTTAGTTATTACATGAATCAATCGGATTTGCTACAGATATTTAAGAAAGGTTCGCTAATTTATAAGCAACAACTCTCTAGTCTAATGTCATGGCTTAAGGATGATGTTGCACTTGGGAGGATGTTACACTATGGTATCAGAGTAGTTCATCCTTGTGGGACCTTGAGGAATGGACTGACTATGCTTCCAAAGTGAGCTATGCCTTGAATTAAATCTTATCAATATGGTAGGATATAGGGTTTAGATATGTATAAAAGTCTAATGGTGTTGTGGTTGGTTGTTATCATACTTAGCATAGTGTTGAGCCTGATCAACTCAATATCTTTTGTTTAGTGTGTTCAAGAACTAATGGTAGATCACCGCAAGCATAATAGGAATTGGAATGTTGAGCCGGAAGACATGATGAGTACTCTAAGTGAGTTGTTTACTGCTATGAGAAAAGAAGCTACAGGAGCCAACCGAATAATGGAAAAACTGGATCATAACGATGAATGGAACCTAGCTAGGAATCGTGAGGGAACAGAGGTGGATGTGAAGTTTGTTAACTCTAGAACCCTATCCTATCAATATGCACTTATTTGTTTTGGATGACAACAAATCCAATTTAAAGAAAATGTTTTAAAGAATGATTGATGTTTCTCTTGAGTTTCTTGTAAGATCATAACAGGTTTCTATAATTTAGTAAGAACAAGGCTTAATCAAATGAGAATATATTTCACTATACGTGTGTAAACATGTTTATCTCATGTTACGAGATTTGAACCGAAATAGAAGTGAAATTATATCCTTATTCAAGCAATTGATAGCTAACAATTAGAGGAAGATTTCAATGCTACAAGAAACCAGGTCCTGAGACTTCAAAAAGTAGCACTGGACATTAGAAAGTACACTTACATGAAGAAATCAAGCAATCTCTAAAGACCAAATGTTACACTATCTTTAATCAGCACAATCACAGATCAGTCATCATCAAAATGCTTGGATTGAAGATTAGAATGTGAAGATAGCATCAAGGATCTGATACCACAAGGATTTGATACCACATCAGAAAGCTCATGATTATTGTGGAGCTCTGAATGTTATTAGAAATGGAGGGAAATTTGAATTTGAATTTTGAAATTCAAAGAGTCAAATCTAAATGTCAGAACTAGCTAATCATCTCTCTTGCCTTTGAAGTCAACTATTCCAAGTCTTAGAAGAAAGAGTTCAAAACCACGGTTCAAAAAGTAAGAGTAATTTTTGAAGGACATTAGAAACCTCAATTCCACAATGGCTTCTGCAAATTGATTTGACAGATAGGTAGGCTACTCTTCTAGATTATCTTTCCAAAACAAATAGATGATTAATACATGTCCTTGGAAGAATTAATCATAGGGAATAGCTACATGAAAGACCTTCTTTAAATAGAGAAGTTAAGCTCCATTGTAAATAAGAGAGATTTCGCATAAAGAGAAATTTTTTTGGAAAACTCTCTCCTCATCTCCAACAAAGTTCATATCATTATGTAATCAGATTCCTTACTTGTAAAAATCTTCCTCTATGTTCTTAATTAGATTTATATTCTTTCTATGGAAGAAATGATTGAAAGAAGTCATTCAAGTTTTCCCAGGAAATTTTCATGTATATGTTAAGTAAACTTGAGTGTAGGTTAGTTTAAGTGGCAACCCAAACACTTAACCTTTGTATCCTCGATTCGGTAGTAATCACTGTAAGATAGCTTTGAAAGGCTACCATAAATCTACTTGCAACATGACAGTCGTAACACCCCAATTTTTCTGTCCGAGGGAAATGACCAAAATGCCCCTGAGGTCATTTCCTGACCCGAGTTCGAGGGTAACCAACTCGGTCGTCCTCGAAGGGTCAACTCAATGTTTGAAGGGGATTGAATGGCCTTTGAATGCTCCTGGCGAAAATCTCGTTTTCATAGCTGGTCAAAATGACCAAAATACTCCCTATAGCGTGTTACGCGTAAAGGTGCCGCTTGAGCCCTAACTTTCCCTAAGGTTTAAAAACATGTTTTCATGTGTCTAGAGGTCTCTGCTCAAGTCCCGTGGCCCAGGCAGTTTTAGTGCAAAATTATGATTTTGCCCCTAGAATAGTATTTTTGAGCTTAATGACGTAATTAAGCAAACCTAAGCAATATTAGGCTCTAAACGAAGATTAATTTATTTCCCTAATTAATATAGAGTCAAAATAATTTATTAAAGTTAATTAAAATCTAAAATTGCTTAGATTAAACTTAAATCCCTTTTTAGAACTCAAGACTCCTAGTCTTGGAATCTTGAATAGTGTTTTCTCTCTCCAATTCCTTAAATCAAGGAAATGTGTCTAGAGTTGTTTAGACTCTAAATTGAGGATTTAACTCACTAATGGTGCAAGACCACTCCTTAATTATGTCTAGACCACCTTAATTATCCATTTCCCTTACTTAAACACTTTCTTACAAATTCCTAATCTTAAGCATAATCAAAGATACACCTAAACACAACTCTAAACCACAATTAAAATGCAACTAAACCTCTCCCAAATCTGATGCACATGGCCGAAATTCTCTTCCCCATTGACCACATGTTTAATTATTTTCTCACTCAAAGAACCATATTTGAGGCCATACCTTGAACCATACCTCACCATACCTTAAGCCATACCTCACCATGCCTCAAGAACACATTATCTCACCTCATGGAACTCATGGATGCCTCCAATTCTGCACACATGGCCGAAGCTCTTGATCACCATGAGCTCCCTCCATTTGTTTCATTTCTCTATAAATAGAATGCCTTGAGGAGCTTGCACCACTTTTAGATCATTTGCTAAGTTTATGAACACTCAAAGCTTTTCTTTTTCTCTCAAAGTTCTTGTGTTCTTCAAGTTCTTGGAGTTCTTCACCATCTTCATCTTCTTCTTCCATCTTCAAGTTCATCACATCAAGTAGGGATTTTCTTTCATGTATTCTTTTCTTTAAAGTTCTTGTTTCAAGCTTGATGTTCATAGTTTCTCTTGGTTCCTTTTAGAACTTCTTTTCTTCTCCTTCTTCCTCTTTATGTTTCGGCCATGGGCCTTTGGGAATGAAGGAATGAGAGTTTCATGATGATGTTCATCGCTTGAAACAAACTCTAGAGCTTGATCTTTGTTCTTGAGCAAAAATGTTTTTAGTTTTTCGTTTCTTGAACTCTTGAGAACTTTAGCTTTAATGATGTTTTAAAATGGCTCTATGAACTCAATGATGAGGACTCATGATATTGGTGTTAATATATCATCAAGATCATGAACTCTAGAGTTCTAAAATGTTCCTTTTTCTTCTTGATGATTTCGGCCATTCCCTTAAATTTTGCTTGGCTTCATGGTTTGATTTCCTAAAAATATTATGTTAAGTTTTAAGAACTCTAAGCTTGACTTTACCTTGTTTGGATGAGTTTGGGTTATGGTTTAAATTCCTTTAAAGTCTTGTTAAGAGCTCTAGAAAAATAAAATGAACTTGCATAATTTATTTTATGCTTGCATTCATATTTACATTCTTGCTATGCATCTTTACTTTCAAGCTATCACCTAAGAACATAAAGATTAAAATGGAACTTGCATCATCACTTAATTTAATTCTCAAAGCCTTTCTATTTCGGCCTTAAAGTCGATTGTTGTTGGGCCTAGAGCACTAAAATAAAGAATTGAACTTGCATTACCACCTAATTAATTTCTCGAATGCCTATCTATTTCGGCCTTAAAGTCGATTGTTGTTGGGCCAAGAGCACTAAAATAAAAAATTGAACCATGCATATTTACCTTCAAGCTTGCACGTTTAAGTTTATGCCTCGCATATTTACTTTCAAGCTTGCACGTTTAAGTTTATGCCTTGCATATTTAAATTTAAGTCATCACTTTACTTTGTAAGCAAGATTAAAAATGAAAAGCATGAGCACGTTTAGTTTATGTCGTAACTTAAGAACCTAGAGCTCAAAGACTTGCCCATTTCATTCCAAGATAAAGTTAAATGTGAATGTATTCCTTGAATGCATAATTTCGGCCAAGTAGTGATGATGGACTTGCAATGCGTTTTCATCTAGCTACTAGGACCAATAGTCTATGTTTTAAGTTTTCCTTAAAGCTTTACAAATCTTTATAAGGTTATGTCATCACAAGTTGTGATTTTATTATCTTTTAGGGGATGGAATATGTTTTGGTCAGTGACCTAAGGCTTCTCTTAGCCATTTGATGAATTAAAATGATTTGCAAAGAGGTTTTAGAAATTCTAAATTGATTCCAAGGGAAACTAGTTAACTTATGTACCTAGAAATGTCAATTTAACTCTCTCATTTAAGTTAAATGTTTTCGGTTCTGATGTGATGAGTGTGATGCTGTATGATGATGTTTTGATGTGTTGGAATGAGTGAAAATATCATGTGATGATGTAGAAGCGATCTTATGCATGATAGGTAAGAAACTAGCTAACTAGAAATACCGTAAAGCTAGAATTTAACATAGTTTTGACCCATTTGTTTATGGAACTAATCCAAACTGTTTTAATGGGAACATAATCAGATTTAGATTGTTTAGACATGAAAAACTTGGTATCATTTGAATTAGAATTGAATTCTAGCACCTATAGGGAAACTAGTAACTAGAAAACCGTAAGAATGCAATGTAGAACTCTTGGAACATTTATTTTTCTGGATGCTGTCCAGCACCCTTACAACATGATAAAATGATTAAAAATTAGTCCTTAAGCATGGGAATTCCTCATAATTGATTTAGATTTAATCCATAGCGCCTTAGGTGAAGACGGAACCAAGAAAGGGTCTAAAACGTAAGTTCTAGAATCCCGTGATCACAAGTTAAGAATTCTACCCTATGCTTTTCAGATTTAAATGTAGATATGAGGATTATGAGTGATGTTTAATTATGAGCCCTTAGGTGCATAAAATATGAGCGACGGATGTTAGAGAACCAAATCTCATGATTAAGACCCGTAAGGGTCAAAGCATAAGCTACCGTAAGGATAAACGATTGAATGTTCCATGATGATGTATGTTATGTAAATGATGATGATGTTATTCATATGATGAATTCATGAGGATATATGTTTATGTGGCATAAAGCAAATTTGGAAGGAATTACGTGTAATGCCATCGTGTTGAATTCCCAACAAATTTGGAGACTTAAAGAGATTTTGAAAATTAAGGTACTAAGATGGGTTCTAGGATGACACCGGTTCGGCCGAGCACCTCCATAGAACTCATGTGACATCGGTACCATTTTATACTCTTAGGTGACACCGGTTCGGCCGAGCACCCCTAAGAGAATTGCCCCCTAACCCGTACTCAGATAGTCGGGATTTATGATTTATGATACGCTTATCGTTAAGTGGTAAGTAAGAACTAGTGACGACTAGTTAAGGTATAAGCTCATAACCTAGATGTATGACACGTTCTGGGTGACACTGGTTCGGCCGAGCACGCCCAGTTCGATTGTCTTTTAGGGTGGCCCATGAGGAAGAGAAGTTTCATGATTATGATTATGTCACTAAGTTTTGTCCCATATGAATGTTACTATTGCCACTTTATGCCACCAAGTATGATGATGCTTGATGTTATGTTTTATGTATGTGCATTAGGTAGTGCCATGCATACATTTTCTATTATGTTGCATTCATGACATTAAGATCATCCTAAAATGAATGGACCTTGGCTAAAATATATTCTAAAGTTTAAAATGAACTTAATACATGCTCAGTCATTTTGTATAAATAAACCCAAGGTTCCTGAGGACGTAGATGATGACACCTAGGTAGTAGGAGGCCCTACTGAGATTCTTTAGCAAGATTCTCACTCCCTCTATCTCTTCCTTTCCATCACGTCTTCAGATGGCGACGTTCGTAGTGTTCGTGGACACACCGACATGGGAGGTGCACCATGACCCGGACCACGGGTCATTCTATTTTGTGGGTCGATGCACGGTTAGAGTATTCATGTTCATGGGTCGACCCTTCACTCCCCCTGTACATTCCCATCAAGTTTCTCCCCGCCTCACTTTTTGGCGATGACCTGGTGTTCGAGCGCCAAGACGCCCCTAGAGGAGAGGCTTCGCCGCACCCCATCATCCACGTCCGCCGCCGAGACTACCCCCAAGATGTGCCCTGCTGTTCGTCGTCTTTTTCGGAGACGGATCCTTCCGAGGATTCGGCAACCCAGGCACCCTCCAAGGGATCTTCCCCCACCATACCCATGGACCTTGGGGAGGATAGTGAGCCTTCCGTGGCTCAGCCGAGGCTTGCACGACGACCGGAGATGAGGCCACGCCGTGGAGGTCACACTTGATCCCCGTTCCGCCTCTTCACGTCCGAGGAGCTCGCCCAGTTTCCCGGATATTTACCTCGTTCACGAGATGGACGCCAGTACGAGGTGACGATCGTCCGATGGAGTACCTGGTTAGAGCACACCCCACTTAGATAGGGATAAACCTTCTTTTGTTTAGAGGTTATCCCATTAGATGCACTCGGGTAGGGGAGTAGATTATGTTTATGTTTTATGTTGTATTTTCTTTTATGTATTTCCCTTGTACTAAATTAAGTCCCACACTTATAAGTGGGCAAGTTATATATATAAGAGATGATATTCAGTTTTGTTCATGTTGTGCCTTATGTTATGATGTTGTGAGACAATTGTTTTACTTTACATGGTTTACCGCTTATCGCATCACGCGGCTCTCACTTTATATTTCAAAAAAAAATTTACCCGTATTTTCCGCTAAGTATTTCAAAGTAAAAATGAGAACTATGAGGTAACAGACTAATGATTAATCCAAATATGTTCTAGAGTATTGGGTTAAAAATTAGGATGTTACAACAGTAAAGTGTTTTTACTGATCGCGATTTAGCTTGAACAGACTAGTCAAAGATTAGTTGTAGTTTGGAGAGACTGGGGCAAGACTACTTGCAGGTTGGAGAGACTGGGCCAAGACTACTTGCAGCTTGGAGAGGTTGGAGCAAGACTACTTGCAGCTTGGAGAGGCTGTATAACACCCTAAAAATTAATTCAAGCTTTATTAGCCATAATTTCAAAAATCTTACAGTTTCAATAATGATGAGGATGGTCCAATGTATTTGTAAAAAAAAAAAAATGTGAATAGTGTTTTACAGGTCCCGTAGGCCTGCCGGGACAGCCGAAACCTCAAATTCGAGATCTGGAGGTGCCCAAAATTGGGAAAACATGGAAATATGGTTAGAAATAGTTAGAAATAAAAATTTTATACTTAGAATTAAATGTTGAGTAATGTTTGATTTCCCAGGTACAATATTTTACCCGTTCGGTAAAATTTTGGTGTACAATTTCTAACACCGAAAGCTAGTTTGACCTTTACAAAAAGAGAATGCTTATCCATTTGAATTAAAGGAATGGCTAAGATTCAATCTTGAATAACAAGATCCAATCCTAGCCATCCATTTTTTTTTCTTAGATTAAAGCTTATCTACTTATAATATATGATATTTATCTATTTATTACAAGACTTACACAACTCCAAGCTTAAAAAAAAAGCCAACTCCTTTGGCCATAATAGGGGGCAGCAGCTCCATCTTCTATTTTCAATGAGCTCAAGCTTTCAAAGCCCCAAAACACTAGCCTAGACTTGTTAAAACCACAAACTTCCTTCACTAAACTTGTTCTACGCATCAAAACCTAAAAATCTAATCGATTGAAATTTTAATTCTCCATCAATCCTCACCTTGACATATCACTTCCTCACTGCCTAAGGAAGGTTTTGATGTTGATCACTCTTGGAACATCCTTGAAGCCAACATCCTTAAAGCCACCAAAGTAGGGTTTCCTTTGGCCTTTTTCTTTCAATTTTTTTTTTGAGAATTTCTGACTGTGTTTAATCCGAAATTTCTGGTTAATTTTGTTGATATTATGTTGACATTGATGTTTTAATTTTAATGGAGGGTTTGGATGAGGTTAGAAAATCATTTTTGTTAAAAGAAGTTTAGACTAGATTGCTGAATTTTCGGTTTGGCTGTAGACAAAGAAATTCCATGAATTTTTAGACACATTTGTCGTTATTTTTATGAGCTATAAAAATTATACGTTGAAGATAACATATTACAAAACTCTAAAAAATTTTGTGGTGCATGATAAGGACTTTTACTACCTGAGAAAAATCATGAACTGAAGTTGTAACTGTGCTACCTGAGATGTTGACTCTAAAGCTATCAATTTTCCTAATTTTGTTACAATAGCAAATGATTGATTCTTCCTATGAAATTTTTATGGAGAGTTGATAACATATTGAAGTGTAACCATGATTTTTATTTTGGATTGAATCAATCATTTTCTATGGTTAAAAATTATGAGATTTTGGTTCTGAGCTGAGGCTATGTGGTTTCTGACCACCAAGCTTGTCTAATTTTGTTAAACAAGTTAGAGAAGGATTTTTGCTCTGAAATTTTTACAGGCCTTGTGGACACATTAAGATGTCTAAGAATTTTTATAGCCCTTGCAATGGATGTTTGATAGATAGAATAAATCATACTCCTTACGTATGAATTCTGCCAACATGCTGTATTTGTTCTGAAATGAACTCAAGTATTGATTTGATGATATAATGACTCTTGATTTAAGTATGATGACTATGAATGCATGCTAGACACTTTAGAGATTGAATTATGAGGTAGAAATGAGAATTATGTGTGATTGAATGCCTACATGTGGCTTATGCATGCATTTGAGAAAACAAAGTACCTGATGCAGTTATATGAGAAAAAAGAATGTATAAATTTCACTCGTGCATGTTCTAATATATGGAGAAAATAAAAACAAGACTTATATGGAATGAGGGGAAGGCAAAAAGAGCAATTTCCCTAGAGATAAAAGGGAAGACAAAAAGAGGAACTTCCCTAGAGATAAAGGGAAAGGCAAAAAGATGAACTTCTCTAGAGATAATATGAGTCGGTAGATGTATCGACTAGGAATAGATCTGTGCGAGAATTGGAGAAAGTAAATCCGAAGATCATGTATAGGAATGAGTTTAGTCTTGATAAGCAGTCTATTTCCCTTATGTGGTGTGAACCACTATAAATACCATGTGGTATAAACTATTCATTGTGGAGTTATCCATAGTAAATACCCGTTGGGTATACACTAAGTCTTTCCTATGTCAATGAAAAGAGAAAAATACACCGAGTTGATTCTATGGCCACAAGTGAAACCAGGTCACTTTGAGATAAGTTCACTATATTTAGCATATACATACTCATATCATATTTAATTTCTTGATTAGGATTATTAACTATATGTTTGAGCTTTATGATATGCGTGTATTAAGTGATTAATTGTTAAAAGCTACCCACTTCGGAAGTACGATTTGAAAATTTTAAAAAATGAACCATTGTTATGAAATGCATAATCACTCTTTTTCATAATAAATCGAAGTGGCTGGGATGATGATGATGACATTATAATTAAGTTTTTAGGGGAGTTACCCTACTGAGAATTGTATAATTCTCACTCCTATGTGTTTTGTGTTCCTGTGTCACCTCCAGGTTGATCTAGAGAACGATGCAGCTGTTATGTGAAAGCACTTGGAATTACAGTTATCTAGTAGTTGATATTGTTATTATGTTGTATATAGTTCTAGGCATATGAGTATGTAAATGTAATAAGGATTGTATATCTATTAAAGCTTCATTATATAATTGACTTGTATCGTTGTTATATATTTCAATCGAATTATGCTAATTATTACATGAACCCATCGAATTTGCTATAGTTATTTAAGAAAGGTCTGTTAATTTATAAGTAACAACTCTCAAGTCCGATGTCATGACTTAAGGATGACATTGTACTTGAGAGGATGTTAAATTATGGTATCAGAGCAGTTCATCCTAGTAGGACCTTGGGGAATGGATTGGTTATGTTTCGAAAGCGTAGATAAGTCATGCCTTGAATTTTATCTATATGATAGGATATAAGATTTAGATATGCATGACAGTCTAATGGTGTAGTTGTTGGTTGCTATCACGCTTAGCATAGTGTCGAACCTGATCAACTTAATATCTTTGTTTTGTGTATTCAGGAACTAATGGCAAACCGTAAACATACTAGAAGCGGGAATGCTGAGCTGGACGACATGATGGATGCAGATATGAGAGCACAAGTCGCAATGGCCAAATGGATAATAGAGAGCTTAAATTGGAATGTAGCATAGCTGGAGTTCATGACACTCAACCAAGGACCTATGAGTGTAGCAGAGTACACGACAAAGTTTGATGAGCTATGCATGTAACATCCCCTGCTGCTTTATGGATTAACGATTGTCCCTACAAACCAACATGGGTCTTTTCAGCATGCTTTGTCCTCACATGCTTCCTGGGAAAACTTCCCAGGAGGTCACCCATTCCAAAATTTTTCCAAGTCAAGCACGCTTAACTATGCAGTTCTTTCATGATGGGCTACCGAAAAGAAGATGCATCTTGTTGGTGTAGGTAGTACAAATCAATTCATATAAGCCCTCCTTAACTGTATAGTCCCATACCTATACTGTCTTAGGATCCCTCTCATTCGGGTGTGTAATCAGTTCATTCATGTACCCCTCCGCTTTTGAAGTTTGCCAGAGCCGCTCCTTGTCCATGCCTCCTTGCATCGGTGATCACTCCCTAACTTCACAATCCCTGGGCGTTACATGCCCAGCAGCTTCCGCTTGGTTCGTCCTTGAACCACACCGTACTGGGAGAGGTGCAGGCTCTGATAGCATTTGTAACATCCCCTGCTGCTTTATGGATTGATGACTGTCCCCACAAACCAACACAGGTCTTTTTAGCGTGCTTTGTCCTCACTCACACACTTCCTAGGAAAACTTCCTAGGAGGTCACCCATCCCAAAATTTTTCCAAGTCAAGCATGCTTAACAATGGAGTTCTTTCGTGATGGGCTACTGAAAAGAAGATGCATCTTGTTGGTATACGTAGTACAAATCAATTCATATAAGCCCTCCTTAACTGTATAGTCCCATACCTATACAGTCTTAGGATCCCTCTCATTCAGGTGTGTAATTAGTTCATTTATGTACCTTTCAGCTTTCGAAGTCTGCCAGGAGCCGCTCCTTGTCTGTGCCTCCTTGCACCAACGATCACTCCCCGACTTCATAATCCCTAGTCGTTACAATGTAAATGTTCTACTATCTATCAATGTAATCTTGATGAAGCTTGGAAGTGCATGAAGAATGAAAGAGGGTTACGAGAAGACATTGAAGTTGCTATAGGTCTCTTAGAGATTTGTGATTATGCAACCTTGGTAAACAAGTGCTGCCGTGCAGAGGACTCCAACAAGAAATTAGCAATCGATCAATCTGCTAAGAGCACTTCCAACAAAAGACTTCCACTTGAAGACCAAGACTATGAAGATGACCCATCCTTAAGGAAGCGATTTCAACTAAGTCCACCTAAGGATAAATGGCAATAGTAACTGAGGCCATGCCCAAAATGTAGGAGAGATCACAAGGATAGACCTTGCTTGGCTGGACAAAATATGTGCTATGTCTACGAAGAACCAGGACATAAGATTTGGGAGTGTCTAGAGAGGATGTCCAAAACTTGCTAAGAAGTCACCATACAAAAGTATAAGAACTGAGAGGACATCACCACCTAACAATCCGATCCTAGGTATGGACGTTTTAGGATTCAATTGTTACATTTTGACTGAATTATTTGAGCTGTATATGAATTGCTTGTTTGATTTATGAAAAACATCTTCTGAAAATTGTTTTCAAATGAATTTGAGGGCAAAATTCTTTTTAAGGTGGGTGGTAATGTAACACCCTAAAAATTATTTAAAAATTAATTTGAGCTTTATTAGTCATAATTTCAAAAATCTAACAGTTTCAATGATGCTGAGGATAGTCCAACATATTTGTAATATATATATATATATATATATATATATATATATATATGAATAGTATTTTGTAGGCCTTACAGGCCCCCCGAGACAGCCAAAACCCCAGATTCGAGACCTGGAGGTGCCCGAAATTGGGAAAACATGGAAATAAGGTTAGAAATAGTTAGAAATGAAAATTTTATACTTAGAATTAAATGTTGAGTAATGTTTGATTTCCCGGGTATAATATTTTACCCGTTCGGTAAAATTTCGGTGTGCAATTTCTAACACCGTAAGCTAGTTTGACCTTTACAAAAAGAGAATGCTTATCCATTTGAATTAAAGGAATGACTAAGATTCAATCTTGAATAACAAGATCCAATCCTAGCCATCCGTTTTTCTTTCTTAGATTAAAGCTTATTTACTTATAATATATGATATTTATCTATTAATTACAACATTTACACAACTCCAAGCTTAAAAAAGAGCCCAACTTCTTCAGCCATAACAGGATGCAGCGGCTCCATCTTCCATTTTCAAAGAGCTCAAGCTTTCAAAGCCCAAAAACATTAGCCTAGACTTGTTAAAACATCATCCTTAAGTCATGACATCGGACTTGAGAGTTGTTACTTATAAATTAATGGACCTTTCTTAAATAACTATAGAAAATTCGATGGGTTCGTGTAATAACTGGCATAATTCAATTAAAATATATAACAACGATACAAGTCAATTACATAATGAAGCTTTAATAGATATACAATCCCTATTACATTTACATACTCATATGCCTACAACTATATACAACATAACAACAATATTAACTACTAAGCAACTGTAATTCCAAGTGCTTTCACGTAGCAGCCACATTGTTCTCTAGATCAACCTGGAGGCGACACGGGAACACAAAACAAATAGGGGTGAGAATTATACAATTCTTAGTAGGGTAACTCCCCCAAAAACTCAATTATAATGTCATCATCATCGTCTCAGCCACTTTGGTTTATTAAGAAAAAGAGTGATCATGCATTTCATAACAATGGTTCATTTTTTTTAAAGTTCCAAATCACACTTTCGAAGTGGGTAGCTTTTAACAATTAATCACTTAATGCACACATATCATAAAGCTGAAACATATAGTTAATAATCATAATCAAGAAATTAAATATGATATGAGTACGCGTATGCTAAATATAGTGAACTTATCTCAAAGTAACCTGGTTTCACTTGTGGCCATAGAACTCAACTCGGTGCATTTTTCTCTTTTCATCGATATAGGAAATGTAACACCCCGATTTTTTCTGTCCGAGGGAAATGACCAAAATGCCCCTGAGGTCATTTCCTGACCCGAACTCGAGGGTAACCAACTTGGTCATCCTCGAAGGGTTAACTCAATGTTTGAAGGGGATTGAATGGCCTTTGAATGCTTCCGAAAGCGAAAATTTCGTTTTCCGCAGTTTCGGGTCAAAATGACCAAAATACCCCTATAGCGTTTTTACGCGGGTAAACATGCCGTTTGAGCCCGAAACTTTCCCCAGAGGTTTAAAAACATGTTTTCATGTGTCTAGAGGTCTCTGTTCAAGTCCCGGTGGTCCCGGGCAGTTTTAGTGCAAAATTACGATTTTGCCCCTGGAATAGTGTTTTTAAGCTTAATGACGTAATTAAGCAAACCTAAGCAATATTAGGCTCTAAACGAAGATTAATTTATTTCCCTAATTAATCTAGAGTCAAAATAATTTATTAAAGTTAATTAGAACCTAAAATTGCTTAGATTAAACTTAAATCCCTTTTTAGAACTCAAGATTCCTAGTCTTGGAATCTTGAATAGTGTTTTCTCTCCAATTCCTTAAATCAAGGAAATGTGTCTAGAGTTGTTTAGACTCTAAATTGAGGATTTAACTCTCTAATGGTGCAAGACCACTCCTTAATTTTGTCTAGACCACCTTAATTGCCCATTTACCTTACCTAAACACTTTCTTACAAATTCCTAATCTTAAGCATAACCAAAGATACACCTAAACACAACTCTAAACCACAATTAAAATGCAAGAAACTCTCCTCCCTTGGCTGATGCATTTCGCCAGCCCACTCCCCATTGACCACATGTTTAATTATTTTCTCACTCAAAGAACCATGCTTGAGGCCATACCTTGAACCATACCTCACCATACCTTAAGCCATACCTCACCATGCCTCAAGAACACATTATCTCACCTCATGGAACTCATGGATGTCTCTAATTCTGCACCTCATGGCCGAAACACATCAGCCCACATACACACTTCATTTGTTTCAATTCTCTATAAATAGAATGCCTTGAGGAGCTTGCACCACTTTTAGATCATTTGCTAAGTTTAGGAAACACTCAAAGCTTTTCTTTTTCTCTCAAAGTCTTTGTGTTCTTCAAGTTCTTGGAGTTCTTCAAGTTCTTCATCATCTTCATCTTCTTCTTCCATCTTCAAGTTCATCACACCAAGTAGGGATTTTCTTTCATGTATTCTTTCTTTAAAGTTCTTGTTCTAAGCTTAATGTTCATAGTTTCTCTTGATTCTTTTTAGAACTTCTTTTTCTTTCCTTCACCTTTTTCATTTTCGGCCATGGGCCTTGGAGAACAAAGGAATGAGAGCTTGATGATGAGAGTTTCATGATGATGTTCATCACTTGAAACAAACTCTAGAGCTTGATTTTTGTTCTTGAGCAAAAGTGTTTCTAGATTTTCCTTTCTTGAACTTTTGAGAACCTTAACTTTGATGTTGTTTCAAAATGGTTCTAATGACTCAATGATGAGGTCTCATGATGTTGGAGTTTGTATATCACCAAGATCATGGATTCTAGAGTTTCAAACATTTCTTTTCTTTCCTTGAAGTTTCGGCCATTACCTTTCCTTTTCATGCTAGATGTTTGATTTTTTAAATATGTTATGTTGAGTTCTAAGAACTCTAGACTTTTACCTTGTCTTGGTTTGATGAGTTTGGGTTGAGGTTTAAGTTCCTTTAAAGTCTTGTTAAGAGCTCTAGAAAGATAAAATGAACTTGCATAATTTATTTTATGCTTGCATTCATATTTACATTCTTGCTATGCATCTTTACTTTCAAGCCATCACCTAAGAACATAAAGATTAAAATGGAACTTGTATCATCACTTAACTTAATTCTCAAAGCCTTTCTATTTCGGCCTTAAAGTCGATTGTTGTTGGGCCTAGAGCACTAAAATAAAGAATTGAACTTGCATTATCACCTAATTAATTTCTCGAATGCCTATCTATTTCGGCCTTAAAGTCGATTGTTGTTGGGCCAAGAGCACTAAAATAAAGAATTGAATCTTGCATCTTTACTTTCAAGCTTGCACGTTTAAGATTATGCCTCGCATATTTACTTTCAAGCTTGCACGTTTAAGATTATGCCTCGCATATTTACTTTCAAGCTTGCACGTTTAAGTTATGCCTTTCATATTTAATTTCAAGTCATCACTTTACCTTGAAAGCAAGATTAAAAATGAAGAGCATGAGCACGTTTAGTTTATGTCGTAACTTAAGAACCTAGAGCTCAAAGACTTGCCCATTTCATTCCAAGTTAAAGTTTAATGCAAACCACACTTTGAATGTATGTTTTTCGGCCAAGTAGTGAAGATGGACTTGCAATGAGTTTTCATCTAGCTACTAGGACCAATAGCCTATGTTTTGAGTTTTCCTTAAAGTTTGACAATTCTTTATAAGGTTATGTCATTATAAGTTGAGATTCCAATCTCTTTTAGGGGATGGAATATGTTTTGGTCACTGACCTAAGGCTTCACTTAGCCTCTTGATGAATTAAAATGTTTTGCAAAGAGTTTTAGAAATTCTAAATTGATTCCAAGAGAAACTAGTTAACTTATGTACCTAGAAATGTCAATTTAATTCTCTTATTGAGGCAAGATGTTTTCGGTTCTGATGTGATGAATGTGATGCTGTATGATGATGTTTTAATGTGTTGGAATGTGTGAAAATATCATGTGATGATGTAGAAGCAAACCTATGCATGATAGGTAAGAAACTAGCTAACTAGAAATACCGTAAAGCTAGAATTTAACATAGTTTTGACCCATTTGTTTATGGAACCAATCCAAACTGTTTTAATGGGAACATAATCAGATTTAGATTGTTTAGACATGAAAAACTTGGTATCATTTGAGTTAGAATTGAATTCTAGCACCTACGGGGAAACTAGTAACTAGAAAACCGTAAAAATGCAAATGTAGAACTCTTGGAACATTTAATTTTCTGGAATCTGTCCAGCACCCTTACAACATGATAAACATGGTTAATAATTAGTCCTTAAACATAGGAATGTCTCATAATTGATTTAGATTTAATGCATAGCGCCTTAGGCTAAAAACGGAACCGAGAAAGGGTCTAAAACGTGAGTTCTAGAACCCCGTAAAAACAAGTTAGAGATTCTGCCCTATGCTATTCAGATTTAAGTATGAACATGAGAATGAAGAATGATGTTTAATATGAGCCCTAGGGGCATAAAATATGAGCGACGGATATTAGAGAACTATATCTCAAGATTAAGACCCGTGAGGGTCAAAGCATAAGCTACCGTAAGGGTAAGCGTTTGGATGATTTATGATGATGCATGAAGTATGCTAATGATGATGATGTTATTCATATGAGGAATTTATGAGATTATATGTTTATGTGGCATAAGGCAAACTTGGAAGGAAATTCGGTGTATTGACCGCTTTGGCCGCCGACTTCCGACAAATTTGGAACGAAACTCGGTGTAATGACCGTTTTGGCCGCCGAATTTCCGACAAATTTGGGGACTTAAAGAGATTTTAAAAATTAAGGTACTAAGATGGGTTCTAGGATGACACCGGTTCGGCCGAGCACCTCCATAGAACTCATGTGACATCGGTACCATTTTATACTCTTAGGTGACACCGGTTCGGCCGAGCACCCCTAAGAGTTTTGCCCCCTAACCCGGACTCAGATAGTCGGGATTTATGATACGCTTATCGTTAAGTGGTAAGTAAGAACTAGTGACGACTAGTTAAGGTATGAGCTCATAACCTAGATGTATGACACGTTCTGGGTGACACCGGTTCGGCCGAGCACCCCCAGTTCGATTGTCTTTAGGGTGGCCCATGAGGAAGAGAAGTTCATGATTATGATTATGTCACTAAGTTTTGTCCCATATGAATGTTACTATTGCCACTTTATGCCACCAAGAATGATGATGCTTGATGTTATGTTTTATGTATGTGCATTAGGTAGTGCCATGCATACATTGTCTATTATGTTGCATTCATGACATTAAGATCATCCTAAAATGAATGGACCTTGGCTAAAATATATTTTAAAGTTTAAAATGAACCTAATACATGCTCAGTCAATTCGTATAAATAAACCCAAGGTTCCTGAGGACGTAGATGATGACACCTAGGTAGTAGGAGGCCCTACTGAGATTCTTTAGCAAGATTCTCACTCCCTCTATCTCTTTCTTTCCATCACGTCTTCAGATGGCGACGTTCGTGATATTCGTGGACACGCCAACATAGGGGGTGCACCATGACCCGGACCACGGATCATACCATTTTGTGGGTCGATGCATAGTTAGAGTATTCATGTACATGGGTCGACCTTTCACTCCCCTTGTACATTCCCATCGTTTCTCCCCCGTCTCACCTTTTGGCGATGGCCTGGTGTCCGAGCGCGCACGTCCCCGAGTTAGGACACACACCACTTAGATGGGGATGAACCTTCTTTTGTTTAAAGGTTATCCTATTAGTTGCACTCGGGTAGGGGAGTAGATTATGGTTATGTTTATGTTGTATTTTCTTTCATGTATTTCCATGTACTAAATCAAGTCCCACGCTTATAAGTGGGCAAATTATAATTATAAATGAGATGTTATTCAGTGTCTCTCATGATGTGCCCTTATATGCTTTATGCTACGACGCTATGAGATGTATGTTTTGTCCGTTGCAAGTTATATCGCATCACGCGGCTCTCACTTTTATTTCAAAAAAAATTTACCCGTATTTTCCGCTAAGTAATTCAAAGTTAAATGAGAACTATGAAGTAACAGACTAATGATTAACCTAAATATGTTCTAGAGTATTGGGTTAAAAATTAGGATGTTACAGGAAAGATTTAGTGTATACCCAACGGATATTTGCTATGGATAACTCCATAATGAATACTTTATACCACATGGTATTTATAATGGTTCACACCACACACAGATCTATTCCTAGCCGATACGTCTACCGACTCATATTATCTCTAGGGAAGTTCATCTTTTTGCCCTCCCTTTTATCTCTAGGGAAGTTCCTCTTTTTGCTTTCCCCTTATTCCACATAAGTCTTGTTTCTGTTTTCTCTATATGTCAGAACATGCACGAGTGAAATTTATACATTTTCTTTTCTCATATAACTGCATCAGGTACTTTCTTTTCTCAAATGCATGCATAAGCCACATGTAGGCATTTAATCACAAGTAATTCTCATTTTTACCTGATAATTCAATCTTTAAAGTGTCTAGCATGATTCATACTCATCATACTTAAATCAAGAGTCATTATATCATCAAATCAATACTTGAGTTCATTTCAGAACAAATACAGCATGTTGGCAGAATTCATGCCTAAGGAGTATGATTTATTCTATCTATCAAACATCCATTGCAAGGGCTACAAAAATTCTCCAAGACACATCAATGTGTCCACAAGGTCCTATAAAAATTTCAGAACAAAAATGCTTCTCTAACTTGTTTAACAAAATTAGATAAACTTGGTGGTCAGAAACCACTTAGCCTCAGCGCAGAACCAAAATCTCATAATTTTTAACTCTAGCAAATGTTTGATTCAATCCAAAATAAAAATCATGGTTACATTCAATATTTATCAACTTGCTGTAAAAATTTCAAAGGATGAATCAATCATTTGCTGTCGTAACAAAATCAGTAAAATTCACAGATTCAGGGTCAACATCTCAGGCAGCGCAGTTGCAACTTCGTTTCATGATTTTTCTCAGGTAGTAAAAGTCCTTATCATGCACCATGAAAATTCTCAGAGTTTCCTAATATGTTATCTTCAACATATAATTTTATAGCTCATAAAAATAATGACAAATATATCTAAAAATTCATGAAATTTCTCTATCTATAGCCAAACTGAAAATTTAGTAGTCTAGTCCAAACTTCTTTTTTACAAAAATGATTTTCTAACCTCATCCAAACACTCCACTAAAATCAACACATCAATAACAACATAATATGAACCAAATTAACTAGAAATTTTGGATTAAACACAGTCAAAAATTCTCAGAAAAAGTTTTAAAGAAAAAGGCCAAAGGAAACCTTATTTTGGTGACTTTAAGGATGTTGGCTTCAAGGATGTTCCAAGAGTGATCTTGCTCACTTTAAGGCCACCAAATCAACATCAAAACCTTCCTTAGGTAGTGAGGAAGTGATATGTCAAGGTGAGGATTGATGGAGAATTGAAATTTCAATCGGTTAAATTTATAGGTTTTGATGTGTAGAACAAGTTTAGTGAAGGAAGTTTGTGATTTTAACAAGTCTAGGCTAGTGTTTTTGGGCTTTGAAAGCTTGAGCTCTTTGAAAATGGAAGATGGAGTTGCTGCCCCCTGTTATTGCCGAAGGAGTTGGCTTCTTTTTGAAGCTTGGAGTTGTGTAAATCTTGTAATAAATGGATAAATATTATATATTATAAGTAGATAAGCTTTAATCTAAGAAAGAAAAATGGATGGCTAGGATTGGATTTTTTTATTCAAGATTGAATCTTAGCCATTCCTTTAATTCAAATGGATAAGCATTTTCTTTTGTAAAGGTCAAACTAGCTTTTAATGGTAGAAATCATACACCGAAATTTTACCGAATAGGTAAAATAGTGTATCTTGGAAATCAAACATTACTCAACATTTAAGTCTAAGTATAAAATTTTCATTTCTAACTATCTCTAACCTTATTTCCATGTTTTCCCAATTTTGGGCATCTCGAGGTCCCGAATCTAGGGTTTCGACTGTCTTGGTGGGCCTGCGGGGCCTATAAAATTCTATTCACATTTTTTTTTACAAATATATTGGACCATCCTCATCATTATTGAAACTATCAGATTTTTGAAATTA
This sequence comes from Dalbergia cochinchinensis, assembly GCA_031216125.1. Lineage (NCBI taxonomy): Eukaryota > Viridiplantae > Streptophyta > Magnoliopsida > Fabales > Fabaceae > Dalbergia > Dalbergia cochinchinensis. The sequence continues at coordinate 31,480,511 of CM062372.1, forward strand.
CGACTAATAAAGATCGAATTAATTGTTAAATAATTTTTAGGGTGTTATAGGCTAGGGCAAGACTACTCGGTTCAATTTGGAGAGGCTAGTGAATAACTACTTTCAATGTGACAATAGAGGTTACTACTGGTCACGAGTTTCAGCTTGGAGAGGTTGGTGCAGAACTACTTGGTTAAGCCTAGAAGGTTGGTATAGAACTACTCGGTTCATCTTGGAGAGGTTGATGAAGAACTACTTAATCTGTGGCAGTAGGTGATTTCTGAAGGTCATAGATGAGAGCTTGGAAAGGCTAATGTAAAGACTATCCATTTGTTCTTTCTTAGGTTAAGAAAGATGTTTTTAGTGGAACCTCAACATTTGTTGAATATTTGATGTAGGCTTTTGGCTAAACTAGTATAAAATATTTGTGTCTCATCTTTCTCTCACCAATTTCCTTTATGCGCCTTATTATTTGTTTGTACGCTGAACTAATGTTCTTATCATTCAGTTATTTATTTTATGATGTTCATTTATTAACAAATGCTTCAGAGATCTACTTTCTGAAACTACTAACTATTTTTTTATGGCATTACAAGTTTTACACTTGATAGTATCTTTGTTAAAAGTTTCAGAAATGCAAAATGAAGCAATGCATGATTTGACCCCTCTTCTCGTGCACATTTCCACCTAAAAGTGGTATCAGAGCAAGGCCTCTGAGGGGTTAAGCAATCCAACAATTGCAGAGGACAAAGATTTGAGGGACAGAATGGCATACATCCTCTTTGCAAGATCAATCTATCAACTGATCATCCTTCGCTGATAAGGTATTAGGATTTATGTTAGTACACAGATGTTGAAAGGGTTTCCAAAAAACTAGTTTACAAGAACAACAAAAAGGAAAGAGTTCAGTTGTTCCACTAAGTCAAGCCTTTATTCATATATGCTCTATGCTGAAGCTGATTATGTTACATATGTATTGCTTGTTACATATGATAGGCTATATGAAATAGATTATGCATGATGTCTGAAGATTTTAAATCATTTCAAGAAATCCTTGATCCTAAGGTTGTCATATCAAATGCAATGCTATGCTAAAACAATGAAAATTGCTTAAACTTCATATGAAGTAGAACGATTGAATATTGATATCTGAGATTGAATATGGAGATGAGATCTCTCTTTTTGTGGAAAATGTCAAAAGTCTATAACGACTAAAATAAGGAGACATCAATCTCATGAATGATAAATCGGGATAAAGATTATCTTGAAAGAGTAATCTACTTATCGTAGTAAGAATAAACATTATGTATCGGGAGTTCCAAGCCTAGAGCTTAACAGATATATCCCTATACAAAGAAGAAGAATGTGCTAGATAGAGAAAAAGGATGAGTCAGGAGGTCTTGATATGCTAAAACTTGCTGCCATTATGTGCTTCATGGCTAAAGAACATCAACAAAGATAAGCAAGGTAAATATATCTACGTATCGTCTTTCTTATAATATATTATCTGCTTCATGTGATGAGTTGCTAGAAGTTTATCAAGCTTATTCTTCTATATGTCTCAAACTAGTTAAAGAACTTATAAGGTTGCCATGAAAACTTGAGAAGATCAAGCCTGAAGCTAGAAAGCTGAAAGTAAGATATACTCCAAGGAGATTTTCTTCTTCTCAAGTTCTATAAAACTGAGCCTCTAAAAAGTCATATGAAAATGTCAGAAAGTTATTTCTAAATTCTTGAGAGGACTTCATGGCTTCTAAAGATCTGACCTATAACATTTGACATATTTCAAAAACTTTGTTTTTGTGAAAACTGGACTGGGATATACAGAGGAAACAAAAGATGAAAAAGCTTTGTAACTTCATCTATTATATATATCTTTTGTTTCTATTCTTCCTGCTGAGTGAAGAGATACATTCCTAACCAATGATTCTTAAAAAAAAAATTCCATTAGAAAGGTTAGATTCTCTCTCCTTGGAACTAACTAAAAAGGACCCAAGGAAGTCTGGGTACTAAAATCAAATCTTTTTCTTGTAGGTATATCTAAAATGTTTTTCTCACTGAATTTTCAAGAAGAAAATAGAAAATGATCATTCCAGATATCATATTCTGAACCTAAGAGTTATCATAGATCTTGAAGGATAAACTACTCAAAGATATCTCAAGTACAATGATGGAAAGCTTAAAGAAGATCTTCCAAATATCTCTATGATCCTAAGGAAAGTCTTGAGAAAATGAATCTCAAGAAAATTTCAGAAAGCTAGCAGATGAAAGCCAAAGCTCCAAAAAGTGAGCTCAGAACATCAATTCTTTAGAATGAATGCTTGGATCTTCCAAGATGATCAAAAAGTAATCTTTTTGAACTGCAATATGAGCAGTATGAAGATGACATAGAAGCTGAAGATTCTGAATGTACAGAAACTTCACAGAAGCTTATATTTTAAAGACAGTCTTTTATTGTCTAAGTTCATGGAGTGACTCCCAAGGGTATGAGAACCAAGTCATCCCCTAGTTATATATCAATTGTGCTTTCATCGCCTCCTTGAACCTAAATGTATTGAAAAAGCTTTGATTAGTCAAAGTTGGGTAGAAGCTATGCTGAATGTGCTGACCAAGTTTGAGAAAAAGGCAATATCTACACAACATGATGAAACATCATCATTAGTACAAAGAAGATGGTCAAGGACAATCTAGATAAAGCTGACATCATCAAAGCAAGCATGGTTGTATAAGGTTATATATATGAACAGATAATGGTTTATGATGAAGCCTTTGCACTTGTATGCTACTTGCTACTGCTAACTTCTTCAGAGAAAGGGCTAAAAGAAAAATCACAAGTGATGCTGTAATCTTTGCACCCAGATGCTGTGGATAAGGAATCAGTTGAAAGACTATCTCTTGAGGTATCTCTTTTACCTATCTTCTAAAATAATACTAGTGCTATTTATCTTATCAAGAATCCTTTCAGCACTCTAAATCCAAGTTTGTTTTGCAAAATCCTTTTTATACTATATCTAGTTAAAACAGAGATGTTAAGTTATAGATGTGATTACTACAGACTTTCTGTCAAGAAGTATTCACAATATCTATTGCTAAAGATCTCTTGAATATTTTTTTGTTTTTTGAAAAGCTTGCTTCTTTTCTAAAAGTTTTCACATTTGCATAAGTATTCATGCATAAAACATCTCTAGGGTTTCTCCCTTCATAACTCCTATCTGAAGTCCTAGCAAGGCATCAGAAGTCATCAGTCAAAGTATCCTCTTGAAGATATAATATGTCAATTTGCAAGATCAGAGAATTAGCTAGTATACTAGATATCAGTTTGCAAGACCATAGATCTTTGTGGGGAATAGTTTATTAGTTTCCAAGATAAAAGAAAAAGATGGGTCGATCAAAAAGAATATGATGTGTTCAAAAAGAAGATTAGTTGGTCAAAAAGAAGATATCGAGGGTCAGAAAATAATGGTTATATGGGAGCATAGAATCCAATGCAAGAAGATGAAGCTGTGATGAGTTTGTGAAGTTTCTTCAAAGGGTCAGTAGATCATGAAATTCAGAAAGAAACTATTTCAGAAAGTGTTATCAAGAGTCTGAAAACTCTCTTTCTGAAAGAAGGATAAAAAGGCAGGATAATTCCCATTCTCTTGAGTTTCTATCTCCCACGTCGCTTGGCCTTCAGTCACGTCACATCACTTAAAACCCCCCACATCTCACATATTACCTTTGCCTTCATCTTCTTGAACAAGTCACCTCTTTTACCATCACCTTTAACCTTAAACACTTTCTCTCAACTATTTCGTCTTTACACATATTTCTCTATAATCTTTGCCATATGCTTCCTCAAACTACTTCGTTTTCTCCTTCTCTTAAACACTTCTTCCTTAAACCTAAATCTTTCTCTATTCCTCTCATCCTTACCACCACCTCCTTCAAGCCCTAATCTTTGTGCCCTATCTTCACAATATTTTCCACACAAACACCAATCCTATAGCTGAGGGAAACCACTGCTTTAGTCGTATTGCCAATATGGGAATGCTTATCATTTTTTATGAACCCCATCATTAGCAACACTGTAACACCCTAATATTCAACCCAATACTACTAGCATGTACTGAGGCCAAATATTAGTCGTTACTTCTTGATTTAGTTCTATTACCTTTGAAATTACTTACTGAAAATACAAGCCAATTTTTTTTGTAGTAAAACCTTGATAAACTATGAGCCGTGCATAACGTAGTCGAACGATATTATAAAGTGCGAAAATGTAAACACATAAAGGCTCCATCCATAGCATCATGAATACATATACTAAAATATCTCATGCATTAATACTTAAAATGCCCACCAAATAATGGCGGGACTGTTCAATACATAGAGTACATTACAACTGAAATGTAGGAAATACATGAAAACATAAACGATGCGTGCAAGAGAACACCCATACCCAAGTGCGTCTGAAATGGATAACCTCAACACAAAAGAAGGTTTATCCTAACTACGTGTCGTGTGTACACTAAGGACTACCCTCTAAACCATATGGCTACAGTCACGGGTAAGGTGGGACATAGCCGATCCACGGGCGAAGCGCGGTAGGGGTGGGCACTCGAACACGTCCTCCGTGTGGGGGTCGCATCTCGGGCATCCGAGCCCTCCATGGCTGGGTAACCATCTCCTTGCTGCCTGCTGGCACATGTGGGGGAGTGGGGGCAGAGTCCTCCTCGTACATGTGGGCGGGTGGCTCCTCCGAATGCTGCGAGAGGGGTACATATTCGGGCATGGCGCCCAAGCCTGCGGCGTAAATCCGGAGGATTCTCTCATTGCGTGTGTGAGCATGCTCAAAAACCATGTTGTCGCCATAGGGCGACATTGGGGAGAAGAGGTAGCTATCTACAGGATGGGCGAATGGCCATCCGGGAAACATAAAGATGCGAACAGTGCAGCGGCCTTCAAAATGGTACGATCCGTGCTCCGGATCATAGTGGTACTCCCATGTGGGTGTCTCAACGTAGAGTACGAACATCGCCATCCAAATTTAGAGACGTAATGGAAAGAAAGAGATAGAGGGAGTGAGATTTCTTACTAAAGAAACTCAGTAGGGTTTTTCCTCATATCTAAGTGTCATCATATACGTCTCCAGGGACCTCAGTTTCTTAGTAAAAACATGGGCATACAATGGTTCAATTATGAAGTTCAAAAATGTTAACTTCCGAGGCCCGTTCCTTTTAATTATGAAAACCTCTTGATTACATAGTCTATAAATCATGAAACTCAAATCATAAATCATGGTTCATTGTATCGTGGGTCATGGCACTTAAACTCATAATTTATGGTGCATAAAATCATAGTTCTTAGAACATGGTACATGGTAACTTATCTTGGTTACTTTAGGTGACATTAGAACCTCATCATTTTCTTCTTAGGGCCACCCTAACTGATCTCCCTTTGGAGAAACTTCTAGGTTATGAGCTCATATCACGCTAGTCGTCACTAGCACATGGACTTATCCCTTTTGATAAGTTAAAGGTCCCGACTTAAAGTATGGGTCTAGGGGGCTAGAATCACCTCATCCCCATCCTTGATTTGGTGGTTCAAGGATCATTTTCACATAGTTTAAGTCACCTTAAGTCTTAGCATGTTTTATTGAGATGCCACTTAGTTTCATGCATACCACATATTTTTATTACAACATAGACATCTCTAAGTTCTCAAGGAACAATCACATGCAATAATAAAAATATCATTTAAGAATAATAGTTCACATAACATCATATAAGTCATGAGGTAAACACCAATTCATCATTCATAGAGTAATGCTTAAGCCTTTCCCTTAAAAGTGCCTCAATCGGGTAATCTCAAACTTCTAAATTATTTTCGTATGCCTCTAAGGGATTGATTAACCTCATTACCATAATTTATTAAGTCCTAAAACCTAATCAATCATGGCTGGACAGCATTGGCAGTAAGCTAAGTTGGATGAATTACGGTGTTCTAAAAGATGCATTTTATACCCTTTCTCACATCCGACTTTTTCTATGATGCAACAATTAATACCTAAGCCAATTATGAGTCACTCTCACTGATCTAGAAATCATATAATGTGATTATAAAGGGTGTTAATAGTGCTGGGACAGAATCCATATTTTCTGTACCTATGGGGTTCTAGAATTCACATTTCAAGCAATTCAAGTAACTAAGCATGCTCCAAAATGTCTAGAACAATTATCATATACTTGGCAAGGTATTTAAATATATTTAGACAACCCAAAACATGATTTAAGGTGCTGAAAATGAACATGGTAGAACCGAAAATGGTTAGTCATTAAATCATGTATAAACTTCTTTTTCAAAGTACATAGGTAGTTAGTTTCTCTTAGAACAATTTTAGGACTTCAAAAACATCTTAGAAATCAATTTATCTTGTCAAGAACTCTTATAAAATACATGGGGCAGTAGCTCTTTAATTTTTCTCATGGTTGAAATCCTAAATGTAAGAACATACTCAAAATACTTTTATATGTCACTTATGTTTAGGAAAAAACTTAAAACACAAACTATAGGCTCTTGTAACTACTGAAAACTCATCCTAGAGCTTTCATCATCACATGGCCAAATGCATTTTCAAGAGAATGCCTGCTTGATTTAACTTTTCTCAAGATGAAATGGGCAAGTCTTTGAGCTCTAGTAATTTTAGGTGAGAGCAAAAAAGTAAATGTGTTATGCATTCCATTTTTATAGTCCATTAGGAAGTAAGGTGATAGCTCAAAATAAATATGAGATGCACCTTCATTTTTAGTCTTTGAGTTTAGTGATAGCTTGAAAAATAACATGAAATGCAAAACTTGGAATTTAAACGTGCATTATGCAAGTTCATTCCTTATCTTGGAGTTTAGTGATAGCATAGAAAATAAACGTGCTATGCAAAGCATAAAATAAACATGAATGCAAGTTACTTTTAGATCTTGTCTAGAGCTCTTGCAAGACCTTAAAAAATAACATAGTTCCAACCCAACCTCATCCTCACAAGAAAAGAGAACTACTAGTGCTAGAATACTTAAAATAAATCATAACCCTAAAAAAAGCTTGAAGGTGGCCGAATCTTCATCAAGAAGAATAAACCATTTTTAAACTCTAGGGACCAAGATCTTGATATGTATGACATCAACATCCTAAGTCCTCATCATTGAGTACAAGGCTTCCTTCAAAACTAACATTAAAACAAAGTTCATGCTAAAGAAGAAAGCAAAACTGAAACCATGCTTGGTTTAAGGTTAAAGTTTCAAGCTTTAGAGTTTGTTCATGTGACAAGCATCAACATGAAACCCTCATCATCAAGCTTTCATTTTTCCAAGTTTTAGAAACTCTCATGGCCGAAAATATGAAAGAAAAAGGGAAGTCCAAGAAGTGTTCAAGAGAAACATAAACTCCTTCTTTACTCAACCTTGAAAAGGGATGAAACTTTCCTTGTGAAAAATTCAAGCTTTAGGGGTTGTTAGGTGACAAGCACCATCATAACACCCATATCATCAAGCTTTCATTTTTCCAAGGGTCAAAGGCCTTCATGGCCAAAACTTGAAGGAGAAAAGGAAGGTTCCAAGTGTTCAAGAGAAACATAACCTCATTCTTGACTAAACTTGTAAAAGATGAAAATTTTCTTAAGAAAACTCAAGCTTTAGAGGTCTCATGTGAGATGAACTCATAGTCACCTCTAGAGAGCACTCATCATCAAGCTATCATATTCATGGCCTTGAGGCCGAAAACCAAAGGAAAAGAAAAAGAAGAAACCGAAAGTAAAGAAGCAATATGGAGGTTCCACCTTTCATCATTTCCTAACAAGATTCAACATAGAAATCAAAGACATATTTAGAAAGGTTCCCTACCTTGTGTTTTCAAAAAAGCAGAGGAAGAACTTGAGCTTGAAGAACTCTTGGAAGCTTGAAAGAAAAAGAAGTAAGAGAGCTTGAGACTTTTAGAGATTTTGCAAGAAGTGAGCAAAGGAATGAAGTTGTGTAGTGTTGTGTATTTATAGGCAAATGAATCATGAAGGAGTGGAGGGGGAGGGGCTGGCCGAAACTTCTCCAAGAAGAAGGAGGGAAGAAAAATCTCTTGTGTTGTCATTCATGGTGTCATAGGTCATAGGTCTTAGGGTGGCTTTTGAAGGACAACTTGATTGACTACATAAATTATCATTCTTTTGAATTTTTGGGGGGAAAAGTGGCTGAAAATTATAAGGCCAAGGGAGGGAAGATTTCATTCAATTTAATCATGTACTAATGGAGTGTTTAGGAGTAAACAAGGTTAGGTTACTAATTAAGGTTGTGTGCCTAAGTGTTTAGGTGAACTAAGTAGGTGATTAGGACCATTAATACCTTGGATTAAGAGTGATCTTGTAGGATTAATGGAGTCAAACTCCTATGACTATTGACTAAAGTGTGACAACTTTTTCTTGGGAATGAAAGTGTTCTTGGAAATGGAAGTGTGAATAGTGAAAACACTATTCATAGTTGTTTTTTCTTTAAAGAAAGAAAAGAATTAGAATTGAGTTGTAAATTTCCTTAAGCAATTTTAGGTTCTAATCAACCTTAAATAATTATTTTAGCTCTAGATTAATTAAGGAAATTAATTAACCTTTCATTAGAGCGTAATATTACTTAGGTTTGAGTCAAGTAACTTGTTAGACTTAAAATGTACTAAGCGGGGGTAAAATTGTAATTTTTACCAAAAGTTGCCCGGGACCTCCGGGACTTAAACCATCATAGTTCATGCCTTAAAACATCATTTTTGATCTTCGGGACGAGTCCGGGTCGGAGTTAAAACTTAAAACTACCTTAAATCAGGTTAGAGGCATTTTGGTCATTTATACGTAGAAATCTCAGAAATGAGATTTTTCTGCCTTGTTAACATTCATAAACATATAATCCCCTTCATATATCATAAAAGCCTTGTGAGGATGGCCGAGGCCAGTCGTCCTCATGTTTCAGGTAAAAATAACCTCAGGGGCATTTTGGTCATTTAAAAGTTTAGAGAAACGTTACAAACACTATGCTGACAACTTTTCTTAATGGCCAGTTGCCCCTAGGAAGAAGCTGGGACAGGAATTAATGGTTCAAGTCCTTATTCTAATAGAAATATTTACCTTTCAAGGATGGGCAAGGTTTCTAAACATCATGGATAGTTTTCACTGGAATGGTCACGACATTCTATTCACAGTTGGAACAAGTGTTTGATTCCTTACTGATCTCCTACATTAAAGGAACTCATATGACTCTAAGCATAGACGATCTTTCCTATATCGTTAATGCTTTTAATGAAGGTGTCAGTTACTCATATGAAGAAGACTGGTTCACATCTCTTGGAGTATCTGCAGAGGAGGTCTCCAGTTGTCTCACTCCCAAACATCAACTTGGTGAAATAACCACACTGCTATGCTAAACTCCAAAGCATGCCAAGTTTTTACCCTCATCCAGTTCTCTCTACTTCCAAGGTTAGGAAGCATATAGTTACTAGTTCGGATGGATTGCATGTTGTTGTTTTGTCTGTGGTCAAAACAAAAAGTAAAGTTGTCAAAACTTATTTTTGACTATATGATGAGTGCCATTTCTCCAGAAAAGAGGAATGCTACTGCTCTTCCTTATGGGATTCTATTAACCAAGATCTTTGAATACTTGTATTACCCTCTGGCAAACAAGTGGTACTGTGTACTCCTTCAACTCGTTCAGGACCTTAAGAAGACCAACAGACACTGCCTCATCTAGTGGAAGAAAGCAAAGCCAAAGGATAAAAGATGGTTTACTCGACTTTCTGGATGAGATAAAAGGAAAAGGATAGGAAAAGGAAAAGACCTATAATAAATATTGAGAGCAAATTAGAGGAAGATACCATCGTATCTGAAAAATCTTTTGATTCATCTCAATCACATCATGTATAGGAAGGCGTCATCGATCGAAACATGGAGCAAATGAGGAAAAATAAAGGTCCTCTTTCACCTTTGAACCCTCAGGTTCTCATATGAAAGGATCATCCTCTTCGTCCAAATCTTCAAACTTTGAGTCAGAGCCTGTAGAACATGAACATATAAACATTGTCCCTACTCTGAATATACCTTTAGCTACAGACCATATTCCTTCTCTCTTGAAAAAGCCAACTCCTCCTCCTGCTCAAACTGTCCCTGAATCATCCCAAGCTCAGAACGTTGATCCCTCATCAAGCCAACCTCCACCAGAAACTTAGCCAAGCATCACACAAGAACAAGCTCTGCTGTGTGATCTACACCTTATTAGTAATAGGTTGGACAAGGCAGAAGCTATGACTACTGCACAACATGCTTAACTTCAACATCATGAAGAACTTCTATCTCAAATCTTCCATACCTCTCAGGATATTCTTTGTGAAATTCATCAGAAGGACTAAATATGGTGGTTATGTCCTCGGGCACACCTTTTTTATGATGCCAAAAGGGGGAGAAGATAAGAATTGAAGAAAATCATATGCCAATGAAATTCAGGGAGCTATGCTATGGTATGAGAGCTATGCGCTATGGATTCAAGGGGTGCCTATGCTGAGGGGGAGCTCGGAAGATTTTGATCAGTGATGCGGATTGTTGACACCCACAACAAATTAAAAAGTATTGAAGTAACTAAATTACACTAAAAATGCAATTAGGGTGCAAATCAGGTCATCTCATAAGGAAATGTTCTAATTGATTAAAGAGATTAGGGGTTTTAGAAATTATAGCAACTAAATTAAATTGAGAAATTATAAGGAGAAAATAACCTGCACAAGGATTCCCTCAGAATAAGAGTTGTTCAATCATCGGTTCAAAAGATAAATTCATGGTGGTGGTTACTTTCATTAATTATGCTATCACACAATAATGATACAGTTCTACTTAGCAGTCATACAATCGCATTCCCACTAATTAAGGGTTTGACTAACATATAAACTAGTAATTCACGATCACGATTCTATGAACTTATACCAGTTTAATTACCAATTACAGCAACCTAATTCCTAACAGAGTTAATTTTAGTCCCTTACTAATTGGATGTAATTAAATTAATCGACCCAATACTCCAACTACGTTATGCACACAAACAAATGCACAACCAAACAACTCTTAAAAACACAATTACAATAATCTTCATAATTGATATCAAAAGAGAAAGCAAACGGGGAACAAAAACCAACCATGAATTGCAATTAAAATTGGGAACCTCAAGAACAAACTTAATCCTCAGTTATCCCTATGCATGGTAAAGAGATTATTCCTCCATAAGGGGAGTGTCACAATCATTGTTGAAAGAAAGCTATAAATTACAATCTCAAACGGGAGTCAAAACAAAGATTGGGAACTCCCAAAACCTAGAGAGAGAGTAGAGAGAGTGTTCTAGAGAGAGAGAAAAATAAAATTCAAGTAAGAGCCAAAGTGTCGTGGACATCCATGCCTTTGTGAGTGAATCCTTCTCTTTTCCTTTTCTTTGGCCAACAAAATCGAGCCTAGTACACATTGCGCAGGCGTGGCCCATTCATATATGAGGCGGTCAATGACCGCCTAGGCAGTCCTGCTTGAGTTCGTCCAAAATGCGCTTCCTCTATCTATCGCCTGGGCAGTGCTTCCACTACTGGGGCGATCAACAGTGTCATTGAGTGCCTTTTTCTACCCTAGTGCACCAACTTGAAAGTCCCTATTACTCAACAATGCTCAAACAAAAGGTTAAAAATGCAAGCAACTTCCAAATACATTTATTCACTTCAAAATGGTGCCAATAGCCATGAAATTACTTAACGATGCATGACAAGGACAAAGTCTAATTTCATCAATTAAACATCAATTAAGCACAACTCAAATGCAACATATTCATGGTTAGGATGGAAAATGGGTGCATAAATGCAACCTATCGAACTCCCCCATACTTAAACAATTGCATGTCCTCATGCAAGAGTCTCAGATGGATCTAGCAAAGTGACTGGACAATACACCAATCCAATTGATCTAGAAATACAAGCAATAAGCAATAAGACCAACAATCAAAAGAATTGGAACAGGCAAGGCATGAACAAGAACAAATCACAAGAGTAGAATTCACATATAATGCGTGGATCAAGTATAAAAATCCTCCCAAAGTTAGTGTTTACTACTCATTCACTTAAGTGTTTTAGGATAGGATGTACACTCAAATCAACTCAAATGAAAATGCATTACCATAGGCTTGTCAGGGGTCTCATTCTCCATTTGTCACATACACATGCATACTGAATGAAGAAGACTTGCTTTTGGTTATGATAGGGCTTTGGTAAAGGTGGGAAAATATAAAGGACAATGGGGCTAAACCTCAAGTCAAAGGAGAACAAATGCATACATCAAGAGCACAAGTACCTAAGGGTACACTTTGTCCAACTTAACACAATTATAGGCCTTTCTTTTGCAATGTAGCACACCTTCAAGCAAACTTTTTTTATTCCAGAGAAGTGTTTTTTTAATCAACCTTTTCCCTTCTTGGTGTGCCACTTACTAAATTTATTTTTGTACACGTTTTTCCTCCCCCACACTTAATTTGGGGCATGTCCTCATGCCTTCCTCCACACTTATACTCAAGCACATATAAAGATGCACAAATGCTCTTCTAAGCCTAAAAGGTTAAGAGTTTTCATGGTTTTTCACTTTTGGCTAAGGATGTGCTAAAATAAAAGAATGGGTAATAAGATTCAAAGGGGCTAAACAATGGTAACATGCAAAGGATGGTTATATGGGCAAGTGGCTATAAACAAGAAAAATGCCTCAATCATATTCAAGCATGTACATGGAAATATATTTTCAAGTGAGACCTTAAGCAAGTTTTAGACTACAAATCCAAAGAGGGAAACACAAATGAATAAATAATGATGGCATAGGATAGTCTAATCAAGAGGCTCAAAATCTCACAAGTAAAAGTGCATGTACTCAATCCAAACAACATAATGAATCCACCAAGCATGTAATACAAAGTAGTCAATGCCAAGCAAGTCAATAAAGTGTCTGTGGTGTGAGCCTATGCATATAACCTCTAAGGTGCCAAAAGAATGGTGTAAAATGCAAATAAAAATAAATATGATGCAAGGCTCAAAACTAAAATGAAAAGAAATAAAATGCGGAAAATAAAATAGAAGGGTAAGGAAAAACCTCACGGTGGGTTGCCTTTCACCCAATGTAACACCCCAAAAATTATTTAAAAATTAATTCGAGTTTTATTAGTCGTAATTTCAAAAATCTGACAGATTCAATAATGATGAAGACGATCCAACAGATTCGTAAAAAAAAATGTGAATAGTGTTTTATGGGTTCTGCAGGCCTGCCGAGACAATCGAAACCCCAGATTCAGGACCTGGAGGTGCCTGAAATTGGGAAAACATGGGCATAAGATTAGAAATGGTTAGAAATAAAGATTTTATACCTAGAATTAATTTTGAGCAATGTTTGATTACCCAGGTACGATGTTTTACCCATTCGATAAAATTTTGGTGTGTGATTTGTTAACACCAAAAACTAATTTTATCTTTAAAAAATTAATGAGCTTATCCATTTATATCAAATGAATGGCTAAGATTTAATCTTGAATTACAAGATTCAATCCTAGCCATCCATATTTCTTTCTTTCTCAAGAAGTCTTCATTTATACTATATAATATCTAAGTTCAATTACAAGATAAAATCAAACCAACCAATGTTATCTCTCCATTTATAACATTCTTGGCCAAGCAAACCAAGGAGACAGACTTTATTTCCTTCTTCCAAACTTCCATTTCCAAGTTCTCAATCCTCAAAACCTTAGCCTAGCTTTGTTAAAATCTCAAAATTCCTTCACCAAACTTAATTTACACCTCAACACGTACAATTCTAACTGATTAAAATCTCAATTTCTCATCAATTCTCACTTTGATATTTCATTCTTCACTGGTTAAGGGAGGGTTTGGTGTTCATTTGGTGGCCTTGAAGTGAGAAGAATCACTCTTGGGATCATCATTTGGAGTCAAGATTCATAAGCCACCAAAGTAGGTTCAAATATCTTTTTCTTCCAATCTATTTTTCTATTTCAATCAGTGATTTAAATTGACATTTCTATTTTTATTGGTTCATGATATATGGATGTTGATTTATTAAGTTTGGTGGAGTGTTTGGATGATTTTAAAAATCATTTTGTGAAAAAGTGATTTTGAACCATGTTGCTAGATTTTCACATTTCAACAGGGCAGGAGTTGTTCATGAATTTTCTGGCGCAATTGTGTATATTTTTATGAGCTATAAAAATTATATGTTGAAGTTAACATCCTAAGACAACTCCATGATTTTTCTTGGGTCATGTTAAGGACTTTCTCTGCTTGAAAAAATTCATGTTGCTTGATCATTGTTGCTGGAAAATCCCGATTTGAAACAAGCAGGGAAGTTTTTTGAATTTTTTGACCTATTTAGAGATCTTGGATTCAGCTAAAAATTTTATTAGATTCTAGTAAAAACTTAGAGCCATTCTAAGGACTTTTACTATGTTTAAAAATTCATGAATCAAGATTGTAACTATGCTGCCTAGATTGTGGGAACTAAAGCTGTGATTTTGTATAATTTTGTTACCATAGCAAATGATTGAATTATCCTTTGAAATTTTTATAAGGTGTTTATAAAATCTCGAAGTATAACCATGATTTTAATTCTGAATTGATTCAATCATTTTCTAGGGTTAAAAATTATGAATTTCGGTTCTTGAGCTGAGATGGAGTGGTTTTTGACCACCAAATTTGTAGAATTTTGTTAACATAGTTTGGGAACTCTATTTACTCTAAAATTTTCACAGAACCTTGGGGACACATTGAGGTGTCCTTGGTAATTTTTATAGCCTTTGAATTGATTGTTTTATGTGCAAATGAATTTGTGCCACAATAGTGTGAAATCTGCTCCATTACTAGAAATGAACTCAAGACTTGAAATGATAATGTCATGGCATTTTCGTTCTAGTATGACATGACTACTTGATGTTAAATATTTGGTAATGTGACTTGCGATATATAAATGTATGCTAGAGTAAGTAAAGAGTGGTTTATGAAGTATGATTGAAATTGTATTGTGAATGAATGCCTACATGTGGCTTATGCATGCATTTGAGAAGATAAAGCACATGATGCAATTATATGAGGAAAGAGAATGTATAAATTTTACTCGTGCGTGTTTTGACATATGGAGAAAAAAGAAACAAGACTTAAGTTAAATAAGGAGAAGACAAAAAGAGGAACTTCCCTAGAGATATTATCGGGGAAGGCAAAAAGTGGAACTTCCCCAAGATAATTTGAGTCGGTAGACATATTAGCTAGGAATAGATTTATCTGTGATTCGAAAGAGGAAAAAAAATGAAGTCTGATGATCACGTATTAGAATAAGCTCAATCCTGATAAGCAGTCTATTTCCCTTGTGTGGTGTGATTTACTATAAATACCATGTGGTATAAACTATCTATTGTGAAGTTGTCCATAGCAGATACTCGTTGGGTATAAACTAACTCTTTCCTATGTCGATGAAAAAAGAAAAATGCACTGAGTTGAGTTCTATGGCCATGAGTGAAACCAGGTCATTTTGAGATAAGTTCACTACATTTAGCATATACATACTTGTATCATATTTAATTTCTTGATTAGGATTATTAACTATATGTTTGAGCTTTATGATATGTGTGCATTAAGTGATTAATTACTAAAAGCTACCCACTTCAGAGGGATGATTTTAGAACTTTAAAAACAAGTCTTTAATATATATTGCATGATCATGTTTTCTTGATAAATCGAAGTGGCTGAGGGCTATGATGATGACATTATGATTGTGTAATTCGGAAGTTACCCTACTGAGAATTGTATAATTCTCACCCCTATGTGTTTTTGTGTTCCCTTGTCACTTCCAGGTTGGTCCAAAGGAAGGTGCGGCTACTACGTGAAAGAAACTCGGGATTACAGTAGTTTAGTAGTTGATACTTTTTTCATGTGGTATATAGTTGTAGGTATATGTATAGGTAAATGTAATAGAAATGGTATGTGTATTAAAGCTCATAGTAGAGCTTCTTTACATAATTGGCTTTATAGTAAATAAATGTTTTGTATCTTCATTATATATATTTTAATCAAATTACACTAGTTATTATACGAACCCATCGAATTTGCTATATTTATTTGAGAAAGGTCCACTAATTTATAAGTAACAACTCTCGAGTCCGATATCATGACTTAGGGATGACGTTGTACTTGAGAGGATGTTACACCCAGCACTTTGCTTTAACCCAGCACTTTGCTTTAACATCCCTAAGTTGGATGGTCAGGGTCGTCACAGAGGGCGTGTAGCTTCAACCCAAAGATAGGCCAACTGAGCCCTTAGATTTGTTGAGGCCTCATAGAGGTATATCAGTCGATGTTCATCAATGGTGCACTGAACCACCTTGGAATTTGCTAATTTAATTGCACCATCAGGGTGCACATAGTTGACAAAGAATGGTCCCTTCCATTTAGACTTCGGCCCTTCAGCTATCAGTTTTGCCCAGGGCTCATGCAGTTAGATCCACTGCCCCTCATAGGGCTTCTTACCCAACATGGGTTGGTCGTAGAGCACTTGGAAAATTGTGACTACTGCCTGGGTGGTGTACATGTATCTGAAAGCTTGAAAAACTCTACTATAGCATATGCATCATGTCCCATGGAAGAAGAAAAAATAGGAAAATAGGTTGTTCATCTTTACCAAGTAAAGTATCACATGCATATTTCACTAGGGAGGCAATGACATCAATGCCAAACACAGAGTTTTCCTAAAGAGGGAATTTCATGGCATCAGACAAACAAAATTGGGCTTTTAAGTCCCCACACTCCATAGATAGTGTACCAGCATAAACATCAATCTTAGTTCTAGCAGTTTTTAAAAATGGTCTACCCAAGATTAATGTATGCTGGTTGGCATCAGTGTCATTCTCCATCTCAAGCATATAAAAATTAGCAGGGAATAATAAATCATTTACCTTTACCACGACATCTTCTAATATCCCCTCTGGCTTTGTGATGCTACAGTTGGCAAGCTAGATTGTCAACCCAGTAGGCTTAAGTTCCCCAATGTGTAAGACCCTGTAGAATGATTTTGGCATAACATTAATGCCAACCCTGAGATCAGCCATGACTTGCTTAATTTGTAGGTTCCCAATGGTGCAGGGAACATTAAACATGCTTGGATCCTTACACTTGGGTGGTAGGTTTCTTGGCTTGATGATGGAGGAAGAATTCACCACTATAGTCACCTTTTCTTTCTCACTGCCCTATGGTCTCCTCTTGTTGGTGCACAAATCCTTAAGGAATTTGGCATATTTGGAGATTTTCCTAACCACATCTAACAAAGGAATGTTGACCTCTACCTTCTGAAAGGTTTCCAAGAGGTCTTTTTCCAACTCAACTCATTGGACCTCTTAAGCCTTGCAACTCGCTGTGGGAAGGGTAATGGAATGGGTCTTTATACCTGCTCTTTTGCTAGCTTCTACTAAGGTGTAGGCTTATCTTGCTGCACCTCTGGCTGTACTGTCTCATCTTTCTGACTCTCAACCATAACCTACTGTGAAGGGCTAGCAACTTCAGGTAAAACTGTACCAGACCTCAAAGTAATATTAGAAACATTCCCCTTGGAGTTAGGAACTGTCTGAGAAGGAATGGTGGATGCACTCTCCTACTAAGATTAGGAATGTTCTAACCTTATAATTTTTATTTCGCATCTCTTGCATGGCTTGTTCCTATTTCCTCTGTGTTTCTATCATCATTTTCATTATCTCCTACCATGGTGCCTCTGAAGGGGCAAGAGGATCAGGTAGTGCTAGAGGCTGTTGAGGGGCAAGTAACTGTGGGGCAGGTGGTTATTGGTAGACATGTAGGTTGCTCTGTTGTCTTAGTTGGGGTGAAACATACTTTTGCTACTGCTGTGATGAGCTATTCCACCTTAGATTAGAGTGATCTCTCCAACCCAAGTTATTTATGCTGCTATAAGGGTCATACCTCTGCTGGTTATTCTAATTCTGAGGTCTACTAGGGAACATATTGCTAGCAGCAACTAAAATGGCATCCTTCTATAACTATGGACATACATCAATAATATGGGTATTACAAGAACAAATACCACAAGCAATCTGAGGTAGAGGAGCCTACCCTAACTGATTCAAGGCTATCTGTTTTAGGAACTCAATCATCTTATCTAGTTTCTGCTCCACCCTGCTATTATCCACTAGAGACACTGCACTCAAATTGTAGGTGTTCACACTAGCTCTTGACCCAAACTGCTAAGAATTCTCTACCATTTTCTCAATTAAAGCTTTAGCTGCAGTAGGGGTCTTGTCAACTAAGGCACCTCCACTTGCAGCATCAATCATGCTCCTCTCTATGGCTTGTAATCCTTTATAAAAATACTGAATAAGTAACTGCTCTGAGATCTGATGCTGGGGACAGTTGGCATATAATCTCTTGAACCTCTCCCAGTACTCATAGAGAGACTCATCTTGCAACTCCCTAATGTTACAAATATCTTTTCTGATGGCGGCTGCTTTGGAGGCTGGGAAGAATTTCTCCAAAAATATGCGCTTCAAGCCAGCCCAGCTATCAACTATTCCATGGGGGATGTAGAAGAACCAGTCCTTGGCAGCTTCTTCAAGGGAAAACGGGAAGACCATTAGCTTGATTTGGTCTTTCGTTACCCCCTGAGGCTTCATCGTTATACAAATCACATGAAACAGCTTGAGGTGTTTGTGTGGGTTTTCCCCAGATAACCCACGGAACTTGGGCAAGTGGTGCAGGAGCCCAGACTTAAGCTCAAAGTCAACTTCATAGTCGGGGTAAGTGATCCCCAATGGTCGGTAATTAAGATCTTGGGTAGCGAGCTCCTGCAATGTCCTATTATTGTCAGCCATATTACCTGAAACACTAGCAAAAGGATCAGACTGTTCAAGAGAACAATAAAAAGAATTATCAAATTCCCTAGTTGTATCAGAAGAAGAGGGGTTGCCTATTAAGTTAATTCTCTCCCTCGCAATCTTCCTAAGCCTTTTGGCAATTTTCTCAATCTCTAGATTAATCGGTAATATGGGAAAATTAGGAAGGGAGCGAGTCATAAAATTAAATTACAGTAACGATCCAATACACCAGGGAATTAAGATAAATAAAAATTAAAATGAACTAAAATATTTTATTTTATTTTTTTCAAAGAATAAAAATAGAAATTAATAAACAAATAACAAAATAAAATAAAATAAAATAAATAAAAATAAATAATAAATAATAAATAATAAAAAAAGAATTAATTAAAACGTGAAAAAGAATCAATCAACACCACTTCCTCGGCAACGGCACCAAAATTTGATGCAGATTGTCACCACTCGCAACAAATTGAAAAGTATTGAAGTAACTAAATTACACTAAAAATGCAGTTAGGGTGCAATCTGGTTCGTTTCACAAGGAAGTGTTCTAATTGATTCAAGAGATTAGGGGTTTTAGAAATTGTAGCAACTAAATTAAATTGAGAAATTATAATGAGAAAATTATCTGCACAAGGATTCCCTCAGATTAAGAGTTGTTCAATCATCGGTTCAAAAGATAAATTCATGGCGGTGGTTACTTTTATTAGTTATGCTATCACATAACAAGCATGCAATCCTACATAGCGGTCATACAATCGTACTCCCTCTAAGGTTTGGCTAACATATGAACTAGTAATTCACGATCATGATTCTATGAACCTATGCCAGTTTGATTACTAATTACAGCAACCTAATTCCTAACGGAGTTAATTTTAGTCCCTTACCAATTGGATGTAATTAAATCAATCGACCCAATACCCCAATGGTATCTAGACTATGCACGCGAACAAATTCATAATCAAATAACTCTTGAAAACATAATTACAATAATCTTCGCAATTGATATCAAAAGAGAAAGCAAACGGGGAAGAAAAACCAACTATAAATTGCAATTAAAATTAGGAACCTCCAGAACAAAATCAATCCTCAGTTATTCCTGTGCACGGTAAAGAGATTACTCTTCCAGAGGGGGACTGTCATAATCATTATTAAAAGAAAGTTGTAAATTACATTCCTGAACGGGAGCCAAAATAAAGATTGGGAACTCCCAAAACCTAGAGAAAGTGTGTATGTTCTAAAGAGAGGAAAAAAAAAATTTAAGTTAAGAGCTAGAGTGTCGTGAGCATCCGTGCCTCTGTGAGTGAATCCTTCTTTTTTCCTTTCTTTGGCTAGCAAAATCGGGCCCAGTACATGTTGCACAGGTGTGGTCCATTCACATATGACTGCCTGGGCAATCCTGCATGAGTTCCTCCAAAATATGCTCCCTCTGTCTACTGCCTGGGCAGTGCTTCAACCACTAGGGTGGTCAACAGTGTCGCCGAGTCTCTGCCCTAGTGTACCAACCTGAAAGTCCCTGTTACTCAACAATTCTCAAACAAAAGGTTAAAAATATAGGCAACTTCCAAATACAATTATTTACTTCAAAATGGTGCCAATAGCCATGAAATTACTCAATGAGGTATGATGAGGACAAAGTCTAATTTCTCAATTAAACATCAATTAAGCACAACTCAAATGCAATATATTTATAGTTAGGATGGAAAATGGGTGCATAAATACAACCCATCAATCAACATGCATTTTTTTTATTTCATAAGTTTTTTTTTTTTGTAAATCTCTTAACAGTTGTTTATTTTATGTTTTTATATAAATTGTTCTTCCTTCTCTTTCCATATATATCATGGTATTTAATAATGCATATATTTCATCCTTATTTCATGCTTTGTTTCATTTAAGCTCTGTTACATACATATGTTTTCTTTTTAAGCTCTAATCCATATCAATGCTCTTTCTGTGCTTAGCTAGTCATATATATCTCTAATAGGTGTTTGCTTCTTATCTCTTATGCATATGCTTTGACTTGCTTATTCATATATACGCTGCATACTTAGCTTACATGTGTTTTATGATTACCTTTGACAAAGTATCTTTTAGAGCACAACTTGTTTGTTGCTTTGACACTCGTATTAATATGCTGAGCCTTGATATGTATGATAAGCTTAATCATTTTCTTTAGCTTTAACAAAACACATTATCTTTAACACACATATGAGATGTTTCTAAAAGGTTGTGTATAGCTTGATCAGAGTATAGTTGTAAATAGTTTCTGACAAGTGTTCAGAAACTCGCGCTTACATGTTTTGAAACAACTAAGATCAATTAACAAGCTTCAGAACTCTCTCAAAGTGTGTTGTGTTTATATGTCAAAAGGCATTATGTTCTTTTCATGAGATGAAATTTGTTTTAAAAGATCATATACCTTTGCTTTGAAAATATCTTTTAATGCTCTAATACTTACGAGAAAAGTTTCACAGCTCAATGCAAAAGCTCATCCTTGCTAATTTAGGGATTGATCCCTAATGAGCTTCAGAAACCTCGCATAGCAATATGTTGATATTATCTTTTTAAAAGGTTTCTCTAAGCATCAAAAACTACATAGGCATCAATGTGTTTTTCTTCAAAATCACGAATGCTCTGTTACATTTACCGTATATCCTTGAGCATTTCTTTCAAAAATTATTTTGGATAAAGTGCTGAAAATGAATCTAATGAAGATAAAATATCACAAGTATTTCTTGTTAAGTTTTTCAAGCATACAGATCTTCAGAAAGCTTTTTTTCATGGCCAAGAATCAAGCTAGGTGTATATCCATGGCTTAAATGTTTTTCTCTTTTATATTATGCTCTGATACCTTTTCAGAAAATGTGTTAACCCTATTTTATGCTTCAAGAAAAATAACAACAGCTATGATTAAAAGTCACTTAAGGCTAAAAATGATTTTATATGATCCATATCATGCCTTAAGAAAAGAACTTTCTAAAAATGACTGTTTGCGATAAAGTTGAAATAATATGGACTATCATGCTTATATTTCCATAATTTTTCTTTCAATATCACTTCAAAAGATTTTCTTCAAATTGGTTTGTCATCATCAAAAATAAGGGAGATTGTTAGCTCCAGAACCCTATCAATATGTGCTTATTTGTTTCGAATGACAATAAAGCCAATTTAAAGAAAATGCTTTGAAGAATGATTAAGCCCATCATGTAAGATCATAATAGATTTTTATCGTTTAGCAAGAGTAAGGCTTACTGAAATGAGAATATATTTCACTATGCATGTGTAAACATGTTTATCTCATGTGTATAAGATTTGAACTAAAATAGAAGTGAAATTATATCCTTATTCAAGCAATTGATAGCTAATGATCAGAAGAAGATTTCAACACTACAAGAAACTAAGTCCTGAAACTTCAGAAAGTAGCATTGGATATCAAAAAGTATGCTTACATGAAGACATCAAGCAATCTCCGAAGACCAGATGTTACACTATCTCTAATCAGCACAATCGCATATCAGTCATCATCAAAATGCTTGGATTGAAGTTTAGAAAGTGAAGATAGCATCAAGGATATGATACCACGCCAGAAAGCTCACGATTACTATGGAGCTTTGAACGTTGTTGCAAATGGAGGAAAATTTGAATTTCAAAGAGTCAAATCTCGATGTCAGAATTGGCTAATCATCTTTATTACCTTTGAAGTCAACTATTCCAAGTCTTAGAAGAAAGAGTTTAGAAGTCACGGTTCAGAAAGTAAGAGTAATTTCTGAAACTTCTAAAGGACATCAGAAACCTCTATTTCATGACGACTTCTACAAACTAATCTAATAGACAGACAGGATACTTTTTCAAACTATCTTTCCAAGACATAAATAGATGATCAACACGTGTCCCGAGAAGAACAAATCATAGGCAACAGTCACATGGAAGACCTTCTTTAAATAGAGATGCTATGCTCCATTGTAAATGAAAGAGACTCTACCTAAAGAGAAAAATTGGGAAAAAATCTCTTCTCATCTTCAGTAAGGTTCATATCATTATATAATCAGATTTCTTACTTGTAAAAATCTTCCTTCTACGTTCTTAATTAGATTTATGTTCTTCCTAAGGAAAAAATTATCAAAGGAAGTTATTCAAGTTTTTCCAAGAACTTTTCATGTATATGTTAAGGAAACTTGAGTGTAGATTAGTTTGAGTGGCAATCCATACACTTAACCTTTGTATTCTTGATCCGGTAGTGATCGTTGTGAGATAGCTTGGAGAAGTTACTATAAAACTACTTGCAATGTGATAGTAAGGTGTTCCTACTGATCATGGTTTAGCTTGGAAAGGCTGGAGCAAGACTACTTGCAACTTGGAGAGGCTGGGGCAAGACTACTCAGTTCAGCTTGGAGAGGTTAGTACAGAACTACTCAGTTCAGTTTGGAGAGGCTAGTGAGGAACTATTCAATTTATGGCATCAGGTGATTTCTGAAGGTTACAGATGAAAGCTTGGGAAGACTAATGTAAAGACTATCCATTTATTCTTTCTTAGGTTGAGAAATATGTTTTTAGTGGAACCTCAACATTTGTTGAGTACTGGATGTAGGCTTTTGGCTGAACTAGTATAAAAATATTTGTGTCTCATCTATTTGTCTCTGATCTCCTTTATATTTCTCTATTGCGTGTTATTATTTGTTTATACATTGAACTATTCATATCATTCTGTTATTTATTTTATGATGTTCATTTATTAAAAACGCTTCAGGGATTTACTTTCTGAAACCACTAACTATGTTTCTGCTACACTACAAGTTTTACACTTGATAGTATCTTTGTTAAAAGTTTCAGAAATGCAAAATGAAGCAATGAACGATTCAATCCCCCTTCTCGTGCACATTTCCACTTACAGAGTTTGCCGAGTTCAGAAATACAAACCCTTTATCATTCCAAGGAGCTTTCGATCCAAACAAAGCAAAAGAATAGATCAAGGCTATGGAGAAGATTTTCTCGGTTCTTCCCATGTTTAGAGACCCAACAAGTTGGCTTAGCTACTTATATGCTAGAAGCTAATGTAGAATTCTGGTGGGTTGGGACCAATGGATTGTTTGAAGCTTCTCAAATTGAAGTTACCTTGGAAGCTTTTAAGGAGGCTTTTTTATCACAAGTACTTCCCCATTTTTGTGAGAAATGCAAAAAAGTTGGAGTTCATGGCACTCAAGCAAATGTTCATGAGTGTAGTAGAGTACACAGCTAATTTGAGGAGGTCTGCAAGTTTTCTACTATCTATTAGTGTAATCTTGATGAAGCCTAGAAGTGTATGAAGTATAAGGAGGTTTACATAAGGACATTGAAGCTATTGTGGGTTTTTTAGCAATCAGCGATTATATAACTTTGGTAAACAAGTGCAGGCATGTAGAGAACTCTAATAAGAATCCAGCAATCGCCTAATTTGCTGAGGACATTTCTAACAAAAGAAGGGCACTTGAAGACCAAGGCTTTGAGGAGGTTTCACCCCAAAATAAGCAGTTTCAAGCCATCCCGTATGAGGACAAATAGCTACAAAAGTCAATTGTGCAGCAAGATTTCCCAAGATATAGGAAAAACCATCGGAGTAAACCTTGTTTGGTTGGTCAATATGTATGCTACCGCTGTAGGAAACCGGGACAAAAGATTTGGGAGTGTCCAGAAAGATATCTAAAACCTACTAAGAATCCACCACACAAGAGTACTAAGAGCTGAGAGGATGTAACATCCTAATTTTTAACCCAATACTCCTAGAACGTATTTAGGTTAAACATTAGTCTATTACTCTTTTAGTCCCATTCTTTGTAATCTTTCTTTAACATACTTAGCGAAAAATATGAATAACTTTTTTTTCTTCTTGGAACTTGAAAACAAAACGCGAGCCGCGCGTTATCCTAATGTTTGTCATAACCATAATGTACAAGAGAAAGTAATCATACCATTCATAATCATGAAATATAATATTATACATAACAACATAATATCATTACATCTTCATAGATACATAATTTACTAGCGTCATTGTAGCTTCATTTACATCAAAACATGCCCATATATATATGAAGTGATCCTTATCCACCTATAAGGTTGGATAAATGTCAACCCAGAAGCTAAGCTATCTATGCTCCCGCAGCGACCCTCTGCACTATTTGCTAGTGTGACCCTTAAGTATGAGCCTTAGAAGAAGTCACGAACCTCATTGTAATCCTCATTTAGAGACGACACGGAAGAAAAAAGAGGGATGAGAAACTCATTCAAGATTCTCAGTAGAGATTTCCGACTCTAACACAAGTGTCATCATCATCGTCCCTAGCCACCTCAGTCATAATTATGAAAAGGTGTTCATGCATAAGGTTTGGTTTTAGACTTTTCAAATCTATTTATCTAAAGTGGGAGTCTTTTAGTATGAGTCTTAATGACATGAATGCAACAGATATTCGATGAATGCATGACAATATCATATGCACTTTAACATAAAAATCAAAATACTTGGGCACATCATAAGGAAACATAAATCATATATGTGGCATAAAAGGGCACAGTACTTTTCATGTGACATTTTTCTCATAAGTCAAACTCTTGAATTCTTTTTCTTAAAGACCACCCTCTTAACATATCTACCAAAAGTCCAACCGACTCACGACCCCGGCGATAATCTGGTCACTAAACTAGTCGTCACTAGATTTAATATGGGGTAATAGAGAGAGTATACATAACAGAACACGTCACACCGGTATCAAGTACACGGTGAATATTATCCTCTTCGGGGCGTTACGTATCACCGTCTCCCTCAAGGATTTGTTTCTGAGGCGTTACGTATCGTCGTCCCCCAGAACGCGTTCTCATAGTACTATGTCACATTCAAAACTCATATCTTTTTGAAAACTTTCTAAGTTCCTCAAATTTGTCGGAAGTTCGGCAGCATGACCACGGCACGCCGAATTTCTTCCAAATTTACTTTATGCCACATTCATATATATACATCATCATGAGCATCATAATCATCATAAATTTTCATAATAAAACATGCACCCACATGAAGTACTAAAGTTCATTATGCTCTTAAATCTAGGGTGTCTTATGCTTTGACCCTTACGGGGCTTAAACTCGAGATACAGGTATTCTAACTTTTGCTATTAACCTTTTGTGCACCCAAGGATTCACAACTAAAGATTCTTACCAATATTTATGTTTGTCAACGAATCTGGACAGCGTCATGCTTAAAGGGCAGAATTACATCTTGTGATTACGGGGGTTCTAGAAACTACGTTTTAGACCCTTTCTACGTTCCGTCTTCGCCTAAGGCGCTATGAATCAAACCTAAACTAATTATGGGGCATTCCTATGCCTATGAACTAATTATAAACCATGTTTACCACATTACAAGGTTGCTGGACAGAAACAGAAAATTGAAGGTTCTAAGAGCTCTAGAATTGTATTTTTACGGTTTTCTAGTTACTAGTTTCTCTATAGGCGCTAAAAATTAATCCTACATCAAATGTTACCAAATTTTTCATGATTAATCAATCCTAAACTGAATGTTATCCCATTAAAACAGTTTTGGCAGTGGCTAAAAATAAATGGGTCAAAACTATGCTAAAATTCAACTTTACGGTTTTTCTGTAAGACTAGTTTCTTTCCTAACATGCATAGAAAGGCTCCTACCTCAACATATATAATTTTTACACATTCTACCATACCAAAACAACATCATACAATAGCAAGCACATGAGGGCAGAATCGAAACATTAAAGCTCAAGCATCATTCAAAAATTGTGTCCTTAATACATACAAGTTACTAGTTTCTCTTGGATTCATTTTAGGACTTCTAAAACTCTTTGGAAACCAACTTACGTCACTAAAATCATCATAAACTAAACAAGGGCAGCAACCATTTGAGTTGGCCCAAGATTGAAAGTAAATATGCAAGTTCATTTTATCTTTTAGGATTTGAGTGATGACTTGAAATATAAATATGAACGCAAATCTGGTTCTTTATTTTAGTGCTCTAGACTCCACAACAATCGACTTTAAGGCCGAAATAAGTGAGCTTCGAGATTGATTATTCGGTGATATGAGAATGCAACTCTTGTTTTAATCTTTACGTTGTAGGTGATTAGCTCAAAAATAAATATGCTAGGCAAGGAAAATAAATATGAATGCAAGTTCATTTTTACATTTTTCACTAGAGCTCTTACAAGACTTTAAAGGAACTTAAACCTCAACCCAAACTTATCATAGCAAGGTAAAGCAAGCCTTAGAGTTCTTGTACCAAGGTTTACAAAGAAACCATATGGTGTAAACTTCACCATCAAGCTTAAGGAATGGATTAAAAGAAACAAGTTAAATATTAATATTATTTAAAGAACCAAAAATGGATCAAGTTAGAAAACCAAGCTTTGAGTTTTAGAAACCATTTCACCATGTCTTTGGTGACAAAACCAAAACATCAAAGAAAAGGTAACTATGGCCGAAATCATGGAGGAGAAAGGATAGAACTTCGAAACTCTAGAGGCCATGATCTTGATGATATATCAACATCAACATCATGTGCTCTCATCCTCAAGTCATTTTTTTCTAAAAACAAACCTTCAAAATCGAAACCATAGCAAGGAAAAGAGAAGGAAAAATAGAAACCAAAACAAGAAAAAGGAAAAGGAAAGGAAACTGAAAACCTTTGAAAGAAAAGAAAGGGATAACCCAAAATGTGTTGAGATTAAGACTAAGTTTCAAACTTTAGAGGTTTCTCAAATGATAATCAAGAGTCCATTATTTTGAAACCTCATCATCAAGTCATGGTTTTCCTTCTAAGATAGGCCATTATGGCCAAAATTAGAAGGAAGAAAAAGAAGCCAAGAAATTGAAAAAAGAAAGAAAAGAGAAGGAAAGAAAAACTAAAAGATTCAAGAGAAACCATAAGGCACATAACTAAATAAGAACTTTTAATGAATGAAACACTTGAAATAAAACCCCTACCAAGTGATTGAAGGTTGAGATGAGATGAGAAGATGAAGAAGATGAAGAAGTTGAAGAAGAGGAACTCTTGAACTTGAGAGAAAAAGAAAAGCTTTGAGGTGCTCTTGGAAACTCAACTTAGCAAATGAACCAAAAGTGGCTCAAGTTCATCTAAGCATGCTATTTATAGAGAAATGAAACATGAGGGGTGAAAATGGGGGGGGGGAGAATGGCGCCATTTCTAGGGGAAGTAGGAGGGAGAAAATATCTCTTGGGTATGTCATTTCAAGGTAAGGTGTAAGGCATGGTGTAGGCATAGGTTTAGGCATGGTGTAGCATGCTTCTTTGAGTGTGTGACTGAACAAATTTGTGATGCAAGAGGGGATGAGGTGGCGCCACTTTTTGGGGGATCCAAGGGGAGGAAAAATCTTTCATTTAATTGTGGTTTAGATATGTGTTTAGGTATAGCTTTGATTAGGCTTAGGATTAGGAATTGTAAGTAAGTGTGTAAGTGAAAGGATAGGTAATCAAGGCTATTTAAGGCATGATTAGTGAGCACTCTTGCCCATTAGTGGGGTCAAAATCCTACTCTACCTAGGCTTCTTGGAGTATGGAGAGTGAATAGTGAAAACACTATTCAAGATTTTATGTCTTGGAAATTTGAGTTTTTAAAAGAAAAAGGGGTTTGAGTTTAATCTAAGCAAATCTTAGGTTCTAGTTAATTTTAATAACTTATTTTGACTCTAGATTAATTATGGAAATTAATTAATTTTTTATTAGAGCCTAATATTGCTTAGGTTTGCTTAATTATATCATTAAGCTCAAATGGCACTATGGCAGGGGCAAAATCATAATTTCGCACAAAAACTGCCCGAGACCACCGGGACTTAAACAAATTCTTTAAACACATGAAAATATTGTTTTAAACCTTTGGGAAAAGTTTCGGGCTCGAACGGCACCATAACCCGTGTAAAAATGCTATAAGGGTATTTTGGTCATTTTGACCCGAGACTGCAGAAAACAAGATTTTCATTTCCGAAATCACTCAAGGGCCATCTAATCCCCTTCAAACATTGAGTTGACCCTTTGAGGACTGCCCGGCTGGCTATCCTCGAATTCTGGGTAAAAATAACCTCAGGGGCATTTTGGACATTTTTCTCTTAAATAGAAAATCGGGGCGTTACAGAGGACATTACCACTAAACAATCCAATCCGAGGTTGGAATGCTTAGGATTTGATCGAATTGTTTGAATTGTATGGAATTGCTTGTCTGATTTATGAAAATTGTCTTTTGAAATCAATTTCAAATGAATTTTGAGGGCAAAATTCATTTTAAGGTGGGTGATAATATAACACCTAAAAAATTATTTGAAAAATTAATTTGAGTTTTATTAGTGAGAATTTTAAAAATCTGAAGTTTTAATAATGATGAGGATGACCCAATGGATTTGTTAAAAAAAATATGAATTGTGACTTGCAGGCCTCGCGAGCCCATTAGGATAATCGAAACCCTAGATCCAGGACCAGGAGATGTTTTAGATTGAGAAAAGGTAGGTTAAGGTTAGGAATAGTTAGAAATGAAGATTTTATACTTGGAATTTAATTTTGAGCAATATCTGATTACCCAGGTACGATGTTTTACTTGTTCAATAAAATTTTGGTGTGTGATTTTTAACACCAAAAGATAGTTTAATCTTTGCAAAAGGATAATGTTTATCCTTTAAAGCCAAGTGCAAGGCTAAGATTTAATCTTGAATTGCAAGATCAAATCCTAGCCATCCGTCTTATTTACTTTTAGAAAGAATATAGACTTTATATTAAAAGTTCTTACAACCTAATCTAATATCATTAAAAGCTACAGAACCTTATCTCTTAAAGTATCATTCTCGGCCTGCCAAGGGATCCAAATCAACCTCCATTTTCATTTCTTCAAATAGCTTGAAAATTTGATTTAAACCTCCAAACACCTAACCTACACTTGCTAAAACTTCAAACTCCCTTTACTAAACTTATTCCACTCATCAAGATCTACCAAACTAACCAATTGAAATTTCAATTCCTCACCAATTCTTACTTTGATACCTTGTACACTACTATCGAAGGAAAGGTTGGTGTTGGTTTAGAGGCCTTGAAGTCAGAAAAATCACTCTTGGAACATCCTTGGGAGCCAAGATCTCTAAAGCTCCAAAAGTAGGGTTTTTGAACCTTTTTCTTTTCAAATCTGTTTCTACTATTTAATTATTTAATTAATTTGATATTTTTGGTGGTATTGGTTGATTTTATATATATATATATATATATATATATATATATATATATATATATATA
This sequence comes from Dalbergia cochinchinensis, assembly GCA_031216125.1. Classification (NCBI taxonomy): domain Eukaryota; kingdom Viridiplantae; phylum Streptophyta; class Magnoliopsida; order Fabales; family Fabaceae; genus Dalbergia; species Dalbergia cochinchinensis. The sequence continues at coordinate 31,510,714 of CM062372.1, forward strand.
TTGATTTGTCTAATTTGGTGGACTGTTTGAATGGTGTTAGAAAACCTTTTTGTCAAAAGAAGTTTTGAACTAGATTGCTGGATTTTCAATTTTGTCACAGCCAGGTAGTAGTCATGAATTTTCTGATGTATTTGTATAGAATTTTATAAGCTGAAAATCTTATATGTTGAAGCTAATATCCTAAGGCAACTCCATGATTTTTCTTGGGTCATGTTAAAGACTTTTACTACCTTAAAAAAAAATCAAGTACCGAAACTATGCTTGTGCTGCCTGAATTTATGGACTTAAAGTTGTGAATTTTGCTAATTTTGTTGCTATAGCAAATGATTGAATTGTTATTTGAAATTTTTACAAGGTGTTAAAGACATCTTAGGTTTCACCATAAATTTTTATTTGAATTTTCTTGGTTCATTTGCTATGGCAGAAAAATTGAGGATTCTGACTTTGAGCTGAGATTAGGTGGCTCTAACCACCAAATTTGTAGAATTTTGTTAGCATAGCTAGAGAATTCTTTTCACTTTGAGACACATTTACATATCATGGAGAATTTTTCTGGCCTTGGAATTGATTGTTTGATATGCAAACTAAATTTTGCCATATAAGAGTAGAATCTGCCAATGTGCTAAAAATGAACCAAAGTCTTGAATTGATGATATAATGACTTGTGGTTTAAGCATGATGTGTATGAATGCATGCTATGGACTTTAATGATTGGTTTATTAGAAATGAATGAGAATCACTGGTGATTGATTGTCTATATGTGCTTTGTGCATGCATTTGGAAAAAGAAAAGTAAATGATACATATATGTGGTAAAAGAGAATGCATGAACTTCAATTGTGCATGTTCTGACATATGAACAAAATAGAAACAAGACTTATGTTGGGTGAAGGGGAAGGCAAAAAGAGGAACTTCCCTAGAGATATTATGAGTCGGTAGACGTATTGACTAGAAATAGAACTATGTGAGATTCGAAAGAGAAAAAAGATGAAGTTTGATAATCATGTATAGGAATGAGTTTAGTCCTGATAAGCAGTTTATTTTCCATTATGGAGTTATCCACTACAATTTATTATAATTGAACATAATATAAATATTATATATCGCTATACATAAGATTGTTGTGATTGCATGAATTTAATTGAACCATAATATTTAGGAACCTATTTATATATATTGATAGATTAATTAATATTATATTATTGTATAGATTAATATTAATTATATTGTCATATTTAATAAATAGAGGAACGTTTTATTAGTTGCAAATATAAAAAAAAAACAGGAAATTATTATTTGGATTTGTATTATTGATGAGCCATAGAAAGATATGTATTGATAAAGTGACTCAGTGATTATAGGAAACATAAATTATTATGATAATGTTATTATTACAATTATAGATAGATTGTAAAAGAATATGTATTAATTTAAAAGAAGATTTAAGTTTTATATTAGAATATGTGTTGTAAAATGTATTTTTACCTTTGGTGAGAGAAATTTTTTCCAAAAAATTTAAAATTACCATACAATAATACTTGGCATTGAAATTATTGTTTAATATTTCTAAATATTATATATATATATATATATGTTTAACCTTTTTTAAAAAATATTTTGGGTGATGATTTGCTTATGAAATTGTACAATGCATCATTTGGACAAACATTTAAATTTGAATTATAATGATTAGAATTTTAAATTTGTGACATATTTAAAAATTCAATTTCAATAACACACCCTAAAGCACATCATAACAACAAATCTAAACAAAACAATCAAAATGAATCCTTTTCCAATCCAATGCAAATTGATAAAATCTATATATATATATATATATATATATATATATATATATAGAAAAACACTATTTTGCTACATTACGCATCATAAGACACCTATGTCAAAACTCTATCATTGATGGAGTTGTTTGAAAATATGAAAGGAAATATATAGAATGGACAAAACCTTGTAAATTATAGAAAAGCGAATTAAAAGCGAAAAATAGAAGATTAAAGTAAGTAAAAAGGAATATAACAGATCAATTGGTATCATGTTCATATGCATACGAGACACTAGAAAATACAAAATATTTTTTTATAAATATCAATCTTAAAAATTCAATCAATACTATTTATTTTCCATAATTGATATAACAATATATATAAAAGTAAAGAATAAAAATTTATAATGAAAATTATGGGAGAATGAATAGATTAGAATAATGAAAGAGTATGAAAAGAAAAACAAATTTGGAGGAGAAAAGGAAACTCATCTAACCTAAAAAGTTATAAAAAATGAATAAACTCATCTTTGAACATGAGGTATGTAACGCCCGGGGATTGTGAAGTCGGGGAGTGATCGCCGGTGTAAGGAGGCACGGACAAGGAGCGACTCCTAGCAGACTTCAAAAGCGGAGGGGTACATGAATGAACCGATTACACACCCGAATGAGAGGGATCCTGAGACTGTATAGATATGGGACTATACAGTTAAGGAGGGCTTATATGAATTGATTTGTACTACCTATACAAACAAGATGCATCTTCTTTTCGGTAGCCTAAACTGAAAGAACTTCACAGTTAAGCGTGCTTGACTTGGAGCAATTTTGGGATGGGTGACCTCCTGGGAAAACTTCCCAGCAAGCGTGCGAGTGAGGACAAAGCATACTAAAAAGACCCGTGTTGGTTTGTGGGGATAGTCGTCAATCCATAAAGCAGTAGGGGATGTTACAAATGGTATCAGAGCCTGTACCTCTCCTAGTACGGTGTGGTTCGGGGACGAACCAAGCAGAAGCTGGTGGGCATGTAACGCCCGAGGATTGCGAAGTCGGGGAGTGATCGCCGGTGCAAAGAGGCACGGACAAGGAGCGACTCCTAGCAGACTTCAAAAGCGGAGGGGTACATGAATGAACCAATTACACACCCGAATGAGAGGGATCCTAAGACTGTATAAGTATGGAACTATACAATTAAGAAGGGCTTATATGAATTGATTTGTACTACCTATACCAACAAGATGCATCTTCTTTTCGACAGCCCAAACTGAAAGAACTCCACAGTTAAGCGTGCTTGACTTGGAGCAATTTTGGGATGGGTGACCTCCTGGGAAGTTTTCCCAGGAAGCGTGCGAGTAAGGACAAAGCATGCTTAAAAGACCCGTGTTGGTTTATGGGGACAGTCGTCAATCCATAAAGCAGCAAGGGATGTTACAAGGTAATACTTGATGGCACTGAAGCTGACATCAACAATTGCAAAAGTTCCACAATAGTGGTACGAGGGGGAAAAACATAATGGCTGTTAGTGAGAGAAGAAAAGTGAGAAAGAGAGAATGAAAGATATCTTATGAGAATGAATGCAAGAATTGTAGAATAAAAATTAAGTAAATCACAAAATGAAACCAGCAATACTACTCATCAACAATAAAGTAAGATAAAAACAAATGAAGACAACAATTGAAAGTGGCAAACAACAAATAGTCATAGAGTAGTTCACATAGAAAATTTTAGAAACTAGTGTATTAAGACAAAATGTAGAATAACCTAACAAATTGAAACAATATTGAAAGTGTAGGTTGAAAAGTGCACAAGAACAAGAGTTGAATTGTGCCTTAACTTTTCTTTCCCTTTTAGATTCTGAAAAGTGTAACGCCCTAATAATTAACCCAACATGCCTAGGTCACATTGAAGTTAATTATTAGTTATTACTCTTTTATCCCAATTCTTAACATTAAATTATTAAAATACTTAGTGAAAATATGGGTAAATTTTTTTTTTGAAACGTAAAACGAAAACGTGAGCCGTGCATACTTAAAACAAACTACGTCGTCCATCTTACAACATACATGCAAATCACAACAGATTATAGCATAAACTGAAAAATCATCATATCATAACATTGATTTTAAATATCATATCAGTTAATAATAATAATGATGTGGAAACATCCCACAATTATAATACCATATCAAAAATATTGAGCCCACCCATAGAGGATGAGCATACAATAATACAAAAGCTAATCATGACTAACACGTGACTAAATCCCTCTTGGGTGCACGTCTACTAGAACTAGGTTACGGGTATGTATGAAGATGAGACAACTTCTAAATATTGAAAGTAGAAAGGCCTATATCTCCGCTTCTGCTGCGCCACTCTGATCTGGACCACAGTTGTAACACCCTAAAAATTATTTAAAAATTAATTTAAGATTTATTAGACATAATTTCAAAAATCTAACAGTTTCAATACTGATGAGGACAATCCAATGGATTTGTAAAAAAAATAAAATTGTGAATAGTAACTTGTGGGCCCCGCAGGCCCGCCGGACAACCAAAACCCTAGAATTGGGACCCAGAGATACCCGAAATTGGTAAATTATAAGATTAAAATTAGAAATAGGTAGGAATATAGATTTTATATCCAAAATTATTTTTCGGGTAATATTTGATTACTCGGATATGGTACTTCACCCGTTTGGTAAAATTTCAGTGTGCGATTTTTAACATCGAAAGCTAGTTAATCTCTACAAAATAATGAAGTTTATCCCTTTGAATGCCAAATGAATGGCTATGATTTCATCTTGAATGAAAGATCAAATCTTAGCCATTGATATTAATTTCTTTTAATGAAAAGAAAAATGCTTTATGTTTAACCAATGAGATTACACCTTATTAGATAAATATAACTCATCTGCCCTCATTATTTCTTCAATCAAGTTCATTCAGCAAAGAAAAAGATCAGAGGACTCCATTTTCTCTTCACAAAAATCTTGAAACCTTGAATTTCAACCTCCAAAATCCTAGACCAAATCTTGTAAAAACTTCCTTAAGTAAACTTGTTCTACACTTCAACCTCCACAAATATAACCGATTAGATTCTCCAAAACCTCACTTTAATACCTCACTCATCACTGATTAGAGGAGGATTTGAGTGTGTTTCAAGAGCTTTGGGGTGGAGAACATCTATCTTGAAGTATATAAGAGACAAAGAGACATTAGCTTCCAAGAGTAGGGTTTATTTGTTCTCTTTTGTTTCAAAAATTATTCTGAAAATTCTGATTGGTTTTGTCCAAAATTTCTGATTATATTGGTTGATAATATGTTGATATTGATGTCTTAATTTTGGTGGAGTGTTTAGTGTTGTGGAAAAATCATTTTTATCAAAAGAGATTTTGAATTGGTTTACTAGATTTTTGGATTTCAACAGGGCAGGTGTTATTTGTAACATCCTAATTTTTAACCCAATACTCTAGAACATAATTAGGTTAATCATTAGTCTGTTACATCATAGCTTCCTTATTACTTTAAAATACTTAGCAGAAATACTGGTAAAATTTTTTTTTGAATTATAAAAGCAAAGTGAAAGCCGCGCGACATGTTTAATTAGTAATGCACGAAGGCAATAAAGCAAGCATGACATAAGCAAGTGAAAGCACATCATAATAACATTGAACTGCATATGTTTATATAATATATGATATGCTCACTCATAAAGAGTGAGACTTAGTTTGATACATCATAAATAGATACAACTAAAAGAAAATACAAAGGAAATTACTACGGAAACGTAAAAGCAACTCCCCTACCCAAGTGCAACTAAAGGGATAACCTCTAAACAAAAGGAGGTCTATCCTCATCTAAGTGGTGTGTGCTCTACCCGGGTACTCCATCGGTCATACGTCTCTTCCTACTGACGTCCATTTCATGAGCGAGGCACATATCCGGGAAACTGGGCAAGCTCCTCGGGCGTAAAGAGGCGAAACGGGGATCGAGAGTGACCCCCGTGATGTGGTCGCATCTCCGGTCGTCGTGCAAGCCGTGGCTGAGTCACGGTATCCTCACTGCCCTCCCTCATCAGTAGTGGAGTGGGGGCGGAGCTCTCGCTATACGGATGGGTAGGCGAGTCCTCAGACAGGTCGGTCTCCAAGAAGTAGGTCCGGGGCACGTAATCGGGATAGTCACGCATGGCTGAGGCGGCGGTGTGCATGCGGAGCACTTTCTCGTTATGCATACGCGCGGGCTCAAAAACCCGCTCGTCGTCGCCGTAGGGTGCTGTCGGGGAGAAGCGATGGGTGTGCACAGGGTGTGCGAAGGGACGTCCTACGAACATGAAGACTCGCACCGTGTACTGTCCCTCAAAATGGTATGATCCGTGATCCGGATCATAGTGCACCTCCCATGTCAGGGTGTCCACGAAAACCACGAACGTCGCCATCTGAAGACGTGACGGAAAGAAAGAGATAAAGGGAGTGAGAATCTTGCTAAAGAATCTCAGTAGGGCCTCCTACTACCTAGGTGTCATCATCTATGTCCTCAGGAACCTTGGGTTTAATAAACAAAATAAGTGAGCATGCAATAAGTCCATTTTTAGGTTCTAAAACATAGTTTAGCCAAGGTCCGTTCATTTTAGCATGATTCTTAACGACATGGATGCAAGCATATTAAAGAATGTATGCATGGCTCTACTTAATGCAAGAATAATCATCATATCTTTAAGAACATCATAATAGTGGCATAAAGTGGCAATTAAATTCTCTTTGTGACATAATCATCATAACTTCCTCATAGGCCACCCTAAAAGATAATCGCTCTGGGGGTGCTCGGCCGAACCGGTGTCACCCAGAACGTGTCACATCTCTAGGTTATGAGCTCATACCTCAACTAGTCATCACTAGTTCTTACTTATCAATCCCGATAAGCGTAACATAATCATAAACATAATCCCGACTTATCCAGTATGAGCTAGGGGGCATTTCTTGGGGGTGCTCGGCCGAACCGGTGTCATCCAAGAATTAATCTTGGTACCGATGTCACATGAGTTCTCTGGAGCTGCTCGGCCGAACCGGTGTCATCCGAGAACCCATCTTAGTACCTCATAAAAATTTCATAGGTTTTCAAAAACTTTCTGAGTCCTGAATTTGTCAGAAATTTGGCGGCATAACTGCGGCATACCGAATTTCTTCCAAATTCCTCTTTATGCCACATAAGTCAATCAAACATGCATCCTTCATCATAACTTCATCCATTCACATAATCATCCTCATACTTTCACAAGCAACATTAAGGATTCGTTATGCTCTTGGTCCTACGGTATTTTATGCTCTGACCCTTACGGGCCTTAAACTTGTGATGTAGTTAACCTATCGTCTCCTATCAAACTTTTATGCACCTAAGGGTTTTCTTCTAACAAATCTTATTATTTATTGATGCTCTCTATTAAATCTGAACAACATCATTCCTTAGTGGCAGCGTTATAAACTTATGATTATGGGGTTCTAGAACTTGCGTTTTAGACCCTTTCTTGGTTCTGTCTTCGCCTAAGGTGCTATAAGTTAAACCTAAACCAATTATGAGTCATTCCTATATCAAAGAACTAATTATAAACCATGTTCTCTACATTATAAGGTTTCTGGACAGATTCTAAGAATTAAATGTTCTAAGAGTTCTAGAATTGTGGTTTTACGGTTTTCTAGTTACTAGTTTCTCTATAGGTGCCATAATTCATTCCTACTTCAAATGTAACCAAATTTCTCATGGTTAATCAATCCTAATCTGATTATATCGCCATTAAAACAGTTTGGGCAGTGTCCATAACTAAATGGGATAAAACTATGCTCAATTTTGACTTTACAGTTTTTCTAGAAAGCTAGTTTCTCTTTTAACATGCATAGAAGTGTTCCTACCTCATCATACATAATTTCCACACATCATAACACATCATAACATCATCATACAGTAGCAAACTCATCATGGAAGGACCGAAACATTAAGTCCCAAAAAGATACATAACTTGATATTTTTAAAACACATAAGTTGCTAGTTTCTCTTGGAATCATTTTCAAGACTTCTAAAACTCTTTTGCAAACCATTTTACCTTGTCAAAGAGACTAAAACCTCCTTAGGTTGGTGCCCACTTAATCCCTCCTTAAAGAGAGTTAAATTCATAGAACCTTGTTGGTCCTAAACTCAAACAAATTCATGAGATTTAAAAGGATTTTTAAAACTTGACTTATTGGTCCTTGAAGCTAGATGAAACTCATTCCAAGTTCATCATCACTACATGGCTGAAATCATGCATTCAAAGAATGCTCCCTCATTAAACTTTGACTTGAGATAAAATGGGCAAGTCTTTGAGCTCTATGATCTTTTAAGTGATGACATAATTTAAATATGCTATGCACTTCATTTTTATTCTTCATTACAAAGTAAAGTGAGAGCTTAAAGTAAACATGCAAGACTTGAATATAAAAATGCAAGGCTTAAAATAAATATGCAAGACTTGGAATATAAATATGCAAGGCTTGAAATATAAATATGCAAGTTCATTTCTTTATTTTAGTGCTCTAGGCCCAGCAACAATCGACTTTAAGGCCGAAATAGAAAGGCTTTGAGATTTAGTTAGGTGATAGTGCAAACCTCATTTTAAATCTTTAAGTTCTTTAGTGATGAAAGGTAAATATGCTAGACAAGAATATAAATATGAGATGCACTCCATTCTTTAGCCTTTAACTTTAAGTGATGGCTTGGAAATTAAATATGAATGCAAAGCTCAAATTAAACATGTAATGCATAAGCTTGAATTTAAATATGAATGCTAGTTCATTTTATTTCTTATTAGAGCTCATACAAGACTTTAAAGGAACTTAAACCTCAACCCAAACTTATCATGTCAAGGGAAAGTAAAAACAAGAGTGAACCTCAAGGGTTCTTTAAAACACAAAGTTTCTTTCCTTGGAATGTAAACATAAATAACATTTTTATTAAAACTCAAGCTCTAGAGGCCTCATTGTGATGAACACATAGTCATCATCTAGAAGCTCTCATCATCAAGCCATTGTGAACTTCCTTGGCCAATATGGCTGAAACCTTAGAGAAAGAAAAGGAAAAGGAAACGAAATTGTTGGAGAAGGAAAGGAACATTTGGAACTCTAGAGACCATGATCTTGATGATGCATTAAGACCAACATCATGAGTCCTCATCATTGAGTTCATGTTAACCATTTTAAAACATCATCAAAATGAAAGGTTTTCAAGGATTCAAGAAGAAAAACTAAAAACATCTTTATCACAAGAACAAAGATCAAGCTTTAGAGATAGTTCAAATCATGAAACTCTCACCATCAAGCTCTCATTCCTTTGATTCTCAAGCCTCATGGCCGAAAAACAAAGAGGAGTAAGAGAAGAAAAGAAGTTCTAAAAAGGATTCAAGAGAAACTATGAACACATAAAGAAACTAAGAACTTTAAATGAAAGAACTCTTGAAAGAAAACCCCTACCTAGTGATTAGGAGGTTGGAATGAGAGAAGAGGATGAAGAACTTGAAGAACTTGAAGACTTGAACTTGAGAGAAAAAGGAAACTTTGAAGTGCTCTTAGAAAACTTACACTTAGCAAATGAACCCAAAATGATACAAGTTCACCCAAGCAAGCTATTTATAGAGAAATGAAACAAATGAAGGGTGCAAATGAAGAGGAAGGCTTCGGCCATACAGCATGGAGGGCAACCCCCATGAGTTCCATGAGGTGAGATAATGTGGTCTTGAGGCATGGTGAGGTACGGTTCAAAGTATAGTGAGGTATGGTTCAAGGTATGGCTTCAAGCATGGTTCTTTGAGTGAGAAACAATTCAACATGTGTGGTAATTAAGAGAGAGAGGGCTGAAATGCATCAGCCATGGGGAGGGTTCTCTTTGCATTTTAATTGTGGTTTAGAGTTGTGTTTAGGTGTATCTTTGATTAGGATTAAGGTTAGGAATTTGTAAAAAAGTATTTAGGTGAGAAAATGGGTAATTAAGGTTGTCAAGACATAATTAAAGAGTGTTCTTGCATCATTAGTGAGTTATAAATTCATTTTAGTGTATAAACAATTCTAGACACAATTCCTTGATTTAAGGAATTGGAGAGAGAAAATACTATTCAAGATTCCAAGAGTGAAATCTTGAGGTTTAGAAAAGAGATTTAAATCTAATCTAAGCAATCTTAGGTTCTAATTAATTTTAATAATTTATTTTGACTCTAGATTAATTATGGAAATTAATTAATCTTCGATTAGAGCCTAATATTGCTTAGATTTGCTTAATTACATCATTAAGCTCAAAAATACTATTCTATGGGCAAAATCGTAATTTTGCACTAAAATTGCCCGGGACTGCCGGGACTCAAACAGATATTTTGAAACATGTAAAAACATGGTCTTAAACCTCTGGGGAAAGTTTCGGGCTCAAACGGCACCTTTACCTGCGTAAAACGCTATAGGGGTATTTTGGTCATTTTGACCCGAAACTGCAGAAAATGAGACTTTCGCCTCCGAAACCACTCAAGGGTCATTCAATCCCCTTCAAACATTGAGTTGGCCCTTCGAGGACTACCGGGTCAGCCATCCTCGAATTCCGGGTCGAAAATAACCTCAGGGGCATTTTGGTCATTTTCCACTCAGACAGAAAAATCGGGGCGTTACATTATTCATGAATTTTCTGGTGCAATTGTGTTCATTTTTATGAGCTATAAAAATTATATGTTGAATTTAACATCCTAAGACAACCCCAAGAATTTTCTTGGGTTATGTTAAGGACTTTCTCTACTTGAAAAAAATTCATGATTCTTGAACATTGTTACTAGAAAATCCCAGTTTGAAGCAAGCAGAGAATTTTGTCAAAATTTTCTGATATATTTAGAGATCTTGATTTCAACTGAAAATTTTATGGGATATAGCTAACATGTTAGAGAGTATCTAGTAAAAATTTGGAGTCATTCTGGGCACTTTTTCTATGTTTAAAAATTCATAAACCGAGATTTTAACTATGCTGCCTGGATTATAGGAACTGAAGCTGTGATTTTGTATAATTTTGTTATTAGAGTAAATGATTGAATTATGCTTTAAAACTTTTACAACGTGCATAAAACATCTCGAAGTATAGCCGTGATTTTTATTCTGAATTGATTCAATCATTTTCTAGGGTTAAAAATTATGAATTATGGTTCTTGAGCTGAGGTGGATTGGTTTCTAACCATCAAATTTGTAGGATTTTATTAATATATTTAGAAACTCTATTTACCCTGAAATTTTTACAGGACCTTTTTGACACATTGAGGTTTCCTTGATAATTTTTATAACCTCTAAAATGATTGTTTTATGTGCAAATAAATTCATGTCACAATAGTGTGAAATCTTCCATTATGCTGAAAATGAATTAATGCTTTGAATTGATGAAATAATGGCATCTTGTACTAGTATGACATGAGCACATGAATATGAATATGAATAATTGAGCATATGAGCTTATTAACGAGATTAGCTACACATAGATATGAATGCTTATTACAATTGCTCACATGAGAAAGAAAAGCATAGGATTATGTTTCTTGGGTTGGAGAAAGTAAATCCAGTTTGTCAGGGAAAGTAAACCTGACTACCAAGAAAAGTATAAGATTTATAATCCTTGGGCTGGAGAAAGTAAATTTGGTTTGTCGAAAGAAGTAAACCTGACTACCCTTGAATTGAGTCGAGGAAAGTAAACCTGCTAGGAATAGGTCTGTGTGAGAATTGGAGAAAGCAAATCCAATAATCATGTACAGGAATGAGCTCAGTCCTGAAAAGCAGTCTATTACCCATTATTGCCATGATGGGGACAGTGGTACGTAATGCCCAGACGTGACAAGATTAATCGAGGGCCAAGATAAGTTGAAGTAGTAAATTTTCTAAGTAATCCTTTGTCTTATATGCCAAGTGAAGAAGTTTAGTATCGATATTAAGACTAATATGTTTAAGTGGAAAGTTGGCAGTATATGACATTGAGTAGTATGGTACATGTATATTAAGTGTGTTAAAAATAACCCACTTCAGAAGTATGATTTGGAACTTTAAAAATAAACTGTTTTTATGTAATGCATGACCACCTTTTTCTCAATAAACTGAAGTGGCTGGGGCGATGACGATGACATTATGATTGTGTATTTAGGGAGTTACTCTACTAGGAATTTTAGAATTTTCACCCCTATGTCTTGTGTTCCGTGTCGTCTCCAGGTTAAGCCAGAGGACTATGATGTTGCTACGCAAAAGAACTCGAAAGTGCAATAGTGTAATGGTTTATGCTTTTATTATGCTGTATTTAGTAGAATGGATATGTATGTAAATATGTTAGAGAAACAAAGGTGTGTTAAAGCTCATAGAAGAGCTTCCCTTATGTAATTAACTTTGTATTAAACAAATGTTTTGGTTTCCTTGCTATATATTTTAATAAAATTACAACATAGTTATCTCGCAAATCAATCGAGCTTGCTATAGATATTTAAGAAAGGTCTGCTAATCTATAAGTAACAACTCTTGAGTCCGATGTCATGGCTTAAGACTGATATTGTACTTGAAACAATGTTACAATAGTACAACTCTTATGCCGACATCTCAGGGTAGTCCACGGACATCACCATCGATCTTATCTGAAGACAAAGATGGAAAGAAAAAGAGGGAGTGAGAAACTTATATAAGAATCTCAGTAGGGCGTTCGCCTCCTAACATGTACCAACATCTACGTCCTTAGGAACCTCGGGTTTCATTATGAAATAGTGGGCATAAATATAGTTCAATTATTGGGTTCTAAATACTATTAGCCGAGGCCTGTGTCTTTTAACATGAGTTTGAATGTCATGAACGCATCATACTATATCATGGAATGCATGTTAGTAGTAGGTGCATCGTACTATAAGCAATCATGTGTAAAATAATCAAAGACATAAGGGACATAAATAGCATGGCATGATCTCTTCCTTTTCATTCTCTAGGTGACTTAAATTTCTCTTTTCTCTCTATGGGCGGCCACCCTAATACTCTCTTCTCTTAAGAGTTCTAGGTTATGAACTCATACCTAACTAGTCATCACTAGTCTACACTTATCCTTTCGATAAGTAAATTCCCGACTCTCAAAGTGTGGGTTAGGGGGCATTGGATCACTTTTCACTAGGCTCAACCCATTATGAAAAGATCAACTTACACGGGCCCAACTCGTTACAGAAAGATCATTTTCAAGTGTTTTATGTCACCTTAACTTAGCACGTTACTTAGAGATGCAAACATGAACATATCACTTTAATATGGCTAACCTTTGATAACCTTTAATTTGGGGAGTCTAGAGGGCCACCTTATTGGATCACCTTTCATAACCTTTAATTTGAGGAGTCTAAAGGATCATTTCCCTATACTTTGTGTCACTTAGCCTTGGCATGTTCTTTTAGAGATGCAATGAAATCATAACTTATTATTCAACATGTCATGCTCATAATCTTTATAAATCATGCATCTCAATTGATTAAGTATAATCATATCATCTCATAACTCATCATGTAAATAATTCATATAAGCATGCATAACATTCATTACATATATCCTTAAACATGTTATAATCTAGTATAACAATAGGCATGCTCCTATCCAGTATGCCGAAATTAAGGACCGGACTCAGCTAATGCATATGCTATATTCAACAGGGTATTCATACACACATACAAGGTATTAAAGATCATCACAATTATTATTCACATTTTCATGCTCAAGTTATCGATAATTACTCATTAGCCTTTAAATGAGTCAAAACTACAAATCGGTTTAACCTAACATTAGCAACTATTTTTTTATGCATCTAAGAGATCAATTATCATGATTCCCACTTATTTTTAACCTCATGAACATTACCAAACAAAACTGTAAAGTTTGGACAACACTTAAAATTAAACTGTTTCAGGGTTCTAGAAGTTACGTCTTTGACCCTTTCTAGTTACCGGCTTTTCCTAAGATGCTAGAATTAGTTCCTACATCAATTATTAGTGATTCTCACACATATAAAAAGTGCCAAACATCTTTTTATAGAATTATAACTTGCTGGAATAGAATCCATAATTTCAATTACTAGAGGTTCTAGAACTCATATTTTTTTATCCTTTCTAGTTACTAGCTTCTCCCCAAATGCTAAAAATAATTATTACACTAACTATTAACAATTTTTACACACTTAAACAATCCCAAATAGCACCATATAGCAACAAAACAGTTCAGGCAGTAGCCAAAAATTGAATTGTTAGCACTTCGAAAATTACAATTTTATGTATTTCTAGTTACTAGTTTTGCCTAAGGTGCCAAGAATGATTTTTACAACAATTAATGGTAATTTTCACACCTCTAACCATTTCAAATAGCATGTTACAGATTTAAAAGAATTGAATCAGTAGCTATAATTTTAACCTCCAATAGCATCGAAAATTGCAACATTAATAATTTCTGGTAACTAGTTTTCCTCTAAATTTATTCTAAGTCAATTACAACACTTAAAACCAAATTAGCCCTTTGAAAATGTGCATAATAACCCTTAGGGCAGTAGCAAAAACAAAGATTTCATTTATAAGGTTTTGTCCATGAAAATCATATTTTTAATACGTCTAGAGTTTCCAATTCTTTCAAAAATAAGCAAAGGATCATGGACATAAGTTCTAAACCTTAAGATAAAATAAAATCCATTCTAAGACCAATACTTTGTCATGGCTGAAAATGTGCTCAAGGGGAAATAACCATGACCAGAACTTCGATTTAAGATATAAGGGCAAGTCTTTGAGCTCCAGAGATTTAGCTGATGGCAAGAAAATAAATGTGATATGCAACCTCATTTTAGTCTTTAACATTAGGAGGTGATGGGTTGGAAAAGTAAATATAATGTGCACGACTTGAAATATAAATATGAGAATGCAAGTTTATTTTTAAGTCTTTGAAGCTTTAGGTGATAACTTGAAATATAGATATCAAAATGCAAAACTTGAACTTTAAACATGAGAATGCAAGTCCATTTCTTTAGTTTTCAAGATTTAAAGTGATAACTTGAAAATAAATATGAGCTGAAGGCATTGAAACATAAACATGAGATGCAAGATCTTGAAATATAAATATGATGCAAGTCCATTTTTACATCTTACTAGAGCTCATTTCAAGACTTTAATGAATGATGTTTCCAACCCCATTTAATCTTAACAAATAGAAGTGAGCTTTAGAGTCTCTCATCATCATGGTTCCAAGAACCTTATTATCTTAGACTCACCATCAAGCTCAAAAAGAAACCAACAAAAAGGATCAAATAACATTTTACTTGTCATAAATCATTGAAACTGAAAATGAAACGTTGAGCTCTAGAGGTCACCAATATGATGATTTCACAAACATCATCTAGGAACTCTCATCATCAAGCCATGGTTTCAAACATCAAAGAAAGTATTTCCAAGGAAACCAACAAACATTTATTTTCTTTCATTCTTTAAAATCGAAAATGGAACCAAAACTTTGAGGTTTAGAGGTCTATTATGTGATGGTTTCATAATCACCACCAAGATCCATCATCATCAAGCCATAGTTTCAATCATCCATTGACAACCAAAATTGAAACTAGGAAGAAAAAGAAGGCCAAAATCGAAATGAAAAAAGAAAGAAAAAGGAAGATCTTGTCCATTTATTCAACATCCAAAATCACAAATATACATAAATAAAAGAGGAAAAACTTGTCCATTTTACCAACACAAGGCCAGAAATAAAACAAGGAAAAAGAAAAGAAACTCAAAATAAAAACCCTACCAAAGATGTGTTCCTTGTTGCAAGAGAAAGAGCTTGATCTTGTAAGGAAATGAGAAGAATAAATCTTCTCTTGGGGTAGGACAAGGGTTCGGCCAAGTGAGAAGGAAAAGGAAAAAAGGATTTTTCTTGAGTTTTTGAGCTTGGGAATAGAAAGGTTATGTGTTAGAGAGACGATCTATGGTGGTGGTGTGGTGGTTTGAGGTTGAAAAGTGGTGGAGAGTGGTGGTTCTTGGTGGTGGAAGTTGAAGAAAAAAGATCTTTGGGATAAGAGAGAAGCGAGGATTTCAAGAGCACTTTTTTGGACACAACTCTTGGCAAAAAATGTGAATAGTATGAATGAGAGTTTTTGGTGTTAAAAAAACTTAAATATGAGAATGTATGAGGGGGAGATGGCCGCGGCCTTCATGGCCCTGTGGGGGAAAATTTTCACTTCATGTGGGTTAGGAGTGGTGTTTAGAGGTAGATTTGATTAAGCAATGGGTTAGGAATTGGTAATTAAGTGTATAGGTTGGTAATTTTGTACTTAGCGACTTCAAGACATGATTTAAAGAGTTGTCATACACACTTAGTTGGATAGCCTCATTTAGTTTGAAATTCAAAAACCAACACATACATAATTTTAAGGAAAAGGAGAAAGAAAACACTATTCATGCCTTGACTACTTCATGACATGTGAGTTCTTTTTATTAAGAAAAGGGATTTCGCTTTTTCTAAGCAATCTTAAACCTCAAATAACCTTAATTAAATATTTTGACTCAAAATTAACAACTAGAATTTACTAATATTTAATTAGAGCTTAATATTGCCTATATTTCCTTAATCGCACAATTAAGCTCATTATGCACGTAAACAGGGGTCATTATGCATGTAAGGGCAAAAATGGTAATTTTACACAAAAACTCCCTGGGACCACCCAGGCTTATACAGATATCATGCATCCTTTAAAAACAACATTTCAAACTCCCATGTAAAGTCCAGGTCCGATCGGCAATTAATCTCGCATCAAATTATTGTAAAGGTATTTTGATAATTTCGCACAAAGCAAAACCAAAACTGAGATTTTCACCTACAACATCATGCACAACAATATAATCCCCGATTGCAAACGATGGTTGTCCTCTATGCACAACAATATAATTTCGTGCAAAGCAAAACCAAAACTGGATGGTTGTCCTCGATTCCCCGGCAGAAATGACCTCAGGGGTATTTTAGTCATTTGTACACAGAAAAAATCGGGGATTGCAATTTTTGCACGGACTGTTATCTAAACCTCATATAACCTCATCCTAATATTAAATTTCCCCATTAAGGATGGCCTGGACCGACTGCCCTCAAATCTCGTGCAAAAATAACCTCAGGGGTAACACCCACATATTTAACCAAACACGTCTAGGATATATCAAGTTAATTATTAGCCGTTACTCTTTTGTTCCAGTTCTTAATTTTAATTTTTAGAAAATACTTAGTGAAAATATAGGTAAAATTTTTTTTTTTTGAAATAAGAGATGAAAATGTGAGTCGCGCATAAGATGAATACCATATTCGTTTGATTCGCAAACGATAATAAAAGGCCACACATGCTATGAATAAAACTCAAGGATCATACATAACAACCATCATATCATATCATATATATATATATATATAAATAGGGTTCAACCATACATCAAGTTAGATAGTAGCAATAAGTTCAGTCATCCGAAATATATAAAAACATAAAGTACATAGATCAGGAATGTAACACCCTAGTAATTAACCAAATACACCTAGGTTGAATCTGATTAATGACTAGACTTTACTCCTTGCTTTGGTTCTTTCTTCATAATTTGAAAATACTTAGTGAAATTACGAGCCATTTTTTTTAAAAAAAAAAACATAATTGAAAACGTGAGCCGAGTACAACGTGAACGAGTAAGCGGAGTATAATAAGACGTTTAAGAATATATCACATCATATCACTTTGGCTCCATCATCTAACATCCATAAGCACATTATAACATATATTTACATACAATAACCTCACTCAAAGGGTGGGTTATGATCATACATCATTGTCTTATGCAAACCCATAAAAGAAAATATACATAAGGAAATACATGCCCCTAAACTGGATAACTCCATAAGCCGGGAAGGTTATCCTAAAACTAGGGTGCATGAACACACATAAATCTACTAAGAACCTTCTATGGCCACTGTCTTGGAAATGGGGGAATAAATCTGATCCACTGATGAGCTCCCTCGGGAGGGGACACACGAGATGCACCAGGCTGGGGTCGCATGGACGACCTTCTAGCTAACCTCGGCTGAACAACTGTTTCCTCACTACCCTATCTTACATGTGTGGGAGTAGGAGCAGAGCTCTCAGAATATACATGAGTAGGAGTGTCCTCTGAAGGATTAGTTTCAGAAAATCTCGTCTCGGGAACATACTCTGGAAATCCATGGACAGTAGATGAAGCGGGATAAGAACGTAACATCCTTTCATCAAGTGGACGTGCATGTTCGAAAACCATTTCATCGCCATAGGGAGAAGTAGGAGAAAATCAATAACTAGGGACAGGATGTGCAAATGGATGACCTATGTAAATAAAAACACGAACTGCGCACCTCCCTTCAAAATGATACGAGCGATGCACCGGATTATAGTGGAATTCCCAAGTAGGGGTATCAACGAACAGGACGAATGTCGCCATTTGAATCTGGAGACAATGACGGAAATAAAGAAAAGGGAGTGAGAATCTGCCTAAAGAATTCTCAATAGGGTACCTCCTTCTACAGTGTCATCATCCAAGTCCCTAGGAACCTCGGGATTATTCTAAAATAGTGAGCATGCAAAGATTCATTTTAAGTTCGGACAAATACTTAACCGAGGTTCGTCAATTTTTAATCATGCGTCTTATAATGCATCATAATCTTAACATGTCATATTTACAATGAACTTTTCCTTTATCATTACATCATATTCCTCATCATCATTATCAAAATAACATGCATAAAAGAACGTCATATAATATTAGCTACACATGGACACAGTGCACATATTTCATTTCTTTAGTGCCTTAGGTGACTTAAAATCTTATCATCATCATTATTTTCCTTGGGCCACCCTATACTCTACCCTTTTGGGAGTAATTTAGGTTATGAGCTCATACTTTACTAGTCGTCACTAGCATATACTTATCCCTTTTGATAAGCTAAAGTCCCGACTCTACCCTTTTGAGAGAACAGGTTAGGGGGCTAAAATCACCTTTTCACCACCTATAGTCTGATGGTTCCAAAGGATCATTTTCTTATAAGTTTAAGTCACCATTAAATCTTTGCATGTTATATCACAATACAATTCATAAACATCATAGCATTTTCTCATTTATAGTCTTAAGCTAGAATAATATATATCAACTATAATCATGCATCTGGGAGATTCCCAGGAAAGAGAGGTGGGTCACAATGGACACGCTTAAATACCAAGTTTTTCCTTAGCCAGAACCTTTCCAAATTACACTTTTACAATGATACACTTTCTTCTAGCAACAAAGGTAAATTTTACATAATAAAGAATATTTCATGCATAAGCATTCTCATTATTTACATGCAAGCCAGGAAATCATTCAATGATATCAAGTACTTAATAAGCATCCAATACTTACATAGAATTATCAATTATAGAACTAATTAGTTATGCACCTAAGGGATTTATTACCATCCTTACAATTATTTATAGGCCTTAAGAACACTATTAAATCAAATGGGGTAGCATAGGTAGTAAGTTGTTCCTAAGGTTTTACGGTATGCTAGAAGTTATGTTTTAAATCCTTTCTTGTTACTAGCTTTCCCTATGATGCTGAAATTAGTTACTAAACCAATTATGAATCATTCTCCCTTATTTAAACATAATAAAACCTGGTTCTTATCGTTGCTAAAGATTCTGGATAGAATGCATAAATTTCATTCCCTAGAGTTCTAGAAATCTTGTTTTTATGGTTTTCTAGTTGCTAAGTTCATTTTTAGTGTTCGGGATCAATCCTAGTCTAATTGATACCAAATATTTCGTGGCTAACTAATCCTAGACAGAATTATAACATACTAAAACAGATTTGGCATTGGCTAAACTTAAAGTGGTCAAAAACTAGGTAAATTCTAGCTCTTCGGTTGTTCTAGGGAGCTAGTTTTATCTCTAACATACAGTGAATCATTCTCTTAACAATAAACCATAATTATCATAACTTCAAACATATCAAATCATTATCATACATTGATACTAAACTCAGATCAGTGGCCGAATCATGAACCTCATGCAATTACATAGAATCATATTTTAAGTGCATATAAAATACTAGTTCCCCGTAAAATCCTTGCAAAGTCTTAAAACTCATTTAGAAACTAGTTCTTTTGTCAAACTTAGGAGGATCTTCACAATTAAAATTCTCACTTAAGATAAAAGGAGTAAGTCTTGAGCTTTAGAGATTTAGGTGACATCTTAGAATTATAAACATGCTATGCAAAGTTATTTTAATCTTATCTTTATAAGGTGATAGCTTGGAATTATAAACATGACATGCAATTCCATTTCTTTATCTTTAAGAATTAAGGTGATGACTTGAAAATTTAACATGATGCAAGAACTTGAAATATAAACATGATGCAAGAAACTGGAGCGGCAGTAATCCGCACAGGACCAGTAGAGGGAGAAGAGAATATTAAGAAACCGGAGCAATGAGTCCGCACAGACCAAGAGAGGGAGAAGAGAATATTAAGAAACCGGAGCAGCGATAGTCCGCACAGGACCGGTGAAGGGAGAAGAGAATTATTATTACATCTTTTTAAGCTCCAATCTCAAGACTTTTTAAAGAATAAATTCTTTAACTCCAATAATCATATTTCTTTGCTTGTGATACATGGCCAAGTCTTTGACCTCTAGGATCTTTAGGTGATGGCATAAAATAAACATGTCATGCGTTGATTCTTTTAGCCATTATAAAATAAAGTGAGAGCATAAATTAAATATGAGATGCAACCTCTTTATTATCTTGAAAGATTAAGTGATGACTTGAAACATAAACATGAAATACAAGCTTGGAAAATACATCTTTCAAGTTCCAAACTAAAAATCTTTGTTTTAGCATCATAAAGCATTATTCTTTAAAGTTTTACATCAAGTGGAATTTTCAAGCTTTAGAGGCCTAACTTGTGATGGATTTACAACCCACCCTCAAGGTCCTCATCATCAAGCCATCATCTTAGTTCCACCTAGGCCATATGGCCGAATTGGTTAAAGAAAAATGAAGAGGAAAATCGAAATGAAAAGCTAAGGTAAGTTCATAATTTCATCATTTTGAGCTAAAAACACAACTCCTCAAAGCATAGAAATAAATTTAGAAACTACTCCCTACCTAATCTGAGTTGAAGAAGAGGAAGAGAACTTGATTTCTTGAAGTGAAATGAAACAAAATCTCTTTGAAAAATTGAAGAAAGAATTCAGCCAAAGAGGAGGAAGAAAGAAAGTTTTTGGTGCTCCTAAAAACTAGTTATGAACAAAGCATTCTAAGACCACTCAAGCAAGCCTATTTATAGAAGATTTTGAGGCTTCTAATTGGCCAAAATGAGGAAGTAGTTGGCAGAATTTTGCAGGAGAAATAAGAGAGGAAAAATCATTTTAGACAAAGTTGTATGAAATTAAGGAATTATGTCTCTTATGGTGACATTTTGGCATTTTGTTTTAGTGCAACTTTTGGCAATAATTCAGCTGCATAATGGCATCAATAATTTCGTCCATTACAGCCCAAAGAAGTGAAATTTGTGTGTTTCATGCATTATTTAGGTGTAGGCAAGGTATTCATGTAATTTAGAGAATTTACGGTTAAGGGCTTAAGTGAATTAGTAAGCAATTTGGGTGTTTATGAGCAATTTTGGGTTCTAATCAATCTATATACATAATTTTGACTCTAGATTAATATTTAGAATTTAATAAGCTTTAATTTGAGCCTAATATTGCTTAGGTTTCGGTATACGAATCAAAAATCCCAAATTGCAAAGCGCCAAGAACAGGGGCAAAATCGTACTTTCACTTAAAAACTGCCCGAGGCCACCCGAGCTTAACCAATGGTTAATCATGGCTTAAAAACAAATTTTAAAACATTTTAGTGAGGTTCGGGCTCAGTCGGCACGCACATCGGAGTTAAAATAGCCGCAGGGGCATTTTGGTCATTTCGCGCGTCGAAACTCAAAATTGAGATCCTTCTGCTCTATTAACACACATAACACAAACAATCCCTTATTATCATCAAAACATCCCCTTGAGAATAGGTGGGGCCCACGATCCTCATTTTCTGAGTAAAATAACTTCAGGGGCATTCTGGTCATTTTATACGTACAGAAATTTGAGATTTGCGACTCTCGCATGAATCGCTCCTAACCTCTCTTCTAATGTTATATTCCTTTATTGAGGATTGTTCGGCCTCAAATCTTATGTAATAATTACCTACAGTAATTCGGTAATTTCTAATGACAGTAAAAATTACAGTAAAAATTGGGGCATTACAAGGAACCCTCACCTACCTTAGTGCATCTAAAGTAGATAACCCCTAATACAAAATAAGGCTATCCTATGCCAGACATATGCTCGAGCACCATCACGACAGCTGCCAGCTCCTACTACTGCCCGCCCCAAGGGCGAGGAACATACCCAACCCACTGAGCCAGTTCGGTCAGAGTGGCCAAATGGTGAGCGGGCCTCACATTGTAACGCCCCGATTTTTCTGTCTGAGAGGAAAATGACCAAAATGCCCCTTGTAACGCCCCGATTTTCTGTCTGAGTAGAAAATGACCAAAATGCCCCTGAGGTCATTTTCTGCTCGGAATTCAAGGATGGCCAACCCGGCAGTCCTCGAAGGGCCAACTCAATGTTTGAAGGGGATTGAATGACCCTTGAGTGGTTCCGGAGGCGAAAGTCTCATTTTCTGCAGTTTCGGGTCAAAATGACCAAAATACCCCTATAGTGTTTTTACGCGGGTAAAGGTGCCGTTTGAACCCGAAACTTTTCCCAGAGGTTTAAAACCATGTTTTTACATGTTTCAAAGCATCTGTTTGAGTCCCGGTGGTCCCGGGCAGTTTTAGTGCAAAATCACGATTTTGTCCCTAGAATAGTGTTTTTGAGCTTAATGATGTAATTAAGCAAACCTAAGCAATATTAGGCTCTAATCGAAGATTAATTAATTTCCATAATTAATCTAAAGTCAAAATAAATTATTAAAATTAATTATAACCTAAGATTGCTTAGATTAGATTTAAATCTCTTTTTAAAACTCAAGATTTCCAATCTTGGAATCTTGAATAGTGTTTTCTCTCTCCAATTCCTTAAATTAAGGAATTGTGTCTAGAATTATTTATACACTAAAAATGAATTCCTATCTCACTAATGAAGCAAGACCACTCCTTAATTATGTCTAGACAACCTTAATTACCCATTTCCTTACCTAAATACTTTACTACAAATTCCTAATCCTAAGCCTAATCAAAGCTACACCTAAATACACATCCTAACCCACAATTAAGGAACAACTTGTTCCCCAAGTCCTTCTAGAAAGGCATGGCCACCCATACCACACCATGTCTTGAGCCATACCTAGGACCATGCTTTGAAGCATACCTAGCCATACTTCACCATGTTTTAAGCCATACCTCACCATACCTTGAACCATGCCTTTGAATGACCATTTGATGAAGATATTTCCTTCCTTTCCTTCCTCAATTTCGGCCACCCCCTCCATCCCTTCACCCTTGGGTTGTTTTTCTATAAATACACATGTAAATGAACTTGTAAGAACCTTTACTTCATTTGCTAGCTTTGAGTTTTCAAGAGTGTCTTGGTTTCTTTCTTTTCTTTCAAAGAACTCAAGAGTTCTTTCTTCTTCTTATCTTCTTCATCCTTTCCACCACCACACAACCACCATTAAATCCTCCTTGAAACACTTAGCCATATCATTCTCAAGATCAAACTCAAGAAGCACAACATCCTTTCTTTTTCTTCTCTCTTGGCCGAAACTTCCTTCAAGCCCAAGGGAAGATTTTTCTTCCATTCTCCTCTCAAGACCAAGCCTTGTTCATCCTCCAAGAGACATACCTTAGGTAGGGACTTGTTTTATTAAATTTCTTTATCCTTTAAAGTCTTGTTTAAGATGAGTTTTGTTGGTTTCTCTTGGCTTCTTGGAACTTCTTTTCCTCTCTTTATGTTTCGGCCTAGGAGCCTTTCTTCAAAGAAAAATATTGGCTTGATGATGAGGGTTCAAGGGGTTGATCATAAGAATCACCACTTGTGTAACCTCTAAAGCTTGAAAACTTGGTTTTTATACCAAGAGGCATTTCGATTTTTCCTTTGCTTTTCTTTGGTTCTAGTTTTGGTTTTTAAATCTTGTTTTGGTTGGAAAATGACTCAAGGATGAGAGCACATGATGTTGGTGTTGATCTATCATCAAGATCATGGCCTTTAGAGTTTCAAAGTTTCATCCTTTTACCTTCATGGTTTCGGCCATAGTTTCCTTTTCTTTGATATTTTGGTTTTGTCACCAAAGACATGGTGAGATGGTTTCTAAACTCAAGGCTTGCTTTACCTTGTTAAGATAAGTTGGGGTTGAGGTTTATGCTCCTTTAAAGTCTTGTAAGAGCTCTAGTAAAGATATAAAAATGAACTTGCATATTTATATTTCTAGCACCTCATATTTAGATTCCAAGTTCTTGGATCTCATATCTACTTTTTATGTCATCACTAAACTCTAAAGATCTAAGAAAAGAACTTGCTTTATCACATTTAAGTTTCAAGCTTTGCATTTCACGTTTATATTTCAAGTTATCACCTAAGAACTTAAAGATTAAAACAAGAGTTTGCATATCACCTAAATAATCTCAAAGCCTTTCTATTTCGGCCTTAAAGTCGATTGTTGCTGGGCCTAGAGCATTAAAATAAAGAACTGAATTTGCATATTACTTTCAAGTTTTGCATATTTACTTTGAGCCTTGCAAATTGAATTTCAAGTTCTTGCATTTCATATTTACTTTGAAGCTCTCACTTTGTTTCCTAATAAAGAATAAAATGGAATGCATAGCACGTTTATATTTTATCATCACTTAAAGAACCTAGAGCTCAAAGACTTGCCCTTTATCTCAAGTTAAAGTTTGGTTATGGGAGCATTCCTTTGAGTGCACAATTCGGCCATGTGATGATGATGAACTTGGAGTAAGTTTCATCGAGTCACAAGCGCCCATAATCTATGTCTTAATATTTTCTTAAGCATAGGAGAACTCAAAGAATATTTCAAGTATGATTTTACATTTTAAATCCCAATTTTGGGACAACTCAAATGGTTGCTGCCCTTGTTTAGTTTATGATGATTTTAGTGAAATAAATTGGTTTCCAAAGAGTTTTAGAAGTCCTAAAGTGAATCCATGAGAAACTAGTGTCTTATGTGCTTTGAAAATGAAATTTCATGCTTGGTATGATGATGAATGAATTCGGTTCTGCCTTGATGATTTGGTTGCTGTTTGATGATGATTTCATATGATAGAATGCGTAAAAATTATATATGTTGAGGTATAAGCCTTTTTATGCATGTTAGGAAAGAAACTAGTCTTACCGATAAACCGTAAAGTTGAGTTTTAGCATAGTTTTGACCCATTTATCTTTAGTTTCTTACCAAACTGTTTTAGTATGTAATAATCAGATTAGGATTGTTTAGATATGAAAAACTTGGTAACATTGGATGTAGGATTGAATTTTAGCACCCATAGAGAAACTAGTAACTAGAAAATCATAAAAATGCAATTCTAGAACTCTTAGAACATTCAATTTTCTGATTCTGTCCAGTGCCCTTACAATGTAGTAAACATGGTTTATAATTAGTTCAAAGACTTAGGAATACTTCATAATTGGTTTAGATTTAATTTATAGCACTTTAGACGAAAATGGAATCGAGAAAGGGTCTAAGACGTAGTTTCTAGAACCCTCGTAATCACAAGATGTAATTTCTGCCCTTAAAGTGTAAGGCTGTCCAGATTCATTGACGAACATAAATATTAGTAAGAATTATTAGTTGTGAGCCTATAGGTGCATAAAAGGATAAAAACGGATGATAGCGTAATTAGTTTTCAAGATTTAGACCCGTAAGGGTCAAAGCATAAGACACCATAGGCTTAAGAGCATAATGAGCTTTAATGTTTCATGCAAGTGTATGTTTTTATTATGAGAACAACTTGAGCATGTGATCTCTTATGAGAGTATATAGTGTTGATGTGTTGATGCTCATGCCATGATGCGTTATGCAAAATTATGATATTATGATGCTTATGATGCATACGATGATTATGATGCCTTATGTTGGTATTGAATGGCTATGCATGCTCTATATGTTTGGTGGCATAAAGCAAGTTTGATGGAAATCCGGTGTACGCCGTTACGCTACCAAATTTCCCATCAAACTTGAGTACTTGAGAAAAAGCTTGCGAAAACTCCTGGGTGACACCGGTTCGGCCGAGCACCCCCAGGATAGGTTATGGGTGACACCGGTTCGGCCGAGCACCCCCAGAACAGATGTGACATAGTACTAAGACGCATTTCTCTCGCTACGGTGAAGAGAGAGCAAATCCGTGAGGATACTAACTTTGAGCTTGCCAAAGCGGACAATTCACTGTGTACTAGTAGAGCGTTTCAAAGAAGGAAATGATCCTAAGATAGGTGATCCAAGAAAGTTATGTGTACCCCTTCTATTAGCCCATATTAAATCTAGTGACGACTAGTTAGGAATGAGCTCATTCCTAGGCGATAGGTGAGATGTAGTTTGGTGACCAGATTATCGCCGGGCCGATGAATCGGTTGGATTTTTGGTGGATATGTTAAGAGGGTGGTCTTTAAGAAAAAGAACTTAAGAGTTTTACTTATGAGAAAGATGTCACATGAAAAGTACTATGCCTTTTTATGCCGCGTATATGATTTATGTTTCTTTATTATGTGCCCAAGTATTACGATTTTCGTGTTAATGTGCATATGGTATTGTCATGCATTCATCAAATGTCTGTTGCATTCATGTCATTAAGACACATACTAAAAGACACCCACTTCGGATAAATAGATTTGTAAAGCCTAAAACCAATCCTTATGCATGTACAACTTTTTCATAATTAAAACCTAGATGGCTGGGGACGACGACGATGACACTAGTGTTAGAGTCGGGAATCCCTACTGAGAATCTCGAATGAGTTTCTCATCCCTTCTTTTTCCTCCGTGTCGTCTCTAGACGAGGACTACAACGAGGTTCGTGACTTTTTCTGAGGCTCGCGCTTAAGGGTCACACTAGCAGACGGAGCAGAAGGTCGCTGCGGGAGCATAAATAGCTTAGCTTTTGGGTTGACACTTATCCAACCTCATAGGTGGATAAGGATCACTTCACATATATGGGCATGTTTTGATGTAAATGATGATACAATGATGCTAGTAATCTAAGTATCTATGAAGATGTGATGATATTATGATTGATATGTATAATACTATGTTTCATGATTATGAATAGTGTGGTTACTTTTTCTTGCACGTTATGGTTATGACAAGACGTTAGGTTAGCGCGCGGCTCGCGTTTTGCTTTCAAGTTTCAAAAAGAAAAATTTATTCATATTTTTCGCTAAGTATTTTAATGAAGGGTTATAAAGAATGAGACTAAAAGAGTAATATACTAATAATTAACCTAAATATGTTCTAGAGTATTGGGTTAAAAATTAGGATGTTACACCCCTGAGGTCATTTTCTGCCCAGAATTTGAGGATGGCCAGCCCGGCAGTCCTCGAAGGGTTAACTCAATGTTTGAAGGGGATTAGATGACCCTTGAGTGGTTTCGGAGGCGAAAATCTCATTTCTACAGTTTCGGGTCAAAATGACCAAAATACCCCTATAGCGTTTTTACGCGGGTAAAGGTGCTGTTAAGCCCAAAACTTTTCCTAAAAGTTTAAAACAACGTTCTCATGTGTTTAAAAGTGTCTGTTTAAAGTCCCGGTGGTCCCGGGCAGTTTTGTGCAAAATTACGATTTTGCCCTCGGGATAGTGCCGTTTGAACTTAATGATGTAATTAAGCAAACCTAAGCAATATTAGGCTCTAATCGAAGATTAATTAATTTTCATAATTAATCTAGAGTCAAAATAAGTTAATAAAATTAATTAGGACCTAAAATTGCTTAGATCTTTTTAAAACTCAAGATTTCTAATATTGAAATCTTGAATAGTGTTTTCTCTCTCCAATTTCCCTAAATCAAGGAATTGTATTGGCATTGGATTCCTTGTTAATGGAGTTTGACTTCATTAATTTAGCAAGACCGCCTTCTAAACCTAGTCTTACAAGCCTCTAATTAACCATTACCTCACCTAAATACTTTCCTACAAATTCCTAATCTTAAAATAACCTAAAACACATCTAAACACACTTCTAAACCACGATTAAATGGAAGAAATTCCTCCCCCATGGCTGATGCATTTTGGCCACATCATCTAAAGTTTCATCACATGATTTAAATTTTAAACACTCCTTGAGCCATGCTTTGAGCCATACCTCACCATGCCTCAAGATCACAACATCTCACCTCATGGACCTCATGGGCTGCTTGCCTTGGCCGAAACTCTCCTCTCCCTTTTGCACCTTTCATTTGTTTCATTTCTCTATAAATAGCACACTTGAGTGAACTTGAAACACCTTCAGTTCATTTGCTAAGTTTAGAGCACTCAAAACTTTCCTTTTCTCTCAAAGACCAAGAGTTCTTCTTCTTCAAACTCTTCATCTTCTTCATCCTCTTCAACATCATTTGACTTGGTAGGGATTTTGTTTTAAATGTTTTAGCCATTAAAGTTCTTGTTTAAGTTATGTGCTTTATAGTTTCTCTTGAATCTTTTAGAACTTCTTTCTTCCTCTTTGTTTCTTCTTCCATTTTCGGCCATGGGCCTTTAGTGAGCTTGGAAATGAGAGCTTGATGATGGGGATTGCATGATGATGTTCATCACTTGAGCAACCCTTAAAGCTTGATCTTAGTTCTTGAGGAAAAGGTGTTTTTAGTTTCTTTCTTTCTATCTTGGAAACTTTACTTTGATGTTGTTCTAAAATAAGTGTATGAACTCAATGATGAGGACACATGATCTTGGTGTTAATACATGATCAAGATCACGGTCTCTAGAGTTTTAAAATGGTTCTTTTCTTGTTCATGGCTTCGGCCGCATTTTCCTTTTTCTTTCTCTAAAAATTCGGTCATCATTGATGGTTCAACATCGAAGCTTGGTGATGAGAGTTTCTAGATAATGACCATGTGTTCATCATAATGAGACCTCTAGAGCTTGAGTTTTAACAAAAATGTTATTTATGATTTTGCTTCAAGGAATGATGTTTTGTTTACTTTAGCTTATTGTGATAAACTTGGGTTAAGGTTTAAGTTCCTCTAAAGTCTTGGATGAGCTCTAATAAGAAATAAAATGAACTTGCATATTTATATTTCTAGCACCTCATATTTATATTTCAAGCTCTTGCATCTCATATTTACCTTCCTATGTTATCACTAAACTCTAAAGATTAAAGAAAAGGACTTGCATTATCACGTTTAAGTTCAAGGCTTGCACTGCACGTCTATATTTCAAGTCATCACTTAAAGAACTTAAAGATTTAAAACGAGAGCTTGTATATCACCTAATTAATCTCGAAGCCTTTCTATTTCGGCCTCAAAGTCGATTGTTGCAGGGCCTAGAGCACTAAAATAAAGAATTGAACTCGCATATTTACTTTCAAGTTTCGCATATTTACTTTGTGCCTTGCATATTTAATTTCAAGTTCTTGTATTCCATATTTACTTTAAAGCCCTCACTTTACTTTATAATGAAGAATAAAATGGAATGCATAGCACGTTTATTGTAACATCCCCTGCTGCTTTATGGATTGATGACTGTCCCCACAAACTAACACGGGTCTTTTCAGCGTGCTTTGTCCTCACTCGCACACTTCCTAGGAAAACTTCCCAGGAGGCCACCCATCCCAAAATTGCTCCAAGTCAAGCACGCTTAACTATGGAGTTCTTTCAGTTTGGGCTACCGAAAAGAAGATGCATCTTGTTTGTATAGGTAGTACAAATCAATTCATATAAGCCCTCCTTAACTGTATAGTCCCATACCTATACAGTCTCAGGATCCCTCTCATTCAGGTGTGTAATCGGTTCATTCATGTACCCCTCCGCTTTCGAAGTCTGCCAGGAGCCGCTCCTTGTCCGTGCCTCCTTGCACCGGCGATCACTCCTCGACTTCGCAATCCCCGGGCGTTACATGCCCACCAGCTTCGGCTTGGTTCGTCCCCGAACCACACCGTACTGGGAGAGGTGCAGGTTCTGATACCATTTGTAACATCCCCTGCTGCTTTATGGATTAACGACTATCCCCACAAACCAACATGGGTCTTTTTAGCGTGCTTTGTCCTTACTCATACGCTTCCTAGGAAAACTTCCCAGGAGGTCACCCATCCCAAAATTGCTCCAAGTCAAGCACGCTTAACTATGGAGTTCTTTCAGTTTGGGCTACCGAAAAGAAGATGCATCTTGTTTGTATAGGTAGTGCAAATCAATTCATATAAGCCCTCCTTAACTGTATAGTCCCATACTTATACAGTCTCAGGATCCCTCTTATTCGGGTGTGTAATCGGTTCATTCATGTACCCCTCCGCTTTCGAAGTCTGCCAGGAGCCGCTCCTTGTCCGTGCCTCCTTGCACTGGCGATCACTCCCCGACTTCGCAATCCCCAGGCGTTACATTTATATTTTGTCATCATTTAAGGAACCTAGAGCTCAAAGACTTGCCTTCACTATCAGTCCCTGACTGAGTTTGACTTGAAAAATTGAATTTCAAATTTTGCCTCCCATTTCAGTGAAGTGCACCATTTACAGTAAGCGTACTTTCTGAAGTGCTTGTTTCAGTTTATGGACAATCCTTAAATCTTCCTTTCTTCAATCAGAGCTTGTTGTAAAGGATATAATCACGATCATGATAATTGAAGATGGTAACAACACTTTTCTTCGGATTTGGATTAAAATCTTCACTTGAAACTTACTTTTTAAAGTCATAGCATGCTTTCTGAAGATCTGAACCTTAGTTTCTTATTCTTGGGAATTTCCTTTCATACGTTGAGCATAGAAACGTTCATTTCAAGATTTATTTTTCACTTTTGTTGAGTTTCAAATCTTTTTAAATGAGATTAAACATGTTTACGCATGTTATTATGAAAATAATCTCATTTTTCGAACATGAATGCTAAGGTGAATAGTCCTATTTGGTGCTTCAACAAACATAAGAAACAGATTAGTCCATCTTGAAAATATTTTCATGAAATTGATTTGGTTATTACTCAAAACGTTAAGCATTGATGTTTTTTGAAGGGTTCTAGAGCTAATAAAAAGGCAATTGTGATAAGCGAAAATGACGTTGATAAAAGTTTATATTGGAAAATTTGAAACTTAGTATTTATTATTGTGGATATGAAAATACTTTAAATTGATTTAAAGTTCATGTTGAATATGATATTTAAGTTTTTTATTTTTTAATTGATTATTTTGAAATATGCTTTCTATTTCAGAAGTAAATAAAGTATACAAAATTATGAAAAAATGATACATGGTATATAAATGTGGAAGAATAAATTTTATAGAATATAGATTTGAATTTTTGAAAAATTCAATAGGGATGTAAAAATACAGCTAAATCATAGCATAATAATTCTCTCATAGTCAATAGGTTTGCTATTTATTTTAGATTTGACTTGTTTTGGAAATTTTAAGAATATGATTTTGAATTTTGTAATTGATATTTATTGCAAATGTGAAAAGATATGCATTAATTGAATATGATTTTCAATTTGAAATTGAAATTTTTGCAATTAATTGTATTCATATTTTATGAAATGTCAAATATACCTTTTATTTTCCATAAAAGAGTACCCTCTATTTAAGAACTCAAAAAAAAATTTAAATAATATAACTTATGAGAAAACGACACATGGTGAAATAATTTCAAAAAAAATCTATTATAATAACTTTTTTTATAGTTGTTTCATTTATCTAATTGTTTGTTATTATTAATTATTAATATTATAATTATGATATTTTACTAATAAATAATGCATTTGACTACCATTTCCTTTATCTTCTTTGTTATCATTTTAAGGTTAAAATTATAATATTTCGTTCATCCTTATTTAAATTGCCATTTACAATAAATGCCGTGATATTTTTATATAAAGTGTTTAGGTTGCGTTGATGATGGAGATATGAAGGCAATTTTTTTAAAAAATAATGTACAAGATTATTTTCTAGCTCTTAGTTTTTCTCTCTTCTATATTTGTGTCTTGATATTTTGTTTGTTTTGGGGTCTTTATTCTGGCATGTGCTATTGTCTCCTTTATTTATTTATTTATTTTTTAATAATCCATAATAAATCAATGCAAGGTATAGTACATTAAGTTTAAGAATATGTAAACAAAATATGATAATATTTTTTTCAGGTATCTATCTTTGATAGTAAAAAACGGATTATAAAAAATAAAAAAAAAGGAATGGATGGTTTGGTAACATTCAAAATAGATAGATCATCATATTTATTATTTAAATGATAAAAGTGATATTTCATTAAATGCTAATAGTCTTCAATGATATTTTAATGATATTTAATCATTATGATTATAATTTTTAAAAAAACAATTATAGATTAAAGTTATGAAAATTGTGGTTCCTAAATTATTTTACAAACAGCACTTAGAAAACTTTTCTCAATCTGAGTCTGGAATATTAATAGATTGTAGATTATAGATGCCTTTGAGTGATTGGTCACCATTCAATTGATTTGTCGGTTTGCAAAAGCTAAAGGTATGGTTTGTAAACAAAGCTTGTTAATATAAATATCGCAAACTAAGTGAAAAGTATAGATAGGCAAATGTAATTCATGTGGTCATTGTTAGGATGCAGTTCATCCTTTCCTAAATTAGTTTGTGCTGAGAGATTAGACAATCAGTTTAGAATAAACAGAACTATTTAAGCTCAAGCAAGGTTATGAATTAAGTTAGGAAATCAAATCATTAGTTTATATAAAAAATAGTAATTGAAATCCATAATAGTTGTATCAGCAATTGGGTGAAATCAATTAGTCTTAGCATTTATCTCATTATGTTTTCTCATCGTAATTATTACCATTCAGTTCATTTTATTTCTTTTGTTTGTTCATTATTTTCTTAATTTTTTCTATTAATCCCCATCAATTCCATGTTGTTCAAATCGTTCTTTCCTTAAATTTCTCGGTACGTGGTCTATCTTCATGGAAATGATATCTTACTCTCTCCCTTATCACTTGTAATCCAGCCAATGTACTTGCTGGAGCCCCATCAACTATCCTAAGCTCAACAATACATTAGAGGTAGCATTATTTGTCTATTAGTATACTATCATCATCTTTTATTGATTGCAGAGCATTCACCTCATAATTATGAGGGGATGATCATATACTGTATCATACCCAGTATCATACCCTGCCATTGAGATTTGAACGTAACTTTCCATTGATTAATTGTTTTCAAAAAGCATGCATTATGATGACCACTGATTCCTCCAATTTAATCTAACGAAAGGCGTGAACTAACAATATAGCCATAGACAACAAGCGCGACAATTAATGGGAAAAGGCTACAGTTGTGATTTGGATAAAGTGATTTTCTTAAAAAGTGCATCTTTATGGTAGGCATTAGAAAATCATTCAGAGCTCTAACCACCACTGCCTGGAACATTAGTCTCATTGTCTCCACTGTGCAATCCTGGTCACCTGATTTGGCAACAAACGCATAAAATCAAAGGCAATGTTAACGGAGAAAATAACAAGCATTTAATACAGTAGTCAGTAGTCACTCGACCATGGTTGATCCGGTTGCTGGTTCAGACCCACACCTGACAAAGTGAAAGAAATTACTAAAGGGAGAAGAGAGCTATTGCTTGCTTTGTTCTGTGTCATCTCGAGAGTTGTTGCATTTGAATTGAATCCAGTGGTGAGTGTGGGGTGCCGATCTCTTTATTGACTTGAATAATTAAAGCGCTGGGGCCAACGTTTAGGACTAGTAGTGGTGCTTTTTGAACTACCCACATACTCTCCTATAAAGAATAAAGAAATGAAAAAATTTATTTAACATGTGTACTATGTAAGATCCTCCCAAGTATAACATTATTCTTAAGCTATGATATCAGACTCGAGAATTGTTACTTATAGATTAGCGGGTCTTTCTTAAATATCTATAGCAAGTGCAATAAATTCATGTAATAACTAAGACGTAAATCTATTAAGATATGTAACAAAGAAACAAAACATTATTTAAATACAAAGTCAAGTACAAGAGGAAACTTTTCTATGAGTTTTAATATACATCTGTGCTCACTTGTATAGATATTTAAGAAAGGTCTATTAATCTACAAATAACAACTCTCAAGTTTGATGTTATAGCTTAAGAATAATGTTATATTTGGAAGGATGTTACATCCTCAGGGTCATGTTTAATTAATTGAAATAGGAAATTTTTCAAATGGAGAAATGAAGTTTTTATATTCTCAAATCAAGGAATCCATCACAAAATTTTCATAGTTGCCCTTTTTATTATCTGTCCTTAGAACATTGGTTAACATAAAATCTCCTTTTATGCTGTGTAGATTTTTCCATTACAAGATCTTTGTTTTCCTAATTGTGAAAATTTGAAAATTTTACTTTTAATAAAAAAACCATTCTCAATTTTCAATGATTTAATTTTGATATGCTAACAATAATAAATATATATGTGTGTGTAGTTATCCAATTATGTGTTATTATTTGTAAGACTTTTGAAATAATAGATATAAGAGTCTATTACTTTTACTAAAGTGATTCTGTGTAGTCAGATAATAGTATAAGTTTTCTTTTATATTATCAATATATCAAAATTAATACTAAATTTTAACCATTGTTCTAAAAATTGAAAGTGAGTTTTCTTTTAAGTTTTTAATATACCTAATGTACTAAAATTTTAATATTCTTATATATTTAAGTAAAAACCTTTCATTTTTAACTTTTTATTAGAGCATTAATTTGCAAAATATATATATATATATGAGATGTATCAAGTGAGGATGAGTTTGTTATGTGAGAAATAAGAACAAGCATTCTAAATTACATGGTTTACTAAAAGCGACATTAATAAGGAATGAAAGCAGTAATTTTCAACTCTCTCTCTCTTTCCTCCTTAATCTTCTCTTCCTTTAGCTCTCTCCGCCTCCTCTCTTTACTCAGTCTCTAGGACATAATACAAGTCCACACTAGAAAATCATGGTGAACCCTTGATATTGCTATAGTGAGAAGTCCTGTAATAGTTTTAAACGAGAACAAATGTTGTTAGGGCAAACCAAGATGAACCCTTATTGTTGTTAGCGCAAACTCATTTAGGGTTGTTGTTGCCACAAATCTCTCTAAAATTTTTTGAATCTCATTAATGGGGTATATAAAGATTCCAATATTTTGCACGAGACACCAATGTTAAGCCGAGGTGTATATCTTGTAAGAGCTGCCATTCTTGAATAATCCTATTTTTTCTCTTTCTTTTTTTATGGATAGCATATGCTCGATCCGAAAATGCTTAGGAAAGTAACGTTCAACAACAAACAAAAATAGTTAGATTTTAAAATCAAAATAAAACAAAATTCAAGTAAGATTATCATATACCACCAGAGTTTGAAATCAACTGAGTATGTTTACATTTCAGATATTGGGGATAGAGAGAAGGAGGTGGAGGGGAGAGAGTTTGATGTTATTAAGCTGTATCTTGTGATTTTTTTTTTTAATTGGTAATATAACCTCAACTACAAATTTAAAACAAAAGCGATAGTCCTTGTATTATCAAAATAATAATAAAATTATTAAAATGTTTATAGATCTCATTGCCCACGTCAACAGAAAAAAATAGATCTCATTGATTACATTTTTGTTTTCAGAAAAGTTCATTGCTTAATAAATCGAGGACTATATCGGGGTACAAAACACCTCGGTACAATATAGTAAATTCAATTGACACCACGACTCTAAGCCTAGAAAATTAAGCAATGACTACACAGCTGCGATAGAATACT
Source organism: Dalbergia cochinchinensis (assembly GCA_031216125.1). Lineage (NCBI taxonomy): Eukaryota > Viridiplantae > Streptophyta > Magnoliopsida > Fabales > Fabaceae > Dalbergia > Dalbergia cochinchinensis. The sequence continues at coordinate 31,546,486 of CM062372.1, forward strand.
TAGAACATGGATGCTATTGTCACATACTACATATACTCATAAGCGCAAAGGAAAGCACCTTAAATCTCAGAACTACCTAAAGCATCATAAAACATTATACTCTGGCAGTGTATAGGCAAACATATGTGGAAGCTTGCTTTCTATTGAAATCTAATTTAAAGAGAAAATTCCTCACTGTAACACCCTAATATTTAATCTAACACATCTATGACGTATTTATTTTAATTATTAGCTGTTACTCTTTTATTCCAGTTCTTAATTCCAACTTTTAGAAAAATACTTAGTGAAAATATGAGTAAATTTTTTTTTTTTTTTAAATAAGAGATGAAAATGTGAGCCGCGCATAAGATGAACATTGTATTCGTTTGATTCGTGAACAATAATAAGAAGCCATACATGCTATGAATAAAATCACAAGATCATACGTAGCAACCATCATATTATATATATGTAATAAAAGTTCTGCCATACACCAAGTAGAATAGTAGCATAAGTACAATTATCTGAACCGAATACATAGAAAACATAAAATACATAGACTAGAAAACCTCGCTCACTAGAGTGCATCTAAAGTAGATTAACCTTAAAAGCAAAAGAAGACTATCCTATGCCGACTATACGCACAAGCACTACCAAGACTGCTGCCAGCTCCTACTGCTGCTCGCCCCAAAGAGGAGGAACATATCCAACCTACTAAGCCAGTTCGCCCGGGGTAGCCAAACGGTGCGCAGGTCAGGCATGGGCTCCATGACTAGGTATCATCGTCACTCTTCCTTTGCGGATCGGCTGCATCATGGTGGCCTCATTGTCCTCACCAAACTCCATGGGCATTGTAACACCCCGATTTTTCTGTCCGAGGGAAATGACCAAAATGCCCCTGAGGTCATTTCCCGACCCGAATTCGAGGGTAACCAACTCGGTCATCCTCGAAGGGTCAACTCAATGTTTGAAGGGGATTGAATGGCCTTTGAATGCTTTTGGAAGCGAAAATTTCGTTTTAGCGCTTGGTCAAAATGACCAAAATACCCCTATAGCGTTTTTACGCGGGTAAAGGTGCCGTTTGAGCCCGGAACTTTCCCTAGAGGTTTAAAAACACGTTTTCATATGTCTAGAGGTCTTTGTTCAAGTTCTGGTGGTCCCGGGCAGTTTTAGTGCAAAATTACGATTTTGCCCCTAGAATAGTGTTTTTGAGCTTAATGACGTAATTAAGCAAACCTAAGCAATATTAGGCTCTAAACAAAGATTAATTTATTTCCCTAATTAATCTAGAGTCAAAATAATTTATTAAAGTTAATTAGAACCTAAAATTGCTTAGATTAAACTTAAATCCCTTTTTAGAACTCAAGATTCCTAGTATTGGAATCTTGAATAGTGTTTTCTCTCTCCAATTCCTTAAATCAAGGAAATGTGTCTAGAGTTGTTTAGACTCTAAATTGAGGATTTAACTCACTAATGGTGCAAGACCACTCCTTAATTATGTCTAGACCACCTTAATTATCCATTTTTCCTTACCTAAACACCTTCTTACAAATTCCTAATCTTAAGCATAATTAAAGATACACCGAAACACAACTCTAAACCACAATTAAAATGCAAGAAACTCTCCTCCCTTGGCTGCAACATGGCCGAACAGCCATGCCCCCATTGACCACATGTTTAATTATTTTCTCACTCAAAGAACCATGCTTGAGGCCATACCTTGAACCATACCTCACCATGCCTCAAGAACACATTATCTCACCTCATGGAACTCATGGATGCCTCCAATTCTGCACCTCATGGCCGAAAATCCCTTCAGCCCTCACCCCCTCCATTTGTTTCATTTCTCTATAAATACAATGCCTTGAGGAGCTTGCACCACTTTTAGATCATTTGCTAAGTTTAGGAACACTCAAAGCTTTTCTTTTCTCTCAAAGTTCTAGTGTTCTTCAAGTTCTTCAAGTTCTTCAAAGTTCTTCATCATCTTCATCTTCTTCTTCCATCTTCAAGTTCATCACATCAAGTAGGGATTTTCTTTCAAGTATTTCTTTCTTTAAAGTTCTTGTTCTAAGTTTTATGTTTATAGTTTCTCTTGATTCTTTTTAGAACTTCTCTTCCATTCCCTTTTCCTTTCCATTTTCGGCCATGGGCCTTTGGGAATGAAGAAATGAGAGCTTGATGATGAGAGTTTCATGATGATGTTCATCACTTGAAACAAACTCTAGAGCTTGATTTTTGTTCTTGAACAAAAATGTTTCTAGTTCTTCCTTTCTTGAACTCTTGAGAACTTTAGCTTTGAGGATGTTTTAAAATGGCTCTGTGGACTCAATGATGAGGACTCATGATGTTGGTGTTAATAAATCATCAAGATCATGAACTCTAGAGTTTTAAAAATGTTCCTTTTTCTTCTTGAAGATTTCGGCCATTTCCTTAATTTTTCTAAGCTTCATGGTTGGATTTCCTAAGAATATTATGTTGAGTTTTAAGAACTCTAAGCTTGACTTTACCTTGTTTGGATGAGTTTGGGTTATGGTTTAAATTCCTTTAAAGTTTTGTTAAGAGCTCTAGAAAGATAAAATGAACTTGCATAATTAATTTTATGCTTGCATTCATATTTACATTCTTGCCATGCATCTTTACTTTCTAGCTATCACCTAAGAACATAAAGATTAAAATAGAACTTGTATCATCACTTAACTTAATTCTCGAAACCTTTCTATTTCGGCCTTAAAGTCGATTGTTGTTGGGCCTAGAGCACTAAAATAAAGAATTGAACTTGCATCCTCACTTAATTACTTTCTCGAATGCCTATCTATTTCGGCCTTAAAGTCGATTGTTGTTGGGCCAAGAGCACTAAAATAAAGAATTGAACCTTGCATCTTTACTTTCAAGTTTGCACATTTAAAGTTTATGCCTCGCATATTTACTTTCAAGCTTGCATGTTTAAGTTTATGCCTTGCATATTTAAGTTATGTCATCACTTTATTTTGTAAGTAAGATTAAAAATGAAAAGCATGAGCACGTTTATTTTATGTCGTAATTTAAGAACCTAGAGCTCAAAGACTTGCCCATTTCATTCCAAGTTAAAGTTTAATGTGAAACCATTCTTTGAATTCATATTTTCGGCCAAGTAGTGATGATGGACTTGCAATGAGTTTTCATCTAGCTACTAGGACCAATAGTCTATGTTTTAAGTTTTCCTTAAAGCTTTACAAAACTTTATAAGGTTATGTCATCACAAGTTGTGATTTTATTCTCTTTTACGGGATGGAATATGTTTTGGTCAGTGACCTAAGGCTTCTCTTAGCCTCTTGATGAATTAAAATGATTTGCAACGAGTTTTAGAAATTCTAAATTGATTCCAAAAGAAACTAGTTAACTTATGTACCTAGAAATGTCAATTTAATTCTCTTATTGAGGCAAGATGTTTTCGGTTCTAATATGATGAGTGTGATGCTGTATGATGATGTTTTGATGTGTTGGAATGGGTGAAAATATCATATGATGATGTAGAAGCGATTCTATGTATGATAGGTAAGAAACTAACTAACTAGAAAAACCGTAAAGGTAGAATTTAACATAGTTTTGACCCATTTGTTTTTGGAACTTATCCAAACTATTTTAATGGGAACATAATCAGATTTAGATTGTTTAGACATGAAAAAATTGGTAACATTTGGATTAGAATTGAATTCTAGCACCTATGGGGAAACTAGTAACTAGAAAACCGTAAAAATGTAAATGTAGAACTCTTAGAACATTTAATTTTTTGGATTCTGTCCAGCACCCTTACAACATGATAAACATAATTAATAATTAGTCCTTAAGCATAGGAATGTCTCATAATTGATTTAGATTTAACTTATAGCGCCTTAGGCGAAGACGGAACCGAGAAAGGGTCTAAAACGTAAGTTCTAGAACCCGTAAACACAAGTTAAAGATTTTGCCCTATGCTATTCAGAGTTAAGTATGAACATGAGGATTAGGAATGATGATTAATTATGAGCCCTTAGGTGCATAAGGATATGAGCGACGGATGTAGAGAACTATATCTCAAGATTAAGACCCGTAAGGGTCAAAGCATAAGCTACCGTAAGGGTAAGCGTTTGGATGTTTTATGATGATGCATGTAGTATGCAAATGATGATGATGTTATTCATATGAGGAATTCATGAGGTTATATGTTTATGTGGCATAAAGCAAATTTGGAAGGAAATTCGGTGTAATGCCACAGTCTTGCCAATTCCGACAAATTTGGGGACTTAAAGAGATTTTGAAAATTAAGGTACTAAGATGGGTTCTAGGATGACACCGGTTCGGCCGAGCACCTCCATAGAACTCATGTGACATCGGTACCATTTTATACTCTTAGGTGACACCGGTTCGGTCGAGCACCCCTAAGAGTTTTGCCCCCTAATCCGTACTCAGATAGTCGGGATTTATGATTTATGATACGCTTATCGTTAAGTGGTAAGTAAGAACTAGTGACGACTAGTTAAGGTATGAGCTCATAACCTAGATGTATGACACGTTCTGGGTGACACCGGTTCGGCCGAGCACCCCCAGTTCGATTGTCTTTTAGGGTGGCCCATGAGGAAGAGATGTTTCATGATTATGATTATGTCACTAAGTTTGTCCCATATGAATGTTACTATTGCCACTTTATGCCACTAAGTATGATGATGCTTGATGTTATGTTTTATGTATGTGCATTAGGTAGTGCCATGCATACATCTTCTATTATATTGCATTCATGACATTAAGATCATCCTAAAATGAATGGACCTTGGCTAAAGTATATTCTAAAGTTTAAAATGAACTTAATGCATGTTCGGTCATTTTGTATAATTAAACCCAAGGTTCTTGAGGACGTAGATGATGACACCTAGGTAGTAGGAGGCCCTGCTGAGATTCTTTAGCAAGATTCTCACTCCCTCTATCTCTTTCTTTCCGTCACGTCTTCAGATGGCGACGTTCATAGTGTTCGTGGACACCCCGACATGGGAGGTGCACTATGACCCGGCTCACGGGTCATACCATTTTGAGGGGCAGTGCACGGTGTGAGTTTTCATGTTCGTAGGACGCCCCTTCGCTCATCTCGTGCACACCCATCGCTTCTCCCCGACTGCACCCTATGGCGACGACGAGCGGGTTTTTGAGCGCGCGCGTACGTATGACGAGAGAATGCTCTGCATGCATACCGCCGCCTTAGCCATGCGAGACCATCCCGATTACGTGCCCCGGACCTACTTTTCGGAGACCGACCCGTCCGAGGACCCGCCTACTCATCCGTATAGCGAGAGCTCTGCCCCCTCTCCACCATTGATGAGGGAGGGTAGTGAGGATACCGTGACTCAACCACGACTTGCGCGGCGACCGGAGATGTGGCCACACCGCAGGGGTCACTCTCGATCCCTGTTCCGCCTCTTTACGCCCGAGGAGCTCTCCCAGTTTCCTGGATACTTGCCTCGTTCGCGAGATGGACGTCAGTAGGAGGAGACGATCGACCGATGGAGTACCCGGTTAAAGCACACACCACTTAGATGGGGATAAACCTTCTTTTGTTTAGAGGTTACCCTATTAGATGCACTCGGGTAGGGGGAGTAGATCATGTTTATGGTTATGTTGTATTTCCTTTCCTGTATTTTCCTTGTACTAAAGTAAGTCCCACACTTATAAGTGGGCAAGTTATATATATATGAGATGATATTCAGTGTTACTCATGGTGTGCCTTATGTTATGATGTTGTGAGATATTTGTTTTACTATACATGGTTTACCGCTTATCGCATCACGCGGCTCTCACTTTTTATTTCAAAAAAAAAAAATTACCCGTATTTTCCGCTAAGTATTTCAAAGTAAAAATGAGAACTATGAAGTAACAGACTAATGATTAACCTAAATATGTTTTAGAGTATTGGGTTAAAAATTAGGATGTTACAGGCATGGTAGGGGAAGAACCCTTGGATGGCACTTGGGTAGCTAGGTCCTCGGATGGATCCATCTCCAAATAAGCCATGGGGGAACGGGGCACGTACTCTGGAAAGTCACAAATGGCAAAAGCGGTTGGCAGGGTACGGCGAGTTCGCTCCTCACGAGGACGTGCACGCTCGAAGACGAGGTCGTTGCCAAAATGGGAAGCAGGAGAGAACCGAAAGCTAGAAACTGGGTGTGTAAAGGGGCAGTCTATGTATACAAAAAGATGAACAACACAACAACCCATGAAGTGATATGATCGATGGGCGGCGTCGTAGTGCATCTCCCACGTGAGCGCGTCAATGTAAATCACAAATGTCGCCATCAACATCTAAAGACGCGATGGAAAGAAAAGATAGCGGGAGTGAGAAACTTATAAAGAATCTCGGTATGGTGTTTTTCTATCCTAGTGTCATCATTTACGTTCTCAGGAACCTTAGGTTTCATTATGAAATACTGAGCATGCATAAGGTTCAATTATTAAGTTCTAAAATACCATTTACCGAAGCCCATTCATTTTAATATGCGTCTTGAATGTCATGATTGCATCATACCTCATCATGAAATACATGTCAATACAAGGTGCAATATACTAAATATAAACATAAGTGATGCTCATGGATCATAGTAATTATAACATGCGTTTCTTTAATTTATCTTTTAGGTGACTTAGACTATTTCTTTCTCTCATTTGGGGCCATCTCATTTCTCTCACCTTCTGAGAGTTCTAGGTTATGAGCTTATACATCACTAGTCATCACTAGCATATTCTTATCTTTAAGATAAGTTAACACCCGACCTTCAAGTACGGGGTAGGGGGCTAGGATCACCTTTCATAACCTTTAATTCGGGAAGTCCAAATGATCACTTTCTTATTCGATCACCCCTCATAACCTTTAATTCGGGGAGTCTAGAGGATCATTTCCATGTGTTTTATGTCACCTTAACCTTAGTATGCTATCTTAAGATACAAAACACAAACATACCATTTAATGTCCCATGCTTTCATATCACCACATTGTATGCATCTTAAACGTTCTAAGTGTAATCATAACTACCACAATAAATCTTGTAACTAGTAATCATGTATGCTAACATTAATCATCACCTAATTATCAAGTACATTAAATCACATCTCCTCATAAAATAAGCACTTTCATTATTCTTAATCAATTAAACCTCTAAATTGGGTAAACCAGCTTTTGTATTTATTCTTTTATGCATCTAAGGGATCCATTACAATGTTTTTCATTAATTATTAACCTCAAAAACATCATTAAATAATGCTAGATAGAGTTAGGTAGAAAAGGAAATGAACAATTTCGGTGTTCTAGAAGTTACGTTTTTTACCCTTTCTCATTACCGACTTTTCCCATTATATTAGAATTAATTTCTAAACCATTTATGAGTGATTTCTATACATTTACTAAGTGGTAAACATGACTTTTTACTTAATTAATACTTGCTGAGTAGAAACCATATTTTTTATTTTAAAGAGTCCTAGAGTTCACATTTTTTGTTCTTTCTAGTTACTAGTCCTCTCTTAATTACTAAAAATAATTATCACACTTATTAATAACAATTTTCACATGTTAAATACATTCCATACTGCACACATCAAATCTGGAAAGTTTTGAACAAAAACTAAAATTTAATTTCCTAAGAGCATGTAAAAAGTTGTAAGACACAACTTTATTTTCTCAAGACAATAATATATCATTTATTAGGACCTCATTTCCTTGAAGAACCAAATCACATTTATAAAGATAGATGTTCCATGGACCAAAATCCCCATGCAAGTTGAAAGGGGTAAGTCTTGAGTACTAGATTATTTAGGTGATGGCATAAGCTTAAATATGCAAATGCAAGCCTCATTTTAATGTTGGTGTAATAGGGTGATGGCAATGGAAATGTAACGATGATATGAAAGGCTTGATTTTAAATATGAGAATGCAAGTTCTTTTCTTAATCTTTAAGTTTAGGTGATGGCTTGAAATATAAACATGCTAGACAAGAAATATAAACATGGAATACAAGTTCATTTCTTATCTTCAAGCTTTAGGTGACAACTTGGAAATAAACATGAGGTGTAAGGCTTGAATGTAAATATGAAATGCAAAGACTTGAAATATAAATATGAATGCATTTCCATTTATTATTTCTTTAGGTTCTAGGCTCAAGACTCCTATTTAGAGTAATAACTTTAAAACACCGATCAACTTCAAGGTTTGTGAAGTTAATGAATGTCCAATTATTCTTTTTTAGTTTTGTGCTCAAGACTCGTATCTAGAGCAATCACTCTAGAACATCGATTAACTTTAAGGTTGAAAGGGGTAAGTCTTGAACTCAAGTTAATTAAATGACAACATAAACATATTATTTTGTTTTTGCTCAAGTAAAACTCATCAAAGAAAACCAAATGACAATTTTTATTTGCCAAAACTCTTAGGAGTTAAACCTTCAAGCTTTAGAGGTCAAGCAAATGATGGTTTTACAACCAACATCCAAGATCCTCACCATCAAGCCATGGTTTTTCAAGAACAAGGCCATCAAGGCTGAAAAAGGAAAGGTAAGAAAAGGAAAGCAAAGAGCCAAAATGAAGTGGGGAATGAGGGAATCAACATTTCAATCTACGATTTATGCAAAAGAAAAGAATGAAAAACTTTAAAAAAAAAGTATTTTTCTTGATGAATGAAAGTGAACTTGATCTAGAGAGGGAATGGGAAGAACAATCTTTCCTTTGGGCAAGGAAATGGTTTCGGCCACTATAGAGAAAGAAAGGACGAAAGGTTTGTCTTGGGTTTTGGTCTTGGGAAAGGAGAGGTTAAGTGTTTTAAGGAAGGTTAATGGTGGGTGTGTGGTGGTTTGGGGTTGAGAAGTGGTGGAAGGTGGTGCTCTTGGAGGAATGAAGAAGAAGAATAAGAGAACTCTTGAGAACTGGAGAGAAAAACTTAAGAATTCTTGAATTTAAGATTGCAAAAAATGAACAAATGGCCTTTGTGGGCTTCTTGTATTTATAGAAAAACTCAACATGAGGGGATGAGGGGGAGGATCAGTGGCTGGCCATTTAGAGAGAAAAGGAAGAGAAAAATATCTCTTTGTATGCATCATGTCATGGTATGGCTAGGTATGAGCTTAGGTATGATTCTTTAAGTGTATTTTAATTGAAATTCAACATGTGATGGAATGAATGGGGGATGGAGGGAACCAGTTTCATTAGGAAGAAGGTTAGGAATGGGTAGTTAGGTGTTTGGGTTGGTAATCATGTAATTAGGAATCTCAAGATCATGGTTAAAGAGTGGTCATAAATATTTAAAGGAGTTAAGTTCATTTAATTTGAATTAAACTCAATTATTTTGAATTTCAAAAACCAACACATTTCCTTAAATTGGGGAAAGAATACTATTCACCTTTTTTACTTTTGATGTCATAAGACCACTTTGATTTAAAAAGGGATTTAGCTTTCTCTAAGAAATCTTAAGCTCTAATCAACTTCAATTAATTATTTTGACTCAAGATTAATAATTAAAATTAATTAATCTTCAATTAGAGCCTAATATTGCTTAGGTTTTGTTAATCATGCAATTTAAGCTCATTATGCCCTTAACAAGGGACAAAATGGTAATTTTACAGAAAAATCCCCGGGACCACCTGGGCTTCAACAAGTCTTAGACATTTCTTAAAAATGACACTCCCAACTTCCAGGTGAAGTCCGGGCCCAATCGACAATTAATTCTGTGTTAATTAGCCATAAGAGTATTTTGGTAATTTTGTACGGAAAAACCAGAAATCGAGATTTTCGTCTCTAACAATACACAAAACACAATTAATCCCCTTCAAGCACTAAGATATCTACTTGAGATTTGCCTAGACCGGCTGTCCTTGATTCCTAGGTAAAAATGACTTTAGGGGCATTTTGGTCATTTGTATATAGGGAAAAATCGGGACGTTACAGCACTCAGCATGTAGTCCATCATTATTTTAGGCAGATTTACTTTTCTTTTAGTTATCATGCAGAAAAGTAGCATATAGTCCATACCTAAAAGAAAATATGTACTTCCTAGTCGAGGAAGAACAATGAACTGTACGACAGTAAACACTTTTCTTACCCTTGAACTGAGCAAAACAGTAGTAATGTTATTAGGTTGGTTCTATGTTGAATTTGTGAGGCACTTTGATACTTTTTTAATACTTACCTTAAGTGATTTGAACAATTCTTCCTATTCTAAACAATTGATTCCAACCGTGGGATGTAACAGCCCAGGCTGCCTTATGGATTGACAATTGTCCCTACAAGCTAACATGGGGTCTTTTTAGCATGCTTTGTCCTCATTTACATGCTTCATGGGAAAAATTCCTAGCAGGTCACCCATCCCAAAATTGCTCCAAGTTAAGCACGCATAACCATGGAGTTCTTTAGTGATGAGCTACCAAAAAGAAAATGCATTTTGTTGGTATAAGTAGTACAAATCAATTCATATAAGCCATCCTCAACTGTATAGTCCCATGTCTATACAGTCTTAGGGTCCCTCTCATTCTGGTGTGTAATCTGTAACACCCTTCCAAGTATAACATCATCCTTAAGTCATGACATTATACTTAGGAGTTGTTACTTATAACTTAGTAAACCTTTCTTAATTTTCTATAGCAAGATCGATCAAATCATAAAGTAACTAAGTCATAATTCTATTAAAATATATATAACAAAGAAACGTGACATTTATTGAATCCCAAGTCAAGTACAAAAGAAAGCTCTTCTAGGAGCTTTAATACATGTCTATTCTCTATTACATCTACATACATATAACTACAACTAAATACAGTAAAATAAACATATCAACTACTAAACTACTGCAAGTCCGAGTTCATGTAGCAGCCTTATGGTTCTCTGAATCAACCTGAAGACGACACAGAAACACAAACACATAGGGATGAGAATTCTAAAATTCTCAGTAGGGTATCTCCAAAATATGTAATAAAGAAATCCATGTCATCAGCATCGTCCTAGCCACTTTGGTTTATTAGGAAAATGTGATCATGCACTACATAGCAATGGTTCATTTTAAAGTTCTAAATCATACTTCTGAAGTGAGTTATGTAACATCCTCCCAAGTACAACGTCATCCTTAAGTCATGACATCATACTCGAGAGTTGTTACTTATAAATTAGCGGACCTTTCTTAAATATCTATAGCCAGTTTGGTTGGTTCACGAGATAGCGAGGTCATAATTATACTAAAATATATAGCAATGAAACCAAACTATTTATTTAATACAGAGTTAAATACATAAGTGAAGCTCTTCTATGAGCTTTAACACACCTTTGTTCTCTAACATATTTACACACATATCCATTCCACTAAATACAACATAATAAAAGCATTAACTACTACACTATTGTACTTCCGAGTTCTTTTGCATAGCAGTCCCTCGGTTCTCTGCATTAACTTGGAGACGACACGAGAACACAAAAACATAGGGGTGAGAATTCTAAAATTCTCAGTAGAGTAACTCCCCAATTACACATTCATAATGTCATCGTTATCGCCCCAGCCACTTCGGTTTATTAAGAAAGCGTGAGCATGCAATATGTACATATCAAATGTTCATTTTAAAATTATAAAATCACCTTTCCGAAGTGGGTCTCTTTTATTATTCAATCATTTAAAACTTGTATTTCATAACATTCAACATCATAGGAATTCCTTCAAGACCAATAATTTAACAAGATATACATATACATATGGCAATTACAATGATCTTTTCGTGCCCTTGACGTAATAAAGGGGACTTTTCCATGCCCTAATGGGGACCTTTCCCGTGCCTTTTATAAACAAAAGGGACCTTTCCCGTGCCCTTTATAAACAAAAGGGGACCTCTCCCGTGCCCTTGATAAACAAAAGGGTACCTTTTCGTGCTCTTTACACGTTAAAGGGGACTTCTTCGTGCCCTATCAGGGACCTCTCCCGTGCCCTTGTTATACTAAAGGGGACTTCATTTTTCACTTAACACATACATTATCTTTAAGCTCACATATACACGCATAACATTTTTATATGCATGAACATAATTCTCAGATTTCATAATACTTCAAACCTATATATATTATTCATTCATTCCTTATAACATAATCTTGGAAATCCATGGCATGCATTCACACACATCAACTTGAACCAAATGCCATTAGGTCACTAATTCAAGGCATCATCACAACTTTAGCACATTGGCAGATTTTTCACTCAATTAGCACAATTTATTTCTCATACCAAATGATCAATTAAAATGCTATAAAAATTCTCAATGACACCTCAATGTGTCCACAAGGTTCCATAAAAATTTTAGATCGAAAAGAATTCTCTAAATATGTCAACAAAATTAGACAACTTCGGAGGTTAGAAACCCCTATTTACAGCCAACAGCCATAGTTTCCAATTTTATTACCCTACCAAATGATGATATAAATTCATATAAAAATTCAGGTTGGAATTCAATATGTCCTTAATATCCTGTAAAAATTTCAACTCATAATTCGATCATTTACTAGATTAATAAAATGTCACAACTTCACAGCTTCAGATTCAACATTTTAGGCAGCATAGTTACAACTTCAATTCTTGAATTTTTCAAGGCATTAGGAATCAAAACCAGAGCTCAAGAAAATTCATGGAACTATCCTAGGATGTTATCTTCAACATATAATTTTTATAGCTCATGAAAACACCCACAATTCCCTGATAAAATTTGTGAACAATCACTGCCAATAGGAAAACCGAAAATCCAGCAAACCACTTCAGAATCTCTTTTGATAAAAATGATTTTTTCACAACCCCAAACACTCTACCAAAATTAATACATCAATATCCATATATCATCAACCAACACAACTAAAAATATCAATTTAATAACATAGAAAAATGGATTTGAAGAAGAAGAGGTTCAAAAACCCTACTTTGAAGGCTTTAGGGATCTTGGCTCCAAAGGATGCTCTAAGATTGATTTTGCTCAACTCAAGGCCACCAAATCAGCACCAAGCCCTTCTTTAATCAGTGATGTATGAGATACCAAGGTTAGGGTTGATGAGGAATTGAAATTCCAATCGGTTAGATTTGTAGGTATTGATGTGTAGAATAAGTTTAGTGAAGGAAGTTTAGTGTTTTATCAACTCTAGGCTAGTGTTTTTGGCATTTGAAGTGAAGTTTGAGCTCTTGGACATGGAGGAACCTGGTTTCCTTCTCCTTACAACATGATGCATGAAATTTTGAGCTTCTTGAAGAAGCTTGGCTTGTGGTTATCTTGTTATATATAAAAAAGAATGAGTATTATATTGTATAATTAAATGATCTTTGACCAAAGTAAAAAAAATGGATGGCTAAGATTTGGTTTGTTGGTCAAAGAATGAATCTTGGTCAGCCACTTGGCTCAAGATAAGTGGCTCTCTTTAACTTGTAGAATAAATAGCTTTTACAGTGTCAAAATCGCACACCGAAATCCCACTGAACGGGTAAGATATGAGCACCCAAGTAAAATATTAATAAATGAATGACCATGATTAAAACTTACTTTTCAATGTTCAACCCTTGTCATCCACTTGGCATAAAGTGGTTGATAAAGCTTACTAAGTAGCTTTTACGGTGTTAGAAACCGCACACCGAAATTCTATCGATCGGGTAAAATAGTGTACTCGAGTAATCAAACATTGCTTGAAAAATTAATTCTAGGTATGAAATCTTTATTCCTACTCATTTATAATCTTAAAATTATGATTTCTTAGTTTCAGGCATCTCTGAGGCCCAATTCTAGGGTATCGGCTGTTCCGATGGATCGGTGGGACCCATAGGTTACTATTCACTTTTTTTTTTTTACAAATCCGTTGGATCGTCCTCATCATTGTTCAAACTATCAAATTTTTGAAATTATGACTAATAAAGCTCAAATAAATTTTTAGACAATTTTTAGGGTGTTACAAGTTACTTTTAAAAATCAATCACTTAGTACACATTTATAATACGTTCATAATCATAGTAAGTAATGTCAATCAAAATGATTCGATATGATACAAATATGTATATGCCAAATGTAGTAAAATTATCTTTAATTGCCCTTAATAATCCGAACAGGATCTCATCTCTCTTTATTTGCCCTCAATAAGTCGAAAAGAATCTAATCTCTCTCTTTCTGTATTTTCCATCAACAAGTCGAAAAGGATCTTATTTTTTACTTATGGCTATAGAAATTAATTTAGTGCATTTTTCTCTTTTCATCGACATAGGAAAGACTTAGTTTATACCACATGGTATTTATAATGGATCACACCATACAAAGGAAATAGACTAGTTATCAAGATTGAGCTCATTCCTATATGTGATCATCATATGTCATTTTTTCCTCTTCCGAATCACACACAGATCTAATCCTAGCCAATATGTTTACCAATTCATAATATCTTTAGAGAATTTCCTCTTTTTGCCTTCCCCTCATATAATATCTCTAGGGAAGTTTCTTTTTTTTCCTTCCCCTCATATGATATCTCTCGGGATGTTCCTCTTTTTGCCTTTCCCTCACTTAATATAAGTTTTGTTTCTATTTTGTCCATATATTAGAACATGCCCAATTGAAGTTCATATAGTCTCTTTTACCACTTATATGCATCATTTACTTTTCTTTTTCCAACACATGCATAAAGCACATAGAGGCATTTATTCACAATGCAATTTCATTCATAATGCAATTTGTAACGCCCCGATTTTCTGTTTAAGAGGAAAATGACCGAAATGCCCCTGAGGTCATTTTCGGCCTAGAATTCGAGGATGGCCGGCCCGGTAGTCCTTGAAGGGCCAACTCAATGTTTGAAGGGGATTGAATGGCCCTTGAGTGGTTTCAAAGGCGAAAGTCTTATTTTCTGCTGTTTCGGGTCAAAATGACTAAAATACCCTTATAGCGTTTTTACGCCAGTAAAGGTGCCGTTTGAGCCCGAAACTTTCCCCGAAGGTTTAAAACAATGTTTTTACATGTTTAGAAGCGTCTGTTCAAGTCCCGGTGGTCCCGGGCAGTTTTAGTGCAAAATTATGATTTTGTCCCTAGAATAGTGTTTTTGAGCTTAATGATGTAATTAAGCAAACCTAAGCAATATTAGACTCTAATCGAAGATTAATCAATTTCCATAATTAATCTAGAGTCAAAATAAACTATTAAAATTAATTAGAGCCTAAAATTGCTTAGATTAGAATTAAATCTCTTTTTAAAAACTCAAGATTTCACTATTAGAATCTTGAATAGTGTTTTCTCTCTCCAATTCCTTAAATCAAGGAATTGTGTCTAGAATTGTTTATGCACTAAAATGAGTTTATAACTCACTAATGATGCAAGACCACTCTTTAAACATGTCTTGATAACCTTGATAACCCATTTTCTCACCTAAACACTTTTTTACAAATTCCTAATCTTAATCCTAATCAAAGATATACCCAAACACAACTCTAAACCACAATTAAAATGCAAGAAATCCTCCCCATGGCTGATGCAAGTTTCGGCCATCTCTCTCTCATTTACATCACATGTTGATTTGTTTCTCACTTAAAGAACCATGCTTGAGTCATACCTTGAGCCATACCTCACCATACTTTGAACCATACCTCACCATGCCTCAAGATCACAACATCTCACCTCATGGACCACATAGGGCTGCTCTTGTTGGCCGAAACCTCCCCCTCCCTCTTGCACCATGCATTTGTTTCATTTCTCTATAAATAGCATGCTTAGGTGAACTTGCATCATTTTGGGTTCATTTGCTAAGTGTAAGTTTTCAGAGAGCACTTCAAAGTTTTCTTTTCTCTCAAGTTCAAGTGTTCAAGTTCTTCAAGTTCTTCATCCTCTTCTCTCATCCCAAGCTTCAATCAAGTGGTAGGGATTTTCTTTCAAGTGTTTCCTTTATTTAAGTTCTTACTCTAGTTATGTGTTTATGGTTTCTCTTGAGTCCTTTTAGAACTTCTTTCCCTCTCCTTTTTCTTCTTCATTTTTGGCCATGGGTCTTTGAGGACACGGGAATGAGAGCTTGATAATGAGGTTTTATGATGATGATGTCTATCACTTGAACAATCTCTAAAGCTTGATCTTTGTTCTTAAGTTAAAGATGTTTTTAGTTCTTTCTTCTTGAACCTTGAAATCTTTAACTTTGATGATGTTTTAAAATGGTTACATGAACTCAATGATGAGGACTCATGATGTTGGTGTTAATGCATCACCAAGATCATGGTCTCTAGAGTTTCAAATGTTTCCTTTTCTTCTTAAAAAGTTTTGGTTCCTTTTCCTTTTCTTTCTCCCAATTTTCGGCCATGTTGGCCAACAAGATTCATAATGGCTTGATGATGAGAGCTTCTAGCATCACAATGAGGCCTCTAGAGCTTGAGTTTTAATAAAAATGTTATTTATGACCTTATTTCAAGAAAAGAAACTTTGTGTTCTAAAGAATCCTTGAGGTTCACTCTTGTCTTTACTTTATCTTGTCATGATAGGTTTGGGTTGAGGTTTAAGTCCCTTTAAAGTCTTGTATGAGCTCTAATAAGAAATAAAATGGACTAGCATTCATATTTAAATTCAAGCTTATGCATTACATATTTACTTTGAGCTTTGCATTCATATTTATTTTCCAAGCCATCACTTAAAGTTAAAGGATAAAGAATGGAGTGCACCTCATTTTTACATTCTTGTCTAGCATGTGTACTTTTCATCACTAAAGAACATAAAGATTTAAAATGAGAGCTTGCACTATCACCTAACTAAATCTCAAAGCCTTTTTATTTCGGCCTTAAAGTCGATTGTTGCTGGGCCTAGAGCACTAAAATAAAGAAATGAACTTGCATGGCATATTTATTTCAAACCTTGCATATTTATTTCAAGCCTTGCATGTTTATATTTCAATTCTTGCATATTTATTTCAAGCCTTGCATATTTATATTTCAAGTCTTGCATATTTACTTTAAGCTCTCACTTTACTTTGTAATGAAGAATAAAAATGAGGTGCATAGCATGTTTAAATTATGTCATCACTTAAAGACCTTAGAGCTCAAAGACTTGCCCATTTTATCTGAAGTTAAAGTTCAATGTGGGAGCACTCCTTGGATGCATAATTTCGGTCAAGTAGTGATGATGAACTTGGAAAGAGATTCATCTAGCTACAAGGGCCAACAATCTAAGTTTTAAGATTTTCTTCAAGCCTCATAAATTTTATGAAGTTAAGACCAACAAGGTCATGAATTTAATCGTCTTTTAAAGAGGGATCAAGAAGGTTACTGACCAAAAGGTGTTTTAGCCTCTTTGACAAAATAAAATGGTTTGCAAAAGAGTTTTAGAAGTCCTAAAAATGATTCCAAGAGAAACTAATAACTTATATACTTTAGAAATATCAAGTTATGCATCTTTTTGGGACTTAATGTTTTGGTTCTGCCATGATGAGTTTGCTACTGTGTGATGATGTTTTGATGTGTTAGAATGTGTGAAAATTATGTATGATGAGGTAGGAACATTTCTATGCATGATAGGAGAGAAACTAACTTTCTAGAAAAAAATCGTAAAGTCAAGATTTAGCATAGTTTTAACCCATTTACTTTTGGATGCTACCCAAACTGTTTCAATGGGAATATAATCAGAGTAGGATTGTTTAACCATGAAAAACTTGGTTGCATTTGAAGTAGGATTGAATTTTTAGCCCTATTGAGAAACTAGTAACTAGAAGACCGTAAAATGCAATTCTAGAACTCTTAGAACATTTAATTTTTAGAATCTGTCCAGCAATCTCATAATATGGTAAACATGGTTTATAATTTGTTGTTAGACATAGGAATGCCTCATAATTGGTTTAGATTTAATTTATAGCGCCTTAGGCGAAGACAGAACCAAGAAAGGGTCTAAAATGTAAGTTCTAGAACCCCGTAATTATAAGTTTATAATTCTGCCCTTAAAGAATGGTGTTGCCCAGATTCATTAAAGAGCATAAGTAATAGTAAGATTTGTTAGAAGAGAATCCTTAATAAGAGGTTGATAGAAAATGATAGATTAATTACATCACAAGTTTAAGGCCCGTAACGGTCAAAGCATAAGATACCGTAGGACTAAGAGCATAATGAATTTTCAATGTGGCTTGTGAACGTATGAGAATGATATGTGAATGCATGGAATTATGATGGAGGATGCATGTTTAATCGACTTATGTGGCATAAAGTAAAATTTGGAAGAAATTCGGTATGCTGCTGTTATGCTGTCGAATTTCTGACAAATTTGGGGACTTAGAAAGTTTTTGAGAAACCTATGAGATTTTTTATGAGGTACTAAGATGAGTTCTCGAATGACACTGGTTCGGCCGAGCACCTCCAGAGAACTCATGTGACATCGGTACAAAGATGAATTCTTGGGTGACACCGGTTCGGCTGAGCACCCCCAAGAAATGCCCCCTAGCCCGTACTGGATAAGTCGGGATTATGTTTATGATTATGATACGCTTATCGGGATTGATAAGTAAGAACTAGTGACGACTAGTTAAAGTATGAGCTCATAACCTAGAGATGCGACACGTTCTAGGTGACACCGGTTCGGCCGAGCACCCCCAGAACGATTGTTTTTTAAGGAGGCCTATGAGGAAGTAAAGTATGATGTTTATGTCACAAAGTTTCCCATATGAGAATTTAATTGCCACTTTATGCCACTACTATGATGTTCTTAAAGTTACGATTATTATTCTTGCATTAAGTAGAGCCATGCATACATTTCTTAATATGATTGCATCCATGTCATTAAGAATCACGCTAAAATGAATGGACCTTGGCTAACTATGTTTCAAAGCTTAAAAATGGACTTAATGCATGTTCACTTATTTTGTATACTAAACCCAAGGTTCCTGAGGACGTAGATGATGACACCTAGGTGGTAGGAGGCCCTATTAAGATTCTTTAGCAAGATTCTCACTCCCTCTATCTCTTTCTTTCCATCACGTCTTCAGATGGCGACGTTCGTAGTTTTTGTGGACACCCCGACGTGGGAGGTGCACTATGATCCAGAGCACGGATCATACCATTTTGAGGGACAGTGCATGATGCGAGTCTTCATGTTCATTGGGCGTCCCTTCGCTCACCCTGTGCATACCCATCGCTTCTCCCCGACAGCACCCTATGGCGACAAGGAGTGGGTTTTTGAGCGCGAGCGTACGCATAATGTAACATCCCCTGCTGCTTTATGGATTGACGACTGTCCCCACAAACCAACACGGGTCTTTTCAGCGTGCTTTGTCCTCACTCGCACACCTCCTAGGAAAACTTCCCAGGAGGTCACCCATCCCAAAATTGCTCCAAGTCAAGCACGCTTAACTGTGGAGTTCTTTCAGTTTGGGCTACCGAAAAGAAGATGCATCTTGTTGGTATAGGTAGTACAAATCAATTCATATAAGCCCTCCTTAACTGTATAGTCCCATACCTATACCGTCTCAGGATCCCTCTCATTCGGGTGTGTAATCAGTTCATTCATGTACCCCTCCGCTTTCGAAGTCTGCCAGGAGCCGCTCCTTGTCCGTGCCTCCTTGCATCGGCGATCACTCCCCGACTTCGCAATCCCCAGGCGTTACATGCCCACTAGCTTCCGCTTGGTTCGTCCCCGAACCACACCGTACTGGGAGAGGTGCAGGCTCTGATACCATTTGTAACATCCCCTGCTGCTTTATGGATTGACGACTGTCCCCTCAAACTAACACGAGTCTTTTCAGCGTGCTTTGTCCTCACTCGCACACTTCCTAGGAAAACTTCCCAGGAGGTCACCCATCCCAAAATTGCTCGAAGTCAAGCACGCTTAACTGTGGAGTTCTTTCAGTTTGGGCTACCGAAAAGAAGATACATCTTGTTGGTATAGGTAGTACAAATCAATTCATATAAGCCCTCCTTAACTGTATAGTCCCATACCTATACCGTCTCAGGATCCCTCTCATTCGGGTGTGTAATCGGTTCATTCATGTACCCCTCCGCTGGTCCGCCAGAGCCGCTCCTTGTCCATGCCTCCTTGCACCGGCGATCACTCCCCGACTTCGCAATCCCCGGGCGTTACACATAACGAGAGAGTGCTTCGCATGCACACCGCCGCCTCAGCCATGCGTGACCATCCCAACTACGTGCCCTGGACTTACTTCTCGGAGACCGACCTGTCGGAGGACTCGCCTACCCATCCATACAGCTAGAGCTCTGCCGCCACTCTACCACTGATGAGAGAGGGCAGTGAGGATACTGTGACTCAGCCACAGCTAGCACAATGACCGAAGATGCAGCCACATCGCAGGGGTCACTCTCGATCCCCGTTCCACCTCTATATGCCAGAGGAGCTTGCTTAGTTTCTCGGATATGTGCCTTGCTCGCGAGATGGACGTTAGTAGGAGGTGACGTACGACCGATGGAGTACCCGGATAGAGCACACACCACTTAGATGAGGATGGACCTCCTTTTGTTTAGAGGTTATCCCTTTAGTTGCACTTGGGGTAGAGGAGTTACTTTTATGTTTTTCGTCGCACTTTCCTTTGTATTTTCTTTTTAGATGTATTTGCTCATGATGTACTAAACTAAGCCCCACTCTCCATGAATGGGCATATCATATTATATAAATATGCAGTTCAGTTCTATTGTGATGTGCCTTTACTTGCTTTATGTTATGATGTTATGAGATGCTTACTTTATTTCCTTTCATGTTTTGTTGTTCATCGTGTCGGGCGGCTCTCACTTTGCTTTTATAATTCAAAAAAAAAATTTACGAGTATTTCCGCTAAGTATTTTAAAGTAATAAGGAAACTATGACGTAACAGACTAATGATTAACCTAAATATGTTCTAAAGTATTGGGTTAAAAATTAGGATGTTACACAATTGCTCTAGCATACACTTATATATCACAAGGCACATGGTCAAATATGTATGTAATATCAAGTATCATGTCATACTAGAACTAAAATGCCATTATATCATTAATTCAAGGCATTAGCTCAATTCCAGCACATTGGTAGATTTTACACCTTTGTAGCATACTTTAATTTGCCTAATAAACAACCAATTCAGAGGCTATAAAAATTATCCAAGATACTTCAATCTTTTCACAAGGCCTGAAAGAATTTCAGAGCAATAATCATTTCTAACTATGTTAACAAAATTAGACAAATTCAGGGGTCAGAAACCCTCTAATTACAGCCAACAGCTATATTTCCTAATTTTATTGCCATAACAAATGAGCATATCAAATCAAACAAAACTTCAAGGATAGACTTCAATCTGTCCTCAACAACCTATAAAAATGTCAAAGAAAAATTTGATCATTTTGTATAGTAACAAAATTAGAAAATTTTAGTGCTCCAAAATTGGTCATTCAGACCTTAACTACATTAGTTTCGGTTTTGAATTTTTAAAACATAGTAAAAGTCATTTTTTAGACCTAAGAAAAATATTAAAAATACCTCAACATGTTACCTTTAACATATAAAATTTTTAGCCTATGAATCTATCTATAGATAGTTCAAAAAAATCATGAACCATATCCTGTCAATGTAAATTTGAGAATTCCAACAACCTAGGTTAGCACTTATTTTGCCAAAAAAGGTTTTCTAACATCATCCAAACACTCCACCAAATCAATATCCATATATTGTCAACCAATACGATGAAAAACATTAAGCCAAATCAGTAAGCAAAGTATCAAAATAGATTTGAAGTAAAAGAGGTTCAAAAGCCTTACTTTGAAAACTTTAAAACTTTATAACTCTGAAAGATGTTCCAAGTGATTTCTCTTCACTTCGAGGTCACCAAATGAACACCAAACCCTCCCTTAGGCAGTAGAGTCTGTGATATAAAAGTGCAAAGTGTTGAGGATTTGAAATTTCAATCAGTTAGATTGGTAGGTATTGATGAGTAAAACAAGTTTTGTGAAGAAATAATGAAGTTAGGTAGCTTATACATATCTTATACTAAGCATAAATCATTATTTAACTATAAGGTCTAATTTCTTTAAAAAGAAAATATAATCAACGGCTAGAATTTTATCTTATAAATCAAGATTAAACCTTAGCCTTAAACTTGGCTATAAAGGATAACTTTATCCGATTGAAAAGATTTGACTAACTTTCAGGGTTAAAAATCGCACACCGAACGGGTAAAACCTTATACCTAGGTAATCAAACATTGCTCGAAAATTAATTCTAGGTATAAAATATTCATTTCTAACTATTTTTAACTTAATCCTATAATTTCTTAGTTTTGGGCATTTCCAGGTCTCAATTCTAGGGTTTTGGCTGTCCCGACAAGCCCATAAGGTTAACAAGGCCATCATTCATCTCGGCCCAAAAAAAAAATTTTTTAACATGTCCATTGGGCCATCCTCATCATTACTAAAACCATTAGATTTTTGAAATTATGACTGCTAAAGTTCAAATTAATTTTTTAATAATTTTTGGGGTGCTACATAATCAGTTCATTCATGTACCCCTACGCTTAGAAGCCTGCAAAGAGCTGCTCATTGTCTGTGCCTTTCTTGCATCGACGATCACTCCTCGCCCTCGTCACCAAGCATTACATGCCCGCCAACTTCTGCTTAGTTCCTCCTCAAACCACCCGGTACTAGGAGAGGTGCTGCTCTGATACCATTTTTAACAGCCCAAGCTGCCTTATGGATTGATG
The DNA here is from genome assembly GCA_031216125.1 of Dalbergia cochinchinensis. Classification (NCBI taxonomy): domain Eukaryota; kingdom Viridiplantae; phylum Streptophyta; class Magnoliopsida; order Fabales; family Fabaceae; genus Dalbergia; species Dalbergia cochinchinensis. The sequence goes on from CM062372.1 coordinate 31,569,124, forward strand.
ATTGTCTTCACAAGGTCTTTTTAGCGTGCTTTGTCGTGACCCACACGCTTCTTGGGAAAACTTCCCAGGAGGTCACTCGTCCCAAAATTGCTCCAAGTCAGGCACGCTTAACCATGGAGTTCTTTAGTGATAGGTTACCGAAAAGAAGATGCATTTTGTTGGTATAAGTAGTACAAATCAATTCATATAAGTCATCTTCAACTATATAGTTTCATACCTATACAGTCTCAGGATCCCTCTCATTCTAATGTGTAACTAATTCATTCATGTACCCCTCCGCTTAGAAGTCTGCCAGGAGCCACTCATTGTCTGTTCCTTTATTGCATCGATGTTCACTCCCTGCCCTCATCACCGAGCATTACATGCCCACTAGCTTCCACTTGGTTTGTCCCTGAACTATACCGTATCGAGAGAGGTGCTGCTCTGATACCATTTGTAACTGCCTAGGCTACCTTATGGATTGGTGACTGTCCCTACAAACCAACACGGGGTCTTTTCAACGTGCTTTGTTTCACTCACATGCTTCCTAGGAAAACTTCTCAAGAGGTCACCTATCTCAAAATTGCTCCAAGTCAACCACGCTTAACGATGGAGTTCTTTAGTGATGGGCTACTGAAAAGAAAATGCATCTTGTTGGTATAGGAAGTACAATCAATTCATATAAGTCATCCTCAACTATATAGTCTCATACCTATACAATCTTAGGATCCTTCTCATTCTGGTGTGTAATTAGTTTATTCATGTAACCCTCCGCTTAGAAGTCTGCCAAAAGCTAGTCATTATCCATGCCTTCCTTGCATTGGTGATCACTCCCCGCCTTTGTCACTGGGCGTTACATGTAATGTAACACCTTGAAAATTATTTAAAAATTAATTTGAGCTTTATTAGTTAGAACTTCAAAAATCTGATAGTTTTAGCGATGATGAGGACGACCTAGTGGACATGTTAAAAAAAATTTTCGAGCCAGGCATGAATAATGACCTTGCAGGTCCTACGAACCTGTTGGGATAGTCGAAACCCTAGAATTAGAACCAGGAGATGCCTGGGACTGAGAAAAGAGATGGTTAAGGTTAGAAATGAAGATTTTATACTCGGAATGAATTTTCGGGAAATGTTTGATTTCCCGAGTACGGTGCTATACCGGTTCAATAAAATTTTGGTGTCCAATTTCTAACCCCAAAAGATAGTTTAATCTTTATAGAAGGATAATACCTATCCATTTACACCAAGTGGATGGCTAAGATTAAATCTTGATTGTAACACCCTAAAAATTATTTAAACATTATTTTGGGCTTTACTAATCATAATTTCTAAAATCTGACAGTTTTAACAATGATGAGAATGGTCCAAGGGATTTGTAAAAAGAACAAATATGAATAGTAATTTGTGAGCCCCACGGGCCCTTTAGAACAGCCGAAACTATAGAATTGGGACCCCAGAAATTACCGAAATTGAGAAATTAGAAGATTATGTTTAGAAATAAGTAGAAATAAAGATTTTATACCTGAAATTAATTTTTGGGCAATGTTTGATTTCCCGGGTATAGTATATTACCCGTTCGATAAGATTTCGGTGTGCGATTTTTAACACTGAAAGATAGTTTAATCTCTACAAAAGGGTAATGTATATCCCTGTTGACTTAGTGAATGGCTAAGATTTAATCTTGCTTTACAAGACTAAATCATAGCCATCCATTTATTTTTCTTTCCTTTAAAGAATTATACATTTATATTATGTAACATCTATGCTTTAAATATAAGATAAATATAACACAACTAACCTTATCTCTTTATCAACCATTCTCGACCAACAAGAAGAGGTACAACACCTCCATGTTTGCTTTCATGAAAATTAGAATTCCAACCTCAAGATCCTAAGCTTGAACTTGATAAAACCCTAAACTCCCTTCACAAAACTTGTTCTACACTTCAAACCCTACAAATCTAACCAATTAAAATCTCAATTCCTCACCAATCCTTATCTTGCTATCTTATACCTTACTGATTTAGGCAGGATTTGTGGTTGATTTGGGAGGTTTGGAGTGTAAGGGACTAATCTTGGAGCACCTTAGAGCCAAGGGTTCATTTGATACCAAAAGTAGGGTTTTTAAATCTATTTTTCTTCTGATCTGGTTTTCTATTTCAATCACTGATTTAAATTGGCATATCTAGTTTTATTGGTTGATGATATATGGATGTTGATGTATTAATTTTGATGGAGAGTTTGGATGATGTTAAAAATCATTTTTGCTAAAGAGAAGTTGAAATATGCATGCTGGATTTTCGATTTTGTCCTACGCAACAGATAATCACGAATTTTCTGGGTGAATTGTGGGTATTTTTATGAGCTATAAAAATTATATGTTGAAGCGAACATCTTAGGCTTGTTCCATGAATTTTCTTCAGCTCTGATTTTGATTTATACTACCTTAAAAAAATCTAGGACTGAACTGGTACCTATGCTACCTGAACTCTTGGAATTAAAGCTGTGAATTTTCTAATCTTGTTACCATAGCAAATGATTGAATTATCCTTTGAAATTTTTACAGGGTGTTGATAACATCTCGAACTATAACGTGATTTTAATTCTGACTTTATTCAATCATTTTCTAGGGTTAAAAATTATGAGAATCTGGTTCTGAGCTGAGTATAAGTGGTCTCTGACCACTAAATTTGTTGAATTTTGTTATCATATTAGAAAATTCTTTTAACTCCAAACTTTTTAGAGGACCTTGGGGACACATTGAAGTGTCTTAGATAATTTTTATAGCTTTGGATTTGATGGTTTAAAATGCACAATAATTTGTGTTACGGATATGTGAAATCTGTCATTGTGCTGAAAATGAATTGATGCTTGGAATTAATGAAATAATGATATTGGGTCCAAGTATGATATATATGAATGCATATGAGTGACTTTAAGGAATGGTTTTAGGCATGGTTGGAATCATATTGTGAATCAATATGTATATGTGCCTCATGCACGCATTTGGAAAAGTAAAGTGAATGATATACACATGTGGCAAAAGAGAATATATGAGCTTTAATCGTGCATATTTTGACATATGGAGAAAATAGAAACAAGACTTAAATTGAATGAGGGAAAGGCAAAAGTAGGAACTTTCCCAAAATACTATCAGCGTGCCTATTCTGACATATGGAGAAAACAGAAACAAGACTTAGACTGAATTAAGGGGAAGGCAAAAAGAGGAACTTCCCCCGAGATATTATGAGTCGATAGATGTATCGGCTAGGAATAGAACTATGTGTGATTTGGAAATGGAAAAAAATGAAGTCTGATGATCATATATAAGAATGAGCTCAGTCCTGATAAGCAGTCTATTTCCTATATGTGGTGTTATCCACTACAAATACTATTTGGTATAAACTATCTATTGTGGAATTGTCCACTGCAGATACCCATTATGTATAAACTAAGTCTTTCCTATGTCAATGAAAAGAGAAAGATGCACTGTGTAACGCCCCGATTTTTCTGTCTGAGAGGAAAATGACCAAAATGCCCCTGAGGTCATTTTCGGTCCAGAATTCGAGGATGGCCGGTCCAGCAGTCCTCGAAGGGCCAACTCAATGTTTGAAGGGGATTGAATGGCCCTTGAATGGTCTCGAAGGCGAAAGTCTCATTTTCTACAGTTTCGGGTCAAAATGACCAAAATACCCCTATAGCATTTTACGCAGGTAAAGGTGCCATTTGAGCCCAAAACTTTCCCCGAGGGTTTAAAATAATGTTTTTACATGTTTAAAAGCGTCTGTTTAAGTCCCAATGGTCCCGGGCGGTTTTAGTGCAAAATTATGATTTTGCCCCTGGGATAGTGTTTTTGAGCTTAATGACGTAATTAAGCAAATCTAAATAATATTAGGCTCTAATCGAAGATTAATTAATTTTCATAATTAATATAGAGTCAAAATAGGCAATTAAAATTAATTAGAACCTAAAATTGCTTAGATTAAACTTAAATCTCTTTTTAAAACTCAAGATTCCAATCTTGGAATCTTGAATAGTATTTTCTCTCTCCAATTCCTTAAATCATGGAATTGTGTCTAGAATTGTTTATGAACTAAAATAAATTTATAACTCACTAATGATGCAAGACCACTCCTTAAACATGTCTTGACAACCTTGATTACCCATTTTCTCACCTAAACACTTTCTTACAAATTCCTAATCTTAATCCTAATCAAAGATACACCTAAATATAACTCTAAACCACAATTAAAATGCAATAAATCCTCCCCCATGGCTGATGCAAGTTTTGGCCACCTTTCTCCCATTTACATCACATGTTGATTTGTTTCTCACTCAAAGAACCATGCTTGACCCATACTTGAACCCATACCTAGCCATGCTTTCCACCATGCCTTGAACCATACCTTGGAGAAGATATTTTCTCTTCTCCTTGGCTGTAAGTGGCCAAAGCCTTCCTCCCTATTTACACCTCTCATTTTGTTTCATTTCTCTATAAATAGCATGCTTGGATGAACTTGCATCATTTTGGGATCATTTGCTAAGTGTAAGTTTTCAAAGAGCACTTCAAAGTTTTCTTTTTCTCTCAAAGTTCAAGTGTCCAAGTTCTTCATCCTCTTCACTCATCTCAACCTCCAATCACTTGGTAGGGATTTTCTTTCAAGTGTTTCTTTCATTTAAGTTCTTAATCTAGTTATGTGTTCATGGTTTCTCTTGAATCTTTTTGGAACTTCTTTTCTTCTTCTCCTCCTTCTTCATTTTCGGCCATGAGCCTTTGAAAATAAAGGAATGAGAGCTTGATGATGAGGGTTTCATGATGATGTTCATCACTTGAACAACCTCTAAAGCTTGATCTTTGTTCTTGAGTTAAAAATGTTTATAGTTCTTTCTTTCTTGAACCTTGAAATCTTTAACTTTGATGATGTTTTAAAATGGTTACATGAACTCAATGATGAGGACTCATGATGTTGGTGTTAATACATCATCAAGATCATGGTCTCTAGAGTTTCAAAATGGTTCTTCCTTGCTCTTAAGTTTCGGTTTCTTTCCTTTCCTCTTTCTCTAAAATTTCGGCCAACCAACTTGGGTGGTCCAACATGATAGCTTGATGACAAGAGTTCTAGTTGGTGACTTTATGTTCACCACAAAGAAATCTCTAAAGCTTGAGTTTTCATAAAGGTGTTATAAAGTTCATTTATGGTCATATTTTCAAGGAATGTTATCTTGAGTTCCCAGAACTCTATGTAACACCCCGATTTTTCTGTCCGAGGGAAATGACCAAAATGCCCCTGAGGTCATTTTCTGACCCGAACTCGAGGGTAACCAACTTGGTCATCCTCGAAGGGTCAACTCAATGTTTGAAGGGGATTGAATGGCCTTTGAATGCTTTCGGAAGCGAAAATTTCGTTTTCCGCAGTTTCGGGTCAAAATGACCAAAATACCCCTATAGCGTTTTTACGCGGGTAAAAGTGCCGTTTGAGCCCGGAACTTTCCCCAGAGGTTTAAAAACATGATTTCATGTGTCTAGAGGTCTCTGTTCAAGTCTCGGAGGTCCCGGGCAGTTTTAGTGCAAAATTACGATTTTGCCCCTAGAATAGTGTTTTTGAGCTTAATGACGTAATTAAGCAAACCTAAGCAATATTAGGCTCTAAACGAAGATTAATTTATTTCCCTAATTAATCTAGAGTCAAAATAATTTATTAAAGTTAATTAGAACCTAAAATTGCTTAGATTAAACTTAAATCCCTTTTTAGAACTCAAGATTCCTAGTCTTGGAATCTTGAATAGTGTTTTCTCTCTCCAATTCCTTAAATCAAGGAAATGTGTCTAGAGTTGTTTAGACTCTAAATTGAGGATTTAGCTCTCTAATGGTGCAAGACCACTCCTTAATTATGTCTAGACCACCTTAATTACCCATTTCCCTTACCTAAACACTTTCTTACAAATTCCTAATCTTAAGCATAATCAAAGATACACCTAAACACAACTCTAAACCACAATTAAAATGCAAACTAATCCTCCCCATGCATGATGAAGTTTCGGCCAGCACCTTTCCCCATTGACCACATGTTTAATTATTTTCTCACTCAAAGAACCATGCTTGAGCCATACCTTGAGCCATACCTCACCATGCTTTGAACCATACCTCACCATACCTCAAGAACACATTATCTCACCTCATGGAACACATGGAACCCTCCAATTCTGCACCTCTTGGCCGAAAATGCATTAGCCCACATACACCCTCCATTTGTTTCATTTCTCTATAAATAGAATGCCTTGAGGAGCTTGCACCACTTTTAGATCATTTGCTAAGTTTAGGAAACACTCAAAGCTTTTCTTTTTCTCTCAAAGTCTTTGTGTTCTTCAAGTCCTTGGAGTTCTTCAAGTTCTTCATCTTCTTCATCTTCTTCTTCCATCTTCAAGTTCATCACACCAAGTAGGGGTTTTCTTTCATGTATTCTTTCTTTAAAGTTCTTGTTCTAAGCTTAATGTTCATAGTTTCTCTTGATTCTTTTTAGAACTTCTTTTTCTTTCCTTTACCTTTTCATTTTCGGCCATGGGCCTTGGAGAACAAAGGAATGAGAGCTTGATGATGAGAGTTTCATGATGATGTTCATCACTTGAAACAAACTCTAGAGCTTGATTTTTGTTCTTGAGCAAAAGTGTTTCTAGATTTTCCTTTCTTGAACCTTTGAGAACTTTAACTTTGATGGTGTTTTAAAATGGCTCTATGAACTCAATGATGAGGACTCATGATGTTGGTGTTAATATGTCATCAAGATCATGAACTCTAGAGTTTTAAAATGCACTTTTCTCTTCTTGGAGATTTCGGCCATTTCCTTGAGATTTTCTAAGTTTCATAGTTTGATTCCCAAAGATGTTATGTTGAGTTCTAAGAACTCCAAGCTTGACTTTACCTTGTTTGAATGAGTTTGGGTTAAGATTTAAGTTCCTTTAAAGTCTTGTTAAGAGCTCTAGAAAGATAAAATGAACTTGCATAATTTATTTTATGCTTGCATTCATATTTACATTCTTGCTATGCATCTTTATTTTCAAGCTATCACCTAAGAACATAAAGATTAAAATGGAACTTGCATCTTCACTTAATTTAATTCTCGAAGCCTTTCTATTTCGGCCTTAAAGTCGATTGTTGTTGGGCCTAGAGCACTAAAATAAAGAATTGAACTTGCATCATCACCTAATTAATTTCTCGAATGCCTATCTATTTCGGCCTTAAAGTCGATTGTTGTTGGGCCAAGAGCACTAAAATAAAGAATTGAATCTTGCACATTTACTTTCAAGCTTGCACGTTTAAGATTATGCTTCGCATATTTACTTTCAAGCTTGCACGATACGTTTATGTCTTGCATATTTAATTTATGTCATCATTTTAATTTGTAAGCAAGATTAAAAATGAAAAGCATGAGCACGTTTAGTTTATGTCGTAACTTAAGAACCTAGAGCTCAAAGACTTGCCCATTTCATTCCAAGTTAAAGTTTAATGCAAACCACACTTTGAATGTATGTTTTTCGGTCAAGTAGTGATGATGGACTTGCAATGAGTTTTCATCTAGCTACTAGGACCAATAGCCTATGTTTTAAGTTTTCCTTAAAAGTTTTACAAATTCTTTATAAGGTTATGTCATTATAAGATGTGATTCCAATCTCTTTTAGGGGATGGAATATGTTTTGGTCAGTGACCTAAGGCTTCACTTAGCCTCTTGATGAATTAAAATGTTTTGCAAAGAGTTTTAGAAGTTCTAGATTGATTCCGAGAGAAACTAGTTAACTTATGTACCTAGAAATGTCAATTTACTTCTCTTATTAAGGCAAGATGTTTTCGGTTCTGATGTGGTGAATGTGATGCTGTATGATGATGTTTTAATGTGTTGGAATGTGTAAAAATATCGTATGATGATGTAGAAGCGATCCTATGCATGATAGGTGAGAAACTAGCTAACTAGAAATACCGCAAAGCTAGAATTTAACATAGTTTTGACCCATTTGTTTATGGAACTAATCCAAACTGTTTTAATGGGGACATAATCAGATTTAGATTGTTTAGACATGAAAAACTTGGTATCATTTGAGTTAGAATTGAATTCTAGCACCTATGGGGAAACTAGTAACTAGAAAACCGTAAAAATGCAAATGTAGAACTCTTAGAACATTTAATTCTTTGAATTCTGTCCAGCACCCTTACAACATGATAAACATGATTAATAATTAGTCCTTAAGCATAGGAATGCCTCATAATTGATTTAGATTTAATCCATAGCGCCTTCGGCGAAAACGGAACCAAGAAAGGGCCTAAAACGTAAGTTCTAGAACCCCGTATTCACCTGTTAGGATTTCCACCCTATGCTATTCAGATTTAAAAGTAAAATGAGAGGATTATGAATGATGTTTAATTATGAGCCTTAGGTGCTTAAAATATGAACGACGGATGTAGAGAACTATATCTCAAGATTAAGACCCGTAAGGGTCAAAGCATAAGCTACCGTAAGGGTAAACGTTTGGATGATTTATGATGATGCATGAAGTATGCTAATGATGATGATGTTATTCATATGAGGAACTTATGAGATTATATGTTAATGTGGCATAAAGCAAATTTGGAAGGAAATTCGGTGTAATGACCGTTTTGGCCGCCGAATTTCCGACAAATTTGGGGACTTAAAGAGATTTTGAAAATTAAGGTACTAAGATGGGTTCTAGGATGACACCGGTTCGGCCGAGCACCTCCATAGAACTCATGTGACATCGGTACCATTTTATACTCTTAGGTGACACCGGTTCGGCCGAGCACCCCTAAGAGTTTTGCCCCCTAACCCGTACTCAGATAGTCGGGATTTATGATATGCTTATCGTTAAGTGGTAAGTAAGAACTACTGACGCTAGTTAAGGTATGAGCTCATAACCTAGATGTATGACACGTTCTGGGTGACACCGGTTCGGCCGAGCACCCCATTCGATTGTCTTTTAGGGTGGCCCATGAGGAAGAGAAGTTTCATGATTATGATTATGTCACTAAGTTTTGTCCCATATGAATGTTACTATTGCCACTTTATGCCACCAAGAATGATGATGCTTGATGTTATGTTTTATGTATGTGCATTAGGTAGTGCCATGCATACATTCTCTATTATGTTGCATCCATGACATTAAGATCATCCTAAAATGAATGGACCTTGGCTAAAATATATTTTAAAGTTTAAAATGAACCGAATACATGCTCAGTCATTTTGTATAAATAAACCCAAGGTTCCTGAGGACGTAGATGATGACACCTAGGTAGTAGGAGGCCCTACTGAGATTCTTTAGCAAGATTCTCACTCCCTCTATCTCTTTCTTTCCGTCACGTCTTCAGATGGCGACGTTCGTAGTGTTCGTGGACACCCCGACATGGGAGGTGCACTTTGACCCGACTCACGGGTCATACCATTTTGAGGGGCAGTGCACGGTGCGGATTTTCATGTTCATAGGACGCCCCTTCGCTCATCCCGTGCACACCCATCACTTCTCCCCGACTGCACCCTATGGTGACGACGAGCGGGTTTTTGAGCGTCTTGGCGTCGCATGACGAAGAGAGTACTCCGTAGGCACACCGCCGCCTTAGCCATGCGAGATTATCCCGACCACGTGCCGGACCTACTTCTCGGAGACCGACCCATCCGAGGACCCGCCTACCCATCCGTATAGCGAGAACTCTGCCCCCTCTCCACCACAGATAAGGGAAGGCAGTGAGGATACCGTGACTCAGCCACGGCTTGCGCGACGACCGGAGATGCGACCATACCGTGGGGGTCACCCTCGATTCCCATTCCGCCTCTTCACGTCCGAGGAGCTCGCCCAGTTTCCCGGATATCTGCCTCGTTCGCGAGATGGACGCCTTGATGAGAGGTGACGATCGTCCGATGGAGTACCCGGTTAGAGCACACACACCACTTAGATGGGGATAAACCTTCTTTTGTTTAGAGGTTATCCTATTAGATGCACTCGGGTAGGGGAGTAGATTATGTTTATGTTTATGTTGTATTTTCTTTCATGTATTTCCATGTACTAAACCAAGTCCCGCGCTTATAAGTGGGCAAATTATAATTATATATGAGATGTTATTCAGTGTCTCTCATGATGTGCCCTTATATGCTTTATGCTATGACGTTATGAGATGTATGTTTTGACCGTCGCAAGTTATATCGCATCACGCGGCTCTCACTTTCATTTCAAAAAAAAATTACCCGTATTTTCCGCTAAGTAATTCAAAGTTAAATGAGAACTATGAAGTAACAGACTAATGATTAACCTAAATATGTTCTAGAGTATTGGGTTAAAAATTAGGATGTTACACTCTAGACCTCACTTTACCTTGTCATGATGAGTTTGGGTTAAGGTTAAAGTTCCTCTAAAAGTCTTGTATGAGCTCTAATAAGATATAAATGAATTTGCATATTTATTTTTGAGGTTGCACTCATGTTTATGTTCTTGCCTTGCATCTTTATTTTCAAGTCATCACCTAAGGACTCAAAGATTAAAACAAGACTTGCATTATCACCTAATTAATTCTCAAAGCCTTTCTATTTCGGCCTTAAAGTCGATTGCTGCTGGGCCTAGAGCACTAAAATAAAGAAATGAACTTGCATGGCATATTTACTTCAAGTCTTGCATATTTAAATTTCAAGCCTTGCATATTTATTTCAAGTCTTGCATATTTAAATTTCAAGCCTTGCATATTTATTTCAAGTCTTGCATATTTAAATTTCCAAGCCTTGCATATTTACTTTAAAGTTCTCACTTTACTTTGTAATGAAGAATAAAAATGAAGTGCATAGTATGTTTAGATTATGTCATCACTTAAAGACCTTAGAGCTCAAAGACTTGCCCACTTTATCTCAAGTTAAAGTTTAATAGGGAAGCATTCTTTGAATGCATAATTTCGGCCAAGTAACAATGATTTGCTTGGAATGAGTTTCATCTAGTTACAAGGGCCAACAACCTATGTTCTAGGATTTTCTTTAAGCTTGATGAGATTTATAAAGTTATGACCAACAAGATTTATGATTTTATTCCTCTTCTAAAGAAGAATTAAATTGGTTACTGACCTAAGGTTGTTCTTAGCCTCTTGATAAAATAAAATGGTTTGCAAAGAGTTTTAGAAGTTCTAAAATGATTTCAAGGGAAACTAGCAACTTATATGCTTTAGAAATGTCAAATTATGTGTCTTTTTGGACTTGAACAATTCGGTTCTGCCTTGATATGTTTGATGCTGTATGATGATGTTTTGATGTGTTAGAATGTGTGAAAATGATATATGATGAGGTATGAATACTTCTATGCATGTTAGGGAAGAAATTAGCTTCATAGGAAAAATCGTAAAATTGGAATTTAACATGTGTTTAACCCCTTTAATCATAATCAATGCCAAAACTGTTTTAGTATGATAACAATCAATTTAGGATTAATCAAGCATGAAAAATTTGGTTACATTTGAAGTAGGATTGAATTTTAGCGCCTATAGAGAAACTAGTAACTAGAAAACCGTAAAAGTGCAATCCTAGAACTCCTAGAACATTTAAATTCTGGATTCTGTCCAGCAACCTCATAATATGGAAAACGTGGTCTATAATTAGCTCTTAGGCATAGGAACATCTCATAATTGGTTTAGATTTAATTTATAGCGCCTTAGGCAAAGACGAAACCGAGAAAGGGTCTAAAACGTAAGTTCTAGAACCCCGTAATCATAAATATATAACTCTGCCCTTGGAGTATGGTGCTGCCCAGATTTATTAAAGAGCATAAATGATAGTAAGATTTGTCAGAAGAGAATCCTTATGTGCATAAGAGGTTGATAGAGAATGATAGAATAATTACATCTCAAGTTTAAGGCCTGTAAGGGTCAAAGCATAAGATACCGTAGGATCAAGAGCATAATGAGTTTCAATTTCACATGCGAACGTATGTTTTATTTGAGAATGATTATGTAAACGTATGGGATTATGATTGTGGATGTATGTTTCATTTGTTTATATGGCATAAAGTATTTGGAAGAAATCCGACATGCTGCTGTTGCGCTGTCAAATTTCTGACAAATTTGGGGACTTAAAAAGTTTTTGAAAAAAAAAACCTATGAGATTTTCTTTATGACGTACTAAGATGAGTTCTCGGATGACACCGGTTCGGCCGAGCACCTCCAGAGAACTCATGTGACATCGGTACCAAGATGTATTCTTAGGAGACACCGGTTTGGCCGAGCACCCCCCAAGAAATGCCCCCTAGCCTGTACTAGATAGGCGGGATTATGATTATGATTATGATACGCTTATCAGAATTGATAAGTAAGAACTAGTGATGACTAGTTAGGTATGAGCTCATAACCTAGAGATGTGACACGTTCTGGGTGACACCGATTCGGCCGAGCACCCCCAAGAACGAATGTCTTTTAGGGTGGCCCATGAGGAAGTAAAGTATGATGATTATGTCACAAAGTTTTCCCATATGAGATTTCAATTGCTACTTTATGCCACTATTATGATGTTCTTAATGTTATGATTATGATTCTTGCATTAAGTAGAGCCATGCATACATTCTTTACTATGTTGCATCCATGACATTAAGGATCATACTAAAATAAATGGACCTTGGCTAACTATGTTTCAAAAGCTTAAAAATGAACTTAATGCATGCTTACTTATTTTAAACACTAAACCCAAGGTTCCTGAGGACGTAGATGATGACACTTAGGTAGTAGGAGGCCCTACTGAGATTCTTTAGCAAGATTCTCACTCCCTCTATCTCTTCTTTCCGTCACGTCTTCAGATGGCGACGTTCGTGATTTTTGTGTACACCCCGACATGGGAAGTGCATCATGATTCGGACCACGGGTCTTACCATTTTGTGGGTCGCTGTGTCATTCGTGTATTCATGTTCGTTGGACGGCCCTTTAGTCACCCTGTACATAGTCATCGATTCTCTCCTGCCTCACCTTTCAGCGACGACTTCGTGTTCAAGCGCACACGTCCTTAAGAGGAGCGGATCTGCCGCACCCCACCGACAGCTTCTGCCATCCGGGACTACCCACAATATGTGCCTTGATCACCCTCATCATTCTCCGAGATGGATCCTTTAGAGGACTCTAACACTCAAGTACCTTCCAAGGGATCCTCCCCCACTATGCCGATGGACTTTGGGGAGGGTAGCGAGGCTTCTGTCGCTCAGTCGGTGCGTGGAAGACGGGTGAGGATGATTCCTCGCCGTGGAGCTCATGCCCGACCGATGCAGCGTATAGCCACCCCGGCAGAGATAGCCCAGTAGATCGGATACGTCCCTCCTTTCCAGAAAGGCCCGCAATAGGAGACGACCATCGCGTTCTGGTATCCGAGCTTTGACTAGACCAGGATAGCCTCCTTTTGTCTTAAGGCTATCTATTTGTAGGCGCACTAGAGTTAGGAGCATTTCTTTTTTTTTTTGCCTTCTATTGTATTTTCGTTTTCCATGTATTTTTATTTCGATTGTACCAATCTAAGCCCCACTCTCCATAAGTGGGCACATCATATTATATAAATATACAGTTCAGTTTTATCATGATTGGGATGCTTGCTTTATTTCCTTACGTGCTTCATTGCTTATCGTGTCGCGCGACTCTCACTTTGCTTTTATAATTTCAAAAAAAAATTTACCAGTATTTTCCGCTAAGTATTTTAAAGTAAAAAGGAAACTATGACGTAATAGACTAATGGTTAACCTAAATATGTTCTAGAGTATTGGGTTAAAAATTAGGATGTTACACACTGAATTGAGTTTTGCGATATGATGTAAACTAAGTCTTTGCTATGTCAATGAAAAGAGAAAAATGCACTAGATTAAATTCTTTAGCTACGAAAAGAAATGCATAATTTATTATTATTTCTGTATATAAGTTTACTCGATAATTCTAGTAAGAATGAAATTTCTGCTTATGTTTTGGTTGTTATTTTTGAATTGTCTGCTTAGGATGATTTACTAGGTGTTTGAACATTATGGTGTATATGCACTAAGTGATTGATCATTAAAAGCTACCCATTTCAGAAGTACGATTTGAAACTTTTAAAAAATGAACCATGGTTATGAAATGCATAATCACTCTTTTTCTTAATAAACCGAAGTGGCTGGGATGATGATGACATTATAATTGAGTTTTGGGGGAGTTACCCTACTGAGAATTGTATAATTCTCACCCCTATGTGTTTTGTGTTCCCATGTAGCCTCCAGGTTGACCTAGAGGACGATGCGGCTACTACGTGAAAGAACTTGGAATTACAATTGTTTAGTAGTTAATATTGTTATAATATTGTATATAGTTGCAGGCATATGAGTATGTAAATGTAATAGGGATTGTATATTTATTAAACTTCATTATGTAATTGACTTGTATCCTTGTCATATATTTTAATCGAATTATACTAGTTATTACACGAACCTATTGAATTTGCTATAGTTATTTAAGAAAGGTCCGTTAATTTATAAGTAACAACTCTCAAGTTCGATGTCATGACTTAAGAATGACATTGTACTTGGGAAGATGTTACAAATTTATAACATCTCCTGCTATTTTATGGATTGACGACCGTCTCCACAAACCAACACGGGTCTTTTCAGCATGTTTTATGGCATCCTCATTCACACACTTCCTGGAAAACTTCCTAGGAGGTCACCCATCCGGAAATTGCTCCAAGTCAAGCATGCTTAACTATGGAGTTCTTAAGTGATAGGCTACCAAAAAGAAGATGCATCTTGTTGGTATAGGTGGTACAAATCAATTCATATAAGCCCTCCTCAACTGTATAGTCCCACACCTATACAGTCTCAGGATCCCTCTCATTTGAGTGTGAAATCGGTTCATTCATGTACCCCTATGCTTTCAAAGTCTGCCAAGAGCCGCTCTTTGTTCGTGCCTCCTTGCACTGGTGATCACTCCCCGACTTGGCAATCCTCGGGCATTACATGGCCACCAGCTTCCACTTGGTTCGTCCTTGAACCACACCGTACTAGGAGAGATGCAGGCTCTGATACCATTTGTAACATCCCCTGCTGCTCTATGGATTGATGACTGTCCCCACAAACTAACACGGGTCTTTTCAACATGCTTTGTCCTCACTCACACGCTTCTTGGAAAACTTTCCAGGAGGTCATCTATCCCAAAATTACTCCCAGTCAAGCACGCTTAACTATGGAGTTCTTAAGTGATAAGCTACCGAAAAGAAGATACATCTTGTTGGTATAGGTAGTACAAATCAATTTATATAAGCTCGCCACAACTGTATAGTCCCATACCTATACAGTCTCAGGATCCCTCTCATTCGGGTGTGTAATCGGTTCATTCATGTACCCCTCTGCTTTCGAAGTCTGTCAGAAGCCACTCCTTGTCCGTGCTTTCTTGCACCGGTGATCACTCCCCGACTTCGTAATCCTCGAGCGTTACATTAATTAACAAAATCAAATCCTAGCCATCCATCATATTTTCTTTTTAAAAAGAAAGAAAAATCACACTTTGACTACATTTATATCAAGATTTACATAAACTACCAAACCTTATCACTCCAACTCCATTACTTTTGACCATGATCCCAAAATATTACAACCTTCATCTACTTTCTCTCATGCTACCATTAACAAACTTTAAGCTTCCTAAACCCTAGCCAAAACTTGATAAAACCTCATAACCTTATTACAAAACTTCAACTACTCATCACAAACTACAAAACTAACTAATTGAAATTCCAATTTTTCACTTTTCCTCACCTTGCGATATCATCCTCTACTATTTAGGGAAGGGCTTGGGCTGTTTGTGTAACGCCCCGATTTTTTTTCCTATGTACAAATGACCAAAATGCCCCTGAGGTCATTTTACTCGGGAAACTGAGGAAGGCCAATCCAGGCAAACCTCAAGAAAATATTTTAACGTTTGAAGGGGATTAATTGTGTTATGTGTATTGTTAGAGATGAAAATCTCAATTTTTAGTTTTTCTGTGCAAAATTAATAAAATACCCCTGCAGCTAATTAACATAGAATTAATTATCAATTGGGCCGGACTTTACCTGGGAGTTTGAAATGTCATTTTTAAAGGATGTTTAATGTTCTTTTAAGCCCAAGTGGTCCCGGGGAGTTTTTGTGCAAAATTACCATTTTGGCCCTAACTATGCATTATGGGCCTAATGGTGTAATTAAGGAAAACTTAAGCAATATTAGGCTCTAGTTAAAGATTAATTAATTCTAATAATTAATCTAGAGTCAGAATAATTAATTGAGGTTAATTAGGGCAAAGCTCAAGAAAAATCCATCTTCTCTTTTCTTTCCATTTGGCCGAATTTGTTCTTGCCTCTAGGGAAGATTTGCTCTTCTCATTTCTTCTCAAAGATCAAGGCTTTCTTTTGCTCAAACAAGAAACTACCTTTGGTAGGGAGTTTGTTTTAAAGTTTTCATTCATTTCTTTTGAATCATTTTTTGATTGGAAATATTCTCTTCTTCTATGTTCTCGTATTTTTGGGGTTTGAATGAATATTGGAGTGTTGGATCTCTCTTTTTCTTTCATTCTTTTCAGTTTCAAAGTTCCCTTTTTCTTTCTTTTCTTTTTCGGCATTGATGGCCTTATTGTTTAAGAATCATAGCTTGATGATGAGGATCTTTGATGTTGGTTGTAAAACCATCATTTGTTTGACCTCCAAAGATTAAGATTTCATTATTTAGTTTTATGAGCTCCTAGTAAATGAAAATGTTATTTGGTTTTCTTTGATAGTTTTTCCTTTGAGTTTGATGATGAGTCTAAGGAGACAAGGTTCTTAGAACCATAATAATGAGAAACTCTAAAGCTCATGTCCATTTTGTAAGATTGATCGGTGTTTTAGAGTTGTTACTCTAAATAGGAGTCTTGAGCCTAGGATCTAAAGAAATAACAAATGGAAATGCATTCATATTTATATTTCAAGTCTTTGCATTTCATATTTATATTTGAGCCTTGCATATCATATTTATTTCCAAGTTATCACCTAAAGCTTGAAGATAAGAAAATGAACTTGCATTTCATGTTTATATTTCTTGTCTAGCATATTTATATTTCAAGCCATCACTTAAACTTTAAAGATCAAATGAGCTTGCATTCTCATATTTATATTCAAGCTTTGCATATCATATTTATATTTCCATTGCCATCACCTTATGATATCAAAATTAAAATGAGGCTTGTATTTGTACGTTTAAGTTTATGACATCACCTAAATAATCTAGAACTCAAGACTTACCCCTTTCAACTTACAGGAGAATTTCAGTTCCTTGGGCATTTGTATTTATAAAAAGGTTTTGTTTTCAAAGGAACAAAGTTTTATGGTTTGGAGTATTATTATATTGAGGATTCAAAGTTTGTGTCTTGCAATATTCCTTGAGAAATATGTTAATTCTTAAAGTGTTAAAACATTATTCACATAACCAAAATCTTTTATTGAGCTCTCTGATTTTGCTACTGACCTAAGGATATTTTGTAACGCCCCGTTTTTCTCTAAACTTTTAAATGACCAAAATGCCCCTGAGGTCATTTTTACCTGAAACACGAGGATGACCGGCTTTGGCCATCCTCATAGGGTTCATATGTTATATGAAGGGGATTGTATGATTGTGAATGTCCAATGGAGCAGAAAAACCTCATTTCTGAGATTTCTATGCACAAATGACCAAAATACCCCTAACTTGATTTAAGGCCGTTTTAAGTTTTGACTCCAACCCGGACTCGTCCCGGAGATCAAAAATGATGTTTTAAGGCATGAACCATGTTGGTCTAAGTCCCGGAGGTCCTGGGCAACTTTTGGTAAAAAATACGATTTTACCCCTGCTTAGTGCATTTTAAGCCTAACGAGTTATTTAACTCAAACCTATGCGATATTAGGCTCTAATGAAAGGTTAATTAATTTTCTTAATTAATCTAAAGCTAAAATAATTATTTAAGGTTAATTAGAACCTAAAATTGCTTAGGAAAATTTACAACTCAATTCTAATTCTTTCCTTTCTTTAAAGAAAAAGCAACTATGAATAGTATTTTTACTATTCACATTTCCTTTCCCAAAAATGCTTTCTCTTCCAAGAAAAGTTGTCATACATCAATCAAGGTTTTCAATTCATTTCTAAATTAAAAATATTTATGTCATTCAAATTCAAAAAGAATGAATTGTTTTTGTGGTCATTCAAACTTTCAATCAAACTTTTCAAAACACCATGTCTTACACCACCTTACCTATGCTTTGGAAATTCAAGATTAGAAAATATTTTCTTCTTTTTTTGACATGGAATGCATGGTTTTTTCCACTCCTTTACAGCCCAAAATTTTATGATTTTATTCATTTAAAAGGTTTGGAAATAAGCTACATTGTTAGCCATACTTTAGGACATGCATAGCTAGACTTTTTACCATACTTTGAATGACTAACACCATGTTTTGAACAAAGATATTTCCTCCCCCATGTGGCTGTAAAGTAGCCGAATGCTTCCCCCCAAAAGGCCACCATCATTTCAATTTATTTTACTTCTCTATAAATAGGTAGCTTAGGGAACTTCAAGCACCTTTGTTCATTTTACTAAAGCTTAGAGTTTAGAGCACTTTGAGGTTTTCTCTCAAGCTTCCAAGAGTTCTTCAAGCTCAAGTTCTTCCTCTTCTTTTCAAAAACCACAAGGTAGGGAACTTTTCCAAATATGTTTTTCATTTCTATGCTGAATCTTGTTGGGAAATGATGAAAAGTGGAACCTCCATGTTGCTTCTTCATTTTCGGTTTCTTCCTCTTCTTTTCCTTTCATTTTCGGCCTCAAGGCCTTGAGCATGATGGCTTGATGATGAGTGCTCTCTAGAGGTGACCATGAGTTCATCTCACATGAGGCCTCTAAAGCTTGAGTTTTTCTCAAAGAAAGGTTTCATCTTTTACAAGTTTAGTTGAACATGAGGTTATGTTTCTCTTAAATGTTTGAACTTCTCCTTTCTCCTTTAATGTTTTGGCCATGAGGGCCTAAACCCATGAGAAAAATGAAAGCTTGATGATGAGGTTGTCATGAGGGTGCTTGTCACTCAACAACCTCTAAAGCTTGAGTTTTCTTAAGAAAAGTTTATTATTTCCAAGTTTTACTCAAGAAATAATTGTGTTTCTCTTGAACCTTTGAAAACTCCATCTCTTTTCTTTGAGGTTTTGACCATGAAGGCCTTTGGAACTTGAAAAAAAAAATGGTAGCTTGATGATGAGGGCTTCATGTTGATGTATGTCACATGAACAAAACTCTAGAGCTTGGACTTGGTTCCTAGACCAAGTATGTTTTCGGTTTTGTTCCTTTATGTTTACTATGAGTTTGGTTTTGATGGAAGTTTAAAGCATAGTAAAGTACTCAATGATGAGGACTTGAGATGTTGGTGTTTGAATCATCAAGATCTTGGTCCCTAGAGTTCAAAAATGGTTTATTCTTCTTGATGAAGATTCGGCCATCTTCAAGTCTTTAAGGTCATGATTCATTTTAAGTATTCTAGCACTAGTAGTTTCCTTTTCTTGTGAGGATGAGGTTTAGGTTGGAACTATGTTCTCTTCAAAAGTCTTGCAAGAGCTCTAGACAAGATAAAAGTAACTTGCATTCACATTTACTTTATGCTTTGCATAGCATGTTTATTTCTATGCTATCACTAAACCCCAAGATAAGGAATGAACTTGCATAATGCACGTTTAAATTCCAAGCTTCGCATCCCATGTTTATATTTAAAGTCATCACTTAAGAACTTAAAGATGTAAAACGAGAGCTTGCATATCACCTAAAATAATCTCGAAACCTTTCTATTTCGGCCTTAAAGTCGATTGTTGCTGGGCCTAGAGCACTAAAATAAAGAATGGAACTTGCATATTTACTTTCAAGTTGTGCATATTTACTTTGAGCCTTGCATATTTAATTTCAAGTTCTTGCATTTCATATTTACTTTGAAGCTCTCACTTTACTCTCTAATGAAGAAGAAAATGGAATGCATAGCACGTTTACTTTTATGCCATCACCTAAGAGACTAGAGCTCAAAGACTTGCCTATTTCATCTTGAGAAAAGTTAAATCAAGAAGGTATCTTCTTGAAATGCATTCGGCCATGTGATGATGAAAGCTCTAGGATGAGTTTTTCATTAGTTACAAGAGCCTATAGTTTATGTTTTAAGTTTTTCCTAAACATAAGTGACATTTGAAAGTATTTTTGAGTATGTTCTTATATTTAGAATTTCAACCATGAGTAAATTTAAAGAGTTGCTGCCCTATGTATTTATGAAAGTTCTTGACAAGTTAAATTGATTTCCAAGGTATTTTTGAAGTCCTAAAATTGTTCCAAGAGAAACTAGTTACCTATGTACATGAAAAAGAAAGTTTACACATGATTTGATGACTTACCAATTTCGGTTCTGCCATGATCATTTCCAGCACCTTAAATTATGTTTTGGGTGGTCTAAATATGTTTGAATACCTTGCCAAGTATATGCTAATTGTTCTAGACATTTTAGAGCATGTTTGGTTACTTTAATTGCTTGAAATGTGAATTCTAGAACCCCATAGGTACAGAAAATATGAATTCTGTCCAGATTGATTAACACCCATAGAATCACATTATATGATGTCTAGATCAGTGAGAGTGACTCATAATTGGCTTAGGTATTAATTGTTGCATCATAGAAAAAGTCGGATGTGAGAAAGGGTTTAAAACGCATCTTCTAGAACACCGTAATTCATCTAATACAAGCTTACTGCCAATGCTGTCCAGCTATGATTAATTGGGTTTTAGGACTTAATAACTCATGGTAGTGAGGTTAATCAATCCCTTAGAGGTATAAGAAAATAATTTGGAAGTTTGAGGTTACTCGATTTAGGGATTTTTACCTTAAGGGATGATTATGTGCCTCTCATTTAATGATGAATTGATGTGTTAGCTCATGACGTATGTGGTGCCATGTGAACTATTACCCTTATGTGATGGTTTATAATCTCATGTTATTGCTTCTTTAAAAGGACCTTAGAGATGCCGAAGTGGTAATTATGTGTTATGCATTAATTATGTGGCATTTTGAAGTAACATGTTAAACTTAGGGTGACTTAAAATATGAGAATGTAATCCTTTGAAACCACCAAACTAAGGGTGGGGACAATGTGATTCTAGCCCCCTAAACCTGTACTTAAAGTCGGGAAGTTGACTTATCCCAAGGGATAAAAGTCTAGATACTAGTGACGACTAGTGTGGTATGAGCTCATAGCCTAGAGATTTCTCAAAAGGGAGAAATATGAGGGCGGCCCCAGTTTAAGTAAAAGTTTTAATGTCACCTAAGTAACCAAGATAAGTCACCATGTGCCAAGTACCAAGTTATATGATTTATGTTCTATGATCCAAGTTGTATGATTTATGTTCGATGATCCAAGTTATATGTTTTACGTTCTATGATCCAATTTATATGATCGAAGTCCCACAATTTATTTCCCATGATTTATGTAAATACAAGTGATATGTTAAAAAGAACGGATCTCGGAAATGGAGACTTTAGAAAACTCATAATTGAACCAATATATGTCCATGGTTTTATAAATACCTCGAGATTCCTGGAGACGTAGATGATGACACTTAGGATAGGAGGAGAACCCTACTGAGTTTCTTTAGTAAGAATCTCACTCCCTCTATCTCTTTCTTTCCATTACGTCTTCAAAGCGAGATGGCGACGTTCGTGCTGTTCGTTGACAAACCCCGGTGGGAGGTCCACCATGACCCGGAGCATGAGTCATTCCATTTTGAGGGCCGATGCACTGTACGCATCTTCATGTTTTTGGGACGGCTGTTTGCATACCTCGTATATAGTTATCGCTTCTCCCTGACATCCCCCTATGGTGACCCCACGATTTTTGAGCGTGCACGGGCACGACATGAGAGGAACCTACAAACCCACTCTGCCGGTTCAGTTGACATGCCGGAGTACGTGCCACTACCGCAGCACTCGGAAGAGGACCCTGTAGAGGACTCCCCCATAGACCATGAGGGCTCTGCCCCCACTCCGCCTCGGCGACCGATGGGCAGCGAGGAGACAGTCACTCAGTGTCGGAGGGCTTCGGTGCCTGAACCGCGACCCCGGCGTGGATGACACGTTCAGTCACAGGGCATGCCTGCACCCGCCAAGCTCCGCCCGTGGATTGGCTACGTTCTTCCGTACCCGTGATTCTGCTGTAGAGATTGGAGGGTAGCCCTTAGTGCACGCACGACACGTAGTATGGATGAAACCTCTTTTGTTTTGAGGTTATCCACCTTAGGTTGCACGTGGGTAGGGATGTTTCTTTCTAGTTCATTTCCATGTATTCTGTATTTCCGTTGTATTCCTGTTTATTATGTACTTGAAGAGTCCTGCCCCGTAGGGTAGGCATATTATATATGAAGTATTTCAGTTGTGATAATGTTATGATTCGGAGCCACTTCTATGTTTATATTTCTGCAGTTTATGATACCGACCCGGTAAGATACGCGCGGCTTCTATTTTAAGTAATGTTTTGAAAAAAAATTGGCTCGTATTTTCGTTCAGCTATTTTTCCAAGTAAAAAGAACCATGATGGTAAGTAATGACTAATATTTGGCCTAAGTACGTACTAGTAATATTGGATCGAATATTAGGGTGTTACACATTTACTTGTGTTTCTAAAGCAATAATTTGATTATAAGAGCATTCCTTGACCTAGAATTGATTCTAGGAGAGACTAGTTGCTAGAAATGCTATTGCAATTTTGCATGCTCTTAGAAAATTAAATTTTAGTTTCTGTTCTAACATTTCCAGATCTGATGTATTCTGGTTGAAGTGAATTAAATGTGTAAAATTTGTTAATGATTAGTGTTATAATTATTTTTAGCACTTAAGGAAAGACTAATAACTAGAAAGGATCAAAAATATGATTTCTAGAACCCTTAAAGGTGAGAAAATATGGTTTCTTTCCAGCATGTTATACTTTGGTAGAAAGGATGTTTAACACTTAGTAAATGTATAGGAATCACTCATAATTGGTTTAGGAATTTATTTTAGCATCATAGGAAAAGTCGGTAATAAGAAAGGGTCAAAATCATAATTTCTAGAACACCAAAATTGTTCATTTTCATTTCTCTTCAAATCTGTCCAGCTTTGTTTAATGATGTTCTTGAGGTTAATAATTAATGGAAATCATTTAAATTGATCCCTTTGATGCATAAAAGAATAAATACAAAAAATAGGTTTATCCAATTTAAAGATTTAACTGATTAAGAGATAATGAAAGTGCTTAGTTTTAGAGATGATGTGATTTAATATACTTGAGAATTTATGTGATAATTGTGTTTGTATACTTGGTTATTAGTTACAAGAATTGTTGTGGCATGTTATGATTACATTGGAATGTTGAAGATGCATATGTTGAAGGAACATGAAAGCATGTGACATTATGTGATATGTTTGTGTTTTTGCATCTCAATATAACATACTAAGGTTAAGGTGACATAAAACATATGGAAATGATCATCTAGACTCCCCGAATTAAAGGTTATGAGAGGTGATCCAATAAGGAAATGATCCTTTAGACTCCCTAAATTAAAGGTTATGAAAGGTGATCCTTGCCCCTTATCCTGTACTTCAAGAGTCAGGTATTAACTTATCAAGAAGATAAGAAAGTTAAATTAAGACAAGAAAATGATGTGTTTCCCCCTCTTTTACCCCATGTTAAATCTAGCAGGGGCTAGTTAGGTTGAGCTCATCCTAAGTGATAAGTGTGGTGAAGTTTTGGTGTTGTTTGTATAAAATTCACCAGTGAAGGTATGATGGTTGGTTTATGAAATTCACCAGTGAAAGTGTATTAGTTGGACTATGAAGTTCCTGTAAAAGGGTGGTTAGTAAAAGAAAAAAAAAGAATTTGAAGGAATTATCATGGGTTCTCCTACATGCATATTGAATGTGTTGCTTATGCTTCTACTTTATGTCATTGTGTACGTGTAATGTTACATACGATATTGACATGCATTCATGACTTAGTATATTGTATTCATAACATTAAGATGCATTCTAAAAGATATGGGCCTCGGCCACTGTTTTTTTTTAAAACTTAATTAATGAACCTTATATATGTCCACTACTTTCATAATGAAACCCGAGGTTCCTGGGGACGATGATGATAACACGTGTATGGAGACGGAATACCCTACTGAGATTCTTATTTAAGTTTCTCACTCCCTCTCTTTCTTTCCATCTTCATCTTCAGACAAGATCGATGGTGATGTTCGTGGGCTACCCTAAGATGCCGGCATAGGAGTTGCACCGTGGTTTAGATCAAAGTGGCACAACAAAAGTGGGGATAAAGGCCTTCCTATTTTTAGCACTTAGAAGCTGTCTCGCCTTTGCATACGCCTGTAACTTAGTTCTAGTAGATGTGCACCCACTAGGAGTTAGTTACTTTTCAATCATGTTTGACTTTTGTATTAGCGTATGCTCAGCCTCTATGGGTAGGCTTTATATATTTTGATGTGGTACTATGATTGTGGGATATTTCCACATTGTTATTATTAGTATTTGATATGACTTTCAAAGTAAATGTTATGATGTGATGATGTACGCAGTTTATTTTGCACCTTGTTGTGGTTTGCATGTATGCTTTACGGTGAATAATTATACGGTATAACGTATATGCGAATGGCTCATAGTTTGGTTTTTCATTCAAAAAAAAAAGGGTCATATTTTCCATAAACTTATTTTCAAAGCTCAAAATTAAGTAATATTCTGAGACGAAAGAGTAACAATTAACGATTAACCATTATGCGTCCTAGGCATATTGTGTTGAAAGTTAGGGTGTTACAGTTTGGAAAGCCTCGAAGGGAAGAGAAGCCATCGTTAGATCATCCTTTGGAGCAAAAATCCCTAAAGCCACCAAAGTAGGGTTTTGTAATCCTAATTGTTGAAATTCTATTTTCTTGTAGATTTTGAGTATTTTAATTTTATAATTCTAGTTTTAATGTGAGGTTATACATAGATATTGATGTATTTGCATTGGTGGAGTAGTTTGGTGTTGTTGAAAAATAATTTTTGTTAAAAGGAATTTTGGATTATGCCAGTGGATTTTTGGATTTCTCCTAGTCAAGGGATAGTCACAAATTTCTGTTGTAATTGTAGGTGTTTTTGTAAGCTATAAGAATTATATGTTGAAGCTAACATCCTAATCTGGTTCTACAAATTTTCTTGAGTTTTGTTTTGGACTTTTACTACTTTAGAAAAATTAGGAACAGAAACTATGCCTGTGCTGCCTGTAACATCCTAATTTTTAACCCAATACTCTAGAACATATTTAGGTTAATCGTTAGTCTATTACTTCATAGTTCTCATTTATCTTTGAATTACTTAGCGGAAAATACGGGTAATTTTTTTTTTGAAAAACAAAGTGAGAGCCGCGTGATGCGATAAGCAGTAAACCATGTATGGTAAACAAATGTCTCACAACATCATAACATAAGGCACACCAGGAGTAACACTGAAGATCACCTCATATATATATAATTTGCCCACTTATAAGTGTGGGACTTAGTTTAGTATAAGGAAAGTACAGGAAAGGAAATACAACATAAACATAAACATGATCTACTCCCCTATCCGAGTGCATCTAATAGGATAACCTCTAAACAAAAGAAGGTTTATCCCCATCTAAGTGGTGTGTGCTCTATCTCGGCCATCTACAGCCTCCTACTGGCGACTAACCCTCGAGCGTGGCAAGTAACCAGGAAACTGAGCAAGCTCCTCTGGCGTGAATAGGCGGGACGGGGCTCGGAAGTGACCTCCACGGCGTGGCCTCATCTCCGGTCGTCGTGCAAGCCTTGGCTGAGTCACGGAAGGCTCACTACCTTCCCCAAGATCCATGGGTATGGCGGGGGAAGATCCCTCGGAGGGTGCCTGGGTTGCCGAATCCTCGGAAGGATCCGTCTCCGAAAAAGACGACGGGCAACGGGGCACATACTAGGGGTAGTCTCGAGCGGCGGACGTGGATGATGGGGTACGGCGAAGCCTCTCCTCTAGGGGACGTGCGCGCTCGAACACCAGGTCATCGCCAAAAGGTGAGACGGGGGAGAAATGATGGGAATGTACAGGGGGAGTGAAGGGTCGACCCATAAACATGAATACTCTAACCGTGCATCGACCCACAAAATGGAATGACCCGTGGTCCGGGTCATGGTGCACCTCCCATGTCGGCGTGTCCACGAACACTACGAACGTCGCCATCTGAAGACGTGACAGGAAGAAAGAGATAGAGGGAGTGAGAATCTTGCTAAAGAATCTCAGTAGGGCCTCCTACTACCTAGGTGTCATCATCTACGTCCTCAGGAACCTTGGGTTTATTTATACAAAGTGACTGAGCATGTATTAGGTTCATTTTAAACTTTAAAATATATTTTAGCCAAGGTCCATTCATTTTAGGATGATCTTAATGTCATGGATGCAACGTATTAGAAAATGTATGCATGGCACTACCTAATGCACATACATAAAACATAACATCAAGCATCATCATTCTTGGTGGCATAAAGTGGCAATAGTAACATTCATATGGGACAAAACTTAGTGACATAATCATAATCATGAAACTTCTCTTCCTCATGGGCCACCCTAAAAGACAATCGAACTGGAGGTGCTCGGCCGAACCGGTGTCACCCAGAACGTGTCATACATCTAGGTTATGAGCTCATACCTTAACTAGTCATCACTAGTTCTTACTTACCACTTAACGATAAATGTATCATAAATCATAAATCCTGACTATCTGAGTACGGGTTAGGGGGCAATTCTCTTAGGGGTGCTCGGCCGAACCGGTGTCACCTAAGAGTGTAAAATGGTACCGATGTCACATGAGTTCTATGGAGGTGCTTGGCCGAACCGGTGTCATCCTAGAACCCATCTTAGTACCTTAATTTTTCAAAATCTCTTTAAGTCCCCAAATTTGTCGGAAATTCAGTGGCACAACGGTCATTACACCGAATTTCCTTCCAAATTTGCTTTATGCCACATAAACATATAACCTCATAAATTTCTCATATGAATAACATCATCATCATTAGCATACTTCATGCATCATCATAAAACATCCAAACGCTTACCCTTACGGTAGCTTATGCTTTGACCCTTGCGGGTCTTAATCTTGAGATATAGTTCTCTACGTCCGTCGTTCATATTTTAAGCACCTAAGGCTCATAATTAAACATCATTCATAATCCTCTCATTTTACTTTTAAATCTGAATGGCATAGGGTGGAAATCCTAACATGTGAATACGGCGTTCTAGAACTTACGTTTTAGACCCTTTCTTGGTTCCGTTTTCACCGAAAGCACTATGGATTAAATCTAAATCAATTATGAGGCATTCCTATGCTTAAGGACTAATTATTAATCATGTTTACCATGTTGTAAGGGTGCTGGACAGAATCCAGAAAATTAAATGTTCTAAGAGTTCTACATTTGCATTTTTACGGTTCTCTAGTTACTAGTTTCCCCATAGGTGCTAGAATTCAATTCTAACTCAAATGATACCAAGTTTTTCATGTCTAAACAATCTAAATCTGATTATGTCCCCATTAAAACAGTTTGGAAAAGTTCCATAAAAAAATGGGTCAAAACTATGTTAAATTCTAGCTTTACGGTATTTCTAGTTAGCTAGTTTCTTACCTATCATGCATAGGATCGCTTCTACATCATCATATGATATTTTCACACATTCCAACACATCAAAACATCATCATACAGCATCGCACTCATCATATCAGGACCGAAAACATTTAACTTCAATAAGAGAGTTAAATTGACATTTCTAGGTACATAAGTTAACTAGTTTCTCTTGGAATCAATCTAGAACTTCTAAAACTCTTTGCAAAACATTTTAATTCATCAAGAGGCTAAGTGAAGCCTTAGGTCACTGACCAAAACATATTCCATCCCCTAAAAGATAATAAAATCACAACTTGTTATGACATAACCTTATAAAGATTGTAAAGCTTTAAGGAAAACTTAAAACATAGACTATTGGTCCTAGTAGCTAGATGAAAACTCATTGCAAGCCCATCATCACTACTTGGCCGAAATCATGCATTCAAGGAATACATTCACATATAACTTTAACTTGGAATGAAATGGGCAAGTCTTTGAGCTCTAGGTTCTTAAGTTACGACATAAACTAAACGTGCTCATGCTTTTCATTTTAAATCTTGCTTACAAGGTAAAGTGATGACTTAAGTTTCGATATGCAAGGCATAAACTTAAACGTGCAAGCTTGAAAGTAAATATGCGAGGCATAAACTTAAACGTGCAAGCTTGAAGGTAAATATGCATGGTTCAATTCTTTATTTTAGTGCTCTTGGCCCAACAACAATCGACTTTAAGGCCGAAATAGATAGGCATTCGAGAAATTAATTAGGTAATAATGCAAGTTCAATTCTTTATTTTAGTGCTCTAGGCCCAACAACAATCGACTTTAAGGCCGAAATAGAAAGGCTTCGAGAATTAAATTAAGTGATGATACAAGTTTCATTTTAATCTTTATGTTCTTAAGTGATAGCTAGAAAGTAAAGGTGCATAACAAGAGTGTAAACATGAGTGCAAGCATAAGATAAATTATGCAAGTCCATTTTATCTCTCTAGAGCTCTTAACAAGACTTTAAAGGAACTTAAACCATAACCCAAACTCATCCAACAAGGTAAAGTCAAGCTTAGAGTTCTTGAAACTCAACATAATATTTTTAGGAAATCAAACCATGAAGCTTAGAAAATTTAAGGTAATGGCCGAAATCTTCAAGAAGAAAAAGGAACATTTTAAAACTCTAGAGTTCATGATCTTGATGATATATTAACACCAACATCATGAGTCCTCATCATTGAGTTCATAGAGCCATTTTAAAACATCACTAAAGCTAAAGTTCTTAAGAGTTCAAGAAAAGAAAAACTAAAAACATTTTTTGCTCAAGAACAAAGATCAAGCTCTAGAGTTTGTTTCAAGTGATGAACATCATCATGAAACTCTCATCATCAAGCTCTCATTCCTTTGTTCTCCAAGGCCTATGGGCGAAAATGAAAAGGAAAAAGGAGTGGAAATGAAGTTCTAAAGAGAAACAAGAGAAACTATGAACATCAAGCTTGAAACAAGAACTTTAAAGAAAACAATACATGAAAGAAAATCCCTACTTGGTGTGATGAACTTGAAGATGGAAGAAGAAGATGAAGATGATGAAGAACTTTGAAGAGCTTGAAGAACTTGAAGAACACTAGAACTTTGAGAGAAAAGAAAAGCTTTGAGTGTTTCCTAAACTTAGCAAATGATCTAAAAGTGGTGCAAGCTCCTCAAGGCATTCTATTTATAGAGAAATGAAACAAATGGAGGGAGCTCATGGTGATGAAGAGCTTCGGCCATGAGGTGCAGATTGGAGGCATTCCATGAGTTCCATGAGGTGAGATAATGTGTTCTTGAGGTATGGTGAGGTATGGTTCAAGGTATGGTGAGGTATGGTTCAAGGTATGGCCTCAAGCATGGTTCTTTGAGTGAGAAAATAATTAAACATGTGGCCAAAGAGGGGTGTGCTGGCCGAAATGCATCAGCCAAGGGAGGAGAGTTTCTTGCATTTTAATTGTGGTTTAGAGTTGTGTTTAGGTGTATCTTTGATTATGCTTAAGATTAGGAATTTGTAAGAAAGTGTTTAGGTAAGGAAAATAGGTAATTAAGGTGGTCTAGACATAATTAAGGAGTGGTCTTGCACCATTAGTGAGTTAAATCCTCAATTTAGAGTCTAAACAACTCTAGACACATTTCCTTGATTTAAGGAATTGGAGAGAGAAAACACTATTCAAGATTCCAAGACTAGGAGTCTTGAGTTCTAAAAAGGGATTTAAGTTTAATCTAAGCAATTTTAGGTTCTAATTAAATTTAATAAATTATGTTGGCTCTAGATTAATTAGGGAAATAAATTAATCTTCGTTTAGAGCCTAATATTGCTTAGGTTTGCTTAATTACGTCATTAAGCTCAAAAACACTATTCTAGGGGCAAAATCGTAATTTTGCACT
Organism: Dalbergia cochinchinensis; assembly: GCA_031216125.1. NCBI lineage: Eukaryota > Viridiplantae > Streptophyta > Magnoliopsida > Fabales > Fabaceae > Dalbergia > Dalbergia cochinchinensis. The sequence goes on from CM062372.1 coordinate 31,599,201, forward strand.
AAAACTGCCCGGGACCACCGGGACTTGAACAGAGACCTCTAGACACATGAAAACATGTTTTTGAACCTCTGGGGAAAGTTCCGGGCTCAAACAGCACCTTTACCCGCGTAAAAACGCTATAAGGGTATTTTGGTCATTTTGACCTGAAACTGCGGAAAACGAAATTTTCGCTTCCGAAAGCATTCAAGGGCCATTTAATCCCCTTCAAACATTGAGTTGACCCTTTGAGGACGACCGAGTTGGTTACCCTCGAGTTCGGGTCAGGAAATGACCTCAGGGGCATTTTGGTCATTTCCCTCGGACAGAGAAATCGGGGTGTTACACTGCCTGAATTGTTGGAATTGAAGCTATGAATTTTGCTAATTTTATTACCATAGAAAATGTTAAATTTTCATTTGAAATTTTTACAATATATTAGAGACATATTAAGGTTTTACCATGTTTTTTATTTTGAATTTTCTGGGTTCATTTACATGGGTAGAAAAATCAAGTGGCCTAAAATATGTCTAATTTTTTTAACATAGATTAAGTAGCCTCTAATCACCAAATTTGTCTAATTTTTTTAACATAGTTGGAGAGTGATTCCTGCTCTAAACTTTTTACAAGTGCTTGGGGACATATTGAGATATCATGGAGAATTTTTATAGTTGTATTGGTTATTTGATATAAAAATAAATTTTACTACTTGATAGACAAATCTGCCAAGGTGCTGAAAATGAACTCAATTCTTGAATTGGGAATGTAATGACTTTCGATTCAAGTATGATGAGTATGAATGCATGCTATATACTTTAAAAACTAATTTATGAGGAATGAATGAGAATTTCATCATGAATGAATATTTATATGTAAGTGGGGTATGCATTGGTAAAAAGAAAGGTGATAAATGGATATGTGTAATAAAAGAAAAATATGAACTTCAATCGTGCATACTCTGACATATGGATAAAATAGAAACAAGACTTATGTTGGGTATGAATTATGGAGTTATCCACTGTAGATACCATTTGGTATGAATTACCCTTTTGTGGAGCGATCTACTGCAGATACCATTTGGTATGAATTACCCTTTTGTAGAGTGATCCATTACAAATATCATTTAGTATGAATTACCCTTTTTTGTGGAATGATCCACCACAGATACTATTTGATATGAATTACCCTTTTGTGAAGTGATCTACTGCAGATACCGTTTGGTATGAATTACCCATTTGTAGAGTTTTCTGCTACAGATACCATTAGGTATAAACTAAGTCTTTCCTATGTCAATGAAGAGAGAAAAATGCACTGAATTGATCTCTATGGCCGTAAGTTTAGCACAGAGCCCTTTAATATAATTTCGCTGCAGTTGGCATGTGCATATTCTTACCATATCGAATCAATTTGTTTAGCATTATTTATTATGATTATGAACTTTATGATATATGCTTACTAAATGACTGAATATTGAAAGAAACCACTTCAGAAGGATGGTTTTGAAAGTTAAAAATGAATCTTGTTATGTATGCATGATCACATTTCCTTAATAAATCGAAGTGGCTAGAATGATTGTGATGACATTTATAACTATATATTTGGTGAATGCCCTACTGAGAATTGTAACACCCCGATTTTTCTGCCCGAGGGAAATGACTAAAATGCCCCCGAGGTCATTTCCTGACCCGAACTCGAGGGTAACCAACTCGGTCATCCTCGAAGGGTCAACTCAATGTTTGAAGGGGATTGAATGGCCTTTGAATGCTTTCGGAAGCGAAAATTTCATTTTCCGCAGTTTCGGGTCAAAATGACCAAAATACCCCTATAGCGTTTTTACGCGGGTAAAGGTGCCGTTTGAGCCCGGAACTTTCCCCAGAGGTTTAAAAACATGTTTTCATGTGTCTAGAGGTCTCCGTTCAAGTCCCGGTGGTCCCGGGCAGTTTTAGTGCAAAATTACGATTTTGCCCCTAGAATAGTACTTTTGAGCTTAATGACGTAATTAAGCAAACCTAAGCAATATTAGGCTCTAAACGAAGATTAATTTATTTCCCTAATTAATCTAGAGTCAAAATAATTTATTAAAGTTAATTAGAACCTAAAATTGCTTAGATTAAACATTAAATCCCTTTTTAGAACTCAAGACTCCTAGTCTTGGAATCTTGAATAGTGTTTTCTCTCTCCAATTCCTTAAATCAAGGAAATGTGTCTAGAGTTGTTTAGACTCTAAATTGAGGATTTAACTCACTAATGGTGCAAGACCACTCCTTAATTATGTCTAGACCACCTTAATTACCCAATTACCTTACCTAAACACTTTCTTACAAATTCCTAATCTTAAGCATAATCAAAGATACACCTAAACACAACTCTAAACCACAATTAAAATGCAAGAAACTCTCCTCCCTTGGCTAATGAAGTTTCGGCCAGCACACTCCACATTGGCCACATGTTTAATTATTTTCTCACTCAAAGAACCATGCTTGAGGCCATACCTTGAACCATACCTCACCATGCTTTGAACCATACCTCACCATACCTCAAGAACACATTATCTCACCTCATGGAACTCATGGAAAGCCTCCAATCTGCACCCTCATGGCCGAAACCTCCTCCTCCATGAGCTCCCTCCATTTGTTTCATTTCTCTATAAATAGAATGCCTTGAGGAGCTTGCACCACTTTTAGATCATTTGCTAAGTTTAGGAACACTCAAAGCTTTTCTTTTTCTCTCAAAGTCTTTGTGTTCTTCAAGTTCTTGGAGTTCTTCAAGTTCTTCATCTTCTTCATCTTCTTCTTCCATCTTCAAGTTCATCACACCAAGTAGGGATTTTCTTTCATGTATTCTTTCTTTAAAGTTCTTGTTTCAAGCTTTATGTTCATAGTTTCTCTTGATTCCTTTTAGAACTTCTTTTCTTCTCCTCATTCCTCTTTATGTTTCGGCCATGGGCCTTTGGAGTTCAAAGAAATGAGAGCTTGATGATGAGAGTTTCATGATGATGTTCATCACCTGAAACAAATTCTAGAGCTTGATCTTTGTTCTTGAGCAAAAGTGTTTCTAGTTTTTCCTTTCTTGAACTCTTGAGAACTTTAACTTTGATAATGTTTTAAAATGACTCTATGAACTCAATGATGAGGTCTCATGATGTTGGTGTTAATATATCACCAAGATCATGGATTCTAGAGTTTCAAATATTTCTTTTCTTTCCTTGAAGTTTCGGCCATTACCTTTCTTCCTACATGCAAAATGTTTGATTTTCTAAATATGTTATGTTGAGTTCTAAGAACTCTAGACTTTTACCTTGTCTTGGTTTGATGAGTTTGGGTTGAGGTTTAAGTTCCTTTAAAGTCTTGCTAAGAGCTCTAGAGAGATAAAATGAACTTGCATAATTTATCTTATGCTTGCATTCATATTTACATTCTTGCTATGCATTTTACTTTCAAGCTATCACCTAAGAACAGAAAGATTAAAATGGAACTTGTACCATCACTTAATTTAATTCTCAAAGCCTTTCTATTTCGGCCTTAAAGTCGATTGTTGTTGGGCCTAGAGCACTAAAATAAAGAATTGAACTTGCATCATCACCTAATTAATTTCTCGAATGCCTATCTATTTCGGCCTTAAAGTCGATTGTTGTTGGGCCAAGAGCACTAAAATAAAGAATTGAATCTTGCACATTTACTTTCAAGCTTGCACGTTTAAGATTATGCTTCGCATATTTACTTTCAAGCTTGCACGATACGTTTATGCCTTGCATATTTAATTTATGTCATCATTTTAATTTATAAGCAAGATTAAAAATGAAAAGCATGAGCACGTTTAGTTTATGTCGCAACTTAAAGAACCTAGAGCTCAAAGACTTGCCCATTTCATTCCAAGTTAAAGTTATGTGTGAATGTAATTCCTTGAATGCTTATTTTCGCCCAAGTAGTGATGATGGACTTGCAATGAGTTTTCATCTAGCTACTAGGTCCAATAGTCTATGTTTTAAGTTTTCCTTAAAGCCTTACAAATCTTTATAAGGTTATGTCATCACAAGTTGTGATTTTATCCTCTTTTAGGAGATGAAATATATTTTGGTCTTTAACCTAAGGCTTCACTTAGCCTCTTGATGATTTAAAATGTCTTGCAAAGAGTTTTAGAAGTTCTAGAATGATTCCAAGAGAAACTAGTTAACTTATGTACCTAGAAATGTCAATTTACTTCTCTTATTGAGGCAAGATGTTTTCGGTTCTGATGTGATGAATGTGATGCTGTATGATGATGTTTTAATGTGTTGGAATGTGTGAAAATATCATATGATGATGTAGAAGCGATCCTATGCATGATAGGTAAGGAACTAGCTAACTAGAAATACCGTAAAGCTAGAATTTAACATAGTTTTGACCCATTTGTTTATGGAACTTTTCCAAACTGTTTTAATGGGGACATAATCAGATTTAGATTGTTTAGACATGAAAAACTTGGTATCATTTGAGTTAGAATTGAATTCTAGCACCTATGGGGAAACTAGTAACTAGAAAACCGTAAAAATGCAAACATAGAACTCTTAGAACATTTAATTTTCTGGATTCTGTCCAGCACCCTTGCAACATGGTAAACATGATTAATAATTAGTCCTTAAGCATAGGAATGCCTCATAATTGATTTAGATTTAATATATAGTGCCTTCGGCGAAAACGGAACCAAGAAAGGGTCTAAAACGTAAGTTCTAGAACCCCGTATTCGCATGTTAGGATTTCCACCCTATGCTATTCAGATTTAAAAGTAAAATGAGAGGATTATGAATGATGTTTAATTATGAGCCTTAGGTGCTTAAAATATGAACGACGGATGTAGAGAACTATATCTCAAGATTAAGACCCGTAAGGGTCAAAGCATAAGCTACCGTAAGGGTAAGCGTTTGGATGTTTTATGATGATGCATGAAGTATGCTAATGTTGATGATGTTATTCATATGAGGAATTTATGAGGTTATATGTTTATGTGGCATAAAGCAAATTTGGAAGGAAATTCGGTGTAATGACCGTTGGGCCGCCGAATTTCCGACAAATTTGGGGACTTAAAGAGATTTTGAAAATTAAGGTACTAAGATGGGTTCTAGGATGACACCGGTTCGGCCGAGCACCTCCATAGAACTCATGTGACATCGGTACCATTTTATACTCTTAGGTGACACCGGTTCGGCCGAGCACCCCTAAGAGTTTTGCCCCCTAACCCGTACTCAGATAGTCGGGATTTATGATACGCTTATCGTTAAGTGGTAAGTAAGAACTAGTGACGACTAGTTAAGGTATGAGCTCATAACCTAGATGTATGACACGTTCTGGGTGACACCGGTTCAGCCGAGCACCCCCAGTTCGATTGTCTTTTAGAGTGGCCCATGAGGAAGAGAAGTTTCATGATTATGATTATGTCACAAAGTTTTGTCCCATATGAATGTTACTATTGCCACTTTATGCCACCAAGAATGATGATGCTTGATGTTATGTTTTATGTATGTGCATTAGGTAGTGCCATGCATACATTTTCTAATATGTTGCATCCATGACATTAAGATCATCCTAAAATGAATGGACCTTGGCTAAAATATATTTTAAAGTTTAAAATGAACCGAATACATGCTTAGTCATTTTGTATAAATACACCCAAGGTTCCTGAGGACGTAGACGATGACACCTAGGTAGTAGGAGGCCCTACTGAGATTCTTTAGCAAGATTCTCACTCCCTCTACCTCTTTCTTTCTGTCACGTCTTCAGATGGCGACGTTCGTGGTGTTCGTGGACACGCCGACATGGGAGGTGCACCATGACCCGGACCACGGGTCATTCCATTTTGTGGGTCGATGCACGGTTAGAGTATTTATGTTCATGGGTCGACCCTTCACTCCCCCTGTACATTCCCATCATTTCTCCCCCGTCTCACCTTTTGGCGATGACCTGGTGTTCGAGCGCGCACGTCCCCTAGAGGAGAGACTTCGTCGTACCCCATCATCCACGTCCGCCGAGACTACCCCCGATATGTGCCCGCTGTCTGGCCGTCGTCCTTCTCGAGATGGATCTTTCGAGGATTCGCAACCAGGCACCCTCGAGGGATCTTCCCCTTCCATACCTATGGACTTTGGAGAGGATAGCGAGCCCACCGTGACTCAGCCGAGGCGTGCACGACGACCGGAGATGCGGCCATACCCCGGGGCTCACACTCGATCCCCGCTCCGCCTCTTCACGCCCGAGGAGCTCGCCCGATTTCTGGATTCATGCCTCGATCACGAGATAGTCGCCAGTAGGAGGCCGTGGATGGCCCGAGTTAGAGCACACACCACTTAGATGGGGATAAACCTTCTTTTGTTTAAAGGTTTCCCATTAGATGCACTCGGGTAGGGGAGTAGATCATGTTTATGTTTATGTTGTATTTCCTTTCTTGTATTTTCCTTGTACTAAATTAAGTCCCACACTTATAAGTGGGCAAGTTATATATATATATAAGATGATTTTCAGTGATGTTCATGTTGTGCCTTATGTTATGATGTTGTGAGACATTTGTTTACTATACATGGTTTACCGCTTATCGCATCACGCGGCTCTCACTTTTATTTCAAAAAAAATTTACCCGTATTTTCCGCTAAGTAATTCAAAGTTAAATGAGAACTATGAAGTAACAGACTAATGATTAACCTAAATATGTTCTAGAGTATTGGGTTAAAAATTAGGATGTTACAAGAATTGTATAATTCTCGCCCCTATGTTTGTGTTCCCATAACGTCTCCAGGTTGATCTAGAGAACAATAAGGCTGCTACACAAACGAAGTTAGAATTGCAGTAGATTAGTAGTGGAGACTTGTATCTATTGTACTTAGTCCTATGTATATATTTGTAAATAAAAGAGATAATATATGTGTATTAAAGCTCATAGAAGAGCTTCCTTTTGTACTTGACTCTGTACTTAATAAATGTTTTATTTCTGTGTTATTTATTTTGTTAGAACCACGAGCTAGTTACTACTTGATTCGATCGATCTTGCTATAGATAATTAAGAAAGGTCCACTAATTTATAAGTAACAACTCTTGAGTATAATGTCATGACTTAATGATGATGTTGTACTTAGGAGGATTTTACATGGGAGCCTAACTATTGTAGATAAGTTGGATAACCCTATCTCTATGTAGGTGTCCCGAATGGTGGTTTTGAGGGTGGTTCGGTCATTTGCCTCATGAAAAGCATAGAAAGCAATGATCAATCCTGGTAACACCCTATTAGAGATGTCCAAAAAGTATTCCTATTCTTGGAAAGTAAACACCTCCCTGAGTATTTGGATTTGATTCAATAAGGAGTTGTTCAGTCTTCTTCCAGAGGCTATTGTTCTTTTAGAGAAGCCTTCCTTATAAACCCCCTGCATAAATAGTTCATTATACATAATGAAAGGTCCTCACTTTGAGGATGAACGGTCAAGTTCTTTTCCTTCAACCATTTGTGGATGTAAGGGTAGAGCAAGGAAAAATGTTGAACTTTGAAGGGATTAAAAGTAAAGTTATGAGGCAGATAGAAGGTGGTTCCGCTTGTAGGAATAAGGGTTTGAGAAGTGATGATTGCAATGGCAGGAAGGATGGTATGAGAGGAGATAAAATGATTAAGGATGTGTGTTTATAGGTTAAAGATGAAGGTAACGTGTGAAGTGTGAGGAGTGAGAGTTATTTAAGTGATGTGATGTGATTGACTGAAGGTGAAGCAACGTGGGAGAGAGAAACTCAAAAGAGTGGAAATTATCCTGCCTTTTCCATTGTTCTTCAAAAAAAGTGATTTCTGACTCTTGAGATTACCTTCTGAAGAGATTACTTTTTGAGCTTCACTATTCACTTTCTAACCTTTTGGAGTCTCACCATTATTTTCATCATAATCTCATCTTCATATACTGAATATCATAAGGCCATATATCCTTCATTTTCTGATCCTTAACTCTTCTTTCTAATCATCTCATTTTCTTTTTGAGCTTGCAAACTGACACTTTGATCTTCAATCTAATACGTGGTCCTGTACACTGAATTCTTCTTTTGGGCTTCAGCTTGGAGTTATGAAGAAAAAGAGTGCCCAGAGATGCTTGTGTATGAAGGCTTATGCAGATTTAAAAACCATTAAGTTTAAAAGCTTTTTCAAAACAAAAAACGATCTTCAACTCATAGCTTTGTGAATATATCTAACACTTGGTCTTCAATATCTACAAACATTAACTCAACATCTTCATTTTGAACATGATCTTGGATAAAAATGATGTTTAACATCAATATGATTGGATCTAGAGTACTGGATAGGATTTTTAGCAAGATTAATAGCACTAGTATTATCACAAAAGATAGAAATTTTGGAATACCTCAAGTGATAATATAACACCCCGGTTTTTCTTTCCCACATACAAATGACCAGAACACCCCTGAGGTCATTTTACTGGGAGAATGAGGATCGTCAACCCCGGTCATCCTCAAAGGGCTGTTTTTATGTTAGACGGGGATTATATGCGTTATGTGTGCTAATAAAGCAAAAGAATCTCATTTTTTGAGTTCCTACATGCAAAATTACCAAAATACCCTGCAGTAATTTAACGTGAAATTATCGGCCATTTGAACCCGGACTTTACCCAGGAGTTTGAAATGACGTTTTTAAGGAAAGTGTAACATCTGGTTAAGCCCGAGTGGCCTCAGGGAGTTTTTGTGAAAAATTACTATTTTGCCCCTAATCAAGGGCATAATGAGCTTAATCGCGTGATTAACAAAACCTAAGCAATATTAGGCTATAATTAAAGATTGATTAATTTTAATAATTACTCTAGAGTCACAATAATTAATTGAGGTTAATTCGGGCCTAAGATTGCTTAAAAAAACTCAAAATCCCTTTCTAAATTCAAGACCTTGTGTCATATCAAAAGAAATAGTATTTTCTCTCTCCAATTCTTTAAATTAAGAAATCAAAGATGTGATTGTAATTCTTGTTGAATGAGATTTGACTCCACTAATTGAGTAAGAGCACTCCTTAACCACGTCTTGAGTGGCCTTAATCACTCACTTTCTTACCTAAACACTTGGTTACAAACTCCTAATCAAAGGCCTAATCAAATCCATTCCTAAATACACTTCTAATCCATATTAAAATAAGAGATTTTCTCCCCCATTTCCCTTAATGAAACCAGCGCCCTTCCCCCTCTATTCATCTCATCACATTTTGATTTAATCACTTACACACTCAAAGGAAGCCATGCCTAGCCATACCCAAACCCATGCCTAACCATTCCTACACCTTGCCATGACATGATACACCTAGAAGAGATATTTTTCTCTTCCTTTTACCTTGCCATTGCCATGGCCACTCCTCCTGTAACAACCCGATTTTTCCCTGTGCATAAATGACCAAAATGCCCCTGAGGTCATTTCTGCCCGAGAATCAAGGACAGTCGGTCCCGGCTAACCTCAAGAGGTTAGTTTTATATTAGAAGGGGATTCTTTGTGTTGTGCATGATGTTAGAGGCGAAAATCTCAGTTTTTGGTTTTTTCCGAGCGAAATTACCAAAATACCCCTGCGGCAAATTAATATAAAATTAATTTCTGATTGGGCCCAAAATTCATTAGAAGTTTAGAATGTTGTTTTTAAGGAATGTAGGATGTCAGTATAAATTCGAGTGACCACGGGGAGTTTTCTGTAAAATTACCATTTTACCCCTAATTAAGGGCATAATGAGCTTAATTGTATAATTAACAAAACCTAAGCAATATTAGGCTCTAATTAAAGATTAATTAATTTTAATTATTAATTTTGAGTTAAAATAATTAATTGAGGTTAATTAAGGCTTAAGATTACTTAGAGAAAGCTAAATCCCTTTCTAAAATCAAATGGTCTTAAAGTAAAGAAGGTGAATAGTGTACAATTTCATGATTTAAGGAATTTGTCGGTTTTTAAAATTCAAAATAAGTAAGTTTAATTCAAATTAAATGAACTTAACTCCTCTAAATATTTGTGATCACTCTTTAACCATGATCTTGAGATTCCTAATTACATGATTATCAACCTAAACACCTAACTACCCATTCCTAACCTTTTTCCTAATTAAATCTACCTCCAATACACATCTTAACCTACATTAAAGGTGAAACTTGGCTGCCAAGTCCTTCTAGATGGCCGCAGCACTTCCCTCCATTTTTCATCCTCACATGTTGAAATTTCTCTATGAATACAACCTCAAGGCAAGCCACAAACACTGTTTGTTCATTTCTTGCAATCTTGGTTCAAGAATCCTCAAAGTTTCTTTCTAGTTTCTCAAAGAATTCTTCTTCCTCTTCTTCTTCATTTCTTCCAAGAATCACCACTTACCACCACCTCTCAACCTCAAACCACCACACAACCACTATAAATCTTCCATCAAAACACTTAGCCTTCCATTTCCAAGAAAAAAACCCAAGACAAACCTTTTTTCCTTTCTTTCCCTCCTTGGCCGAAACCATTCCTTGCTCCAAAGGATGGATTGTTCTTCTCATCTCATTTTCAAGATCAAACTCTTTTCTTACAAAAAGGAACACACCCTTGGTAAGGATTTTGTTTGGTTTTCTCTCTTAATCTCTCTTTATTTTCAAAGCCTTTAAAGTATTAGAATGATGTGTCCTTCCTCTTTATTTTCGGTCTTGATGAAGAATATGTGGTTGAGTTTATTTCTTTTTCTTTCTTTTCACCATTTCAGCTTGGTTTCTCTTTCTTTTTATCTCTTCTAGTTTCGATTTTATAGTCATTAAAATGTTGGAACTATGGCTTGATGATAATGGATCTTGGTGATGGTTGTAAAACCATCATGTGATAGACTATTAAGAGCCCAAGGTTTTGGGTTCCATCTTGTTTTCAAAAAGGTTGAACTAAAATGGAGTAATATATTTATGTCATCACTTAATTAACTTAAACTCAAGGCTTACCCCTTTCAACCTTAAAGTTGATCGGTGATTTAGAGTGGTTACTCTAAATAGGAGCCTTGAGCACTAAAAAAAAGAAATGAAAATATATTCAAATTTATTTTCCAAGTTATCACCTAACTAATTGAAGTTCAAGAGTTACCCCTTTCAACTTTAAAGTTGATCGGTGTTTTAGAGTAACTACTCTAAATAGGAGTCTTGGGAATTAAAACTAGAGAAATAGAAATGCATTCATATTTATTTTTCCAAGTTGACAACTAAGTCCTAAAGGTTATATTTCCATCTTTCGAAAGGAATAAAATTTGGTTCTAATTCAAGAAAGGTTATATTTCCATCTTGCAAAAGCAATAACTAATTCAAAAGATGCATGCATTTCATGATTACTCATCCTCAACATTTACTTGAGTTGTAATCATCATCTTTTCTTTGATTAACATTTCTTTCAGATACTCAAGCAAAGCAAGTATTAGAACAAGATAGGTCCACCATAACTGTATGCATGCAACTTGACATTTTATATATCTTTAACTTGGTTCAGTCCTTCACTCATTGAGTGCACCAACACCAATGTCTTAAACCACCTCTGTGGGTAATGAGCTCATACCATGGCTGTTGCCACAACCTGTTCCGTGAGAAAATCTCAACAGATGAGCTGAAGGGTTAAACAATGAGTTTCTCACATTACTTTTTATGGTTTGACTCAAGTTCACTTTTCCAGACTTTCGTGGTTTGGCTCAAGTCTACTTTTCTAGACTTCCATTGCCTAGCTCAAGTCCACTTTTCTAGACTTTCATTGCTAATTTTATCAGTGCCGTATATCATGTTTCATATGCAATTCTTTTTGACATTTAACATTTCTCATATAAATCACCATGGTAATATATTATCATTCAATTCAATGCACACCATATGATCAATGCTCAAGTCATATAAAGCATAATGTTTACATCATAGTATATATAGCACTTTGAAGCATTTATGCATATAATAAACCATTCATGATCATTCATAATGCTTTATACATAATCAAGATCATAGGTCAAGGTCATACATTGTGTGTGTCTCATTGTCATTAAGTCTTGTTTGATTAGAGTATAAGCTTATATAGGTCAAGGGTTAAGTTCTTTTAGTCATTTATGAGTGAAACTTATTAATTATGTGAATCATAGGCTATGTATATTTATCATTATTATATTAATCTTAACCCTCAGAAAATGTTAATTTTCGGATTTACCTTCAATAATACCATTTTTTGACTTATTAGACTTTGACACCTTATTTCCATTTCTAGCATCTTTGAATGAAAAATTAATTTCTCTCACTACACTTATCCCCTCAGGAAAATAAAAGTATGCTCAGATTCCTGACTTAAAAACCTTTCTCTGAATGTGAGTTTCACAGAACAATTCCAAGTGAAATGTCTTTTATACCCTTACAAAATTACCCTATTAGCAGTGTCCCAAAACCTAACCGATGGATTGTTTTACAGTTCTGGAATCATGTACAAATTTTTAATGAATGTATTTTACATGTCTAAGTTCCTTAGGATCTTAACTTTCCAAAAAAATCATTTTTACACATTTTTCATCTCTACAATAAAAGATAAGTTCAGTTTAGTGCCCAGAGGTCAGACGGCAATTCCAGTGAGAAAGCTAAAATTTAGAAAATTATATCTCTGTCTAGGAAATGTATTTTTCAGTACTTTCTTTTGGAGAATGTTCTTTGGGAAGTCAAATTTCACATATAATTTTTCCAGAGGTTGCAAAGGCACAGTTTTCAAATGTAACATGTTTTAGTGTACCTATCTCAAGCAGAAATGTTTTTCAGCACTAGTGTGTGAGTGTACTGGCTTCTTTTCAAGTTAAATGATGGATTCTCATCATTTCTAGTCAAGCCCAGCAAATATATACATTAACATAGAAATTTTGAACATGCTAACAACATCTTGAAGCATATTTTTCATGGAGAGAAATTAACACAACTTATAAGAGGAGTAGATGTGCAAGCTTTAAGCCTTAAAGCCTAAAATGAACTAAAGACCTAAAACTCTCACATCCACAAGATAAAAACCACCTACCAAGCAAATGTAGAGGTTTTATGAGTCCTTCACTCCTTTGAGAGAGTCCACAAACAAATAGAAAAAAGAAGAATAGAAGAGAAAATCATTGTTCCTAGCTCCAAGCTTTAGTGTCTTATGTGCAAGAAGGAAGCTAGTGTGTGACTTGGGATGTGTTTGCAAGGTTTGGAAGAGGTGTTCCTTAACTAATCAGGAAGAGGACTTAGAGTTGAGGGTAGGATTGTATAAGGAAGAGGTTTGAGAGAAAATGGAAGAAGTTAGGAAAATTAAGACATAGGAATGATAAGGAGTTTGTAAAGAACACAAATGCAACAACCATTCCTCCTTTTATAGGCCTCTTGGCCAAAATGTATATGGTCTGTTTGGGAGAATTTTATTCCTCCACTTAGTTCATTTAGTTATCTATCTAGCTAGGGTAATGGAAAATTAGAACTTGGTTAAGCTAGATAGTTGATCTTTTTACTTCTTAAGCACAACCCTAAGACTAGCTTCTTATGTCTATGACAACATGTTAAATCTTAACATCTTTCAACCCTTTCATCTAGCCCCATAAGCAACCTTCCAATCAAATTTCTTTTCCTCCAAAATGGAGGCTGATGTGTTTGGCCATGATAGTAAAATAATGAGGGAAAACCTATGTTTTGTTTTGATGTATATTTTGGTGTTATCTTGTAGTAAATTAGTTCTAGTATAAGTTGTTTTGAAGAAACTTATGTGAGTGTTTTCTTTTACATGTTGGCTGAAAAGAGAGGTTTAGAAAAGGGTCCAAGCATTTTTAAGAGTTATTCTGTAGAGAAGCACATTATCTGGTGGATAAACAGGTGCTTTTATCTCTTTTGGTAATATTTTCTTTATCAAAAATGGTTTAATCCACCTAACCTTGATCACCCAAAGTGTAACACCCTAAAAATTATCTAAAAATTAATTTGAGCTTTATCAATTATAATTTCAAAAATTTGATAGTTTGAACAATGATGAGGATGATCCAATGGATTTGTAAAAAAAAAATGTGAATAGTATTTTATGAGTCCCGCAGGCCTGCCAAGACAGCCGAAATCCTATAATTGAGACCCGGAGATACCCGAAATTGAGAAATTATATGATTATGGTTAGAAATAGGTAGAAACAAAGATTTTATACCCGAAATTATTTTTCGCGCAATATTTGATTACCCGAGTACGGTGTTTCACCCGTTCGGTGAAATTTCAGTGTGCGATTTTTAACACCGAAAGATAGTTAAATCTCTACAAAAGGGTAATGTGTATCCATGTTGACATAGTGAATAGCTAAGATTTAATCTTGTAAAGCAAGATGAAATCCTAGCCATCCATTTGTTTTTCTTTCCTTTAAAGAATTACACATTTATATTATATAATACCTATGCTTTAACTACAAGATAAATACAAGCCATCTAACCTTATCTCATCATCATGCTTTCTCGGACAGCAAGGGATGCAACAACCTCCATGTTTGCTTCGAATGAAAATTTGAATTCCAACCTCAAAATCTCAAGCTTGAACTTGATAAAACCCCAAATTTCCTTCACAAAACTTGTTCTACACCTCAAACCCTACAAATCTAACCGATTGAAATCTCAAATCCTCACCTTAATACCTTAATTCCCCACTGCCTAAGGAGGGTTTAGGACTGAAATTGGTGTCTTGAAGTGAAGGGAGATCACTTAGAACATCCTTTGAAGTATCAAGCTCAAAAGCTTTCAAAGTAGGGTTTTCTTTGGCCTTTTCCTTTCAAATTTTTTCTGAGCAATTATTACTGGTTTCAATCCAAAATTTCTAGTTAATTTGGTTGATATTATATTGTTATTGATGTATCAATTTTTCTGAACTGTTTGGATGAGGTTGGAAAGATTATTTTGTCAAAAGATGTTGAGTGATACTTGCTGGATTTTCGGTTTTCTGACAGGCAGTGTGTGATCACGAATTTTCTGGGCTTGTTGTGGGAATTTTCATGAACTGGAAAAACTATATGTTGAAGTTAACATCTTTAGCTAGTCCCACGAATTTTCTTGGGTTTTTATTTTGACTCAAACTACCTTAGAAAAATCATGAACTGAAATTAAGCATATGCTGCCTGAAATGCTAGAACAGAAGCTGTAAATTTTACTAATTTTGTTACCATATCAAATGATGGAATTATCACTTGAAATTTTTACAGAGTATTAGAGACATATTTAGGTTTTACCAGGATTTTTATTTAGGGTTTTTTGGGTTCAATTGATAGGGTTAAAAATTATGAATTTTGGTTCTTGAGCTGAGGTTGAGTGGTTTCTGACCACCAAATTTGTCTAATTTTTTTAACATAGTTAGAGAACTATTTTTACCCTGAAATTTTTACAGAACCTTGGGGATACATTGAGGTGTACTTGATAATTTTTATAACCTCTGAAATGATTGTTTTATATACAAATAAATTCATGCCACAATAGTGTGAAATCTGCCATTGTGCTAAAAATAACTTGATGCTTTGAATTGATAAAATGATGGCATTTTGTACAAGTATAACATGAGTACCTGAATATGAGTATGAGTAATTGAGCATGTGAACTTATTGATGAGGTTAGGTACACATATATATGAATGATTATTACAATTGTTTATATGCGAAAGAAAAGCATAAGATTATGTTTCTTGGACTGGAGAAAGTAAATCCAGTTTGTTAGGGAAAGTAAACCTAACTACAAAGAAAAGCATAAGATTTATAATCCTTGGGCTGGAGAAAGTAAATCTGGTCTATCAGGGAAAGTAAACTTGACTACCCTTGAATTGAGTCTGGGAAAGTAAACCTGGCTAGGAATAGGTCTGTGTGAGAGTTGGAGAAAGTAAATCCAATGATCATGTATAGGAATGAGCTCAATCCTGAAAAACAGTCTATTACCCATTATTACCACACTGGGGACAGCGGTACGTAACGCCCAGATGTGACAAGATTAGTCAAGGGCCAAGGCAAGTTTAAAAAGTAAATTTTCTAAGGAATCTTTTGTCCTATATGCCGAGTGAAGAAGTTTAGTATTGATATTGAGACCAAGATATTTAAGTGGAAAGTTAGTAGTGTATGATGTTGAGTAGTATGGTATATGTACATTAAGTGATTGAATGTTAAAAGAAACCCACTTCGGAAAGGTGATTTTATAACTTTAAAATGAACCTTTGATATATATATATTGCATGCCCACTTTTTCTTAATAAACCGAAGTGGCTGGGGCGATGACGATGACATTATGATTGTGTATTTGGGGGAGTTACCCTACTGAGAATTGTATAATTCTCACCCCTATATTTTTGTGTTCCCGTGTCGTCTCCAGGTTGATGCAGAAAATTGAGAAACTGCTATGCAACAGAACTCGGAAGTATAATAGGGTAGTAGTTAATACTTTTGTTATGTTGTATTTAGTGGAATGGATATGTATGTAAATAGGTTAGAGGACAAGGTGTGTTAAGGCTCATCAAAGAGCTTTCTTAATGTACTGAACTTTGTATTAAATGAATATTTTGGTTTCATTACTATCTATTTCAGTAGAATTATGACCAAGTTATCTCGTGAATCAATCCAAATGGCTATAGATATTTAAAAAAGGTCCACTAATTTATAAGTAACAACTCTCGAGTATGATGTCACGACTTAAGGATGATGCTATACTTGGGAGGATGTTACCCAAAGCTTCTTCAATGCTTTCAAGTTTGATGGTGGAGATAAAAGCACAGTGTGACATATTTCTAAGGGATGATCTAGTTCTCACATCATTGGAAATGTCTCCAAGAACTCTATTTTGAGAAACTGCCTTTAAATTAGAAACTCCCTTATAGTTTCTGTAGCTTTGAGGTTTTTTAGCTTCTCCTTCATCTTCAGATTGCTCTTTTTCATGTTCCAAAAATACTACTTTCTAATTGCTTTGGAGTTCTGACCAAGCTTTCTGAAATGCTTATGTTCTAGAGCTTACTTTCTAAAGATTTGGCTTTCATCTGCTTATTTTCAGAAATTTCCTTGAGACTTACTTTCTCAATACTTTCTTCCAGTTCTTCAAGATCATCAGCAAAGTCCTTCTTATGCTCCTTGAATTTGATGTGAATAGTTTCTTCAATGCATAATGTTCTCTTATTATACACTCTATAAGCTTTAAAAATAGAAGAGTAACCTAGGAAAATACCATCATCAAACTTACAATCAAACTTTGCAAGTTTGTCCCTGGTGTTAAGGATAAAACATGACATGCCAAAGATGTGAAAATATGATATATTGGGTTTTCTACCCTTCCATAGCTCACAGGGAGTCTTCTTGAGAATTGAACTTAGAAAGATTCTATTTTGTATATAGCAAGAAGTGTTCACAGCCTCTACCCAAAAACCTTTTGATAAACCACTTTTTAAAAGTATTGTTCTGTCCATCTCCTGTAAGCTTCTATTTTTCCTTTCAGCAACCCTATTTTGTTAGGGAGTTCTAGGTGTAGAAAACTCGTGAAGGATGCCATGGTTTTCACAGCAATCTTCAAAAATATGATTCTCAAATTCTTCTCCATGATCAGATCTGATAGAGATGATTTGGGAATCTATTTCTATACAAATATGTTTTGCAAAAACTTTGAATCTTGCAACCACCTCATCCTTAGAAGCTAGGAAAATGACCCATATAAATCTAGAGTAGTCATCCACTGTGACAAGACCATATCTCTTTCTAGCAAGACCTGCAGTCTTGGTTGCTCCAAAGAGATCCATACATAAGAGCTCAAGTGGTCTAGTGGTTGAAACCACACGCTTATTATGGAAAGATACTCTAGTTTGCTTACCTTTCTCATAGAAGGCACTAACTGAGTCCTTGTCAAAATTGATCTTTGGTAGGCTTTTAACTAGCTTTTTCTGAGAAAGCTTAGAAATAAGCTTCATATGACATGCCCAAGCTTCTTATGCCATAACCACTTTTCATCCATAAAGGATGTGAGATATTTTACATCTTGATCTCTTAGATCATCCAAGAATAACATAAACGTGTTATCATACCTCCTACCATACAAAATAACCTATCCTGAAGTGGGACTAACTATTTTGCATGCATGAGTGTTAAAAACAACATTAAAGCCTTGTTCACAGAACTAGCTAATACTCAACAAGTTATGCCAGACCATCAATAAGCAGCACATCAGAAATTTGGTAGGAATCATCCTTATCAACATTTCCTATGCTTGTGACCTTAGCCTTACCTTCATCGATAAATTTTAATAATCCATAGTTTTTGGACGGTATATTCCTAAACCATCTTCTGGATCTGGACATGTGTCTGGAGTAGCCACTATCCATGTACCACTTGTTGTCAAGTTCCAAGTGCATTCTTAGGCAAACCTGCAAAAAACACAGTTTTTAAATTAAGTACCTAGACTTTCTTGGGTCCTCTTATGTTGGTCTTTTAAGAAGGAAGTTTCCCAACCTTTTTGACAGACTTATTTCTCATGAAGCACTTGTCAGATGGATATCCTTTCTTAAAACATAACGTACAAGAAACCTTATTCTTTACTATCTTAAACTAAGTTGGCTTTCCTTTCTCATCTAATTCCTCTTCATATCCCAACCCGGTCTTTTGAAAATATGGCCTTTGACCTCCAAGCATTAGATCAAGATTCTTTGATCTATTTACTATTTTTTCAAGATCAGATTTAAGAAGCCTTGAAGTTCTCTTTAGCTCAGAAATGACATTCTGAGTGTTTTCATTTTTACTTGAGACTTCATGTAACACCCCGATTTTTCTGTCCGAGGGAAATGACCAAAATGCCCCTGAGGTCATTTCCTGACCCGAACTCGAGGGTAACCAACTTGGTCATCCTCGAAGGGTCAACTCAATGTTTGAAGGGGATTGAATGGCCTTTGAATGCTTTCGGAAGCGAAAATTTCGTTCGCAGCTTTAGTCAAAATGACCAAAATACCCCTATAGCGTTTTTACGCGGGTAAAGGTGCCGTTTGAGCCCGGAACTTTCCCCAGAGGTTTAAAAACATGATTTCATGTGTCTTGAGGTCTCTGTTCAAGTCCCGGTGGCCCAGGGCAGTTTTAGTGCAAAATTACGATTTTGCCCCTAGAATAGTGGTTTTGAGCTTAATGACGTAATTAAGCAAACCTAAGCAATATTAGGCTCTAAACGAAGATTAATTTATTTCCCTAATTAATCTAGAGTCAAAATAATTTATTAAAGTTAATTAGAACCTAAAATTGCTTAGATTAAACTTAAATCCCTTTTTAGAACTCAAGATTCCTAGTCTTGGAATCTTGAATAGTGTTTTCTCTCTCCAATTCCTTAAATCAAGGAAATGTGTCTAGAGTTGTTTAGACTCTAAATTGAGGATTTAACTCTCTAATGGTGCAAGACCACTCCTTAATTATGTCTAGACCACCTTAATTACCCATTTCCCTTACCTAAACACTTTCTTACAAATTCCTAATCTTAAGCATAATCAAAGATACACCTAAACACGCCTCTAAACCACAATTAAAATGCAAGAAACTCTCCTCCCTTGGCTAATGAAGTTTCGGCCAGCACACTCCACATTGGCCACATGTTTAATTATTTTCTCACTCAAAGAACCATGCTTGAGCCATACCTTGAGCCATACCTCACCATGCTTTGAACCATACCTCAAGAACACATTATCTCACCTCATGGAACACATGGAACCCTCCAATTCTGCACCTCTTGGCCGAAAATGCATCAGCCCACATACACCCTCCATTTGTTTCATTTCTCTATAAATAGAATGCCTTGAGGAGCTTGCACCACTTTTAGATCATTTGCTAAGTTTAGGAAACACTCAAAGCTTTTCTTTTTCTCTCAAAGTCTTTGTGTTCTTCAAGTCCTTGGAGTTCTTCAAGTTCTTCATCTTCTTCATCTTCTTCTTCCATCTTCAAGTTCATCACACCAAGTAGGGATTTTCTTTCATGTATTCTTTCTTTAAAGTTCTTGTTCTAAGCTTAATGTTCATAGTTTCTCTTGATTCTTTTTAGAACTTCTTTTCCTTTCCTTGTTCTTGCTCTTTTTCGGCCATGGGCCTTGGAGTTCAAAGAAATGAGAGCTTGATGATGAGAGTTTCATGATGATGTTCATCACTTGAAACAAACTCTAGAGCTTGATTTTTGTTCTTGAGCAAAAGTGTTTCTAGATTTTCCTTTCTTGAACTTTTGAGAACTTTAACTTTGGTGGTGTTTTAAAATGGCTCTATGAACTCAATGATGAGGACTCATGATGTTGGTGTTAATATGTCATCAAGATCATGAACTCTAGAGTTTTAAAATGCACTTTTCTCTTCTTGGAGATTTCGGCCATTTCCTTGAGATTTTCTAAGTTTCATAGTTTGATTCCCAAAGATGTTATGTTGAGTTCTAAGAACTCCAAGCTTGACTTTACCTTGTTTGAATGAGTTTGGGTTAAGATTTAAGTTCCTTTAAAGTCTTGTTAAGAGCTCTAGAAAGATAAAATGAACTTGCATAATTTATTTTATGCTTGCATTCATATTTACATTCTTGCTATGCATCTTTATTTTCAAGCTATCACCTAAGAACATAAAGATTAAAATGGAACTTGTATCATCACTTAATTTAATTCTCGAAGCCTTTCTATTTCGGCCTTAAAGTCGATTGTTGTTGGGCCTAGAGCACTAAAATAAAGAATTGAACTTGTATTATCACCTAATTAATTTCTCGAATGCCTATCTATTTCGGCCTTAAAGTCGATTGTTGTTGGGCCAAGAGCACTAAAATAAAGAATTGAATCTTGCATATTTACTTTCAAGCTTGCACGTTTAAGATTATGCTTCGCATATTTACTTTCAAGCTTGCACGTTTAAATTATGCCTTGCATATTTAATTTCAAGTCATCACTTTACTTTGAAAGCAAGATTAAAAATAAAAAGCATGAGCACGTTTAGTTTATGTCGTAACTTAAGAACCTAGAGCTCAAAGACTTGCCCATTTCATTCCAAGTCAAAGTTTAATGTAAACCATACATTGAATGTATGTTTTTCGGCCAAGTAGTGATGATGGACTTCCAATGAGTTTTCATCTAGCTACTAGGACCAATAGCCTATGTTTTAAGTTTTCCTTAAAAGTTTTACAAATTCTTTATAAGGTTATGTCATTATAAGATGTGATTCCAATCTCTTTTAGGGGATGGAATATGTTTTGGTCAGTGACCTAAGGCTTCACTTAGCCTCTTGATGAATTAAAATGTTTTGCAAAGAGTTTTAGAAGTTCTAGATTGATTCCGAGAGAAACTAGTTAACTTATGTACCTAGAAATGTCAATTTACTTCTCTTATTGAGGCAAGATGTTTTCGGTTCTGATGTGGTGAATGTGATGCTGTATGATGATGTTTTAATGTGTTGGAATGTGTAAAAATATCGTATGATGATGTAGAAGCGATCCTATGCATGATAGGTGAGAAACTAGCTAACTAGAAATACCGCAAAGCTAGAATTTAACATAGTTTTGACCCATTTGTTTATGGAACTAATCCAAACTGTTTTAATGGGGACATAATCAGATTTAGATTGTTTAGACATGAAAACTTGGTATCATTTGAGTTAGAATTGAATTCTAGCACCTATGGGGAAACTAGTAACTAGAAAATCGTAAAAATGCAAATGTAGAACTCTTAGAACATTTAATTCTCTGAATTCTGTCCAGCACCCTTACAACATGATAAACATGATTAATAATTAGTCCTTAAGCATAGGAATGCCTCATAATTGAGTTAGATTTAATACATAGCCTTCAAGTAACGGAACCAAGAAAGGGTCTAAAACGTAAGTTCTAGAACCCCGTAAATACAAGTTAGAGAACTTGTCCCATGCTTTTCAGATTTAAGTATGAACATGAGGATTAGGAATGATGTTTAATTATGAGCCTTAGGTGCTTAAAATATGAACGACGGATGTAGAGAACTATATCTCAAGATTAAGACCCGTAAGGGTCAAAGCATAAGCTACCGTAAGGGTAAGCGTTTGGATGATTTATGATGATGCATGAAGTATGCTAATGATGATGATGTTATTCATATGAGGAACTTATGAGATTATGTGTTAATGTGGCATAAAGCAAATTTGGAAGGAAATTCGGTGTAATGACCGTTTTGGCCGCCGAATTTCCGACAAATTTGGGGACTTAAAGAGATTTTGAAAATTAAGGTACTAAGATCGGTTCTAGGATGACACCGGTTGGCCGAGCACCTCCATAGAACTCATGTGACATCGGTACCATTTTATACTCTTAGGTGACACCGGTTCGGCCGAGCACCCCTAAGAGTTTTGCCCCCTAACCCGTACTCAGATAGTCGGGATTTATGATACGCTTATCGTTAAGTGGTAAGTAAGAACTAGTGACGACTATTTAAGGTATGAGCTCATAACCTAGATGTATGACACGTTACGGTGACACCGGTTGACCGAGCACCCCCAGTTCGATTGTCTTTTAGGGTGGCCCATGAGGAAGAGAAGTTCACGATTATGATTATGTCACTCAGTTTTGTCCCATATGAATGTTACTATTGCCACTTTATGCCACCAATGATGATGATGCTTGATGTTATGTTTTATGTATGTGCATTAGGTAGTGCCATGCATACATTTTCTATTATGTTGCATTCATGACATTAAGATCATCCTAAAATGAATGGGCCTTGGCTAACGTATATTGTGAAGTTTAAAATGAACTAAATGCATGTTCAGACTTTTCGCATAATTAAACCCAAGGTTCCCGAGGGCGTAGATGATGGCACCTAGGTAGTAGGAGGCCTACTGAGATTCTTTAGCAAGATTCTCACTCCTCTATCTCTTTCTTTTCGTCACGTCTTGAGATGGCGGCGTTAAGCGTAGTGTTCGTGGACACCCCGACATGGGAGGTGCACCATGACCCGGACCACGGGACATTCCATTTTGTGGGTCGATGCACAGTTAGAGTATTCATGTTCATGGGTCGACCCTTCACTCCCCTTGTACATTCCCATCGTTTCTCCCCCGTCTCACCTTTTGGCGATGACCTAGTGTTCGGGCGCGCACGTCCCCGAGAGGAGAGGCTACGCCGTACTCCACCTTCCGCATCCGCCGTTCGAGACTACCCCGAGTATGTGCCCCGTTGCCCATCGTCCTTCTCGGAGATGGATCCTTCCGAGGATTCGGCCCCCCAGGTACCCTCCGAGGGATCTTCCCCCACCATACCTATGGACTTCGGAGAGGATAGCGAGCCCACCGTGACTCGGCCGAGGCGTGCACGACGGCCGGAGACGCGGCCATACCCTGGGAGTCATATTCGATCCCCACTCCCCCTTTTCACACCCGAGGAGCTCGCTCAGTTTCCCGGATATCTGCCTCGATCACGAGATGGTCGCCAGTAGGAGGTCGAGGATGGCCCGAGTTAGAACACACACCACTTAGATGAGGATGAACCTTCTTTTGTTTAAAGGTTATCCTATTAGTTGCACTCGGTTAGGGGAGTAGATTATATTTATGTTTATGTTGTATTTTCTTTCATGTATTTCCATGTACTAAATCAAGTCCCACGCTTATAAGTGGGCAAATTATAATTATATATGAGATGTTATTCAGTGTCTCTCATGATGTGCCCTTATATGCTTTATGCTATGACGTTATGAGATGTACGTTTTGCCCGTTGCAAGTTATATCGCATCACGCGGCTCTCACTTTCATTTCAAAAAAAAAAAAAAATTACCCGTATTTTCCGCTAAGTAATTCAAAGTTAAATGAGAACTATGAAGTAACAGACTAATGATTAACCTAAATATGTTCTAGAGTATTGGGTTAAAAATTAGGATGTTACACTTCAGATTCTAAGGCGATGGATTTTGTATATAAAACTTTATTTTCTCCTTTTAATTCTTCTTTTTTAAGCATTAGATTCTTAGCTTCTGTTTTGGCTAATTCAAGTTCTAAAACAATTTTTTGATGTTTCCTTTTCAAGTTAAAATAGTGAGAGGAAAGAGTTTGAGAATTCTCAAGCAACTCTTCATAAAAGCTAGAAGTTCATCATAGGAAAGATCAGAATCAGAATTATTTACCTCAAGTTTACTTTCTGACGAGTAGCCTGCTATGAATCATAGGTTTGCAACATCTAGCTCCTCTTAATCTTCTGACCCTTCCTTTTTCCTCTTTTGATTCACTCTAGGTGGCCAACGTGCCTTTCTTCTTGGGCATGAACCTCTTCTGTGAACCTTTAAGTTTAGGACATTATGGTTTAAAGTATCCCTTCTCTCCACAGTTATAGCAGGTGATACTTTCTGGCTTTATCTTGTATTTTCTATCCTTCCTGAGGTTGATGTCCTTTCTTTTTGTCTTGTCTCTCCAGGCTTTGAACATCTTTCTCACTAGCATAGAGAGTTCATCTACATCTTCTTCTTCTATCTCACCATCAGATTCTTCCTCTTCATCAGAGGTTTCAAAAACTTTCATTGCTTTAACTTTATTAGGCTTCTGATGAGACGAATTCAAGGCCATAGACTTGCTTTTCTTTGTCAATTCATCATGCATTTTGAAGAGCACTACCTCATGGGTTTTGAGTGAGCCAATGAGTCCATCCAGACCAAGAGTGTAACATCCTAATTTTTAACCCAATACTCTAGAACATATTTAGGTTAATCATTAGTCTGTTACTTCATAGTTCTCATTTAGCTTTGAATTACTTAGCGGAAAATACGGGAAATTTTTTTTTTGAAATAAAAGTGAGAGCCGCGTGATGCGATAAGCGGTAAACCATGCAAAGTAAAACAATCGTCTCACAATCATCACAACATAAGGCACATCATGAACATCACTGAATGTAAGCTCATATATATATAACTTGCCCACTTATAAGTGTGGGACTTAATTCAGTACAAGGGAAATACATGAAAAGAAATACAACATAAAACGTAAACATAATCTACTCCCCTACCCGAGTGCATCTAATAGGATAACCTCTAAACAAAAGAAAGTTTATCCCTATCTATGTGGTGTGTGCTCTAACTCGGGCCATCCTCGACCTCCTACTGGCGACCATCTCGTAATCGAGGCAGATATCCGGGAAACTGAGCGAGCTCCTCGGGTGTGAAAAGGGGGAGTGGGGATCGAATATGACTCCCAGGGTATGGCCGCGTCTCCGGCCGTCGTGCACGCCTCGGCCGAGTCACGGTGGGCTCGCTATCCTCTCCGAAGTCCATAGGTATGGTGGGGGAAGATCCCTCGGAGGGTACCTGGGTGGCCGAATCCTCGGAAGGATCCATCTCCGAGAAGGACGATGGGCAACGGGGCACATACTCGGGGTAGTCTCGAACGGCGGATGCGGAAGGTGGAGTACGGCGTAGCCTCTCCTCTCGGGGACGTGCGCGCTCGAACACTAGGTCATCGCCAAAAGGTGAGACGGCGGAGAAACGATGGGAATGTACAGGGGGAGTGAAGGGTCGACCCATGAACATGAATACTCTAACTGTGCATCGACCCACAAAATGGAATGACCCGTGGTCCGGGTCATGGCGCACCTCCCATGTCGGCGTGTCCACGAACTGCTCTGATACCATAATGTAACATCCTAATTTTTAACCCAATACTCTAGAACATATTTAGGTTAATCATTAGTCTGTTACTTCATAGTTCTCATTTAGCTTTGAATTACTTAGCGGAAAATACGGGAAATTTTTTTTTTTTGAAATAAAAGTGAGAGCCGCGTGATGCGATAAGCGGTAAACCATGCAAAGTAAAACAATCGTCTCACAATCATCACAACATAAGGCACATCATGAACATCACTGAATGTAAGCTCATATATATATAACTTGCCCACTTATAAGTGTGGGACTTAATTCAGTACAAGGGAAATACATGAAAAGAAATACAACATAAAACGTAAACATAATCTACTCCCCTACCCGAGTGCATCTAATAGGATAACCTCTAAACAAAAGAAAGTTTATCCCTATCTATGTGGTGTGTGCTCTAACTCAAGCCATCCTCGACCTCCCATCAAGCGACCATCTCGTAATGAAGGCAGATATCCGGGAAACTGTGCGAGCTCCTCGGGCGTGAAAAGGCGGAGTGGGGATCGAATATGACTCCAGTGGTATGGCCGCATCTCGGTCGTCGTGCGCCTCGGCTGAGTCACGGTGGGCTCGCTATCCTCTCCAAAGTCCATAGGTATGGAGGGGGAAGACCTCGGAGGGTATCTGGGTGGCCGAAGTCTTCGAAGGATCCATCTCCGAGAAGGACGATCGGCAACGCGGCACATACTCGGGGTAGTATCAAACGGCGGATGCGCGAGGTCGGGTACGGCGTAGCCTCTCCTCTCGAGGACGTCGCGCTCGAACACTAGCTCATCACCAAAAGGTGAGACGGGGGAGCAACGATGGGAATGTACAGGGCGAGTGAAGGGTCGACCCATGAACATGAATACTCTAACTGGGCATCGACCCACAAAATGGAATGACCCGTGGTCCGGGTCATGGCGCACCTCCCATGTCGGCGTGTCCACGAACACCACGAACGTCGCCATCTGAAGACGTGACGGAAAGAAAGAGGTAGAGGGAGTGAGAATCTTGCTAAAGAATCTCGAGAGGGCCTCCTACTACCTAGGTGTCATGATCTACGCGCTCAGGAACCTTGGGTTTAATTATATGAAATGACTGAACATGCATTTAGTTCATTTTAAACTTCAAAAATATACTTTAGCCAAGGTCCGTTCATTTTAGGATGATCTTAATGTCATGAATGCAACATAATGGAAAATGTATGCATGGCACTACCTAATGCACATACATAAAGCATAACATCAAGTATCATCATCGTTGGTGGCATAAAGTGGCAATAGTAACATTCATATGGGACAAAACTTAGTGACATAATCATAATCATGAACTTTTCTTCCTCATGGGCCACCCTAAAAGACAATCGAATCGGGGTGCTCGGTCAACCGGTGTCACCCAGAACGTGTCATACATCTAGGTTATGAGCTCATACCTTAACTAGTCGTCACTAGTTCTTACTTACCACTTAACGATAAGCGTATCATAAATCCCGACTATCCGAGTGCGGGTTAGGGCAAATCTCTTAGGGGTGCTCGGCCAACCGTGTCACCTAAGAGTATAAAATGGTACCCATGTCACATGAGTTCTATGGAGGTGCTCGGCCGAACCGGGGTCATCCTAGAACCCATCTTAGTACCTTAATTTTCAAAATTTCTTTAAGTCCCCAAATTTGCCAGAAATTCGGCGCCAAAACGGTCATTACACCGAGTTTCCTTCCAAATTTGTCGGAAATTCGGCGGCCAAAACGGTCATTACACCGAATTTCCTTCCAAATTTGCTTTATGCCCCATAAACATATAACCTCATAAATTCCTCATATGAATAACATCATCATCATTAGCATACTTCATGCATCATCATACATCATTCAAACGCTTACCCTCACGGTAGCTTATGCTTTGACCTCACGGGTCTTAATCTTGAGATATAGCTCTCTAATATCCGTCGCTCATATTTTATGCCCCTAAGGCTCATATTAAACATCATTCTTCATTCTCATGTTCATACTTAAATCTGAATAGCATAGGACAAAATCTCTAACTTGTTTTTACGGGGTTCTAGAACTTACGTTTTAGACCCTTTCTCGGTTCCGTCTTCGCCTGAGGCGCTATACATTAAATCTAAATCAATTATGAGACATTCCTATGCTTAAGGACTAATTATTAATCATGTTTATCATGTTGTAAGGGTGCTGGACAGATTCCAGAAAATTAAATGTTCTAAGAGTTCTACATTTGCATTTTTACGGTTTTCTAGCTACTAGTTTCCCCATAGATGCTAGAATTCGATTCTAACTCAAATGATACCAAGTTTTTCATGTCTAAACAATCTAAATCTGATTATGTTCCCATTAAAACAGTTTGGATTGGTTCCATAAACAAATGGGTCAAAACTATGTTAAATTCTAGCTTTACGGTATTTCTAGTTAGCTAGTTTCTTACCTATCATGCATAGGTTTGCTTCTACATCATCACATGATATTTTCACACATTCCAACACATTAAAACATCATCATACAGCATCACATTCATCACATCAGAGCCGAAAACATCTTGCCTCAATAAGAGAATTAAATTGACATTTCTAGGTACATAAGTTAACTAGTTTCTCTTGGAATCAATCTAGAATTTCTAAAACTCTTTGCAAAACATTTTAATTCATCAAGAGGCTAAGTGAAGCCTTAGGTCACTGACCAAAACATATTCCATCCCCTAAAAGAGATTGGAATCACAACTTATAACGACATAACCTTATAAAGAATTGTCAAACTTTAAGGAAAACTCAAAACATAGGCTATTGGCCCTAGTAGCTAGATGAAAACTCATTGCAAGTCCATCTTCACTACTTGGCCGAAAACCGTACATTCAAAGTGTGGTTTGCATTAAACTTTAACTTGGAATGAAATGGGCAAGTCTTTGAGCTCTAGGTTCTTAAGTTACGACATAAACTAAACGTGCTCATGCTCTTCATTTTTAATCTTGCTTTCAAGGTAAAGTGATGTCTTGAAATTAAATATGCAAGGCATAATTTAAACGTGTAAACTTGAAAGTAAATATGCTAAGCATAATCTTAAACGTGCAAGCTTGAAAGTAAAGATGCAAGATTCAATTCTTTATTTTAGTGCTCTTGGCCCAACAACAATCGACTTTAAGGCCGAAATAGATAGGCATTCGAGAAATTAATTAGGTGATAATGCAAGTTCAATTCTTTATTTTAGTGCTCTAGGCCCAACAACAATCGACTTTAAGGCCGAAATAGAAAGGCTTTGAGAATTAAGTTAAGTGATGATACAAGTTCCATTTTAATCTTTATGTTCTTAGGTGATGGCTTGAAAGTAAAGATGCATAGCAAGAGTGTAAATATGAATGCAAGCATAAAATAAATTGTGCAAGTTCATTTTATCTTTCTAGAGCTCTTAACAAGACTTTAAAGGAACTTAAACCTCAACCCAAACTCATCAAACCAAGACAAGGTAAAAGTCTAGAGTTCTTAGAACTCAACATAACATATTTAAAAATCAAACATCTAGCATGAAAAGGAAAAGGTAATGGCCGAAACTTCAAGGAAAGAAAAGAAATGTTTGAAACTCTAGAATCCATGATCTTGGTGATATACAAACTCCAACATCATGAGACCTCATCATTGAGTCATTAGAACCATTTTGAAACAACATCAAAGTTAAGGTTCTCAAAAGTTCAAGAAAGGAAAACAATCTAGAAACACTTTTGCTCAAGAACAAAAATCAAGCTCTAGAGTTTGTCTCAAGTGATGAACATCATCATGAAACTCTCATCATCAAGCTCTCATTCCTTTGTTCTCCAAGGCCCATGGCCGAAAATGAAAAGGTAAAGGGAAGAAAAAGAAGTTCTAAAAAGAATCAAGAGAAACTATGAACTTTAAGCTTAGAACAAGAACTTTAAAGAAAGAACACATGAAAGAAAATCCCTACTTGGTGTGATGAACTTGAAGATGGAAGAAGAAGATGAAGATGATGAAGAACTTGAAGAACTCCAAGAACTTGAAGAACACAAAAACTTTGAGAGAAAAAGAAAGCTTTGAGTGTTTCCTAAACTTAGCAAATGATCTAAAAGTGGTGCAAGCTCCTCAAGGCATTCTATTTATAGAGAATTGAAACAAATGAAGTGTGTATGTGGGCTGATGTGTTTCGGCCATGAGGTGCAGAATTAGGGACATCCATGAGTTCCATGAGGTGAGATAATGTGTTCTTGAGGCATGGTGAGGTATGGCTTAAGGTATGGTGAGGTATGGTTCAAGGTATGGCCTCAAGCATGGTTCTTTGAGTGAGAAAATAATTAAACATGTGGTCAATGGGGAGTGGGCTGGCGAAATGCATCAGCCAAGGGAGGAGAGTTTCTTGCATTTTAATTGTGGTTTAGAGTTGTGTTTAGGTGTATCTTTGGTTATGCTTAAGATTAGGAATTTGTAAGAAAGTGTTTAGGTAAGGTAAATGGGTAATTAAGGTGGTCTAGACATAATTAAGGAGTGGTCTTGCACCATTAGAGAGTTAAATCCTCAATTTAGAGTTTAAACAACTCTAGACACATTTCCTTGATTCAAGGAATTGGAGAGAGAAAACACTATTCATGATTCCAAGACTAGGAATCTTGAGTTCTAAAAAGGATTTAAGTTTAATCTAAGCAATTTTAGGTTCTAATTAACTTTAATAAATTATTTTGACTCTAGATTAATTAGGGAAATAAATTAATCTTCGTTTAGAGCCTAATATTGCTTAGGTTTGCTTAATTACGGCATTAAGCTTGAGAACACTATGCCAGGGGCAAAATCGTAATTTTGCACTAAAACTGCCGGGACCACCGACTTGAACAGATACCTCTAGACACATGAAATCATGTTTTTAAACCTCTGGGGAAAGTTCCGGCTCAAACGGCACCTTTACCCGTAAAAACGCTATAGGGGTATTTTGGTCATTTTGACTAAACCTGAAAACGAAATTTTCGCTCGAAAGCATTCAAAGGCCATTCAATCCCCTTCAAACATTGAGTTGACCTTCGAGGATGACCGAAGTTGGTTACCCTCGAGTTCGGGTCAGGAAATGACCTCAGTGGCATTTTGGTCATTTCCCTCTGACAGAAAAATCGGGGTGTTACATTACTCCCCTCCTTAAAAGAATTTCGCCCTCAAATTGCTACCTTAGAAAAGCTCGATACTTGTCTTGCATTTCGACTCTAGCTCCCATGTAAGCTCTTGGATTTGTCGCGTCCCCATGCTACCTTTACCAATGGAACAGACTTGTTCCTCACCGCTTGACTCAAGGTCCACGATTCTCGTAGGGAAGATTGAAAGTTAGGTCGTCCCTTAACTGAACATGCTCGCTCTAAAACGTGGCTAGGGTCGGACTCATACTTGCTTAGTTGAGAGACGTGAAAGACGCCATGAAGATTAGAAAGATTAGGGGGTAAGGTTATTTTGTAGGCAACTGATCGTATCCTTTGAAGAATTTGGAAGGGACCAAGGAATCGGGGGCTCAACTTTTTGACTTTCATGGCTCTTCCTATGCCTGTAGTGGGGGTAATCCTAAGGAACACATGTTCTCCTCCTCGAACTCCAAGGGCTTGCGCCGCTTGTCCGCATAGCTCTTTTGTCTACTTTGAGCAAGTGAGCATCCTATCCCTGATCCTCTTGATTTGTTCCGTTGTTTCCCTCACTACATCGGGTCCTAAGACACTTTGCTCCCAGGCTCGTACTAACACAAAGGTGATTGGCACTTCCTTCCATACAATGCCTCAGACGGTGCCATAGCGATGCTTGCGTGATAACTATTGTTATACGCAAACTCGATCAAAGGCAAGTACCTATCCCAACTTCCCCTTTGGTCTAACACACAGGCTCTTAGCATATCCTCTAGGGTTTGGATCGCCCTTTCAGATTGTCCGTCTGTTTGTGGGTGGTAAGCGTGCTCAAGCATAGCTTTGAACCAAACGCCTTTTGGAAGGCTCCCCAATACGCGACGTAATCCGCGGATCTCTATCCGAGATTATCGCCGACGGTACTCCATGCAATCTTACGATCTCTTGGATGTATAACTGAGCCAATTTATCTAAAGAGTACGTCACTCTAATAGGTAGAAAGTGTGCCGACTTGGTTAGTCGATCCACTATCACCCATATAGCATCATGGCTAGCTTTGCGCCTTAGGCAATCCTGTCACGAAATCCATAGATATGCATTCCCACTTCCATTCGGGATTGACAGGTTGCAACAAACCTGAAGGTTTTTGGTGCTCGATTTTCACTTTCCGACATACCAAGCACTTACTAACCCAGGCGACTACATCCTTTTTCATTCCGGGCCACCAAAACATCTTCTTCAAGTCTTGGTACATCTTGGTAACACCGGGATGAATGGTGAAATAGCTTTTGTGAGCCTCCTCCAAGATCTTCTCTCGGAGGTCACCATCTTGGGGTACGCAGATCCTTCCCTCAAATCTCCATACCCAATCCTCACCTCTTTCAAACCTTTTAACTTTCCCGCCTTAACAAAGATCTATGATCTCTTCGAACTCCTCATTCTCTCGTTGTGCTAACATGATTCTCTGCTTAAATCCACTTGTCACACTAAGATAGCACATTTTTATTCCTTTATCGGTCGCTGACATCCCTAGATTCATATCCCTAAACTTCTCTATCAACTCAACTTCTTTGATCATCATGTGGGACAGGTGTAACGACTTTCGGCTCAAGGCATCGGCGACTACATTAGCCTTGCCAGGTGGTAACTTAAACCGAAATCGTAGTCCTTGAGGAATTCCATCCACCTTCTTTGCCTCATATTTAACTCCTTTTGATCAAAGAGGTACTTGAGACTCTTATGATCGGAGAAAACCTCAAACCTTACACCATACAAATGGTGTCTCCACATCTTTAAGGCAAACACTACGGCAGCCTAACTCTAGGTCATGGGTGGGGTAGTTAGCCTCGTGAGGCTTGAGTTGTCGGGATGCATAGGCTACCACTTGCCTATTTTGCATCAACACACACCCTAGTCCTTTGCTCCAAGCATCACAATATACCTCGAAGGGTACATTGGGGCTAGGTAAGACTAAGACTGGGTCGTGGGTTAACCTTTCCTTAAGCTCTTGGAAACTCTTCTCACATTCGGGCTCCACTCAAACGGGCATTCTTCCTAGTGAGCTTGGTCAAGGGTAGGGCTAATCGGGAAAATCCTTTGATAAACCTACGGTAGTAGCCTCGCTAAACCCAAAAAGCTCCGTATTTGCATTACGGTGGTTGGTCTATCCCAATTCATTACGGCTTCTACCTTACTAGGATCAACGGCTATACCTCCTTTTGACACAACGTGTCTCTAAAAACTTGACCTCCTCCAACCAAGATTCACACTTAGAGAGTTTTGCAGATAGCTTTTTGTCCTTCAGAATCTCGAAAACTATCCTTAAATGAGCGTCATGCTCCTCGTGGGTCTTCGAATAGATGAGTATATCATCTATAAAAACGACCACGAATTGATCTAAATAGGGTCTAAAGATCCTATTCATGTAATCCATAAACACTGCAGAGCATTTGTCAACCCAAAGACATCACCGCTGAACTCAAAGTGCCCATACCGAAGTTCTAAAGGCGGTCTTTGGTATATCTTGATCTCTTACTCTAATTTGGTGGTATCCTGACCTTAGGTCGATCTTGGAAAACACTACCGCTCCTCTCAATTGGTCCATGAGATCATCAATCCTAGGCAAAGGGTATTTGTTTTTCACTGTCACACGATTTAATTGCCTATAATCTATGCACAACCTCATACTCCCGTCCTTCTTTTTCACAAACAAGACCTGGCTCCCCATGGTGAAGCACTAGGTCTTATGAAGCTTTTCTCTAAAAGTTCCTCAAGTTGGGTTTTAAGCTCGGCTAGTTCTAGGGCGACATTCTATAGGGGGCAATGGAGATTGGTCCCGCCCAGAACCAACTCAATGGAGAACTCCACTTCTCGCCTGGGAGGAACTCTGTATATCTTCCTGAAACACCTCGGATAGTTTCTCACTATAGGTATATTCTCTAAATTCGCTCAAAGTGTACCTCGCTAGCGGCTAGGAGAACATATCCCTTAGTCTTTTTCCCACTACAAAGGACCTCTACTGCATTGAGATAGAGTTTCAAAGGTTGACTTATTTCACTAGGGGAGAAGGAAAGACGACTGCTTTGGTGTCACAGCCTAACAATACACGGTTGGCGTGAAGCCAATCCATGCCAAGAACTATTCCTATACCTTTCATGGGTAAACAAATTAAATCCACAACATATGATCTATTTTCTGTGGTGAGGTGACAATTTAGGCAACAATAACAAGTATTCACAGGATGATTTGTGGGGGTAGAGACAATAAGATCAAAAGGAAGTTTGGAAGTTTTCAAATTTAGAGCCTCGACACTAGCATATGAAATAAAAGAATGTGTTGCACCGCAGTCATATAGCACGCTTAAGGTTCTACCATCTATTTCGTGACTTACCTTCTATGAGACCGTTGGATGTGTCCGCCTCGCCTACATTGAGGGTGAAGACCCTCCTTGGTGTTGCGGCCGAATTCGCTTGTCGGGCCTCCCATTAGTGCGATTCGGGCGTAGTGGCCGTGCTTTCCGCATCGAGCAGATATTCTCGCCCGCCAGGCGTGGACGGTTGCCATGATCCTTCCCGCACTTGGGACATAGCACGGCCGGGATAGCTTGGGCGGGGTTCCTTGAGGCGCCCTGTTCTTAGTCCCACTTGACCCTCCTTGGTTGTTGTTGTGGTTGTTGCGTTGTTGTTGTTGTTCGGAATTGTGGTCGGTATGGTCGCTTGGGTTGTTGGTGGAAGGGGTTCTTTGTTGTTGTTGTGGTCTGAATCAAGTTGGTTTGGTAGGGATTATAGTGATTTCGGGATTGGTTTGGATATTGGGGCTTGAATTTTGGGGCTTGAGGTGCTAGCCCTTGTTTCGTCTCGCCTTGCAAAGATTGATTTTCTTCTCGTCCCTCTTCCATGATCCCAAGCACTTGTTGACTAGGGTTGGAAAGTCCCTAATCTCCATGTGCGCTACAAAGATAGTTGAGCTCACTGCTAGTCCGCCTCATACTTGACGCACTTCCACACCTCGTCGGGGTTTCCTTGAAACACCCTAGAGAACTTAATCACTCCTCGAATTTCGCTGCATCGGGCGACAGAGACCCTCCTTGAGTCAGCTTGCATGAACTCAATATCTTTCGCTCCTCACGGACTCGGGAAGTACTTCTCATAGAAGTAGGTCTTGAATAGCTCCCGCTGACAAGCACGTAAGCTTCTAGCGCCTTCGGTGCCACCCACCGTAACTCCAAGATCCGACTCCATCATATAAGCAATGAAGGTGACCTTTTGCTCCTCCGAGCAAGCCACCACTGAGTAGATCTTCTCCATGTTTTTGATCCACTCATCGCCTTTGTCGGGTCCATGGCTCCTGGAAGGTTGGTGGGTTCGCTTTGCGAAACTCACCAAACCTCGCTTGCTCGACCATTTCAAAGCAGCAGGGAGCACGTCCGTGTCCCCTTGTTGGTTCATCCTTCAACATTCGCTCCATGGCTCTAGCCATGTCACGAACAGCAGCAGAAGTGGCATCGCTTGGTCTCCTCGGTCGGGGTCCTAGGTTGTCTCCTTGGTGCCATTGGTCCCTAAACACATGAGACAATAAACACTGAGGTGATCAGGCTCAATATTCCATGTAAAATGAGCTAGTTACCATGGCACACGCAAGTAGACAAGGGTCATGAACTTCTACCCTATAGCTTATCTCTAGTTAAGCTCTACGCATGACCTAGCTATCGCATTTCACGCTTTAGAAAGCATAGTCACCCAATCCTCGTGCTCCATGAGAATCGAATCGCTCTCGATACCATAATGTAACATCCTAATTTTTAACCCAATACTCTAGAACATATTTAGGTTAATCATTAGTCTGTTACTTCATAGTTCTCATTTAGCTTTGAATTACTTAGCGGAAAATACGGGAAATTTTTTTTGAAATAAAAGTGAGAGCCGCGTGATGCGATAAGCGGGAAACCATGCAAAGTAAAACAATCGTCTCACAATCATCACAACATAAGGCACATCATGAACATCACTGAATGTAAGCTCATATATATATAACTTGCCCACTTATAAGTGTGGGACTTAATTCAAGATAAGGGAAATACATGAAAAGAAATACAACATAAAACGTAAACATAATCTACTCCCTACCCGAAAGTGCATCTAATAGGATAACCTCTAAACAAAAGAAAGTTTATCCCTATCTATGTGGTGTGTGCTCTAACTCGGCCATCCTCGACCTCCCATCGGGCGACCATCTCGTAATCGAGGCGTATATCCGGAAACCGAGCGAGCTCTCGGGCGTGAAAAGGCGGAGTGGGGATCGAATATGACTCCCAGGGTATGGCCGCATCTCCGGCCGTCGTGGCACGCCACCGAGTCACGGGCTCGCTTATCCTCTCCAAAGTCCATAGGTATGGAGGGGAAGACCCTCGGAGGGTATCCGTGGCCGAAGTCTTCGGAAGGATCCATCTCCGAGAAGGACGATGGGCACCCGGCACATACTGGGTAGTCTCGAACGGCGGATGCGAAAGGTGGAGTACGGCGTAGCCTCTCCTCTCGGGACGTGCGCGCTCGAACACTAGGTCATCACCAAAAAGTGAGACGGGGGAGAAACGATGGGAATGTACAGGGGAGTGAAGGGTCGACCCATGAACATGAATACTCTAACTGCATCGACTCCACAAATGGAATGACCCGTGGTCCGGTCATGGCGCACCTCCCATGTCGGCGTGTCCACGAACACCACGAACGCCGCCATCTCAAGACGTGACGGAAAGAAAGAGGTAGAGGGAGTGAGAATCTTGCTAAAGAATCTCGGTGGGCCTCCTACTACCTAGGTGTCATCATCTACGCCCTCAGAACCTTGGGTTTAATTATATGAAATGATCGAACATGCATTTAGTTCATTTTAAACTTCAAAATATACTTTAGCCAAGGTCCCCTCATTTTAGGATGATCTTAATGTCATGAATGCAACATAATGGAAAATGTATGCATGGCACTACCTAATGCACATACATAAAGCATAACATCAAGTATCATCATCGTTGGTGGCATAAAGTGGCAATAGTAACATTCATATGGGACAAAACTTAGTGACATAATCATAATCATGAACTTTTCTTCCTCATGGGCCACCCTAAAAGACAATCGAACTGGGGTGCTCGGCCGAACCTGTCACCGTAACGTGTCATACATCTAGGTTATGAGCTCATACCTTAACTAGTCGCCACTAGTTCTTACTTACCACTTAACGATAAGCGTATCATAAATCCCGACTATCCGAGTACGGGTTAGGGCAAATCTCATAGGGGTGCTCGGCCGAACCGGTGTCACCTAAGAGTATAAAATGGTACCGATGTCACATGTGTTCTATGGAGGTGCTCGGCCAACCGGTGTCATCCTAGAACCCATCTTAGTACCTTAATTTTCAAAATTTCTTTAAGTCCCCAAATTTGCCAGAAATTCGGCCAAACGGTCATTACACCGAAGTTTCTTCCAAATTTGTCGGAAATTGGCCAAAACGGTCATTACAATCAATTTCCTTCCAAATTTGCTTTATGCCCCATAAACATATAACCTCATAAATTCCTCATATGAATAACATCATCATCATTAGCATACTTCATGCATCATCATACATCATTCAAACGCGTACCCTCAGGGTAGCTTATGCTTTGACCCTTACGGCTCTTAATCTTGAGATATAGCTCTCTAATATCCGTCGCTCATATTTTATGCCCCTAAGGCTCATATTAAACATCATTCTTCATTCTCATGTTCATACTTAAATCTGAATAGCATAGGACAAAATCTCTAACTTGTTTTTACGGGTTCTAGAACTTACGCTTTAGACCCTTTCTCGTTCCGTCTTCGCCTGAGGCGCTATACATTAAATCTAAATCAATTATGAGACATTCCTATGCTTAAGGACTAATTATTAATCATGTTTATCATGTTGTAAGGGTGCTGGACAGATTCCAGAAAATTAAATGTTCTAAGAGTTCTACATTTGCATTTTTACGGTTTTCTAGCTACTAGTTTCCCCATAGATGCTAGAATTCGATTCTAACTCAAATGATACCAAGTTTTTCATGTCTAAACAATCTAAATCTGATTATGTTCCCATTAAAACAGTTTGGATTGGTTCCATAAACAAATGGGTCAAAACTATGTTAAATTCTAGCTTTACGGTATTTCTAGTTAGCTAGTTTCTTACCTATCATGCATAGGTTTGCTTCTACATCATCACATGATATTTTCACACATTCCAACACATTAAAACATCATCATACAGCATCACATTCATCACATCAGAGCCGAAAAACATCTTGCCTCAATAAGAGAATTAAATTGACATTTCTAGGTACATAAGTTAACTAGTTTCTCTTGGAATCAATCTAGAATTTCTAAAACTCTTTGCAAAACATTTTAATTCATCAAGAGGCTAAGTGAAGCCTTAGGTCACTGACCAAAACATATTCCATCCCCTAAAAGAGATTGGAATCACAACTTATAACGACATAACCTTATAAAGAATTGTCAAACTTTAAGGAAAACTCAAAACATAGGCTATTGGCCCTAGTAGCTAGATGAAAACTCATTGCAAGTCCATCTTCACTACTTGGCCGAAAAACCCAGATTCAAAGTGTGGTTTGCATTAAACTTTAACTTGGAATGAAATGGGCAAGTCTTTGAGCTCTAGGTTCTTAAGTTACGACATAAACTAAACGTGCTCATGCTCTTCATTTTTAATCTTGCTTTCAAGGTAAAGTGATGTCTTGAAATTAAATATGCAAGGCATAATTTAAACGTAAACTTGAAAGTAAATATGCTAAGCATAATCTTAAACGCAAGCTTGAAAGTAAAGATGCAAGATTCAATTCTTTATTTTAGTGCTCTTGGCCCAACAACAATCGACTTTAAGGCCGAAATAGATAGGCATTCGAGAAATTAATTAGGTGATAATGCAAGTTCAATTCTTTATTTTAGTGCTCTAGGCCCAACAACAATCGACTTTAAGGCCGAAATAGAAAGGCTTTGAGAATTAAGTTAAGTGATGATACAAGTTCCATTTTAATCTTTATGTTCTTAGGTGATGGCTTGAAAGTAAAGATGCATAGCAAGAGTGTAAATATGAATGCAAGCATAAAATAAATTGTGCAAGTTCATTTTATCTTTCTAGAGCTCTTAACAAGACTTTAAAGGAACTTAAACCTCAACCCAAACTCATCAAACCAAGACAAGGTAAAAGTCTAGAGTTCTTAGAACTCAACATAACATATTTAAAAATCAAACATCTAGCATGAAAAGGAAAAGGTAATGGCCGAAACTTCAAGGAAAGAAAAGAAATGTTTGAAACTCTAGAATCCATGATCTTGGTGATATACAAACTCCAACATCATGAGACCTCATCATTGAGTCATTAGAACCATTTTGAAACAACATCAAAGTTAAGGTTCTCAAAAGTTCAAGAAAGGAAAAATCTAGAAACACTTTTGCTCAAGAACAAAAATCAAGCTCTAGAGTTTGTCTCAAGTGATGAACATCATCATGAAACTCTCATCATCAAGCTCTCATTCCTTTGTTCTCCAAGGCCCATGGCCGAAAATGA
Organism: Dalbergia cochinchinensis; assembly: GCA_031216125.1. Taxonomy (NCBI): domain Eukaryota; kingdom Viridiplantae; phylum Streptophyta; class Magnoliopsida; order Fabales; family Fabaceae; genus Dalbergia; species Dalbergia cochinchinensis. The sequence goes on from CM062372.1 coordinate 31,638,447, forward strand.
AAAGGTAAAGGGAAGAAAAAGAAGTTCTAAAAAGAATCAAGAGAAACTATGAACTTTAAGCTTAGAACAAGAACTTTAAAGAAAGAACACATGAAAGAAAATCCCTACTTGGTGTGATGAACTTGAAGATGGAAGAAGAAGATGAAGATGATGAAGAACTTGAAGAACTCCAAGAACTTGAAGAACACAAAAACTTTGAGAGAAAAAGAAAGCTTTGAGTGTTTCCTAAACTTAGCAAATGATCTAAAAGTGGTGCAAGCTCCTCAAGGCATTCTATTTATAGAGAATTGAAACAAATGAAGTGTGTATGTGGGCTGATGTGTTTCGCCCATGAGGTGCAGAATTAGGGACATCCATGAGTTCCATGAGGTGAGATAATGTGTTCTTGAGGCATGGTGAGGTATGGCTTAAGGTATGGTGAGGTATGGTTCAAGGTATGGCCTCAAGCATGGTTCTTTGAGTGAGAAAATAATTAAACATGTGGTCAATGGGGAGTGGGCTGGCCGAAATGCATCAGCCAAGGGAGGAGAGTTTCTTGCATTTTAATTGTGGTTTAGAGTTGTGTTTAGGTGTATCTTTGGTTATGCTTAAGATTAGGAATTTGTAAGAAAGTGTTTAGGTAAGGTAAATGGGTAATTAAGGTGGTCTAGACATAATTAAGGAGTGGTCTTGCACCATTAGAGAGTTAAATCCTCAATTTAGAGTTTAAACAACTCTAGACACATTTCCTTGATTCAAGGAATTGGAGAGAGAAAACACTATTCATGATTCCAAGACTAGGAATCTTGAGTTCTAAAAAGGGATTTAAGTTTAATCTAAGCAATTTTAGGTTCTAATTAACTTTAATAAATTATTTTGACTCTAGATTAATTAGGGAAATAAATTAATCTTCGTTTAGAGCCTAATATTGCTTAGGTTTGGTTAATTACGTGATTAGCCTTAAAAACACTATTCCAGCGGCAAAATCGTAATTTTGCACTAAAACTGGCCGGGACCACCGGGACTTGAACAGATACCTCTAGACACATGAAATCATGTTTTTAAACCTCTGGGGAAAGTTCCGGGCTCAAACGGCACCTTTACCCGCGTAAAAACGCTATAGGGGTATTTTGGTCATTTTGACTAAATCATGAAAACGAAATTTTCGCTTCCGAAAGCATTCAAAGGCCATTCAATCCCCTTCAAACATTGAGTTGACCCTTCGAGGATGACCGAGTTGGTTACCCTCGAGTTCGGGTCAGGAAATGACCTCAGGGGCATTTTGGTCATTTCCCTCGGACAGAAAAATCGGGGTGTTACAAAGAGTTTGAAGATCTTTAGCCTCAGTAATGACTGTGACCTTAGGCAACCATTTGGCAGGGAAGCTTTTCAAAAATTTTCTAACTATTTCAGAGTTAGAATATCTTTTTCCTAATCCTTTTAGTTGGTTTATGATATGCATAAATCTTGTGGTCATTTCATCAATATTTTCTTGATTTATCATTTTAAACATCTCATATTGATGAACCAACATGCAAATCTTGGTTTCTTTAACTTGATCTGTACCTTCATGCAGCATATACAGCTTGTCCCATATTACCTTTGTTGTGTCACAAGCAATAATTTTGTCATATTTGGCTTTGCTTAGTGTATACGTAAGTAGGTACTTAGCTTTTGAGTTCAGTTGAACTCTAGCCTTGTGTCGCTTTGTCCACCTACTCCAAGGGGCTTCTCTTGATGTTAAAGGTGCATCATTTATTCCTGGAACTTCCTCTATTAGAACATAATCTCTTTCTTGTATGACCTCCTACAAGTCAAGACTTGTGTAGTTTATGAACAACTCCATTCGATCTCTCTAGTAGGCATAATCCTCACTATCAAAGAATGGCAATCTGTTGATGTAGTGTCATTCTGCTATATGAATATTCTGCGCCATTTTTCACTTAGATCTTTGTCCTCTACAATCGCTAGAATGCTCAACCCCTTCGAGGTTAAGCTTTGATGCCACTTGTAGGTATTAAAGCACACAAGAAAGAGGGGTTGAATCATGTTTTTCTTCTCTTCTTCTTTTGCAACTGAAACTTTAAACAAAATACTATCTAGCGTTGTGCTTGAAGTGCAATTTAAGCTGTGTTAAAGGTTTCAAAATGTAACTTTTTGAAGTATAGTAATAGTAACAGAATAGCTAAAAGAATAAACTTTAAGTAGATATAAACAAAAAACTTTAAAATAGTGAATGTAAAAAAGATAAAGGGAGAAGAAGACACTGCACAAATGTTTTTGTACTGGTTCAGCCATCCTGCCTACATCGAGTTCTCAACCACCGTTGAGTTTCACTAAACCTTTCTCAACCTGAAAAAGAAATCGGATAATCTTTATAATAGCCTTCCTAAGCTCTAACTTGTGACCAGTAGACAACCCCTACTGTCACAAACCAAGTAGTTATTTACCAGTGTAACGCCTTTTTCTATCTGAGAGGAAAATGAGCAAAATGCCCCTGAGGTCATTTTTGGCCCAGAATTCGAGGATGGCCGGCCTGGCAGTCCTCGAAGGGATAACTCAATGTTTGAAGCGGATTGAATGGCCTTTGAATGGTTTCGGCGGTGAAAGTCTCATTTTCTGCAGTTTCGGGTCAAAATGACCAAAATACCCCTATAACATTTTTACGTGAGTAAAGGTGCCAATTGAGTCCGAAACTTTCCCCGAGGGTTTAAAACAATGTTTTTACATGTTTAAAAGCGTCTGTCTAAGTCCCAGTGGTCCCAGGCAGTTTTAGTACAAAATTACGATTTTGCCCTAGAATAGTGTTTTTGAGCTTAATGACGTAATTAAACAAACCTAAGCAATATTAAGCTCTAATCGAAGATTAATTAATTTCCATAATTAATCTAGAGTCAAAATAAGCTATTAAAATTAATTAGAACCTAAAATTGCTTAGATTAGATTTAAATCTCTTTTTAAAACTCAAGATTCCACTCTTGGAATCTTGAATAGTGTTTTCTCTCTCCATTTCCTTAAATCAAAGAATTGTGTCTAGAATTGTTTATGCACTAAAATGAGTTTATAACTCACTAATGATGCAAGACCACTCCTTAAACATGTCTTGACAACCTTGATTACCCATTTTCCCACCTAAACACTTTCTTACAAATTCCTAATCTTAATCCTAATCAAAGATACACCTAAACACAACTCTAAACCACAATTAAAATGCAAGAAAACCCTCCCCCATGGCTGATGCACCTTCGGCCATCTCTCTCCCATTTGCATCACATGTTGATTTGTTTCTCACTCAAAGAACCATGCTTGACCCATACTTGAGCCATACCTTGAACCATACCTCACCATACTTTGAACCATACCTCACCATGCCTCAAGATCACAACATCTCACCTCATGGACCTCATGGGGCTGCCTTGCTTGGCCGAAACCTTCCTCTCCCTCTTGCACCTTTCATTTGTTTCATTTCTCTATAAATAGCACACTTGAGTGAACTTGAAACACCTTTAGTTCATTTGCTAAGTGTAAGTTTTCAAAGAGCACTTCAAAGTTTCCTTTTTCTCTCAAGTTCAAGTGTTCAAGTTCTTCAAGTTCTTCATCCTCTTCTCTCATCCCAACCTCCAATCACTTGGTAGGGATTTTCTTTCAAGTGTTTATTTCATCTAAAGTTCTTAAACTCTTTATGTGTTCATAGTTTCTCTTGAATCTTTTGGGAACTTCTTTTCTTCTCCTCCTCCTTCTTGTTTCGGCCATGAGGCTTAAAGAGCAAAGGAATGAGAGCTTGATGATGAGGGTATCAAGATGATGTTCATCACTTGAGCAAACCTCTAAAGCTTGATCTTTGTTCTTGAGTTAAAAATATTTTTAGTTCCTTCTTTCTTGAACCTTGAAATCTTTAACTTTGATGATGTTGTAAAATGGTTACATGAGCTCAATGATGAGGACTCATGATGTTGGTGTTAATACATCATCAAGATCATGGTCTCTAGAGTTTCAAAATGGTTCTTTCTTGCTCACAAGTTTTCGGTTTTTTTTCTTTCCTTTTCTCTAAAATTTTGGCCAACCATCCTTGGTGGTCCAACATGATAGCTTGATGATGAGAGTTCTAGTTGGTGACCTTGTGTTCACCACAAAGAAATCTCTAAAGCTTGAGTTTTCATAAAGGTGTTATAAATTTCATTCATGGTTATATTTTTAAGGCATGATCTCTTGAGTTCTAAGAACTCTAGACCTCACTTTACCTTATCATGATAAGTTTGGGTTAAGGTTAAAGTTCCTCTAAAAGTCTTGTATGAGCTCTAATAAGAAATAAAATGAACTAGCATTCATATTTATATTCAAGCTTATGCATTACATATTTACTTTGAGCTTTGCATTCATATTTATTCTCCAAGCCATCACTTAAAATTAAAGGATGAAGAATGGAGTGCATCTCATATTTACGTTCTTGTCTAGCATATTTACTTTTCATCACTAAAGAACATAAAGATTTAAAATGAGAGCTTGCATTATCACCTAATTAATTCTCAAAGCCTTTCTATTTCGGCCTTAAAGTCGATTGTTGCTGGGCCTAGAGCACTAAAATAAAGAAATGAACTTGCATGGCATATTTATTTTAAGTCTTGCATATTTATTTCAAGTCTTGCATACTTAAATTCTAAGTCTTGCATATTTACTTTAAAGTTCTCACTTTACTTAGTAACGAAGAATAAAAATGAAGTGCATAGCATGTTTAAATTATGTCATCACTTAAGGACCGTAGAGCTCAAGGACTTGCCCATTTTATCTCAAGTTAAAGTTCAAAATGGAAGCATTCTTTGAATGCATAATTTTGGCCAAGTAACAATGATGAGCTTGGAATGAGTTCCATCTAGTTACAAGAGCCAACAACCTATGTTCTAGTGTTTTCTTTAAGTTTGACAAGTTTTATAAAGTTATGACCAACAAGATTTATGATTCTATTCCTTTTCTAAAGAAATATTAAATTGGTTACTGACCTACGGTTATTGTTAGCCTCTTGATAAAATAAAATAGTTTGTAGAGAGTTTTAGAAGTCCTAAAATAATTCCAAGAGAAACTAGCAACTTATATGTTTTAGAAATGTCAAATTATGTGTCTTTTGAACATTGAGCAATTCGGTTCTACCTTGATATGTTTGATGCTGAATGATGATGTTTTGATGTGTTAGAATATGTGAAAATGATATATGATGAGGTAGGAACACTCCTATGCATGTTAGGGAAGAAACTAGCTTCATAGGAAAACCGTAAAGTTGAAATTTAACGTATGTTTAACCCCTTTAATCTTAGTTAATGCCAAAACTATTTTAGCATGATAACAATCAGTTTAGGATTGAATAATTATGAAAAATTTGGTTACATTTGAAGTAGGATAGAATTTTAGCACCTATAGAGAAACTAGTAACTAGAAAACCGTAAAAATGCAATTCTAGAACTCTTAGAACATTGAATTCTTAGAATCTGTCCAGAAACCTCATAATATGGAAAACATGGTGTATAATTAGTTCTTAGACATAGGAATGCCTCATAATTGGTTTAGATTTAATTTATAATGCCTTAAGCGAAGACGGAACCAAGAAAGGGTCTAAAACGTAAGTTCTAGAACCCCGTAATTGTAAGTTTATGACTCTGCCCTTAAAGAATCGTGCTGCCCAGATTTAATAAAGAGTATAAATGATAGTAAGGTTTGTTAGAAGAGAATCCTTATGTGCATAAAAGGTTGATAGAGAATGATAGAATAATTACATCTCAAGTTTAAGGCCCTTAAAGGTCAAAACATAAGATACCGTAGGATCAAGAGCATAATGAGTTTCAATGTTACTTGTGAAAGTATAAGAATGATTATGTGAACGCATGGAATTATGATGGAGGATGTATGTTTGATTGACTTATGTGGCATAAAGTAGATTTGGAAGAAATCTGGCATGCTACCTTTATGCTGCCAAATTTCTGACAAATTTAGGGGCTTAGAAAATTTTTGAAAAACCTATGAGATTTTATTTATGAGGTACTAAGATGAGTTCTCGGATGACACTAGTTCGGCCGAGCACCTCCAGAGAACTCATGTGACATCGGTACCAAGATGTATTCTTGGGTGACACTGGTTCGGCCGAGCACCTCCAAGAAATGCCCCCTAGCCCGTATTGGATAAGTCGGGATTATGTTTATGATTATGATACGCTTATTGGGATTGATAAGTAAGAACTAGTGATGACTAGTTAAGGTATAAGCTCATAACCTAGAGATGTGACACGTTCTAGGTGACATCAGTTCGGCCGAGCATCCCCAGAACGATTGTCTTTTAGGGTGGCCTATGAGAAAGCAAAGTATGATGATTGTGTCACAGCTTTCCCATATAAGATTTCAATTGCCACTTTATGCCACTACTATCATGTGCTTAATGTTATGATTATTATTCTTGCATTAAGTAGAGCCATGCATACATTCTTTAATATATTGCATCCATGACATTAAGAATCATACTAAAATGAATGGACCTTGGCTAACTATGTTTCAAAAGCTTAAAATGGACTTAATGCATGCTCACTTATTTTGTACACTAAACCCAAGGTTTCTGAGGACATAGATGACGACACCTAGGTAGTAGGAGGCCCTACTGACATTCTTTAGCAAGATTCTCACTCCCTCTATCTTTTCTTTCTGTCATGTCTTCAGATGGCGACGTTCATAGTTTTTGTGGACACCCCGACGTGGGAGGTGCACTATAATCCAGAGCACGAATCATACCATTTTGAGGGACAGTGCACGGTGCGAGTCTTCATGTTCGTTGGACGTCCCTTCGCTCACCCCGTACATACCCATCGCTTCTCCCCGATAGCACCCTACAGCAACAACAAGCGGGTTTTTGAGCGCGCGCATACGCATAACGAGAAAGTGCTCCGCATGCGCATCGCCGCCTCAGCCATGCGTGACTATCCCGACTATGTGCCCCGGACATACTTCTCGGAGACCAACTCGTCGGAGGACCTGCCTACCCATCCGTACAGCGAGAGTTCTGCCCCCACTCCACCACTGATGAAAGAGGGCAGCGAGGATACTGTGACTCAGCCTCGGTTAGCACGACAACTGGAGATGCGGCCATGTCGTGGGGGTCACTCTCGATCCCCTCTTTGCTTTTATATGCCGGAGGAGCTCACCCAGTTTCCCGGATATATGCCTCACTCGCGGGATGGACGTCAGTAGGTGGTGGCAGATGACCAATGGAGTACCCAGGTAGTGCACACACCACTTAGATGAGGATAAACCTTCTTTTGTTTAGAGGTTATCCCTTTAGTCGCACTTGGGTAGGGGAGTTTGCTTTTATGATTTTCGTCGCACTTTCCTTGTATTTTCTCTTTGATGTATTCGTTTCCTTTTATACTAAACTAAGTCCCACTCTTCATAAGTGGGCATATCATATTATATAAATATGCAGTTCAATTTCATTGTGATGTGCCTTTACTTGCTTTATGTTATGATGTTATGAGATGCTTGCTTTATTTCCTTCCATGCTTTATTGTTCGTCATGTCGTGCGGCTCTCACTTTGCTTTTATAATTCAAGAAAAAATTTACCTGTATTTCCGCTAAGTATTTTAAAGTAATAAGGAAACTATGACGTAACAGACTAATGATTAACCTAAATATGTTCTAGAGTATTGGGTTAAAAATTAGGATGTTACAACCAGTTTCTCTAAGCTGAATCGTGACCAGTAGACAACTCCTACTGTCACAAACCAAGTAATTATTCACCAGCCTCTCCAATCTGAATGGAGTTGTCTTTGGCCAACTTCTCCAAGCTAAACCGAGTAGTCTTTAACTAGCCTTTCCAACCTAAATCGTGACTAGCAAAATACCTTTACTATCACGTTGCAAATAGTCTTTGACTAACTTCTCTAAGCTAACATACAATAATCACTACTGGACCGAGGATATAAAGTTTTGTGTTTGGGTTTACAACGTAAACTAACCTACATTCAAGTTTCCTTTTGATATACAAAGAAAGACCTAGGATAACTTGAATGACTTCTTTCTAGCTATTCTTCCTTGGAAGAACATATAAACAACAAAAGAACGTAGAAAAAAGATCTTTACAAATAAGAAAACTGATTACAAGATGTAATGAACTTTATAGGAAGATGAGGAGAAATTTTCATAACATTTTTACTCTTGTGTAGCATCTTTCTCTTTTACTTTGAAAACACAGCATCTCTATTTATAGATGGTCTTCATTTATGATCATTGTCCTTGATCTGTTCTCCAAGTGACACGTGTTGATCATCTATTTGTATCTTAGAAACGCATTCTAGAGGAGTAGCCTATCTGTTTATCAGAGTTATTGCGGAAGCCCTTGTAAAGTTGAGGTTTATGATGTCCCTTCAAAAACTACTTCTATTTTCTAAACATGGTTTTTGAACTCTTTCTTCCAGAAGCTGGGGTAGTTGACCAAGTTGGAAGAAGAGATGAAATACCAGCTTGTCACTGGATTTAACTTTTATAATTTGAATTTCAAATTTCCCTCTTTTTCTTGTAGAGTGCACTATTTTATTGTTAAGTAAGCTTTTTGATGTGCGGTATCATTTTCTTGATGAATTTTCGGTCTTCTAGTCTTCAATCAAAGCTTATTGATGATAAAAACATTGCGAATATGATGATTGTAGATTATAGAACACGTTGGCTTCAGAGTTTGATTGATATTTTCATTCCAATGCTACTTTCTGAAGTCTAGTGCTACTCTTTGAAGTCCCGAGTCTTGATTTCTTATTTTGGTTAATTTTTTTTCAATCGGTTATACATGTATATGCTTGATTTACAATATAGTTATCACTTCCATTTAGTTCCCATCTCTTAATAAGAGATAAAACATGTTTGTACATGTAAAGTGAAATTACTCTTGCTTAATGGAGTCATGTTATGCTAACGAAGAACCTGTTTGCTACTTCCAGAAACTTAAGGTAAACATTAGTCATTCTTCTAAATAATTTCTTTAAATTGGCTTTGTTATCATTCAAAACATATTACTTTAAAGCTTTCAGAAGGGTTCTGGAGCTAATAGAGGATTCTCCGATGTACGGATGGTGAGCTTCCAACATGATTCCTTCTCCATAGGCAATGGCCAAAGCAGGCCGGGGGGGTGAGAACCTGCAAATGGATTCCAACACCCAAGTCATTATATGTATGACAAAATGGAAATGGACAATCAGAATGAGTAGTTTGTCCATAGAGGATTTTCCTTCTACAATTTATATTTCTCAAATATGTACAAAATAGGTGATCCTAGGGCTGAGCTAGAATGTACGATGTGTACAAATTATCGTTAAGGGTGTTCTTCCAAAATTTGTACCATGTCTCACATTCATGATGTAATCAACATGCACTCATCCTAATCTGAGTCTATGTTTGTCCTACTTCTCACAAAATAAAGTCCTTGGTCCGAGCTTGAGGTTGCTGTTCTTTATACACCCATGTGTTCCTGATGCCCACTGTGTTTGAGTTCTCATCCGAAGGTCTAGAGAGATGACCTCAGTAGACTCAGTAACGGGACACTCGGGCTCCTCGAATCGGGGTGATCTAATTGACGATGCTAAAGCCGCTACCCAAGTTCTGGGATCCGAGGCCTTAAATCATAACACAATATTATGTTTCCATATTTTTTATTCTAAATGTTTTATCCTTAACAACAAGGACAAAGTGGCAAAGTTTGACCCAAAATCTGACCATAGAATCTTCCTTGGTGGCTCCCATGTTTCTTAAATTTACAAGTATACAACAAAAGTACCAATATGGTTGAAGAGACCATCCTTATTACTTTCAAGGAAAAGAAGGAAGACCTCAACCAAAATAACTAAGACCTAGAAGATTGATGCAAAGGCCTTACTCTTAATGATGCTCCAATCATCCACAAAGATCTTTAAAAAGCTACAAAAGAAGTTTTGGTTTTGACACTAATGTACTCGAAGCAACTAAAAATTAGCCTATTTTGGATCAGGCTCGAGAAAGCTCTGAAGATTATAATGTCCAAACATGTTACATTGATGAGTAAGATTTGAGATCAATATCTGAAAATAAATCATCCGTGTACCTTATGAAGGTGTAAAGATAAGGTCTTCATTTTGAATGAAAGAAAACATGGCTTTGATTTTAGAAATTCAACCTAAATGCAAAGATGAAGTCCTCCATCATGAAAGTTCAATTGAGTTTATGAAACAAAGGGCAAATCAGTTTGATAAGAATAAAGTTTGCAATTTGGTATATTTTCCTAAATTACATATGTAATAGACACTAGATGGGTCTTTAGAAACAAGCTGGATGAAGATAGCAAAGTTGTCAGAAATAAAGCAAGGCTTGCTGCCTGATGATACAATTAGCAAGAAGACATCAAGTATGATGAAACCATTGTTAATTCCAGAACCCTTGAGACAGCTTTCATAGCCTAAGTTTGAATTGACAACACAACAAATTTTGTAAAATTATTTTGAAGAAAGAACTAATGGCTTGCTTGAGTTTCTATAGTGCTTAATAGGAATTATCTCAAGTACATAAAATTGAATTCTTAATATACTTTTCATATTATCATGACTCAACATGATAAAAGTCTCATTCAAAGAGATTTAAATTCTTAAGAATGTGAAAAATAGCTCAGAAAGATCATTACAGTATGTAATAAACTTAAGAAAGCAAGCTAAAGCATCAGAAAGTGAAATTGGATCTTCAAAAACTAGTTTGTGACATCAGAAAGTGCTCTCTGATGATCAAATCAAGAACATGATCATCATTTTTCATTTGTGCTCATCATTTAAGAAGATCGACACTATCTTAATATCATCACCCATCTCAAAAAGAAGTTCATATGGCATATAAAAGACTTAGAAAGTATAGAAGCTCATCAGAAACCAAAGCTTACATCAAAACTACATTGGTTCATCAGAAATTGAAAGGAAATTTGAATTTCAATGAAGTCAAAACACTCACAAAGTTATGATAGTGACATATCAACTTTATACTTGAAGAATCCCCTTCCTAATGAAGCTTTCACAAGAAAAGAAGTTCAAAAACCACGTTATGTTTGAAGAAGTATCTAAAGTATTCTTTAACAATAAAGGACAATGGTTTTCTTGTTTTTAAAGTGTCTTGAATGATTTTCGAAAGAAACTAGTAAGTAGAAAGGGGTAAAAATGTAATTTTTAACTCTTATTGCATTTTCGATTTTTGCCACTATTTGCTACTGTTATGACATTGTTTGCTACTTTTATGGATGATTAGAATGTCAAGAATTTTGTAAAAGCTATTTTTGGCACCCTAAATGTCTAAAAGGATCTTTGTAATGACCCACTTTTTATAGTATTGTTTGTGATAAAATAATTAACTGTGAATAATCTATGAGGATTTTAAAAATTTTGACAAACACAGTTATAATCAAAACAATATGAGGATTTTGTAAGAAAATGAAAATTAATTTAATATTATTAAAAAATTAATATAATAATATTTTAATCAGAAATAATTTTATAACTTCTAAAAGATTAGTATTTTGAAATATGATGATAAAGCTTCATGAAAAAGGATGAGATTTTGATCTATAGAAGAAAAGTTCTGAAATCTATATAAGACGCTTGGTTTAATTTCCTGAAAGCTTTAAGAAGTACTAAGTAAGGAGTCCTATAAGTTTCTATAGTGAATAGATCTCTTAAAAGATTAGCAGACTTTGCAGAAATATCTCATCACAGTTTAACTGACTTTGTAGAAAAATCTTGTAATAGTTTAACAGATTTTATAGAAGATTCTTATAAAAAAGTTTAGTAGATTTTATTGATAAATTTCATAAAAATTAAAGAGAGATTTTAAACAAAATATCCCATAAGATTTCAAGAGATTTTAAAGAGAAGAGTCTCACAGAAATTCAGAAAACATAACAGAGAAAATCTCATAATAGTTGAGGAGATTTCAAGGAAATCCCAAAGCAAGAGTATGAGAAATAGAACTATTAAGATGAGATTGTACTTAATAATTATGAGATTTCTTAAATAAATGATTAAGTTGCATCTTCTTTTCAGTAGCCTATAATTGAAGAACTCCACAGTTAAGCATGCTTGACTTGGAGCAATTTTGGGATGGGTGATCTCCTAGGAAGTTTTCCTAGGAAAGCGTGTGAACGAGGACAAAGCAGCTAAAAAGACCTATGTTGGTTTGTAGGAACAATCATCAATCCATAAAGCAGCAGGGGATGTTACAATCTTTAAAAGTGTTAGGATTTGAAAACTTGAGAAACTTCTTTCTATATTCTTCCTAAGAAGAAACTATTATCTAATAAGTACTAGAAAGCATATTTTTAAAATAGAAACTGATTACAAGTAATAAATGAACTTTCAAAGTGTTTTGAAAAGTTTTAGTGCTAGTTGTGTAAAAGTTTCTTCTTATATGAAGGTCTCATCCTTTCATACTTAGATTTTGAATATGATTGTTTCCCTTTGATTTTCCTTCCTCTTGACATGTGTTGATCTTCTTTTTATGTCCTAGGAATTGTACTCTAGAAGATTAGCTGAGTTATGTCAGAGTTGTCCTATAGAGATATTGACACAGTGGTTTCTAGACAACCTTCACAAACAACTTTTGCTTTTTGAACTGCGGTTTCTGAACCTTTCTTCTAGAATATGAGGAATTTTGCTAAGTACAAAAGTGATATGTCACTATCAATAGTTTCTTAAGTTGACCAAATGTGAATTTCAAATTTCCATCCATTTCTTTTGAATCAACTTGGTTTCTGAAAAAACACGTGCTTTCTAAGATAACTTCATAGGTTTTGAGCTTTGCATTGATCTTCTTTACTTATGTAACGCCCCGTTTTTCTCTCAACTTTTAAATGATCAAAATGCCCCTGAGGTCATTTTTACCTGAAACATGAGGACGACCAGCCTCGGCCATCCTCACAAGGCTTTTATGATATATGAAGGGGATTATATGTTTATGAATGTTAACAAGCCAGAAAAATCTCATTTCTGAGGTTTCTGTGCACAAATGATCAAAATACCCCTAACTTGATTTAAGGCAGTTTTAAGTTTTGACTCCGACCCGGAGATCAAAAATGATGTTTTAAGGCATGAACTATGTTAGTTTAAGTCCCGGAGGTCTAGGGCAACTTTTGGTAAAAATTACGATTTTACCCCCGCTTAGTGCATTTTACGTCTAATGAGTTACTTAACTCAAACCCAAGCAATATTAGGCTCTAATGAAAGGTTAATTAATTTCTTTAATTAATCTAGAGCTAAAATAATTATTTGAGATTGATTAGAACCTAAAATTGCTTAAAGAAATTTAAAACTCATTTCTAATTCTTTTCTTTTTTTAAAGAAAAAGCAACTATGAATAGTATTTTTACTATTCACGCTCACATTCCCAAGAAAAGTTGTCACATTTCAATCAATGGTCATAAGAGTTTGACTCCATCAAGCTTACAATAGTACTCTTAGTCTAAGCTATTAGGGTCCTAATTACCTAATTAGTTCACCTAAACACTTGGTTACACAACCTTAATTAGTGACCTAACCTTGTTTACTCCTAAACACTCCATTAGTACATGATTAAATTGAATGAAATCTTCCCTCCCATGGTCTTATTATGTTCAGCCACTTTTCCCCCCAAAAATTCAAAAGAATGATATTTTATGTAGTCAATCACATTGTCCATAAAAGCCACCCTAAGACCTATGACCTATGACACCATGAATGACAACACAAGAGATATTTTTCTTCATTCTTCCTCAAGAAGTTTCGGCCAACTTCTTTCCCTCCACTCCTTCATGATTCATTTGCCTATAAATACACAACACCACACAACTTCACTCCTTTGCTCACTTCTTGCAAAATCTCTAAAAGTCTCAAGCTTTCTCACTTCTTTTCTCTCAAGCTTCCAAGAGTTCTTCAAGCTCAAGTTCTTCCTCTCCTTTTTCGAAAACCACAAGGTAGGGAACCTTTCTAAATATGTCTTTGATTCCTATGTTGAATCTTGTTGGGAAATGATGAAAGGTGGAACCTCCATGTTGCTTTTTATTTTCGGTTTCTTCCTTTTCTTTTCCTTTCATTTTCGGCCTCAAGGCCTTAAGCATGATAGCTTGATGATGAGTGCTCTCTAAAGGTAACCATGAGTTCATCTTACATGAGACCTCTAAAGCTTGAGTTTTTCTTAAAGAAAAGTTTCATCCTTTACAAGTTTAGTCAAGAATGAGTTTATGTTTCTCTTGAACAGTTGAACTTCTCTTTTCTCCTTTATGATTCGGCCATGAAGGCCTTTGGCCCTTGGAAAAATGAAAGCTTGATGATGAGGGTGTTATGATGGTGTTTGTCACTCAACAACCCCTAAAGCTTGAATTTTTCACAAGGAAAGTTTCATCCTTTTTCAAGGATAAGTAAAGGAGGAGTTTGTGTTTCTCTTGAACACTTCTTGGACTTTCCTTTTTCTTTCATATTTTCGGCCATGAGAGTTTCTAAAGCTTGGAAAAATGAAAGCTTGACGATGAGGGTTTCATGTTGATGCTTGTCACATGAACAAACTCTAAAGCTTGAAACTTTAACTTTAAGCCAAGTATGGTTTCGATTTTGCTTTCTTCTCTAGCATGAACTTTGTTTAAATGTTGGTTTTGAAGGAAGCTATGTACTCAATGATGAGGACTTAGTGTAACACCCCGATTTTTCTGTCCGAGGGAAATGACCAAAATGCCCCTGAGGTCATTTCCTGACCCGAACTCGAGGGTAACCAACTCTGGCCATCCTCGGGTCAACTCAATGTTTGAAGGGATTGAATGGCCTTTGAATGCTTCTGGCTTAAAAATTTCGTTTTCATAGCTGGGTCAAAATGACCAAAATACCCCTATAGCGCTTTTACGCGGTAAAGGTGCCGCTTTGAGCCCTAACTTTCCTCGAGGTTTAAAAACATGATTTCATGTGTCTAGAGGTATTCTGCTCAAGTCCCTGGTCCGGTGCAGTTTTAGTGCAAAATTACGATTTTGCCCTGGAATAGTGTTTTTAAGCTTAATGACGTAATTACAAACCTAAGCAATATTAGGCTCTAAACGAAGATTAATTTATTTCCTAATTAATCTAGAGTCAAAATAATTTATTAAAGTTAATTAGAACCTTAAAATTGCTTAGATTAAACTTAAATCCCTTTTTAGAACTCAAGATTCCTAGTCTTGGAATCATGAATAGTGTTTTCTCTCCAATTCCTTAAATCAAGGAAATGTGTCTAGAGTTGTTTAAACTCTAAATTGAGGATTTAACTCTCTAATGGTGCAAGACCACTCCTTAATTATGTCCAGGACCACCTTAATTACCCATTTACCTTACCTAACCACTTTCTTACAAATTCCTAATCTTAAGCATAATCAAAGATACACCTAAACACAACTCTAAACCACAATTAAAATGCAAACTAATCCTCCCCATGGGCTGATGCATTTCGGCCAGCACCTTTCCCATTGACCACATGTTTAATTATTTTTCACTCAAAGAACCATGCTTGAGCTGCCAGTACTCGAGCCATACCTCACCATGCTTTGAACCATACCTCACCATACCTCAAGAACACATTATCTCACCTCATGGAACTCATGGAGAGCCTCCATTCTCGCACCTCATGGCAAGCCATCCTCACCCACATACATCCTCCATTTGTTTCATTTCTCTATAAATAGAATGCCTTGAGGAGCTTGCACCACTTTAGATCATTTGCTAAGTTTAGGAAACACTCAAAGCTTTCTTTTTCTCTCAAAGTCTTCTTTGTTCTTCAAGTTCTTCGAGTTCTTCAAGTTCTTCATCATCTTCATCTTCTTCTTCCATCTTCAAGTTCATCACACCAAGTAGGGATTTTCTTTCATGTGTTTTTTCTTTAAAGTTCTTGTTCTAAGCTTAAAGTTCATAGTTTCTCTTGATTCTTTTTAGAACTTCTTTTTCTTCCCTTTACCTTTTCATTTTCGCCATGGGCCTGGAGAACAAAGGAATGAGAGCTTGATGATGAGAGTTTCATGATGATGTTCATCACTTGAAACAAACTCTAGAGCTTGATTTTTGTTCTTGAGCAAAAGTGTTTCTAGATTTTTCCTTTCTTGAACTTTTTTGAGAACCTTAACTTTGATGTTGTTTCAAAATGGTTCTAATGACTCAATGATGAGGTCTCATGATGTTGGAGTTTGTATATCACCAAGATCATGGATTCTAGAGTTTCAAACATTTCTTTTCTTTCCTTGAAGTTTCGCCATTACCTTTCCTTTTCATGCTAGATGTTTGATTTTTAAATATGTTATGTTGAGTTCTAAGAACTCTAGACTTTTACCTTGTCTTGGTTTTGATGAGTTTGGGTTGAGGTTTAAGTTCCTTTAAAGTCTTGTTAAGAGCTCTAGGAAGATAAAATGAACTTGCACAATTTATTTTATGCTTGCATTCATATTTACACTCTTGCTATGCATCTTTACTTTCAAGCCATCACCTAAGAACATAAAGATTAAAATGGAACTTGTATCATCACTTAACTTAATTCTCAAAGCCTTTCTATTTCGCCTTAAAGTCGATTGTTGTTGAGCCTAGAGCACTAAAAATAAAGAATTGAACTGTGCATTATCACCTAATTAATTTCTCGAATGCCTATCTATTTCGCCTTAAAGTCGATTGTTGTTGGGCCAAGAGCACTAAAAATAAAGAATTGAATCTTGCATCTTTACTTTCAAGCTTGCACGTTTAAGATTATGCTTGCATATTTACTTTCAAGTTTACACGCTTAAATTATGCCTTTGCATATTTAATTTCAAGTCATCACTTTACCTTGAAAGCAAGATTAAAAATGAAGAGCATGAGCACGCTTTTAGTTTATGTCGTAACTTAAGAACCTAGAGCTCAAAGACTTGCCCATTTCATTCCAAGTTAAAGTTCAATGCAAACCACACTTTGAATGTAATGCCGCCAAGTAGTGAAGATGGACTTGCAATGAGTTTTCATCTAGCTACTAGGACCAATAGCCTATGTTTTCAGTTTTCCTTAAAGTTTGTCAATTCTTTATAAGGTTATGTCATATAAGTTGTGATTCCAATCTCTTTTAGGGATGGAATATGTTTTGGTCAGTGACCTAAGACTTCACCTAGCCTCTTGATGAATTAAAATGTTTTGCAAAGAGTTTTAGAAATTCTAGATTGATTCCAAGAGAAACTAGTTAACTTATGTACCTAGAAATGTCAATTTAATTCTCTTATTGAGGCAAGATGTTTTCGGCTCTGATGTGATGAATGTGATGCTGTATGATGATGTTTTAATGTGTTGAATGTGTGAAAATATCATGATGATGTAGAAGCAAACCTATGCATGATAGGTAAGAAACTAGCTAACTAGAAATACCAGAAGCTAGAATTTAACATAGTTTTGACCCATTTGTTTATGGAACCAATCCAAACTATTTTAATGGGAACATAATCAGATTTAGATTGTTTAGACATGAAAACTTGTATGATCTGAGTTAGAATCTAATTCTTGCCCCTATGGGGAAACTAGTAACTAGAAAACCGTAAAAATGCAAATGTAGAACTATTAGAACATTTAATTTTCTGGAATCTGTCCAGCACCTTACAACATGATAAACATGATTAATAATTAGTCCTTAAGCATAGAATGTCTCATAATTGATTTAGATTTAATGTATAGATCAGTAAGATCTGAGAAAGGATCTAAAACGTAAGTTCTAGAACCCCAGTAAAAACAAGTTAGAGACTCGATCCTATGCTATTCAGATTTAAGTATGAACATGAGAATGAAGAATGATGTTTAATATGAGCCTTAGGGGCATAAAAATATGAGCGACGGATATTAGAGAGCTATATCTCAAGATTAAGACCCGTAGAGGTCAAAGCATAAGCTACCGTGAGGGTAACCGGCTGAATGATGTATGATGATGCATGAAGTATGCTAATGATGATGATGTTATTCATATGACGAATTTATGAGATTATATGTTTATGTGGCATAAAGCAATTTGGAAGGAAATTCGTGTAATGACCGCTTTGGCCGACTTCCGACAAATTTGGAAGGAAACCTGTAATGACCGTTTTGGCCGAATTTCGCAAATTTGGGGACTTAAAGAAATTTTGAAAATTAAGGTACTAAGATGGGTTCTAGGATGACACCGGTTCGGCCGAGCACCTCCATAGAACTCATGTGACATCGGTACCATTTTATACTCTTAGGTGACACCGGTTCGGCCGAGCACCCCTAAGAGATTTGCCCCACAACCCGCACTCGGATAGTGGGATTTATGATACGCTTATCGTTAAGTGGTAAGTAAGAACTAGTGATCTACTAGTTAAGGTATGAGCTCATAACCTAGATGTATGACACGCTCGTGACACCAGGCCGAGCACCCCAGCTCGATTGTCTTTAGGTGGCCCATGAGGAAGAGAAGTCTCATGATTATGATTATGTCACTAAGTTTTGTCCCATATGAATGTTACTATTGCCACTTTATGCCACCAATGATGATGATGCTTGATGTTATGTTTTATGTATGTGCATTAGGTAGTGCCATGCATACATTTTCCATTATGTTGCACTCATGACATTAAGATCAACCTAAAATGAACTGACCTTGGCTAAAGTATATCTTTGAAGTTTAAAATGAACTAAATGCATGTTCTACCATTTCGCATAATTAAACCCAAGGTTCCCGAGGACGATGATGACACCTAGGTAGTAGGAGGCCCTCACCGAGATTCTTTAGCAAGATTCTCACCCTCTACCTCTTTCTTTCCGTCACGCCTTCGATGGCGACGCGTTCGTGGTGTTCGTGGACACGCCGACATGGGAGTGCGCCATGACCCCGGACCACGGTCATTCCATTGTGGTCGATGCACGCTTAGAGTATTCATGTTCATGGGTCGACCCTTCACCTCCCCCAGACACATTCCCATCGCTTCTCCCCGTCTCACCTTTTGGTGATGACCTAGTGTTCGAGCCAAGACGCCTCGGGAGAGAGAGAGCTACGCCGTACTCCACCCTCCGCATCCGCCGCTCGAGACTACCCCAGTATGTGCCCCGGTTGCTCCATCGCCCTTCTCGGAGATGGATCCTTCCGAAGACTCGGCCACCCAGATACCCTCCGAGGGGTCTTCCCCCTCCATACCTATGGACTTTGGAGAGGATCGCGAGCCCACCGTGACTCAGCCGAGGCGTGCACGACGACCGGAGATGCGCCATACCCGAGTCATATTCGATCCCCACTCCGCCTTTTCACGCCCGAGGAGCTCGCTCGCTTTGATATCCGCTTCGATTACGAGATGGTCGCCCGATGGGAGGTCGAGGATGGCCCAGTTAGAGCACACACCACATAGATAGGATAAACTTTCTTTTTGTTTAGAGGTTATCCTATTAGATGCACTCGGGTAGGGGGAGTAGATTATGTTTACGCTTTATGTTGTATTTCTTTCATGTATTTCCCTTGTACAATTAAGTCCCACACTTATAAGTGGGCAAGTTATATATATATGAGCTTACATTCTGATGTTCATGATGTGCCTTATGTTGTGATGATTGTGAGACGATTGTTTTACTTTGCATGGTTTACCGCTTATCGCATCACGCGGCTCTCACTTTTATTTCAAAAAAATTTCCCGTATTTTCCGCTAAGTAATTCAAAGCTAAATGAGAACTATGAAGTAACGGTACTAATGATTAACCTAAATATGTTCTAGAGTATTGGGTTAAAAATTAGGATGTTACATTCAATGGTATCGTGAGCTCGATTCTCATGGAGCTCTGAGGATTGGACTAACTATGCTTTCTAAAGCGTAGAATGTCATAGCTATGTCATGCGAGCTTAACTAGAGATAAGCTATAGGGTAGGAGTTCATGACCCTTGTCTACTAGTGCCGCCATGGTAATTCTAGCTCATTTTACATGGAATATTGAGCCTGATCACCTCAGTGTTTATTGTCTCATGTGTTTAGGGACCAATGGCACCAAGGAGACAACCTAGGACCCGACCGAGGAGACCAAAGCGATGCCACTCGCTGTCGCTTTGTTAGTGACATGGCTAGAGCCATGGAACTAATGTTCGAGGATGAACCAACAAGGGGACACCTGACGTTCTCTCATCGCTGAAATGGTCGAGCAAGCGAGGTTTGGTGAGTTTCGCAAGGCTAACCCACCAACCTTCCGAGGAGCCATGGACCCCGACAAAGTCATGAGTGGATCAAAAACATGGAGAAGATCTACTCCGGTGGTGGCTTGCTCGGAGGAGCAAAAGGTCACCTTCGCCGCTATATGATGGAGCCTGATGCCGAAGTTCGGTGGATCGCACCCGAAGACTCGCTAGAAAGCTTCGTACGGTCCAGCTGGGAGCTATTCAAGACCTACTTTATGAGAAGTACTTCCGAGTCCCGTGAGGAACGCGAAAGATATTGAGTTCATGCAACCGACTCAAGGAGGGTCTCACTGTCAGCCCAAAGACACGGCGAAATTCGAGGAGTCGATTGTTCTCTAGGTGTTTCAAGGAAACCCTGACAGGTGGAAGTGCGTCAAGTATGAGGTCGGACTAACAGAGCTCAACTATCTTGTGCGCACATGGAGATTAGGGACTTTCCAACCCTAGTCAACAAGTGCCGGATCATGGAAGAGGGACAGAAGAAAATCAATGTCGCAAGGGCCGTACGGAACAAGGGCTAGCACCTCAAGCCCCAAAATTCAAGCCCCAATATCCAAACCAAGTTCGAAATCACTATAATCCCTACCAAACCAACCGTTCACCACACAACAACAAAGAACCCTCTTCCACCAACAACTCAAAAAGCAGCCATACCGACTACACTGAATGTTCAAAGAATCAGAACAACAACAACAACAACAACCGACAAGGAGGGTGGGTCCTGACAACCAAGGAGGTCAAGTGGGACTAAGAACAAGACGCCTCAAGGAACCCCCCAGCTTATCCCAAATGGCTATGTCCCAAGTCGGAAGGATCATGGCAACCGTCATGCCTAGCGGGCGCAATATCGCTTCCGATGCGAAAGCCTGGCCACTACGCCAAAGAATCGCACTAATGGGAGTGCCAGAAGCCGAGAATTCGGCGCAACACCATGGGAGGGTCTTCACCCTCAATGTAGACGAGGCGGACACATCCAACGGTCTCATAGAAGGTAAGTGCGAAATAGATAGTAGAACCTTAACTGTGCTATATGACTCTGGTGCAACACATTCTTTTATTTCATATGCTAGTGTCGAGGCTCTAAATTTGAAAACTTCCAAACTTCCTTTTGATCTTATTGTCTCTACCTACAAATCATCCTGTGAATACTTGTTATTGTTGCCTAAATTCTCACCTCACCACAAAAAATAGATCATATGTTGTGGATTTAATTTGTTTACCCATGAAAGGTATAGGAATAGTTCTTGGCATGGATTGGCTTCACGCTAACCGTATTGTTAGACTGTGACACCAAAACAATGCCTTTCCTTCTCCCCTAGTGAAATAAGTCAACCTTTGAAACTCTATCTCAATGCCGTAGAGGTCCTCATTGTAGGGAAAAGGACTAAGGGATATGTTCTCCTAGCCGCTTAGCGAGTACACTTTGAGCGTAATTTAGAGAATATACCTATAGTGAGAAACTATCCCGAGGTGTTTCCTGAAGATATACCCGAAGTTCCCTCCCGAGCGAGAAGTGGAGTTCTCCATTGAGTTGGTTCTCGGAGCTGACCAATCTCCATTGCCCCTATAGAATGTCACCCTAGAACTAGCCGAGCTTAAAACCCAACTTAAGGAACTTTTAGAGAAAAGCTTCATAAGACCTAGTGCTTCACCATGGGAGCCCCACGGTCTTGTTTGTGAAGAAGAAGGACGGAGTATGAGGTTGTGCATAGATTATAGGCAATTAAATCGTGATGGCGGTGAAAAACAAATACCTTTGCCTAGGATTGATGATCTCATGGACCAATTGAGAGGAGCGGAAGCGTTTTCAAGATCGACCTAAGGTCGATACCACCAAATTAGAGTGAGAGATCAAGATATACCAAAGACCGCCTTTAGAACTCGGTATGGACACTTTGAGTTCAAGTGTGATGTCTTTGGGTTGACAAATGCTCCTGCAGTATTTATGGATTACATGAATAGGATCTTTAGACCCTATTTAGATCAATTAAGTGGTCGCTTTTTATAGATGATATACTCATCTATTCGAAGACCCACGAGGAGCATGAGCGTCATTTAAGGATAGTTTTGGAGATTTTGAAGGAGAAAAAGCTATATGCAAAACTCTCTAAGTGTGAATTTTGGTTGAGGAGGTCAAGTTTTTAGGGCACGTTGTGTCAAAAGGAGGTATAGCCCTTGATCCTAGTAAGGTAGAAGCACGTAATGAATTGGGATAGACCAACCACCGTGTAAATACGGAGCTTTTGGGTTTAGCAGCTACTAGAGGTTTATCAAAGGATTTTCCCAGTTAGCCCTACCCTTGACCAAGCTCACCAGGAAGAATGCCCGCTTGAGTGGAGCCCGAATGTGAGAAGAGTTTCCAAGAGCTTAAGGAAAGGTTAACCACCCAGCCTTTAGTCTTACCTAGCCCCAATGTACCTTCGAGGTATATTGTGATGCTTCGGCAAAGGACTAGTGTGTGTTGATGCAAAATAGGCAAGTGGTAGCCTATGCATCCCGACAACTCAAGCCTCACGAGGCTAACTACCCCACCCATGACCTAGAGTTAGCTGGCCAGAGTGTTTGCCTTAAAGATGTGGGAGACACCATTTGTATGGTGTAAGGTTTGAGGTTTTCTCCGATCATAAGAGTCTCAAGTGCCTCTTTGATCAAAAGGAGTTAAATATGAGGCAAAGAAGGTGGATGGAATTCCTCAAGGACTACGATTTCTGGTTTAAGTTACCACCCCTAAGGCTAATGTAGTCGCTGATGCCTTGAGCCGAAAGTCGTTACACTGGCCCCACATGATGATCAAAGAAGTTGAGTTGATAGAGAAGTTTAGTGGATATGAATCTAGGGATGTCAGCGATCGATAAAGGAATAAAATGTGCTATCTTAGTGTGACAAGTGGATTTAAGCAGAGAATCATGTTAGCACAACGAGAATGAGGAGTTCAAGAGATCATAGATGCCTTTGTTAAGGCGGAAAGTTAAAAGGTTTCGAAGAGGTGAGGATTGGATATGGAGATTTGAGGGAAGGATCTCACAGACCCCAAGATGGTGACCTCCCAGAGAAGATCTTGGAGGAGGCTCACAAAGTTATTTCACCATTATTCATCCGGTGTTACTAAGATGTACCAAGACTTGAAGAAGATGTTTTGGTGGCGGAATGAAAAAGGATGTAGTCGCTGGGTTAGTAAGTGCTTGGTATGTCGTAAAGTGAAAATCGAGCACCAAAACCTTCAGGTTTGTTGCAACCTCGCCAATCCCGAATGGAAGTGGGAATGCATATCTATGGATTTCGTGACGGATTGCCTAAGACACAAGCTGGCCATGATGCTATATGGGTGATAGTGGATCGACTAACCAAGTCGGCACACTTTCTACCTATTAGAGTAACGCATTTTAGATAAATTGGCTCAGTTATACATCCAAGAGATCGTAAGATTGCATGGAGCACCGTCGGCGATAATCTCGATAGAGATCCGCACACGTCAAGGCTTTGGGAGCCTTCCAAAAGGCGTTTTGGTTCAAAGCTATGCTTGAGCACCGCTACCACCCACAAACGTATCGGACAATCTGAAGGACGATCCAAACCCTAGAGGATATGCTAAGAGCATGTGTTAGACCAAAGTGGGAAGTTGGGATAGGTACTTGCCTTTGATCGAGCTTATGATAACAATAGTTATCACATAAGCATCGGTATGGCACCGCATTTAGGCATTGTATGGAAGGAAGTGCAATCACCTTTGTGTTGGTAATGAGCCTGGGAGCAAAGTGTCTTAGGACCCGATGTAGTGAGGGAAACAACTGAACAAATCAAGAGGATCCCGGGATAGGATGCTCATGCTCAAAGTAGACAAGAGCTATGCGGACAAAGCGGCGCAAGCCCTTGGAGTTCGAGGAGGGAGAACATGTGTTCCTTAGGATTACCCCACTACGAGGCATAGGAAGAGCCATGAAAGTCAAAAAGTTGAGCCCCGATTCCTTGGTCCCTTCCAAATTCTTCAAAGGATAGGAACAAATGCCTACAAAATAGCCTTACCCTAATCTTTCTAATCTTCATGACGCCTTTCACGCCTCACTAAGGAAGTATGAGTCCCACTTAGCCACGTTTTAGAGCCGAGCATGTTCGGCCATAAGGGACGACCTAACTTTCAATCTTCCCTACGAGAATCGTGGGACCGCTGAGTCATACCGGCGAACAAGTGTTCCATTGGTAAAGGTAGCATGGGGGGACAAACCAAGAGTTTACATGGGAGCTAGAGTCGAAATGCAAGACAAGTATCAGAGCTTTTTTAAGGTAACGACAATTTCGAGGGCTTAAATTCTTTTAAGGAGAGGTAATGTAACACCCCGATTTTTTCTCGTCTCGAGGAAATGACCAAAATGCTCTGAGGTCATTTCGACCGAACTCGAGGGTAACCAACTCGGCCATCCTCGAAGGGTCAACTCAATGTTTGAAGGGGATTGAATGGCCTTTGAATGCTTTCGAAGCTAAAATTTCGCTTTTCGCTAGCTTTCGGTCAAAATGACCAAAAATACCCCTATAGCGCTTTTACGCGTAAAGGTGCCGCTTGAGCCCTAACTTTCCTGCAGGTTTAAAAACATGATTTCATGTGTCTAGAGGTATATGCTCAAGTCCGGTGGTCCCGGCCAGTTTTAGTGCAAAATTACGATTTTGCCCCTGGAATAGTGTTTTTAAGCTTAATGACGTAATTAAGCAAACCTAAGCAATATTAGGCTCTAAACGAAGATTAATTTATTTCCCTAATTAATCTAGAGTCAAAATAATTTATTAAAGTTAATTAGAACCTAAAATTGCTTAGATTAAACTTAAATCCCTTTTTAGAACTCAAGATTCCTAGTCTTGGAATCATGAATAGTGTTTACTCTCTCCAATTCCTTAAATCAAGGAAATGTGTCTAGAGTTGTTTAAACTCTAAATTGAGGATTTAACTCTCTAATGGTGCAAGACCACTCCTTAATTATGTCCAGACCACCTTAATTACCCATTTACCTTACCTAAACACTTTCTTACAAATTCCTAATCTTAAGCATAATCAAAGATACACCTAAACACAACTCTAAACCACAATTAAAATGCAAACTAATCCTCCCATGGGCCTGATGCATTTCGCCAGCACCTTTCCCCATTGACCACATGTTTAATTATTTTCACTCAAAGAACCATGCTGAGCCATACCTTGAGCCATACCTCACCATGCTTTGAACCATACCTCACCATACCTCAAGAACACATTATCTCACCTCATGGAACTCATGGAGAGCCTCCATTCTGCACCTCATGGCCCATCCTCACCCACATACATCCTCCATTTGTTTCATTTCTCTATAAATAGAATGCCTTGAGGAGCTTGCACCACTTTTAGATCATTTGCTAAGTTTAGGAAACACTCAAAGCTTTTCTTTTTTCTCTCAAAGTCTTTGTGTTCTTCTTGATTCTTGGAGTTCTTCAAGTTCTTCATCATCTTCATCTCCTTCTTCCATCTTCAAGTTCATCACACCAAGTAGGGATTTTCTTTCATGTGTTCTTTCTTTAAAGTTCTTGTTCTAAGCTTAAAGTTCATAGTTTCTCTTGATTCTTTTTAGAACTTCTTTTTTCTTCCCTTTACCTTTTCATTTTCGGCCATGGGCCTTGGAGAACAAAGGAATGAGAGCTTGATGATGAGAGTTTCATGATGATGTTCATCACTTGAAACAAACTCTAGAGCTTGATTTTTGTTCTTGAGCAAAAGTGTTTCTAGATTTTTCCTTTCTTGAACTTTTGAGAACCTTAACTTTGATGTTGTTTCAAAATGGTTCTAATGACTCAATGATGAGGTCTCATGATGTTGGAGTTTGTATATCACCAAGATCATGGATTCTAGAGTTTCAAACATTTCTTTTCTTTCCTTGAAGTTTCGGCCATTACCTTTTCCTTTTCATGCTAGATGTTTGATTTTTAAATATGTTATGTTGAGTTCTAAGAACTCTAGACTTTTACCTTGTCTTGGTTTGATGAGTTTGGGTTGAGGTTTAAGTTCCTTTAAAGTCTTGTTAAGAGCTCTAGGAAGATAAAATGAACTTGCACAATTTATTTTATGCTTGCATTCATATTTACACTCTTGCTATGCATCTTTACTTTCAAGCCATCACCTAAGAACATAAAGATTAAAAATGGAACTTGTATCATCACTTAACTTAATTCTCAAAGCCTTTCTATTTTCGCCTTAAAGTCGATTGTTGTTGGGCCTAGAGCACTAAAATAAAGAATTGAACTTTGCATTATCACCTAATTAATTTCTCGAATGCCTATCTATTTCTGCCTTAAAGTCGATTGTTGTTGGGCCAAGAGCACTAAAATAAAGAATTGAATCTTGCATCTTTACTTTCAAGCTTGCACGTTTAAGATTATGCTTCAGATATTTACTTTCAAGTTTACACGTTTAAATTATGCCTTGCATATTTAATTTCAAGTCATCACTTTACCTTGAAAGCAAAGATTAAAAATGAAGAGCATGAGCACGTTTAGTTTATGTCGTAACTTAGAACCTAGAGCTCAAAGACTTGCCCATTTCATTCCAAGTTAAAGTTCAATGCAAACCACACTTTGAATGTAATGCTTTTTGCCAAGTAGTGAAGATGGACTTGCAATGAGTTTTCATCTAGCTACTAGGACCAATAGCCTATGTTTTGAGTTTCTCTTAAAGTTTGACAATTCTTTATAAGGTTATGTCGTTATAAGTTGTGATTCCAATCTCTTTCAGGGGATGGAATATGTTTTCGTCAGTGACCTAAGGCTTCACCTAGCCTCTTGATGAATTAAAATGTTTTGCAAAGAGTTTTAGAAATTCTAGATTGATTCCAAGAGAAACTAGTTAACTTATGTACCTAGAAATGTCAATTTAATTCTCTTATTGAGGCAAGATGTTTTCGGCTCTGATGTGATGAATGTGATGCTGTATGATGATGTTTTAATGTGTTGGAATGTGTGAAAATATCATGTGATGATGTAGAGAAGCAAACCTATGCATGATAGGTAAGAAACTAGCTAACTAGAAATACCGTAAAGCTAGAATTTAACATAGTTTTGACCCATTTGTTTATGGAACCAATCCAAACTGTTTTAATGGGAACATAATCAGATTTAGATTGTTTAGACATGAAAAACTTGGTATCATTTGAGTTAGAATCAATTCTAGCACCTATGGGGAAACTAGTAGCTAGAAAACCGTAAAAATGCAAATGTAGAACTCTTAGAACATTTAATTTTCTGGAATCTGTCCAGCACCCTTACAACATGATAAACATGATTAATAATTAGTCCTTAAGCATAGGAATGTCTCATAATTGATTTAGATTTAATGTATATTTCAAAGTAAGACAACCGAGAAAGGATCTAAACGTAAGTTCTAGAAACCCCCGTGAAACAAGTTAGAGACTCACCTATGCTATTCAGATTTAAGTATGAACATGAGAATGAAGAATGATGTTTAATATGAGCCTTAGGGGCATAAAAATATGAGCGACGGATATTAGAGAGCTATATCTCAAGATTAAGACCCGTAGAGGCCAAAGCATAAGCTACCGTGAGGGTAAGCGTTTGAATGATGTATGATGATGCATGAAGTATGCTAATGATGATGATGTTATTCATATGAGGAATTTATGAGGTTATATGTTTATGTGGCATAAAGCAAATTTGGAAGGAAATTGATTGTAATGACTGCTTTGGCCGCCAATTTCCGACAAATTTGGAAGGAAACTTCGATTGTAATGACCGTTTGCCGACTTGCAAATTTGGGGACTTAAAGAAATTTTGAAAATTAAGGTACTAAGATGGGTTCTAGGATGACACCGGTTCGGCCGAGCACCTCCATAGAACTCATGTGACATCGGTACCATTTTATACTCTTAGGTGACACCTGCCTTCACGAGCACCCCAAGAGATTTGCCCCTAACCCGCACTGCATAGGATAGTCGGGATTTATGATAAACGCTTATCGTTATGGTAAGTAAGAACTAGTGACGACTAGTTAAGGTATGGAGCTCATAACCTAGATGTATGACACGCTCGGGTGACACCTAGGGTTGAGCACCCCCAGTTCGTTTGTCTTTTAGGGTGGCCCATGAGGAAGAAAAGTTCATGATTATGATTATGTCACTAAGTTTTGTCCCCATATGAATGTTACTATTGCCACTTTATGCCACCAATGATGATGATGCTTGATGTTATGTTTTATGTATGTGCATTAGGTAGTGCCATGCATACATTTTCCATTATGTTGCACTCATGACATTAAGATCATCCTAAAATGAACGGACCTTGGCTAAAGTATATCTTTGAAGTTTAAAATGAACTAAATGCATGTTCAGTCATTTCGTATAATTAAACCCAAGGTTCCTGAGGACGTAGATGATGACACCTAGGTAGTAGGAGGCCCTACTGAGATTCTTTAGCAAGATTCTCACTCCCTCTACCTCTTTCTTTCCGTCACGTCTTCAGATGGCGACGTTCGTGGTGTTCGTGGACACGCCGACATGGGAGGTGCGCCATGACCCGGACCACGGGTCATTCCATTGTGTGGGTCGATGCACAGTTAGAGTATTCATGTTCATGGGTCGACCCTTCACTCCCCCTGTACATTCCCATCGTTTCTCCCCCGTCTCACCTTTTGGTGATGACCTAGTGTTCGAGCGCGCACGTCCCCGAGAGGAGAGGCTACGCCGTACTCCACCCTCCGCATCCGCCGTTCGAGACTACCCCGAGTATGTGCCCCGTTGCCCATCGTCCTTCTCGGAGATGGATCCTTCCGAAGACTCGGCCACCCAGATACTCTCCGAGGGGTGTTCCGTCTCCATAGCTATGGAGTTTCGAGAGGATTGCGAGCCCACCGTGACTCACCGAGGCGTGCACGACGACCGGAGATGCGCGCCATACCCGAGTCATATTCGATCCCCACTCCGCCTTTTCACGCCCGAGAGCTCGCTCGCTTTCCGGATATCCGCCTCGATTACGAGATGGTCGCCAAGATGGGAGGTCGAGGATGGCCCGAGTTAGAGCACACACCACATAGATAGGGATAAACTTTCTTTTGTTTAGAGGTTATCCTATTAGATGCACTCGGGTAGGGGAGTAGATTATGTTTACGTTTTATGTTGTATTTCTTTTCATGTATTTCCCTTGTACTGAATTAAGTCCCACACTTATAAGTGGGCAAGTTATATATATATGAGCTTACATTCAGTGATGTTCATGATGTGCCTTATGTTGTGATGATTGTGAGACGATTGTTTTACTTTGCATGGTTTACCGCTTATCGCATCACGCGGCTCTCACTTTTATTTCAAAAAAATTTCCCGTATTTTCCGCTAAGTAATTCAAAGCTAAATGAGAACTATGAAGTAACAGACTAATGATTAACCTAAATATGTTCTAGAGTATTGGGTTAAAAATTAGGATGTTACACTTAGGATGTTGATGTCTTAGATCATCAAGATCTTAGTCCCTAGAGTTTAAAAATGGTTCATTCTCCATGATAGAGATTCGGCCACTTCCAAGTTCTTTAAGGTTATGATTTATTTTGAGTATTCTAGCACTAGTAGTTTCCTTTTCTTGTGAGGATGAGGTTTGGGTTGGAACTATGTTCTTTTTAAAAGTCTTGCAAGAGCTCTAGACAAGATAAAAGTAACTTGCATTCACGTTTACTTTATGCTTTGCATAGCACATTTAGTTTCTATGCTATCACTAAACCCCAAGATAAAGAATGAACTTGCATAATGCACGTTTAAATTCTAAGCTTTGCATTTCATGTTATATTTCAAGTCATCACTAAACTCAAAGATTAATAATGAAGGTGCATCTCATATTTATTTTGAGCTATCACTTTACTTTCTAATGGACTATAAAAATGGAATGCATAGCACGTTTACTTTTATGCCATCACCTACATAACTAGAGCTCAAAGACTTGCCCATTCATCTTGAGAAAAGTTAAATCAAGAAGGTATCTTCTTGAAATGCATTTGGCCATGTGATGATGAAAGCTCTAAGATGAGTTTTTCATTAGTTACAAGAGCCTATAGTTTATGTTTTAAGTTTTTCCTAAACATAAGTGACCTTTAAAAGTATTTTTGAGTATGTTCTTATATTTAGGATTTCAACCATGAGTAAAATTAAAGAGTTGCTGCCCCATGTATTTTATGAAGGTTCTTGACAAGTTAAATTGATTTCCAAGGTATTTTTGAAGTCCTAAAATTGTTCCAAGAGAAACTAGTTACCTAAGTACATGAAAAAGGAAGTTCACACATGATTTGATGACTTTGAGGTTTCGGTTCTGCCTTGCTCATTTCCAGCACCTTAAATCATGTTTTGGGTGGTCTAAATATGTTTAAATACCTTGCCAAGTATATGCTAATTGTTCTAGACATTTTAGATCATGTTTAGTTACTTAAATTGCTTGAAATGTGAATTCTAGAACCCCATAGGTACCGAAAATATGAATTCTGTCTAGCATTATTAACATCCATGGAATCACATTATATGATGTCTAGATCAATGAGAGTGATTCATAATTAGCTTAGGTATTAATTGTTGCATCATAGAAAAAGTCGGATGTGAGAAAGGGTTTAAAACGCACCTTTTAGAACACCGTAATTCATCCTAGTTTAGCTTGCTGCCAATGCTGTCCAGCCATAATTAATTAGGTTTTAGGACTTAATAAATTATGGTAATGAGATTAATCAATCCCTTAGAGATATAAGAAAATAATTTGAAAGTTTGAGGTCACCCGATTAGGGGTTTTCACTCTTAAGGGAAAGGTTTAAGCATTACTCTATGAATGATGAATTGGTGTTTACCTCATGACTTATGTGATGCTATGTGAACTATTATTCTTAAATGATAGTTTTATTGCATGTGATTGTTCTTCAAGAACTTAGAGATGCCTATGTTGTAATCATTGATACTTGACATGTATGAACTAAGTGGTATCTCAATAAACATGCTAAGACTTAAGGTGACTTAAACTATGAGAAGATAATCCTTGAACCACCAAATTAAGGGTGGGGATAAGGTGATTCTAGCCCCCTAGACCCGTACTTTAAGTCGGGACCTTTAACTTATCAAAAGGGATAAGTCCATGTACTAGTGACGACTAGCAAGGTATGAGCTCATAACCTAGAATTTTCTCGACAGGGAGATCAGTTAGGGTGGCCCCAGGAAAATAATGATGATGTTTTAATGTCACCTCAAGTAACCAAGATATGTACCATGTTCCATGAACTATGATTCTATGCACCATGAATTTATGAGTTTATGTACTATGCCCCATGATATAAGAAGCATGAATTTATGAGTTTATGTGCTTTGACCCATGATATAGGAAACCATGATTTATGATTAATGTACCATGACTTATGATCCATGTTTTATGACTTATAGACTATGTAACAAGAGGTTTTCATAATTAAAAGGAACGGGCCTTGGAGGTTAATGTTTGCGAACTTCATAAATGAACTATTATATGCCCACGTTTTTACTAAGAAACTGAGGTCCCTGGAGACGTATATGATGACACTTAGATATGAGGAAAAACCTTACTGAGTTTCTTTAGTAAGAAAACTCACTCCCTCTATCTCTTTCTTTCCATTACGTCTCTAGATTCGGATGGCGACGTTCGTACTCTACGTTGAGATGCCCACATGGGAGTACCACTACGATCCGGAGCATGGATCGTACCATTTTGAAGGCCGCTGCACTGTTCGTGTCTTTATGTTTCCTGGCCGGCCTTTCGCCCATCCTGTAGATAGCTACCTCTTATCCCCGATGTCACCCTATGGAGATGACATGGTTTTTGAGCGTGCTCGCACACGCAACGAGAGAATCCTACCGACTTACACCGCAGGCTCGGGCGCCGTACCCGAATATGTACCCTGCTCACAATATTCGGAGGAGCCACCTGCCCCTATGTACGAGGAGGACTCTGCCCCCACTCCCCCACGCAGCCAAAGAGCAAATGAGGAGACGGTTACCCAGCCACGGAGGGCTCGGATGCCCGAGGTGTGCCCTCACTCCTGACACACTTCGCCTGTGGATCGGCTATGTCCCACCTTACCCGTGACTATAGCCGTATGGTTTAAAGGGTAGTCCTTAGTGCACACACGTCACGTAGTAGGATAAACCTTCTTTTGTGTTGAGGTTAT
This sequence comes from Dalbergia cochinchinensis, assembly GCA_031216125.1. Classification (NCBI taxonomy): domain Eukaryota; kingdom Viridiplantae; phylum Streptophyta; class Magnoliopsida; order Fabales; family Fabaceae; genus Dalbergia; species Dalbergia cochinchinensis. Next base: position 31,670,797 of record CM062372.1, read on the forward strand.
CCATTTCAGAAGCACTTGGGTGCGGGTTTTCTCTTGCATGTGTCCTTTATATCTCTATGTATTTCCTACGTTTCAGTTGTATTGCACTCTATGTATGGAACAGTCCCGCCATTATTGGTGGGCATTCTACGTATTAATATATGAGGTATTTCAGTATATGTGTTCATGATGCTGTGTATGGAGCCTTAATGTGTTTACATTTCCACACTTTACGATATCGTTCGAATTACATAATACACGGCTCATACTTTATCAAGGTTTTGTTACCAAAAATAAATGGCTCGTATTTTTAGTAAGTAATTTCAAAGGTAATAAAACTAAAACAAGAAGTAATGACTAATATTTGGCCTCAGTACATACTAGTAGTATTGGGTTGAATATTAGGGTGTTACAACTTAGCTCTAGGCTTGATAAAGATCTTGTCAGCATGTAGAATGTCTTTAGAGTTGATAGCCATTGAGATTGAATATTGTGATCATGATATGTGTAACACACCGATTTTTCTGTCTGAGCAAAAATGACCAAAATGCCCCTGAGGTCATTTTTCACCCGAAATTCGAGGACAGCCGATCCGACAGTCCTCGAATAGTCAACTCAATGTTCAAAGGAGATTATGTGTGGCATGTATGCTAATAGAGCAGAAGAATCTCATTTTTGAGTTCTGACGCACTAAATGACCAAAACACCCCTATGGTCGTTTAACACTGACTAGTCAGCCGATTGAGCCCCAACTCCACCCCAAAGGATTTAAATGATGTTTTTATGAGTTTGGGCAGGCTGTTTAAGTCCCAGTGGTTCCAGACAGTTTTTGTGCAAAATTATGATTTTGCCCCTGATTGAGCACCTAATGAGCTTAATCACAAGATTAAGCAAACCTAAGCAATATTAGGCTCTAATCAAAGATTAATTAATTTTCATAATTAATCTAGAATCAAAACAATTAATTGGAATTAATTAGAACTTAAGATTGCTTAGAGAAGCTCAAAAATCCTTTTCTCAAAATTAAGACATTATGTCATAAATCAAAGAATAGTGTTCTTCTTATCAATTTCCTTAAATCAAGGGACCAATGGATGTGATTGAGAATCTTGATTAGAGAATGTTTGACTCCACTAATAACCAAGACCACTCCTAAACTTGTCTTGAGAAGCCCTTAATTACCCATTTTCACATTCTAAACACTTAACTACAAACTCTTAACCAAATACTTAATCAAACCTATTCTCTAAACCACATCATAACACAAAGGAAATGAAATAATTTTCCTCCCCCATGGCTATTAAAACACACGACCACTCCCCCTCCAAAATCCATCACATATTGATTTATTTTAATAACATTTCACACTCAAATAACCATACCTAGCCATACTTTGAAATGACACACACAAGATATTTTCCCTCCTTTTCCCTCCATTATGGCTGGCTACCTTCCCTCCCTTTCACCCCCCATGTGTTTCATTTCTCTATAAATAGAAGGAGCCCTCCAAGAGATCATTTTGTTCATTTCTCTTACACCTCCCAAGTTTTCTTTCTCTCATCTCAAAGAGCTCTTTTTCTTCTTCCTCTACTCTTTTCAAGGCCAAGCCCTCCCTCTCAATCAAGAAGCACATCCAAGGTAAGGAGTTGTATTCTTTTCTTTTGTTGTTTATCCCTTGACTTGTAAAGATAAAATGTTAATGTTTCTTTCCTTCTCCACTTTCTTTTTTCGGTTCTTATTCATCCCTTTCCTTCCCTTTGATTTTCGGCCAAATGGCCTACATTTGGAAGAAACCATGGCTTGATGATGAGGATCTTGAATGTTAGTTGCAAAGCCATCAGTTGTTTGACCTCTAAAGCTTGAAGGTTTCACTTTTGAAAGGGTTTTTAACAACACAAAGAAACCATGTTGTTGTGAAGAGTAATCTTGAGCCTAAGATTCAAATATATAAGAAATGGATTGCATTCATGTTTATTTCCTTGCTATCACCTTAATAATTAATCTCAAAGCCTACCTATTTCAACCTTGAAGTTGATTGTTGATTTAGAGTGAAAACTCTAAGGGGCCTAGAACACTAAAATAAAGAATTGAACTTGCATATCATATTTATTTTTCAAGTCATCACCTAAAGCTCAAAGATAAGAAATGAACTTGCATTTCATGTTTACATTTCTTGCCTAGCATGTTTATGTTTCAAGCCATCACATAAACCTAAACATTAAGAATGAACTTGCATTCTCATGTTTATTTTCAAGTCTTGCATCTTCACTTTTCCTTGCTAACACTCTATAATGATAAGATTAAAAATGGAACTTGCATTGACATGTTTATGTTTATCACCTAAAGATCTAAGGCTCAAAGATTCTCTTTCAACTAAATCTTGAAAGCTATGGGCTTTTAACTTGCAAAAGTGTTTTGATTTCAAAGTGAGAGTTGGAACAAGGTTCAAAATGGATAGAGAAGGGAGGAATAACTTAGAAAATGTTTTAGACTGAAAATTTTGTATTTTAAAGGTACTGGTAATCGATTACAGAGCCCATGTAATCGATTACCAAAAAGTTTTGCTAGACTCAGACATGAACTTTTAGGCCTGAGTAATCGATTACAGCCTTATGTAATCGATTACATGTACTGGAACACTAGTAATCAATTACCATTCCATGTAATTGATTACTCAGATGTTCTTAAGGCCCAAGTTTGATGTAATCGATTACAGAGCCCATGTAATCGATTACCAGAGCCCCCAACCTTCCTGTTTTGAAAACCCGAAGCTATGTAATCGATTATAAGACTCATGTAATCGATTACCAGAACCTTCAATTCATCTGTTTTGAAACTCGAAGATGTGTAATCGATTACAAAGCTCATGTAATCGATTACCAGAACCCCAAGTATGCAATAAACACTTTCCCTACTTGAATGATATGAATCCATGATCTTACTTATATATGAAACTATGAGATTGCCTGACATAAATTAATGAGAAATGTATGACTATTCATGAATCATAAGTATGTTTATTTTATGAGGAATTGATCCCTAGAAATAGAACTCAACCTTTACATGTTATGGAACATTAGGGATGACATATGCTAGAAATATATGAAGAGCTAGGAATGGTTGTTCTTGAATCATGACATGCTATGATGAATTGATGCATGAATGGATATGCAGCATGATATTGATGACTTGATTTACATGTACTATTAGCTCTTGCGGCATAAAGCAAATTTGAAAGAAATTCGATGTACTGCCGTTACGCTGCCGAATTTCCTTCAAATTTGACGACTTAGGAAAAGTTTTTGAAAACGCCATAAGATACGTCCTAGGTGACACCAGTTTAGCCGAGCACGCCTAAGGATAAATGTACTGAGATAGGTTCTGGGTGACACCAGTTTAGCCAAGCACGCCCAAGAACAAATGTGACATAACACTGAGACGCATTTCTCCCGCTCCGGTGGGGAGAAAGCAAATCCGTGAGAGTATTGACATTGAGCTTGCCAAAGCAGACAATTCGTTGTGTACTAGATACCAGTAGAGCGGTTCAAAGAAGGAAATATTCCTATGGACTCCCCGAATTAAAGGTTATGATAGGTGATCTTTATGCCCCCTAGCCCGTACTCTAAAAGTCAGGATTATTGTGTTACGCTTATCAAGAGGGATAAGTAAGAACTAGTGATGACTAGTTAGGTATGAGCTCATAACCTAGAAATGTTTTTAAGGTGGCCCTTATGATGAAAAGTATGAAGTTTAATATCACACGGTTAAGAAAAATGAAAGTTTCATGTGAAAAGTTATATATGCCACTAGATGCCACTTACATGATGTTTCTTGATGATTATGTTCTACTGCTTTCTTGCATAATGTATATTCATGCATTCATGCCTTGCTATGTTGCATTCATGATATTAAGATTCATCCTAAAATGAACGGGCCTTGGATAATTATGTTCAAAAACCTAATAATGAACTCCATGCATGCATACCTTTTTATAATAAACCCAAGGTTCCTGAGGACGTAGATGATGACACTAGCATAAGAGGATTTCCATACTGAGATTCTCTAGAAAGTTTCTCACTCCCCCTATATTCTCTTTCCATCACGTCTTCAGAGGACGATAGCATCCTTCGTCATATATGTTGGCGTACTGACATGGGAGTTGCATTTTGACGCCACGCACCAGTCCTATCAACTCGTAGGCCATTGCTCCGTTCGTATATTTGTGTTCCTGGATCGCCCCTTCACTCAGCCAGTCACTAGCTTTTGGTTCACTCCGACCTCACCCTTCACTGATGACCTCCTGTTCTAGCGCATTCGTCGTACCCCCGACACTGCTTCCACCATCCACGCCTATCCTGAGTACGTTCGCCATTCACCCCGGGCCTTCTCTGAGACCGACCCCTCCCTGACAAACATTCCATCCATGGGTTCTTCCTTCACCATACCCATGAAGATGGGGAGTAAGGATACCGTGACGCAACCACTTCGAGGAGGTAGAGTGAGGATGGTACCCCACCGCGGAGCACACGCATAACCCTCTCACCGCTTGGCCACCCCGGCCAAGCTGGCCCAGTAGATTAGATATGTACCTGCCGTTGACGAGCAGGAGTAGGAGCTGGTAGTTGACTTTAGTGCACACACTCCTACACGATTACGGTAGCCTTCTTTTGGTTTTAAAGGTTATCTATTTTTAGATGCATTGTTATAAGCAAAGATTCAGATGTATTTTTCTTTATGTTTCCCTTATAATGTACGAATGATTGTAACAACTCTACTACTATTCTGGTGTATGGGATGACTACTATATAATTTCTTTTATGATATTGTGTTCCTTTGGATATGGTGCGTTCTTCCCTCTTGTTTTTCTTGCAAGATGATGACGTAATTTACTTAGCACATGCGTATGACTCATGTTTTGTCTTTCCTTTCAAAAAGAAAAATTTTACCCGTATTTTAAAGAAATGTTTTTAAAGAATGAGACTAAAAGAGTAATAAACTAATGATCAACCTAGTTATGTCCTAGGAGTATTGGGTTGAAAATTAGGATGTTACAATATGCTCAAGAGAAATTGGGTTCTTCAATGATATGATACTTTTCTAAATGTGTAATGACCTTTCTAAAGATCCATACTTGATTTCTAATGCTGGATATGTTTCTCTTGTCTCTAACATATTTTAGTTTGCTTTCTAAACTATTTTTCACATTATTAAGACTTTCAATCTCTTTTAATGAGATTTTGATCATGTTAAAACATGTCATTGCGAAAAATGTCATTAATTGAACTTATATGCAATGAGACTAATCTTGTTAAATACTACAGAAACTCAATTGAAACATTACTCCTTTCTTCAAAATATTTTAACAAAATTACTTTATTGTCACTCAAAACATGTAGAGTTTTCTGAAAAGTTCTGGAACTAACATTATTACTATGAACCAACACCACACACATAGCAAATAGGATAAATGAGAAAAACATAGCATACAATTAAATTAAATCCATGTGCGATTAGGCCTAAACCCTAATCCAACTCAATTCTGAAAAAGATCAAACAAATGCCAATATACCAATCAACACATATTCAACCCAACCTAATCAGAAATACACATCTCAATACCATTACAATATATAGTCACAATACGAAAGAGAGCAAATGGCAAGAAACATAAATTGCATTACCAAAATCGACAACAAAGTCTTAACAACAAACCACAATATCTAAAGTTCCTCAAGCTAGATTAAAAACTCACTCCTCCATAGAGAGATTACAAACCAAAATAGAAAATAAAATTCTAAACTAAGAAAATAAGAGAATGGGCAAGGTAGAATATGGGAGAAAGGAGAAAAAGAAGAAAAAGGAAAAGGAAGAAAACTTAAACTAAGACTTGAAACTTCCTAGTAAGGGGTTGTGTCTCGAAATGTGTGCCAAAAAGGCTAAATACATCATCCCAATTACTAAAAATGGACCTTTTTACTTATAAATACAAGGCCTAGTAAAAATCTAATTCTACATAAGTCAAAACTTCAATCCCTTCATAATTAGGCCAGGTAACATAGCTGAGCTCACTGGAAGTATGGGCCATTAGTTGTATGAGATTCTCCTTTCAATTTGGCGAGCCTAATAGTTTCACCATCGCTGGACTTTAATCTCGTCATGGCTAGCCTAGTTACTACTTCTATTATGGAATTCTACGTTCTAGTCATTTTCTCCATTCCCATGCCTCATGTACCTCCAAATATGATTTCTACAAGCCATAAACACTAAAAATTAGTGTCTAAAACATTAAGAATCAATTAGAACTCATTTAATCTCAAAATAGCATGTTTATGTAAGTTTTAAGCATTTTGTACAAATGGAGACTTAATCATGAATCCATGCAAATTACCAAGGAATCTAATGCAATTAAAGCAAAATTACCAAGCATAGGAAATAAATATACATACAAAACCATACTCATCACCAATGCATCAGCATTTTCTTTAATGACTTGTTTCAAGATATTTGCAGGGCCAGGTTGCAATAATACCCTAGATCACCCTTACTTGCATGTACATTAACTACTGACATAACACCGCTATTGCTTTTAGATCTAGTCTTGGCATTCCAATACATGCTTTAAAACATATCATGGAACTTGTAATCATTAGGTTTGTTCTTCTATCATGTGTGACACTGAAAGATATTGTTTCTCAGGGTACTACTCATGGGAATCATTAAGCTAATAGGGTCATTACAACTTGTATACATATAACACTTTATCCCTCTATTTTACTTATGTATTACTTGTTAACATTTGGACCATGCTCTTCCTCCAAGCCATTTCTACCTATGGCTATGCCACCATACCAAATGTTGGGCATTATGAACCTTATCCTTACTTATTGTTAGGTGTTGTAGACACACCAATGGAGTCCAAACTCACTTCGACACCCCTTTTCATCATAAGACCTTTACCCTTCCAATTATCCAAGTAGAAAGATGATCATTGTATATTCAAGTTCTTGTAAATACTTCAAAAATACTTTCTTTAAAGCGAAGCCCCCTTAATCCCTATTTACTTTCTTTTTTAAACAAGTTTGAATATGACAAATTTCCCAATTTCCTTTCCTAGGCAGATCTTAGATATAGGTGTTGAGTGTCCATATTGGGAAGAAAAAGCCATAGTTGCATGTCTAAATAATGTTGATTTCTCAAGGGAACTTAACTTCAAGAACTCCTTGTTGATCTTCATTGCTTCAATCTAAGCTTAATAGGAATCGTCTCATCAAGATTGAAGACTATAATCACAACTTACTTTAGATAACCAAGTACTTCTTCATTGACATTGCACTTCCTGTATTCGTGAACTTCTTTTTGAAAATCTAAACTTGATTTCTGATGCTTGAAATTCCTTTTTCATGTACTTAACATACTCAATTTCACTTTTAGAACTATTTTTCAAATCATTAATGTTCTAGATCTCTTTAAATGAGATTGTAATCATGTTAAAACATAAAATTGTGAAAAATATCTTGTTGATTGAACTTGTATATTTACAAGAATGGTCTTGTTAAATTCTATAGAAATTCAAGTAAAACATTAGTCCATTCTTCAAAATATTTTAACAAAATTTGCTTTGTTGTTACTCAAAAGCTCAAGCTTTAAATAAAGCTTTTTGAGGGTTCTAGAGCTAACAATTATAATGAGGAAAAGGATGATTGAAGCTACTATAAGGAAGCCAAGATGTGAAACCTGAGGTTATTTTAAAGATTTTATTTAGACTTTATTAATCAGAATTTTACGATTCTGATAGAGTTAGTCAAGATAAGAATAGCTTGATAGACGAAAAAATTGTAAATAGTAACAATACAGGCCCCGAAGGCCCGTTGGAACCACTGAAACCCTAGAATTAGGGCTTGGAGATTCCTGAGACTGATAAAATATAGGATTAAGGTTAGGAGAAGTTAGAATAAGAATTTTAGACCCGAAATTTAATTTTGAGTAATGTCTATTTTACAAGCACGGTATTTTACCCATTTGGTTAAATTACAATGCGTAGTTTTTACACTATATGAGGCTTGTAGTGTAACTTGCCACATAATGTGACAAGTGTATGGCCTAAAAGGAGACATACCATTATCTTTTCACGGGCCAATGAGAACGTTACAAAATTTCATGTAATTATCCTGAAGGAAAATCATTTTTTAATGGACAATTATTATGTATAATGTTATAAATACACAAAATAACACAACTTACCATTTCTTCCTCAAGATTTTTGGCCAAGACCCCAAGAATACAACCCATTTCATTTTCTTCCTCTAGTAACATAAGAACCCTAGCTAGGAATTCAATTTTATCCAAAGAAACTCCATAACCAAAAGCATGACCTATATACTACCCTTGTAACTTCAAATCTACTCCTATTAACAAACCCTCACCTCATCATCATATCAAGTTAATTGTTGTTCCTATCTGTGTTACAAGAGGATTTGAAAGGATTAGATCAATAATTGGGTGGAGAACTCTTAGAGGAATCTAAGAACAAAGATTAAAGCTTCTAAGAGCCAAGTAAGGCTTTATTTGTCTTCATTTCTTTTCAAAATTTTCTCTGAATTTTCTAATTGATTTGGCTTGAAATCTGTAATGCACGGTGACAAGGGCAGAAAGTGATCGCCGGTGCAAGAAAGGCATAGACAAGAAGCAGCTCCTGTCAGCTTCTAAGCAGAGGGGACTTGAAAGAACCAATTACACACCAAAATGAGGGGATCCTAAGACTGCATAGGTATGGGACTATACAGTTGAGGATGGCTTATCTAAATTGATTTGTACTACCTATACCAACGAGATGCATTTTCTTTTCAATAGCCCATCACTAAAGAACTCCATGGTTAAGCGTGCTTGACTTGGAGTAATTTTAGGATGGGTGACCTCTTGGGAAATTTTCCTAGGAAGTGTGTGAGTGAAGACAAAGCATGCTGAAAAGACCTTGTGTTGGTCTATGGGGATAGTTGTCAATCCATAAAATAGTCTGGGTTGTTACAAAATCTTTGTTGTATTGTTGATAATACATAGATATTGATGTGCTTGATTTGGTGGAGTGATTAGATGATGTTAGAAAATCATTTTTCTCAAAATATTTTTTGAACTATGTTGCTGGAAATCCCGGATTTAAGCAAGTAGGTGAGATTATTTAATTTTTTTGACCTAGCTAAAGACCTTATGTTCAGCTGAAAATTTTATGTGATAAACCTAACATATGGAAGTGTTTGCAATAATTTTTTTGAGTCATTTGAGCGCTTTTACTATTTTTAAAAAATCAAGAACTGAGCTGGTTAGGGTTATTGCCTAAGCAGTCAATTCTGGAGCACTGAAATTGACTAATTTTGCTATCATATTAAATGATCAAATTTTGAGCTAAACTTTTTCATAGGGTATTAAAGACATCTTGAAGTTCAACTCTAAATTTTTGTAGGATTTTATCTATTCATTTGATAGGGTAATATAATCATGTCTTTTGGTTATTGGCTAAAATTGAGTAGTTTTTGACTTTCGAATTTGTGGAATTTTGTTAACATAGCTAGATACCTTATTTTGCTTTGAAATTTTTACAGCATCGCAGGACATGTTGAACTAACTTTGAAAAATACTTTGGCTCTATTTTGATGAGTTTTAGTTAATAATCCATAATTTTCTTTAAGACTAAAAATCAAGACAGCATACTAAACTAGTTGAAAATGTGATGAAATGATTATTCTTTGATCTCATTTATTGTACATAAATCTATGAATGACGTTAACCAAATATGAATATGAATACTTATTACAATTGCTTATATGTAAAAGAAAGCATAAGATTATGTTTCTTGAGCTGGAGAAAGTAAACTTGACTGCCCTTGAATTGAGTCAAGGAAAGTAAATATGACTAGTAATAGGTCTGTATGAGAATTGGAGAAAGTAAATCCAATGATTATGTATAGGAATATGAGCTCAGTCCTTAAAAGTAGTCTAGTACCTAGGAGTGGAAGAAGCCACCATAGTCGAGGGCTAGACAGTTAAAGTAGGAATTATTTTAAGTTACTCTTTACGTTATGCACTATATGAATAAGTTTTATTATTCCATTGAGATCAAATACTTATGTGCTAAGTTAACACTATAAATTTCAAGAATGATGATTGAATAAAATGAATATGTTTTGAGTAAAGATTTTATAAACTATGGTAATTGCAATTAATTATTCTACTTGCATGTAATACTTTTATGTATAAACCAAAGCATGAGGTAGATGATGATGATAGTTATATGTGTATAGGAGTACCCTACTAAGGATTTGTAGAATTCTCATCCCTATCCATGTCTACTTCAAATTTAGGTGATGGCATTGATGGTATTTCTTCTTGAGTCGCCACACTTAGAGTGGCATTATGATCACGTTTTAGACTCTTTCTTTGCCTTCATGCGTGCTCATCTACATGTGTATATTGTCTTCCATCATTCATTTGCTAGTTCAGTTTTGAGTCCACTGTTTGAGCCTGACTTCCTATTTGATGGAGTTCCTCTGCATATGGCACATCTTATGATTATCCAGCCACCTACGCCACTAGTACCCGATGTAACTATGCCCCCTCCTCCTAATCATGCCTCTGTGCTAAAACCATCATCCTCTTCTGACAACAATCTAGATTTTGACCTTAATTCACCTCCAGGAGGCAACACCATCGCTCCAATGGCAAACGGCTTCCTCTAGAAAGTGTGGTAACTTACAAAGACCGCTAGTTGTTCATATTGTGTTGTAGTGGTGTAGCGAATACCTATTGACTATTAGACTTGGTGGAGATAGAAACCCTTTGTAGATAGCTTTTTGATGGGTTTTCAGTAAATCAGGATTATGTTTTTTATAGTTTGATGTACTTTGGCAGTCCCTGCATGGACTTTTGGGGTTTTGTGTACCGTATACTGATTGGCTATATATAATAAATATGTACTGAGATAGCCTATGTGCTTTTTTGTCTATAAATAAAATTACTAATGTTTTATACTTATGGAAAAACATATGACACTCTATTATATAGTATTTTCTCTTTATTTACAATGTTTCAAATAAATGTTGCTAAGCACTAACACTTAGTACTACTTAAATATGAATAAGTAGTAACTTTATTTAGATAAGAGCTAATAAATGGATAAGTAAATTATTATTACATGATACATAAATATGATACGTAGTATCATACTCTTAGTTATAGAGTCACAGCCTACGTGGAACTCTATAATTAAAGGGGTGTTATAATTTGGTGTCAGAGCAGTTCATCCTAGTACAACATGAGGAATGGACTAACTATGCTTCAGCATACTCTGAGTATATTAATGAATGTCATGCAGTCTAAATTTTGATTGTTTAAGTTAGATCTAAGATTTAGTAAGAATGATTGCTGGTTGTGAAAGTTATAGGTTATTGTCGTACTTAACTTAATATTGAGCCTAATTAACTCAATAGCTTAATATTCATGGTGCTTAAGCAAGGGAATATGAGTGTGGTTGAGTATATTACGAAGTTTGAGGAGTTATGCAAGTTCTCTACCATTTACCAATGAGACCCAGATAAGACCTGGAAATGTATCAAGTATAAGGGTGGATTACGGGAAGAGATTGAAGCTGCAAGTGGACTTTTAGAAATTAGGGATTATGCAACATTGGTGGCAAATGTCAGTTAGTGGAATGATACAATCAGAAGTTAGTAATCTCTAAGTCCACAAGGGAGGACTCCAAGAGAAGAGTGGCCCCACAAGGCCAAAGGTTCAAGCCCAACCACCAGTAAAGAGGGAGACTTCCATAGAATAATAGTAGAGGGAAACAAACACAACAGTCCAAACCCTACCCAAAGTGTGGAAAGAGTCACGAGAGCAAGCCATGTTTAGCGGGGCAAAATGTTTGTTCTAGCTGCAGCAAGCCAAGACATAGATTGTAAAAGTGTCCTGTCTGGAATCAGCAGCTTAGCTCTAAGCCACTACAACAAGGGCACATTTTTACTCTGAATGCTGAAGAAACTTCTAAATCCAAAGATTTGATCCAAGGTAAATGCAAAATTGATGATAATATCTTAAATGTGTTCTATGATTTGGGTGCTACTAACTCCTTTATATATCATGACTGCGTACACAAGTTACAACTACTTGTATCTATACTACCTTATGATTTGATGGCCTCCACCCCCCACTGATAAGTCTATTAAAACCAGTCAAGTATGTATAAACTTTCCTTTTCACATAGAAAGTAGGGGATTTGTGTTTGACTTAATATGCCTTCCTTTATCTGGTTTAGATGCAATTTTATGTATGAATTGGCTTTCAACCAACCAAGTGCTTTTAAATTGTGCTGACCAAAACTGTTTCCTTTTGTTCGACATTATCTACTAAACTTATGACTCCCATGTGTTTTTATTTAACTTCCATAGAGTCTCTAGGAAAGCTAAGATTTAAGGATATGTTCTCCTTTTGGCGAGTGAGGCTAAAAGTCAAAAGAAGTTAGACGAAATTTCTATTGTTAAGGAATACCTAATATCTTACCTAAAGATATTCCGAAATTTCCTCTAAAAAGAGAAATTGAGTTTTCAATTGAATTGGTGCTAGGAACAGATTCTATCTCTATTTCCCTGTATAGAATGTTTCCCCTTGAACTAGCAAAGTTGAAGGCACAGATCGAAGAACTTTTCAAGAAATAATTTATTAGACCAAGTGCTTTGCCATGGAGAGCCTTTGTCCTTTTAGTAAAGAAAAAGGATGGAGGCATGAGGTTATGTGTTGATTATAGACAACTAAACAAGGTAATGGTAAAGAATAAATATCTTTTATCGAGGATTGATGACCTTATGGATCAACTACAAGGGTCAATGGTGTTCTCAAAGATTGATTTAAGGGTGGGGTACCATCAAATTAGAGTTCGAGATAAAGTTATTCCTAAGACAACTTTTAGGACTTGTTATGGACACTACAAGTATACTGTAATGTTATTTGGGCTAACGAATGCTCTTGCTATTTTCATGGATTACATGAATCAAATTTTTTGATGTTACTTGGATCAGTTTGTAGTTGTCTTCATAGATATCTTCATAGATGATATCCTTATCTATTCAAAAATCGAGGAGGAGCATGCCCAGCATCTTAGGATAATGCTTCAAATTCTTAGAGAACGAAAGCTCTATACTAAGCTACCCAAGTGTGAATTTTGGATGGAAGAAGTCAAATTCCTAGGACATGTAGTGTCTTGAGAAGGTATATCAATAGACCTAAGTAAGGTAGGAGGAGTACTTCATTGGGAAAAACCAACAATGGTTATGGAAATTGGAAGTTTCTTAGGGTTAGCTGGATATTATAGACGGTTTATCAAAGGCTTTTCACAAATAGCCTTACCTTTGACCGCTAAAAAGAATACCATATACTAGTGGACACCTGAATATGAGAGGAATTTCTAAGAGCTGAAACGTAGGTTAACCACAGCACTAGTGCTAGTACTACTGATTCTCATTAACCATTTGAGGTATATTGTGATGCTTCTAGTAAGGGATTAGGGTGTGTACTAATGCAGAATTGAAATGTGGTTGCTTATGCTTCTCGACAATAAAACCACATGAAGTAAACTATCCAACTCAAGATCTCAAACTCGTAGCTATAGTAATAGATTATAATACTCATTTTTGTAAAAATAAAAATTATATTTTCTCAACAATTAATTTTAGAATCTTAATATATATTTTTAATAGTAAAACCAGAAAATTCTTCTTGTTATGTATTTTTTATTAATCTTTATGCATAATGTAACATCCTCCCAAGTACAACATTATTCTCAAGTCATAACGTCGTACTCGAGAAGTTGTTACTTGTAAATTAATAGACCTTTCTTAAATATCTATAGCAAATTCAATTGAATCGTGAAGTAACTAAATCGTAGTTCTATAAACATATATGACTAAGAAACAAACATTATTATAAGGTCGAGTACAAAAAGAAGCTCTTCTATGAGCTTCAATACACATCCGGTCTCTATTATAAATACACACATAAACATATGACTAAGTACAATCGATACAAGCTTCAGCCTTAAACTATTGCAAATCCGATTTCCTTTCATAAAGCAGCCTTTTTGTTCTTGGGATCAACCTGGAGATAACACGGGAACACAAACCCATAGGGTGAGAATTCTAAAATTCTCAATAAGGTTAATCCCCAATTACACAATCATAATGTCATCATCATCGCCCCAGCCACTTTAGTTTATTAAGAAAATGTGAGCATGCAATATATATATATATATATATCAAAGTTTTATTTTAAAGTTCAAAAACTAATTCTCCGAAGTGGGTCTCTTTTATTATTCAATCACTTAACATGTGTATTTCATGACATTCAAGATTCTAATAATTCATTCAAGACAAATAATTTAATAAAATATGCGTATACATATATCAATTGCAATGATCTTTTCATGCCCTTGACATAACAAAAGGACTTTCCCATGCCCTTTTTATATTAAAGGGGACCTCACCATTCCTTTTTCACACAAAAGGGACTTTTCCGTGCTCTTTTCATACTAAAGAGGACTTTGTCGTGGCCTTTTCATAGTAAAAGGGACTTTGCCTAGTAAAGGGGACTTTACCGTGGCCTTTTTATATTAAAGGGAACCTTTTCATGTCCTAAAGAGGATTTTATTTTTCACTTAGCACATACATAATTATCAAGCTCACATATACACGCATCACATTTCTATATACATTAAAATAATTCTCTGATCTCATAATACTTTAAACTTATATATATCATTCATTCATTCCTCATAAAATAATCTTGGAAGTCCATGGTATGCATTCATATACATCAAACTAGAACCAAATGTCATTAGGTCACTAATTCAAGGCATTATCACAATTTTAGCACATTGACAGATTTTTCACTTAAGTAACACAATTTATTTTTCATCCCAAATAACCAATTTAAAGGCTATAAAAATTGCCTATGACACTTCAATGTGTCCCTAAGGTCCTGTAAAAATCTCAGAGCAGGTCCTGTAAAAATCTCAGAGCAAGAACCACTTCCTAACTATATTAATAAAATTAAACAAATTCGGATGTCAAAAAGCCCCTTATTTACAGCCAACAGTCAAAGTCCCAATTTTATTACCCTATCAAATAATCATAACAAATTGTACAAAAATTCAAGATTGGACTTCAATATGTTCTCAACATGCTATAAAAAATTCAAGTGATAATTCAATTATTTGGTATGGTAACAAAATTAGCAAACTTTAGTGTTTCAAAATTGACTGTCCAAACAACTCAACAACAGTCTCAATTTCTAATTTTTAGAAAATAGTGAAAGAATTTTTAAGATCCAGAAAAAATCATGGAGTTGTCTTAGGGTGTTTGATTCAACATATAGCTTTTATAGCCCATGAAAATATCTACAAATACCTCAGAAAATTCGTGATTCATAACGTGCCAGTACAAATCCGAGAATTCAGCAACATAGTTCTCAACTTGTTTTGCCAAAAACAATTTTCTAACATCATCCAAACACTCCACCAAAATTAATACATCAATATCCATATATTATTACCCAATAATACTAAAAATATTTAGTCATATCAGTAAGCAAATCATAAGAACATATTTGAAGTAAAAGAGGTTTAAAATGCCCTACTTGTGAAGCTTTAAGGCTTCTAACTCCAAAGGATCTTTCAAAAATGATTTTTCCTCACTTAAAGCCTTCCGAACAGCACCTAACCTTTCCTTAAACAGTAGAGAATGATAGCTCAAGGTGGAGCTTGGAGATTATTTAAAATTCTAATCGGTTAGTTTGGTAAATATTGAGGAGTAAAACAAGTTTTGTGAAGAGAGTTTGTGATTTTATCAAGTCTAGGCTAGAAAAATGGATATTTGAATCAAGTTTTCCATGGTTTTGGTGAAGCAACAATAAAGTTAGTTGTGCTCTCTATTTTGGCTGAGAATGATGAGATAACTTGGGTAAAGTTTGATTTTTCTTTCTTTTCTAATCAAAAGGAATGGCTAGGATTTAATCTTGTTATCAAGATTAAATCTTAGCCTTACACTTAGTCTCAAAAGGATAGACATTATCCTTTTGTAAAGATTAAATCATCTTTCGGTGTTAGAAATCGCACACTGAAATTTTACTAAATGTGTAAAACACCATACATGGGTAATCAAATATTATCCGAAAATTAATTCCAGGTATAAAATCTTCATTTCTAATCATTTCTAACCTTAACCATATATTTTCTCAGTTTCAGGCATCCCCTGGTCCCAAATTTGGGGTTTCGGCTGCCTCGATGGGCCTATGGAGCCCTCAAATTACTATTCACATTTTTTTTGCAAATCCGTTAGGTCGTCCTCATTATTATTAAAACTTTCAGATTTTTAAAATTATGTCTAATAAAACTCAAATTAATTTTTAAATAATTTTTAAGATGTTACACATGATATTAACAAATAATTTTTATTTTTATACAACTAAAAGCTGAGAAAGGACATATTTTTTCTCTTTAAAATATAATTATTACAATTTATCACAATGATTAATAGCTTGTTGTCTTTATATGGTAAAATTTTAAAAATTAAATTAAATATATCAATATTTTATATTTTTAAAAGCCCAACATATTTTTTTTTGTAAAAATTTATAAATATAAGCACAGATGAGACAGCATCAACACAAATCTACGGAGATTGGGGAATTCATGGTCAGACTCCCGGGGAAACACCTAGTGGTGTTGCTATGGCTCGCATGTAGTTCACAGTTGCTGGAGATTTTCAAAGCCAAGGAGAGCCAAGATCAATGCCGATGAAGATAGGCAAATCATGTCCAACTTGGCATCGCAGTCGCAAAGGAGGAGAAGACTCGTGAGCTAGTGGAGCTGCGATGTGGCCAATCCGACAACGAATTGTGACGTGTTGATGCTATAAAGGGCAGAGCGTTGGGGAAAGGCTAAGAAGGCGAGGTCGCGGTGGTGCTGGTTGGACTGGATCTTTGGGTGAAGGGTGGGTGGCGGCTCAAAGGGAAGCAGAGGAAGAAAAGGGATAAGTGAGATTCAGGGTTTCAAATGGAATAGGAAAATGTTTTTAATGTTTATGGGCTGTTGGGGATTGGATTTGGACCTATGGGAGGTTGAAGGTAATCATGGGTGGGTAATTAGATTTTTGAACTTTTAAAATTATAATTTAATGGAAATATCTATAATGTACAAGATAGATAAATATAATATATCATATTTAAGGGTACTTTAATAAATTCATATATACAGGGTCCTCGTGGAGTGGGGAAAGTGATCTCCGCCCCTCTCTCCAAATTTGTCTCATAGGTTTTTCTCCCTGTCCCCATCCCTACGAGAAAAAAAACCCCAAACTTGAGGCCTGGTGGGGGATAGACCCTCTGAGGATCCCTGATTGATGGGATTTTTGCCACTGTCACTGCGGCTGCCATCCGCTACTGGCTAAATTAAATAGCTACTTGTGAAAACCCTAGTGAATTGTACCTAAAAGAACACATACTGAAAACTTCCTTTGTCGCTAGATTCTAAATCAGCAAAAAAATAAAATAATAAAAAAATGGAAAAGTAAGATTACTGGCGCAGTGTCCCGAGACTCCCAACAGAATCATCGCTTTTGATGTTAGATTATACATTTCCTCTTCTTCAAAAGCCATGCATTTTACAATGTACCTTTTAGATTTAGTTTGCTGTTCTCAATTGATCACTTTTGCCTTAGAAGGGACGAGAAAGTCGTAACCGCCTATACCCATGTAGATGTAGATAATTTCTTTTCTTGATAGCTAATTTATTTTGATTAATTAGACCCCTTTCTTCAATTCTCTCTTCATGCAAAAAAAATATAATGCAAGGGCTAAATTGAGAACCAATGGACAGGTATGCCAAAGAGATGAATTATTCGAAACTCCCTCCAATATACTGATGTCACTATCTCTAACTAACCTTGACCTAAAAAATAATTTAAAAAAGAATAAATATGATACTCGAGCAAATGAGTTAGATGAGCGGGAATGGATAAATTAGTACACGTTGTAACGTCCTCGATCGAGTATGGCATGAAGTTCGAAGTTTTAGTTGCGTGCGTGGCCCTCAAGAAATTCAAGTGTTGGTGGCCAAAAGCTATTTTAAATTGGTCAGGTCCTTTTCAACAAGGCGAAGAGCATGTGGTTATCCTTTTATATCCCATTTGAAGCTCTCATTATGTATACATAAACGTAAATCGATTAACCAATTTACCCTTCGGCATAATGCGTTCGTGACTGTTGTTTTCATTGCAATTATTGATGGGGCCAACACGCCCAAGTCAAACTATTACTCCTCCTTTGGAAATTGGATTAACCATGCCCTTTTCTTTGGTGCTTATCTAGAATGTGATATCCATTAATGTAAATTTAAGGTATATAAGAGAAAGAGAATAACATTTCATGGTCTTTAGCTAAATTTGCTGGTGCTTCAATCTTGTTTTGGAAGGCACTAAGTGGTTATATCTAATTATAACAATTAATTAATGAACAACATCTATGTAAGATAGAGGTGGGTATGCGGACCGGGCCCGGTCTGCTTTTCTGGCCCACGATGACCACTATTAAACCCAGCCACTGCACTGGCCCGCTTAATAAATTGACTAGCTTTAGGTGGTCCCGTCCCACACATAAACCTCATGACCAATGGACGGCCCACATAACCAACCCGCATCAAAGACGCAGACTCAAATTTCACTGACTGGCCACAGACCACGACTGCATACGCACTTCACGACCGAACGAGGACCATGCGGACCGAACGCGGACCACGCTGACCAAATGCAGACCAGCCCACATAATCCCATTTTTTTCTTTCATATTTTTTTCTTGCCTTTTTTTTATACTCTATATTATATATTTATATTTATACAATATATTTTATCAAATACAAGTATAAAAAATAATAAAATAAACCAATTCACCAAAGTTTATCCATCAATAATATAAATAAATATCACAAATGGAAGCATTCTCTCACTAATGCAGGCTAGCTGGTTGGTCCGCGAACCCCGCGGGCCAGGCCCATTTAGCCCGTAAGTTAAGCGGTGCAGATCAGAAAAGTCCGCAGGTTGGCGGACTAAAATTTTTCTGATCCATTTTCATGCAGGTTGAGTTAAATGGGTTGGTCCGCGGATCGCGATCCGTGTACCCCATACCCAGTTCTAATGTAAGATATAACCTTGTTACGATGACTATATTTTTTCTCGTCTCAATTCAGCCACCATTTACTATACCTATAAGAAATTTGTCCTGTCCCTAAAAAAGATTGTTCACTCCTTTATTTTTTTTCTTTCTGAAAAGTTGAACCTAGCTAAAGTGTCATTTTTATTATTTATTTTCGAAAATTAATCATAGCACTTTATATGCTAGATTCGTAGATTGTTATATACCATACTGTCTCTTGCCGTCTAAGTGAAAGCTGAAATCATTATGTGCGAGAGGAAAGAAATGACATTCTGCAAGACTATTTTCACTATTGATTTTATACTGCAATTTCTAGTGATTCCATACTAAATTCAAGTTATTTTCTTGTATATTTGGTCATTGATTTTTATTGAAATTATTGGAAAGTAATTAAATTTTCAATCAAATTAATTAAATGCTCAAATCTCAGCTTAACCAACATTTATATTTTTTTTTATCATTAAATAGATTTGAGTATTAGGAAAATTTTTCGGTTCACTTAAAAACACATGTTTAGTCCTCTTAACAAATGGTTTTGGGCTAGAGCCCTAGACATAAAAAATCTGTGTTGAGAGAGCCATGCCCTCTTATAAAATCTCCAATATTTGAATAGTATTGCCTTTGATCGGATGTAACCCAAAAAAATAAAAAGTAAAAAAAGAAAGACACACATTAAGTAATAAAAAAATGTGTATTGTTATTTTACTTACTTATTTTGAAAAATAACATCAAATAATTTTAGAATTCCTAAAATATTAAATACTTCTATTTATTTTCTAAATTCTCAATATATACTTTAAAAGAACATGCTATAAAATTAAAGTTTAATTTTTATCCATTATTGGTTAAAGGTGTTTAAAATTGAATAAAAATTGAAAACTGATAAAAAAAATTGAAAACTGATCAAAACTGAAATAAATCAGTTTGAATTGGTTCTTGATTTGTAAAAACTACACTGAACCTATTGTTTTTTGGTTCTCATTTCCAACACTGAACCAAGTCAAACCAAACTAATGACATATTATATTAATAATTATATATATATATATATATATAAAAATTAGATTAGATGTATTGCTTATTAAAATTTCTTATCATGTCTATATTTACATCATATTTTAACTCAATATTTTGGATTTTCAATTATATATTAATTCTTTTAATTTAGTAAACATGATTTTTGTCAATTCTTTTATTATTTGTTTAACTTATTAGTTAGTAGTATTATAAATTAGCATAATTTTAAAAACTAGCTTAGATTTTGTATTACATCTATATTATTAATCGTAGTTTTTAGATCCAGACCGGTGATCGACTCACAAGACATCAAGTTACTGTGTCACCTGTCACCTGCTCAAATTATGAATCACCTGGTTGAACCAGATTTAATAAAATAAATATATAAAATATAAATAAATATAATAAAATAATTTATCTAATTAATAATTTAACACACTTAAAAATTTGTATGCTTAAAAAGTATGAGTATTTGGCTTATAATTTTATATAGCTAAATAGAAAGACCCTTCTTAGTTTTTTCAAAGGAAAATCTTTGTTCACGCATTGACATTGTATAAGAACTCATTAATTAGTTCCATTGAGAGTGATATTGTTCTAATACAACAAGAATGGAAGACACAATTTCAGTTAGTCCCACACGAAAATGAATCTAAAGTTCTGAAACGTACTCAAAACTTACTGAAAACTATGTCCCATTTAGAATTCTTATTGAAGAAACCATAAAGAGAACAACTTCCCATTTAGAAAACACCATCCATCAATAGCCCACTGAAAATGAATTTGAAGTTTTGAAATGTCCCTAGCTTTCTACGAGAATATATAGGAGTTAAAATGTCTCATGACAGATGCAACCTGTGAGGTTGTAAGATGGAGAGCTCGATAAGGAAGTGGTAGATAAGACTTAAAGAGAGTGAAAGGTTAGTCCCACGTGGAAAATGAAAGGAAATGGTAATTAGGAACTATGCTATGAAATGTGAGTCCCACATCGCAAGTGGAAGTAAGTGGAAGCCGAGTTCTATTCCATGAAAGGACATGGCCCAATAACTCCCCTTGAAAGGCTTGAATAAGTCTCCGATAACAATAAGTTTTTATTGAAAAGAAGTAAAAAAGTTTATGTAGTTTAAATTTTAATGACCCGGCTGGTTTTGTTAACTCAGACCAAGTCACTGAGTTTTTCTTGAACCGGACGGTTTACATCGGTTTGCTAGCATGTTCGATCTGAAGAGAAGCTCGAACCGGTCGATAGGTTGGTTCATCGGTCTAAACGGCCGATCCGGTCTGAGTTTCATTACTATGCTATTAATAAAGGGGATTAGGGTGAGTAACCAACTTTTAATGTCTCTCCACTTTATTGAAATTTATTTTCAAGTCTAGTAATCACTATCTTATTTACCCCCAAAGTCTTCATATTTTCTTTTTTTTTCTTTGTTCATATAATCAGCCTCTTTTTTAGTGTAATAAAAAGAATATAAAAATTAAAAATATCTTTAATTCTATTAAATATGTATCAAATAATTTCATATAAAATCATATATTTCACAAGGGAATAATCATGGCAAGCTAAAATTTTTCATCTTTTCCTACATATAAAAGGAAATATATGACTTTATATGTCTGGTTAAATGTTTAATATTGATATCAGAATTGATTTATCCCCATGTTTCTCTCTTCATCTTTACGAACTAACACCAATAAAAGGTCAACTCAACAGGCACGACAATTCCTGTCAAGTCATTAGTAGTATATAATAACAATCAGTTAATTTAATATTGTTACCAGTTGCTTGTTTGTATATATTTTAGTAAAAATAAAAAATAAAACAATTCAAATCGATTTAAATTAGTTTGATTTGGTTTTTAAAAAATAATTGAACTAAATGGAAATGAATTTTACTGTTTGAATAATTGTTTTTACCTTAAAACCAAATCAAACTGAACACGGACAATGCTATTGCCATTGTAAAATTTAATTACATGAACATCCGATCATGTATTGCTATATCAGAAAAGATGGTTTGAATCCTATGCTCACTACTTGAGAAATCATGTAAATGAAAGAGTTGAATGGCAGTATAAAAATAAAGTTTCACTGATAATATATTAAAATCAACTCAAAAAATTATTAAGATACTATTGTACATAAATATAGAAACAATAATTGTTTATAGCTTCAAGTTATATATTTTTAAAATTGAGTAAAACTACTCGAAATGCATATTAGTTAAACCTTAAAATTATTTGTTACTCGCCGGTTGCCAAAAAGTGAAAGACCCAATTATGTAATTTGATCATTCGTACAACCCATTTCAATATCATTCCTCTTTTCGGTACAACGTCCAGCCTTAGCTCCCACTCCATGTAATGACGATAAATGTCGTGGTAGTAGCTCAACTTATCTCTTGATCATGTAATCGAGGCTCAATTTTCACTTATTGGACTTGAGCACATTTCATGCTTAGCTATTTGTCATTTTGGTAGAGCTTTTGTCGTGAAGGAATTAATTATTTTTGCCTATAGTGGATATCTTGATTCGGATAAAAATTCACACTCAAAAGTCTTAAAACTTTTTTTTTTCTTCCATGATTTATGTGGGTCATTTTTTTTAAATATGAGATTTTCACTGAGAATTTGTCATAATATGAATTTTTGTGGTTATTTATAAGAATAAATATTTAAAAAAATAAATCTCTCTAATGACAATATTTGAATAATAAAATATAATTTTTTAACTCAATCCTGTTCACGGAGTGGCTATTATAGACACGAGCATGGAGGGCGCACGGTGGACAAAGTGTGTGAAAGAAAAGCGGGAACTTTCTCTCTCTCCGCTCTCTGCTGGGCGCGAAGGAAAGGAAAGGAAAAGAGGGAACTTTCTTTGACTCTCAGCTCTCAGCTTCTCTCTCACATTCAGTTGCTCATCCACCACACACAACACAAGTTTCTTCATGTCCTAGAGCACCCGTCAAATACAAGAACGGTTTGTTTATGTTCATGAGGATAGAAAAGGAACTAAATACCAAGCTGTAGAGCAGAAGTCAGTAAAGCAAGGGCACGTTCAACCCCTGGTGGATCGTTTGCTTTCAAATTTTTAGAATTCCCCTCTGCTAAAAAAGCTTTACATATTTGTTTTTAAGTTTTTTTTTTCCTTGGTATTTATTCTTTCACCATGGATTCAAATCCTAGATCGGTGCTTAAGTTCAAGGGAAAGTGGATGGGGCATTTGATTCGCGGTTGCTGATGACTGCGACTGTGAACGGATTGATTTTCAGAGGGGTCTTGTTTGCACCTGTAAGCTTTTTCCCTTTTTTGAACATAATATGTCATAATTTTTTATTATAGATTTGTTTTGCAAGTGCTGTAATCAGCTTATTGTGTAAACCCAAAAAAAAGTGTTGACGACGAAGGCAGCGGAAGCAGGGGCTATCGTTGACGGGAAGCACGGCGACGGAAGCAGTGGCTCTCCGTGATGGCAGTAGCGGGTGGCAGCGACAGAGGCACCGCGAGTTGATGACGGAGCCACCGCGAGTTCGCAACGGAGCCACCGCGAGTTCGCAACGGAGCCACCGTGAAGTTGGTTTGGAGCGACCTGAAGTCCGTGATGTCCTCCCCATCAACCGCAAGTCCTCACCAAATATGACTGGTTCTAAGGGGGCCCCCTATTGGTAGCTACAACTTCATCAACGTCACCAGGTTCATCATTCACCTCCATTTTGCCTTCAAACATGTTTTTATTTTGATTGTTTCAAACAAGAACAACTGATTGACCAGACTTCTGCTTTCCTTTGCTTTGCTCAGCTATTCAGCGTTTCCCTTTGGAGAAGGCAGTGTCAAGATCAGGTAGACATCACATTCCCAATTTCACAACCATCCATCTTGCGACTCAACTGAATAAGATAGTATATTATTATATATTTATATTCTAGTAACAAACAAAGTCCACTAAGAATCTGGAAATAGAAAAAGAAACACTGATTTATTTATGCAGAAATGCTACTCATGGTCGCTGTGTTGCAGGCTTTATGAAGGGAGAGTTTCCTAGGTCCACTGAGAGGAACTCCTGTTGTTTTGAAGGTGCTCTTCGCATTCCTTCTCTTTTTCCATGTTGAAGAAATTAAAATCTTTACATAAAATTAACAAGTGTTGTATTAACTGAATGAATCTAAAAAATTCTGTAAAAATGAAAGGTTTATATGATGCTGGAATCGAGGCTGATATGATGCCTGCTAATGAGTTGAATGTTCACTCATTTCTTCAAGTGAGATAATTGGAGGGATATGCCCTTGCACTTTCTACATAGTTTAATCGTATGAATCATTGAACAATAAGTTGACAATTTTTCTTTGAACCATTTTTATTGGTTTGCTTTTTACCTTACAGAGTAGTGCTAAAGGTATCAATCAGAATCTCGTGTTACTTGTAGGAGGTCTTGAAACAACTAGTGTGGAGCAGGTTTGTGTTCTTAAATTGACATGTGCTCTCTCGCTTAAGATAATAAATTATCTCCAATTCTATTAGACAACTGTACTTGTTCCAGTGGCTTGCTTTTCGTGATGATGGAAAAGATACCAGTATTTGTTTGTGCACATATACATTAGTTCGATGACAAATTACAGACTAAGGCATTTTAGCTCTCTTAGTCATTCTACCTGGTCTTGATAGGCCAAATACAAGCACATGAAAATGACATACTACATGTTGTAGTAGATAGCAATTTACAGCAGCTTTTGCAAGTTCTGTTGTTTAAAAAAAATAGGAATGTAAATGCGTTATAGTTAAGGCAATCCTGAAGTAGCCTACATTGAAAAAAAACTTTATGTCACTTGCAGAGGCATCATTGTTTGAGCTTGCCTTACATGTCTTAATAATTATTTTTGGCTTTCACTTTATAAGGTGTATCTTTATGTAAGCAGTCATGTATGTCACTAGCCAAATGAGTGTGTGTTGCCAATGATACCAGAATCAATTATTCATGTGTTATTATGTTTATGTATTTATTTCCCTTTGGTTTTGTTGTGTAAAAGATTGATCAGTTATTGAGGCTACATTGATTTTTAATATTTTTTTACCTTCTTGTTAATGGGTTGATTATATTTTGGTAGCATAACCAGTGTGTGTACATGTGACAGCACATCTAAAGTCCTCTTGGTCGAACTCCATATTGTTCTCTTCATTTTTGTTGGCTACCACTGCTTGTTCCACATCAAAGTTGAATACAAATCAGGTATTTTGGCTTTGTTCTTTGCTAAATTTTAGTAAAGTGCTGAGATATCTTGCTAAAAATGACCATTTTGTGGTTCATCAATGATGGCATTGGAGTGGTCACATTAATTTCTCAGATTATCATCAATCGCAATCAGCAATGTTTGGCTCCCTGCATAATAAGTGGTACTAAGGAGTTTGTTTTACTAGGTATTTGATCCTAAGTTGTAAGGACCCATAACTATGGTAATTAAAAACTTATGAACAATTACCAACAATATAAAGAAGTTACCAACATTTTGAGCTAAAGTTACCAATAAATGTGTGCTAATTACCAACTAGGTGCAGTAAAAATTTGAATCCACCTTGCCATTGCAGAGTTACCTCCATGAAGCACCCGAACTTCCTTCATCAATTTGTAATACAATTAGGTCAGTTGGGTCGAATAGGAAGATGTTGGTATATATAGAGTGTAAACTTTTCCGGTTAAGAAATATCATCCTTCACTCCCAAGCTTTGTAATCTGACATGAGTTGATTTTAAGTTTCGTTATTTTAGAAAAGAATAAAGCATAGCGGCTGAAAGTAGAGATAAAGCTGAATAATGAGGAAGGAATGTCGAGAAAAAAAACGCAATACATAGTCGACACATGTAATTTAGCTATTGCAAGAAGTATATGATGTTTTTTAATATCACTGACACATATTGGAAATTTTTGCGTATAACCTATTTATGTACGTATTTTGTTAATTGTATTACTCAACCTCCAATATGTTGTATGTTGTTGTTTGTAGGCTTTTATGCATTGTCTCTTCCACAGAAGCTTAGTATATTTTATTTTGCAGGACAAGTATATGGAGGAAGCAAGTAGTCACAATATAACTATTGATATTGATGTTGAAGGTCATGTTGATGGCTCAAACATCAATTCTGAGTTGAAAGAGCCAATTGTCGGAATGGAGTTCCATACCGAAGAAGATATCAAGACATTTTATCAAATATATGCTTCTGCAAAGGGCTTTGGATGGAAAATAAGGAATTCAAAAAGAGGGCTTGATGGAAAATTATATTATTTGGTTCTTGCATGCACACGAGAAGGAAGTCGTGTCTCCAAAATACCACCAACGTTAAAGACACTTCCAACTTGTGTAGGGAAATGTGATGCAAAGATTACAGCTGGGAAGACAGAAAATGGACAATGGAGCATAAAAAAAGTTGTTCTCGAACACTCTCATGATCTTAGTCCTACAAAAGCAAGGAAGTTCAGGATGAACAAGAGCATTAGCATGCATGTAAAGAGAGCAATTAATGTGAATGATGATGCAGGGGTGAGAACCAGTAAGACATTTCAATCTCTTGCCCAAGTTGCAGGCGGGTATGAGAATTTGACATTTGATGAGCGGGATGTCAGGAATTACATTCAGAAGGAAAGACGTGCAATTGGCAAAGAAGGAGATGCCAAAGCCTTGCTAAGTTATTTTCATAGAATGAAAGAAAGGAACTCTAATTTTGTGTATGACATAGATGTTGATGATGAGTTCCATGTGAGAAGTGTGTTTTGGGCTGATGCAAGAAGTAGGGCTACGTACGAATCATTTGGAGATGTTGTTACATTTGACACAACATATCTCACAAATAAGTACGAAATGCCTTTTGCTGCGTTTGTTGGAGTTAATCACCATGGACAAACGCGTCTTCTCGGGTATGGTTTACTGCCGTCAGAAGATATGGAGTCCTTTGTGTGGCTTTTTCAGTGTTGGGTGAGATGCATGAATGGAAAACCACCTAGTGCCATCGTGACAGATCAATGTAAAGCTATGCGAAAGGCAATTGAGATAGTGATGCCTACTACCCGTCATAGATGGTGCTTATGGCATATAATGAGAAAGATCCCTGAGAAGCTTGGCTCCTTTGCAGCATATAAGAAGATAAAGGCAGCAATGAAGGTGGCTGTTTATGAGACACTGACAGAGGACGAATTTGATGATAAATGGTGCTCTTTGTTGAAGGAATTTGACCTACAAACAAACGAGTGGCTTAGTGGATTGTACAAGGATCGGAATAGATGGATTCCTATTTTCTTGAAGAAGGATTTCTGGGCAGGGATGTCTACAACGCAACGAAGTGAGAGTATTCATGCCTTTTTTGATGGATATGTCAATTCAAAGACAAGTCTACAGCAATTTGTGAAGCAATATGACAATGCTCTTAAGAGCAGAGCAGAAAAAGAATTTGAGGCTGATTTCCAATCAATGAACACAATTGTGCATTGTGGGTCAAACTCTGCCATTGAAAGGCAATTCCAACTAGAGTATACTCATGCAAAGTTTAGTGAGGTGCAGGCTGAATTTAGAGAAAAAATGAACTGTGGTGCATGTCTCAATAGTGTGGTTGGAGTAGTTGCTATGTACAATGTATTAGAGGAAATTGTTGGCAGTGATCGAGCAAGGGATGCCATGTACAAGGTCACATTCAATCGTGAGAATCATGACATAAGCTGTCAATGCTTGCTATTTGAGTTTAAAGGCATAGTTTGTAGGCATTCCCTATGTGTGCTTACAGTTGAGAGAGTTAAGGAATTGCCATCTAAGTATATTTTGACAAGATGGAGCAAAAGGATTAAACGGAAGCATTCTTACATAAAGAGTAGTTATGATGTGGCCGAAATGAAGCCAAGAATGGAAAGATTTGATAAATTGTGCAAGAGTTTCTATGGAGTTGCAGAACAAGTTGCAGATTCAGATGATGCAACTAATCTCCTTCATGCTACTCTTGATGGCTTTGTATCCAAGTTCTTATCTATGCCTTTTTCGGTAAGCAATGTGAATCTGACGTCCATTGGTGAAGATGTTGCAAACAAGTTGGGAGACAATGGTCAAAATCAAGTGAATGAGATTCGAAGCCCTTTGCGTGTAGCGCGTAAAGGAAGACCACCTTCAAAGAGGAAAATGTCTCAAGTTGAGAAGATTGTGCAAAAAAGTAGAAAGAAATGCACAAAAGGACGTCAGAATGAGCCTATTAAGGTTAGTTTATTCTTTGATGTTTAAGTTCTTGTGTTTGTCCAAATTACATAACTAGAGATAAATGTTGAGCTCAATCTTCATTATTGTGTATGCAGGAGTCTGTTGCCCTGGAGATTGGTCAGGAAGGTGGAAGCAACATACGCATACAATCATCCTTCGAGGTTGGATGTACTGAAGAGTTGAATAGTCAAAGTGTTATATTATGTTTGCACATGAACTTGATATTTAATCTGTAATAATGGTTGACTCTAGCATTTATGGTAAATGTTATGTAATAATGTTTGAGAGTTTAATGTTCTGTGACATTTTTATCTATTATTGGCATTATGTATTGCTAGTAAGTGAAATGTTTATTAACACTTAACAAGTGTAAAGTTTAATTGCTGTTTTATTTTATTTTTGTCAATAAACAGTGTATAAGTGTTTTCCTGCAACAAAATGTTGCCGTTTTCAATTTAGAAAATACTTTTTTGAATACACAGTTACCCAATGTTCAACCAGAAAATATTGTGTCACTGCTTGCTTGTGTGGATGATGAAGTAAGTCAATGTATTCAAGCGTGTGATTGCTAAAGTCCTTTGCATCGATGTGGGTAATCCTTATTAATTAAACTTTTTAATTTTGAGTGCACAGGGTTGTTTCTCATATACAAATCTTTTGATTAATGGTGGTCCAACTTTACTCACCACGAATGTTGGAGGACCAAATCCTTCAATTGGAGTATGATGAAAACATAGTAGGTGTGAAATCTTTTCATATGTTAATAGTTTGGCTTGTGGTTTTTGTAGCGGAAGGATGTATCTTTTTTTTTGTGGCAGATATCATGTGTGACCAGTCATGACAGTGAAATCTGTATTTTTTTGTAAAGGTATGTTACGTATTACAATTTATTAATAATGCTTGTGTTGGAGTTGGCTTCATAGTAGATTTTAAGCTGACTTTGTTTCCTCCTTTTATCATTGTGCACGATGATTGCTACCCTATTTATTGTGCAGCACATGTTTTGTATATAGGTGAATTGGGTCCAAATGCGCATCATAATTTTTTGAAGGTGTGTTGGACAGTGGAGTCTTCTTGCAAGGAACCCCCACAACTTGTGGGTATGGAATAAGTTAAAGGGAAAAATGAAATTTTTTGCTTTTTGTATTATTGGAATATAATAGATGGTTTATTTGACGGCACATGATTGCGTGCAATTATGTATGTAGGTGGTCGAATTTTGTGTAAGGCCTTGTATAAGCCACATGTGCCATCAAATATATTGACATATTTTGTAATGAGATAATCTTTATGTATAAGAGCTTTAAAAAATTTTATGTGTTCTAAACTTATTAGTTAGTGCATGAATGTTGAGATTTGTTCATAAGTCAGTTCAGTGATAATGATAAGGACTTGGTATTATGTCAGTTTTGCTAGGGATTTGGTTCAATTGGGACAAAAACTTATTGGTAATTGGTGAACAAATTTGGTGATCAGTATTCAGATTAAGGTAAAGCCTATAAGACTTACAAGCACATTATGAACAAATGAATTCATGGTCACAACACCAGCGCAGATGTGCAAAATGAAACGAACTGATCAAATTGAAAATGGGTCCACGTTGGTAAGTGGCTATGAAATGTTGGTGACCAGCATCGAATCTGTTAGTGAGTACTCCAAAATGTTGGTATATCTTGAGTTCTGGAAATACTTAAAAGAGGTTGAGTCATCTTGGGAAATTCAGATTCAGGACCAGGCTCTGAGACGTAAAAGCACATTATATGGATGAATTCATGGTCACAACACCTCCGCAGATGTGCAAATTGAAAAGAACTGATCAGATTTTTCCTGGTCCACGTTGGTAAGTGGCTGTCAAATGCTGGTGACCAGCATTGATTCAGTTAGTGAGTACTCCAAAATGTTGGTATATTTTCAGTTCTAGAAATACTTGAAAGAGATTGAGTCTTCTTGGGAAATTGAGATTCAGGACCAGGCTGGAGACGTAAAAGCACATTATATAGATGAATTCATGGTCACAACACCATCCCAGATGCACACCATGAAAAGAACTGATCAAATTTTTCCTGGTCAATGTTGGTAAATGGCTGCCAAATGTTGGTAACCGGAATTGATTTTGTTGGTGAGTACTTCAAAAAGTTGGTATATTTTGAGTTCTAGCAATACTTAAAAGAGGTTGGTAAATGATCAGATTTTTCCTGGTCCACGTTGGTAAGTGGCTATGAAATGTTGGTGACCAGCATCGAATCTGTTAGTGAGTACTCCAAAATGTTGGTATATCTTGAGTTCTAGAAATACTTAAAAGAGGTTGAGTCATCTTGGGAAATTCAGATTCAGGACCAGGCTCTGAGACGTAAAAGCACATTATATGGATGAATTCATGGTCACAACACCTCCGCAGATGTGCAAAATGAAAAGAACTGATCAGATTTTTCCTGGTCCACGTTGGTAAGTGGCTGTCAAGTGCTGGTGACCAGAATTGATTCAGTTAGTGAGTACTCCAAAATGTTGGTATATTTTCAGTTCTAGAAATATTTAAAAGAGATTGAGTCTTCTTGGGAAATTGAGATTCAGGACCAGGCTGGAGACGTAAAAGCACATTATATGGATGAATTCATGGTCACAACACCATCCCAGATGCGCACCATGAAAAGAACTGATCAAATTTTTCCTAGTCAACGTTGGTAAATGGATGCCAAATGTTGGTGAGTGGAATCGATTTTGTTGGTGAGTGCTCAAAAATGTTGGTATATTTTGAGTTCTGGAAATACTTAAAAGAGGTTGAGTCATCTTGGGAAGTTCAGATTCAGGACCAGGCTAGAAGCCTTACAAGCACATTATATGGATGAATTCATGGTTACAACACCTCCCCAGATGTTATTTGATGAAAAGAACTGAGTTGATTTTTCCTGGTCCATGTTGGTAAGTATCTGCAAAATATTGATGAGCAGAATTGAATTTGTTGGTGAGTACTCCCAGATGCTGGTATCTTGAGTTCTAGCAATACTTGAAAGGGGTTGAATCTTCTTGGGAAATTGAGATTGAGGTCTATGTTAGAAGACTTACAAACACACTATATTGACACATTTATGGTCACAACACGACCTTACATGTGTGACATGAAAATAACTGATAAAATGTATTCTGGACCATGTTGGTATGTCATTATTAAATGTTGGTGATCCATTTTAAAATTGTTGGTGACTGATTAAACATGTTGGTATATTTACAATTTTTGAATAATTGTGAAGGGGTTGCAACGTCTTTGGAATCTGAGCTAGTTCCTATTGTAAAGGAGTTAGGGGCTCCTGGGATTGATCAAATAGTAGTCACAACAATCAGCAACATGTGGAAAATGGAAAAACCTTACCAAATTGTTTCTAATACATGTTGGTAAGTCAATAGGAAATGTTGGCGACATATGTTAAAATTGTTGGTGAGTAATTAAAAATGTGGGTACTTCTATTCAGTTTTTGCAATGCTGTAAAGGGGTTGCAATATATTTGGAAACGAAGCTTAAGGATTATTGTAGATGACTTAGGAGCCCTTGGGATTGATCCATTAGTTGTCACCATATGTACCAGTTTTTTTGTCATACATGTTAGTAATTGCTTTCACCATCCTGGTGCTTCAAACACACCTTGTTCATAATATTTACAAAATATGATATCTTAGCATGTTGGTATATTTATGTTAATGCTAAATTGTCTTCATAGTAAATTTTCTCACTCTTTATATCAATTTGATATATAGCTATAACTTAAATGGACATTTCAATCCGCAACTCCTAACATAACTTGAGTACCTAGTATGCAACATTTCTCTTTGTAGGCAAAGCATAATATATGACATTTACAAAGCTCGTGCATAGTTAACAAGATTTTTCTTAATCTAACTTTAGCAACTAGGAAATAGTGTTATACGTACAAAAAAAAAGGGACAAAATATTGATTATAACCATTCACTATTCCATGTTTACAGACTTATACTGCGTAACACTCGATTTTTTTCTTCTGGAACTTGAGGGTGGGTGAGCCTGAAACCCCTATTTCAGACTCCAACGCTACTTCATCCACGACTAGTTTCACATTTCCTTGCCTGAATAATTCTTCCACATCCCTGTGCCAAAATTCCGCGTAGATGAAATCTTCCGTCAATGCTTTGTCCTGAAAGGAGCATTAAGATCATCATCCATGAGAGGAAGCACAAGTATAATATCACACACTTTTGGTACAGCACTACAGCATTCTCCCCCAGAACCTACTTTTAGAGATCCAAAATTATTACAACCCTTTTAAAAATCAGAGTTTGAAATGGGTTTTTCAGGCAAAATACAGAAAAATTAAGCGCAGGCTCCCTTACCCTATTTCCCAGGGATAGTGACAGCCACCTATCACTCTGAGCATGCTTCACCATCAAATGCGCACATTGTTGTTCTTGAAGCACCAGTAAATACAATTTCAAGGACAATAAATCATAAGTAAGAGTTTTGAAAATAAAATCAAGCCTGACAACAATAGTAAAAACCCTACCAAGGTCAATAAATCATTAACCAAAGTATGTGAATAAAATCATCCCCATTGGTTCAGAGGAATTCAACTTCTAATTTGTATGTGAACAAAGTAAAGCGTTATTTTTCCAACTAAAGTATTAATTAAGCTGAAAGCCACGCACCTGAGCTAGGGATGTTTAGTTACTTTCCCTTTTTTTTCGGCTTAGTAGCTCCTTTGGTGTAAGGAGTGCGATTGTGGGGCCCTGCCATGCGCTTCCTCGCCAATGTTTTTGCCCGCGCAGCTATGGTGGATGGTGGGTTCTCCTTAGCATCAACTTCATTATCCGAATCAGCATGACTATTAGGCCTACATCTAAGCTTTCTCTTGTATGTTTTCAAGTGGTCATAAATGGTGGAGGCTGGGTTCTCAGCAATCTCAACTGCATGACCTACATCTGTTAACATCAATAGGCATTTTGTGGCAACGTGTGCAGTGTCAATCTATTGAAAAGCAAGATAATTGCTTATAATTGTTATTTATAGTGTAACTTATAAGGAAATTGACAAACCCATGGTTTCCAGATCTGTGACTTGCTTCTCATGAAGATGTATGGTTGGGGTAGAAATCATTGGGGTGGCATCACCTTCATTAACACAAGTACCTAATAAACCATCAACTTTTGCAGCTGTGAGTACTTGCGCCTTGTATTCATTTCTCTCCGCCAACACCCAGTTAAGTAGGAGCTCACGACGGAATGTGGCAACTTCAGACTGCATGCAATGTTTATTTTTAATTACCTCTTAGCATAAGTTGCGAACCATGGTACAAAGTGAAAATTTCAAAATAAGACTTACCCTGGTCCACGTAGGCATTGTAAGTCCCCCATCATATTTGGCGACACCATCCCACATTTCCGTATATTTGATCGTGTAGATGCCACAGTCATAGCTTTATGATGCAGGTACACACAAGCACAAATGTATAAGATCAACTAGGGATTTCAAGTTAAAGGTGCAATTAAATCTCAACTAATCAACCAATTAGCGTTGTACCTTGTATCTTGTTGTGGCAAAGTCTCATGCACGACATCTAACTTCACTTGGCTTGGCGTTAGTGTTTGGTCTAATAACTGGAATAGCTCCTGAAATCGAATAACCTACAGGACACCAGAAATAATACAAGGCAAAAAAAAATTAACAAGTTTCGTGGACAAATTACAAAAAGTCTGGAATCTTGCTGAATAAACTAATAATACCGCCAACTCATCGACCAATAATCTATCACCAACATGAGCTTCAAGCATGGAATCCAACACAAACAATTTATTGCGGGGTCTATCCACTACATAACACCACCAATGATTCTCCATTACAACTGGAGCAAAGATCTACAACAACCATAGAAATTACATTACATGAGACCACACCCAGTATAACGAAGCATATTAAATAGTGTTAGTATATGGATACCAAATTGCATCTGGCCATGTCGGTGATGTTTGGCAGGAGGTTAGTGAATTCAGTTTGTATACTTTCCCATGGCTTATGTTGGCCATGCTTGAACTCCCAAGACCAACTTTAACCTTATCCTACATTGACGGGATAAACATCACTGCTTAGAGTAAAATAGTTAGTCAAATGTGATACTTAAATGAATTTATATAGGAGAATGGCTGCACCATAAACCACGTAGACAAGCAATAGCGTGACCTCATTTGTGTCTTTTCTACAAAATTCAAAAGCATACTTGCAAAAGACACAACCTGATCAATGATAACGAAACATAAGTCAATAAGATTTAAATAAGCAAATTTTAAAACTAATTAAATAAGCTATGTTTGCAGAGCTACTAACTGTATTCAGAACCCAAGTTCTTGGCCTCATTGATGTGGTATCTCTGAAGGTCAAAAAATGGCCGTTAATATTAACTAACACCCTGCACCACAAATACATAAAGTAAAATCGTATATTAATGTTTATGCTGAATTTGGTTGCACTTGAGTATCCGAACTTTGGAAAAAGCTTAAATATAAGAACCATACTCTTCAGCGAGATCATCGTTTCCTTTCGGGTCCTTCGTGCAATAAGCATACAACTTCTGTTTCATTCTTTCTGTTTTAATCCGAGAAGTGTTGCTGTGGCCAGCATCATCAAATTTGGGAGTTGACTCTACATGTGAATCCATGACTTTTCTCTCAGCTGTTTGGTCATTATCACCATCTTCATCACTGGCCATTGATTCACTACTCTTCTCCCCATTCTGCTCGTCAGTTCCCATACTAGCTTCATCAAAGTTGCAGCTTGGTACCTTTGGCACCAGAGTAGAATTGTATTTGCCAGCTATGACGAAATCATCCAATTTCTTAAACAGTTGCGAGTGATGCACCACCCACTCTCGAACAATCTATATATATGCGTGTGTGTGTGCGTGTGTGTGTGTGCAAAGTAAATGTCATTTTGTATCGCATATGATGTCTCCAACAAGCATAACAGTCATAGAATAATGAGACTTAATTAGTTAAGTAAATCTAACTAAATAGTCTTATACCTGACTTTTGTAAGTACTGTTGAGCCAGTTCGAGTCAACTAGCTTGGGTCGCTCTTGGATGCGGTAAAATATACCCTAGCAAAAAATAACCACGTCTTTAATAACAATCACCGTGAAATTAACTTTCTCACTTCGACCTTCTTAACTTATTTATTTGCCAAGATAATCAAAACCAAAACTCTTTTCTTTTGCTTAATCACATGCATATGTACCTTAACATTTTTCCTTTCATGGCGCATCCTCCTTCGCAATCTCGAAGCGTCCCAATATGCAACTATGGGACGAACTGATGCTGATCCTATGTTTCCAAGTGGTTGGCGATGAAAATACACAATCTGAACAACAAAAATTTATTTTACAACATCAGGCACCCAGTTTCTGCAAATGTATAGCCATAAATCAAAAGTAGACAAATATGAAGCTTGGCTTTACACGCTAGATGATCAACTTTAAAAAAATTTCTACACACATATGAAGGTCATAGCCAGCAAGCTTTACTTGAACTAGGAAAACATGTTCTATTACTTACCACAAGGAAGAACAAGCAACCGCCTATGTTCCTGGTCTTGTATTGACTGGTCTTGTATATTGTCAGTTGATCTACGAGCCATTCAAAAATGAATTTACTCCAATTATACTTATGCACATCATCAACATCAACAATTGCTCCCATCAACCTTGGACTCGGCCTAAGAGATGATGTAGGGCAAAACAATCCAGACAATACATATAGGATGAACGCTCGCTTGAATTGGCAATCAGTTGTGCCTTGCCTGATCATCCCAACCAATTGAGCATCGTCAACCCCAACAAATTCTTCCAACAGGGACTCTTGCTCCTTGGTGATAGATGTGGGAATGTGCAGGCCTATCATTGCATATTTGAAAGATATGAATCGTTAAGGAAAAAACATTATGTTCGTATAATAAAAGCTCAGAAAAATTTGACATCTTAACGTGAGAGAGAAACTAGTTTATATCTTCCCAAATACACTAAGGCATTTTTTGGCACTACTGTGACGATTGCTTCACATTTGTTTAAAGGATCACACTAGGTCTTGTCATATTATAAATAGTTGTTGGGAAGGTTACAACATTCAAATATGACATAACTTAGGTTCATTGGAACTTTTCACAAAAATTTTCCCACACCCTAAACACTACTTCAAGAATGGGCACAATTTTGTACATAGTTTGAATTAAATATCTGCAATATGAAGGGTAGCATACCTATGACCATAGATCAAACACCACACCAACATCATAATAGCTGATTTGGATCGCTTCACCCTTATGAACATGCACATCCGACTTAAGTCTACGGCATTGACTAGCTCGCAGCACAATTTCCGGTTAAGGGGACTTTTGATGTGAAATATCAAACCGAACCCCATAGAGTTGACGATTTGAACTTGATCTTTCATCAACAAGTTGCACAATTTAGTCAGACGACTCGGTGAACACCTGGTATCAATTGCGGCCTGCAATTCATGCAATTTTAAATGAATATATTCAATCCTATAACAGCATCAAGTTAAAAGTAGAAAACAATTTCAATACAATACAGAGATTGCAGGCAATAAAATTGCATTTTACCCGTCGCCACCCAGAACTTGTGCGCCCTTCCTTCTCACCTTTATAACCAACACTCTTGTGCTGCTTGGCCTTGTGAGTCTAACCAAAAGAAAAGCGCATACGTTATATAATAACTAAATTTTAACTTATTTTACCTAACAACATACCTCATCAAGTTATTCTTTTTAATGTACTTCCTTTTCCGCTTGTCCACATGTCCGCTACGGAATACATTATCATCACTTGATTCTTCCGTACTACGACTTGTTTCATCTGTAGCAACTTTATGCACCATTTAGTTTTCATATACAAAAGATGATATTTCAGCTATTCTATTTCTATTGACTTCTCACCATCCTCAACATGACTTGGAACAAACTCCGGCTCAGATGTCCCTGTCAATTGCAAAGATCTCCAAGGTTAGAATACATGATCAATAAAATTCAATTACAATAACATGATCGTGGCTTCTTAAGTTTGGCAACGTTAAAAAATCTACATACAAAATTTTACAAACATGACATACCTTGATGATACCTTCTACTTTTTGCTTTCTGTCGCCCCATTTGGTTATCCTATACACTCATATTATTTATATTCAGAATATATTTACAAACAACTGCACAAAAATCAGTTTAGGTTAACTAATGAGCCTTGCCTCGCACTTTTATGTTCACATTAAAATCATAGACAACTTAGACATGGGTCTCAGTCAAAAAGAGTCCTACTGACCTTCTTTACCAGAAACTAACATTTATCATATAGTCCTGGTGAAAAAATTTTCTTTACAGTATTTTATTACAGCAAACTTTACTCTTAAGGCAAATTCTTCCATTACGAATTAAATATAAATAATCAAGATCAACGAAACAAGCTTACTTTAACCTCTCATTCTCTCTCTCTCTCTCTAAACCAGTTTTCTTAGTTTTCCCTGCAAAAGGCTATTTCAAAATAATCTTGTTTGTATGTAACACTGCTTTTTGCTATTTTCATTTTACCCCCTCATTGAAGGACTACTTTTGGACTTCCCTCTGACTCTTTTCTTATCTAATTTTTACGTTCTTACTGTAGGTTGTCCCTCAATATTACAGTTGTATTAAATTCTTCTCTCATATATATAAACTCTGCCTATGATATCTCACTCCCAAGCTTTGTGTTTTGGTTAGTTTGCTAGTTCTTCACATGACTTTTATTGTATATCTTGGGAGAATATTCAGTTTTAGTGCTTCACAAAACTTTTTGCCTCTGTATGCACCTTCAAGACTTGCCAACTTGGTTGTTTTCTTTAATTTATGTAAATTCATTTTCGCACTGTTGCTGCAAAATATTTTCTCACTGTTTTTTGGTCTGACTTGCATGGTTCGTAGTGCCCTCAGCGTGTGCATTTTGTCATGTCTGTGCCACTTATTTTCGGGGTTTATTCCTCTGGGTCCAGAAGCAAGAACAGAGAACCAGCGAACATTAACAAACTAAAACAAAAAACACCCTATATATAAAAAAAAAAGATCCTCAACGTGCATTTTGGCTTCATCCATATTTTTCTTCCGTGTGCTATTTCTCTGTGACATATACACTGTTTGCCTTTTTCTTCATCAACAATTTATCTATCTATGTTAGCTATTCCCCCACTTTACTTTTGGCCATTTTGCATTATCATTTATGAAGGTCAAAAATAAGAAAAAAAAACAATATATCAACTACTTATTACTATTTCTTCCTTTCTCGAAATTAAGTGCTCCTTTTTTCTTCTCTTTCCATGCTGTTGAAAGGCTATATATAATTAAGGATGTTAGAGAGAGTGCAAGATTTTATCATGGAAAGTGGAATAGAATACACAAATTTTACGTCCCTGACAAAGGATGCTGATAAGGTTCTGAGGGAAACTCTTAGGAAGATTTAGGAGGACAACTCCTTAGCTGCATACCTGCA
Source organism: Dalbergia cochinchinensis (assembly GCA_031216125.1). Lineage (NCBI taxonomy): Eukaryota > Viridiplantae > Streptophyta > Magnoliopsida > Fabales > Fabaceae > Dalbergia > Dalbergia cochinchinensis. The sequence continues at coordinate 31,709,801 of CM062372.1, forward strand.
GAATTTGGGCCTCAATGGCGGGATCGACTCGACAGTTTCAAGGCATGTGTCCCACTTGTAACTCACAAGGAGCTGTCCCATGCATCAATAGGAAATGTTATGGAGATGTCTCTTTAATTCTCACTAGGAAACCCATCACAACCATCTAACTAAGGTGTCTAATATCATTTTCATTTTCCTTTTTGTCTTTTTTTTTTGGGTTACATCTTACGTTGTTGAATTTGCAAATCCTAAATGGATTCAAATCCTAAATCATATTATTTACTAATTTCTGACTCTAACATTGATTTTGTTCTTACAGTTCTGGCACTACTCCGGGGAAGCCAAAGTACTCCCAATGGAATGATGCGTTGTTTGACACAATAATGCATACATACAAGACCTCTTTTGCCTTCATGAACAAGTACTGATCAAAACTTCATGATAAATGTTTCAATATAAATTTTATCATATTTTCCTCTATTTGGTTATCTTGGAATTGAAACACTTTTATTATGCGCACAATTTCCCATAACAAATAGCAAGGCCTTAAGCTTCTTCTACAGTAGCAAGCAATTCACGATAACTGGGGGTCTAGCAACAGGCACTACCACAACATGGTTAGCAATGTTTACCCAAATGAAAACCATCAAAACATCAAAACACAACAATAACTCCCAATCAATTAAAAACCCAAACCGCCACATTCCAAAGACTCAAACCATGAAATCATTCTTTCAACTTGTTTAGAGCTGTGAAATCCTAGCCATTCAAGCACAAAAAGGGGAAAATACGACAAACCTTTAACTTATAGAGCTGTGATAGGAAGAGGAGGAGTTGCCGCTATAGAGGCGGCCTATGGACGCGGAGGATGTCCCGCCCTCGCGTTGCCTTCTTGGCTGTCTCACGAATGGTGTTGTTGCTACTGGTGGCCGACAGACACGACGAACAACCACCAAGGGACGATGACTGGCGGACAGCGTTCAGGAGGTTCCAATGCCCTGATGGAGTGGCGTGGCGGTGTTCTGCTACGGTGAACAACAATCTCAGTGCTACGGTGAAGAACAAGCTCAGACAGAGGGCTTGCAGGTTTGTGATGTGATCACAAACCGGTGGTGTGGCAGTGCTAGGCTGGCTTACGATGACGGAAGAGTTGCTCGGTGAGGTTGGCAGAGTTGGGGGAGAGAGTTACGGGAGGGAAGAAGGAGAGAGGACAGAGCGACTAAGCAGAGGTGGGGTTTGGGGGGGAACTGAGCGTGGGGGTTGCTTTTTTTAATTTTTCTTTCACCTAACTCCACCGTGTGGCCTCCCCTCTGCGTATGTACAATAAGAGCCACCTCAGACAGTCAGATATGTGTCGCGTATGCTGTCAGCTGCAAGGTCATAGTATCATTTTCCATAACATAAACTATAATTTTTCAATATGACAAGATAAGGAAAACACCATATTCATATAAATTTCTTTGTAACACCATATATGAAGAATTGTTAAATTAAGTTACCATATTAAAAATAAAAAGCCAATTTCTTTCATTTTGTTATATTTATTTGAGGGAAATATATATTATTTGTGGCTTACAATAATATTCTTGAGTAATATATGTATAATAAAATTACACAATAAATATATATCATACACCTTATTACTATTAGAAGTAATGAGTGATTTCCACTCATAACATCTAATGATAATAAAATATATATTATATATTTATTATATAATTTTATTGTATACCTAATATTAATTAATATTCTTACCCATATCAGATATACACACTCCTCTGAATGTTGCATAGTGAGTTGCCACCTCGACGACGAAGATTTGAATTTCTGGGCAGAGAAAGAAGCAAACGCCATCACCTAATACACGACCAACAATTTTAAGTTCAAATTAGTTGTTACGTTATTTTATTTTAGCGTAAAATTTATTACACAATAAAATTACATACCATATATATATATATTATATATTTTATTATTATTAAATATGATGAAGTGAGTAAAGACCATATATTATATTAAATGGTGATGAAATATGTGATTTGTATTTCTTTGTGTAATTTTATTATAAATTAAATTAAATTTTTTATTTTATTTATTTCATTTCTTAAGATTTCAAGGTAGAGAGAGACCATTTTTTTTTTTTTTCCAAATTTGTTTAAAGTGTTTAAATCTTTAGTTTCGAAAACAGAGAACAGAAAAAACAGATCACTGTTACAACAGCAACAACAGCAATTTTCTCAAATTGTTCCTGTCTTTCGTTTATTCCTTGTCCTTTCGTCTGAGGAGGTTTGTTTCTCAAGTCAGAACAAGCACAACAACAACCTTAAACTCCTCCTTCTCTTCCTCTTCTTCTTTACTCTCTTCAAACCTCGTATCTCACGCTTTCACTAATTGGAAGCCCGTGCCACCACTCCTCGATTTGTCAAATGCTCTGAAATCCTGCAACGAGCGAAACCAATTCTCACACCACACCGTTTTCAAAACTGGTTTTATCTTTTTGTTTTTTTTTCTAATTTTCTTTTCTTTCTACGTTGAATCTCGAAAGTGCTCATCAACGTCGCGTCTTTTAGCAATGCAGTGGTGGTGGTGAATTTGAGGGCGAAAAATTGTGCAATTCCAGTTTTTTAAAATTTTTAATTTTGTGTGTGTGTGTGTGTGTGTGTAACTAAGAAGATGGTGTTATCGGCTTCGCCATCTTCTCTGACGAAGAGCTCGCTGGAAGAGATGCTTGATTCTCTTCGCCGGAGAGAGGAGGAAGAAGCGAAGCCGAAGGAATCGCCGCCGGCATTGCCGGTTCGGCCAGCGTCCCGGGCCCGGCTGCCTCCGGCGCGGCGGTCGTTGCCGAATAACTTCAAGGTCGGCGATGGTAGCGGTGGCGCCGCCGCGAAGGCGGAGTGCTTGCCGAATGGATTTGATGCCAAGAGGAAGGAGAATGACTGGGGACAAGGACAACACAAGAGAACAAGAAGTGGCTTTGGAAGAAAGAAGGCGAAGATGGATGTGGAGTCGCCTTACGTGGCAGCATCAGAAGAGTGCATGGCACTTCCAGCATCAACTGATTGTTTTGCTTCGTCTGGGAAGATCAGAGAATTGGAGGAAGATAGCATCTCTTACTTCATCAGAAAGGTAACTGGGAACTTGGCAAAAGGGAATTGTGACTTTTGGTGGTTGTTGATTCAGTTTTGTTAAGTGCTTCTTGATCCGCGGAGCTTCTTTGTTGTTCGCTTATTTGGAAGGGCGATTTGATTGAAAGATATACAAGTTATTTGCAAAATATGCTTTTTGTTGATAAGGTTTATGCTTGTTGCTGTTATTGTTTCGAGTTTTGTATCAGCATCGTTTTCTATCTTTTGTTTGTTGACCACTGGAATGGATTGAGGCATTTTTCTTGGCATGTTTTCCTGTTAAATTTACCTTTTTTTTTTTCCTTGTTGTTCCATCAGAAACTTCGTGTTTGGTGTAGACGACAAAGATGGCAGTGGGAACTAGCGATGATACAGTCAACCATGGGAGATGAGGCATCTGTTTCACTCTTGAATGGGAATGTAAGTCTCTAAGCTTTTCACGTTTCAGAGAGATAGAGTTCGATCTTGAGTATGCAAGGTAACAGGTTGCTTGTGCCGTTGAGTTGTTACTTCAGGTTATGAAAGTGACCAGATCAGAGCTCCTACCAGCTAATCCAGACATCTTAGAGGGCGTAGATGATCTTATGAAGCTCAGCTATTTGAATGAGCCATCGGTTCTTCACAACCTTAAGTTTAGATATTCTCATGATATGATTTATGTACGTATGCCTGCTCTGGTTTTTCCTTTCACTTAACTGATCATCTATATGCTCTCGTTTGCTTGACTGCTGCCCGTACTTTTTTACATAGACTAAAGCTGGGCCCATTTTAATTGCGCTGAATCCCATCAAAGATCTCCAGATTTATGGAAATGATTATATCTCAGCTTATAGGGAGAAATTCATTGATAGTCCCCATGTTTATGCTGTCGTTAGTGCTGCTTTCAACGAGATGATAAGAGGTAACTAAAATTTTTCTTTTCTTTGTCATCCTTTAAAATCTTTTCGGTCTACTTGGATGATGTGTTTAAAAAGGTTTTCTATTTGCCTTTTGTATCTTGCAGATGAAGTAAATCAGTCCATTATCACAAGGTCCATACCTTAGCACATGTTGAGCTTCTGTTTTATGCATGACACATAATATATTAATATATATATATATATATATTTGAGCTCAATAGAATTTGGATATAATATCTAGTGTAATTGTTCATAATCACTGTTGAATTTTTGTTTGCAGTGGTGAGAGTGGATCTGGGAAGACAGAGACAGCAAAAATTGCTATGCAGTACTTAGCTGCTCTTGGTGGCGGCAGTAGTGGCATAGAAGATAAAGTTCTCCAAACAAACTATGTACTAGAAGCTTTTGGGAATGCAAAAACATCTAGGAATGACAACTCAAGCAGATTTGTGAGTTTGTTTTTCTTTTTCGGTATAATGAGAGTTACTCCTGCTATTGTTTTACAAGATTTCTATAGCTTGATATCAAGTATGTCCATAATCTTTTCCAATTTTAGTCTTCCTTTTGGTTTTTAGGGCTATGCAGCATGTTTTGGATGATACTTAAAGGCTGAGTAGTCTAATTGAGATAATTTTAATTTGTTGCAGGGAAAGTTGGTTGAAATTCATTTCAGCCCAATGGGCAAAATATGTGGGGCCAAAATTCAAACCTGTAAGCTTTGTTGAAGCTGTATATGTTACTGTAAATGAGTTTTTTTTTTCTTTTTCCAGTGACATCCATTTCTATTGCAATTACCGAATTGACTTGTTTTATGGCCTTGTGTTTGTCATGTTCCTAAACAAATGATGACTCAAACAGTTTTGTTAGAAAAGGTAATTTGTGATGCCCTATTTGAACTTAAGTGTAGAATTGTGATGTTTGTCTGTTGTTATTTCTGAAATAATCATGTCTACTGTGAACAGTCTAGAGTTGTTCAGCTGGGCCCTGGTGAAAGGTCGTACCACATATTTTATCAACTTTGTGCTGGATCTTCATATGGTCTTAAAGGTGTATCTTCTGAGCAATCTGTCAACTCTTGTGTCGCATAATCATTCCTCATGACATATTTGTTTCCATGTGTGGGTTTATTAGAAACATACTGAAATGGTAATTATCATAGTATTAATTTTAAAAGCCAAGTGGCCCATTCTTTTGTTCATTCGAAGCAAATTGAACAAAAGAATGTGCCTATATGATGACATGACCTGTCATTGGATTTATTCTATTTAGATATTAGAAATAACAGTTATGATATGAAAATTAACTATTGAAAATAAGTTGATTCAATCTTTGTCGCCGTATAACTGTTTTTGACACTAATTTGCTTAATTGCTAGTCTTGAGACCATATAACTTTACTATAACGTTGAAGTATGATCATTCCACTATGATTTGTAGATCTCCTTTACAACAATTAGAAGAAGCAAGTCTTTTTCTAGTTCTCATTGGGTGTGGTCAGCTACATGGACACCATAGTGTATTATCATAGATCATGTATTTAATTTGACATTCAAATCTAAATTCTTCTTGATGGTTTGACTTGAAGTTTTTCTTGATCTCTAGTGTCTAACTAATAGTCTATCATCTGTTTGATAATTCTCCTTAGGTGTTCTTCTCACATGACCACTATTTATGGCATTGATTCAACCATTTTTATTTTTTGCAGTATTGTGCTAGCCTAATTTTTTCTTTAATGTGTTCATTTCTAGTCTTATCTTGTTGAGAGTATAGACTATTCTAGCATGACATCTTTTTTATCTCTATTTGTTTGTGAAATGGCGGGTCCAAAAAGCAGAAATAGAGTGATATAAAATAAATATGTGAAAGCGTAAAATAAATGACATTAGGAATTTACGTGGTTCAGCTTAAAGCCTACGTCCACGGGCAAATATGACTTGACAAATCTTCACCTTAGCTTGATTTTTTATCCATCTTCAAGTTTTTGTAGTCGCCTTTTCTAATGTGCTCACAAGGGCAGACTCACATATTATGAATACCAATTAAGTCCAAGCAATACTTGAACTTAGCAACAGTGATTGACTTTGTCAACATATCTGCTGGATTATCTGAGATACCAATCTTCTTCATTGCAATGGTACCTTGAGAAATAATCTCCTGATAAAGTGATATCTGCCGTCAATATATTTGGTTCTCTCATGATACATTTGATTTTTAGTCAAATGTATATAACACTTTGGCTGTCACAATAAATAGTTGTAACATCTTGTTCCAAACCCAAATTGCCTACCAAACTCATGAGCCAAATGGCTTTCTTCACCGCTTCTGCTGCTGCCATGTATTTAGCTTATGTAGTTGATAATGCAATAGTAGATTGTAAAGTCGCTTTCCAATTAATTGCACTACTCGAAAGTGTGAAGACATATCTTGTCAGAGATCTCTTTTTGTCAACATCTCGAGCATAATCAGAGTCAACGTAACCAATAACACTACCACCAGTGTTAGAACTTCTATCATATACTAAGCCAACATCTATAGTACCTCGAAGATATCGAAGTATCCATTTCACTGCCTGTGATACATCTTGCCAGGATACCCCATATATCTGCTAACAATACTAACGGCATGTGAAATATCTGATCGAGTACATACCATAGCATACATGATGCTTCCAACTGCACTAGCGTAAAGAACGTGTGACATTCAGTGGATTGTGGTGAATGTGCGGCGGATAATCTGAAATGGGCTGCCAATGGAGTAGGCTTTGCATCTTGCATTCCAAAGCATACAAGTATTTTTTCAATATACTTTTCCTAAGACAAATATAATTTGCTAGCACGCCAATCCCTGTGAATTTCCATGCCCAAAATCTTCTTAGCTGCATCTAAGTCTTTCATTTCAAATTCACCACTTAGTTGCTTTTTTAGCTTCTTGATGTTGGATATACTCTTAGCAGTAATAAGCATGTCATTAACATAGAGCAACAGATAGACAAACGAACTATCTAAGAGCTTTCTGTGGTAAACACAACAGTCATAGTCACTCCTTGAGTAACCATGACTTGACATGAAAGTGTCAAATCTCTTATACCACTGGCAAGGAGATTGCTTTAAGCCATATAGCGATTTCTTTAAGAGACATACATGATCTTCCTTACCTTGAACAATGAAACCTTCTGGTTGTTGCATATAGATCTGTTTTTCTAGCTCACCATGAAGAAAAGCCGTCTTGACATCGAGCTGTTCAAGCTCTAAGTCAAACAGTGCAACCATAGCCAGCAACAAATGAATGGAACTATGTCTTACAACAGGAGAGAATACTTCATTGAAGTCTATTCCTTCCCTTTGGCTAAAACCTTTTGCAACTAAGCGTGCTTTGTACCAAGTCGGTTCAACTCTAGGGGATCCTTTCTTTTTCTTGAAGATCCATTTGCAGCCAACAACTCTATGTCCTTTAGGTGGTTTTACCAACTCCCAAGTTCGGTTCTTATGAAGAGACTCCATCTCTTCACTGATCGCAGCAATCCAATGTGCAAACTCTTCACTTGAGATAGCATCATGGTATGTGGTGAGATTTTTTGATTCGATATCTTTTGTCATTGATAATGCAAAAGAGCTTATGTCAGCATGACCATACCTCTGTGGTGGTTTTATTTGCCTTTTTTCTCTATCTCTAGTGAGGCTATAATGATGCAATTGTTATCTTGCATCCATAGCATCAACAATATCTTGTTCTTTTTCTTGAATAGGCTGATAAGAAGTATCTTCTTGCATCTGCTTTGGTGGTTCAGCTTCAAACTCCACTTGCTTGCTAACATCTTGGTCTTCTGCATCACCAACCTCCTTTTTCGGATGAAGCATGAATGATTCATTGAACTTGACATCTCTGCTGATTATGAATTTGGATGACTTAGGTTCTGTACACCACAACCTATAACCTTTCACCCTAGTTTCATATCCGAGAAATTTATATTTTAGTGCCCTGCGCTCAAGCTTTCCATCATCAATATGAGCATATACAGGACAATTGAAAATTCTCAGAGTCGAATAATCAGCAGGAACACCAGACCATACCTCAATGGGAATTTTCAAATAGATCGCAGTTGACGGAGACCGATTCACCAAATAGCAAGTCATATTGACAGCTTCAGCCCAAATTTTTTTTGGCAAACCAGCATTAGAGAGCATATAGCGAGCCCTCTTCAAAAGAGTTCTGTTCATTCGTTCTGCTACTCCATTTTGTTGTGAAGTCTTTCATACAGTACGATGTCTTACTGTGCCTTCATTTTCACAAAACTCGTTGAACTGACCTCCACAAGACTCCAAACCATTATATGTTCAGAGACGCTTGATCTTCTTGCCAGTTTAGTTCTCAACAAGTGCTTTCCATTTTTTGAAAGTATGGAACATATCATGCTTGTGTTTTAGGAAATAAACCCATACCTTCATTGAGAAATCATCAATGAATGTCAATAGGTATCTGGCACCACCTTTTGACGGAACAAGTGTAGGGCCCCATAAGTCAGAGTGGATGTAATCCACTATGCCCTTAGTCCTATGGATAGCAATGCTGAACTTGACTCTGGTCTGCTTCCCATAGACATGATGTTCACAAAAGTCAAGCTTCCCAATTTTGTGATCACCTAGCAAGCCGCGCTTGCTCAAAAATAACATTCCGAATTCACTCATATGCTCTAGACGCATATGCCACAAACGAGTAGTATCTGAATCTGAATCAGATGAAGATGACACTGAGGCAGCGCCAACAACTGTACTTCCTTGGAGTAAATAAAGACCGTTGATCAACTTGCCTTTTATCACAATAAGAGCACCCTTGGAGATTTTTAAAACTCCACCTTCAGCAGAATACTTGTAACCTTGAGAATCAAAGACGCTCAAGGATATAAGATTTTTCTTCAGATCCAGTATATGCCGAACATCAGTCAACATTCTCACAACTTTATCATGTATCTTGATTTGGACTATTCCAATGCCAATGACCTTACAGGATATATCATTCCCCATAAGGACAATACCACCATCAAATGACCAGTAAGTTATAAACCAATCCTGGTTCCGACACATATGCTAGGAACAACCTGAATCAAGTATCCAATTATCACCAATTGAACTGGTTGATACTGTGAGAACATTATCAATACTTTTAGCTACACTGGCTGCATCACTTGAATCTTTGTCCTTTTTATCTTTGATATTTTGAACTGGTCCTCAGACATTTTGCTTTCCAATGCTCTTCTTTCTTGCAATATCGACACTTGCTTTTACGATGTCTAGACTTTGATCTAGACCTTTCTTTATTATTCGATCCAATCTCCTTTGACCTCCCTCTGGCAACCAAGCCAGATGTAATATTTTCATGATTGTTAGTATCATGCTCTATTTCATCGCGACTTAAAAGTGCGGATTTAACCTCATCAATTTTGAGGCTTTCACGACCATATATGAGCGTTTCACGAAAGTGCTTGTAAGAAGGAGGTAAGGAACAAAGCAACATCATTGACTGTTACTCGAAAATGTCTCATCCATATTTTTCAGATCTGTGATGAGTGATGTGAACTCAGCTATGTGAGAGCAGAGTGATGCCCCTTCTACTATACGGAGCATGTACAGACGTTGCAAAACATCGAGACGGTTAGCCACCATCTTGGTCATGGATAATGACTCCAACTTGGTCCACAGCGACTCTGCTCGTTTTCTCCAAAAGGACCTCCTGCAGCACATCGTTTATAATGCATAATTGAATAATAGAAAGAGCCTTTTGATCGACATTTTTCCATTCGGGTTCTTTCATTGTCTCAAGCCTCTTGCTAGAAAGTGCAATTTTTACACCTTGCTGTATAAGAACAGCCATCATACGGACTTTCCACATTTCAAAATTAATGTGCCTGTCAAACTGCTGAATATCAAATTTGGAAGTAGACATTTTTGAACAAATTAATCTAGAACTCTATAAGAGTCCTGATACTAGTTTGTTGTGAAATGGTGGGTTCAAAAGGCAGAAATAGAGTGGCACAAAATAAATATGCGGAAAAATAAATAACACTAGGAATTTACGTGGTTCGGTTTAAAGCCTACGTCCACGGGTAAAGATGACAACTAAATATTTCACTATAGAAATATAATGAAGATACAAAAGGTAGACATACTTCACACAATCCAAATCCCAAATACATGTAAAATATCTCATAGTATTTTTCTGACTGGTATATACTCTCAACTCACAAAAGAGAACAATTTATATGGAACAAATAATTCCACTCTATTACTAAAAGGGAGGAGAGGATTTGTTGTTGTTGGGATGATACAAATGCTGCAAAGCATTGCTCTATTTATAGAGCCTTTGGAGACAAATATTTCAACATCTCATTTGGTGCTTGATGCTTCCACATGCATGATTTCAAAATTTTTCTTTCTTCCACTGAAAGATGCAAGAAGATGGCATGTGAGCTTTGAAATATTTGTCCATTGGATGAGCAAAAATTCAAGTCACCAAATTTGACTTGACACTATTATATTGAGCTTAATCTCTTGTTGGTTTTGTACCGCCCAACAATCAATCCCATGACAACATTGCAAGTCTAATAGTTGTGTTTTGAAATTTTCCCTTAAGTTTGAGTGGCAGTTTCTATCAACAGATCTCTTTTGCCCTTCGAATTTTATATGCTGATTTTACGCGGTACGATTGAATCAAATAAGCCCTTATGGAATAAATATTCAGCTGCTTGTGAACCTTCGGGTACTGTCTTATTCAACGTTTGTTCAATTACTCTTTTACCCGCAAATGCAATGTAAGCATTGGGTTCGGCAATAATGATATCCCCCAACATGCCAAAACTAGACGTCACCCCCAAAGAGTAGGAGATGTAAGGATGGATACATAGAATAACCTTTTATTTGTTTGATAATCATATAAAGCAGAAGAAATTTTAGCCATTTGCATTAAGCTCAGACTTCCTTCTTGCATACGTGCTCCTCCGGACGCACATACTAGAATAAGAGGTAAAAGTTGATTGGCAGCATATTCGACCAAACGGGTGATTTTCTCACCAACTACGGATCCCATACTACCCCCCATAAACTGAAAATCCATGATCCCAATAGCCACAGGAATACCGCTTAGTTGACCTGTGCCCCCTTGAATAGCATCGATTAATCCTGTCTTTCTTTGATAAGAATCCATACGATCTTTATAAGGTTCCTCTTCCGAATGAAATTCAATTGGATCCAGAGAGACCATGTCTTCATCCATAGGATTCCAAGTACGTGGATCAATGGAGAGTTCGATTCTATCTGAACCGCTCATTTTCAAATGATATCCACAATGTTCACAAATATTCATTTTTGATTTCAAAAATTTCTTATAATTTAATCCATAACAATTTTCGCATTCAATCCATAAATGCTTGTATTTTTGAGTTTCATCGAGATCATTAGAACTCTCTCTTCTAGTTAAATCTTTATTATTTATATCATTCGTGAAAGTTATTATACTAGAACTATCGCTTTCATTACTATTTCTGACCTTACCACAAATATAACTATAAAAGTAACTGTCATTGTATTTATCATTCTCACCTAAAATGTGACTACCAATACAGATTTGAGAACGAAGATAACTCTCAATGCAACTATGAATGTCATTATTCCAACTAGATTTAATATCATACACGTAATGATCATCATGTCTCTTAAAGACATTATTAAGATAGCTCGAATTCTTATAGCTATAAAAAAGACTTTCTGGTTCACTTATAAAAGAATGATCATTGTCAATCTCCAAAATATTATTTTCAATAGCAAAATATATGGAATAACTGTTCCTCTTGCTATTGTTATCCCTAACTAAAACGATTTTATCAGATAGGAAATTCTGGATGTTCCTGACACCGACTAAATAATCAACATTACTGTAACTAGAATTGTCACTATCATTCCAGCTAGGAAAGTTTTTTTCCATATCAATAAAAATAGGGTCTTCACTTACACTGGTATTTTCAATAGGACCAAAACTATCCATTGATTTTCTTAACCCACACCCGTATTCTAACTGCCTTGTATTGTGGGATACGTGTGTGCAGTCATACCTTGTATTTTTTTCATGTTTTCTTCATCAACTTAATTGAATTGTAGAAATTTCCACTCATATGGAACCATTTTATTTCTCTGCAGAGAGACTGAATCTAAGAGCAGCGAGTGAATACAAATATCTTAATCGGAGTGACTGCATTACAATTGATGGTGTTGATGATGCTAAAAAATTTCATCAGCTGATGGTAAAATAACTAACTGTTTATTTAATCAGCATTAGCCCCTTTAACTTTGTTTATGGCCTACTAAAATCTCATGCCTTCCCTTCTGGCATCGTGTTTTCCCCAGAAAGCAATGGATACTGTTAGAATTTCCAAAGAGGATCAAGAGCTCATCTTTAAGATGCTTTCTGCAATATTATGGCTGGGAAATATATCATTCAAAGTTATGGGCAGTGCTAATCAGGTTCAGGTTGTTGATGATGAAGGTAAGATTCATACCTTGTGTTGTTTTGTGTACGCTAGTTCAGTGTCATTGAATTCTCAAAGAAAGTTAGGACCCACTTGGATTTTTTTACAATGACATGCTGTACAGAGCCAAATTATTTTGTTTTGTATTATGTACAAGAGGATATTGAAGCAGTTCAGTTGACTCTCTAAAATATTAACTTAAGACTATATATATATGAAATTTCACTTACAGCTCAAAATTGAATTTATCTATGTTCTTTTGGCAGCTGTAACCAATGCTTCCCAGTTGATGGGTTGCAGCTCACAGGAATTAATGGCAGCATTATCTACCCATAAAATCCAATCTGACAAGGATACTATTGCCAAAAAATTGACACTGCAGCAGGTGTTTTCATTACTTAAACAGTTCAATTGTTCTTTTCTCTATGGATCCTTCATGCTCTGCAATCAATTTTCCTTTCAATGACTATGTTCAGACAATTGCTACAAGAGACACAATTGCAAAATTTATCTACACAAGCTTGTTTGACTGGCTTGTAGAACAAGTTAACAAGTCACTTGAAGTGGGTAAAATATGTACTGGGAAATCAATAGGTATCCTTGACATGTATGGTTTTGAGTCATTCCAGGTGTGCATTGGATTAATGTTTACTTACGCTTCAAATAAGATTTTTATTTTCATATAATTTATTGTATGTGATCTAACTGTTTCTTGTTTCTCTTTTTCAGAAAAACAGCTTTGAACAGTTGTGTATAAATTATGCCAATGAGAGGCTTCAACAGCATCTCAATCGACGTCTGTTTAAGCTGGAGCAGAAGGTCAGTAACTATGTTAATTGTTAGTTTGCTGAGCATTTTGATGCCAGTTATTATAAGTGTGAATGCAATAGTGTGATACGATTCCATGAGCATTTTTTTCCCTCTGTACATTTATGTTTTAACAATGCTATTTAGATGCTGAGGTATGTTAGGACGCAGTAGTGTGAATTCCAGGAAATGTTTCCAAGAATTATTAAGTATTAAAATATCTGCTACCCTTTGGAAAAGAGATTTTATTAAGTTTTCCAAGAATTATTGTCAAATACTGTCGAAGACATCTTATTTTGAACATTTTAACTGTTATAAGGTCATAGTCTAGCTTGTTGAGTTGAAATACATTCATGGTGATGAAATGGTGGAAACAAACCATAAAAATATAGTTAGTTAAGAACATGTTCTCAAAGTTGTGTGGTGATATTATATTAGAGCTACAAATTGACCATTTATACTATTTTTGTTCCTGCATAATGTTATTGTCACAAGCTAAGCATGTTTTCTTCATAAGGTTTACTTGAAAACAGACTTGAAAATAGAGAGAGTAGTTTTGTGATTCTGTCTCTTAATTCTTCTGTAAAGAGGAAGGTACAAATATATTTACACATTGTAGGACCCACATAATAAATGTGTAAACTTACCTAATAAATACTAACAAATATTAGCCTACCTAAGCTTGTTCTATCATAATAAATGAAAAAGACTAAAAAACAAATCTGTATGATATGCAATATTTCAACACTCCCCCTCAAGCTGGTGAATGGATATCCATTATTCCCAACTTGCGTGTAAGATCTTTAAACCGCTCTTTGGGTAGGCCCTTAGTTAACACATCGGCCAATTGTATCTCGGAAGGAACATGTATTGTGGCTATAAGCCACTATCCAATTTCTCCTTGATGAAATGTCGGTCAATTTCAATATGCTTTGTCCTATTATGTTGGACAGGGTTATGAGTAATGCTAATAGCTGATTTATTGTCACCTAACATCTTCATAGGAGCCTCATGCTTTATTTTCAAGTCATCTAGGATAATTTTCAACCATAGGAGCTCACAAATTCTTTGTGACATGGCACGAAATTCTGCTTCTGTACTTGATCAAGCCACAATATTTAGCTTTTTGCTTCTCCTAGTCACCAAATTTCCTCCAAAAAACATACAATATCCTGATGTTGATCTTCTGTCACTAATAGAGCCTGCATAATCAGCATCAGTGTAGACTTTTAGAGAGAGTTTGTCACCACTTTTGAATAGCAATCCTCTTCCAGGTGTGGCTTTAAGATACTGTAATATTCTTTCTACTGCTTGCATGTGTGTCTCTTTAGGATCATGCATGAATTGGCTAACCATACTCACAGCATAAGCCAAGTTTGGCCTAATATGGGCCAAGTATATGAGTTTTCCTACCAATTTTTGGTATTGGGCCTTATCAACACTAGAACTCTCCTCTTCATTTCCCATTCGATGGTTTTGTTCAAGGGAACACTAGCAGCTTTGCACCCAAGTTTCCCAGTCTCCTTAAGTAGATCTAGGACATATTTCCTTTGAGAGATAAAAATGCCTTGTGTAGAGTATGCCACCTCTATTCCAAAGAAGTATCTTAATTTTCCTAGATTTTTCATTTCAAATTCAGCAGCTAACTTCTCCTCTAAGAACTTCTTCTCAATTGGATCATTACCTGATACAATGATATCACCCACATATACTAGGAGAACTATAAGTTTTCCTCTAACTGTATATTTAAGGAAAAGAGTATGGTCCCCTTGACTTTGCTTGTATCCAAGAGACACCATAGTTTTTGCAAATCTCCCAAACCATGCACGAGGGGACTGTTTCAACCCATATAAAGCCTTTTTTAGCCTACATACTTTATTTCTTCCATTGGTGACATCATATCCAGGAGGAACTTCCATGTAAACTTCTTCCTCTAAGTCTCCATGTAAGAATGAATTCTTTACATCGAATTGATGCAAATCCCATCCAAAATAAGCTGCAAGAGAAAGTAAGACTCTGATTGTATTCATCTTTGCTACGGGAGCAAACGTCTCCTCATAGTCAATTCCATACGTTTGTGTGTACCTTTTTGCAACTAATCTTGGTTTATGTCAATCTAATGCACCATCTGACCGATACTTCACAGTGTATATCCACTTGCATCCCACCGGTCTTTTATCTCTTGGCTTCTCAACAATCTCCTATGTTCCATTCTTCTCTAATGCCCTCATTTCTTCATTCATGGCTTGAACCCAGTTCATATCTTTTAATGCCTCTTCTATTGAGTTTGGGATTTGTATGGAATCAATAGCTGCAATGAAACTTTGATGCTACAAGGAAAGGTGTTTAGAGGAGACAAACAAAGAAATAGGATGTTTAGTGCAAGTTCTTTTTTCTTTTCTCAAGACAATCGGTAAGTCATCTAGGTTGGGTTCACAAATATTGGAAGAGTCAGTTTCTTCAGTACTTACCACAGATTCAGACTCTTGAAGTTGCTGTTGGATCATATCGGGTTTCTTTCTCTTTTCATATACAAAAAATGGTTTCTTCTGAGCTTCCTCTGGTGGTGTAGTGGAAGATACTAACTCTTGGGAACTAGAGGGAGCTAACTCTTGTGATGATTGGAGAGGGAGAAAGGATTGAGGAGAAGAGGTTAAGGTCTCAGCTTCTACTAAACTCTCCCCCTGAAGCAGAGGACTAAAAAATGACTCAGTTTCACAAAAGGTGACATCTAAGGAGACAAAGAAACGATGACTGGACAGGTAAAAACATTTGTATCCTTTCTTGTTAGGAGCATAACCTATGAAAACGCATTTGATGGCCCGAGGATCAAGTTTAGTATGATGTTGGTGATGCAAGTAGACAAAGGCTGCACATCCAAAAACCCGAGGCTGTAAACTTTGCATAATTGGAACAAAGGGAAAGTGAGACAACATAGATTGAATAGGACTGATATTACCAAGTACCTGAGAAGGCACCCTATTAATCAGGTAGTCAGCTGTTAAAACTGCTTTACCCCAATAAGAGCTAGGGACAAACATTTGAAAAAGAAGAGCGCCGGTAACCTCAAGCAAATGCCTATTTTTTCGCTCTGCCACACCATTTTGTTGAGGAGTATCAACACGGGTAAGTTCATGAATAATGCCATGTTCTTTCATAAAATTACAAAAATGTTGATTTACATATTCCTTGCCATTACTTGAATTTTAATGGATTTTCCAAACTGTGTTTTAATCATAAGATAAAACTGAACAAAGAGTTGAAAAACTTCAGATTTATCTTTCATGAGAAAAAGCCAAGTCACACGTGTGCAATCATCAATAAAAGAAACAAACCATTTTGTGGTAGTGATATTAGGAATAGATGCAGGACCCCAGACATCAGAATGAATAAGGGCAAAAGGTTCATCACTTTTATGAAAATTAGATGGAAATGACACATGGTGGTGTTTAGCAAATTGACAAACATCAAGAAAACGACTCAATTGACTCCTTTAAAACAAGAGACGGATACATAGACTTTATTAATTGAAAGGGAGGATGTCCTAGACGCCTATGATGTAACCAAATTTGGGATGCCTAAGATTCTGAGTTTGCAGTATAACATGAGGCTGGTGTCTTCTGTCTACAATCATTTTTAGTTAATGCATTAAGGAGAAAATATAACCCTTTTTGTTCCTTAGCAACTCCAATCATCTGCTCTATGGTAAGATCCTGAACAACACAATGTGAATGAAAAAAGGTTACAGCACAGTTAAGATCTTTGGTAAGCTTATGAACAGAAATAAGGTTACTGACAAGTTGAGGAACATGAAGAACATTGTTGAAGTGTAAGGAAGGGTGGAGGGAAATGCTACCAAACCTTGCAACCGAGGTTTGGGAGCTATCAGTTACAATGATGTGGCGTTTTTCAAAAATGGGAAGGTAGGAAGAAAAATGAGAGGTTTTAGAGGTCATATGATCAGTCGCACCAGAGTCAATGATCCATAGATCCGTACATTCAGTATTAGATACATGAAAAGATTGAGAATAAGGAATCTTACCAGACGAGTTTAGAGAGCAAGAGCCAGATGGCTTACTAATAGAGCTTATGAGAGACCGCAAGTGTGTAAGCTCATCCTTACTAAGGGCATGAATTTCATCATCCATTTGAGGAGCGGGGGCATTTTCTGATGCAACCATTAAGGCTTGACTGGTTGACAAGCCACGAAATTCTCTTGTGTGGCTGAGAACTTTGCCTTTTCCATGAAATTTGAAATAAGTTTCTTTAGTATGCCCGGACTTCTTACAATAGGGGCACCAACGATTATCTCGGAAAGGCCTTGCAAAGGAAGAAGGGAATCCTGACTTGGCTGTCTTGCCAATGACCAAAGCTGAACCAGTACTGGGTTTGTCATCAAGCATAACTGCCCTATGACTTTCCTCTTCCCGCACAGTGTAGAACACCTCGGATATAGATGGAAGTCGCTCTTTACCCAGAATCTGAACTTGAATGGGATCATATTCTGGATTTAAGCCAGAGATAAACTCAAAAATCCTGTCCCTGTTAACAAAGTTTGCCAAAGTAGAAGTATCCTTGCTACATTCCATTTGCAAGTTTTGATATTGGTCCAACTCAGTCCACATACCAGTGAGAACACCATAGTAATATGTGACTGACATCACTCCTTGCTTGGTGGAGAATATTTTCGTCTTCAACTCATAACAAGTAGCAATATCTTGCTTCTTGGAGAAAGTTTTGCTAAGTACATCCCAAACCGCATGGGAGGAAGTAAGAAACATACAATTCACTGATTTCAGGAATCATAGAGCTCCATAGCCATGTCATAATAAGAGAATCCTCATTATCCCAAGCCTCAAAAGTAGGGTCGTCCTTCTGAGGAGGATTTCCCTCAATGTGGGACAATTTCTGACGACCTTTAAGAGTATGCCGGATAACTTAAGCCCACTGCAAGTAATTTTTTCCATTCAGGTGGTAGGCTGGGTACAAAACAGGAAGGTCATTAGGATTTAAAAGTGTAGGTGTAATAGCTGTGGAGGTTTTCGATTCTGCCATGGTGATAGGGTGGCTGGAGGCTGTAACTGTGGCGAAGAAGAAAAAAATAGGGGAGGAAAAGAAAAGGAAACCGGCTGTAAATGCTGGAAAAATGAATGCCAACAAGGAAAAATGATCTGTTTTGGTTGATGATGCTCTAAATGAAGGCTTGAACCAAATCAGGTTTAGTTGTGAATGCTGGAAAAAAAAAAGGCCAGCAATGAAGGCTGAAAACAAACAGAAAACAGGTCAGCAATGAAGGCTGAAAACAAACCCAGCAAATGAAGGCTGGAAAAAAACAACCCAGCAAATGAAGGCTGGAAAAACAGCCCAGCAATGAAGGCTTGGAAAAAAAACAGTAGAGAGTGATCAGGCTCCCAGGTTGGGAGCTCTGATACCAACTTGAAAACAGACTTGAAAATAGAGAGAGTAGTTTTGTGATTCTGTCTCTTAATTCTTCTGTAAAGGGGAAGGTACAAATATATATATACACATTGTAGGATCCACATAATAAATGTGTAAACCTATTTGACAAATACTAACAGATACTAATAGGACCCACATAATAAATATGTAAACCTACCTAATAAATACTAACAGATACTAGCCTACCTAAGCTTGTCCTATCATAATAAATGAAAAAGACTTAAAAACAAATCTGTATGATATGCAATATTTCAACAGGTTTGATATGCATTACAACAATATTTTGATTTATGTTTTTTGTTTCAGGATTGTGAGTCAGATGGCATTGAGTGGACTAAAGTAAATTTTGAGGACAATCAAGAGTGCTTGGATCTATTTGAGAAGGTATAGTTTAGTTTTCCAGATGTTTTGGATTAGTCCACTTTCCTTTGGAAATTGTGCCATTGTTATGGTTGAAGTTTCATTCATTTCTAGACATCATGCTTTTCTCTAAAGTAGACTTTCTATAAAAATTATTCTGCGTTCAGGTCCCAATTTGGATGGGTTCACATTATTGTCTATGATTAGTGAAATTATGTAATTGTAAGTTGTTGCAAAATTTGCAGAAACCTCTTGGTCTACTCTCTTTGTTGGATGAGGAATCAAATTTTCCCAAGTCTTCTGATCTAACATTAGCAATCAAACTTAAGCAGCACCTGGACACAAATCCTTGCTTCAAAGGGGAAAAAGGAAGAGCTTTCAATGTTCATCACTGTGCAGGGGAGGTTAGTTGCCTGCTCATTATTTAGGGTGCTTCGGAAGTTAATTGTTACAGAACTTACTCGATTGTTATTTTTAAATTTGAATTAATCCTTCAGTTTACTTGTTTTAGTTTTGCATTCTTTTCCACTATATTGGATATAGAGGATTATAATGTGCAAACATGCTTGATCCATGACAGTGCTAAGATCTGTAACAGTAATTTGCTTCTTGTATTATCTGGAGTGTAATCTTATGCACCATATGATTTGCTATGGCCTAAGTTCTGAATATGTTCATTTACTTGCTCGAAAATTAGATGGTGTCTTGCTCTGTTCTTACTTCCTACTTTCTACTTTATTTAAGAGGTTGTTATTTTAGTTTTTTTTTTTCTTCTTTTCCTGTAACATGATAACATCTAACACTGCATATTGGGTCCTTAAATTCATATACTAGAAACATTTTGATACAATGTCTTTCAGATGTTAAGCATGCAATTATGCATCTGGGCAATGTTTATAGATGGAGTTCTTACTGTTAGGTTACATACTTCTTCCTAATTTTCTGTCTCAGCCATTAGTTAAATGTAGAATGTGTACTATGGAAGTCAATTTTGTTTAGTTTAATTTACTAATACCTTGAAATCTTTTAGGTTTTGTATGATACAAATGGTTTTCTAGAGAAGAACAGAGATTCACTGCCGTCTGATTCCATTCAATTCCTGTCATCATGTAATTGTGAATTGCTGCCATTGTTTTCCAAAAAGTTTAATCAGTATCAGAAACAATCAAATTCCTTTGACATTGGTGCACTGGATTCACAGAAGCAGTGTGTTCTTACAAACTTAAAGGTAATTTTCTGCAGCTGTTTCTGTTAAAATTGAGGGTTTTAGATAATGGAGGAAGAAAAGAGAAAGAGTAAAGACTCAATAATATGAAATTATATTTGATATATTGTGTTGTGGTAATACAATGAGATAATCCTATTTATAAGCTAAAGATAAAATCTAATCATAATGACATGATTAACCTAAATAAATATAAATCAATCTAAGATATGATATGAAATATTCTAAAATATTAATAGATATTTCCTTATTTATAATCCCTCTCAAGTTAAAGCTTACTAAGCTTTAAGCTTGTTACAATTAAACCCTTAAAATATAAAAAAATGATCTCTATTGAAGACTAGGAAGGCAATTCAGGGATGCTGAATATGTCCAAAAAAGATAATACAACAAGGCAGCTGTAAAGATCATCAGCTTGAACAGCTTTTTAGATAATTGCACGATTAGGAAAAGAGACACACATGGGCTATCAGTGCTGGAAGAGACGCAATGAAGGCGGTGGAAATTCCCTATACATGCAATGATAGATCACAATAACAACATATGGAAGCCTTGAATAGTTGAACGATTAGAGATCCAAAGCCAAAAGAGCATATCATCGTCATGATTGAGTGAAGACAAATATCACCATTGGTATGATTCACAATGGGTGGTTGGTAGGAAACACAACCAAATATTCATTACTCACAGCCATGGGTCACAAAAGGACAAGGGCAGAAAGGGAATTACCAAAAAGTAACGTTGCCGGAGAGCATGGATCGCGAAACGAAGGACAGATACAGAAAGAGGAGGGCGGCACGAGTCAAAAGCAGGAGGCAGCGGCTGGAACTGAGGCGGGACGCGCCGCCACCCGTTGCCAGAAGAAGCCGCGGCTGAAAACACTATAGAAGAAGGGAGTGGTGCATGGAGTAGAGACGCGGTTGGTAAGGGTCGGCCTCGTAGGGAGAGACAATGTTGAGGGGTGGTGTCCGAGGCCGGAATCGTCGCCTGAAAACTTGCCGACAGCGAAGAAGAGTGGTGGAGAGCGATGAACAACGGCTTTTGACTGTTTTTGTGAGCGGCTTTAAAGGATTGGTCGCGAAGGCAAAGGCGAGCATGGCGGTGGGCTCTCCGACCGGGATCAGCACCAAAAAAAAGCCGCCGGAGTGGCAGGTGTGGACAATACCACAATGTTTCTTACTATTGGAAGTGACGCACAATAGAGTGAGGGAAGGTCGAGACACTGCTGGAGGGGTTAACGGAAAAAGCCGCCGCAGGCAGTGGACAGTGGTTTTGGGGATGACACAGCAAGGAGGAAACCGGAAAAGTCATTGGAAAAGTGGACGACAGCAGAAATAGGGGTGGTTTGATGTTAATTTTCTGGAAAGCAAGAACATTGTTAAACCTAAAACAAAATTAAAGGGTTTGATAGGTAGATCAATGGTGGACAAAAGGAAAGTAAAGATTAAATGATAGAAGGGACAGTACAAGTGAGTTCCAAATTATTGGAATCTTTGCAGCGGAACAATAGACATAGGTTACGGTGGATGGTACCACTCTGATACCATGTTGAAATTAAGGGTTTTAGATAATGGAGGAAGAAAAGAGAGAGAGAGAGTAGAGACTCAATAATATGAAATTATATTTAACATATTGTGTTGTGATAATGCAATGAGATAATCCTATTTATAAGTTAAAGATAAAATGTAATCATAATGATATAATCAACCTAAATAAATATAAATCAATTTAAGATATGATATGAAATATTCTAAGATATTAGTAGATATTTCCTTATTTCTAACACTACTTTCTACAAGATTTGGAAAGAAATGATTATTATGTCTCGTTACAGAAGATTTGGACATGGTGTTTGTGAAATGATTATGGACAGTGAACTCTATCCTGAAAATTACATGGTTTAATAAAACAGTGCGTGAATTTTAGGAGTATACAAAGATATAAGTGAAATGCCATAAAATTGTGGGACTTAAATCTAACTAATTTCATGCTTTTAGGATCAATTGTTCAAGTTGATGCAGCAGTTGGAGTGCACCACACCTCACTTTATTCACTGCATAAGGCCAAATACCAAGCAGCTTCCTGGCACTTATGATGAGGACCTTGTTCTACAACAGCTGAGGTGTTGTGGTGTACTTGAAGTTGTTAGAATTTCAAGGGCTGGGTATTCTGTTCGAATGACTCATCAAGAGTTTTCCACAAGGTAGCAGAGAAATCTCCTATGAGTTTTAGATTATCTCGAATGATGGGTTGATTTCTGTTCCTTTATGTGACTAGGTATGGGTTTCTGCTTTCTGAGGCTCACAAATCTAAGGATCCATTGAGCACTTCAGTTGCAGTTTTGCAACAATTTAATATCCCTTCTGAAATGTACCAAGTTGGCTTTACCAAACTGTATCTTCGAGCAGGGAAGGTATATATGTCTTTGTTTTCATTGGGGGGCTGGAGGTCCTTCTTTCTACTACTTTCTCTTTTTATTTTTCTGTCTTCGTTTCTCACTTTGAATCATGTAGGTTAGATTTATACTTACCTGTCGTCCATACTTAGGTATTGGAGACATATTTCATACTTCCACTTCTCAAAATTGTAATTTAAAGAGCTATGTGTGTAGATTACTTGTATTGAGTTAAAAGGCAAAGACCGAGGTCAAGGTTGCTTGATTTGTGACATAAGGATTGACATGCTATGGAAAGTTTGTCAACCTTTTGTTCTACTAAATTAATATTTTGTAATTTGTTTGCATGTAAAAATATTAAATTATATTCTGCATCTTCTATGTCTTGTTTTAGCTTGAGTTTATATACATTCATTTGTTGATTTCTCTGACTTAGTTATTCTTGTACTCTGGTTGGATTTGTAGATTGGTGCACTGGAGCTTAAGAGAAAACACGTTTTGCATGGAATACTTGGGGTTCAAAAATGCTTCCGTGGCAATCAAGCTCGGAGTTATTTCTTTGACCTTAAGAATGGAGTGGCAACGTTACAATCATGTAAATCCAATATTGATATTAGCTTCATTGTGGGCAGAACTATGCACTAGTTCTAGGCGTTATACACATATTTCTTAATCTTTATGCATATTTGTCAAGTAAAACAATTTTCAAAAGAACGTAATTGATATTGATCCGAAAAGAAACCTCTATTGACTTTGGCTTAAACTCTTCAACATCTAATTTGAAGAACTTTATACGCCAAAACTGATGGAGTACTCATCACAATTCTTATTAGTAGTTATTGTTCATATCCTTGGTTTAGGTTTGTATCTTATTTCTGAGTTTGGTTACACTACAGTTGTTCGTGGAGAAATTACAAGAAGAAAATATGCTGTTACGGTGAAGTCTTCGATGACAATTCATTCTAAAAACCTTGAGGAGATCCAAGCAGTCATCCTACTACAATCTGGTTAGCATGGTTCTGCTTTTTTGGCAAGTTTACTGTCGGCATGGATCTTCCATGTGATTTTCTTATTATACCCACTTCATTTTCATGCAGTAATTCGTGGGTGGCTGACTCGAAGGGATGCTAGTGGAACGAATAAGTTGAAGAATTATCCTGAAACTGCAAAACCTAGGCAGGAGTCACTTGCTAAGATGCCAGAAGTAGAGGTATATTTCTGTTCTTATTTCCTCAGTGTTTTCACTTAGGTAACTCCCTCTAAGTGGTTGATTTGCAGGTGTATAACTAAACAGCGTTTTTCCCATTCTTATTGTTTCTGACTAAAACTTATGGCAATTTAGAGTTCCATTCCTTAGTTCATGTAACTTTCAGTTCATTTCTGAGACATCGTTACTTTGTTAGACAAGGGTCTGAGTATGTGGGAATTGAAGATTCCCAGGTATCTTGAATACCCTAGGACAAGGTATAGGGTTTAAGATTTCAGTGTTTTGTATGATAATTGAAAATCATTTAAAATAAGCAAGATTGTTTGCTCTCCGTGTTTGATGCTTGTTATCCATATTTGGTAGCATATAAAATTCCAAGTGGTCAACCTTTAAATTGTCTGCTATCCATAGTTGATACTTGTTATCCATATTTAAGAAGGATTCAAGAAGAAATAGGTTGGGGCGTTGGGAGGCCCAAGAGAACACAAATGAAATGTGGGACAAAATAACAAGAGGAATTAGGAAGATAGCAAAAGAAACCCTTGAAGATTCGAGGCTTTTGGTTTAAAAGGTAAAGAGTTTTGGTGGTGGGACAAAAACTTTCAAGATGAGGGTAAGGTTGAAAGGGTGTGCTTTAAAGCGTGGTTCTTGGATAGAAATGCTGAAAATGGAAGATAACTAGGAGAGAAACAAAAGGTGGCGCTGTGTGAAGCGAAAACTAAAGCATTTGAGTGGCTATATCAATCCTTGGCACTAAAAAAGGGAGAAAAGGTATTTATAGGTTAGCAAAAGGGAGGAAAAGAAAGATGAGAGATTTAGATCAAGTGAGATGTGTTAAGGATAAAAGGGTTAATGTTTTGGTCTCGGAACACAATATTAAGGAGAGATGGAGGAGCTACTTTCACATGTTGTTTAATGAAGGATATGAGACTCTCCTGCGAGTTAATAGGCCAATAACAAAAAGAAAGACAAGTTTTACTTTCTACCCTAGAATCCAAAGATTTAAAATAAAGGAAGCCTTAAAACCAATGGAAAATAGGAAAACGGTAGATCTTGATAAGTTCTAACATCTATTAGGGAAGAGCCTAGGAGGGACAAAACTATTTAACAAGATTCCAAAGTCAAAGAGGATGCTATATGAGGGGGGAAGGAGTATCTTAGTTCCTGTTTACAAGCAGAATGGGGCATACAAAAATTTTGCAACTTACAAAGCGTTTAAGCTTGTGAGCCATATTATTAAGCTATGGAAGAAATTAATGGAGTTGAGATTGAGACGGGAGACTATTATCATAGAGAACTAGTTTGGTTTTGTGCTTGGAAGGTCTGCATGGAAGCAATTTACTTGCTACGAAGATTGATGGAGAGATATCAGAGATACTAGAAGGATTTACTTATGGTCTTCATCGATGGGGTGTCAAGAAAAGTTCTATGGAAAGTCATTAAATGAAGGGAGTTCGATGGCCTATATCCGAGCAATCCTAGATGTTTGATGGGGTTTCAACTAGTGGAGGACTCAAGGTGGAGAAACAAAGGATTTTTCTACAAGTATAGTGTTAGAATTTATAAATATCTGTAATTCTGAATATCATATATGTAATTAGGGAATATATATATTTGTAATTATTTTATATTTATTGCAAAACTTGTATATATTCTCTCTCCATTGTGTAGTTGAGATACATAGATTTCTTATGACTTTCTTTCTCTGTTCTCAACATGATATCCAGAGTCTAGGTGAGAAAAGAAACCCTAATCCATGCTGTCAGGGGTACCCATTATCCTTCGGTGAACTTTTTTTTCCCGGCCATCGTGTACTCCTTTCTGTTGCCAGCTCCTCTTTTTTCCTGCTGTGTCATCACTTCCAGCAGCTTCCACCACTGTTCGCCATCCTTCACTGCTAGCGAGTTTTTCCAATGATGGTTCCAGCCTCTGACCCCACCCTTGGCATCGCCTTTCCCTGCGTGGCCAAACCGCTGCGGTCTGGTCACGATCTGATTGTTGACGCACCACCAAGCACCTTCGCTGCTCTATATGGCATTGCTCACCTGCTTCTGCTTCCATCGCACGTAAAGGAGCGTCCAGCGACCATTCCAGCCTCTTCCACCATCACCGTACTCGCGACGCCTTGCCCTTTACGGATCTACCCACCATTTTGCCAATTGTGCTCTTTGCAGATGTCCTATTTTGAAAATATTGCTTTTGCCCTTGTACTTTTGTGATCCATGGCTGCTAGCAACTCTTCCTTTGAAAATAAGGATGTTTCGAAAACCAAGCCTCTAGCAATCACTAGTTATATTAGTGTGCCTCTTTCCAACGACAAGTTTGATGGCAACAATTATGATACTTGAGCATCAGACATCAAACTTTGGCTGACAGGACAGGACTGTGCTGACCATCTCACCAAGAAAGTTGTAGACATCCCGGTGGCTGAGCGCCCCTGCTGGATTTAGATTGATGCTCAGCAGTGTAGCATTCTCAATTCCACTATTGCCCCTTCCATCAAACAAATCTTTTGGGCTCATTTCACTTGTGAATCTGTTTGGGTGGAGGCGAAGACCTTCTTCACCAATGACACTCAACGTCTCTATTGTGTTTGCTAGGATCTCATGAGTATCATTGCTCTTCGCCAGTTTGATGGTTCTATATCATCTTATTTGGATAAGATTCACGACGCTCTCCATGATTTCAATGAACTCTTGCCCCTTGTTGATACCTCGGTGAAGGAGTTGGAGCCACGTAGCTCTTTCTTTATGCTCATAGCCCTTTATGGTTTACCTTCAGAGTACTCTTTTACTCATGACCAGCTTCTGGGATTATCGACTGTGTCTACTCTCTCCATGGTGTCTGCCTCTCTACTTCGGGTTCCCACCAAACCAACGAGTTGCTTCTTCCTCTAGCCTCTGTTGTTGTCACGCAAAGTACTAGCCATGGCTGATCTCGGAAGTCTTGCCCCAAGTGTGATCACTGTCATAAGTTAGGCCACACCATTGATCACTGTTACACTTTGCATACACTTGCACCCTGCTATTAATGTTGCCTATGCCAGTGCTCTTGCGACCTCGGACTCATGCTCCGCATCAGCCATCTCCAGTTGACTATGCTGATTTTCTGAAGTGGTTTGAGCAACGTCAAAACACTGGTTTCATTGCCTGTGTTGCACATACTGGTAATTCTTTTACTTGCCTCTCTCAATCGACCTCATTGGGTCCTTGATTCTGTCACCACTGATCATATCTCTGGTGATAAAGCTTTATTTTCCACTCTTTCTACTTTTGGATATTTACCCATTGCCACTTTAGCCAACAATTCTCACACAATCTCATGGGGTGGGCACCGCCCATCTCCTACCTTCTATATCAATTAATTACATTCCTGGTTCTATATTCAATCTATTCTTTATTTATCGGTTAATTAAAGCCGTTAAGTGTATCATTTCATTCACTAAAGATTCTGTTTACTTGCAGGATTGGAGCACGGGACGGATGATTAGCATTGGATATGGGTCTCGTGGCCTCTACTGGCTCTACCCCCTGTCAAGTGTTTGCTCCCTCACCCTCCACGCCCAGTTGGATCACCCATCCTTGCCAACTTGCAGCACATAGTGCCTAGCCTGTCCTAAGTATCCAGTTTGCCCTGTGAATCATATCAACTTGGAAAACACACGTGGAGTCATTTTCTTGATAGTGTTAGTAGTCGAGCTGCGTCTCCCTTTACTTTAGTTCATTCGGATATTTGGGGTCCTAGCCGCACAGTGTCTAGTTTAGGATTTTGTTCCGTTTAGATAACTATTCTCGTTGTACTTGGTTGTTTTTATTGAAAAATAGGCCTGAGTTGTTTTCTATTTTTACCAACTTTTATCAAGAAATAAAATACATTTTGGTGTTCCTATTCACACTTCACATAGTGATAATGCAAACAAATATTTGTCTCCTGATTTTCAACAATTTTTAGCTTCTCATGGCATTCTTCGTTAGACGTCCTATGCTCATACACCTCAATAGAATGGGGTTGCCGAGCGCAAGTATCGTCATCTCATTGGAAGTTTAAAACATCACACACTCTTCTTCACAATCATGTGCCTTTTTGTTTTTGGGGGGTGTTGAGAAGCAGAGAAAGAGAGAAAATCATAGAATGAATCCGTGTGTCTGAACTACACAACGGAGAAAATATATATAGACAATGTGTAATAAATACACAATAATTACAAAGATATATTTTCCCTAATTATAGATAATTTACAGATAATTATAGATTCTAACACTCTCCCTCAAGTTGGGGCATATAGATCATATGCACCTAGCTTGTTACATAGGTAACTTATTCTGGGGCCTCTCAATGATTTGGTGAGAACATCGGCCAGTTGGTCATTTGAATTGACGAAGCTTGTGGTGATGTCTCCAGATAGAATTTTCTCTCTGATAAAGTGACAATCAACTTCAATGTGTTTGGTCCTTTCATGAAAAACTGGATTTGAGGCAATGTGTAAAGCGGCTTGATTGTCACAAACAAGTGTCATGTGCTTAGTTTCCCCAAATTGAAGTTCTTTGAGGAGTTGCTTAAGCCAGATAAGCTCACATGTAGTTGAGGCCATTGCACGGTACTCTGCCTCAGCACTAGACCGCGCCACTACAGTTTGCTTCTTACTCTTCCAGGATATGAGATTGCCTCCAATAAGTATACAATATCCGGAAGTAGAACGCCTATCAGAAGGGGATCCCACTAATCTGCATCAGAATACCCAACTATATCAGTATGCCCCTTGTCTTCATAAATAAGGCCCTTGCCGGGTGCTCCTTTGACATACTTCAAAATACGTATGACAGCATCCCAGTGTGCTTCACATGGTGAGTTTAGGAATTGACTAACCACACTGACTGCAAACGAAATGTCTGGACGAGTAACTGTGAGATAGTTCAACTTCCCAACCAATCGTCTATATCTCCCAGGGTCAGATAGTGGCTCCCCCTGATTTGGTAGGAGCTTGACATTAGGATCCATAGGAGTATCAACGGATTTTGCAGCAAGTAAACCTGTTTCTTCTAGAATGTCAACAGCATATTTTCTCTGAGATAGAACTATGCCATCTTTGGACTGTGCTACTTCAATACCGAGGAAGTATCTGAGTTTGCCAAGGTCCTTGGTCTGGAAATGCTTGCATAGGTGTTGTTTGATCTGTGTTATACCCTGAGTGTCGCTCCCTGTAATGACAATATCATCAACATACACAACTAGGTAGATGCAACCTTTCTGAGTTTGATGATAAAACACAGAGTGGTCAGCTTCACTCCGAGTCATACCAAATTGCTGAACCACAGTGGAGAATCTTCCAAACCAAGCCCGAGGAGACTGCTTAAGACCATACAATGACTTGCGAAGACGACAAACACGGCCAGAAGACTCCCCCTGAGCAACAAACCCAGGAGGTTGCTCCATATAAACCTCTTCTGCAAGATCACCATGAAGAAAGGCATTCTTAACGTCCAACTGATGAAGAGGCCAACGACACATAGCAGCCATAGAGAGAAACAGACGAACAGAACCCATCTTGGCAACAGGGGAGAATGTATCACCATAATCCAAACCAAAGATCTGAGTGTATCCTTTGGCTACAAGACAGGCCTTAAGACGATCAATTTGGCCATCAGGCCCCACCTTAACTGTAAAAATCCACCGACAACCAACCACAGATTTACCCGGAGGAAGAGTCACCAGCTCCCAAGTACCACTATCCTGAAGTGCACACATCTCAGTAATCATAGCCTGTCTCCACCCAGGATGGGAGAGGGCCTCACCTGTAGTCTTAGGAATAGACATAGAGGACAAAGAAGACAGACAAGCATAATGTAGAGAAGATAGACGGTGATAACTCAAGGCAGTATAGTGAGGAGATGGGTTACGAGTGGAATGAATACCTTTACGAAGGGCGACGGGAAGATCAGGTGCAACCGGCAAGACCGAAGGCGGCGGAGGATCAGGCACCGGAGGAGAGTCCTCATCAACCAAGACAAGCTCGGAGGGAGGAGCAGGAGCAGGCAGCGGCTGCTGGTTAGGTGCAACGTGCGTCAGAGGTGGGATAGGCTCGGCTAGTGGACGGGCGCGACGATGGTAGACCTGGAGGGGGCGGGGTGTAGGTGGAGGCGTAGGCAAAAGGGGTGACAAAGGCACGGGGAGCACAAGAAGGGGGAGCTCCTCAGAAGCAGGAGAGGTGGAATGGTTAGATGGCTCAAAAAAGAGAATAGTGTCAAAAAAGGTAACATCTGCGGAGACAAGATAACGACGTAGAGTAGGAGAAAAACACCGAAAACCCTTTTGAGACCGAGTGTAACCAAGAAAAACACATTTAAGTGAACGTGCATAAAGTTTGTCAAGACCAGGAGTGAAGTTGTGAACAAAGCAAGTGGATCCAAAAACGTGTGGGGGAAGGGAATGCAAGGTGTCATGAGGAAATAGGATGGAATGGGGAACTTGATGGCCCAAAACAGAAGAGGGCATGCGATTAATTAAATAACATGCAGTTAAAACGGCATCGCCCCAAAAACGAAAAGGTACATGATGATGCAAGAGAAGAGTACGTGTGGTTTCAATGAGATGATGATTCTTGCGCTCAGCAACCCCATTCTGTTGAGGTGTATGAGCACAGGATGTTTGGTGAAGAATTCCATGAGAAGCTAAAAATTTTTGAAAATCATGAGATAAATATTCTTTGGCATTATCACTACGTAAAGTGCGAATAGGGACACCAAAATGAGTTTTTGTTTCTTGATAAAATGTAGTAAAAAACAGAAAACAATTCAGACCTGTGTTTCAATAAAAATAACCACGTACAATGAGAATAGTCATCAATAAACGTAACAAAATAACGATATCCTAAACTAGACACTGTGCGACTAGGACCCCAAATATCGGAATGAACTAAAGCAAACGGAGACGTAGCTCGACTACTAACACTATCTGGAAAATGACTCCGCGTGTGTTTCCCAAGTTGACACGACTCACAAGGCAAACTGGAAAGTTTGGTCAAGCTAGGCACCATGCGTTGTAAGTTAGCAAGGCTGGGATGACCTAATTGGGCATGGAGGGTGAGAGGATCAGTGGTGAGGGAGCAAACACTTGACGGGGAGCGGAGCCAATAGAGGCCACGAGATTCACATCCGGTGCCAATCATCCGTCCCGTGCTCCGGTCCTGCAAGTAAATGAATCTTGATGAATGAAATGATCTGATTAAGGGCTTTAGTTAACCGATAAATAGAGAGTAGGTTAAATGGAGAACCAGGAACATAAAGGATGTAATCAATCGACATAGAAGGAAGGGGATGGGCGAGTGCCCACCCGTGAGATCGTGTGAGCAGATTGGCCAAAGTGACATGAGGTAAATATCCGTAAGTAGAGAGTAGAAAATAAAGCTTTATTACCGGAGATATGATCAGTGACGGCGGAATCAAGAACCCAAGGACCCAAAGAGGCCGACTGAGAGAGACAAGCAAAAGAATTACGAGTGTGCAATGTAAGCGGTGGAACTAGAGTTCTGACGTTGCTCAAACCACTTCAGGAAATCAGCATAGTCAGCTGGAGACGGTGGATGTGGAGCAGGAGTCCAGGGAGCGAAACACCGGCTGAGCAACATTAACAGTAGGGCGCAGATGAGGATGCAAAGAGTAACAACGATCAATGGTGTGGCCTGGCTTATGACAATGGTCACACTTAGGTCGGGGCTTCCGAGAACGACCACGACTGGTACCCTGAGTGACGAGTGCAGAGGTATCAATGGAGGCCGGAGGAAGGGGCAACTCAGCCGGTGGTTTGGCGGGAACCCGAAGGAGAGACGCAGACACCATGGAGAGAGTAGGCACAGTCGGGGATCCCAGAAGCTGATCACGAGTAGCAGAATACTCCGAAGGTAAGCCATAAAGGGCCAAGAGCATAAAGAAAGAGCTACGTTGCTCCAACTCCTTCGCCGGGGTATCAGCAGGGGGCAAGAGTTCATTGAAGTCATGGAGTGCACCGTGAATCTTACCCAAATAGGAGGACATAGAACCATCAAGCTGGCGAGGAGCAATGATGCCCATGAGATCCTGACAAACACGATATAGACGTTGAGTGTCATTGGTGAAGAGGGTCTTTGCCTGTGTCCAAACAGATTCACAAGTGACATGGGCCCGAAAGATTTGTTTGATGGAAGGATCAATGGTGGACTTGAGAATGCTACACAGTTGGGCATCAATCTTAACCCAGCGGGGACGTCTATCCACCGGGATGTCTACAGCCTTTGTGGTGAGGTGGTCAACATAGTCCTGCCCTGCCAACCAAAGTTTGATGTCGGATGCCCAAGTATCATAGTTATTGCCATCAAGTTTATCAGTGGAAAGAGCCACACTGACATAACTAGTGAAAGCGGGAGGGTCAGCTTTCGGAACACCCTTATCATCAAAGGAAGAGGTGCCAGCCATGGGTACAAGGAGGCAGGGGCAGAATGGGAATTACAAAAAAAGTCACGTCGTCGGAGAGCACGGATCGCGAAACCAAGGACAGATCCGGAAAGAGGAGAGCGGCACGAGTCAGACGCAGGAGATGGCGGCCGGAACGGAGGCCGGACGCTGCCACGCGCTGCCGGAAGGCGCGGCGGAAAACACCGCAGACGGGAGAGGCCGCGCGTGGGGGCGCGTGAGGACCGGAATGGAGCCGCGGTTTCTGGGGGTGGGCCGCGCACGGTGAGGCGAGGCTGGCGGTGAGGTCGCCGGCCGAAAAAGTCGCCGGAAAATCGGCCGGCGGCGGGAAACAGTGGCGGCGGGCAGCTATTAAGCCCGGAAAGGGCCACGGCGGAGAGGAAAAACGGGCAAACCGGAAGGGAAACGCGGTTTGGCCGAAAAAAAAATTTCTCCAGAGGGCAATGGGCCCTCCTGACGGCACGGACTAGGGTTTTCTTTCTTTCTAGGCTCTGGATACCATGTTGAGAAGCAGAGAAAGAGAGAAAATCATAGAATGAATCCGTGTGTCTGAACTACATAATGGAGAAAATATATATAGACAATGTGTAATAAATACACAATAATTACAAAGATATATTTTCCCTAATTATAGATAATTTACAGATAATTACAGATTCTAACAGGGGTGATGTTATTTTAACTTCATGTTATTTAATTAATCGCATGCCCTCCTCTATTTCGGGTAATCAGGTTCCCCACTCCATCTTATTTCCTCATGACTCCTTGCATTCCCTTCCTCCACATGTTTTTGGGTCAACTTGTTTTGTTCACAACTTCACTCCTAGTCTTGACAAACTTTCTACACATTCACTTAAATGTATTTTTCTTGGTTACACTCAGTCTCAAAAGGGTTTTTGATGTTTTTCTCCTACTCTACGTCGTTGTCTTGTCTCCGTGGATGTTACCTTTTTTTGACACTGTTCTTGATAGTACTGATTCTAGGATAGGAGAAGACAGCAATTTTATTGATCATAGATCTTGGCAAATCACCAAGGATCTCAAGGTTTGTACAAGAGCCCTAGACAAGAGAGTTTCTCCAATTCTAAGAGAGAACAAATGAACAAATGAATCAACAACAACAAAATGAATTAGCTAATCCTTATTTATACCTTGTTAAACTAACTACTTTTCCCTCCAATTCTAACTCACTACCTATATAACTGAGGAGTTTATGTTGTTTAGTTGTTAATCTGGGCCCTAGGCAGGCCTAGTTGCTTCTTTATTTCTTCTAAAGTAAACCTTACCATACCTCGGTCTCTATCACTACTCCCCCCCCCCCCCAAAAGAGAACCACCTTGTCCTCAAGGTGAGTAGTAGGGAACCTGTTTTGGAGGATCATCAATAATTCCCAAGTGTTATCGAGCTTCGGAAGACCTCGTCACTTCACCAACACCTCGACTTGACCATCAGTTGTAAGTCGTTGCTGGATGAGCTCCTCTGGCTCCTGTGTGCAGTACACCATCCTCGGATAGTCCAGCAAGGAGTTCATTGGGCTGTATATTAGGCGGAAGGCCTTTCTTCAATTTGCTAACGTGAAAGACAGGATGTAGCTGACATGAGGGGGGCAGGGCCAGGCGATAAGCTACAACACCAATCTTCTCAAGGACCTGATATGGGCCATAAACTGTGGACACAGTTTTTCATTGGGTCTCCTGGCAAGTGAATGCGTTCTGAAGGGTTGGAATTTGAGATATACCCAATCTTCTACCTCAAAATTAACTTCTCTTCTCTTCTTCTCAGCAAAATGCTTCATTCACTGTTGGGCCTACTCCAAGTGAGACTTCAACTCTTCTAACTCTGCTAAGACTGCATCACGATCAGCTACTACTGACTGCACTTCAGGTACCTTAGAGGGGTAAGTGTTCCCCTTGAAAAGGATAGGTGGTGCTCTGCCATAAAGTGCCTGAAATGGTGATGTCTTGGAGGAGGCATTGTAGGTTGTATTAAACCAATATTCAGCCCAGCTAAGCCAATCCAACCAGGATTTCGGTTTGGAACTCACAAAACAGCGAAGGTAGGCTTCTAGGCAGCGATTGGTGACCTCGGTTTGGCATCGGTTTGCGGGTGGTATGAGGTGCTATACTTGAGTTTAGTACCAACAGCCTTGAACAATTCAGTCTAGAAATGGCTTAAGAAGAGGGGGTCACGATCTGAAATTATCACAGTTGGGAACCCATGGAGGTGCACCACTTCCTTCACAAATATATGTGCTATCTCCTTGGCTGTATAGGGATGCGACAGGGCCAAAAAGTGGGCATATTTAGTGAGTCTATCAACAATCACCATAATAGAGTCTTTGCCCTTTGAGCGTGGTAAACCTGAAATGAAGTCCATAGAGAGTTCGTTCCAAACCTGGGAAGGAATCTCTAATGGTTGCAGTAGTCCAGCTGGGGAGAGGGCTTCATACTTACTAGTTTGACACATGGCAATTTGCTACATAGTCTTTAACTGCTTGCATTATTCCACGCCAGTATATGGCAGCCGCTAGGCGTTTGTAAGTTTGGAAGAAGCCGGAGTGTCCCCTTGCGGGGCTGTCATGCATTTCTGCTAATAATGCTGGACTTTGTGAAGAATTTCTGGGTATTACAACCCTTCCTTGGTAGAACAGACGCCCATTTTTTAGGCTTTACCCCTGTGAGGTCGTCCCCCCTTGCTGTAATTCTGTTATGATACCCTGTAGGTGTTGGTCATGCTGAATTTCTTCTGCAATAGTCTTCCAAACATTGGTTGTGACCACTGAAATAGCTTGGTACAACATTTGTCTTGATAGGGCATTTGCTGCCTTATTTTCCAGTCCTGGTCTGTACTGTATTTCAAAATCAAATCCTAGTAATTTTGAAGTCCATCTTAGTTGATCGTCATTGAATAATCGCTGATCTGTTAGGAATTTTAAACTCCTATGGTCTGTCATGATTATGAAGTGGCGCCCCAGCAGGTAGTGTCTTCACTTTTGGATAGCCAATACAATTGCCATCAGTTCTCTTTCGCATGCTGACTTTAATCAAGCTCGTCTGGGAGTGCTTTACTGAAGAAGGCTATCGGTCTACCCTCTTGAGAGAGGACTGCCCCTAGATTGTGGCTGGAAGCATCTGTTTCAACCACAAATGGCAATGAAAATTGGGGATAGCTAGAATAGGTAGTTCTGCCATGATCTGTTTTAGCTTGTTCAAAGCCTGTTGTGCAGTCTCTGACCATATGAAGAAGTCTTTCTTGGTCAGGTTTGTGAGTGGTTGGCCAATTACACCATAGCCTTGCACAAATCTACGATAATACCCTGTTAATCCAAGGAATCCTCTCAATGCCTTCAGGTCTTTTGGTGTTGGCCATTGCAACATTGCTTCCGTTTTCTTAGGGCCAGCTGCAACCCCTTTTTGTGAGATTACATGACCAAGATATTCAACTTGGTTAACTGCAAACTCGCATTTCTTTTTGTTCAAGACCAGTTGGTGCTGCTGTAATAATTGGAAGACTTCTGTGAGATGTTCAGCATGCTCCTTAATATTCTTGCTGTAAACTAGTATATCGTCAAAAAACACCAAGACAAACATCCAGCGGAAGGGCTGAAGCACCTCATTCATCAAAGCTTGGAATGTTAATGGGGCATTCGTGAGACCGAAGGGCATTACAAGGAACTCATAGTGTCCTTCATGAGTCCGGAATGCTGTTTTACTAATGTCATCCTCCACCATTTGAATTTGATGGTACCTGGACTTAAGATCAAGCTTGGAGAATATGGAGGCCCTTGCTAGTTCATCCAATAGTTCATCTGTCACTAGGATTGGGAACTTATCTAGAATTGTGATCCGTAGGTCTGGTTATCCATAGGTCTATTGTTAAATTGTATCATACATTTATGTTTTTTGTCTTTATCATTTTTTATGATAGATATGGTAGATATGGTTAGGTAAGTTAGTATCTTTCATATTTATTAGGTAGTTCTTACAATAGGTCTATAAATTGTTTTTCTCTATACCAAAAAATGTAAGAAAGAATTACTTCACTTCTATAATTCCTAGCCTTTCTTCAAGTTTATTTTCAAGTTGGTATCAGAGCTCCCGATCTAGGAGCCTGATCACTTTCCGGTTGCCTTTCAACTTTCATTGCTAAACATTTACAACCTTAATTGCTGTAGTTATTTATCCTTTTTTTTCCAGAATTTTTTCCTATTTTTTGTTCCTCTCCGTCATTGTTATAAATCTCTAGCCACCTTTCTTTTTCCGACCCACTCCGACCATCCTTCGACTACCCTAATACCCTATCACCATGGCAAAACCTAAAACCTTCGCTGCTATTATGCCTACACCTTTAAATCCTAATGACCTTCCTGTTTTGCACCCAACTTACCATTTAAACGGAAAAAATTACTTGCAGTGGGCTCAAGTTATCCGGCATACTCTCAAATGTCGTCAGAAATTGTCTCACATTGAGGGAAATCCTCCTGAAAAAGACAACCCTACTTTTGAGGCTTGGGATAATGAGGATTCTGTTATTATGACATGACTATGAAACTCTATGATTCTTGAAATCAGTCGGAATTGTATGTTTCTTACTTCCTCTTGTGCGGTTTGGGATGTACTTAGCAAGACTTTTTCCAAGAAGCAGGATATTGCTACTTGTTACGAGTTGAAGACGAAAATATTCTCTACCAAGCAAGTAGTAATGTTGGTAACAGATTACTATGTGTTCTTACTGGTCTATGAGCTGAGTTGAACCAACACCAAAACTTGCAGATGGAATGTTGCAAGGATACTTCTACTTTGGCAAACTTTGTTAACAAGGATAGGAATTTTGAGTCTCTCTGGCTTAAATTCAGAATATGACCTCATTCGAGTTTAGATTCTAGGTAAGGAGCAACTCCCATCTATATCTGAGGTGTTCTACACTGTGCGGGGAAAGGAAAGTCATAGGGTAGTTATGCTTGATGACAAACCCAGTAGTGGTTCAGCTTTGGTCACTGGCAAGACAGCCTAGCCAGGACCCCCTTCTTCCTTTTCAAGCCTTCCCGAGATAGTCGTTGGTGCCACTATTGCAAGAAGTCTGGGCATAGTAAAGAGACTTGCTCTAAATTTCACGGAAAAGACAAAGTTCTTAGCATCACAAGAGGATTTCACAGCCTGCCAAGTAGTAAAGCTTTCTGGCTGCACCAAACAATGCCCCCTCTCCTCAAGTGGATGATGAAGTTCCTGCCCTTTGTAAGGATGAGCTTACACACTTACGATCTCTCGTAAGCTCTATTAGTAAGCCTTCTAGCTCTTGCTCCCTAACCTTGTCTGGTAAGGTTCCTTTTTCTCAATCTTTTCATGCATCTTATACTGAATGTAAGGATTTATGGGTCATCGACTCTGGTGCAACTGATCATATGACCTCTAAAACCCCTCATTTTTCTTCCTACCTTCCCATTTTTGAAAAACACCATATCACTGTAGCTGATAGCTCCCAAACCTTAGTTGCAGGATCTGGTAGCATTTCTCTTCACCCTTTCTTACACTTAAATAATGTCCTTCATGTTCCCCAACTCGCCAGTATCCTTATCTCTGTTCATAAGCTTTTCAAAGATCTTAACTATGCTGTAACTTTTTTCCATTCACATTGTGTTGTTTAGGATCTTGCCGCAGGGAGGACAATTGGAGTTGCTAAGGAATAAAGAGGGTTATATTGTCTTCTTAATACACTAGCTGAAGGTGATAGTAAACAGAATATACCAGCCTTATGTTATACTGCAAATTCAAAATCTCAGGCATCACAAATTTGGTTACACCATAGGCGTCTAGGACATCCTCCTTTTCAATCAATAAAGTCTGTGTATCCGTCTCTTTTTTCAAAGGAGTCAGTTGAGTCTTTTTTCTTGTGAAGTTTGTCAGTTTGCTAAACACCATTGAGTGTCATTTCCATTTAATTTTAATAAAAGTGATGAATCTTTTGTACCTATTCATTCTGACGTCTAGAGTCCTACATCTATTCCTAATATCACTTGCACAAAATGGTTTGTATCTTTTATTGATGATTGCGCACGTCACTTGGCTTTTTCTTGTGAAGGATAAATTTGAACATATGATTAAAACACAGTTTGGAAAATCCATTAAACGATTACGTTTAGATAATGGTAGGGATTATATGAATCAACAGTTTTGTAATTTTATGAAAGAGCATGGCATTATTCATGAAGTTACATGTGTTGATACTCCTCAACAAAACGGTGTGGCAGAGTGGAAGAATAGGCATTTATTAGAGGTTTTCTGCGCTCTTCTTTTCCAAATGTCTGTCCCTAGCTCTTATTGGGGTGAAGCGGTTTTAACAGCTACTTACCTAATTAATAGGGTCTCGGTCCTTGGTAATATCAGTCCTGTTCAATCTATGTTGTCTCACTTTTTCTTTGTTCCAATTATGCAAAGTTTACAGCCTCAAGTTTTTGGATGTGTAGCCTTTGTCCATGTGCATTGTCAACATCGTGCTAAACTTGATCCTAGGGCCATCAAATGTGTTTTCATGGGTTATGCTCCTAACAAGATACAAATGTTTTCACCCATCCAGTCATCGTTTCTTTGCCTTTCTGGATGTTAACATTTTGTGAAACTGAGTTGTTTTTTAGTCCTCCGCCTCAGGGAGAGAGTCTAGTAGAAGCTGAGACCTTTCTTCCTCAATCCATTCTCCCTTTCCCATCATCCCAAGAGTTAGTGTGTACTACTCCATCTAGTTTCCAAGAGTTAGTGTCTTCTACTACACCACCTGAGGAAGCTCAGAAGAAACCACTTTTGGTGTATGAAAGAAGAAATAAACCCGATATGATCCAGCAGTAATTTCAAGAGTCTGAATCTGTGGTAAGTTCTGAAGAAACTGACTCTTCCAATATTTGTGAACTCAACCTAGATGACTTACCGATTGCCTTGAGGAAAGAAAAATGAACTTCCACTAAACATCCTATTTCTCTTTTTGTCTCCTCTGAACACCTTTCCTTGCAGCATCAAAGTTTCATTGCAGCTATTGATTCCATACAAATCCCAAACATAGTACAAGAGGCATTAAAAGATACAAACTGGGTTCAAGTCATGAATGAGGAAATGAGGGTATTAGAGAAAAATGGAACATGCGAGATTGTTGAGAGGCCAAAAGATAAAAGGCTGGTGGGATGTAGATGGATATACACTGTGAAGTATCGGTTAGATGGTGAGTTAGACTGATATAAAGCAAGACTAGTTGCAAAAGGGTACACACAGATGTATGGAATTGACTACGAGGAGAAGTTTGCTCCTGTAGCAAAGATGAATACAGTTAAAGTCTTGCTTTCTCTTGCAGCTTATTTTGGATGGGATTTGCATCAATTCGATGTAAAGAATGCATTCTTACATGGAGACTTAGAGGAATAAGTATACATAGAAATTCCTCCTGGATATAATGTCACCAATGAAAGAAATAAGGTATGCAGGCTAAAAAAGGCTTTGTATGGGTTGAAATAGTCCCCTCATGCATGGTTTGGGAGATTTGCAAAAACCATGATGTCGCTTGGATACAGGTAGAGTTAAAGGGACCATACTCTTTTCCTTAAACATACAATTGGAGGAAAACTTATGGTTCTCCTTGTATATGTGGACGACATCATTGTATCTGGTAATGATCCAGTTGAGAAGTTAGCTGTTGAATTTGAAATGAAAAATCTAGGAAAATTAAGATACTTCCTTGGAATAAAGGTGGCATACTCTAAACAAGGTATCTTTATCTCTCAAAGGAAATATATCCTAGATCTACTTAAAGAGACTAGGAAGCTTGGGAGCAAAGCTACTAGTGTTCCCATTGAACAAAACCATCGAATGGGAAGTGAAGAGGAGAATTCCAGTGTTGATAAGGCATAATACCAAAGATTGGTAGGAAAGGTCATATACTTAGCCCATACTAGGCCAGACTTGGCTTTGCTATGAGTGTGGTTATCCAATTCATGCATGATCTTAAAATAAGACACATGCAAGCAGTAGAAAGAATATTACGGTATCTTAAGGCCACAACTAGTAGGGGACTATTGTTCAAAAATGGTGACAAACTCTCTATAGAAGTCTACATTGATACTGATTATGCAGGCTCTATTAGTGACAGAAGATCAACATCAGGATATTGTATGTTTTTAGGAGGAAATTTGGTGACTTAGAGAAGCAAAAAGCAAAATGTTGTTGCAAAATCAAGTGCGGAGGCAGAATTTCGTGCTATGTC
This sequence comes from Dalbergia cochinchinensis, assembly GCA_031216125.1. NCBI lineage: Eukaryota > Viridiplantae > Streptophyta > Magnoliopsida > Fabales > Fabaceae > Dalbergia > Dalbergia cochinchinensis. Next base: position 31,750,460 of record CM062372.1, read on the forward strand.
ACAAGAAATTTGCAAGCTACTATGGTTAAAAATTATCTTGGATGACTTGAAGATTAATTATGAGGCTCCTATGAAGATGTTAGGTGACAATAAATCAGCTATTAGCATTGCTCACAATCCTGTCCAATATGATAAGACGAAGCATACTAAAATTGACTGACATTGACTGACATTTCATTGAGAAATTGGATAGTGGACTTATAACCACCATACATGTTCCTTCTGGATTACAGCTTGCGGATGTGTTGACTAAGGGCTTACCCACAGAGCGATTTCAAGAGATTACACTCAAGCTAGGAATGATAGATATCCATTCACCAGCTTGAAGGGGATGTTGAATTGTATCATATATTTATGTTTTTTGTCTTTATTATTTATTATGATAGATATAACATTTATTATGATAGATATGGTAGATATGGTTAGGTGAGTATTTATTATGATGGATGTGGTAGATATGGTTAGGTAAGTTAGTTTCTTTTACATTTATTAGGTAGTCCTTACAATAGGCCTATTAATTGTATCGTTCTCTATACCAAAAAATGTAAGAAAGAATTACTTCACTTCTATAATTCCTAGCCTTTCTTCAAGTTTCTTTTTCAAGTTCTACCATTGTCAGGCTCGTTCCCTAGCTGAGCTTATTCCACCTGTGACCCCTATTGCACCTAACCGTCAGCCGCCCCTTGCTCCTATTCCTTACTTTGAGCACGTTTTGGCTGATGTGGACTCTCCTTCGGTGCCTAGTCCTCCATCACCTCCGGTCTTGCCCATTGTGACCGATCTTTCCATTTCCTTCGTAAAGGTATTCGTTTTACTCATAACTTGTCTCCTCACTATACTGCTTTGAGTTATCACCATTTATCATCTATGCATTATGCTTGTCTGTTTTCTTTGTCTTTCGTGTCTATTCCTAATGCTACAGGTGAGCCTTCTCCCATCCTGGGTGAAGAGAAGTATTGATTAATGCGATGTGTGCACTTCAGGATAGTGGTACCTGGGAACTAGTGTTTTTCCCTCCAAGCAAATCTGTAGTTGGTTGTCGATAGAGTTTCACGGTTAAGATAGGTATTGATGGCCAAATTGATCGTCTTAAGGCCTGTCTTATTGCCAAAGGGTACACTCAGATATTTGGTTTGTATTATAGTGATACTTTCTCCCCTGCTACCAAGATGGCTTCTGTTTGTCTGTTCCTCTCTATGGCTACTATGTATCATTGGCCTCTTCATCAGTTGGATATTAAGAATGCCTTCCTCCATGGCAATCTTGAGGAAAAGGTTTATAGGGAGCAACCTCCTGGATTTGTTGCTCAAGAGGAGTTTTCTAGTCTTGTTTGTCATTTTTGGAAATCACTGTATGATCTTAAGTAGTCTCCTTGGGCTTGGTTTGAAAGGTTTTCCACCATGGTTCAGTAATTTGGTATGACTTGGAGTAAAGCTGACCACTTTGTGTTTTATCATCATACTCAGAGAGGTTGCACCTACCTAGTTGTGTATGTTGATAACATTATCATTACAGGAAGTGACACCATGGCGTAGCACAAATCAAATAGCACCCATGCAATCACTTCTAGACCAAAAGATCTTGACAAACTAAGATACTTCCTAGGTATTGAAGTAACACAGTTCAAAGATGGCGTAGTCCTTTCTCAGAGAAAATATGTTGTTGACATTCTAGAGGAAACAAGTTTATTTGCTGCAAAACCTGTTGACACTCCTATGGACCTTAATGTCAAGCTCCTGTCAAATCAGGGGGAGCCACTATCTGACCCTAGGAGTTATAGAAGATTATTTGGGAAATTGAACTATCTCACATTTACTCGTCCAGACATTTCTTCCACAGTAAGTATGGTTAGTCAATTTCTAAACTCAACATGTAAAGCTCATTAGGATGCTGTGATACGAAATTTAAAGAATGTCAAAGAAGCACCAAGGAAGGGCTTTACTTATGAAGATAAAGTGCATAATAAGATAGTTGGATGTTTTGATGTAGATTGGTCAGGGTCCCATTTTGATAGGCATTCCACTTCTGGGTACTGTGTACTTATTAGAGGCAATCTCATATCTTGGAAGCGTAAGAAGCAAACTGTAGTTGTGAGGTCTAGTGCCGAGGTAGAGTACCGTGCCATGGCCTCAACAACATAGCTTATCTTGCTTCAGCAACTCCTTGAAGAACTTCGATTTAGGGAGACCAAGCACATGACACTTGTTTATGACAATCAAGCTATCTTGCATATTGCCTCAATCCAGTTTTTCATGAAAAAACTAAACACATTGAAATTTATTGTCACTTCATCAGAGAGAAAATTCTATCCTGAGACATCACCACAAACTTTGTCAATTCAAATGATCAATTTGCAGATGTTCTCACTAAATTATTGAGAGATCCTAGACTAAGTTATCTATGTAACAAGCTAAGTGCGTATGATCTATATGCCCCTACCTGAGGGGGAATGTTAAAATCTGTAAATATCTATAATTGCGAATATTATATCTGTAATTAGGAAAAATATATATTTGCAATTGCAAAGTGTCTATATATTCACTATCCATTGTACAATTGAGACACAAATTTCTCATGATTTTCTCTCTTTCTCTACATATAGGATTGCACAAGTGTCAACTTTGAGCTCATATCTTTCCACATTGATCTTGGATATATTTACTCAATATATTCAAGACCGGACACCATGGGGTATACTTTTTGAAAGTATAGTCTCGGTATGAGAAACAAGAGAAGAAATAAATGAGAAGTTTGAGTTGTTGAGAGAAGCTTTAGAGGTATAAGGTTTTCATATAAGTAAGACAGAGTATATGGAGTGCAAGTATAGCAATAGATCCATTCATTCTAATTTCAAAGTGATAATTGGGGGTAATATCATACCACAAGTCACATGGTTTAAGTATCTAGGTTCTATCATCCAAAATGATGGAGAAATTGTAAGATGTAATTCATAGGATTCAAGTAGGATGGTCAAAGTGGAGAAGTGCCTTGGATTTTATCTACAATAAAAAAGAACCACTATACCTTAAGGGTAAATTCTGCCGTCATTGTATGGGACTGAATGTTGAACGATAAAAAATAACGTGAAAATAAACTATATGTTGCAGAGATGAGGATACGTGATGGATGAATGGTTACACTAAACATGATAGAACTAGGAATTAGTGCATCAGAGTGAAAATTGGGGTAGCACCTATTATAGAGAAGATAGTAGAATCTCACCTTAAGTGGTTTTGACATGTATGGAGGAGAGCTGTAGAGGCCGCAATAAGGAGTGCGAATCAGATTGAGGATAGTGTCATGACTAGAGGTAGATGAAGACATAGGAAAACTATAGGGGAACAATTAGAGGGGATTTAAATGTTAATGAGTGAAACATAAGGCAAAGATCTAGTGGGACAAACATAAGGAAACTATAGTGTCATAACTCTATGGTTTCTTGATTCGTGTAGTTGACCCGACTTAGTGGGCATGGCTTAGTTGTTATTGTGCATGCAGTATTTTTCTTGACTGTATAAAATCACCCATACACTGACGATAAGGCACTCTGTTACTTTTTTGGTTTAGCAGGATATATCCAAAGAACAGGTTCAGAATCTACCTTCAGCATTAGCAGAACTCCGAAGGCGAGTTGACAAGGCTGAAGCAACTGTGGAGCAAATGGAAGAGGAAAATGCTGAATTGAGAGAACAGCTAAAACAATCTCAGAGAAAGTGGGTTGAATGTGAGGCAAAGATGAAATCAATGGAGGAGGCATGGCAAAAAGAGAGGGCATCTTTACAGGTATGTTTCATGTTCAGACAAGTTCCTAGGTTTTGACATACTCAAATGTTAATGTAACAGATGCAGTTGATTGGTCTGATCAAACCAATCTTTTATCACATGTTTGTGAGTTTGGATTTTTGTGGAAAAGAAAGGGATTGTAGTGTAAAATTTTAAAAGCATACACTTCATGCCCTTCCTTCCTTTCCCCTTCCTTCCAAAATCCTTACAAACATACCCTAAACTTCTTTGTTTGGCTGTAGTGTACTTGAACGAGTTCCTGCTGTTCCCTAGTCTGTAAACAAATACTCCCTCCGTTTCTTTGGGTATCATATAGGGAAACAAATACTCCCTCCGTTTCCAAAACTTGTAATATGGAACCAAAAAAATGTTCCAAATGACACTTCTTAAAAGAATGGAAGAAGATTTTATTCCCAAAAAAAAAAAAAATAGCTGACCTTGGATCACTCTTGTCGGTCATCTTAAATAAGAATTAGCAGGAAATGTTATAACAGGCAAGTTTGATGTCAAGTTGGATCTGGTTAATTTGTCATTGCTAATAAGAATGACTGTTTCTGAGAAATTATTCTGTCACTGTTCTCATCTACCATTAATTATTTGCACTAGTCACTAGGCTAGCAGCTTGCAGAAGGGTTTTAAATTTGATTTGAAATTCCATACTTCCTGGAATATTCTAATTGCAATTTGAATGCAGATGAGTTTTGTTGCTGCTAAAAAGAACCTTGCTTCTGAGAATGGCACTACTCAACCTGCAAGATGCAATGTTCTGCTGCCTCGCTCCTGTGATTCTGAAGATGCTACTTCTGCTGGATCTCAAACAACTGGCACGAGCACTCCGATAAAGTTTTCTAGCACACACTCTGTCTCTGATGCTGGTAGAGGGGCTAACGTTACTTTCACCACAGTTGGCAATCTTATGAAGGAATTTGAGCAGCGAACGCAGAACTTTGACGATGAAGTAAAAGCCCTCAATGAGGTTAAACCAGGGCAGTCTGCCAGCACGAATTACATGGAAGAACTTTGGAAACTTAAACAAAGATTTGAGGGATGGAAGAAACAATACAAGGTTAGATTACGGGAGACAAAAGCAAAGCTTCATAAAGGGAATTCAGAAGTGGAAAAAAGTCGCAGGACATGGTGGGGGAAATTAAGAAGTTGAGCTTGAGAGCATCATAGCATTCTGTTTTGAGACATTCTCTTTGCTGAAGCATAGAAAAAGCTGGAGATTCAGCAAAAATGGCAAAATGATCGTAGTCATAACTCTGTCCTTTCAAGAGAGCTGCTTCTATATCTTGCTGAATACTTGATCAAAGTGTTATTGTACTGGTTGAAGGGAAGAATTGTACATTTATCAATTTGTTATATAGTGGAAGTATTATCGGTTGTGCATAGTTGTAGACTTGTAGGGTTGCATAGCTTCATTGAGTAGTCTCATAGTTCATGTATATTCTCTCCTTTTTTCTTTTGTTTTTTTTGGGGGGTGAGGGGGTTGAAAACGGTTACTTGTTCATGTATATTTTGTCGTTGATGTGACCTAATTCTCAGTCCAAGATCTTCAATTTTAAGGGTTTTTTTTTTCCCTCTTATTTTCTTGCTATTTTGGTATGTCTATGAATACAGTTTCTGTTGCCGTTGTAATAGATAAACGCTCGTTTTAGTAGAGCTCCTTTTTTTCGTGCACAAATATTGGCCTTGGAAAGACCATATTTCTAAGGTGGTTGCTACGCTGCAGTCAACGACCAATGGATGTGGCTCAGTCGGCAGGTAGAGGTGTGCGCCTATAGTAAGTGTGTTAGGAGGCACTTAAGCAGTAAAATTGTTAATACTGATGAACGATTCTTGTTCATGTATATTTTGTTGCTGATGTGATCTAAATCTCAGACTCGGATCTTCAATTTAAGGGGTTTTTTCCCTCTTATTTTCTTGCTAATTTGGTATGACTATGAATACAGTTTCTGTTGCAATTGTAATAGATAAATGATTATGATTGTTTAATAGAACTCCATTTCTATTGCTTTGTTTTTTTATACACGAATATTGGCCTTGGAAAGACCATATTTCTAAGGTGGTTGCTATGCAGCAGTTGACGGTCAGTGGATGTGATGCAGTCGGCAGGCAGAGAGGCCTGAGCCCATGTTACGAGCCACTTAAGCAGTAAAGAAATTATTAATATTGGCAAATGGTTAAGTAGTTGGTAATTTCTTATTTTAAAATAATTGAAAGGGGGTTTCATTGATACCCGTGTAAGATTGAAGATTATCAATATCTTTTAAATATTTGTAGTTAAGAATGTGTTATGTGTCTTATAAATTCAAGCTTTTGAATCTATAAAATCGTTGATTATATTAGGGTACTGGTACCCATGAGGTAACAAAGGAAAAACCTAATTGAAAACGTTGTTCTTGAAAAAATAAATAACTTGCAATAAATGATAAGAAATAAGTTGTGGGCAATGTTGATGTTTCATCTTCGATCCCGCAAACCCACCATAGTCCATCTAGCTCGTTTCTTTGGTGAGTAGCATGGTTTTGTTGCTTTGCTAAGTATCTCATGCAAGTTGTAACATTCCAAATTTTGCCTAGCATAATTGACTCGGTGAATGCGAACAATTGAAATACTAATTAGACAGCCGACCTTGGCATTGAAACTGGAAAAGTCAACATTGATGGTCCATAGTTGATTAATAACAATATGGTAAAACACTACATGATTCGATAAAAGTTGGACTTAGCTTAAGGAAAATCATAACACTAGGTTAACTAGCTTAAGGAAAATCAAAGGCCAAAGCCTTGATTAGGGATAAGAATTAAGGTAGAACAAAATAGGATACAAGTAATCAATGCTTATCCTCAAGGATTAATTAAATAAACTAAAATGAATGAAATTCGGGCTGATCAATAACATGTAGTCTTAAAACATAAACTCTAAAATTAAGGATATTAACCTAAAGAAAGACACCCTAATTATGGGATTTGGATCGGTCAGCACCAATTGAACCTTAGCACTGTGCCATGGTCTAGGCTCATGCTTCCACAGCTGGACCAAAGGCATAAAGCATGTTGGGCCTTTAGTCAGGTCTTTTGGTCGACTGAAAGAGCAACGGACCCCCTGGGATATTTGCATTAAAATGAAGCCCTGATATTCCACCTAGGGAAAAATCTATCCTTGAATGCGAAAATGGCCTAAACATTTATGAAATGCAATAGTCCCTGTCAAGTATATATGCTCAGCCAAGACAATGAAGGCGCATGACATTCTAATCCCATAACACAGACCTACCTTGAGAAGAGAAAGCAATATTTTAGCATCCCACTTCACCAGCAAACTCTTCAGACTGCAAGTTTTTCACCTCCCAACATGGTTAACATGCATGCTAAGGTGAATACACATAATGTCTACACCAATGCCAATGCCAATGACATACCCCCACCATTTGTTGAGCAGATCATGAAAACCCTTCATGATATGCAGCAACAAATCAATAATATCAATTAATGCCCCAACAATCATCCAAAGGAATCTTAATCCTACCAATTATTTGGAGTCCCTACCTTCACACGTGAATCATCGAGCTAATGAGTCAACCTATTCGACCGGTCGCCACACTTCACATGCTAAAATGTCTACCCATAATTGCCTAAGCCAACTAAATAAGGGGCATTTATGCCACTTATCTCACTACCAAATCTTAGCTTTTTGCATGAGTTTTATTGAGTTATTGGAAGGATTAATTAGGATTTTGATTTATTCCTCATTGTGTGATTTTGATAGAATTGATGGCTTTTGCATTGATTTTGGGATAATTATTGGCTAAAAGCATATTGTGTTCAATCTATCTCTTTGAGTATGGTTTTTGTGCACAAGAGTTTTGGATCAAGTGAAAAATGTCAAAAACAAGATTGGAAACTATTGGGAAAAATTTAGAAGCAAAATAGAAGAGTTCTTGAGCTCAATTGAGCACAATTACAAAAAATATTGTAAGAGAAAATCTATATCTCTCTTTACAAAGATCGAATTAAGACAAATAAAGATGTTTTGGAAAGCTCAAGAAGTCCAGTATAACTTTCATGTTCAACTCAAAACCCAGTTCTAAGCATCTTGAAAATCGAGTTGCAAGATTAAAGGTTGTTGATGTTCTGATGCTGCCCAACTTGACCCCTAGTTAGTATTTTCATAATATCTGGAGCTACAGATGTCCGATTGAGGTGATTTTGATTGTTTTGGAAATCTTATTCAAAGGACTACGATAATTATTTCTAGTGTCAAGGACAGATTTGTAACACCCCGATTTTTACATCAGAAATGACCAAAATGCTCCTCTGAGGTCATTTCTCATTCCAACTCGAGGGTAACCAACTCGGTCATCCTCGGTCAACTCAATGTTTGAAGGGGATTGAATGGCCTTTGAATGCTTTGAAGCGAAAATTTCGTTTTCTTCAGCTTGGTCAAAATGACCAAAATACCCCTATAGCGTTTTTTCGCGGGTAAAGGTGCCGTTTGAGCCCGGAACTTTCCCCAGAGGTTTAAAAACATGTTTTCATGTGTCTAGAGGTCTCTGTTCAAGCCCCGGTGATCCCGGGCAGTTTTAGTGCAAAATTACGATTTTGCCCCTGGAATAGTGTTTTTAAGCTTAATGACGTAATTAAGCAAACCTAAGCAATATTAGGCTCTAAACGAAGATTAATTTATTTCCTTAATTAATCTAGAGTCAAAATAATTTATTAAAGTTAATTAGAACCTAAAATTGCTTAGATTAAACTTAAATCCCTTTTTAGAACTCAAGATTCCTAGTCTTGGAATCTTAAATAGTGTTTTTTCTCTCCATTTCCTTAAATCAAGGAAATGTGTCTAGGAGTTGTTTAAACTCTAAATTGAGGATTTAACTCTCTAATGGTGCAAGACCACTCCTTAGTATGTCTAGACCACCTTAATTACCCATTTACCTTACCTAAACACCTTCTTACAAATTCCTAATCTTAAGCATAACCAAAGATACACTAAACACAACTCTAAACCACAATTAAAATGCAAACTAATCCTCCCCATGCATGATGAAGTTTGCCAGACCTCATCCCCATTGACCACATGTTTAATTGTTTTCTCCTCAAAGAACCATGCTTGAGCCATACTCTTGAGCCATACCTCACCATGCTTTGAACCATACCTCACTATACCTCAAGAACACATTATCTCACCTCATGGAACACATGGAACCCTCCACTCTGCACCTCTTGGCCGAAAATGCATCAGCCCCCATACATCCTCCATTTGTTTCAATTCTCTATAAATAGAATGCCTTGAGGAGCTTGCACCACTTTTAGATCATTTGCTAAGTTTAGGAAACACTCAAAGCTTTCTTTTTCTCTCAAAGTTTTTGTGTTCTTCAAGTTCTTGGAGTTCTTCAAGTTCTTCATCATCTTCATCTTCTTCTTCCATCTTCAAGTTCATCACACCAAGTAGGGATTTTCTTTCATGTGTTCTTTCTTTAAAGTTCTTGTTCTAAGCTTAAAGTTCATAGTTTCTCTTGATTCTTTTTAGAACTTCTTTTCTTCTCCTTTACCTTTTCATTTTCGGCCATGGGCCTTGGAGAACAAAGGAATGAGAGCTTGATGATGAGAGTTTCATGATGATGTTCATCACTTGAAACAAACTCTAGAGCTTGATTTTTGTTCTTGAGCAAAAGTGTTTCTAGATTTTTCCTTTCTTGAACTTCTGAGAACCTTAACTTTGATGTTGTTTCAAAATGGTTCTAATGACTCAATGATGAGGTCTCATGATGTTGGAGCTTGTATATCACCAAGATCATGGATTCTAGAGTTTCAAACATTTCTTTTCTTTCCTTGAAGTTTCTGGCCATTACCTTTTCCTTTTCATGCTAGATGTTTGATTTTTAAATATGTTATGTTGAGTTCTAAGAACTCTAGACTTTTACCTTGTCTTGGTTTTGATGAGTTTGGGTTGAGGTTTAAGTTCCTTTAAAGTCTTGTTAAGAGCTCTAGGAAGATAAAATGAACTTGCACAATTTATTTTATGCTTGCATTCATATTTACACTCTTGCTATGCATCTTTACTTTCAAGCCATCACCTAAGAACATAAAGATTAAAATGGAACTTGTATCATCACTTAACTTAATTCTCAAAGCCTTTCTATTTGGCCTTAAAGTCGATCATTGTTGGGCCTAGAGCACTAAAATAAAGAATTGAACTTGCATTATCACCTAATTAATTTCTCAATGCCTATCTATTTAGCCTTAAAGTCGATTGTTGTTGGGCCAAGAGCACTAAAATAAAGAATTGAATCTTGCATCTTTACTTTCAAGCTTTGCATCGTTTAAGATTATGCTTCGTATATTTACTTTCAAGTTTACACGCTTAAATTATGCCTTGCATATTTAATTTCAAGTCATCACTTTACCTTGAAAGCAAGATTAAAAATGAAGAGCATGAGCACGTTTAGTTTATGTCGAACTTAAGAACCTAGAGCTCAAAGACTTGCCCATTTCATTCCAAGTTAAAGTTCAATGCAAACCACACTTTGAATGTACGTTTTTAAGCCAAGTAGTGAAGATGGACTTGCAATGAGTTTTCATCTAGCTACTAGGACCAATAAGCCTATGTTTGAGTTTTCCTTAAGTTTGACAATTCTTTATAAGGTTATGTCGTTATAAGTTGTGATTCCAATCTCATTTAGGGGATGGAATATGTTTTGGTCAGTGACCTAAGGCTTCACCTAGCCTCTTCATGAATTAAAATGTTTTGCAAAGAGTTTTAGAAATTCTAGATTGATTCCAAGAGAAACTAGTTAACTTATGTACCTAGAAATGTCAATTTAATTCTCTTATTGAGGCAAGATGTTTTCGCCTCTGATGTGATGAATGTGATGCTGTATGATGATGTTTTAATGTGTTGGAATGTGTGAAAATATCATGTGATGATGTAGAACCAAACCTATGCATGATAGGTAAGAAACTAGCTAACTAGAAATACCGTAAAGCTAGAATTTAACATAGTTTTGACCCATTTGTTTATGGAACCAATCCAAACTGTTTTAATGGGAACATAATCAGATTTAGATTGTTTAGACATGAAAAACTTGGTATCATTTGAGTTAGAATCGAATTCTAGCACCTATGGGGAAACTAGTAGCTAGAAAACCGTAAAAATGCAAATGTAGAACTCTTAGAACATTTAATTTTCTGGAATCTGTCCAGCACCCTTACAACATGATAAACATGATTAATAATTAGTCCTTAAGCATAGGAATGTCTCATAATTGATTTAGATTTAATGTATTGCGCCTCAGGCGAAGACGGAACCAAGAAAGGATCTAAAACGTAAGTTCTAGAACCCCGTAAAAACAAGTTAGAGACTCAGTCCTATGCTATTCAGATTTAAGTATGAACATGAGAATGAAGAATGATGTTTAATATGAGCCTTAGGGGCATAAAAATATGAGCGACGGATATTAGAGAGCTATATCTCAAGATTAAGACCCGTAAGGGTCAAAGCATAAGCTACCGTGAGGGTAAGCGTTTGAATGATGTATGATGATGCATGAAGTATGCTAATGATGATGATGTTATTCATATGAGGAATTTATGAGGTTATATGTTTATGTGGCATAAAGCAAATTTGGAAGGAAATTCGTGTAATGACCGCTGGCCGAATTTCCGACAAATTTGGAAGGAAACTCTGTAATGACCGCTTTGGCCGACTAATTTCGCAAATTTGGGGACTTAAAGAGATTTTGAAAATTAAGGTACTAAGATGGGTTCTAGGATGACACCGTTCGGCCGAGCACCTCCATAGAACTCATGTGACATCGGGTACCATTTTATACTCTTAGGTGACACCGGTTCGGCCGAGCACCCCTAAGAGATTTGCCCCTCAACCCGCACTCGATAGTCGGGATTTATGATACGCTTATCGTTAAGTGGTAAGTAAGAACTAGTGACGACTAGTTAAGGTATGAGCTCATAACCTAGATGTATGACACGCTCGGGTGACACCGGTTCGGCCGAGCACCCGCAGTTCGATTGTCTTATAGGGTGGCCCATGAGGAAGAAAAGTTCATGATTATGATTATGTCACTAAGTTTTGTCCCATATGAATGTTACTATTGCCACTTTATGCCACCAATGATGATGATGCTTGATGTTATGTTTTATGTATGTGCATTAGGTAGTGCCATGCATACATTTTCCATTATGTTGCATTCATGACATTAAGATCATCCTAAAATGAACGGACCTTGGCTAAAGTATACTTTTGAAGTTTAAAATGAACTAAATGCATGTTCAGTCATTTCATATAATTAAACCCAAGGTTCCTGAGGACGTAGATGATGACACCTAGGTAGTAGGAGGCCCTACTGAGATTCTTTAGTAAGATTCTCACTCCCTCTATCTCTTTCTTTCCGTCACGTCTTCAGATGGCGACGTTCGTAGCATTCATGGACACCCCGACATGGGAGGTGCACTATGACCCGACTCACGGGTCATACCATTTTGAGGGGCAGTGCACGGTGCGGATTTTCATGTTCAGACGCCTTCGCTCATCCCGTGCACACCCATCACTTCTCCCGATCGCACCCTATGGCGACGCAGCGGGTTTTTGAGCGCGGCGCATGACATGAAGAGAGTACTCCGTAGGCACACCGCCGCCTTAGCCATGCGAGATTATCCCGACTATGTGCCCGGACCTATTTCACGAGACCGACCCACCCGAGGACCCGCCTACTCATCCGTATAGCGAGGACTCTCCCCCCTCTCCACCACCGATAAGGGAGGGCAGTGAGGATACCGTGACTCAGCCACGGCTTACGCGACGACCGGAGATGCGACCATACCGTGGGGGTCACCCTCGATCCCCATTCCGCCTCTTCACGTCCGAGGAGCTCGCCCAGTTTCCCGGATATCTGCCTCGTTCGCGAGATGGACGCCAGGAGGTGACGATCGTCCGATGGAGTACCCGGTTAGGGCACACACACCATTTAGATGGGGATAAACCTTCTTTTGTTTAGAGGTTATCCTATTAGATGCACTCGGGTACGGCAGTAGATTATGTTTATGTTTTAGGTTGTATTTCCCTTGTATCAATTAAGTCCCACACTTATAAGTGGGCAAGTTATATATATATGAGATTATATTCAAGATGTTCATGATGTGCCTTATGTTATGATGATTGTGAGACGATTGTTTTACTTTGCATGGTTTACCGCTTATCGCATCACGCGCCTCTCACTTTTATTTCAAAAAAAAAATTACCCGTATTTTCCGCTAAGTAATTCAAAGTTAAATGAGAACTATGAAGTAATGTACTAATGATTAACCTAAACATGTTCTAGAGTATTGGGTTAAAAATTAGGATGTTACATTATGGTATCGAGCGTTCGATTCTCATGGAGCTCGAGGATTGACTGACTATGCTTTCTAAAGCGTAGTACGATAGCTATGTCATGCGTGAGCTTAACTAGAGATAAGCTATAGGGTAGGAGTTCATGACCCTTGTCTACTTGCGCGCGCCATGGTAACTAGCTCATTTTACATGGAATATTGAGCCTGATCACCTCAATGTTTATTGTCTCATGTGTTTAGGGACCAATGGCACCAAGGAGACAACCTAGACCCCGATCGAGGAGACCAAAGCGATGCCATCGCCTGCCGCTGTTCGTGACATGGCAAGAGCCATGGAACGAATGTTCGAGAGGATGAACCAACAAGGGAACACCGGACGTGCTCCCCCTACTGCCGAAATGGTCGAGCAAGCGAGGTTTGGTGAGTTTCGCAAGGCGAACCCACCAACCTTCCGAGGAGCCATGGACCCCGACAAAGCTGATGAGTGGATCAAAAACATGGAGAAGATCTACTCCGTGGTGGCTTGCTCGGAGGAGCAAAAGGTCACCTTCGCTGCTTATATGATGGAGTCGGATGTCGAAGTTCTCGTGGATCGCACCGAAGATCGCTAGAAGCTTCGCATCTTGTCAATCGAGCTATTCAAGACCTACTTCTACGAAGTACTTCCGAGTCCGTGAGGAACGCGAAGATATTGAGTTCATGCAATCGACTCAAGGAGGGTCTCATCGTCGCCCAAAGACACGGCGAAATTCGAGAGTCGATTAAGTTCTCTAGGTGTTTCAAGGAAACCCCGACGAGGTGTGGAAGTGCGCCAAGTATGAGGCCTGACTAACGGCGAGCTCAACTATGCTGTGGCGCACATGGAGATTAGGGACTTTCCAACCCTAGTCAACAAGTGCCGGATCATGGAAGAGGGACAGAAGAAAATCAATGCTGCAAGGGCAGCACAGAACAAGGGGCTAGCACCTCAAGCCCCAAAATTCAAGCCCCAATATCCAAACCAATCCCAAACCATTACAACCCCTACCACACCAACCAATTCAAGCCACATCAACAACAACAAAGAACCCCCTTCCACCAACAACCCAAGCAATCATACCGACCACAATTCCGTAACAACAACAACAACCGCAACAACCACAACAACAACCGACAAGGAGGGTCGCGGCCCCCCAAACAACCAAGGAGGAGGTCAAGTGGGACTAGGAACAAGACGCCTCAAGGAACCCCGCCCAAGCTATCCCAGCCGCTATGTCCCAAGTGCGGAAGGATCATGGCAACCGCCCCCGCTTAGCGGGCGTAATATCCGCTCGATGCGGAAGGCCTGGCCACTACGCCAAAGAATCGCACTAGTGGGAGGCCGCAAGCTTAATTCCCGCCGCAACACCAAGGGAGGGTCTTCACCCTCAATGTAGACGGCGGACACATCCAATGGTCTCATAGAAGGTAAGTGCGAAATAGATGGTAGAACCTTAATCGTGCTATATGACTCGTGCAACACATTCTTTTATTTCATATGCTAGTGTCGAGACTCTAAATTTGAAAACTTCCAAACTTCCTTTTGATCTTATTGTCTCTACCCCCACAAATCATCCTGTGAATACTTGTTATTGTTGCCTAAATTGCCACCTCACCACAGAAAATAGATCATATGTTGTGGATTTAATTTGTTTACCCATGAAAGGTATAGGAGTAGTTCTTGGCATGGATTGGCTTCACGCCAACCGTGTATTGTTAGACTGTGACACCAAAACAATTGTCTTTCCTTCTCCCCCTAGTGAAATAAGTCAACCTTTGAAACTCTATCTCAATGCCGTAGAGGTCCACTGTAGTGGGAAAAAGACTAAGGGATATGTTCTCCTAGCCGCTAGCGAGGTACACTTTGAGCAGAATTTAGAGAATATACCTATAGTGAGAAACTATCCCGAGGTGTTTCCTAAGATATACCCGAAGTTCCCTCCCGAGCGAAGTGGAGTTCTCCATTGAGTTGGTTCCTGGAGCGACCAATCTCCATTGCCCCCTATAGAATGTCACCCCTAGAACTAGCCGAGCTTAAAACCCAACTTGAGGAACTTTTAGAGAAAAGCTTCATAAGACCTAGTGCTTCACCATGGGGAGCCCCTGGTCTTGTTTGTGAAAAAGAAGGACGGAGTATGAGGTTGTGTATAGATTATAGGCAATTGAACCGTGTGACATGAAAAACAAATACCCTTTGCCTAGGATTGATGATCTCATGGAGCAATTGAGAGGAGCGGTAGTGTTTTCCAAGATCGACCTAAGGTCAGGATACCACCAAATTAGTGTGGGAGATCAAGATATACCAAAGACCGCCTTTAGAACTCGGTATGGACACTTTGAGTTCAAGGTGATGTCTTTTGGGTTGACAAATGCTCCTGCAGTTGTTTATGGATTACATGAATAGGATCTTTAGACCCTATTTAGATCAATTCGTGGTCGCTTTTATAGATGATATACTCATCTATTCAAGACCCACGAGGAGCATGAGCGTCATTTAAGGATAGTTTTGGAGATTTTGAAGGAGAAAAGCTATATGCAAAACTCTCTAAGTGTGAATTTTGGTTGGAGGAGGTCAAGTTTTTAGGGCACGTTGTGTCAAAAGGAGGTATAGCCGTTGATCCTAGTAAGGTAGAAGCCGTAATGAATTGGGATAGACCAACCACCGTAATGTAAATACTGAGCTTTTGGGTTTAGCAAAGCTACTACCGTAGGTTTATCAAAGGATTTTCCCAGTTAGCCCTACCCTTGACCAAGCTCACTAGGAAGAATGCCCCGTTTGAGTGGAGCCCCGAATGTGAGAAGAGTTTCCAAGAGCTTAAGGAAAGGTTAACCACGACCCCAGTCTTAGTCTTACCTAGCCCCAATGTACCCTTCGAGGTATATTGTGATGCTTCGGGCAAAGGACTAGGGTGTGTGTTGATGCAAAATAGGCAAGTGGTAGCCTATGCATCACGACAACTCAAGCCTCACGAGGCTAACTACCCCACCCATGACCTAGAATTAGCCGCCGTAGTGTTTGCCTTAAAGATGTGGAGACACCACTTGTATGGTGTAAGGTTTGAAGTTTTCTCCGATCATAAGAGTCTCAAGTACCTCTTTGATCAAAAGGAGTTAAATATGAGGCAAAGAAGGTGGATGGAATTCCTCAAGGACTACGATTTCGGTTTAAGTTACCACCCCGGCAAGGCTAATGTAGTCGCCGACGCCTTGAGCCGAAAGTCGTTACACCTGTCCCACATGATGATCAAAGAAGTTGAGTTGATAGAGAAGTTTAGGGATATGAATCTAGGGATGTCAAAGAACCGATAGAGGGATAAAGATGTGCTACCTTAGCGTAACAAGTGGATTTAAGCAGAGAATCATGTTAGCACAACGAGAGAATGAGGAGTTCGAAGAGATCATAGATCCTGTTAAGGCGGGAAAGTTAAAAGGTTTCAAAGAGGTGAGGATTGGATATGGAGATTTGAGGGAAGGATCTGCGTACTCTCAAGATGGTGACCTCCGAGAGAAGATCTTGGAGGAGGCTCACAAAAGCTATTTCACCATTCATCCGGTGTTACCAAGATGTACCAAGATTTGAAGAAGATGTTTTGGTGGCCCTAATGAAAAAGGATGTAGTCGCTGGGTTAGTAAGTGCTTGGTATGTCGAAAGTGAAAATCGAGCACCAAAACCTTCAGGTTTGTTGCAACCCCGCCAATCCTCGAATGGAAGTGGGAATGCATATCTATGGATTTCGTGACAGATTGCCTAAGTCGCAAGCTGGCCATGATGCTATATGGGTGATAGTGGATCGACTAACCAAGTCGGCACACTTTCTACCTATTAGAGTGACGTACTCTTAGATAAATTGGCTCACTTATACATCCAAGAGATCGTAAGATTGCATGGAGTACCGCCGACGATAATCTCGGATAGAGATCCGCGGTTTACGTCGCGCTTTTGGGGAGCCTTCCAAAGGCGCTTGGTTCAAAGCTATGCTTGAGCACCGCTACCACCCACAAACAGACGGACAATCTGAAAGGACGATCCAAACCCTAGAGGATATGCTAAGAGCCTGTGTGTTAGACCAAAGGGGAAGTTGGGATAGGTACTTGCCTTTGATCGAAGTTTATGATAACAATAGTTATCACGCAAGCATCAGATGGCACCGCATTTAGGCATTGTATGGAAGGAAGTGCCAATCACCTTTGTGTTGGTACGAGCCTGGGGAGCAAAGTGTCTTAGGACCCGATGTAGTGAGGGAAACAACGGAACAAATCAAGAGGATCCGGATAGGATGCTCATGCCAAAGTAGACAAAAGAGCTATGCGGACAAGCGGCGTAAGCCCTTGGAGTTCGAGGAGGAGAACATGTGTTCCTTAGGATTACCCCACTACAGGCATAGGAAGAGCCATGAAAGTCAAAAAGTTGAGCCCCGATTCCTTGGTCCCTTCCAAATTCTTCAAAGGATAGGAACAGCTTGCCTACAAAATAGCCTTACCCCTAATATTTCTAATCTCCATGACGCCTTTCACGTCTCTCAGCTAAGGAAGTATGAGTCCGACCCTAGCCACGTTTTAGAGCCAGAGCATGTTCAGTTAAGGGACGACCTAACTTTCAATCTTCCCCTACGAGAATCGTGGACCGCTGAGTCAAGCGGTGAGGAACAAGTCCTGCTCCATTGGTAAAGGTAGCATGGGGACGCGACAAATCCAAGAGTTTACATGGGAGCTAGAGTCGAAATGCAAGACAAGTATCCCGAGCTTGTCTAAGGTAACGAATTTCGAGGGCGAAATTGTTTTTAGGAAGCGGAGTAATGTAACACCCTGATTCTTTGACTCTGAGGGAAATGACCAAAATGCCCTGAGGTCATTTCTCGACCGAACTCGAGGGTAACCAACTCGGTCATCCTCGAAGGGTCAACTCAATGTTTGAAGGGGATTGAATGGCCTTTGAATGCTTTCGAAGCGAAAATTTCGCTCATAGCTTTGGTCAAAATGACCAAAATACCCCTATAGCGTTTTACGGGTAAAGGTGCCGCTTGAGCCCTAACTTTCCCTGAGGTTTAAAAACATGTTTTCATGTGTCTAGAGGTCTCTGTTCAAGCCCGTGATCCCGGCAGTTTTAGTGCAAAATTACGATTTTGCCCTGGAATAGTGTTTTTAAGCTTAATGACGTAATTAAGCAAACCTAAGCAATATTAGGCTCTAAACGAAGATTAATTTATTTCCTTAATTAATCTAGAGTCAAAATAATTTATTAAAGTTAATTAGAACCTAAAATTGCTTAGATTAAACTTAAATCCCTTTTTAGAACTCAAGATTCCTAGTCTTGGAATCTTGAATAGTGTTTTCTCTCTCCATTTCCTTAAATCAAGGAAATGTGTCTAGAGTTGTTTAAACTCTAAATTGAGGATTTAACTCTCTAATGGTGCAAGACCACTCCTTAATTATGTCTAGACCACCTTAATTACCCATTTACCTTACCTAAACACCTTCTTACAAATTCCTAATCTTAAGCATAACCAAAGATACACCTAAACACAACTCTAAACCACAATTAAAATGCAAACTAATCCTCCCCATGCATGATGAAGTTTCGGCCAGACCTCATCCCCATTGACCACATGTTTAATTGTTTTCTCACTCAAAGAACCATGCTTGAGCCATACCTTGAGCCATACCTCACCATGCTTTGAACCATACCTCACCATACCTCAAGAACACATTATCTCACCTCATGGAACACATGGAACCCTCCAATTCTGCACCTCTTGGCCGAAAATGCATCAGCCCACATACATCCTCCATTTGTTTCAATTCTCTATAAATAGAATGCCTTGAGGAGCTTGCACCACTTTTAGATCATTTGCTAAGTTTAGGAAACACTCAAAGCTTTCTTTCTCTCAAAGTTTTTGTGTTCTTCAAGTTCTTGGAGTTCTTCAAGTTCTTCATCATCTTCATCTTCTTCTTCCATCTTCAAGTTCATCACACCAAGTAGGGATTTTCTTTCATGTGTTCTTTCTTTAAAGTTCTTGTTCTAAGCTTAAAGTTCATAGTTTCTCTTGATTCTTTTTAGAACTTCTTTTTCTTCCCTTTACCTTTTCATTTTCGGCCATGGGCCTTGGAGAACAAAGGAATGAGAGCTTGATGATGAGAGTTTCATGATGATGTTCATCACTTGAAACAAACTCTAGAGCTTGATTTTTGTTCTTGAGCAAAAGTGTTTCTAGATTTTTCCTTTCTTGAACTTTTGAGAACCTTAACTTTGATGTTGTTTCAAAATGGTTCTAATGACTCAATGATGAGGTCTCATGATGTTGGAGTTTGTATATCACCAAGATCATGGATTCTAGAGTTTCAAACATTTCTTTTCTTTCCTTGAAGTTTCGCCATTACCTTTTCCTTTTCATGCTAGATGTTTGATTTTTAAATATGTTATGTTGAGTTCTAAGAACTCTAGACTTTTACCTTGTCTTGGTTTGATGAGTTTGGGTTGAGGTTTAAGTTCCTTTAAAGTCTTGTTAAGAGCTCTAGGAAGATAAAATGAACTTGCACAATTTATTTTATGCTTGCATTCATATTTACACTCTTGCTATGCATCTTTACTTTCAAGCCATCACCTAAGAACATAAAGATTAAAATGGAACTTGTATCATCACTTAACTTAATTCTCAAAGCCTTTCTATTTCGGCCTTAAAGTCGATTGTTGTTGGGCCTAGAGCACTAAAATAAAGAATTGAACTTGCATTATCACCTAATTAATTTCTCGAATGCCTATCTATTTCGGCCTTAAAGTCGATTGTTGTTGGGCCAAGAGCACTAAAATAAAGAATTGAATCTTGCATCTTTACTTTCAAGCTTGCATCGCTTAAGATTATGCTTCGATATTTACTTTCAAGTTTACACGTTTAAATTATGCCTTGCATATTTAATTTCAAGTCACCACTTTACCTTGAAAGCAAGATTAAAAATGAAGAGCATGAGCACGTTTAGTTTATGTCCTAACTTAAGAACCTAGAGCTCAAAGACTTGCCCATTTCATTCCAAGTTAAAGTTCAATGCAAACCACACTTTGGATGTACGTTTTCGCCAAGTAGTGAAGATGGACTTGCAATGAGTTTTCATCTAGCTACTAGGACCAATAGCCTATGTTTTGAGTTTTCCTTAAAGTTTGACAATTCTTTATAAGGTTATGTCGTTATAAGTTGTGATTCCAATCTCTTTTAGGGGATGGAATATGTTTTGGTCAGTGACCTAAGGCTTCACCTAGCCTCTTCATGAATTAAAATGTTTTGCAAAGAGTTTTAGAAATTCTAGATTGATTCCAAGAGAAACTAGTTAACTTATGTACCTAGAAATGTCAATTTAATTCTCTTATTGAGGCAAGATGTTTTCGGCTCTGATGTGATGAATGTGATGCTGTATGATGATGTTTTAATGTGTTGGAATGTGTGAAAATATCATGTGATGATGTAGAAGCAAACCTATGCATGATAGGTAAGAAACTAGCTAACTAGAAATACCGTAAAGCTAGAATTTAACATAGTTTTGACCCATTTGTTTATGGAACCAATCCAAACTGTTTTAATGGGAACATAATCAGATTTAGATTGTTTAGACATGAAAACCTTGGTATCATTTGAGTTAGAATCGAATTCTAGCACCTATGGGGAAACTAGTAGCTAGAAAACCGTAAAAATGCAAATGTAGAACTCTTAGAACATTTAATTTTCTGGAATCTGTCCAGCACCCTTACAACATGATAAACATGATTAATAATTAGTCCTTAAGCATAGGAATGTCTCATAATTGATTTAGATTTAATGTATAGCGCCTCTCAAAGTAAGACGGAACCGAGAAAGGATCTAAAACGTAAGTTCTAGAACCCCGTAAAAACAAGTTAGAGACTCACCCTATGCTATTCAGATTTAAGTATGAACATGAGAATGAAGAATGATGTTTAATATGAGCCTTAGGGGCATAAAAATATGAGCGACGGATATTAGAGAGCTATATCTCAAGATTAAGACCCGTAAGGGTCAAAGCATAAGCTACCGTGAGGGTAAGCGTTTGAATGATGTATGATGATGCATGAAGTATGCTAATGATGATGATGTTATTCATATGAGGAATTTATGAGGTTATATGTTTATGTGGCATAAAGCAAATTTGGAAGGAAATTCGTGTAATGACCGCTTTTGGTCACGACTTCCGACAAATTTGGAAGGAAACTCGGTGTAATGACCTGCTTTGGCCGCCGAATTTCGCAAATTTGGGGACTTAAAGAGATTTTGAAAATTAAGGTACTAAGATGGGTTCTAGGATGACACCGGTTCGGCCGAGCACCTCCATAGAACTCATGTGACATCGGTACCATTTTATACTCTTAGGTGACACCTGCTGAGCACCCCTAAGAGATTTGCCCCCAACCCGCACTCGATAGTCGGGATTTATGATACGCTTATCGTTAAGTGGTAAGTAAGAACTAGTGACGACTAGTTAAGGTATGAGCTCATAACCTAGATGTATGACACGCTCGGGTGACACCGTTCGGCCGAGCACCCCCAGTTCGATTGTCTTTTAGGGTGGCCCATGAGGAAGAAAAGTTCATGATTATGATTATGTCACTAAGTTTTGTCCCATATGAATGTTACTATTGCCACTTTATGCCACCAATGATGATGATGCTTGATGTTATGTTTTATGTATGTGCATTAGGTAGTGCCATGCATACATTTTCCATTATGTTGCATTCATGACATTAAGATCATCCTAAAATGAACGGACCTTGGCTAAAGTATACTTTTGAAGTTTAAAATGAACTAAATGCATGTTCAGTCATTTCATATAATTAAACCCAAGGTTCCTGACGACGATGATGACACCTAGGTAGTAGGAGGCCCTACCGAGATTCTTTAGTAAGATTCTCACTCCTCTATCTCTTTCTTTCCGTCACGCCTTCGATGGCGACGTCAGAGCATTCATGGACACCCCGACATGGGAGGTGCACTATGACCCGACTCACGGGTCATACCATTTTGAGGGCCAGTGCACGGTGCGGATTTTCATGTTCGTAGGACGCCCCTTCGCCATCCCGCACACCCATCACTTCTCCCGATCGCACCTATGGCGAGGACGAGCGGGTTTTTGACCGTGCGCGTACGGATGAGGAGACAGTACTCCGTAGGCACACGCCGCCTTAGCCATGGGAGATTATGCCGACTATGTGCCCGGACCTATTTCACGAGACCGACCCATCCGAGGACCCGCCTACCCATCCAGTATAGCGAGGACTCGCCCCTCTCCACCACGTATAAGGGAGGGCAGGATACCGTGACTCACCACGCTTACGCGACGACCGGAGATGCGACCATACCGTGGGGTCACCTCGATCCCCATTCCGCCTCTTCACGTCCGAGGAGCTCGCCAGCTTCCGGATATCCGCCTGCGTTCGCGAGATGGACGCCTTGAGAGGTG
The DNA here is from genome assembly GCA_031216125.1 of Dalbergia cochinchinensis. Lineage (NCBI taxonomy): Eukaryota > Viridiplantae > Streptophyta > Magnoliopsida > Fabales > Fabaceae > Dalbergia > Dalbergia cochinchinensis. The sequence continues at coordinate 31,773,076 of CM062372.1, forward strand.
ACGATCGTCCGATGGAGTACCCTTAGGGCACACACACCATTTAGATGGGGATAAACCTTCTTTTGTTTAGAGGTTATCCTATTAGATGCACTCGGGTAGGGGAGTAGATTATGTTTATGTTTTAGGTTGTATTTCCCTTGTACTGAATTAAGTCCCACACTTATAAGTGGGCAAGTTATATATATATGAGATTATATTCAGTGATGTTCATGATGTGCCTTATGTTATGATGATTGTGAGACGATTGTTTTACTTTGCATGGTTTACCGCTTATCGCATCACGCGGCTCTCACTTTTATTTCAAAAAAAAATTACCCGTATTTTCCGCTAAGTAATTCAAAGTTAAATGAGAACTATGAAGTAACAGACTAATGATTAACCTAAACATGTTCTAGAGTATTGGGTTAAAAATTAGGATGTTACAAGATTCGATTCTGTCCAGTGCTATAGTGCTCAACAACACCCGCAAAATGGTTTTTTATCAACATAGTTCACTGCTGAGCACCGCAGCGCTCGTGCGATGACACAGAATAGCTTACTTAATCTGTTTTTGGGCCCCAATTTGGGCTATTTTAGAGAGTAATATTAAGAGATTGTTATAGACTTTTACCCTAGCTTTTGACTCACTTTTAGATCTACATTTTAGGTTGTTATTATTCTCTCTCTACATCTCTCTCTATCTTCTCTCTACATCTTCTTCTCTATTCTTCTCTCTCTTAGGGATTCTATTGGTGAAGGTGCTTTATCTTAAATATTGTGGCAATGATTATTGCTATTATTTTCAGGTTCTCTTTTATCTTCATTATTGTAATCCTCCAGAGATGAAAGAGTAGATTTTTTTACTAGTGTAAGGGTTTCTGGATGGATTGGGATGATGTTTGAGACCTCTGTTGATTTTAAATGCATTGGTTTTCTTAATGTTCTACAGTTTCTATTTCTATAATTATTGTGGTGATTGCTATAATTTTTATTGGGATAACTAAATTGACGATCACTGTTTAGGGAAACCCTTTGGGTATAAAGTAATAGATCTATTGGTTTATGTTTGAAGGAGAACATTAGAATTAACTTTCCAATTAGGAATTAGGCTATAGTAATTGATTCATTAAATTAATGTGATTTCTAAATAAATAGAGATCTCATTTAATAGTTATCTGCATTGATTAAATTCTAGAGGTGGATCGATCACTAGTAGAAGTGCCAATAATTTATTACTAATAGCCATCAATGAGTTTAATATTTGGTCAATAATAATCAATTTTTAATCTTAGAATTACCTTGCACTAGTTCTTTCTTTGCTGTTGCTATTATCTTGTTGCTATTAACTCTTAATTTCCATTGTGTAACATCCTAATTTTTAACCCAACACTCTTAGAACGTATTTAGGTTAACCATTAGTCTATTACTCTTTTAGTCTCATTCTTTAGAACTTTTTATTAAAATACTTAGCGGAATATATGGGTAGAATGTTTTTTTTGAAACATAAACTAGTGCAAGCCTCGCGTACTGTGAAGCGTAAACCTAAAAGGAATAGCATGAACAGAAACACTAGAGAGGCTTCATGGAAGGAACAACCATCAACACATCATCCTATAACATTAATGTTAAATATCAAGTCGAACATTAATAGTATTAGTGATATAGGTTCCCACAATCACATCAAATATATTGGGCCCACCCATGAAGGTTGAGCATACAACAATTCAAAACTACACACGACTACGATGTGAAAAGGCTAAGACTATATCCCCGCTTCCGCTACGCCACTCTGATCCTTGACTATCAAGCTACTCCCATGTCGGCACCTCAGGGAAATCCATGGGCGTCGTTGTCAACCTTGTCTGAAGATGAAGATGGAAAAGAAAGATAGGGGGAGTGAGAAACTTATACAAGAATCTCAGTAGGGCTTCCCTTTTCATACACGTCTCATCATCATCATCCTTAGGAACCTCGGGTTTAACTATGAAATAGTGAGCATGCAAAGATTCATTTATTAAGTTCTAAATCATCCATTACCGAGACCCGTTCATTTTATCATGAGTCTTGTAATGAATGCATCATACTTCTTTATGATATGCATGTCAATACTCTATGCAACATTAACTTTAAAGCATATATCGAACTTTATAACAAACGTGATGTGCATAGAACGTGGTTTATGAATAACATTCCTTGTTTTCCTTAGGTGACTTAAATCTCTTTTCATTTTTGGGGTCACCCTATTACTCTTCCCTTTTGAGAGTACTTCTAGGTTATGAGCTCATACCTCACTAATCGTCACTAGCATAAACTTATTCACTTTTGATAAGTTGAAGTCCTGACTTGATAAGTACGGGTTAGGGGGTAAGAATCACCTTTTCATCACCTATAGTTTGATGAGTCCAAAGGATCATTTTCTCATGTTTTAGATCACCTTCAGCAAGAATCACCTTTTCATCAACTATCGCTTGGTGAGTCCAAAGGATCACTTTCTCATACTTTACGTTTCCTTGAGCAAGAATCACCTTTTCATCACCTATAATTTGGTGAGTCCAAAGGATCATTTTCTCATACTTTAAGTCTCCTTAAGTCTTAGCATGTTATAACAAGATGCAACACATATCTCATAAATGTCATAATTCTTCATATATTTCTAACATATGCATCTCTAATGTTTCAAATGAAACCATAACACGCAAATGATGAATTCTATACCAATACCTCACACAACATCAAATATCACATGAATGCATCGTCTCAAAATTATCATCTCAAAACATTCCCTTAAATGACCAAACACTTAAATTGGGCAACTCAAATTGTCAAAGTATTTCCTTATGCATCTAAGGGACTAATCATCGTCATTACCACTAATTATTAACCTCAAGAACATCATCAATCAAAGTTGGGAGCATAGGTAGTAAATGAAATTCTATAATTTAAGGTGTTCTAAAAGTTGCATTTTACGCCCTTTCTCATTACCGGTTTTCCTTATGATGCTAGAATTAATTCCTAAACCATTTATGGGTCATTCTCACTCAAGTAAACATGGCATAACATGGTTTTACAATCCTTCAAAGGTGCTGGAACAGAAACAGAAAATTAATTAATCTAAGTGTTCTAGAATCGCACTTTTATGGTTTTCTAGTTACTAGTTTCTCTGTAGATGCTAAAAATAAATCCTACATCAAATATTACCAAGTTTTTCATATTTAAACAATCCTAATCTGATTATTATCCCACTAAAATAGTTTGATCAGTGTCTAAAAATAAATGGGTCAAAACCACGCTAAAACTTGACTTTACGGTTTTTCTATAAGCCTAGTTTCTTTCCTAACTTGCATAGAAGGGTTCTTATCTTAACACATATAATTTTTACACATTCTAGCATATCAAGATAACATCATACAGCACCAAACACACCATGGTAGAACCGAATTCATATATGTACGTATCATACATAAAATTTCATTTTCAACAAGCATGAGTTACTAGTTTCTCTTTGAATCGTTCTAGGACTTCTAGAACTCTTTTGCAAAACATTTATCTTGTAAAAGGGACTAAGAACAATCATAGGGCAGTAACTAATTTAAAACACTCTTGGAAGAGGTTTAATTTACAAATCTTATTGGTAATAATTTTATAAAACTCTTGAGGTCTAAAGAAAATCTTAAAACATAGATTGTTGGCTCTTGTGACTAGATGAGACTCACACCAAGTTCATCATCATCACTTAGCTGAAATATCCATCCATGAGGATGTCTCCATAACCAACTTTAACTTGAGGTAGTAAGGGCAAGTCTTTGAGCTTTAGGTTCTTTAAGTGATGACAAAATATAAACATGCTATGCATTCCATTTTATTCTTCATTAGAAAGTAAAGTGAGAGCTTCAAAGTAAATATGAAATGCAAGAACTTGAAATTAAATATGCAAGCATTGAAAGTAAATATGCAAGGCTCAAAGTACATATGCAAAACTTGAAAGTAAATATGCAAGTTCAATTCTTTATTTTAGTGCTCTAGGCCCAGCAACAATCAACTTTAAGGCCGAAATAGAAAGGCTTTGAGTTATTTAGGTGATTTGCAAATTCTTGTTTTAATCTTTAAGTTCTTAGGTGATGACTTTAAATATAAACATGAAATGCAAAGCTTGAAACTTAAATGTGATAATGCAAGTTCTTTTCTTAGATCCTTAGAGTTTAGTGATGACATAGAAAAGTAAATATGAGATGCAAGAACTTGAAATATAAATATGCAAGTTCATTTTTACATCTTTACTAGAGCTCTTACAAGTCTTTAAAGGAACATGAGCCTTAATCCAAACTCATCATGACAAGATAAAGTGAACATTAGAGGTCCTAGAACACAAAACAATATTCCAAAATAAAACCATAAGAGAGCCATATAACATTTTTATGAAAACTCAAGCTTTACAGAATTCATTATGATGAACAAGAAGTCATCATCTAGAACTCTCATCATCAAGCTATCATGTTAAGCCATTCAACATAATGGCCGAAAACTCAAAGGGAAGAAAAGGAAAAGAACCGAAACCATGAATAAGAAAAGAAACCATTTTGAAACTCTAGAGACCATGATCTTGATGATGTATTAACACCAACATCATGAGTCCTCATCATTGAGTTCATACATCTACTTTAGAGCATTATCAAAACTAAGTTCCCAAGATCAAGAAAGAAGGAAACCAAAAACATCTTTTACTCAAGAACCTAGATCAAGCTTTAAAGATTGCTCAAGTGATAAATATTATCATGAGATCCTCATCATCAAGCTCTCATTTCCAATTCTCTCAAGGCCCTTGGCCGAAAATGAAAGAGAAACTAAGAGGAAGAAAGAAGTTCTAAAAGATTCAAGAGAAACTATAAAGCACATAACTTAAACAAGAACTTTAATGGCTAAAACATTTAAAACAAAATCCCTACCAAGTGAAATAAGGTTGAAGAAGATGAAGAAGTTGAAGAAGAAGAACTCTTGGACTTTGAGAGAAAAAGAAAAGTTTTGAGTGCTCTAGAAAACTAAAACTTAGCAAATGACTAAAGGTCGCTTAAGTTCACCCAAGTGTGCTATTTATAGAAAAACAAAACATAAGGGGTGAAAAAGGGGGGAAGAATGGCGCCACTTTATTAGGAATCCTATGATTTCTATCATCAAGCCTAAACTTCACTAATAAGATTATGTAAAAAAAGTAATAACGCAAGAAAACTAATTATTGAGAATAGCAAACTATTGTGATCTATATCATGATGTAGTACAAGGTACTACGTCAAGTGAACTATATCAGGTTGTAACACGAGGTGTTACATCATTGGCAATATAACAAATGAGAAGTATATTGGAAATCCTATGATTTTATTCTCAAGCATAAGTGCATTCATAATACTATGTTAAATAAGAAAAGAAACAAGCAAACTATTTATTTTAAAAGGAATTGAAGATACTTTAATTATTTTAATACTATTTCAGATATCATTGTGTAGTAGACTAGTGTTTTGCCTACTGGAAATCTTTGATTCTCATTCCTACTGTTATCATATTTTTACATAGATTGAAGTGATGGTGATTATTTTGTCAAGATTCTTTGCTGGTATTGGCACTATGGTCTAGACCTTTTGATGAACCAATAATAGAGAATTTAATCAATTCTTTTATTTTCTTTTAATGACTTTTGAGTAGTACCCTACCTAGACTAAAGGGTTCTTGCATGAACCAAGGTAAGGGTTTGATATAGTTATGATACTGTTGATTGGTCATCGATTACTACAATTATGTATTTTTGACAAAATATATATGTTCAAATTTAGTGACTCAAAGAGAGAGCGTTCTATGTTTATCACGAAAAGCAGGCTCAAATGTAATAATATATATACTCTTCTAAGAATAAGCAGAGTTTACAAATAACAACTACTCACTATAAGATTATGGCTTAAGCATAGCTTTATGGTGTGAAAGATGTTTTACACAATTGCACCGCCAATCATAACCACTACGAACAACCTGGAATACCACGATTTCTTCATCCTCCTTTTCCCCTATTGCCACGGCAGATCTGACATCACGGTTGCCACTCTCGCGGTGGCTTGCGCTAAAGCCACGATAGTGCTAGCATCCCTTCTCTCTTCCATCTCATAATAGATCTAAAGCTTCCTTCATGAATGAGCCAACATCGCCTTCTACGAGCCTCGGTGCCACCATCGCCTTCGCTGACCAGTTCATCTGCCGTGCGCCTGTGCCGGTTCCCTTCCTCGCGCAGTGGTGATTCCACCACTGCTCCTTCTTTGTCACTCACTCTTTATCTCTTACTTCTTCTCTCTCTATCTCTTTTCATATGTGAAGAGCTGAAAATCCCCACCCCACCGCGTTGGCTTTTCTTCTTTTATTGATATCGATTTTTTATTTCATTTGATTTTGCTTCTCTTTTTGTTTGTTTGGGTTACTTTGTTTTTGGGTCACTTGGTTTGATTTCCTTGGTGGGCTTTGGTTTAATTAGATTATTTTTTTAAAGAAAAAGAAAAATAGTTCTTTTTATGTTTTTGTATTCTTTTATTGTTTATTGGGTTTTTATTCTTCTTTGGGTGAGTAGCTGTTTGGTTCGATTAGAGATTTAAATTTCTTGAGTTAAAATTTCATATTAGATATTTGTTTTCTTTAAAAAAATAATAATGGCTTGTTAGTCTCTGTTTCCTTTTTATTTGGTTGATATCCTAAAAAAAAGGGTTTTCACTTAATTTGTGTAAAAAAAAAAAGAGCTTTAAAAAGAAACTTTTATTTAATTTGGATTTAAAATGAATTCTTGGGAATTTTGCTTTTATTTTTAACAAAAATAGAAAAAAGCCATTAGATGACATTTTGAAAATAGGATTAACTGAGCTGTGATGGCTTGTTAATTTTATATTCTGAAATATTTTAGCTATGACAGTTTAATATTCAAAATTTCTTTTCAAAAATAAAATCAATCAACCTACAACAGAACTACATGACTTTGAGTTCCCCATTGCACCACGGGACACGTACGTAGGAGCAGGTGACCCCTGTCAAGCCAAAATTAATTTTCCTTAATTTGTTTGTTTAAATTGTAAATATACTTGTCTCCTTTTATTGAATTTTTTTTCAAGGTTATTGATTAATTTCACAACTTACTAAGGTACCGTCTAAGGACAGGTGTATTAGGGGTGCTACAGGATTAAGTTTTACCCTTTTCTATATATAATCAACTCCCGAATGCATATCTATTTTTTTCAAAGACCGTTTTATAAAATAAACAGGTTTTTCCATATTTTCCCAATTTAAATAAACTTGGTGGCGACTCCATTTTTAATCACTCTTTTTCACTATCCCGTCATGATTCCGTTTGTAACAGACGATGACTCCATTAGGGATGTTACAATAAGAGAGTCAGGCATGTTATAGTAAGTTGTGCAAATTTAATATAACCCTTTCAATTCTTTTTTTCTTTTTCTTGTTTTATTGTGTATAATGTTTTCTTTATTTTTCTTTCGCAGAGTTTTGTGTTTCTTATGTTTAATTCTTTATTTTGTTGTTTGTATTTTATTTTGTAAGAGTGTATGTAGTGCTAGGATCTCAGGTTTGTATGCTCTCTTCACATACAACACTCACACAATAATCACACACTTGAATGGGGCCCTACACCTGGGTCTGAGTGTAACTTGAGATAGGTAAGAGCTTGTATAGTAGTAGCCATTTTGGATATAGATCCTGTTTGGTTATCATGAAAATCTCATCTAGAGTGTGACTTTTTCATGAATGCCCTACACCTAGTAGTTCAGCTACTGTTATGAATAACATTCCGAAAGGTGTCCTTAGCTCTAGAGGCTAAAAATCCTAGAGTCATAGAACTATCCAAGGGAGTTTTCACATAGTAGACAAACTCATGGAACCCTAGGGTATCACCTTCCAACTTGTTAGCTGTAGAACCCTATCAACATGTGCTTATTTGTTTTGAATGACAACAAAGCCAATTTAAAGAAAATCCTTTGAAAAATGACTAATGTTTGTCTTGAGTTTCTTGTAAGATCACAATAGGTCTTTATCATTTAGCAAAATCAAAGCCTACTAAAACGAGGATAAAATTCACTCTTCAGGTATAAACATGTTCATCTCATGTTAAGAGATGTGATCTGAAAAAGAAGTGAATATTATATCCTTATTCAAGCTTGAAAAGGCTAACGGATTGAAGAAAATATCAAAACTGCGAGAAACCAAGCTTTTGAGACTTCATAAAGTAGCACTAGTCTTCAGAAAGTATGCTTGAAGGGAAGATATCAAATAATCTATGAAGCCAAAGTGATCTACTATCTTCAATCATCACTTTCGTAAAGTTTGAATCATCAACGAATAATGAATAAAGACACAAAGACTCATTCTTTGTCAAGGAAATGATATCGATGTTCAGAAAGCTTACTTTCAGTAAGACAGTGTTTTCAACGAGAAGGAGGGAAAATTTCAAATTTCAAATTTGAATTTGCATCTGAAAAAGTCAAATCTCAGTGTTAGAACCGGTTAATTATCTCTCTTACCTTAGAAGTCAACTATCAAAACATTCTAGAAGAAAGAGTTCAGAAACTATGGTTCAAAAAGTAAGAAGTTGTTTCTGAAGGTCTTCAAAAGCCTCCTTTTTCACAACAGCTTCTACGAATTGATTTGATAAGCAAGCTGGCTATACTTCTAGACTATCTTTCCAAGACACAAATGGATGATCAACACATGTCCCTGGAAGATCTGATTCAAGGCAATGGTATCAAGGAAGACTTCTATAAATAGAGATGTTGTACTCTTCAGAAAAAAGAGAGAGAGAGATAAGAATGTTGAAAAATATAACAGAAATGCTATCAAGTTTTCCCTTCATCTCTTTGTGAAATTCTTCACTATTTGTAAATCATTTCCTTGTATACAATAAAATCTTCTTTCTACACTTTATAGATTATACGTTCTTCCAAGGAAGAAAATCTAGAAAGAAGTCATTCAAGATTTTCAAAGTTCTTTTCATTGTATATCCAAAAAAATCTTGAGTGTAGGTTAGTTTGAGTGGCAACCCAAACATATAACCTTTGTATCTTTGATCCAAAAATGATCAATGTGAGATAGCTTGAAGAGACTTATTAAAAACTACTTGCAACTGACTATGAAAGAGTTCTTTACTGCTCATGGTTTTAGCTTGGAGAAGCTAGCATAATACTACTCGGTTCAGCTTGAAGATGCTTTTGAATAACGACTTGGTGTGTGATAGTAGGAGTTGTCTACTGGTCACTGGACATAGCTTGATAAGGCTACTGAAAAGACTATCTTTGTTCTTTCTTTGGTTGGAGAAAGTGTTAGTGAAACTCAACAGTTGTTGAGAACTAGATGTAGGTGGGTTTGGTCAAACCAGTATAAAATCCCTTATGTTGGTTCTTTTTTTTCCTTCATCTCTTTTTATTTCCATATTTGTTCTTGTTTCAGTATCAATTTTTGAAAAGACTATCCTACATTTTTTTGTTACTTGCTTAAGTTCAAAAAGTTCACTTCCTGAAGTTTTTAACATTGTTTTCCGCTATGCTACAAGTTCAACTTGATAGATTCTTAATAAAGATTTTCAGATCCTCAGTGATGGAAGAAAAGTTTAACACAATTCAACCCCACTTCTCGTGTGATTTTCTATTCACAAGTGGCATCAGAGCTTGGCCTCTAAGGGATTGAGGAATCTAACCACTGCAGAGGAAAAAGATCCGAGGAACAAATGGCACAAAACATTCCTATTACTGAAGGTCACTTTATCAACAGACCACCATGTTTTTGATGGTGGAGCGATTATGCATACTAGAAGGACAGAATGGAGCTGTTCATAAAATACACACGTCTTGGCTTGTGGGAGATTATACAAGAAGGAGATTATGTTCCAAGGGAGGAAGCTCCAGGAACTGATGATGCATCCTCAGTCTCTAGAGAAATCCCAAGGAGTAGGTGGATAAAGCAACAAAAAGCCAAAGTTCAACTGAACTCAAAACCCAAGTACCTTCACACGTGTACACTAAGTAAAGTTGAATACAACAAAATCATTGCTTGTGACAAGGCAAAAGAAATATGGTATAGACTACATATGCTGCATAAAGGAATTGATCAAGTGAAAGAAACTAAGATTAGTATGTTGATCAATCAATATGAATTGTTTAAAATGTCAAACCAAGAAAATATTGATGAAATGACCACAAGATTTATGCATATTGTAAACCAACTAAAGGGTCTTGGCAAAAGATATTCTAACTCGGAGATAGTTAAAAAATCTTAAGAAGTCCCTCCCTCCCAAATGACTGCCCAAGGTCACAACCATCACAGAAGCCAAGGACCTTTAAACTCTTAGCCTAGATGCGCTTATTGGGTTACTTAAAACCCACAAAGTTGTGCTTTCTGAAATGCATGGTGAATCCAGTAAAAAAAGCAAGTCCATGGCATTGAAATCGTCTTAGCAAAAAATGTATAAAGCTAAGTCAATGAAAATTGCTAAAGCCTTTGATAAGGAGGATAAGACTGATGATGAATCATATGAAGAAGATCGAAATGAGCTTTCCATGCTTGTAAGGAAAATGTCCAAATTCTGGAGAGGAAAAACAAAGAAGAGAAAAGATATCAACTTTAGAAGGGACATAAAAGGCAAGCCAAAGTTTGAATATGCCATCTGTTATTAGTGTAAGGACAAAGGTCATCTCAGACCGAATTATCCTAAACTTAAAGGACCACAGAAAAGATTTTCACCAAAGAAGAAAGGCATGCTAGCCACTTGGAGGGAATTAGAGGAAGATAAAGAGGAATCAGAAGATCAGGAGGAGATGGATGTTGTAACACCCTAACTTTCAACACAATACGCCAAGGACGCATAAGAGTTAATCGTTAATTGTTACTCTTTCATCTCAGAATTTTACTTAATTTTGGAAAATACGGCCTTTTTTTTTCTAAAAGCCAAATTATGAGCCGTTCGCATTTAAATTGTAGCATATAACTATTCATCATATAACGTATATACAGATTACAACAGAATTTAGCATAAACTAAACGCATCATCATATAACATTAACTTCAAGTATCTAGTCAAACAATATTACTAGTAGCAATAATATAGGAATATTCCACAATAATACCACATCAAACATATTGACCCCACCTGTAGAGGTTGAGCATACAACAATACAAAACTAAACATAACTATGATGTAGCTAAACCCTTTGTGACTAAGATGCGAACTTGTACAAAGACGAGGCAACTTCTATGGTTGCGACGATGAAAGACTATATCTCCACTTCTGTTGCGCCGTAGTACAAATCCTATGCCAGCATCTCGAGGGAGTCTACCATCACTGCCATCAACCTTGCCTGAAGATGAAGATGGAAAGAGAGATTGAGGGAGTGAGAAGTAGAATCTCAGTAGGGTTTCTCCTTCTACACACTTGTCATCATCATCGTCCTCAGGAACCTTGGGTTTAATTATGAAAGTAGTGGGCATAAATGAGATTCATTTGTTAAGTTTTCAAATACCATTAACTGAGATCCGTATATTTTAGTATGAATCTTAATGCATGAATGCAATAGGTATCTCATGTATGCATGGTAATGTCTCGGTGCATGCAACATAAATCGATAACGTCTAAGTCCAAAACACAAAATAAGGCTAAGCACATAAACATGAGATAATCTAAAGAACTAAAATAGCAAGTAAATGGATGCATGCTAAGGCAATGCTATGAGTTATACATCATGTAGCATGCATGGGAAGGGAGGAGAACCCATGGTAATTTTACTTTCTCATGCATGAATTCTCATATTTTTTTTTTCTTATTAATTCCACCCTCTTACATCATCACCAAAACCAACCAACATGCTAGCCTCGGTGATTTTTACAATTACCACCAGAACCAACTGACCTACCGATCGCCTAGGATGAGCTCAGCCTAACTAGCCGTCGCTAGATTTAACATGGGGTACTAGAGGGGGAGAAACACATCATTTCCTTGCCTTTCTTATTATGAATATGTAACTTACTTGGATCACCTTTCATAACCTTTAATTCGGCGAGTCTAGAGAATCATTTCCATGTGTTTTATGTCACCTTAAACTCATCATGTTGTTTTGAGATGCAAAGGTACAATCATATCATATAATATCACATGCTTACATTTCACTTGTCATGTACAGCTCAAATTTTCCAAGTGTAGTCATAACATGTCACAATAAATCATATACATGGATGGCCAAGGATGCCAGATTATCATCACATAAATTCTTATTTATATCATAAACCCCTCATCTCAAAAATAAGCACTTTCATTATCCCTTAGACGGTTAAGCCTCTAAATCGAGTAAACCTAACTTTTGTGTTTATTCTTTTATGCATCTAAGGGATTAATTCCAATGACTTCCACTAATTAATGATCTCAAGAACATCATTACACCATGCTGGATAGATTTAGGTAGAATTGAAAATTGAGCAATTTCGGTGTTCTAGAAGTTACGTTTTTGACCCTTTCGCATTACCGACTTTTCCTAAGATGCTAGAATTAATTCCTAAACCATTTATTATGGGTTCCAACACATTTACTCATGGCAAAACACATTTTCACCAATTAAACGCATGCTAGAACAGAATCTATAATTTCAGTTTTTGAAAGCTTTACCATATTTTTTATCCTTTTTAGTTGCTAGTTTTGCCAAAGGTGACAAGAATGATTATCACAATAATTAATAATAATTTTTACACATTTAAACCACTCCAAACAGAATATATCAAGTCTGGAAATGCTAGAACAGGATCCAAAATTTAACTTTCAAGAAGCATTCAAAGTTGCAAAGTAAGGCATTTCTAGTAACTATTCTTTCTCAAAATTAATTCTAAGTCATGGAACATTCTTAAAGGTAATTTATCTCTTGGAAATATAAGCAAATACTCTAGGATCAGTAGAGAAATTAGAGAGCTCAATAAAAGGATTTTGGTTATGTAAATCCCGTTTTAACACTTTAGGAACTAACATATTTCTCAAGGAAATTGCAAGACACAAACTTTGAATCTTTAAGATAGTAATACTCCAAACCTTAAGACCTCGTTCCTTTGAAAACAAAACCTTTTTATACGTACAAATGCCCATGGAACCGAATTTCCCATGTAAGTTAAAAGGGGTAAGTCTTGAGCTCTAGATTATTTAGGTGATGACATAAACTTAAATGTGCAAATACAAGCTTCATTTTAATCTTGATATTCTAAGGTGATGGCAATGGAAACATAAATATGATATGCAAGGATCAAATATAAACATGAAATGCAAAGACTTGAAATATAAATATGAAAATGCAAGCTCATTTTTAATCTTTAAGTTCAGGTGATGGCTTGAAATATAAACATGAAATGCAAGTTCATTTCTTATCTTTAAGCTTTAGTGATAACTTGGAAATAAATATGATATGCAAGTCCAAAGCCCCTTAAAGTATTCACTCTAAATTAATAATCAACTTTAAGGTTGAAAAAGGTAGGCTTCGGGTTTAATTATTTAGGTGATGACATAAATATAAATATGAAGTGCAAGGCTTGAATATGAATATGAAATGCAAAGACTTGAAATATAAATATGAATGTATTTCCATTTATTATTTCTTTAGGTCGTAGGCTCAAGACTCCTATTTAGAGTGACACTCTAAAACACCCATCAATCTTACAAAATGGACATGAGCTTTAGAGTCCCTTATTATCATGGTTCCAAGAACCTTGTTTCCTTAGACTCACCATCAAGCTCAAAGCAAAAACCATCAAAGAAACCAAATGACATTTTCATTTGCTAAGAACTCTTTAAAACTAAAAATGAAGTCTTTAAGCTTTAGAGGTCAAGCAAATGATAGTTTCACAACCAACATCAAAGATCCTCATCATCAAGCCATGATTTTTAAACAACAAGGCCATCAAGGTCGAAAAAGGAAAGAAAGAAAAGGAAAGCCTTGAGGCCAAAAAAGAAAGGAGGAAGAAGAAAGAACCAACATTTCAATATTCCAACCAAATCATTCAAAAGAAAAGAATGAAAACTTTAAAGCAACTCCCTACCAAAGGTATTTTTCTTTGAAAAGAGAAAAGCTTGGTCTTGGAAATGAGATGAGAGTAAGAAATCCTCCTTGGTGCTTCAATGGCGATTTCGGCCAAGAAAGAAAAAAAGAAAGGAAGATATGTCTTGAGTTTGATCTTTGAAGTGGAGAGGTTATGTGTTTAGAGGAATATCTATGGTGGTTATGTGGTGGTTTGGGGTTGAGAAGTGGTGGAAGGTGGTGGCTCTTAGAAGAATGATGAAGAAGAAAAAAGAAGAAGAGAACTCTTTGAGAATTAGAGAGAAAGCTTGAGAATTCTTGAACTTAGGATTATAAGAAATGAACAAATGGCCTTGTGACACACATGAAGGGAAAGGAAGAAAATATCTCTTTTCATGGTATGGTGTAGGCATGGCTAGGTATGGTCTTGGGTATGGGTTTAGGCGTGGTTTTTTGAGTGTGTAATTTCAACATGTGATGGATGAAAATGGAGGGAGTTGCCTTGGCCTTCTAGAAGAACTTGGGGGCCAAGTTTCATTTTTAATGTTGGTTAGGATGTGTATTAGAGGTAAATTTAATTAGGAAGAAGGTTAGGAATGGGTAGTTAGGTATTTAGGTTGGTAATCATGTAACTAGGAATCTCAAGATCATGGTTAAAGAGTGGTCATAAATATTTAAAGGAGTTAAGTTCATTTAATTTGAATTAAACTCAATTATTTTGAATTTCAAAAACCAACACATTTCCTTAAATTAGGGAAAGAATTCACCTTTTTGACTTTTGATGTCATAAGACCACTTTGATTTAAAAAGGGATTTAGCTTTCTCTAAGCAATCTTAAGCTCTAATCAACCTCAATTAATTATTTTGACTCAAGATTAATAATTAAAATTAATTAATCTTCAATTAGAGCCTAATATTGCTTAGGTTTTGTTAATCATGCAATTTAAGCTCATGGTAATTTTACAGAAAACTCCCCGGGATCACTCGGGCTTCAACAGGTCTTAAACATTTCTTAAAAATGACACTCCCAACTTCCAGGTGAAGTCCAGGCCAAATTGGTAATTAATTCTGTGTTAATTAGCCGCAAAGGTATTTTGGTAATTTTGCGTGAAAAAACTAGAAATCAAGATTTTCATCTCTAACAATACACAAAACACAATTAATCCCCTTCAAGCGCTAAGATATCCACTCGAGGTTTGCCTGGACCGGCTATCCTTGATTCCCGAGTAAAAATGACCTCAAAAGCATTTTGGTCATTTGTACACAGGAAAAATTTGAGGCGTTACAGATGTTGCCAATCTTTGCTTTATGGCAAGATATTCATCAAGAAGTGATCCAGAGGTAAATAACACTGACTCAAATCTTTCCTATGATGAGCTCTTATCTCTTTCTCTCAAACTCTTTCCTCACATTATCTAGTCTGAAAAAAAACACACACATAAAAGAAAACTATTTTAGAACTTAAAATGGTCAAGTCAGAAGTCGAGAATCTAAGGCTTGAGAAGGATGTTGTGAAAGAAGAAGACAATGTTTTCAATATAAAACTCATAGCCTTAGACTCTGAAGTTACAAACAAAAATGAAAATACTTAGAAAGTCATTTCTAAGCTTGAAAGAACTTCAAAGCTTCTTAAAGTTGACCTCAAAAAAATGGTAAATTGATCAAGGAAGATTGATTTAATACTTAGAGGTCAACAGCCATATTTTCAGAAAACTGGATTAGGATATGAAGAAAATTTTGACGGAAAGGGAAAGACAACTCTCATCAATAGAAAAAAGAGAAAAGTTCCCTATACCATCTATTTTAAAAAGGGATATTCACCTGACAAATACTTTATAAAAAGAAAGTATGTTAAAAAGGTTGGACAATCTTCTTCTTAAACTAACTCAAGAGGACCCAAGAAGATATAGGTACCTAAAGTAAAAAATCTATTCATTTAGGTCTGTCTAAGGACGCATGTGGAACCTGAAAATAAATGGTACATGGACAGTGGCTGTTCGAGGCATATATCCAGATCAAGGAAATGGTTCAGAAATCAATGACCTAAAAACTCAGGATCAATAAGATCAGTCAGTTTTGTGACCAAGATTTTAATGTTATATTTGATGTTCTTTTTTGCAAAGTAATAAGTCCCATTTTTGAACAAGTAATTCTATCTGGAAATAGGCATGATACCACATATGTGTTATCTTTGAATGATATGAGAGACTAAAATGTAAAATGTCTAGCATTTTTCACAAATGATAAGTGGTTATGGCATAAGAAGCTTGGGCATGCTCATATGAAGCTTATTTCTGAACTCTCTCAGAAAGACCTTGTTAAAGGCCTTCCAAAGATCACATTTAAGAATGACTCAACTTGTGACTTTTGTGAGAAAGGAAAGCAAACCAAAGCTTATTTCCATAATAAGCATGTGGTTTCAACAACAAAACCACTTGAGCTTTTACATATGGATCTCTTTGGTCCTACTAAGACTGCAAGCCTGGATGGAATGAGATATTGCCTTATTATAGTGGACGATTGCTCCAAATTTACATGGGTTATCTTTCTAGCCTCTAAGGAAAATGTAACACCCTAATATTCAACCCAATACTACTAGTACGTACATAGGCCAAATATTAGTCATTACTTACTGTCATGGTTCTTTTTACTTGGAAAAATAACTTAACGAAAATACGAGCCAATTTTTTTTTTTAAAACATTACTTAAAATAGAAGCCGCGCGTATCTTACCGGGTCGGTATCATAAAGTATAGGAATATAACCATAGAAGTGGCTCCGAATCATAGCATCATCACAACTGAAATACTTCATATATAATATGCCTACCCTACGGGGCAGGACTCTTCAAGTACATAATAAACATGAATACAGCGGAAATACAGAATACATGGAAATGAACTAGAAAGAAACATCCCTACCCTCGTGCAACCTAAGGTGGATAACCTCAACACAAAAGAAGTTTCATCCATACTACGTGTCGTGCGTGCATTAAGAGCTACCCTCCAATCTCTACAGCTGAATCACGGGTACGGAGGAACGTAGCCAATCCACGAGCGGAGCTCGGCGGGTGCAGGCATGCCCTGTGACTGAACGTGTCGTCCACGTCGGGGTCGTGGTCCGGCTACTGATGCCCTCCGACGCTGAGTGACTGTCTCCTCGCTGCCCATCGGTCGCTGAGGCGGAGTGGGGGCAGAGTTCTCATGGTCCATGGGGGAGTCCTCTACAGGGTCCTCTTCCGAGTGCTACAATAGTGGCACGTACTCCAGTACGTCAGCTGAACCGGCAGAGTGGGTCCGTAGGTTCCTCTTATGTCGTGCCCGTGCATGCTCAAAAATCATGGGGTCACCATAGGGGGATGTCGGGGAGAAGCGATAACTATATACGGGGTGTGCAAACGGCCGTCCCAAAAACATGAAGATGCGCACAGTACATCGGCCCTCAAAATGGAATGACCCATGCTCCGAGTCATGGTGGACCTCCCACCGGGGTGTGTCAACGAATAGCACGAACGTCGCCATCTCGCTCTGAAGATGTAATGGAAAGAAAGAGATAGAGGGAGTGAGATTCTTACTAAAGAAACTCAGTAGGGTTCTCCTCCTATCCTAGGTGTCATCATTTACGTCTCCAGGTATCTCGGGTTATTTATAAAACCATGGACATATATTGGTTCAACTATGAGTTTTCTAAAGTCTCAATTTTCGAGATCCGTTCCTTTTAACATAACACTTGTATTTACATGAATCATGGGGAATAAATTGTGGGACTTCAATCATATAATTTGAACGGAAATCATATAACTTGGATCATAGAACATAAATCATATAACTTGGTACTTGGCACATGGTGACTTATCTTAGTTACTTAGGTGACATTAAAACTTTTACTTAAATCAGCCGCCTCTAATATTTCTCTCTTTTGAGAAATCTCTAGGCTATGAGCTCATACCACACTAGTCGTCACTAGTATCTAGACTTTTATCCCTTGGGATAAGTCAACTTCCCGACTTTAAGTACGGGTTTAGGGGGCTAGAATCACATTGTCCCCACCCTTAGTTTGGTGGTTCCAAAGGATTACATTCTCATATTTTAAGTCACCCTAAGTTTAACATGTTACTTCAAGATGCCACATAATTAATGCATAACACATAATTACCACTTCGGCATCTCTAAGGTCCTTTTAAAGAAGCAATAACATGACATTATAAACCATCACATAAGGGTAATAGTTCACATGGCACCACATACGTCATGAGCTAACACATCAATTCATCATTAAATGAGAGGCACATAATCATCCTTTAAGGTAGAAATCCCTAAATCGGGTAACCTCAAACTTCCAAATTATTTTCTTATACCTCTAAGGGATTGATTAACCTCATTACCATGATCTATTAAGTCCTAAAACCTAATTAATCATGGCTGGACAGCATTGGCAGTAAGCTTGTATTAGATGAATTATGGTGTTCTAGAAGATTCGTTTTAAACCCTTTCTCACATCCGACTTCTTCTATGATGCAACAATTAATACCTAAGCCAATTATGAGTCACTCTCACTGATCTAGACATCATATAATGTGATTCTATGGATGTTAATCAATCTGGACAGAATTCATATTTTCTGTACCTATGGGGTTCTAGAATTCACATTTCAAGCAATTAAAGTAACCAAACATGCTCTAAAATGTCTAGAACAATTAGCATATACTTGGCAAGGTATTCAAACATATTTAGACCACCCAAAACATAATTTAAGGTGCTGGAAATGATCATGGCAGAACCAAAATTGGTGAGTCATCAAATCATGTGCAAACTTTCTTTTTCATGTACATAGGTAACTAGTTTCTCTTGGAACAATTTTAGGACTTCAAAAATACCTTGGAAATCAATTTAACTTGGCAAGGACTTTCATAAAATTCATAGCGCAGCAACTCTTTAATTTTACTCATGGTTGAAACTTCTAAATATAAGGACATACTCAAAGATACTTTCAAATGTCACTTATGTTTAGGAAAAACTTAAAACATAAACTATAGGCTCTTGTGTCTAATGAAAAACTCATCCTAGAGCTCTCATCATCACATGGCCGAATGCATTTCAAGAAGATACCTTCTTGATTTAACTTTTCTCAAGATGAAAATGGCAAGTTTTTGAGCTCTAGTCTCTTAGGTGATGACATAAAAGTAAACATGCTATGCATTCCATTTTATTCTTCATTAGAGAGTAAAGTGAGAGCTTCAAAGTAAACATGAAATGCAAGAACTTGAAATTAAATATGCAAGGCTCAAAGTAATTATGCAAGTTTCATTGTTTATTTTAGTGCTCTAGGCCCAGCAACAATCGACTTTAAGGCCGAAATAGAAAGGCTTCGAGATTATTGTAGGTGATATGCAAGCTCTCGTTTTACATCTTTAAGTTCTTAAGTGATGACTTAAAATATAAACATGGAATGCGAAGCTTGGAATTTAAACGTGCATTATGCAAGTTCATTCCTTATCTTGGGGTTTAGTGATAGCATAGAAATAAACATGCTATGCAAAGCATAAAGTAAACGTGAATGCAAGTTACTTTTATCTTGTCTAGAGCTCTTGCAAGACTTTTAAAAAGAACATAGTTCCAACCCAAACCTCATCCTCACAAGAAAAGGAAATTACTAGTGCTAGAATACTCAAAATAAATCATGACCTTAAGGAACTTGGAAGTGGCTGAATCTCCATCATAGAGAATGAACCATTTTTAAACTCTAGGGACCAAGATCTTGATGATCTAAGACATCAACATCCTAAGTCATCATCATTGAGTACATAGCTTCCTTAAAACCAACATTTAAAACAAAGTTTACGCTAGAGAAGAAAGCAAAACTGAAACCATGCTTAGTTTAAGATTAAAGTTTCAAGCTTTAGAGTTTATTCATGTGACTAGCATTAACATGAAACACTCATCATCAAACTTTTATTTTTCCAAGTCTTGGAAGCCTACATGGCTGAAAACATGGGAGGAAAAAGTGAAGTCCAAAAGAGTTCAAGAGACACTTAAAAAAAAATTCAAGCTTTAGAGGTTGTTGAGTGACAAGCACCATCATGACAACCTCATCATCAAGCTTTCATTTTTCTCATGGGTTTAGGCCCTCATGGCCGAAACATTAAAGGAGAAAATAGAAGTTCAAACATTCAAGAGAAACATAACCTCATGTTCAACTAAACTTGTAAAAGATGAAACCTTTCTTTGAGAAAAACTCAAGCTTTAGAGGCCTCATGTGGGATGAACTCATGGTCACCTCTAGAGAGCACTCATCATCAAGCCATCATGCTCAAGGCCTTGAGGCCGAAAATCAAAGGAAAAGAAAAGGAAGAAACCGAAAATGAAGAAGCAACATGGAGGTTCCACCTTTCATCATGTCCCAACAAGATTCAACATAGAAATGAAAGACATATTTAGAAAAGTTCCCTACCTTGTGGTTTTTGAAAAGGAGAGGAAGAACTTGAGCTTGAAGAACTCTTGGAAGCTTGAAAGAAAACCTCAAAGTGCTCTAAACTCTAAGCTTTAGTAAAATGAACAAAGGTGCTTCAAGTTCCCTAAGCTACCTATTTATAGAGAAGTAAAATGAATTGAAATGATGGTAGCCTTTTGGGGGGAAGCATTCGGCCACTTTACAGCCACATGAGGGAAGAAATATCTTTGTTGAAAGCATGGTGTTAGTCATTCAAAGCATGGTAAAAAGTCTAGCTATGCATGTCCTAAAGTATGGCTAACAATGTAGCTTATTTTCAAACCTTTTAAATGAATAAAATCATAAAATTTTGGGCTGTAAAGGAGTGGAAAAACCATGCATTCCATGTCCAAAAAGAAGAAAATATTTTCTAATCATGAATTTCCAAAGCATAGGTAAGGTGGTGTAAGATATGGTGTCTTGAAAAGTTTGATTAAAAGCTTGAATGACCACAAAAATAATTCATTCTTTTTGAATTTGAATGACATAAATATTTTTAATTTAGAAATGAATTGAAAACCTTGATTGATGTATGACAACTTTTCTTAGAAGAGAAAGCATTTTTGGGAAAGGAAATGTGAATAGTGAAAATATTATTCATAGTTGCTTTTTCTTTAAAGAAAGGAAAGAATTAGAATTGAGTTGCAAATTTTCCTAAGCAATATTAGGTTCTAATTAACCTTAAATAATTATTTTTGCTTTTAGATTAATTAAGAAAATTAATTAACCTTTCATTAGAGCCTAATATTGCTTAGGTTTGAGTTAAATAACTTGTTAGGCTTAAAATGCACTAAGCAGGGGTAAAATCGTAATTTTTACCAAAAGTTTCCCAGGACCTTCGGGACTTAGACCAACATAGTTCATGCCTTAAAATATCATTTTTGATCTCCGGGACGAGTCTGGGTCGGAGTCAAAACTTAAAACGGCCTTAAATCAAGTTAGGGGTATTTTGGTCATTTGTACACAGAAATCTCAGAAATGAGGTTTTTCTGCTCCGTTGGACATTCACAATCATACAATCCCCTTCATATAACATATGAACCCTATGAGGATGGCCAAAGCCGGCCGTCCTCGTGTTTCGGGTAAAAATGACCTTAGGGGCATTTTGATCATTTAAAAGTTTAGAGAAAAACGGGGCGTTACAGAAAAGGTCTTTGAAAAATTCAAAGTTTTTGCAAAACATTTTTGTATTGAAAAAGATTCTCAAATCAATATTATCAAATCTAATCATGGAAGAGAATTTGACAATCATGTTTTTAATGAGTTTTGTGAAAATCATGGCATTCTTCATGAGTTTTCTGTACTTAGAACTCCCTAACAAAATGGGATAGCTGAAAGAAAAAACAAAAGCTTGTAGGAAATGGCCAAAATAATGCTTTTAGAAAGTGGGTTGTCAAAAGGTTTTTGGACAGAGGCTATAAACACCTCTTGTTATATTCAAAATAGAATCTTTCTTAGGTCAATCCTCAAGAAAACTCCTTATGAGCTATAGAAGGGTAAAAAGCCCAACATATCATATTTTCATATCTTCGGCTCATCATGTTTTATTCTTAACACTAAGGACAAACTCACCATGTTTGATCCAAAATTTGATGATGGTATCTTCCTAGGTTACTCTTTTATGTCTAGAGCCTATAGGGTATACAACAAGAGAACACTATGCATAGAAAAGCCTATTCATATCAAGTTTAAAGAACTCAGAAAAGACTTTGTTGATGATCTTGAAGATCTAGAAGAAAGCTTTGTAAAGATCAACCTAAAAGATACTTTTGATAGCAAGATGATGAAAGACAAAAGTTCAGAAAGTAAGGTTTAGAACACAAGTATTTTAGAAAACTTGTTCAAGTCTCCCAAAACATGAGAAAGTGATATTTCTAATCATCAAGAAGAGCAATCTGAAGATGAAGGAGAAGCTGGAGAACTTCAAAGTTATAGAAACTACAAGGAAGTTTATGATCTTAAGGCAGTTTCACAAAACAAAGTTCTTGGAAATATCTCTAAGGATGTAAGAAGTAGATCATCCCTTAAAAATACTTCAAACTGTGCTTTCATCTTTACCATTAAACCTAAGTGCATTGAAGAGGTTTTGAGTGATCAAAGTTGGGTGGATGCTATGCAAGAAGAATTGGATCAGTTCAAGAAAAGAAAAGTTTGGACTCTTGTTGAAAAATCAAAGGGAAAAACTATCATCGGCACAAAATGGATGCTCAGAAATAAGCTAGATGAAGCATGCAATGTCGTCAGAAACAAAGCAAGGTTGGTTACACAAGGTTATAATCAACAAGAGGGAACTGATTATGATGAAACTTTTGCATCAATAGCTTGGCTTGAAGCCATCAAAATGCTACTTGCTTTTGTTGCCTACAAGGGGTTTACTCTCTACCAAATGGATGTCAAGTCTGTGTTTCTAAATGGATTTCTCCTTGAAGAAGTATATGTGAAGCAGCTTCCTGGTTTTGAAAGTGAAAGCCTTCCCAATGATGTCTTTAAGCTGACAAAGGCTCTTTATGGTCTAAAACAAGCCCCGTGAGCTTGGTATGATAGACTGAGCACTTTCTTGCTTAAGAATGGATTCAAGAGAGGTAATGTTGATTAGCTTAGTATGATAACTTTCTAGTAGTTCAAATATATGTTGATGACATTATATTTGGCGCTTCTGATCATTCTCTATGTAAAGAGTTTTCCAAATTAATGCAGAATGAATTTGAGATGAGTATGATGGTTAAACTCAAGTTCTTTCTAGGCTTGCAAATAAAACAACAAAAGCAAGGGATCCTGATCCATCAAGAAAAGTATACAAAAGAGTTATTAAAAAGATTTAATATGGATCAAGAAAAACCCATGAGCACCCCCGTGCATCCATCTTACATCATAGATACTGATGAGAATGGTGAAAAAGTATCAGAAAGTAATTATCGTGGAATGATTGGTTCACTACTATATCTTACAACCAGTAGACCAAACATTCAATTAAGTATAGGAATTTGTGCTAGATTTCAATCTAACCCAAAATAATCACACTTAAATGCTGTCAAAAGAATTCTTCGATATCTGTCAGGTACTACTAATCTTGGCTTGTGGTACAAGAAAGGTATTTCTTGTGATATTGCAGGATTCTGTAATGTTGACTTTGCTAGAGATAGAGTTGAAAGTAAAAGCACAAGTGGTTGCTGCTGCTTCTTCGGAGAAAGCTTGATTACATGGTCATACAAAAAGCAAAACACAATTGCTCACTCTATTGCTAAAGCTGAATATGTAGCTGTTGCAAACTACTGCAATCAAATGTTATGGATAAAGAATTAGCTAAAGGATTATCACTTGAGGTATTCTAAAATTCCTATATACTACGATAATACAAGTGCTATAAATCTTGCGAAGAATCCTATTTAGCACTCTAGATCCAAGCATCTTGATATTAAACATCATTTCATACCTGATCATGTTCAAAAAGGAGATGTTAAGTTAATGTTTGTGAATACTGAAGACCAAGTGTCAGATATATTCACAAAGCCATTGGCTGAAGATCATTTTTATGTTTTGAAATGGCTTTTGAACTTAACTATTTTCAAAATTGCATAATCTTTCATGCATAAACCATCTCTGGGTACTCCTTCTCTCTCTTCAACTCTCAAAACTGAAGCCCAAAAAGGAAAGATCTTAGTTTGCAAGATCGAATATAATTCTTGACGATCAGAAAGTAGATCAGAAAGAAGTTGGGTATCTCAAGCAGTCCACAGGTTGATCAAAAAGAACAAAAGAGAAAAAGAGACTTGAATTTTGTAGGAGCAGAGGTTTCAACATAGGAAGATGAGCTTATCAATGGGTTAGAAAGTGAGAAGTGAAGTTCAAAAAGAAAGTCCTTTAGAAATTGCACTCCAAGAGTCAAAAACCTTTCTTTCTGAAAGAAGGACAATTCCCTCTCTTTTTAAGCTTTTCTCTCCCATGTCACTTCACCTTTTGTTAGTTATATCACATCACTTAAATAACCCCCACTTTTCACACGTTACCACTCCATTTACCATATGCCTTCCATCTAAAACCCTAAGTTTCAAACCACTTCATCTATCCACAAACCTCTATTTCTCATACTGAGCATCATGGATCTCTCAAACATCATCCATGCTCCTAACAGAGGTCTTAAATACTCCTCTGAAACATATTGGTTCACAACCCTTGGTGTTTCAGTAGAAGAGGTCTCCAGATGTCTCATCAGTTCCCTATGATATTATCCGGTGAAATCACTACAGTATTGCTGAAGTCAAATGCAACACAAGTTTTTATAATCATTCAGTTCTCCTTGCTTCCTCGTTTAGGTAGCACCCACCTATTAGTTGGGATGGACTGTATGTTATTCTTGCCCTAATTAATTCTTGCCCTGTATTAACAAAAATAAGAGTAAACTTGCCCTAATTAATTTTTGACCATATGTTGAGTGCATCTCTTCTAAGGAAAGAAAAACCACTGTTGTTCCTTACGAAATTCTGCTAACCAAAATCTTTGAACACATGCATTATCCTCTTGCCAATGAGTGGTATGAGTATATGGAGGGTACATAGTACACCTTCAACTCTTTCAGAACTCTAAGGAAACCAAATGATGTTGCATCATCTCGGGTCAAAAGACAGAGTTCAAGAATTAGAGATGCAGTTGTTGTAAAAGTAGCCATGGAAACTAAAGGCAGAAAGGGCAAAAGGAAAATAATCATTCTAGAAGATAGTTCTGATGACAGCAAGAGGCCTGAGATCATCATCAGATATGGAGGTTCACCCTGTGACCATAGCATGACCTCAAATTCTGAGCAAGAATCCTCTTCCTCGATGGCATTATCTTCAAAGCATGAACATGCTAATGCTACTTCTCCCAGGGCAGAACAGCCTCCTGCTTCAACTTTTCCTAATCCTACTCCTGTAAAAGGTGTTGATCCTTCATCAAGCCAACTGCCACCAGTAGCACAACCAAACTACTCTGAGGTTCAACTGATATTACGTGAACAATGCTTCATCAACAATCATCTGGATAACTTAGAAGCCATGTCTCAGAAGCATGAAGCACTGCTTTTGGAAGTACTGCATAAAGTAAGGTGTCAAGACTAATGATGGTGCTACTAGTTTCCAACACACTCCTTCTGTTGATGATGAAAGGGGGAGAAGAGTAGTGAAGAAAATCATTTGTGTTGAGAAATACAGGGGGAGATTAAGCTGAGAGGGAGCAGATTTTTTTTTAGCATTTAGCATTTTTTTGAACATTTCCTTTCTTTGCTATTTTTGCTCTGATACCTCTCTTTATAAAATTTATATCAATTTCTTTTTCTTATTTTTGTGGTTTGATCAATATTATACATGTTCTATCTGCTATAGTTTCAATTCATATGCATTCGTTTCCTGAAAAGTATGGTTGGTCAAAGACATGCTAAAAATGGATCTAATCAAGATAATATATCACAAGTATTACTTGTAAGTTTTCAAGTATGAAGATCTTCAGAAAATTTATCTCATTTGACAAATGATCAAGCTGGTTGTATATCCATGGCTTAAACGTCTTTCTCTCTCTGATGTCTGATCTGATAATCGTTCAAAAAGTACATTAAGCCTATTCTATGCTTCAAAAGAAATAACAAACAACTATGATTGAAAGCCACTTAAGGCCAAAAATGCTTTTATATGATCCATATCATGCCTTAAGAAAAGAATATGTTTATCATGTTTATATTTCTGTAATATTTCTTGATGATATCTGAAAATATGTTTTGATGATATGCTAAAAGAATATGTTTATCATGCTTATATTTCTGTAATATTTCTTTCATTATCTCTTCAAAAGATTTTCTTCAAATTGGTTTGTCATCATCAAAAAAAGGGATATTGTTAGCTCAAGAACCCTGACAACATGCGCTTATTTGTTTTGAATACGGTTGTTAAGAACTGGATGTAGGCATGTTTGGCCGAACCAGTATAAAATTCCTTGTGTTGGTTCCTTTTTTCCATCATCTCATTTTATTTCCATATCTATTCTTGTTTCAGTATCTGTCTTTGAAAAGACTATCATACATTTTTTTGTTACTTGGTTAATTTTAGAAAGTTTACTTTCTGAAGTTTTTAACGCTGTTTTTCGTTGTGCTACAAGTTCAACTTGATAGCTTCTTGATAAAGTTTTTCAGATCCTCAATGATAGAAGAAAAGTTTAACACGATTCAACCCACCTTTCTCGTGTGATTTTCTACCTACACAACTTACCCAGCTAGGACACAAATGGAGCATGTTGCTTTTCTTTTTTATCAATGTTTTTTGTAATGTTGTTTTTTTTAATAATAAAGTCATTCATTTTTTTTTAAAATAAAAAAGATGTGTTTTAAGAGAGGAAAATAAAAAAATATTCATCTTGCATGCAAAAAAAAAGTTTATTCTTCCTATCTATGTATTCATGCGTAAATTTCTGTGTTTAGTTTTTTTTATTTTGTCTTGATTTGTCACATTACTTAAAAAAAAACACGTGCATTATTTCTACTATAAAATAAATAATTGTATCTTAGCATGACTTCTTACATTTGGTCATCTACTATTCCACATTCTTCTTTTGCTGCATAATACGGGAAAAACAAAATAAATAAAAAAGAGAAAAGAGATGAGTGTCTTTGCAGTCATTCTAGATAATAAAATTTTGTACACTGCATTTGAACATGTAATCACTAGTCTAGGTAGTTCCTTATTTGATTATGTCATTTACCATTTTACAAAAAAAAAAAGACCTTTGTGTTCTAGCATATGATGAAGCTTTACATTGTGATTTTTGTGAAATAGGTAGTTTTCACTTTAGCATTATCTTTTGTTGCTTCATACAAAAAAAAAAAAAATATTGCATCTGTCATTTGTTCATAAAGTTTTTGCACGATCTTTGTGTTTTTGTCCACTTGTTTTGATTTGTTAAAAAAAAGATAAAAAGATCCTTCCATTTCTTCATTAAGCTTTTTCATTGTACAATAACTTTTTGCATTTGGCTTATTTTTTTTTTTGCTTAAAATAAAAAAGAGAAAAAGAGCATCATTGCATTTGTTTGCAAAGATTTATTTTTATGCTTAGGTATTTGTCTTGATTTGTTGGAAAAATGAAAAGCATCTTTGCATATGTCATTTACTCATAAATTTTGCGTCACACCATGACTTTGCACATTTGTCTCCATTTGTCTTTTTAAAAAAAAAAAGAAAAAGAAAAAATAGGGTCTAATTGTATTATATTGTGTTTGTCCATTTGTCCTAATTCTATGGCTTCTAAAAAAAGAGAAAGAAAGAACGAAAAAGAAAGCATTTCTACATCTACCATCTATATGTAAAGGTTTTGATTTTTGTGCATCTGTCTTGATTTAATGTTTGCAAGAAACAAAAAAGAAGGAGAAATAAGAAAAAGGAAAACGTATCCTTGTATCTATCATATGTTTATAAGGTTTTACATTATATCATATTTTAGTGCATTCTCTTGATTTGTTTCTTCAAAAATAAAAACACACACACACACATCCTTACATTTGTTCATGAAAGTCTTAAAAAAAAATCCCTTCATTTGTTTATAAAGTTTTGCTTCCTAAAAAGAGAAAAGGGCATCCTTTCATCCATTCATGAAGTTATGCTTCAAGGTAAAAGAAGAAGAGCATTTCAACATTTTACCATATAATAATGTTTGATCTTGTGCATTTTCTTTTCTCATAAGTGTGAGCTATTCTTAACTTTGCATTCATTCTACCATGTTTTTCTTATACATCATGACTCATCATTTTCATATCATTCTGTTTTGTTACATTGCAAAAATAAAAAATAAAAAGTGAGGCCATTCACTTTAACATGTTTTTCATATATATAGTGGCTCATCATTTCCATGTCATTTTATTTTGTTACATTGTAAAAAAAGGATCTTTTTTTTTCCTAAAATAGGATAAATTTGTATTTCATAGTTTAGTTTGATTTTCTTGCATTTAGAAATTCCCCATCTGTTATTTTCATTTTTGCATTGCAAAATAAAAAAAATTGTAGCTCTTCTAGGACATGTTGAACTGTCGAATTTCCCATTTGACATGAGTTTCTAGACAACTTTGTCTTAAGCTTTTTGCCTTTTTGCATACATTTTTCCCATTTGGTAGCTTTTAATTTCATAATATCTTGATTTTATATAAAAGAGAAAAAGAAAAAAATCATTCACATAAATAATGATTGGTGTTTGTTCATGTCATGTTTTTGAAAGTTTTGAAGGATCTTTTGAATAGTAATACACGATCATTTGAAACAAATTGTATTTGGAATTTTTTTTGTCAATAAGGAAGAAAGAAAAAAATTGAACCATTGTGCTTTTAAAGAGAGTGAATGTTACCCAAATCTAAGTTCTTGTCCAAAGGAAATTAAGAGGAATTTGGGTTGTAAGTGGATGAAGCATAGAAAAGGCACAATCATATGGTTGAGAGACATGAAGACTAAAGCAAACCGTGAAAGGAAATTTGGGGACTCTGGGGAATGAATAAAGAAATGCTAAAAATTTCAAGGGAAAATGAGGGCAATTTGGACCTCCAATATCATGGCTTAAGCAAAAATGGATGATTGAAGGAAAAATTGAATTGCTAGCAAATGAGCCACCTTCGGGACAAAATGAATCAAAAGCAAACTATGCACAATGCAATAAACTATTCCTCAATCCATATCTAACAGTCTCACCCTATCCACCAAACCTTTCATGCATTGGTACCCAAACATCATCAACCTTAACATATCCTTCATAACCATACACTCTACTCAGTCATTTTCACTCCCATCGCATCTCTTTCATCTCGTTTCAATTAACTAAGGCACCTTCATTCACCAATGAAATCTACAAAACCAAAAGTACTTTTGTCATCGATCACTTTTACATGATTTCATTCAGAATTTTGGTCGATGATTCTTTTTGTCTCAAGAAAGCTCTAGAGCCTAGGGAAACTACCACTCCCAAAAGTGGGTAATCCCAATCTTCCTAGAAATTTTCATCCAATGGAATAGTGTATGAGTTTGAATGTAACACTTTAAAAATTAGTTAAAAATTAATTTGAGCTTTAGTAGTTATAATTTCAAAAATCTAACATTTTTAACAAATATGAATAGTAACCTGCGGTCCTCACCGGCTTGTCGGGATAGCCAAAATCCCAGATTTGGGACCAGGAGATGCCTGAAATTGAGCAAAAGAGAGGGTTAAGGTTAGAAATAGTGAGAATCAAAGATTTTATACCTGAAATTAATTTTCGAGCAATGTTTGATTACCCGCGTATAGTGTTTTACCCGTTCGGTAAAATTTCGGTGTGTGATTTCTAATACCGAAAGATAGTTTAAACTTTACAAATGGATAATGTATATCCATTCAAGCTAAGTGTAAGACTAGGATTTAATCTTGAATTTCAAGATCAAATCCTATCCATTCATCTTGTTTTCTTGCTAGAAAGAATTAGATTTTGTATTAAACAATATTTACAACCTATCTACATAAAATCATTTAAAGCTACCAACCTTATCTCTTCAAATTCATCTTCTCGGCCAAGTCTACTTGCCATACAGCCACCATTGTTCATTCGTCAAGAGCTTCACACTTGATTTCAATCTCTCAAAATCATGTCTTAGACTTGTCAAAACATCAAACATCATTCACAAAACTCACTCCACTCATCAATACCTACAAATCTAACCGATTGAAATCTCAAATCCTCACCTTAATACCTCACTTCCCCACTGCCTAAGGAAGGTTTAGGACTGAAATTGGTGTTTTGAAGTGAAGGGAGATCACTTAGAACATCCTTTGAAGTATCAAGCTCAAAAGTTTTCAAAGTAGGGTTTTCCTTGGTCTTTTCTTTCCAATTTTATGTTGGACTTTTCTGTGGAGTGTTTGGGGTTGTGAAAAAATCATTTTTATCAAAAGAGATTTTGAGTTGGTTTGCTGGACTTTTGGATTTCAACAGGGCAGGTGTTGTTCACGAATTTTCTAGTGCAATTGTGTTCATTTTTATGAGCTATAAAAATTATATGTTGAATTTAACATCCTAAGACAACCCAAGATTTTTCTTGGGTCATGCTAAGGACTTTCTCTGCTTGAAAAAAATTTATGATTCTTGAACATTATTGCTGGAAAATCCCGATTTGAAGCAAGCAGGGAATTTTGTCGAATTTTCTGATATATTTAGAGATATTGGATTCAGCTAAAAATTTTATGGGATGTAGCTAACATATTAGGGAGTCTCTAGAAAAATTTGGAGCCATTCTGGAAACTTTTTCTATGTTTAAAAATTTATGAACCGAGATTGTAACTATACTGGCTGGATTATGGGAACTGAAGCTGTGATTTTGTATAATATTTTTATCATAGAAAATGATTGGATTATCCCTTGAAATATTTACAGGGTGCTTATAGCATCTGAAAGTATAACCATGATTTTTATTCTGAATTGATTCAATCATTTGCTAGGGTTAAAAATTATGAGATTTTGGTTCTGAGCTGAATATAAGTGTTCTCTAACCACTAAATTTGTGGCATTTTGTTATTATACTTATGGAACTTTTTTTACTCCAAACTTTTCAGAGAACCTTGGGGATATATTGAATTGTCTTTGAGAATTTTTATAGCATTGAATTTGATGGTTTGACATACAAAGTAAATTGTACTACTAATATGTGAAACCTGCTATTGTGCTGAAAATGAATTGATGTTTTGAATTGATGAAACAATAGCATCTTGTACTAGTATGACATGAGTACATGAATATGAATATGAATAATTGAGCACGTGAGCTTATTGATAAGGTTAGGCATACATAGATATGAATGCTTATTACAATTGTTCATATGTGAAAGGAAAGCAAAGATTATTTTTCTTGGGCTGGAGAAAGTAAATCCAGTTTATTAGGGAAAGTAAACCTGACTACCAAGAAAAGCATAAGATTGATAATCCTTGAACTGGAGAAAGTAAATCCAGTCTGTTGGGGAAAGTAAACCCGACTACCTTTGAATTGAGTCGGGGAAAGTAAACCTGGCTAAGAATAGGTCTATGTGAAAATTGGAGAAAGTAAATCCAATGATCATGTATAGGAATGAGCTCAGTCTTGAAAAGCAGTCTATTACCCATTATTGTCACGCTGGGGACGGTGGTACATAATGCCTAGACATGACAGGATTAGTTGAGGGCCAAGGCAAGTTGAAGCAGTAAACTTTCTAAGTAATCCTTTGTCTTATATGCCAAGTGAAAAAGTTTAGTATTGATATTGAGACTAATATGTTTAAGTGACTGGATGTTAAAAGTAACCCACTTTGAAAGTATGATTTGGAACTTTAAAAATAAACCATTATTATATAACGCATGACCACTTTTTCTTAATAAACCAAAGTGGCTGGGGCGATGATGATGACGATGACATTATGATTGTGTATTTGGGGGAGTTACCTTAATAAGAATTGTATAATTCTCACCCCTATATTTTGTGTTCCCGTGTCATCTCCAGGTTGATGCAGAAAATCGAGAAATTGCTATGCCAAAGAACTCGAAAGTGCAATAGTGTAGTAGTTAATGCTCATAAAAGAGCTTCCTTTATGTACTGAACTTTGTATTAAATAAATATTTTGATTTCATTACTATATATTTTAGTAGAATTATGACTTAGTTATCCGTGAATCAATCAAAATGGCTATAGATAATTAAGAAAGGTCCACTAATTTATAAGTAACAACTCTCGAGTATAATGTCATGACTTAAGAATGATGTTGTACTTGGGAGGATGTTACATTGAACATGTTGTTTCTAGTCATTGGAGCATTAAGCCTTTTCAACTATTCATCTCCTAACTTGAAAAGAGAAAGAGGGAAAGAGAGAGAGAGAGAGAAAGGAAAAGAAAAGAAAGCAATATTTTCACGTCCTTCAACCATGTGGGATCCCTAAGTGATATTGGTTTGATTCGCTTATCAAGTGGTTTTCATGAATTGGAATCTCAAGTTGGTCATAATTATGGACTTGTGTTCCCTTTGCAGAATCGCTAAAACAATGGATGGCATGGATTTTAGTGTATTAGATTTTCTCCATAATATGTTTCATATCGTTCCTGCATAATTTCATGTCTTACTTTTTCTGTGTCTTAGCTATCTTTTTTTGCTATTGCATCATTTCATTCATATCAGTGTTTCACATATTTATCCAAAGTGTCTTCCAAAAGTTTTCATTTCATACCCTTGTTTGTGCTAATCATCACATATTATCAGTCTTAGTCATTCATAGTGTCTTTAGGGATTTAGTCCGCACAGACCCCTTGTCATCCTCACCTTTGTTGAATGTTGACATCGCATTTTCTTTTTTCCTCTCATTTTGCATTATCCATCAAATTAAAAGTGTTTTTTGTATTATCTGGTAAACAAAAGCATTGGAAACTAATTGATTGATCATGGTAATCCATGGGACAAATATAATCATGAAACTTCTCTTAAGTACTAGGAATGAATGTGGATGGCAAGAAAATCAATTTTTTGCAAAGAAACATGGAAAGAGGTGAGTAAGAAGGAATTTGAAAGGCTAAAAAGTGAACCATG
Source organism: Dalbergia cochinchinensis (assembly GCA_031216125.1). Lineage (NCBI taxonomy): Eukaryota > Viridiplantae > Streptophyta > Magnoliopsida > Fabales > Fabaceae > Dalbergia > Dalbergia cochinchinensis. The sequence continues at coordinate 31,806,180 of CM062372.1, forward strand.
CATCTATCAATTTTGTCTCAAAGTTGAGCTTTTCGGAAAATAAATAATCACGATTCAAAATGATGTTTGGCCATCTTTCTCTATCCCATGTTTTAATTAAATAATCCCTTATCAACCCCTCTTAAGCCTGAAATTTCTTTCTTCAAAAGAAATCTAGACGGGGGTCACTCAACAATAGGGCATGTTAAACCCAATGCATTGTCAAAATGGAAAAGAAAAGGAAAAATGGAGAAGCAAATAAAGGGATATATTTATATATGTACATGTCGCAAAAAAAAGGAAAAATGATTGGTAGAATCTATCAAAAAAAAGGTCAAAGATCCGTGATCCTTTTAAACCCTTAAACATTTGTTTAGGGCCTTTTTATATCCTTTGTTTCATAAACCTTAATTCCAGTCAAATTATAAGCCTTTAAAAGTCCATTCTGATCAATGAGTGACTGTTGTGTCTTCTGTAGTTTCAATTTTGAGACAAAACATGCATAATTTTTCATGCCTTCACACAAATCCTAAAAGGACAAAAGAGAGAGAGAGAGAAAGAGAGAGAAATTAGGAAGGTTCAAAGAAGAAAAAAAGAAAAGGATATGTTAAGTTGAAAAATAGAATGGGTGGCCTAAGAAAAAAGGTAGGGCAAAGAAAAAACATAGGTTGAAAACTTGAAAGACTGGCCTAAACAAAAGTTAGTAGTATCCCAAGCAACTCAAACTGGGGCAATTTTTTTGTGATGATTTGTCCTCTTCACAAGGAATTGATACTGGGGAAATTTTTGTGATGATTAGACTTCCTAGCTATGTAGCTTGAAACTGGGGCAATTTTTTTTGTGATGTTCGAATTAAATAAGTTCTCACTGTGTCAAGAATGAATGAGTGGTTATGATGTCCAATGAATGAAAATTGATCAATCACTTAAGAACCAAAGAAGAATTCATATGAGGGCAATAGTTGTTTGATTTCTTTCTCCTCTTTTTGCATTCTTTTGTTTGCTCATCTTTTAGAACACTATTTTCCATGATAATGTGTATCTAATAAACTTCTAGGTCATCCGCTTGGATTCATGTGCATCCATTGAATTGTGCTTGAAGTATAGTGAAACATGAGTGAAATAATGTGAATTGACTATTAATTGGTGATGAACTTTTATACTCAAAGAATTGGTCAGATGAGAGCTACAAAGCCTTTGCAAGGGATCATCATGAGAAGTGATGTGAAAAGAGAATTTGTGGAAAGCAAAAAAAAAAAAAAAAGAGGAGAGGAAAAAAGTGCAATGAAACCTTGTTGCAAGGCAGTGTTAAGTGAACTCAATGACAAACTTGAAAATGGATTCAGGTGGTAAAATTCTTTCTAAAGAAGCCTATGGTTCAAGATTTTTCTTTTTCCATGCAAAGATATTTATCTTGTGATAGATCCAAAATCTCATTCTTTTGATTTTCAAATCACTTAGGTCCTTGGCCTATCAGTTTTGTTCAAATCCATTTCATACTATCATTATTGTTCAATACCATGATCCTTGATTCATTCACATGTTATATAGACATATCCTTGGCATCCCACTTTTGCTTGATGTCTGATATAGTTGGTTTACATTTTTTTTTTTGAAAAAAAAAATTTATTCTGCATCCAATTATCTTGAAAAATGCATTTTCTCTTTTCAAAATAAAAAACAAAAAAAGAGAAAATCAAAAGAAAATTTTTTTTGAGTCATTTGCATTTTCTAGTTGGCCTCAAATTGCCATTTTATTTTTTTAGTCAGCCTCAGATTGTCATTTTACTTTTTAGTTGGCCTCAGATTACCATTTACTTTTCTAGTCAGCCTCATATTGCTATTTACATTTTTAGTCTGCCTCAGATTGCTGTTTTACTTTAACAATCAGCCTCAGATTGCCATTTACTTTTTCAGCCGGCCTCAGATTACCATTTCCATTTTGCAGTCAGTCTCAGATTACCATTTGAATTTCCTGTCAGCCCTTATCAACTTTTAATTTTCAATCATTCCTGTTGGTTTTTACATTTCTTATCACTTGTAAACTTGTGTCAAAACAGTTAACTTCTTTTCTTTGCATGATATTCATACACAATTTATTTCTGAATTGCATTATTACATGTGATTTCCTTGAATGTTTATATTCTTTTGTTATTTGAATTTAGATTCTTTTTTGGATTTCATGCATTGCTGAACAAAATCAATGCTCATCTCTTTACTCATTCCTTATGAAGACAATATGTAAAACTTCCTTATGAAGACAATATGTAAAACTTAGGTTTTTCATATTGTCTTATGAGAAATGAGTAAAGAGGGACAACTGTTAACATCTGATTTTATTTGACCCATAAAACTAAAAAAATGACATTTTTATAGTTTGTCAATAATGCTCATTATCACTTTTAGCCCATAATTTTTACATTTTTAGTTAAAAAAAACTTTAAGCCCATTCCATTTTTGGAGTTGTAAAAAAAAACATTTCGTCCCCTTTCATTCTTATTTTTAATTTATATAATTTTTGAGTAAAAAAAAAAAGAAAAGGGGAACCGAGGAGCATCAGCTAAAAGAAAAAACAAAGAAGAAAATGATGCTGAAGTCAAATGCAGGAGTGTGAGGATCGTCGAACAAAGACCACAAAATTTAGAAATTGCAGCAAATACCAAAAATTTTCTTCAATCAGATCACAAGTTTCATCTACCATATCTGAAAAATCAACCTCCAACTGTGTATAAATTCACATATGGAGAAGAGGAAAAAGGGGTCCGATAACTATCTTCATCTTCTAACTCTCTTGTCACCATTCTTCACCCAAGCAGACATAATGTCCACTGAGCCATGAACAAACACAAACCAAACCAGTCACTCATTAAAAGCAATACCACACACGATCAACTCAACCTAGCAACACCCAATCTCACTTCACCCCAGACCACTAGCAATCCATAAATTACAGCCAAAATCAGAAACCAATCAACAACCAAACACAGCAAAAAGAGTCCATACAGTTCATAAGTTCAACAATAGTCCAGAATGTAGTAATTTTTCCAACTTCAAAAGAAAAAAAACTATAGACCAAGGTCAATCTTGATCAAAATAAATCCCACACAAATAACCCATCATACTTGTGAACTAGAAACCAAAAGGATGAAGGAGAAGGAAGGGGAGGAAGGCCATGGCCACCGCCGCCACTAGCTTTATCACCGCGGTTTCATGCTTTGTGGCCGAGAACCACCAACACCACCAGCCTACCACCGCGCCGCCATCAACATCGCATTGCTTCGAAATCAGCCGTCACCGCGGCACCTTTTCCTTCTCCGCATCTCAGTCGCTCGTGAATGAAGTCGCCACACAGCCGGCAAGAAGTCCGTTGCACTGCCGTACACCCTTCCTTTCCTGGCCGCTACACTGCCAAACACAACCACCGTGAACAACATTGAATGCCACGATTTCTTCCTCCTCCCTTTCCCCTGTCATTGTAGTGGATCTGCCATCACGGTCTCGTGCAGTGCCTCTACCATGTTGAAGCTGCAATGGTGCCGGCATCCCTTCCCTCCTCCATCTTGTCGCGGATCTGAAGTTTCCTCCGCGAATGAGCCAGCATCGCCTTCTGCGAGCACTGACGCCATTATCGCCTCTATTGACTGTTTCACCCGCTGTACGTCTGTGCCGGTTCCCCTTTTCCCTCGCGCGGTAGTGATCCTACAGCTGCTCCCTCTCTGTCACTTACTCTCTATCTCTCTCGATATATATAGAGTAATGTTATTTTGACTTACACTTTGTGGGATACCATGCCGACACACTCACATTTACCATTGGATGTGCTGTGAGACCCAAACTAAGTGGGATCCATATCTAATTCAATAGTGGATGTGAGTGTGTCGGCACAGTGTCCCACAAATTGTAAGTCAAAATAATATTTCTCATATATATATATATATATATGTGTGTGTGAAGAACTGAAAATCCCCACCCTCCCCCCTCCCCTCGTGTTGGCTTTTCTCCTTGTACTGATATCCATTTTTTATTAGATAAATTACACTTACCTCCCCTGAGGTCTGTGAAAATACAACTCACATCCTCTCTAGTTGTCCACCTTACACTCACACCCCCTCTGCTCATCAAATTTTAAGTATTTATATTTCAGTTACACTCCTCATTCACAGGATATCATTAATAAACTTAATAGAATGATATATTTATGATATTAACTGTTCCTAATTAATAAAATTATAAAAGTACCCTTAAACTTAACAGAGTGGGCAAAGGTATTTTTATAATTTTATTAATTAAAAACATTTAATATCACAAAAATGTTATTATGTTAAGTTTACTAATGCTATTTTGTGAATGAGAAGTGTAACTATAATATAAATACTTAAAATTTAACGAGCAGAGGGGGTGTGAGTGTAAGGTGGATAACTAGAAGGGGTGTAAGTTGCATTTCCATAAACCTCAGAGGAAGTGAGTGTGATTTACCCTTTTTTATTTCATTTGATTTTTCTTCTCTTTTAGTTTGTTTGGGTTGCTTTGTTTTTGGGTCACTTGGTTTGATTTCCTTTGGTTTAATCAGATTTTTTTCTAAATAAAAAGAAAAATAGCTCTTTTATGTTTTTGTATTCTTTTATTGTTCATTGGTTGGTTCGATTAGAGATTTTAAATTTCTTGAGTTAAATTTTATATTAGACGTTTGTTTTCTTAAAAAAAAATAATAATGACCTGTTGTAACACCCTAGTAATTAACCAAATACACCTAGGTTGAATCTGATTAATGACTAGACTTTACTCCTTGCTTTGGTTCTTTCTTCATAATTTGAAAATACTTAGTGAAATTACGAGCCATTTTTTTTTTTAAAAACATAATTGAAAACGTGAGCCGAGTACAACGTGAACGAGTAAGCGGAGTATAATAAGACGTTTAAGAATATATCACATCATATCACTTTGGCTCCATCATATAACATCCATAAGCACATTATAACATATATTTACATACAATAACCTCACTCAAAGGGTGGGTTATGATCATACATCATTGTCTTATGCAAACCCATAAAAGAAAATATACATAAGGAAATACATGCTCCTAAACTAGATAACTCCATAAGCCGGGAAGGTTATCCTAAAACTAGGGTGCATGAACACGCATAAATCTACTAAGAACCTTCTATGGCCACTGTCCTGAAAATGGGGGAATAAATCCGATCCGCTGATGAGCTCCCTCGGGAGGGGACACGCGAGATGCACCAGGCTGGGGTAGCATGGACGGCCTTCTTGCTAACCTCGACTGAATAACTGTTTCCTCACTATCCTCCCTTACACGTGTGGGAGTAGGAGCAGAGCTCTCAAAATATACATGAGTAGGAGTGTCCTCTGAAGGATCAGTTTCAGAATATCTCGTCTCGGGAATATACTCTGGAAATCCATGGACAGCAGATGAAGCGGGATAAGAACGTAACATCCTTTCATCAAGTGGACGTGCATGTTCGAAAACCATTTCATCGCCATAGGGAGAAGTAGGAGAAAATCAATAACTAGGGATAGGATGTGCAAATGGACGACCTATGTAAATAAAAACACGAATTGCGCACCTCCCTTCAAAATGATATGAGCGATGCACCGGATCATAGTGGAATTCCCAAGTAGGGGTATCAACGAACAGGACGAATGTCGCCATTTGAATCTGGAGACAATGATGGAAATAAAGAAAAGGGAGTGAGAATCTTGCTAAAGAATTCTTAGTAGGGTACCTCCTTCTACAGTGTCATCATCAAAGTCCCCAGGAACCTCGGGATTATTCTAAAATAGTGAGCATGCAAAGATTCATTTTAAGTTCGGACAAATACTTAACCGAGGTTCGTCAATTTTTAATCATGCGTCTTATAATACATCATAATCTTAACATGTCATATTTACAATGAACTTTTCCTTTATCATTACATCATATTCCTCATCATCATTATCAAAATAACATGCATAAAAGAACGTCATATAATATTAGCTACACATGGACACAGTGCACATATTTCATTTCTTTAGTGCCTTAGGTGACTTAAAATCTTATTATCATCATTATTTTCCTTGGGCCACGCTATACTCCACCCTTTTGGGAGTAATTTAGGTTATGAGCTCATACTTTACTAGTCGTCACTAGCATATACTTATCCCTTTTGATAAGCTAAAGTCCTGATTCTACCCTTTTGAGAGAACGGGTTAGGGGGCTAAAATCACCTTTTCACCACCTATAGTCTAATGGTTCCAAAGGATCATTTTCTTATAAGTTTAAGTCACCATTAAATCTTTGCATGTTATATCACAATACAATTCATAAATATCATAGCATTTTCTCATTTATAGTCTTAAGCTAGAATAATATATATCAACTATAATCATGCATTTGGGAGATTCCCAGGAAAGAGAGGTAAGTCACAATAGACATGCTTAAATACCAAGTCTTTCCTTAGCCAGAACCTTTCCAAATTATACTTTTACAATGATACACTTTCTTCTAGCAATAAAGGTAAATTTTACATAATAAAGAATATTTCATGCATAAGCATCCTCATTATTTGCAACAACAACTATAACATGCAAGCCAGGAAATCATTCAATGATATCAAGTACTTAATAAGCATCCAATACTTACATAGAATTATCAATTATAGAACTAATTAGTTATGCACCTAAGGGATTTATTACCATCCTTATGATTATTTATAGGCCTTAAGAATACTATTAAATCAAATGGGGTAGCATAGGTAGTAAGTTGTTCCTAAGGTTTTACGGTATGCTAGAAGTTATGTTTTAAATCCTTTCTTGTTACCAGCTTTCCCTATGATGCTGAAATTAGTTACTAAACCAATTATGAATCATTCTCCCTTATTTAAACATAATAAAACTTGGTTCTTATCGTTGCTAAAGATTCTGGATAGAATGCATAAATTTTATTCCCTAGAGTTCTAGAAATCTTGTTTTTACGGTTTTCTAGTTGCTAAGTTCATTTTTAGTGTTCGGGATCAATCCTAGTCTAATTGATACCAAATTTTTCGTGGCTAACTAATCCTAGACAGAATTATAACATGCTAAAACAGATTTGGCATTGGCTAAACTTAAAGGGGTCAAAAACTAGGTAAATTCTAGCTCTTCGGTTGTTCTAGGGAGCTAGTTTTATCTCTAACATGCAGTGAATTATTCTCTTAACAATAAACCATAATTATCACAACATCAAACATATCAAATCATTATCATACATTGATACTAAACTCAAATCAGTGGCCGAATCATGAACCTCATGCAATTACATAGAATCATATTTTAAGTGCATATAAAATACTAGTTCCCCGTAAAATCCTTGCAAAGTCTTAAAACTCATTTAGAAACTAGTTCTTTTGTCAAACTTGGGAGGATCTTCACAATTAAAACTCTCACTTAAGATAAAAGGAGTAAGTCTTGAGCTTTAGAGATTTAGGTGACATCTTAGAATTATAAACATGCTATGCAACCTTATTTTAATATTATCTTTATAAGGTGATAGCTTGGAATTATAAACATGATATGCAATTCCATTTCTTTATCTTTAAGATTTAAGGTGATGATTTGAAAATTAAACATGATGCAAGAACTTGAAATATAAACATGATGCAAGAAATCGGAGCGCGGTAATCCGCACAGACCGATAGAGGGAGAAGAGAATATTAAGAAACCGGAGCGGTAGTCCGCACAGACCGGTGAAGGCAGAAGAGAATTATTATTACATCTTTTTAAACTCCAATCTCAAGACTTTTTAAAGAATAAATTCTTTAACTCCAATAATCATATTTCTTTGCTTGTGATACATGGCCAAGTCTTTGACCTCTAGGATCTTTAGGTGATGGCATAAAATAAACATGCCATGCGTTGATTCTTTTAGCCATTATAAAATAAAGTGAGAGCATAAATTAAATATGAGATGCAACCTCTTTATTATCTTGAAAGATTAAGTGATGACTTGAAACATAAACATGAAATACAAGCTTGGAAAATACATCTTTCAAGTTCTAAACTAAAAATCTTTGTTTTAGCATCATAAAGCATTATTCTTTAAAGTTTTGCATCAAGTGGAATTTTCAAGCTTTAGAGGCCTAACTTGTGATGGATTTACAACCCACCCTCAAGGTCCTCATCATCAAGCCATCATCTTAGTTCCACCTAGGCCATATGGCTGAATTGGTTAAAGAAAAATGAAGAGGAAAACTGAAATGAAAAGCTAAGGTAAGTTCATAATTTCATCATTTTGAGCTAAAAACACAACTCCTCAAAGCATAGAACTAAATTTAGAAACTACTCCCTACCTAATCTGAGTTGAAGAAGAGGAAGAGAACTTGATTTCTTGAAGTGAAATGAAACAAAATCTCTTTGAAAAATTGAAGAAAGAATTCAGCCAAAGAAGAGGAAGAAAGAAAGTTTTTGGTGCTCCTAAAAACTAGTTATGAACAAAGCATTCCAAGACCACTCAAGCAAGCCTATTTATAGAAGATTTTGAGGCTTCTAATTGCCCAAAATGAGGAGGTAGTTGGTGAAATTTTGCAGGAGAAATAAGGGAGGAAAAATCATTTTAGACAAAGTTGTATGAAATTAAGGAATTATGTCTCTTATGGTGACATTTTGGCATTTTGTTTTAGTCCAACTTTTGGCAATAATTCAGCTGCATAATGGCATCAATAATTTCGTCCATTACAGCCCAAAGAAGTGAAATTTGTGTGTTCCATGCATTATTTAGGTGTAGGCAAGGTATTCATGTAATTTAGAGAATTTACGGTTAAGGGCTTAAGTGAATTAGTAAGCAATTTGGGTGTTTTTGAGCAATTTTGGGTTCTAATCAATCTAAATACATAATTTTGACTCTAGATTAATATTTAGAATTTAATAAGCTTTAATTTGAGCCTAATATTGCTTAGGTTTCGGTATATGAATCAAAAATCCCGAAATTCGCAAAACTGCCCAAAAATAGGGGCAAAATCGTACTTTCACTTAAAAACTGCCGAGGCCACCCGAGCTTAACCAATGGTTAATCATGGCTTAAAAACAAATTTTAAAACATTTTAGTGAGGTTTGGGATCAGTCGGCACGCACATCGGAGTTAAAACAGCCACAGGGGCGTTTTGGTCATTTCGCGCGTCGGAACTCAAAATTGAGATCCTTCTGCTCTATTAACACACATAACACAAACAATCCCTTATTATCATCAAAACATCCCCTTGAGAATAGGTGGGGCCTACGATCCTCATTTTCTGAGTAAAATAACTTCAGGGGCATTTTGGTCATTTTATAAGTCTGAAATTGAGATTTGCGACTCTCGCATGAATCGCTCCTAACCTCTCTTCTAATGTTATATTCCTTTATTGAGGATTGTTCGGCCTCAAATCTTATGTAATAATTACCTACAGTAATTCGGTAATTTCTAATGACAGTAAAAATTACAGTAAAAATTGGGGCGTTACACCTGTTAGTCTTCATTTCCTTTTTATTTAGTTGATGCCCTAAAGAAAGGGGTTTTTCATTTAGTTTAAGTAAAAAAGAAAATTTTATTTAATTTGGATTTAAAATGAGTTCTTAGGAATTTTGCTTTCATTTTTAACAAAAGTAAAAAAAAAAAAATCATTAGATGATATTTTGAAAATAGGATTAACTGAGCTGTGACGACTTGTTAATTTTATGTTCTGGAATATTTTAGCTGTAGCAACTTAATATTCAAAATTTCTTTTCAAAAATAAAATCAATCAAGCCACAAATATTTTCTACAGAACTATATGACTTTGAGTTCCCCATTACACCAAGAGATACATAGGAGTAGGTAACCCCTGTCAAGTCAAAATTAATTTTCCTTAAATTGTTTGTTTAAATTATAAATATGTTTGTCTCCTTTTATTGAATTTTTTAAAAAGATTATTAATTAATTTGTACAACTTACTAAGGTACCGTCTAAGGACGAGTGTATTAGGGGCGTTGTACGATTAAGTTCCTACCATTCCCTATGCATAACCGACTTCGGAACTCATATCTATTTTTTTTCAAAAGACCGTTTTATAAAATAAACAGGTTTTCCTATGTTTTTCCAATGTAAATAAACTTGGTGGCGACTCCATTTTTAATCACTCTTTTTCGTCGTCCCCTTGCGATCTCGGTTGCGACAACAAATATGTATAAGAGACAAACAGAAGCTATAAACATGATTTTTGAATAGGTATAGCAAGTTGTAAGATAAACTATCTGTCAAAATATAACAAAAAATTCAAAACAACAAAAGAATATGTATGCTGAAAAAAAAATTTCTTTGAACTCCCCCTCAGCATAAGCTCCTCTTGAATTCCATAAAACTTGATTTTCTTCAAGCCTTTTCTTCTCCCCCTTTTGACATCAGCAAAAAGGAGGCATGCCAGGAATCAGAAACACCATCTTTAGTTTCGACATTGCAGAATCTGAAGAATTTGAAGCTACAGTTCTTCAGTTTGTCTGAGCTGGGTGCCATGCTCTATAATTGTTACCTCGAGTCTATCCTGTCTAGAGGTAATCTCTCTCAAATGCCTCAGGATGATCTGGTGGAACTGAGAGCTTGTTGGAGGCTCGGTTGAGGACGAATGTGGTAATTGGATAGGTGCTGATGTGCAAGGAATAGTTCTAGGAGATAGCTCAGGAATGGCTAGAGGTGCAGTTTCCTTACACTTAGGCAATTCAGCATAAGTTTCAGCATGTAGATCAGCAGAATGTGGAAAGGATGAAGTATGATCATTAGCAGAGGCCGCAAAAGCAGAAGCAAGATTAAGAATAGCAGTAGTAACAGTTTCAGGCATTTGAGTTGACATAGAAGCAACAGCTTCTTGAACTGGATGAGCTTCAACTTCGAATGTCCTATTCCTTTCTTCTTCTACTGGAGTAATTTGGATAGTGGAAGAAAGTTGAAGAACTATCAGGGTGAGAGCTGATTTTGGTTCATTGGCCTCTTTATCAGGCTCCTTGACAATGGGCTCTTCAATGATGGGCTCTAATTGAGACTCCTCAGCCATGGGCCTAGAACTGATAGTAGCACTCAGTCTAGCCTTTCTTTCTACTGAACAGGCTTTCTTCTTCTTCAGATGATGATGCTCCTGCTTGTTTTTTTTTTCTTTTTCCTCTTCTTCATCATCGTCGTCAGAGTCACTAACAATGACTTGGTAACCAGCCTCTTCATTTTTTGTGATTTCCTTCCTCAATATGGAGATTCTTGACTCATACATAGGCATCTGTTTGCACTTGAAGCAAACTTCTTTCCTGCTGATGACTTTCACTAGTTTAGCTGCCATATAAGTTTCTTGAGGAGAAAACTCTTGTGAGAAGATTAAGGTTTCAGTTACAGGGAATGAAGGTTTGAGAAGAGAAGGTTGCAGTTACGGAGATGAGAGGTATGAGAGGAGGGAAATGGTTGACATAGCATATTTGAGTTTGAAGACGAAGGTAAAAAGATGATGTGTGAGGAGTGGGGTTTATTCAAGTAATGTTACATGATTGAAGGTGAAGCAATGTGGGAGAGAAAAAACACAGAAAAGTGGGAATTATCCCTCCTTTTCATCCTTATTTTAGAAGGAGAGACTTCTGACACTTGAGATCACTTTTTGAAAGAGTCACTTTCTAAACTTCACTTTCTAACCTATCGGGGTCTCACCGTGTTTTTCCCATACTTTCATCTTTATATTCTGAGCTTTATGAGGCCAAGCATTTTCTATTTTTTGACCTTTTTTCTCTTTTTTTCTGATCTTTCCATTTTCTTTCTAAGCTTGCAAACTGCACTCCTGATTTTTCAACTTGACTTTCTGATATACTGACCAATCAGGTGATCTTGTAAACTGAACTTCTGCTGTTCTTGCAAACTAATGGCTTTGCTAGGACTTCAATTGGGACTTATAAAGAAAGAATGCCTAGAGATGTTTCATGCATGAATGCTTATGCAAATATAAAACCTTTTAAAGAAGAACTTTCACAAAGCAAAAACACAAAAGGGATCTTTAACAAAAGAAATTGTGAATGTATCTGACACTTGGTCTTCAGCATTCACATATAGTTACTCAACATCCCCTTTTTTGAACATGATCTTGAATAAAAGATGTTTTTATAATAAGAGCTTGGATTTAGAGTGCAGAAAAGATTCTTAATAAGATTAGTAGCATTAGTATTATCACAGTAGATAGGGCTTTTGAAATACCTCAAGTGGAAAACTTCCAGTTGGTTCCTTATCTACAACATCTAGGTGCAATAATTTGTAGCAACTACATATTCAGCCTCAGCAGTAGAAAGAGCAATTGTATTATGTGTTTGGTATGACCACATGATAAGGCTTTTTCCAGAGAAGCAGCATCAACTACTAGTGCTTTTTCTTTCAGCTCTATTGCAACACCCTAATATTTAACCTAACACGCCTAGGACAAATTCAAGTTAATTATTGGCTGTTACTCTTTTGTTCTAATTCTTAATTCTAACTTTTAGAAAATACTTAGTGAAAATATGGGTAAATTTTTTTTGAAATAAGAGATGAAAATGTGAGTTGCACATAAGATGAACACTGTATTCGTTTGATTCATGAACAATAATAAGAAGCCATACAGGCTAAGAATAAAATCAGAAGATCATACACAGCAAGCATCATATTATATATATGTAACAAAGGTTCTGCCATACACCAAGTAGAATAGTAGCATAAGTACAGTCATCCAAATGGAATACATAGAAAACATAAAATACATAGACTAGAAAACCTCGCCCACTAGAGTGCATCTAAAGTAGATAACCTCAAAAGCAAAAGAAAGCTATCCTATGCCAACTATACTTACAAGCACTACCAAGACTACTGCCAGCTCCTACTGCTGCCCGCCCCAAGGGGGAGGAACATATCGAACCCACTGAGACAGTTTGGCTGGGGTAGCCAAACGGTGCGCAGTCGGGCATGGGCCAGGTCAGCTAAATGCCCCAAAGGGGAGGAACATATCCATCCTCACTCATCCTTCGCGGATTGGCTTTGTCATGGTGGCTTCACTACCCTCACCAAACTCCATGGGCACGGTGGGGGAAGAACCCTTGGATGGCACCTAGTAGCTGAGTTCTCAGATGGATCCATCTCTGAATGAGCCATGGGGGAATGGGGCACGTACTCTGGGAAGTCACAGATGGCAGAAGCAGTCGGCTAGGTGCGGCGAGTCCGCTCCTTGCAAGGACGTACACGCTCAAAGATGAGGTCATCACCAAAAAGGGAAGCGGGAGAGAATCGAAAGCTGGAAACTGGGTGTGCAAAGGGACGGTCTATGTATACAAAAAGACGAACAACACAATGACCCATGAAGTGATATGACCAATGAGCGGCCTTGTAATGCATTTCCCAAGTGGGCACGTCAATGTAAATCACAAACGTCACCATCGACCTTTGAAGACTTGATGAAAAGAAAAAATAGAGAGAGTGAGAAACTTGATAAAGAATCTCAGTAGGGTGTACTTCTATCCTAGTGTCATCATCTACGTCCTCAAGAACCTCAGGTTTCATTATGAAATAGTGAGCATGCATAAGGTTCAATTATTAAGTTCTAAAATATCATTTACCGAGGCCCATTCATTTTAATATGCGTCTTGGATGTCATGAATTCATCATACCTCATCATGAAATGCATGTCAATGCAAGGTGCAACATACCAAATACAAACATAAGTGATGCTCATGGATCATAGTAATTATAACATGCATTCCTTTAATTTATCTTTTAGGTGACTTAGACCATTTCTTTCTCTCATTTGGGGCCACCTTATTTCTGTCACCTTTTGAGAGTTCTAGGTTATGAGCTCATACCTCACTAGTCGTCACTAGCATATTCCTATCTTTAAGATAAGTTAACACTCGACCTTCAAGTATGGGATCATCTTTCATAACTTTTAATTCAGGGAGTCCAAAGGATCATTTCCTTATTGGATCACCTCTCATAACCTTTAATTCGAGAAGTCTAGAGGATCATTTCCATGTGTTTTATGTCATCTTAACCTTAGCATGTTATCTTAAGATGCAAAACACAAACATATCATTTAATGTCCCATGCTTTCATATCAACACATTGTATGCATCTTAAATGTTCCAAGTGTAATCATAACATGCCATAATAAATCTTGTAACTAGTAATCATGTATGCAAACATTAATCATCGCATAAATTCTCAAGTATATTAAATCACATCACCTCATAAAATTAGCACTTTCATTATCTCTTAATTGATTAAATCTCTAAATCGGGTAAACTAAACTTTTGTATTTATTCTTTTATGCATCTAAGGGATCCATTACAATGTTTTTCATTAATTATTAACCTCAAAAACATCATTAAACAATGCTGCACAAAATTAGGCAGAAAAGGAAGTGAGCAATTTTGGTGTTCTAGAAGTTATGTTTTTGACCCTTTCTCATTACCGACTTTTCCCATGATACTAGAATTAATTTCTAAACCATTTATGAGTGATTTCTATACATTTACTAAGTGGTAAACATCATTTTTTACTTAATTAATACTTGCTGGGCATAAACCATATTTTTCATTTTAAAGAGTCCTAGAGTTCACATTTTTGGTTCTTTCTAGTTACTAGTCCTTCCTTAATTACTAAAAATAATTATCACACTTATTAATAACAATTTTCACATGTTAAATACATTCCATACAGCACACATCAAATCTGGAAAGTTTTGAACAGAAACTAAAATTTAATTTCCTAAGAGCGTGTAAAAATACAAAATAGGCATTTCTAGTAACTAGTTCTTTCTTAGAATTAATTCTAGATCAAGAAATACACTTATAATTAACTTTACCCTTATAGAAACACAAATAATAACCTGAGTTCAGTAGCAAGGTAGAGAGCTTAAATAATTTTCGGTTATGTGAACCATGCTTTAACACTTTAAGGATAAGCATATATTTTAAGGAAAAGTTGTAAGACACAAACTTCATTTTCTCAAGACAACAATATATCATTTATTAGGACCTCATTTCCTTGAAGAACCAAATCACATTTATAAAGATAAATGTTCCATGGACCAAAATCCCTATGCAAGTTGAAAGGGGTAAGTCTTGAGCACTAGATTATTTAGGTGATAGCATAGGCTTAAATATGCAAATGCAAGCCTCATTTAATCTTGGTGTAATAGGGTGAGGGCAATGGAAATATGAATATGCTATGCAAGGCTTGAATGTAAATATGAGAATGCAAGTTCTTTTTTTAATCTTTAAGTTTAGGTGATGGCTTAAAATATAAACATGCTAGACAAGAAATATAAACATAGAATGCAAGTTCATTTATTATCTTCAAGCTTTAGGTGACAACTTGGAAATAAACATGAGGTGCAAGGCTTGAATGTAAATATGAAATGCCAAGACTGAAATATAAATATGAATGCATTTTCATTTATTATTTCTTTAGGTTCTAGGCTCAAGACTCCTATTTAGAGTAATAACTCTAAAACACCGATCAACTTCAAGGTTTGTAAAGTGAATGAATGTCCAATTATTCCTTCTTAGTTTTATACTCAAGACTCCTATCTAGAGCAATCACTCTAGAACACTGATCAACTTTAACATTGAAAGGGGTAAGTCTTGAACTTAAGTTAATTAAGTGACAACATAAACATATTATTTTGTTTTTGCTCAAGTAAAATTCATCAAAGAAAACCAAGTGACAATTTTTACTTGCCAAAACTCTTAGGAGTTAAACCTTCAAGCTTTAGAAGTCAAGCAAATGATGGTTTTACAACCAACATCCAAGATCCTCATCATCAAGCCATGGTTTTTCAAGAACAAGGTCATCAAGGCCGAAAAAGGAAAGGCAACAAAAGGAGAGCAAGGAGCCGAAATGAAGTGGGGAGGGAGGGAATCAACATTTCAACATTTCAATCCAAGATTCATGCAAAAGAAAAGAATGAAAAACTTTGAAACAACTCCCTACCAAAGGTATTTTTCTTGATGAATGAAAGAGAACCTGATCTTGAGAAGGAATGAGAAGAACAATCTTTCCTTTGGGCAAGGAAATGGTTTCAGCTACTAGAGAAAAAGAAAGGAAGAAAGGTTTGTCTTGGGGTTTTGGTTTTGGGAATAGAGAGGTTAAATGTTTTAAGGGAGGTTGATGGTGGTTGTATGGTGGTTTGGGGTTAAGGAATGGTGGAGGGTGGTGCTCTTGGAAGAATGACGAAGAAAAAGAAGAGAACTCTTGAGAACTAGAGGGAAAAACTTGAGAATTCTTGAATTCAAGATTGCAAAGAATGAACAAATGGGCTTTGCGGGCTTCTTGTATTTATAGAAAAACTCAACATCAGGGGATAAGGGGGAGGATGAATGGCCAACCATTTGGAGGGAAAAGGAAGAGAAAAATATCTCTTTGTGTGCATCATGTCATGGTATGGCTAGGTATGGGCTTAGGTATGGTTCTTTAAGTGTATTTTAATTGAAACTCAACATGTGATGGAATGAATAGGGGAGGGAGGGAACCGATTTCATTAAGGGGAAATGGGGGAGGAAATCTCTCATTTAAATGTGGATTAGGAATGTATTTAGGAGTGGATTTGGTTAGGCCTTTGATTAGGAGTTGTAATTAGGTGTTTAGGTGAAAAAGTGAATAATTAAGGCTACTCAAGACAAGGTTAAGGAGTGTTCTTGCACAATTAGTGCAAATCCACCTTTGTTAACAAGGAATCTCATCACATGACCATTCCCATGATTTAAGGAATTGAATAGAGAAAATACTATTTCAAATTGACATGACACTAATTCTTGAATTAAGAAAAGGGTTTTGAGTTTCTTTAAGTAATCTTAGGCCCTAATTAACCTCAATTAATTATTTTGACTTTAGATTAATTATTAAAATGAATTAATCTTTAATTAGAGCCTAATATTGCATAGGTTTCGTTAATTATGTAATTAAGCTCGTTATGTCCTCAATTAGGGGCAAAATGGTAATTTTTCACAAAAACTTCCCGGGAGCACCTGGGCTTATATAGACGTTAGACATCCCTAAAAAATGGTGTAACGCCCGGGGATCGCGAAGTCGGGGAGTGATCGCCGGTGTAAAGGAGGCACGGACAAGGAGCGGCTCCTGGCAGGCTTCGAAAGCGGAGGGGTACATGAATGAACCGATTACACACCCGAATGAGAGGGATCCTAAGACTGTATAGGTATGGGACTATACAGTTGAGGAGGGCTTATATGAATTGATTTGTACTATCTATACCAACAAGATGCATCTTCTTTTCGGTAGCCCAAACTGAAAGAACTCCACAGTTAAGCGTGCTTGACTTGGAGCAATTTTGGGATGGGTGACCTCCTGGGAAGTTTTCCCAGGAAGTGTGCGAGTGAGGACAAAGCACGCTGAAAAGACTCGTGTTGGTTTGTGGGGACAGTCGTCAATCCATAAAGCAGCAGGGGATGTTACAAATGGTATCAGAGCCTGCACCTCTCCCACTACGGTGTGGTTGAGGGACGAACCAGCGGAGTGGTGGGCATGTAACGCCCGGGGATCGCGAAGTCGGGGAGTGATCGCCGGTGCAAAGAGGCACGGACAAGGAGCGGCTCTTGGAAGACTTCGAAAGCGGAGGGGTACATGAATGAACCGATTACACACCCGAATGAGAGGGATCCTAAGACTGTATAGGTATGGGACTATACAGTTGAGGAGGGCTTATATGAATTGATTTGTACTATCTATACCAACAAGATGCATCTTCTTTTCGGTAGCCCAAACTGAAAGAACTCCACAGTTAAGCGTGCTTGACTTGGAGCAATTTTGGGATGGGTGACCTCCTGGGAAGTTTTCCCAGGAAGTGTGCGAGTGAGGACAAAGCACGCTGAAAAGACTCGTGTTGGTTTGTGGGGACAGTCGTCAATCCATAAAGCAGCAGGGGATGTTACAAATGGCATTTCAAACTCCCAGGAAAAATCCAGGTCTAGTCGGGAATTAATTCTGTGTTAATTAGTCACAGGGGTATTTTGGTAATTTGCTCACAGAAACTCAAAAAATGAGATTCTTCTACTCTATTGACACACATAACACATATAACACATGTAACACCCTAATATTTAACTCAACACACCTAGGATGCATTCAAGTTAATTATTAGTTATTACTCTTTTGTTCCAGTTGTTAACTCAAAACTTCTTGAAAATACTTTAGTGAAAATATGGGTAATTTTTTTTTTTGAACTTAAATACCAAAACATGAGCCACTCATACTAAGTATCTAACATCATTCATCTTGCCTACGTAAGAGAGATGTTAGAAACAAATAACAGGTAAATACATAATACAACCATGGCATAACATAACTCAAATAATAATAACATCCATAACTGTATCATAATAGTGATGTCCTATAAACATAAGGACATCAATATATATCCATCAATAGAATATAAACTGATAAATGAGATATGATCACTCTAAAGGCAAATATTTAAAGGAAAACTATCTCCATTAAATCTTTTATTTATAACGTAGCTCCTCGTTCGTGTCTCAGAGAAAATCACGAACTACACCATCATCCTTGTCTGGAGACGACACGAAAAAGAAGAGGGATGAGAAACTTATGCAAGAATCTTAGTAGGGCTTTTTGTAACCTCCTAATATTTAATCCAATACACCTAAGATGTATTCAAGTTAACTATTAGTTAATTACTCTTTTGTTTTAGTCCTTAGTTTCGAGTTTAGAAAATACTTAAGAAAATATGGGCAAAATTTTTCTTTTTGAAAGGAAAGACAAAACGTGAGTCATACACATGTGTAAGGTAAACTACATCGTTGTCTTGCAAGGAATCAAGAGGGAAACACATCATATCAAAAGGAACATAATACCTTAAAAGAAACCACATTGTAATTAGATATGTAAATAGTCATACCATACACTAGAACAATAGTAGTAGAGTTAATACAATCATTCATGCATCAAAAGGAAAACATAAAGAAAGTACGTCTGGATCTCCCATTTACAACAGTGCATCTAAAAGAATAGATAACCTCTAAAACAAAAGAAGGCTACCCTAGTTGTGAAGGTGTGTATGCACTAGTGTCAGCTATCAGCTCCTACTCCTGCTCGTCGACGGGAGGTACATATCTAACCCACTGGGCCAACTCAGCCGGGGTGGCCAAGCGGTGAGAGGGTTGGGCGTGTGCTTCGCGGTGAGGTACCATCCTCACTCTACCTCCTCAAAGTGGCTGTGTCATGGATAGCGGAAGTAGCATTGGGGAGTGATAGATGCGCTCTCCTCAGGGGCGTGTATGCTCGAAGAGTAGGTCATCGGTAAAGGGCGAAGTCGGTGTGAACCGGAAGCTCGTGACTAGCTGAGCAAAGGGGCGGTCTAGAAATACGAACATGCGAACTGAACAATGGTCTACAAAATGATAGGACTGGTGCGTGGCGTCAAAATGCAACTCCCGTGTCGGTGCATCAACGTATATCATGAAGGATGCCATCGTCTTCTAAAGACATAATGGAAAGAAAAGATAGAGGTAATGAGAAACTTTCTAAAGAATCTCAGTAAGGAAATCCTCCTATCCTAGTGTCATCATCTACATTCTCAGGAATCTTAGGTTTTATTATAAGATGGTGAGCATGTATAAGGTTCATTATTAGGTTCGCAAATATAATTATCCAAGGTCCGTGTCTTTTAATATGAATCTTGATGTTATGGATACAACATATCATATCATGGATGCATGGCAATGTCAGATGCAAACATTATTTTAGCATAGCACAAAGAAACATAATTACGTAAGTAGCATAAGAAAACGCAATACTTCCAAATAAATTCTTTTTATTTTTTTTAATTGACATTAAGTTCATCATTCTCTTCCTCATAGGCCCACCCTAATAACTCTTCTCTTTTGAGAGTTTTTAGGTTATGAGCTCATACCTCACTAGTCGTCACTAGCATAATCTTATCCCTTTTGATAAGTTGAATCCCAACTCCCAGAGTGCGGGTTAGGGGGCTTATATCATCTCCTTTTGCTAGGGAGATCTGCGTCTACCAAAAGTAGATATTGTCCTCTTTGCCCTTTTGCTAGGGGTGCAAGGTTTTGTTTTCTCCTTTTGCTAGGGAGAAACGTGTTTTATGTCACTTCACCTTTAGCATGTTATAAAAGTGCAAACATAACATATTATACCACATGTTTTCATGTTACTTGTCGTATGCATGTCAAATAGTCCAAGTGTAATCATAACATGCCATAATAAATTATGTAATTGACAGCCAAGCATGCAAATATTCATCACATATGAACCAATCACTTCCTAAAATTAAACATGCTCATCATTCAAGAATAATCACACCTAGTCTTATCAATTAATGTTATGCAAATTCATAGATTTATGTTAAACCAGGTCATGGATTCATGTCATACCGAATCATATATTTATATCATACAAAATCATATATTCATGCCATACAAAATCACAGATTTTAGTAATATAAGACCATGGTTTCATGTCATTCAAGTAGGAAAATGTTTATTGCTTACTTTGGGTTCTGATAATCGATTACATGAGCCTTGTAATCGATTACATAGCTTTGAGTTTTTAAAACAGGAAAGTTGAGGGCTCTAGTAATCAATTACATGGAATGGTAATCGATTACTAGAGTTCCAGCACGTGTAATCGATTACATGCTGCTGTAATTGATTACTCAACCCAAAAGTTCATATTTGAGTTTGGCAAAGCCCTCTCATAATCGATTACCAGCACCTTCAAAATGCAAAATTTTAAGTTTAAAACACCTTAACTATTCGTCCTTTCTTAAACCATTTTGAACCTTATTCCAACACTTATTTTGAAATTCAAAACATTTTTGTAAAGGTAAATGCCCATAGTTTCAAGATTATGTTGGAAGAGTTAGGTCTTGAGCCTTAGATATTTAAGCAATGACATAAATATAAACATGGTAATGCAAGTTTTATTTTAATCTTAGCATTATAAAGTGATGGCAAGGAAAAGAAAATATGCAAGGCCATGAAAATGCAAGTTCATTCTTAATCTTTAAGTTTAGGTGATGGCTTGAAACATAAACATGTAAGACAAGAAATGTAAACATGAAATGCAAGTTCATTTCTTATCTTTGAGCTTTAGGTGATGACTTGAAGATAAATATGATATGCAAGTCCAATTCTTTATTTTAGTGCTCTAGGCCATTTAGAGTATTCACTCTAAATCAATAATCAACTTTAAGGTTGAAATAAGTAGGCTTTGAGATTAATTATTTAGGTGATAGCAAGGAAAATAAATATGAATGCAATCCATTTACTATCTCTTTCAGTCCTAGGCTCAAGATTACTCTTTACAACAACATGGCTCCTTTATTTGCGAAACACCCTTTTATAAAAAAGTGAAACCTTTCAAGCTTTAGGGGTCCAATAAGTGATAGTTTTGCAACCAACACCCAAGATCCTCATCATCAAGAAATGGATTCCTCCAAATGTAGGCCAGTTGGCCAAAAACAAAGAGAAGGAAAAGGAAGAGCAAGAACCAAAGAAGAAGGTAGAGAAGGAAAGAAGAACCAACATTGTTTGTTTACAAATCCAAAGTTAAACAAAGAAAAGAGTAACATTCTTCACACAACTCCCTACCTAAGGTATGATCCTTGATTGAGAGAGAGTTTGCTTTTGGAAGAATGGAGAAGGAGAAGGAGAAAAGGCAGAAGAACTCTTTGAAATTGAGAAAAAAAAGCTTCGAGGTGTAAGAGAAATGAGCAAAGGGATTCTTTGGGGAACTTCCCCTATTTATAGAAAATCAAAGTGAGGAGGAAGAGAGGAGGAGGGGTGGCCGGTTCATGGAGGGAGAAAAGGAAGAGAAAATATCTCCTTTCATGTGTCATTCCAAGGTATGGCTAGGTATGGTTGAAGGTATTGTTCTTTGAGTATGAAATGTTATTAAAATAAATCAACATGTGATGAATTGGAAGGGATGCAGCCGTGAGGTTTTAATGGCCTTGGGGGAGGAGATTTTTCTCATTTCGTTTGTGTTATGATGTGGTTTAGGTTGTAGGTTTGATTAGGCATTTAATTAGGGGTTTGTGGTTAAGTGTTTGAATGAGAAAGTGGGTAATTAATTTAATTCAAGACATGGTTAATGAGCATTCTTGCCCATTAGGAGAGTCAAACCATATTTAATCAAGATTCTCAATCATATCCAAGGTTCCTTAAATCATGGGAATTGAAAGGAAGAACACTATTCATTGATTCATGACATAATGTCTTAATTTTAAGGAAAGGATTTTGGGTTTCTCTAAGCAATCTTAGGTTCTAATTAATCTCAATTAATTATTTTGAATCTAAATTAGTAATTAGAATTTACTAACCTTTAATTAGAGTCTAATATTGTTTAGGTTTCGTCAATCGTATGATTAAGCTCATTAGGTGCTTAATCAGGCACAAAACGATAATTTTTCACAAAAATCTCATGGAGCTATCCGGGCTTAACCAGATGTTAAACATTACTTAAAAACATCATTTAAAACCTTTGGGTGAAGGTCGGGCTCAAACGGCTCATTAATCGGTGTTAGACAGCCACAGGGGCGTTTTGATCATTCAACTCATCGGAACTCACAAATGAGATTCTTCTACTCTATTAGCACACATACCACACATAATCCCCTTTTAACATCAAAGCATCCCCTGGTGGATGGCTAGGGCTGGCTATCCTTATTTTCCCAGTAAAATGACCTCAGGAGCATTTTAGTTATTTGTACACGGGAAAAATCGGGGCGTTACACTTCTTGACTCTAACACAAGTGTCATTGCTATCATCCCCTAGAACCTCGGGTTTCATTATGAAACTAGTGGACATATATATAAGGTTCATTTATTAGGTTCTAAATACCATTAGCTGAGGCTTCTATCTTTTAGCATAAATCTTAATGTTATGAATGCAACATACTAATCATGAATGCATGTCAATATCATATACAAAATATCATAGAATTCATAAAACAATGCATATGATATAAAGAACATAGAATCATGATCATCATTCTTACAGGTGACTTAAACTTCTTTTCTCTTTTCCTTGGAGGCCGCCCTATATTCTCTCTTTTCTCGAGAATTCTAGGTTATGAGCTTATACCTCATTAGTTGTCACTAGTGTAACCTTATCCCATTTGATAAGTTAAATTCCCGACTCTTAAGGTATGGGATAGGGGGCATTAGGATCACCTTTCATAACCTTTAATTCGAGGAGTTTAAAGGATCATTTCCTATTTGGATCACTTCTCATAACCTTTAATTTGGGGAGTCTAGAGGATCATTTCCATGTGTATTATGTCACCTTTATTCTTGGCATATTATATAGAGATGCAAACTTGAATAACACAACTAACTCATCATTCCAACATTTCATGTTCATAACTACATGAATCGTGCATCTCAATGGATCAAACATAACTATAATATGCCATAATTCAAACTATATAAACATACATTTAAGCCATAGAAATTTCAATATATGAACACAACCTTCACAAGATATCAATTACATTCATCTCATCAAATTATCAATATTTCTGTTTAAGCCCCAAAAGGGGTCAAATTGCAATTTCTCAAAGGTTACGGGTCATAATGTGAATACCCCTTTTTAACACATTCTCACAAACTAAAGATCTTTAACATTAACCAATACTTTCAAGAGGCATATAACTTATTAGAAACCATTTTAACTCATTATAAAGACCTTTTAGGGCCATATAGACTAAATTTAACACATTTTAGAGGCTAAGGTGCAAAGTTGCTCATTTTTTACACTTATCAAAAGCCAATACTTCTAAAACTTTTTCTAACCATTATAAATGGTATTTTAAACATATAGACACATCAGATATCATTACTAACTCTAATTAAAATCCTTTGACCAAAATTACATAATTGATAGTTTAGAACACAACTTTTTGCATTTTGCAAAATGGTCAAAACTAACACTTGTAATTATTCTTTTCAACCTCTAAGATACCAAAAATAATTTTCACTTCAAATACTAATAATTCTTATGTATACAAACAATATGGTTAGTATCAAATCAGTGAGGAATTAATCCAGAAAACTCATTCTCTAAAGCTTTATAAAATTATGGTTTTGATCCTTTCTAGTTACTAGTTTATCTCAAAAATGCTAGAAACAATTTTTACATCAATTATAAGTAATTTATACACATCCAAACCTTTTAAATCAGTATCCTAACCATTTTATTTAATTTAGGTCAGTAACCTAAATCTTTTAATAAAAAAGCTTGAGAAAAGCATAATCTTTAACATTTTTGAATTTCTAATTCTAACAAAAGTTAATTGAGTAATTTAAAGACAAGATCAAAGGCTTATAAATAAAATAAACCAAATTTAATATCAGGAACATCAAGAGGTTGAAAATAATATAATTTAAATATATCCATAATAAAAATTCCTATTTAAGACTAAAGAGGTAAGTTTTGAGCTTTAGAGATTTAGGTGATAGCAAGAATCATAAACATGCTATGCAATCCCATTTTTAATCTTTATCATTATAAGGTGATAACTTAGAAATATAAACATGATATGCAATACCTGAAATATAAATATGAAGATGCAAGTTTATTTTTAGATTTTCAAAGTTTAGATGATAACTTGAAATATAAACATGAAATGCATTACTTGCAATTTAAACATGAGAATACAAATTTATATTATTATCTTCAAGATTTAAGGTGATGACTTGAAATTAAAACATGATTATGCAAGGCTTGAAATTTAAACATGATATGCAAGAGCTTGAAATATAAACATGGATGCAAGTTCATTTATTTTCTTGTTAAGCTCAAAACTTTTAGCGAATTAAACTCTTTAACCTCAATTAATCTTAACAAAGGAAGTAAGCATTAGAGTCTTTTATTATCATGGTTCCAAGAATCTTAATTCATGGTCTCATCATCAAGCTCATTAAAAGTCGAATTATAAGCAAAGAACAAGGGAATAACATGAAATAAAATCCCTACCAAGTTGTTTCTTGTTAACAAAAGATAATGCTTGATCTTTAGAGAAGTTAGAAGAAGAAAATATGTCCTTGATGTGTCCTCCAATTTCGGCCAAGATAAGAACTAATGGAGGAAGGATGTGATTTTGTGTTTGATAATGGAAAGGTTATGTGTTTAGGAGTTGATTTATGGTTGGAATGTGTATGCTTGAGGTTTAGAGATTGGTTAGAGGTCGGGAATGGAGTCTCTTGGATGTGAATGAGGAAGAAGAAGAAAGCTTGAAGTATTGAGAGAATTAGAGAACTTTGAGCAAGGAAACTATCAAGTATGCAAGTGCTAAGGCTATAAGTGTTTGTGTGAACATTTTGGCAATGGAAGAGCATGAATTTATAGGCCTATGGAGGCTGTTTGGCCGTGCATGATGGCTGGAAAAATGGAGAGTTTTATTTCATTTTTTAGTTAAAGAAAAATTAGAAAAGAAAGCTTATGGAGTAGTCATAATGTTGTCCTTGTATCATTATTTGAAAATGCATAAAATATTATGCTAATGGGAGACATTGTGGCTGATCACATTATAGCTTTCTTTGGATTAAACATAACCAAAAATAATGCAAAAGAAAGCTAAAGAAATGGTGATAAGGTTGGATATGATTTCATTGTTGGAAAATCAATAAAATATGGTGAAAATAAAGCATCATGGCCACTAGTTTCTGATTACATTAGGATCAGATTGGTGTTGTTTTACAAGTGATAAATAATGTACTAGATGTGTACTTACTTAGGTAAAAGATTATGAATTGATAGATTAGTGAAAATGGTAGGAGGTTAAGTGTTTAGGACAAATCAAGACAAGGTAAAACGAGAAATCATACACTAGTAAATGAAGTTAATTTCAAATGAGTTAAAATCAATTTGTAACATAAGTTCTAAACTTAGGATAAGGAAATGTAAATGTACTATATTTTACCTGTAACGCCCCGTTTTTCTCTAAACTTTTAAATGACCAAAATGCCCCTGAGGTCATTTTTACCCAAAACACGAGGACGGCCGGCTTTGGCCATCCTCATAGGGTTCATATGTTATATGAAGGGGATTGTATGATTGTGAATGTCCAACGGAGCAGAAAAACCTCATTTCTGAGATTTCTGTGCACAAATGACCAAAATACCCCTAACTTGATTTAAGGCCGTTTTAAGTTTCGACTCCGACCCGGAGATCAAAAATGATGTTTTAAGGCATGAACCATGTTGGTCTAAGTCCCAGAGGTCCCGGGAAACTTTTGGTAAAAATTACGATTTTATCCCTGCTTAGTGCATTTTAAGCCTAACAAGTTATTTAACTCAAACCTAAGCAATATTAGACTCTAATGAAAGGTTAATTAATTTTCTTAATTAATATAAAGCTAAAATAATTATTTAAGGTTAATTATAACCTAAAATTGCTTAGGGAAATTTGCAACTCAATTCTAATTCTTTCCTTTCTTTAAAGAAAAAGTAACTATGAATAGTATTTTCACTATTCACATTTCCTTTCCCAAAAATGCTTTCTCTTCCAAGAAAAGTTGTCATACATCAATCAAGGTTTTCAATTCATTTCTAAATTAAAAATATTTATGTCATTCAAATTTAAAAAGAATGAATTGTTTTTGTGGTCATTCAAGTTTTCAATCAAACTTTTCAAGACACTATGTCTACCTTACCTATGCTTTGGAAATTTAAAATTAGAAAATATTTTCTTCTTTTTTTTTTGACATGGAATGCATGGTTTTTCCACTCCTTTACAGCCCAAAATTTTATGATTTTATTCATTTAAAAGGTTTGGAAATAAGCTACATTGCTAGCCATACTTTAGGACATGCATAGCTAGACTTTTTACCATTCTTTGAATGACTAACACCATGCTTTGAACAAAGATATTTCCTCCCCCATGTGGCTGTAAAGTGGCCGAATGCTTCCCCCCAAAAGGCCACCATCATTTTACTTTTCTATAAATAGGTAGCTTAGGGAACTTGAAGCACCTTTGTTCATTTTACTAAAGCTTAGAGTTTAGAGCACTTTGAGGTTTTCTCTCAAGCTTCCAAGAGTTCTTTAAGCTCAAGTTCTTCCTCTTCTTTTCAAAAACCACAAGGTAGGGAACCTTTCTAAATATGTTTTTCATTTCTATGTTGAATCTTGTTGGGAAATGATGAAAGGTGGAACCTCCATGTTGCTTATCCATTTTCGGTTTCTTCCTTTTCTTTTCCTTTCATTTTCGGCCTCAAGGCCTTGAACATGATGGCTTGATGATGAGTGCTCTCTAGAGGTGACCATATGTTCATCTCACATGAGGCCTCTAAAGCTTGAGTTTTTCTCAAAGAAAAGTTTCATCTTTTACAAGTTTAGTTGAACATGAGGTTATGTTTCTCTTGAATGTTTGAACTCCCCCTTTCTCCTTTAATGTTTCGGCCATGAGGGCCTAAACCCATGAGAAAAATGAAAGCTTGATGATGAGGTTGTCATGAGGGTGCTTGTCACTTAACAACCTCTAAAGCTTGAGTTTTCTTAAGAAAAGTTTATTATTTCCAAGTTTTACTCAAGAAATAGTTGTGTTTCTCTTGAACCTTTGAAAACTCCATCTCTTTTCTTTGAGGTTTCGGCCATGAAGGCCTTTGGAACTTGAAAAAAAAAGGGGTAGCTTGATGATGAGGGCTTCATGTTGATGTATGTCACATGAACAAAACTCTAGAGCTTGAACTTGGTCCCTAGACCAAGTATGTTTTCGGTTTTATTCCTTTATGTTTACCATGAGTTTGGTTTTGATGGAAGTTTAAAGCATAGTAAAATACTCAATGATGAGGACTTGAGATGTTGGTGTTTGAATCATCAAGATCTTGGTCCCTAGAGTTCAAAAATGGTTTATTCTTCTTGATGAAGATTCAGCCATCTTCAAGTTTTTAAGGTCATGATTCATTTTAAGTATTCAAGCACTAGTAGTTTCCTTTTCTTGTGAGGATGAGGTTTGGGTTGGAACTATGTTCTTTTTAAAAGTCTTGCAAGAGCTCTAGACAAGATAAAAGTAACTTGCATTCACGTTTACTTTATGCTTTGCATAGCATGTTTATTTCTATGCTATCACTAAACCCCAAGATAAGGAATGAACTTGCATAATGCACGTTTAAATTCCAAGCTTCGCATTCCATGTTTATATTTTAAGTCATCACTTAAGAACTTAAAGATGTAAAACGAGAGCTTGCATATCACCTAAAATAATCTTGAAGCCTTTCTATTTCGGCCTTAAAGTCGATTGTTGCTGGGCCTAGAGCACTAAAATAAAGAATGGAACTTACATATTTACTTTCAAGTTTTGCATATTTACTTTGAGCCTTGCACATTTAATTTCAAGTTCTTGCATTTCATGTTTACTTTGAAGCTCTCACTTTACTCTCTAATGAAGAACAAAATGCAATGCATAACACGTTTACTTTTATGCCATCACCTAAGAGACTAGAGCTCAAAGACTTGTCCATTTCATCTTGAGAAAAGTTAAATCAAGAGGTATTCTCTTGAAATGTATTCGGCCATGTGAAGATGAAAGCTCTAGGATGAGTTTTTCATTTGTTACAAGAGCCTATAGTTTATGTTTCAAGTTTTTCCTAAACATAAGTGACATTTATAAGTATTTTGAGTATGTTCATATATTTAGGATTTCAACCATGAGTAAAATTAAAGAGTTGCTGCCCCATGTATTTTATGAAAGTTCTTGACAAGTTAAATTGATTTCCAAGGTATTTTTGAAGTCCTAAAATTGTTCCAAGAGAAACTAGTTACCTATGTACATGAAAAAAGAAAGTTTACACATGATTTGATGACTTACCAATTTCGGTTCTGCCATGATCATTTCCAGCACCTTAAATTATGTTTTGGGTGGTCTAAATATGTTTGAATACCTTGCCAAGTATATGCTAATTGTTCTAGACATTTTAGAGCATGTTTGGTTACTTTAATTGCTTGAAATGTGAATTCTAGAACCCCATAGGTACAGAAAATATGAATTCTGTCCAGATTGATTAACACCCATAGAATCACATTATATGATGTCTAGATCAGTGAGAGTGACTCATAATTGGCTTAGGTATTAATTGTTGCATCATAGAAAAAGTCGGATGTGAGAAAGGGTTTAAAACGCATCTTCTAGAACACCGTAATTCATCTAATACAAGCTTACTGCCAAGGCTATCCAGCCATGATTAATTAGGTTTTAGGACTTAATAAATCATGGTAATGAGGTTAGTCAACCCCTTAGAGGTATAAGAAAATAATTTGAAAGTTTGAGGTTACCCAATTTAGGGGTTTCTACCTTAAGGGATGATTATGTGCCTCTCATTTAATGATGAATTGATGTGTTAGCTCATGACGTATGTGGTGCCATGTGAACTATTACCCTTATGTGATGATTTGTAATCTCATGTTATTGCTTCTTTAAAAAAACCTTAGAGATGTCGAAGTGGTAATTATGTGTTATGCATTAATTATGTGGCATCTTAAAGTAACATGTTAAACTTAGGGTGACTTAAAATATGAGAATGTAATCCTTTGAAACCACCAAACTAAGGGTGGGGACAATGTGATTCTAGCCCCCTAAACCCGTACTTAAAGTCGGGAAGTTGACTTATCCCAAGGGATAAAAGTCTAGATACTAGTGACGACTAGTGTGGTATGAGCTCATAACCTAGAGATTTCTCAAAAGGGAGAAATATGAGGGCGGCCCCAGTTTAAGTGAAAGTTTTAATGTCACCTAAGTAACCAAGATAAGTCACCATGTGCCAAGTACCAAGTTATATGATTTATGTTCTATGATCCAAGTTATATGATTGAAGTCCCACAGTTTATTTCCCATGATCTATGTAAATACAAGTGATATGTTAAAAGGAACGGATCTCGGAGATTGAGACTTTAGAAAACTCATAATTGAACCAATATATGTCCATGGTTTTATAAATAACCCGAGATACCTGGAGACGTAAATGATGACACCTAGGATAGGAGGAGAACCCTACTGAGTTTCTTTAGTAAGAATCTTACTCCCTATATCTCTTTCTTTCCATTACGTCTTCAGAGCGAGATGGTGACGTTCGTGTTGTTCGTTAACACACCCTGGTGGGAGGTCCACCATGACCCGGAGCATGGGTCATTCCATTTTGAGGGCCAATGTACTGTGCGCATTTTCATCTTTTTGGGACGGCCGTTTGCACACCCCGTATATAGTTATCGCTTCTTCCCGACATCCCCCTATGGTAACCCCACGATTTTTGAGCGTGCACGGGCACGACATGAGAGAAACCTACGGACCCACTCTGTTGGTTCAGCTGACATACTAGAGTATGTGCAACTATCGCAGCACTCGGAAGAGGACCCTGTAGAGGACTCCCCTATGGACCATAAGGGCTCTGCCCCCACTCCGCCTCGTCGACCGATGGGCAGCGAGGAGATAGTCACTCAACGTTGGAGGGCTTCGGTGCCCGGACCACGACTCCGGCGTGGACGACACGTTCAGTCACAGGGCATGCCTGCACCCGCTGAGCTCCGCCCATGGATTGGCTACGTTCCTCCGTACCCGTGATTCTGCTGTAGAGATTGGAGGGTAGCCCTTAGTGCACGCACGACACATAGTATGGATGAGACCTCTTTTGTGTTGAGGTTATCCACCTTAGGTTGCACGTGGGTAGGGATGTTTCTTTCTAGTTCATTTCCATGTATTCTGTATTTTCGTTGTATTCCTATTTATTATGTACTTGAAGAGTCTTGCCCCGTAGGGTAGGCATATTATATATGAAGTATTTCAGTTGTGATGATGTTATGATTT
The DNA here is from genome assembly GCA_031216125.1 of Dalbergia cochinchinensis. Lineage (NCBI taxonomy): Eukaryota > Viridiplantae > Streptophyta > Magnoliopsida > Fabales > Fabaceae > Dalbergia > Dalbergia cochinchinensis. The sequence goes on from CM062372.1 coordinate 31,836,993, forward strand.
GGAGCCACATCCATGTTTATTTTTCTGCACTTTATGATACCGACCCGGTAAGATACGCGCGGCTTCTATTTTAAGTAATGCTTTGAAAAAAAAATTGGCTCGTATTTTCGTTAAGCTATTTTTCCAAGTAAAAAGAACCATGACAGTAAGTAATGACTAATATTTGGCCTAAGTACGTACTAGTAGTATTGGGTCGAATATTAGGGTGTTACATTACCTAAACTGTAATCTTAACTTTGATCTCAATATCACTAATTTTATGAGCTCTTGTAATTAAGGAAAGGTAATTTAATTTTACCTTAGATAATCTTAGACTCTAATTACCTCATGTAATTATTTTCAACCTTAGGTAATTAATTTTTAACCTAAGGTTAATGAATGAAATCATTTTGAGTTCAATTAGAGTACATAAATAAACTTGTTTAGCACAATTGGGGATGAAAAGATAATTTCACGTAAAAACTTTCTGTAATTATTGGACATTCTCAAATTATACTTGATATAATCATTTTGAACCTTTAGGTGAAAACCAAATTCAAAGATTATATAATCTCATGTAAAATTACCTCAGGGGTAAAATGGTGATTTTATGTACGGTAAAAATAGAGAATTGACATTTTTATCTCTAAGGCACATATAATCCCCATCAAGCATAAAACTAACCCCTCAAAGATAATTTAAATTAGTTATCCTTGATTTCTAGGTAAAAATGACCTCAAAGCCATTTTGGTCATTTTACACGTACAAAAAAAATGGGGGTTTGTGACTTTTGCATGAATCGCTAATCAAGTCTCCCATAATGTTTCTCTAATGTTATATTCCTTTATTGAAGATTATTCGGCATCGAATTACGTGCAAAAATTATCTAGGGGTATTTTGGTAATTTTGACATAGTAGTAAAAATTAGGGCGTTACAACACATATAGTCCCCGTTCAATACTAGAACAACCCTTTGAGGATGGCCGGAGCTGATTATCCTCATTCTCCTGGTAAAAATGGCCTCAAGGGTATTTTGATCATTTGTACATGGGAAAAATTAGGGCATTACATCTATCTCTAGCAAAGTCAACATCAGAGTAACCTACAATCTCACAAGAAGTAACTTTCTCATACAATAAGCCGAGATTAGTAGTACCTAATAAATATCGAAGAATTCTCTTAATAGCATTTAAGTGTGATTGCTTTGGGTTAGATTGAAATCTAGCATAAATTTCCACATTTAATTGAATATTTGGTCTATTGGTTGTAAGGTATAGTAGTGATCCAATCATTCCACGATAATTACTTTCTGATTTTTTTTTTTACCATTCTCATCAACATCAATGATTTGAGATGGATGCATGGGGGTACTCATTGGTTTAGCATGATCCATATTAAATTTCTTTAAAAGCTCTTTCGTATATTTTTCTTGATAGATTAGGAATCCTTCCTTTTGATGTTTTATTTGCAAATTGAGGGAGAATTTGAGTTTACCTATCATGCTCATCTCAAATTCACTCTACATTAATTTTGAAAACTATTCACATAGAGAATGATCAGTAGTGCCAAATATGATGTCTTAAACATATATTTGAACTATCAGAAAGTCATTATCTTGTTCAAGAGTAAATAGAGTAGTATCAACATAACATCTCTTGAACCCATTTTTTAGCAAGAAGGTGCTCAGTCTATCATACCTTGTGGAGCTTGTTTCAGACCATAGAAAACCTTCATTAGCCTGAAGGCATGGTTGGGAAAGTCTTCATTCTCAAAACCAAGAAGCTGCTTTACATGTACTTTCTCAGAGAGGAATCCATTCAGAAATGCAGATTTCACATGCATTTGGTAGAGACTGAATCCCTTGAAGGCAGCAAAAACAAGTAACATTCTGATAGCTTTAAGCCTAGCTACTGGTGCAAAGGTTTCATCATAATCAATTCCCTCTTGTTTATTATAACCTTGTGCGATCAATCTTGCTTTATTCCTGATGGTAATGCCAGCTACATCGAGCTTGTTCTTGAATATCCTTTGTACAGATGATGATTTTTCAACAAGTTATCCAGACTTTGCCTTTCTCAGACTTGGTCAGCTTTTTTTGCATAGCATCTACCCAACTTTGATCTCTCAAAGCTTCTTTAATGCATTCAGGTTCAATGGTAGAGATGAAAGCACAATTTGACATATTTCTAAGGGATGACTTGTTCTCTTACCCTTAGAAATGTCTCCATGAACTTAGTCTTAAGAAACTGTCTTTAGATCAGAATCTCCCTTGTAATTTTTGTATCATTGATATTCCTTAGCTTCTCTTTCATCTTTGTATTGCTCATCTTTCTATCCAGAAGAGTTGATATCTAATCTTTTAGGAGTTCTGAGCATGCTTTTTGAAGAGTTGATGTTCTGGAGATCACATTTTGATGGTATGGCTTTTATCTGCTTGCCTTCTGGAACTTCCTTAAGTCTTATTTTCTAGAGGCTTTTTACAAAATCATCGAGCAAGATCCTCCTCAAGTTCTTTCATCATCGTACTTAAGATAGTTTGAGATTTTATCCTTCAAGCTCCCGATTCATTCTCTGATTCAAGAAATGGTGTCTTGAATGGTCATTGTCTATTTGTTCCTTGATATTTCAGCTTATGAACCTTTTCAGACATACCTGCAATAAAAATAGTTTTGATTTTGGTATCCAAACTTTCTTGAGTCCTTTTGGTTAGTTTTAGAGGAAGGGATTTTTCCAACCATTCTAATATAATTCTTTCTCAAGAATAATTTGTTAGGTGGGTTTTCCTTCTTATGACAGAGAGTGAAAAGGACAAAGTGTAACACCCTCCCAAGTATAACATCAATCTTAAGCCGTGACATCAAAAGAGTTGTTACTTATAGATTAGCAGACCTTTCTTAAATATCTATAGCAAGCTCGATTGATTCACGAGATAACTATGTCATAATTCTATTAAAATATATAGCAAGGAAACCAAAACATTTGTTTAATACAAAAGTTAAGTACATAAGGGAAGTTCTTTTATGAGTTTTAACACACCTTTGTTCTCTAACATATTTACATACATATCCATTCTACTAAATAAAACATGATAAAAGCATTAACTATTACACTATTGCACTTCCGAGTTCTTTTGCATAGCAGCCTCTTGGTTCTCTGCATCAACCTGGAGATGACACGAGAACACAAAAACATAGGGATGAGAATTATACAATTCTCAACAGGGTAACTCCCAAAATACACAATCATACTGTCATCGCCATCGCCCTAGCCACTTCGATTTATTAAGAAAAAAGTGGTCATGCATTACATAATAACTGTTTATTTTTAAAGTTCCAAATCATACTTCCTAGGTGAGTTACTTTTAACATTCAGTCACTTAATATGCACATATGATACTACTCAACGTCATAGATTGCTAACTTTCCACTTAAATCTCAATATCGATGCTAAACTTCTTTACTTGGTATATAAGACAAAGGGTTATTTAGAAAACTTACTACTTCAACTTGTCTTGGCTCTTGACTAATCTTGTCATAGCTAGGCATTAGGTACTGCCGTCCCTAGTGTGGCAATAATGGGTAATAGACTATTTTTCAGGACTGAGCTCATTTCTATATATGATCATTGGATTTAGTTTCTCCAATTCTCATACGGGCCTATTCCTAGTCAGGTTTACTTTCCTCGACTTAATTCAAGGGTAGTCAGGTTTACTTTCCTTGACAGACCGGATTTACTTTCTCTAGCCCAAGAATTATAAACCTTACGCTTTTCTTGGTAGTCAGGTTTACTTTCCCTGACAAACTGGATTTACTTTCTCCAGCCTAAAAAACATAATCTTATGCTTTTTTTCGCATATGAGCAATTGTAATAAGCATTCATATCTACGTGTGCCTAACCTCATCAATAAGCTCACATGCTCAATTATTCATATTCATATTCATGTGTTCATGTCATACTAGTACAAGATGCCATTATTTCATCAATTCAAAGCATCAATTCATTTTCAGCACAATGGCAAATTTCATATATTCGAAGCACAATTTATTTTGTATTTCAAACCATCAAATTCAAGGCTATAAAAATTATCTAAGACACTTAAATGTGTCCACAAGGTTCCATAAAAATTTCATCTCTAACTATGTTAAGAAAATTAGACAAATTTAGAGGTCAGAAAACCCCCTATTTACAACTAACAGCCATAGTTGCCAATTTTATTGCCCTATCAAATGATCATATCAAATCATACAAAAATTCACAGTTGGACTTAAATATGTCCTCAATAGCCTATAAAAATTTCAAGTGATAATTCAATCATTTGTTATGATAACAAAATTAGTAAAACTTACAGCTTCTATTCCTACATTTCAGGTAGCATAGGTACAATCTCGGTTCTTGATTTTTTAAACATAGTAAAAGTGCTCAGAATACCTCAAAAGTTTTACTGAAGATGCCTTAACATGTTAACTACATCATATAAAATTTTCACCTTAATCTAAAGCATCTAACTAGGTCAGAAAATTCGTGATCAGTGGCTGTCCATACAGAAATTGAAAATTCAGCAGCAAGGTTCAAAATCTCTTTCCACAAAAATGATTTTTCACAACATCAAACCACTCCACCAAAATTAACACAATACTATCAATATATTATCAACCAATTCAACTAAAAATATCAATCAGTAATTAAATGATAAGAACAGATTTGACACAAATGATGTTCAAAAGCCCTACGTTGGTGGGTTTGGGAATCTTGGCTCCAAAGAATGATCTAAAAAAGATTTCCTTCACTTTAAAGCTTTCCAACCCACACCAAACCTGTCCGTAGGCAGTAAGGAAGTGAGATATCAAGGTGAGGATTGATGAGAATTGAGATTTCAATCGGTTAGATTTGTAGGTATTGATGTGTGGAGTAAGTTTTATGAAGAGCGTTTGTGGTTTTATCAAGTCTAGGCTAAGTGTTTAGGCATTTGAATCAAGTTTTCTTGTGTTTGAAGAAGCAAAAGTGGAGGTTCTGCCTTTCCCAAATGCTGGCCGAACTTAGAAAGAAGGAATAATGAGATTAGGTAACTTGTAGTTATCTTATAAGATGTTGAAAGTATTATTTTAATATAGAGTCTAATTTCTTCATAAAAGAAACTAAGATGATGGATATGATTGGATCTTGTTATTCAAGATTGAATTTTAACTATTCATTTAGTTTAAATAGATAAGCATTCCCCTTTTGTAAAGGTCAAACTAGCTTTCAGTGTTAGAAATCGCACACCGAAATTTTACCGAACGGGTAAAATAGTATATCCAATAATCAAACATTGCCTGAAAATTAATTCTATGTATACAATCTTTATTTTAACTATTTGTAACTTTAATCCTATAATTTCTCAGTTTTGGGCACCTGAGGGTCCCAAATCTAGGGTTTCGGCTGGCCCGGTGGACCTGTGAGGCCCACAAGTGACTATTCATATTTTTTTTTTACAAATCTGTTGGACTGTCTTCATCATTATAAAACTATTAGTTTTTCAAAATTATGATTGACAAAACTCAAATTAATTTTTAACAAATTTTTAGGGCGTTACATTACCACCCAACTTAAAAAAAAAATTGCCCTCAAAATTCATTTGGAAACAATTTCAAAAGACCATTTCCTAAATCAAACTTGCAATTCACTCAAATCCTAAACGTTCCTATCTTAGGTCGAATTCTTGGGTGGTGACGTCCCTTCAGCACTTATGGTGAAGACCCTACTTTGTTGTGTAGCTTTTGAATGCCTATTCGAGCACTCCCAAATCTTGTCCTAGCTTTTCATGGTGATAGCACACATTTAGTCTAGCCAAGCAAGGTCTATTCTTGTGATCTTTTCCATATTTTGGGCATGAACTTGACTGCTGTTGCCGTTTATTCTTATGTGGACTTGGTTGAAACCGTTTCTTCAAGGGCAGGTCATCCTCATAGTCTTGGTCTTCAAAGGCCAGTCTTTTATTAGTAGTATTGTTAGCAGATTGAGCAATTGCTAGCTTCTTATTGGAGTCCTCTGCACGACGACACTTGTTTACTAAGGTTGCATAATCCCTGATCTCCAAAAGACTCACAGTTGCCTCAACATCTTCACATAATCCTCCTTCATACTTCATACACTTCCAAGCTTCATCAGGATTACGTTAATAGATGGTTGAAAATTTGTAGTGCTCTTTGAACTTTGTTGTGTACTCTGCTACACTCATGGAACCTCGCTTGAGTGCCATGAACTCCAACTCCTTTGCATTCCTCATAGAAATAGGAAAATACTTGTGATAAAAGGCCTCCTTAAAAACTTCCAAGGTAACTTCAATATGAGAAGCTTCAAACAATCCCTTGGTGCCAACCCACCAGAATTCTGCTTCAACTTCTAGCATGTAAAAAGCCACTTTTTGGGTCTCGGTGCAAGGAAGAACTGAGAAAATCTTCTCCATAGCTCTAATCCATTCTTCGGCTTTATTTGGATTGAAAGCTCCTTGAAAAGGAAGAGGATTTGCTTTTCTGAACTCGGCAAATTTTTGATATTCTATATCCACCTCATTCCTTCTAGGCTTACCAGGCGAGTTCTGTTCCTCATTATGGCCCAACCTTTCCATCATTTGGTTAGCAACCACTGCTTGTTCCCTCACTGCTGCGGCCATCTCATAGAACATATCCATCATATCAGCATCATTTCCAGCTCTGCTCTTAGTATGCCGATTTGAAGTCATCGATTCCTATCACACCAAACAAGAATTATTCAGTTGATCAGGCTCAATACCAAGCTAAGTGTGGCAGCAACTCACAACATTCCCAACCAGTAATCATACACATATATAAAATTATAACGCATGACAGTTACTAAGGAAACATAGCCAGTCCATTCCTTAAGGTCCTACAAGGATGAACTGCTCTAATACTGTTTGTAGCATCCTCCCAAGTACAACATTAGTCTTAAGCCATGATATCGGACTTAAGAGTTATTACTTACAGATTAGCGGATCTTCCTTAAATATCTATAACAAGCTTGATTGATTCACGAGATAACTATATCATAATTCTATTAAAATATATAGTAAAGAAACCAAAACATTTGTTTAATACAAAGTTAAGTATATAAGGGAAATATTTTAAACTTACAAAGCCTATTGAATAATTAATATATTAAAAAAATTAAGCTAAATAAATTACATTCTTGACATAATAAACTATGTAAAATAATCTACTAACCTAGTATACTAATCTTCCTACAATGTAGTCAACTACATTTAAGCGATAAATATTTTCATCATCCATCTTTTACTTCACTAATTTCGCTCTCACTAAATATCACAATAAGAGCCAAACACCCGAAGAGAACTCCCTCAAATATGAATGGTTTCGACTTCAGCCGATCTGAATTTATAGGGAAGGTGTGTGCACAAATCGGTTTGAATCGATTATGTACTGTGCCTTCCACACTGCAGAATCGCATCAGAATTTCTCTAGAATCGGTTTGAACCGATTATCCTCCAAGGCCTGACACATGCTATCCAAAATCGGTTAAACTGATTTATGTGAATAGTAATCCAGCAGCTGCCAAATCGGTTCAACTCGATTTGTGTATTTGCAATTTCCAATATCACACAAATCGGTTTAACACGATTTCCATATCACCTAAAACAAGACATGCGTAATTTTTTCCACTTCGGGGAAAATATATAATATCAACATTCTTTGATTTTATATATATAAAAAAACTCTATTGATTTGGTGACATAATGACTCTTAATTTAAGTATGATGAGTATGAATGAATGCCATATGATTTAAAGATTTGTTTATGAGGCACAAATGAGAATCACTTGTGGTTAAATGTCTATATGTGGTTTATGCATGCATTTGAGAAAAGAAAAGTATGTGATGTGATTATGTGACAAAAGAGCAAGTAGGAACTTCTATCGTGTATGTTCTAACATATGGAGAAAATAGAAACAAAACTTATGTTGGTTAAAAAGGGAAGGCAAAAATAGGTAAAAAATATTATGAGTCAGTAGACGTATTAGCTAGGAATAGAACTGTGTAAAATTCAGAAAAAGGGAAAAAAATGAAGTCCGATGATCACATATAGGAATGAGCTCATGTCCTGATAAGTAGTCTATTGCCCATTATGGATTTGTCCACTATAGTTACCACTTGGTATAGCATTAAGTCTTCTTTATGTTGATGAAAAAAGAAAAATGTACTGAATTGAATTCCATAGTTACAAAAGAAAGTGCATGATTACTACTATTTCTGCATTTGACTTTGTGCCTTATATACACTAGTATTTATGGATATGATTTTTTTATATATATACAAGAATTCCTATATGAATGAACTCATTGGTTATTCTTTGCGCACAATTGAGGGAGTGCCCTACTAAGAATTTTGTAATATTCGCATCCCTATGTTTGTATGTATTTTGTATTATTCAGATCCAGTTGATGTTGTCCTTGGTATTTTTCCTTGACTCGCCACAATGGGTGTGGCATTATGATCCAGCATTAGATTCCTTATATGCAGTTGCCTATTCACAGGTTCGCCCATATGTTCTTTGGTCACTCTTTCAGTGCATCTATGGTTACCATGATCCTGGTTTACCCTCTGATAGCGTGCCCATCCATTTTGTCCATCCAGTTATTTTTGATGTCCCTCTTGCACTACTAGCGCCCCCTCCAAGAGATGCCCTCTCCTCGTCTTCATCCTTAGATTTGAATCCACCTGCCGATCCTGATGCCCTTGGTGGAGGTAAGGCCATCATACTGATAGCCTACTGTTTTCACTAGAAAGACATGAGATATCTAGGGACTTTTGACTTGTACATAGTTGTAGTTTACTGTTAGCACCTCGCCATGCTTGCAAAGTGATTCTTGTCACATGTTTCTAGGCCCATTTCTATACATATGTGATTTTGTTGGGCCTTGATATTTGAGCAAGCTAGGTTTTAGGTACTGGATATATCTTTTGATACTAGTCCTAAGTAGTGTTAATGGGGGGAATGACTTAATTTCCAATATTCTATGTATCATGGTAACTTATGTATGATGTATATATACACATATTAGTTATTGCAACATATGAGTTTAATCTACGTTGTTTTCATTTCTCTCGACTAGTATAGATTATGGAAAGGAAGTGATACTCTTCTAATTACAATGTTAATACTCGAGTAATACATGGTAGTTAGGAGGGTGTTACATTATGGTATCAGAGCTAGACTATCCTATAAGCCTGAAGGTTGGACCAGCTATGCTTCCTTAATAATTGCCATGCATTATAATTATATATCTATATATGTGTGACTGCTGGTTGGAAATATTGTAGGTTACTATCACACTTAGCTTAGTAGTGAGCCTGATCAACTCAACATTTTTGTTTGGTATGTTAGGAATCAATGACTTCAAATTGGCGTACTAAGAATGAGCATGGAGATAAAACAGGTATGATGGATACTTTTCGAGAGATGGCCGCGATAATGAGGACACAGGCTGTGGTTGCCAACCGAATGATGGAGAGGTTGGATCGCAATGAGGAACGAAATCTGGCTGGTAACTTTGGAGGGAATAAGGTGGAAGTAGAATATCAAAAATTTGCCAAGTTTAGGAAAGTAAACCCTCTCCTTTTCAAGGAGCTTTCAATCCAAGTAAAGTAGAAGAATGGATCAAAGCCATGGAGAAGATTTTCTCAGTTTCTCCTTGAACCGAGATCCAAAGAGTGGCTTTTGCTACCTACATGCTAGAAGCAGACGCTGAATTCTGGTGGGCTAGCACTAAGAGATTATTCAAAGCTTCCTAAACTGAAGTCACTGGGGATGTTTTCAAGGAAGCTTTTTACCACAAATACTTCCCTACCTCCATGATAAATGCAAAGGAGTTGGAGTTTATGGCCCTTAAGCAAAGATCTATGAGCATAGCAGAGTACATGAAAAAGTTTGAAGAGCTTTGCAAGTTTTCTACAATTTACCAAAGTGATCCAGATGAAGCCTGGAAGTGCATGAAATATGAAGGAGGTCTACATGAGGATATCGAAGTAGTGGTGAGTCTCCTGGAGATCAGAGACTATGCTACCTTGGTGAACAAGTATTGGCACACAGAAGAGTCCAATAAGAAGTTAGCAAGTTTCAAGTATACACAAAGCAATGCTAGAAGAGGATTAGCACCCCAAGGCCCACAATTCATGCTTGTCAACCAATCTAGGGGAAGATTTCTACCCAACAAAAACAACAACAGAGGGAAATAACTTCAATCCTCAAGACCGGAGGTAAGACAAGAGTGGCCTAAGTGTGGGAAAAATCATGGGAATAGGCCTTGCTAGACAACGCAAATTGTTTGCTTTGAATGTGGGAAACCAAGACATAAGATATTTGAATGCCCCTATAAGAAAAGTCAACAGCCCGTCTCCAGGCCATAACAACAACAGCACATTTTTACTATATGTGCTAAAGAAGCTTCTCAATCTGCCAATCTGATCCGAGTTAAGTATGAAATAAATGGTAACACCCTAGATATACTATATGATTCGGGTGCCACTCATTCTTTTATATCCATGATTGTGTATAAAAGTTACAATTATTTGTTTGAATTACCTTATGATCTCTTTGTACCCACTCCTACTACTAATCCTATTATAACTTGTTATGCATGTATGAACCTAGTAACATCCTCCCAAGTACAACCTCATCTTAAGTCATGACATCATACTCGAGTGTTGTTACTTATTAATTAGTAGACCTTTTTTAATTATCTACAGCAAAATTGATCAAATCATAAAGTAACTAATTTGTGGTTCTATCAAAATATATAGCAAAGAAACAAAGTATTTATTTAATACAAGTTAAGTACAAAAAGAAGCTCTTTTATAAGCTTTAGTACACATCTGTTCTTTACTATAATTACAGACATATATTTAACTAAGTACAACCTCAGGCACTAAACTACTGCAATTCCTATTTCTTGTGTACCTGCCCCATAGTCATCTGGATCAACCTGGAGATGACACAAGAATTCAAAAATATAGGGATGAGAATAATATATAATTCTCCATAGGGCACTCCCTCAAACATAATTATTTAATTTCACTCATACAAGTAATTTTATGCAAAACATATGCAAGGACAATAATTAGTCATATTCACTCTAATAACTATAGAACTCAATTCCGTGCATTTTTTTTTCTGTTCATCAATATAGTGAAGACTTAGTACATATTGAATGGTATCTATCGTGGATAACTCCACTTAGTTTATACCGAATTGGTATCTGCCGTGGATAACTCAACAATGGGTAATTCATACCAAATGGTATCTATCATGGATAACTCCACAAATCATACTCAACATGTATGTCTTGTTTCTATTTTGCCCATATGTCAGCACATGAATGAACAAAACTTATACATTCTCTTTTCTCATATAACTGCATCATATACTTTCTTTTTGTAAATGCATGCATAAGCCACATGTAAGCATTCATTCACATTGTGATTTCAATCATACCTCATAAACCAATCTTTACTTCCTCTAGCATGCATTTATACATCACAAGTCATATAGCCAAATATTTAACATCAAGTATTCATGTCATACTAGAACCAAAATGCCATTACAGGCTTCAGGTGACAATAATAGAGCACAGTGCCTAACTCCAACATCATGAAGAATTACAACTTTAGATTCTTCAGAACTCTCAAGAAATTCTCCGAAAGATAAGGCACTAGGGCTGATGATGTTGTTCCTAAATTCTAGCATACCTCTTTTTTGCTGATGTCAAAAGGGGAAGAAGGAAAAAGAAGAAAATCTTATGTTAAGGAAGACATGGTGATGTGATCATGGAAGATAAATTAGACTCAAGCAAGAAAAAGCAAGGAGGAAATCCTTTGGAAAGACTTGGTAAACCAACGACTAGATCCAAAACAAAGAAAGCCAAGGAAGCTTTGGGCCAAATGATTTTAAGTTTGTTTGTGGCAAAGTCCATTCAAGAAGATAAAGATCCAAGACTAGTCCATTGTGTTCACATGGTTGATCAAGCTTAATTTGGGCTTGTTAATTTTAAGTTTGTAATAATGTAACTAGGCTTGTTAATTTCGTACAGCCCATCGCTTGTTAATTTCACATTTTCTTAAAGTTTAGGTATTAGGTTTGGGCTAAGTATTATAGCCACTTGCTAAAATTTACTTTAGTTTATAAACCTTGTAAACACCTTTGGAAGGGGACTTTTTTTGCTAATTGAAAAATCAGAAACCTTTTTGGAGAGAATTATTTCTCTGGTTCTTGCTTGGAACTCTAGGTCTTATCAAGAGTTTTTGATAACTCTTGTGGCAATCACCCTTGGCTTATCAGTTATCCTTGATTGTGGTGGCCTCCACCCTTTCCATTCTTTGTTTCTTCCATCCTTTGTTATTATCTTCTCCTTGTTTCAATTCTGATCAAGTTAGAACAGAAATCATATCAAGTGATAATTAGAGCTCGGTTCTAACCACTATGATGATGTATCAGAGTAAAAAAAAACTGTCTAATCATAAAATACTATGATGATGTATAAAGTGTTATTTGACTTATCTAATATCTCAATACATCTATCTTGTCTCTGTATGCTTAAGCTTTGGAACACACTGAGTTTTGAATGCTTTGATACATGTTATGTTGTGTTCCATTACATATATATATATATATCAATGTGTGAACTTACTTGAAAAGCATGTCATATGTTTTAACCTTTGCTTTACAAAATTTCATGCTCTGATACCTATGTGAAGATTTTCTTAGCTCATAACAAAAATCTCTTTTGTGCTTTGCTATAATTCAAATGGGAATGATCCCTGTCGAGCTTCAGAAACCTCATGTAGCAATATGTTGAAAAAGTTTGTTTTACAAATATGAGCATGTGTCTCGAAAATGAGTTTGACTAAAGATGTGCTGTAGAAGAGAACTAATCAAGAAAAAGTATCACATGTATTATTCTCTTTATTCAAAACAGATGTTTTTTCATAAAGATCACAATGACTGAAAATCAAGCTGTCTTTATAGAAAAGGGCTTAAACGATGATTTTCTTTTCAGTACTGCCCCTAATACCGTCAGAAAGTACTCTGAGTATCTTTGGAAACTTCATTAACAATCAAAATAGCTCTGATTTAAGTCACTTAAGGCTATAAAATGTTTTTGATTCTATTCATATCATGCCTTAAGAAAAGAACTTCCTGAAAATTACATCATGCAAAAAGTTGAAAGAATATTGATTATCACGCTACATTTTCTATAATATTTCTTCCAATATCTCTTCAAATTAGTTTGTCATCATAAAAAAGGGAGATTATTAGCTCTAGAACTCTTCAGAAAGCTTCAAGATAATATGTTTTGAATGAAAACCAAACCAATTTAAGGAAAATATTTTAAAAAATGACTAATGTCTACCTTGAGTTTCTTGAGATAGTAAATAGGTCTTTTCGAATTACATAATATGTTTTGAATCGAAAATAAATTCAATCTCGTGTAAAGAGATAGGAATTTAATAGAAGCGAATTTTATATCATGCAAAGTAAAGTATGTATATATGCTAAATAAATTGAAGAAAAATCAAATCGCGAACGAGAAACCAATGCTGGGATCTTCAAAAAGTGGAATGTGACTTTAAAAAGTAAGCTAAGAATAAAGATATCAATCAAACTCTAAAACCAATGTGTTCTATAATCTTCAATCATCAAGTCATCAACAACAAGCTCTAATTGAAGACTGGAAGATCGTTTATTCATCATGGAATTGATTCTGCACCTCAAAAAGCTTACTTGACAATGAATCAGTGCGCTCTACAAGAAAAGAAGGGAAATTTGAAATTCAACTATAAAGTCAAACCCAGTGACAGTCTGGCATGTCATATCTTTTGCTAACTTGGTCAACTACTCTAAAGAAGAATTTAGAAACCATGTTTAGAAAGTAAAAAGTAGTTTATGAAGGGTTATTAGAAACCTCAACTTTACAATGGCTTCTGCAATAGATCTGACAAATAGACAAGGTACACTTCTAAACTACATTTCCAAGACACAAACAGATGATCAACATGTGTCACTTGGAGAATTGATCAAGGGCAATGGTCGTAAGTGAAGACCATTTATAAATAGAGATATTGTGCTTTCAAATTAAAAAAAAAAAGATAGAACAATGTACAAGTGCTAAAACTCTGTGAAATTTCTCCTCCTCTCTTGTAAAGTTCATTATAACTTGTAATTAGTTTTCGTATCTGTAAAAATCTTTTTTCTACGTTTCTAACTAGTTTAAACATTCTTCCAAGAAAGAATTGTTAGAAAGAAGTCATTCAAGTTATCCTAGGCCCTTCATTGTATATCTTAAGGAAAATTGAGTGTAAGTTAGTTTGAGTTGTAAAGCCAAACACAAACTTTTGTATCCTCAATTTAGTAGTGATCGATGTGAGCTTAGCTTGGAGGAGCTAGTCAAAGACTACTTACAATGTGACAGTAAAGGTGTTTTACTAGTCATGGTTTAGCTTGGAGAGGTTAGTTAAAGACTACTCGGTTTAGCTTGGAGAGGCTGGTCAAAGACTATTCAGTTCAGCTTGAAAAGGCTGGTAAATAACTACTTGATTAGTGACAGTAGGGGTTATGTACTGGTCACATGTTTCAAAGCATCGTACTGCAACATAGGGATCATCCTAAAATCTTCTCTAGGTTACGAGCTCATACCTTAACTAGTCGTCACTAGTTCTTACTCATCCTCTGATAAGCGTAATCACAATAATAATAATCATAACAAAACACATCGCACCGGTATCAAATACACAGTGAATATTGTCCTCTTTGGGGCATTACGTATCGTCGTCCCCCTCAAGGATTTGTTTATAGGGTGTTACGTATCGTCATCCCTCAGAATGCGTTCTCACAGTACCATGTCACATTCAAAACTCATATCTTTTTCGAAAACTTTCTAAGTCCTCAAATTTGTCAGAAATTCGACAGCATAATAGCAGCGCACCGAATTTCTTTCAAATTTGCTTTATGCCACATTCATATATATACATAGTCATTCATAGTCATATGTGCCATAAGCATCATAAACATCATACGCATCATAAGCATCATAACATCGTAATTTCTTTCATAAGGCACCATAACATGAGCATCAACACATCAACATTATATATTCTAATAGGAGATCACATGCTCAACATATTCTCATAATAAAACATACATTCACAAGAAACACTAAAGTTCGTTATGCTCTTAAACCTATGGTGTCTTATGCTTTGACCCTTATAGGGTTTAAACTCAATATATAATTATTCTAATATTCACTATTAACCTTTTATGCACCTATGGGTTCACAACTAATTATCCTCATTAATTTTTATGTTTAGGAGCAAACCAAATAACTCCATACAGATTGTCAATTTCTACATCCTGCAATTACAGGGTTCTAAAACTACGTTTTAGACCCTTTCTATGTCCCGTCTTCGCCTAAGGCCCTATAATTCAAATCTAAACCATTTATGGGGTATTCCTATGCCTATAAACTAATTATAAACCACGTTTACTACATTATAAGGTTGCTGGACAGAAACAAAAAATTAATTAATTTAAGTGTTCTAGAATTGCACTTTTATGGTTTTCTAGTTACTAGTTTCTCTATAGATGCTAAAAATCAATCCTACCTCAAATGTTACCAATTTTTTCATAATTAAACAATTCTAAACTGAATGTTATCACATTAAAACAGTTTTGGCAGTGGCTAAAAATAAAGGGATAAAAAATATGCTAAAACGCAACTTTACAGTTTTCTGTAAGACTAGTTTCTTTCCCAACATAGATAGAAAGGCTCTTATCTCAACATATATAATTTTCACACATTTTAATATATCAAAACATCATCATACATCAGCAAACATACCAAGGCAGAATCGAAAAGGTTAGATTCCAAAGAACACATAATCTCACATTTTCAAGACATATAAATTATTAGTTTCTCTTGGAATCGTTTTAGAACTTCTTCTAAAGCTCTTTGAAAATCATTTTATTTTATAAGAAGGGACTAAAAACAGCCTTAGGGAAGTAGCTAATTTAAAGCATTCTTAGAAGAGGTTTAATTCATGAACCTTGTTGGTAGTATCCTTATAAAACTCTTAAGGCCTAGGGAAAATCTTAGAACATAGATTATTGGCTCTTGTGACTAGATGAAACTCATATCAAGTTCATCATCATCACATGGCCAAAATGTGCATCTATGGGGATGTTTCCATAACGAAACTTTAACATGAGATAATAAGGGCAAGTCTTTGAGCTTCTAGGGTCTTTAAGTGATGACAAAATATAAACATGCTATGCATCCCATTTTATTCTTTATTATAAGCTAAAGTGAGAACTTAAAGTAAATATGAGATGCAAGAACTTGAAATATAAATATGAGGTGCTAGAAATATAAATATGTAAGGCTTGAAAATAAATATGCAAGACTTGAAAGTAAATATGCAAGTTCATTTTGTCTTATAGGATTTAAGTGATGACTTGAAATATAAATATGCTAGACAAGGAAACGTAAACATGAATGCAAGCCCAATTCTTCATTTTAGTGCTCTAAGCTCCACAACAATCGATTTTAAGGCCAAAATAGGCGAGCTTCGAGATTAATTATTAGGTGATATGAAAATGCAACTCTCATTTTAATTTTTATGTTTTAGGTGATGGCCAAAAAAATAAATATGCTAGGCAAGGAAAGTAAATATGAATGCAAGTTCATTTTATATTCTTCACTAAAGCTCTTGCAAGACTTTAAAGGAACTTAAACCTCAACCCAAACTTATCATAGCAAGATAAAGCAAGCTTTAGAGTTCTTGTACCAAGGTTTTCAAAGAAACCATATGGTGTGAACTTCATCATCAAGCTCTAAGGAAATGGATTAAAAGAACAAATCAAGTTAACATTCCCTTGTACCCTTAAAAATGAAAGCTCAAAAACTTAAAGAAAAGGAAAAATGGCCAAAAACTTAGAGGAAAGAAAAGGAAAGAAACCAAAACCATAAGCAAGGAAAGGAACCATTTTGAAACTCTAGAGACCATGATCTTGATGATGTATTAACACCAACATCATGTGTCCTTATCATTGAGTTCATATATTCATTTTAGGACATCATCAAAGTTAAGTTTCTCAAGAATAAGAAAGGAGGAAACCAAAAACATCTTTTACTCAAGAACCAAGATCAAGCTTTCGAGGTTACACAAGTGATGAATATCATCATGGATTCCTGATCATCAAGCTCTCATTTCCAAGTTCTCAAAGGCTCTTGGCCGAAAATCAAAGAGGAAGAAAAGAAGTTCAAAAAAGGTTTCAAGAGAAACCATAAAGCACATTATTAAATAAGAACTTTAATGAATGAAACACTTAGAACAAAATCCCTACCAAGTGACTTGAGGTTGAGATGAGTGAAGAAGATGAAGAAGTTGAAGAAGAGGAACTCTTGAACTTGAGAGAAAAAGAAAAGCTCAAAGTGCTCTTGAAAACTTAAACTTAGCAAATGAACTAAAAGTGATTCAAGTTCATCCAAGCATGCTATTTATAGAGAAATGAAACAAATGAGAGGTGTAATAGAGGGAGGAGATTTCAGCCAATGCATGCAGCCCCATGAGTTCCATGAGGTGAGATATTGTGCTCTTAAAGCATGGTGAGGTATGGCTTAAGGTAAGGTGAGGTATGGCTCAAAGCATGGTTCAAGGCATGGTTCTTTGATTGTTTAAAATTTCAAACATGTGATAGAAATGGTAGGAGAGGTGGCCGAATGTGCATCAGCCAAGGGGGAGAAAAATCTCTCTTTTTAATTGTGGTTTAGAGTTGTGTTTAGGTGTGTCTTTGATTAGGCTTAAGTTTAGGAATTTGTGAGAAAGTGTTTAGGTGACTAAGGATGTAATTAAGGATTTCAAGACAAGGTTAGGGGGTGCTCTTGCTTCATTAGTGAGATAAAAACTCATTTTAGTGTATAAACAATTCTAGACACAATTCCTTTATTTAAGGAATTGGAGAGAAAAAACACTATTCAAGATTTCAATACTAGGAATCTTGAGTTTTAAAAAGAGATTTAGGTTTAATCTAAGCAATTTTAGGTTCTAATTAATTTTAATAACTTGTTTTGACTCTAGATTGATTATGGAAATTAATTAATCTTTGATTAGAGCCTAATATTGCTTAGGTTTGCTTAATTACATCATTAAGCTCGAACGACACTATTTCAAGGGCAAAATCATAATTTTGTACAAAAACTGCCCGGGAGTATCGGGACTTAAACAGATACTTTTAAACACATGAAAACATCATTTTAAACCTTCAGGGAAAGTTTCGGGCTCAAACGGCAAATTTACCTACGTAAAAACGCTATTGGGGTATTTTGGTTATTTTGACCCGAAACTGCAGAAAACAAGACTTTCGTTTCTGAAATCACTCAAGGACCATCTAATCCCCTTCAAATATTGAGTTGGCCCTTTGAGGACTGCCGGGCCGGCTATCCTCGAATTCTACGCAGAAAATGACCTCAGGGGCATTTTGGTCATTTTCTCTCAGACAGAAAATCGTGGTGTTACACTTATCCTCTCCATCAAATCCAGCTCCTCTTTTCTTTGTGTCTCATTTTTTCTTCCCGAGTACACTAGCATTTGAAGGCTTGATTCTCCAATTTCAATCGAGATTACTGCATTGGTCCTGTAAACCACCCTAAAGGGTATTTCTTGCGTTGAAAAGTAAGAGGTGGTCTTGTGAGCCCAAAGAACACTTCCAAGCTCATCTGTCTACACCCTTTTAGCATTGTCCAACCTTTTCTTTTGCCCTTACAAGATGACCTTGTTCATCGCCTCTGTTCAACAGAGGTGAAGTGCTGAGAAACCTTCAAGTCTTTTAATAGTTTCCTGAACTTATGGACCTTGAAATCTGGAACTGGGAAACAATATTCTTCTAGACGAATTTCTTGCGTTGAGCAGTCGTTATGGTGGCGAGGGGTTCCGCCTCGATCTACTTCGTGAAATTATTGACTGCCATAATTAGGTATTTGACTTGTCTCGAAGTAAGGGAAATGGTCTGAGGAAGCCAATGCCCCATTTGTCAAATGGCCATGAAGTTGTATAGTTGTCCCTTTCTTCGTGGGTACTACATGAAAATGGGAGTGTTCTTAGCATTTTGGGCAAGTCTTGATGAGCTCGGCTGCTTTTCTAGTCAATGAGGGCCAATAGTATCCTACTCGGAGGACTTTCAGTGCTAAAGCCCGTCCTCCAGGGTGATTGCCTGTGATCCCCTCATGGATTTCCTGGAGGATGTAGTTTGCTTGTTCCTTATTATGCATTTCAATAGTGACTAGGAGAGTCCTTTCTTGTATAGCTGATCGTTGATAATGTTGGCATGAGGCTTGATAAGCAACCTTTCTCTCTTCCCTAGGCTCACTGGGTAGGGTTCCGAGTTTCAAATACTCAAGGATTCCTGATGCCCAGCTTGGAGACTGCTCGATGGTTTTGACTTCTCTTCTTTCTGTGATGCTTGGTTGCCTTAGTGTTTCTAAGATGAGGCTCTTGTTATTTCCTCCCTTCTTGGTGCTAGCCAACTTGGGTTGGATGTCAGCCTGGATGTTTTCTTTTCGTGGTATATGCCTTACTCCGACTTTGATGAAATCGGAGAATAAGTTCTTGACTTTCTCCAAGTAACATTAGATCATAGGCAACGTACGTTCTTGGTAGGAAGGTACATGGGGACTTGGAGTATACATAACGTAACCTTTCCTTTATCTCATCTCGTCTATGCTTTGATTAGGATTAAAGGTGGGTACCTGCAAGCACTCCACCAAGAATATTAGTAGTGGTTTGAGGTCCAGCTATGTGATTGGATTAAAGCGTACTTATTCACGTTCAAAAATACCCTTTAAATAGGAAGTCAAACTGCCCATTACCACCATCCTACAATCTCGGAGTGTAAGTAGTGGATAAAGAAGGGTTGAATCACATTGGGTACGTGCACCTTGATGTGCACTAAGCTCAAAAATCGAAAGTTTTGTTTTCCGTGTTGGACAAACTGCTATGGGTTCCAGTTTTGGGCTAGTATCTTGGGCTTAATCCGTGTTATTGGCCTTAACTTGGACTCATATTTTGAGCATAAATGCTTTGAAATTGGGTCATAAATCACGTGTATGGCACAAGTAAAAAACTAGTAGATAGATAATTACATTTTTAAGGTGTTTGAAAACCCCTAGAATTCAATTCTATGAAGGAATTGAATTCTTTTCCTTGATTTGGAAGCAATATAATCCAATGAATTGAAATTTGATGAGAATTGAAACCCATCAAAATCATAGAATTGAAATCAGACCGAAATGAGTGTGATTTGGTATAGGAATTAAATTCTAACAAAGGAAATAACGTTACTTGAATATAATATTTTATTCTTAACTTATAATGAATGATAAAATAGTAAAAATAATAAAATTAATTCATTTTTAGGCCTATCTCAAATCAATAAATTGAATCTGATTTTTGAATTACTGACATATTCTAAATATAAGAATTAAATATAATTCCTCATAGAATTCAATTTATAATCGAATCCAATTTAATTCCATTTCATTAAAAAGTTTTCGGATATGGGTTCATGAAACCATTTGAAGTTCCAAGTCCAACATTTTGAATAGAGCATTGAACGGTACGCCAACGGTCGAAATTTTCCATATTGAACGATCTTCACCGCGCGCTAAAACCTCCTTCCATCATCCAACGGCGCTTAACCTCGACATCGAATCAAATCGGCGCACAAACCCAAAACGCAGTCAGTTTTTGCAGCCGCTTCTTCTTTTCGTTCACCGCGCCACTCCACCCCCTTTCTGCCTTCATCCCATCGCAGAGCACCGCATCATTATTCGCTCTGGGGCTGCATCCACCGAGTCATCACCTCGGTTCGTGAAATTCGCAGAGAGAGATTCAGAGAGTCCTCGGAAAAGTTCGCTCTTGAAAGATCATGGAAGCTTCGATGAAGAACGAGATCGTGATCAAGAAGGCCATCGAACACTGGGCTTTTCTGGTAATCTTCCTTCTTCACACCCTTCCGTTCTAGTACGTTTCACTGATTCCATTCATTTTCAACAATTTTAGGGTGTCGTTTATGCAATTTCTTTATTTTACACTCGCCTTTTTCGTTCCTATTCTTAACGTTATTTTCTTTAATGACAATAATTGTGATGTTTCTTTTCTTTTTTTCTTTTTTTTTTTTTGTCTGTGTTGCAATTGCCTGATGGTGTATGCAGGAACATATTGAAGCACCTATGTGGGCAGATTTGACTCTTGAAGCTAACTCTGGTTGTGAAGACATGTGAGTTTTCCAATAAAGATTCCGTGCTCCATTTTCTTTTCATCAAATTATATGCATTTGTTTCCTACTTCTTATTTTGTATATGTTGTGTGGTTGCAGAGGTGATGACTGGTTCAACATAAGCCACCCGTAAGATCCTTTTTGATTTTTTTCCTTTTCTTCAAGTCTTTTATATTAGGGTCGGAATATTTTGTAAATGATGTTTTGAGTGTGACATTACATTGTTATTGAATCATTCTTAGGTTCCATCAGTGGTCAGCTCGCCATTTGAAATCCAAATTTTCTCATCCTGGAGAGGAGACATTGACATCAGAAGTAGTCGATTCGCTAGGACCAGATTCACCACGGCTTCCGTCTTCGGTGTCAAGATCAAGAGGCAAGCACTACACCACCAAGAAATGGGGAGGTATGAATCTTAATGTTCTGTTGGACAAGCAACAGGTTTTGGGCAAGAGATGCTTCCAAGCAGCTTCCAGCCTCGCACAGGAGTTGAAGCCCAAATCAAAATCAAATATCAGCAGGCCAAAAGGACCCATGAATACAAAATCTGATGCTAGAGGAAATGCCAAGTCTAAGGCCAGTTGCAGCAATCGAGTGAGTAGACCAAGTTCTTTGGGTAACAAGAGAGGTGAAAGCAACTCAAGAAGCACAATTACAACTGAAAGTGCTCAGCGACAGCAGAAATATATGGAGGTATCTAGTAAGACTTGTGACCGGAAAATTAGAAGTCTGTCAGATAGGAATGTTGGCCTTAGGAAAAGTTGTATTACAAACAAAGCCTCAAGAGTTCAGAAACCGCAGAAATTTATGGTGTCTAGTCAATCATGTGATCACAAAAGTGCGAGCTCTTCAGCTGGGAGTGTTAATCTTGGGAAAAGTTGTGTTACGAAAGCAGCCTCAAGAGTAGAGATTGGTAGTGGTGGCAGGCAACGAAGGGGTCGTAAATCGTCTTCTGGGAACTCTAGTGTTGGGTCATCTTCAATCCCTGGTTACGAAGCTAAGTTTGTATCAAAACACCTCAGACAGAAACTTGTAGATAGGAATGAAACTGTCGCAATGAATCTTGCAGATAAGAACAAATGGAAGACCACCCTAGTTGAGGGAACAAAATTGAGTCACACTAAGGGAAAAGAGAATGCTGCAAAAAATGTGACATTGAATCCGGAATGCACTGAAAAAGGAGTATCTGATAGGGCCATGTTCAAAAATCATAGAACTAAAGAACGCAGTTGTTTGAAGAAGGGTGACAAAGCAAGATCAGCCACTTCAACAAAACTGGTATTATAATCAATTGATTTTGGTCACCGTTCATTTATTTTTTGTTTTCCTATTAAAAGAGCCTAATTCCTAGAATTATATTAAACTTCTAATATATCATGAATTTTTGAACTCTATTAAAGGTAGAAAAAAAATTGAAGAATAGATGCATAGATGCATCCCCAGTGTCCTTCATTTGACAGTGACTGTCATCCTCTTGAGCTATATGACTGCCTTGTGGTATGCTACTACTGGAAGTTGGCATTCTCCTCTCTCTTGTTTCTTTATTCACCTCCTTATAGATCCATGCACAGGGGCTGAATTAACTAGCTCTTTAATTAGACACGTGATGTCTTCTTTTTCTTTAATTTAAGATGCTGGATAAAGGCTTTTGAATTATTTTTTATGATATTATGTGCAAGTATCCTATGACGTTTGTTCTTTAAGATTCAGCACATGACTTTTTGAGAACTTGGCTTTCATGTCAGCCTTTATAACTGGATATTTATCTATCCATTTATTTACTTGTTCATTCATTCTTTCCTTGATAGATGAATGTTTATAATTCTTGAAAACAGTCTCTCCGCAAAGTGGACATAAAATTGCATATATCTACCCTGCCTAGACCCCACCAAGTGCGAGCCTCGTGCACTGGACCACTTTTTTTTTTATAAATGTTTAAAATTATTGTGACGGACTTGTTCTTTGGTAAGTATCTTAGATTGAGTGAGAAAGTGTAGCTAAGTGCAGTAAATGAAACGAGCAGATAGAAAAATGGGAGAGATAGCAGAGACTGAAACTCTAGATGTTCATTTGGATTGAATAGTCTACATTACAGTCTTTATACATGAACATTGAATATAACTGTGCAATTAATGCTTTATTAGCGTCTCAACCACTAATAATAGAATAGCTATATGGATTTCCCACATGGATAGTGAGTTTCTTAGCACACTCTAACATGCCCCCTCAATTAAAAAAGGGGTAGCTTCCAAGACTTTAGTGGGCTAAGATCTTTAACATTCAACTTATCCCCGAGCATGGCAAATCTCAAGTTGGAGAGTGCAATTAATAAGGAGATCAGCTGGCTAATTTATTAGAGGGAATGAGAGACTTATAGCTTGTTTTTGAATGAAAAACTATGTTCTGTTGTGTTTTTTAATACAACAATAGATTATGAGCCAACATTATGTTAGGATCATGGTATTTGATAAGAAAAATGGAAACACAGTGTGTAATCTATAACTATGTTTATATCTGTATTAATCACAAAATGAAAGCAATAAAAGTTGCTAACAATACTCCCCCCCTAAAAATCATCTTGCCCTCAAGGTGATGTACATAGAGCAAAACAATAGTGCTAAAAAATAATGGGCTTCCTCTTGGGCCCCAGATAATCGTTCCTAGTCTGATAGCCAGAATTTCATGACTTCCCAATCCCACAAATAATAAGGTAGTGAAACATTTCCCCGGCACCTACATCTCAAATATCAATGCCCATGAATTCTCAAGTTCTAAGATATTTAGCCACTGGGTGAGTGTATCCATTGATGGTGTCACTAAGTGTAGAACTATAGAGTATCTAGACATATTGATAGGAGTGACATGGACAAAGATAACCGAGTCATCTTCTTCTTATTCATCGTCAACAATCACTCTTGTCCTCTTGTTGATGTCATCAGCAACCACTCCTTGAATTTCTGCCGGTACCCCCGACTCAATTAGCATAACAGCAACATGTTTACCCAGTTCTTCATAATTAGCATAACAGCAACATGTTTACCCAGTTCTTCATACTCGCAGGCCTCTTTTGCTTTTGGAATGCTTGGCTTCTGCTTTGTCTCTGTGCTAGTATTTTGTTCCCCTTGAGTTGAAGATATCTATGGATTAGCAATGATCATGAATTGCTTTAGTTGAGTTGTAGCTAAGTGTACATAGTCTATTTGGGCAACATTGACCCTTATGTAACCCTACCCCTTTCTTGAATGTTGATTGCTTCCTACTAAGATTTCAGGATCAAGGCAACCCATGCTAATGCTAGGTTTGATTCTTTCTACCAACTTCATTCTTGAATCTTCATTCCTACAATCTTCCACAACACCTTTTTCTTCAAAACCAGACATTCTGTTAAGGGTTGGTGATTCCCTTTTTTTCTTGACCCCTAACAGCCCTTAGTCTTCGCAAGGTTCGTCCAAGGTATTTTGACTTGAGCCAAGCTTTGTGATAGCAATTTACCTTAATTCTCCTTATAGCCCAATTGTAGTCCTTCCTCATCATTATGCTCAGCCAAAATAATTTCCTGGGTCAAGCTTGAACTTTTCTCACACTTCACCACCTGTTTCCCAAGTCCCAACAAGGTTGCTAAACCCCAAGTTGTAACTTGATGCTTCTGACCTCTCCTATATCCCTTACAAAAGTTGCTGGGTTTATTACCACAACAACCTTTTTTATTAGCAACAGCCATAGTCCAGTGTCTACTGAATTGGTCCCAACTTTGTTTAACAAATTCACCTCATCAGGGACAATAGCTATATTTGAACACAATGATCCTAGCATCTTAAGAGATGGGCTGATTAAACCTTGAATCTTTAGGTCTGCAGAGCAATTCATCTCAAAGGCTCCTTTTAACAACATGCTTAGATCATATTCATAATAAAAAGAGTGGATAACATATTTAAAGGACTCCTTAAATAATGAAAAATCAAAGCTCTCAACATGTACAATGGGGCTCTCAGTCTTTGCAACAGCCATTTTAAATTTAGCAAGCCTTACCTCACATATTTGGGCTTGGGCGATTAGGTCTAGCAAACGACTCAACCTCCTAATTGTCATCTTGTCCACTTTTGCCTTTTCAACCATCATTTGCTCAATAACCTTCTTCATCTGGGCTACCAGCCACTTAAGAGAGCTCCTTATTCTTTTCAATTGATTAGGCTTGGCCCATTAGTGAATTCTTTTTATCAGCATCCTAATCATTCTTCCTCCTTGAGTTGGGCTTGGCTCCCTAATGCTACATCATGTTTTCTTTTTTTAGAATCTTTACTTTCCTTTGCTTGGTTTTGGGCCTGGCCCATTAGTGTCAAAAAGAGCTCCTGTGCCAAAATACCACTTTTGCCCTCTCCTTCTGCAGTGTCTTAGATTGGTTCGCCTTCGGCAACAGCTTGCCGATTGCCGCGCATGACTCGGTATTAGGTGATTTCGGTAGAGGGATTTCGTCTAGTGAAGTCCTTGAATTTGGCGATTTAGGTGGTGGCCGCGAACCTTCAGGTATGCTCAAAAAACTAAGCTCAATCACGGCTCGCGCTTTCTCTATCCTCCTTGATGACATCGATTCTGGTGGCTTTGGTGGTGGCAGCGGTGTAGGTAGTCTTGGCGGGTCTAGTGGCTCTGGCAATCCCTAGGTTTCCGACAGTGGTTGGGCGATTGAGTAATTCGAAACTTGGACTACTTCGTCCCATGTTCCCAACTTCTCCTTCTATTCGACCGACCCCACATGATTCACAGAGAGAGCTTCCTCCTCACTGTGCTCTTCTTTTGTCCGCTGCTTCATAGGATTCCACTCCGTGTGAGATTTTTTCTTCTTCATTTTAGTGAATTCCGGAGAAAGGGGACCAAAAGTCACTTCTCCCATTTCCTCTTCTTCTATCAAATTCTTCATAGGATTCCACTCCGTGTGAGATTTTTTCTTCTTCATTTTAGTGAATTCCGGAGAAAGGGGACCAAAAGTCACTTCTCCCATTTCCTCTTCTTCCATCAAATTCTTCATCTCAATCGAACCTGAGCGTAGAAGTTAGATAATAGTCTCCAATTGCTCCTGTTCAACATCTTCTTGCTTGCCTTCTTCCACATCTTTATCATGTCCCTCCCTTTCATATGGCTGGCTTTCAAAAAAAGCATGAGATAGGAGGCCAATCGTCCATGGAGGATCTCTTTCTTCTCCTCCACCACCAATCTTCATCATCCTCCCAAACTGATAATTGACGATACTGGAGGAACTTTCCTCTCACTAGCTTTTTAATTTTCTGTAGATTTTGCTTCACCGTCTTCTTTTGCTTCATCTTCTTCTCCTACTCCGATTGTAATTCCATGGTAGCAGCTCACATGGTTTCTGGCACAGGGCTCCCAAGATCGGGAGCTCTGATACCATTTGATAGGATCGTAGTATCAAATAAGAAAAATGGAAACTTAGTTGTAATCTGTAACTCTGTTTATATTTGTATTAATCACAAAATGAAAGTAATAAAGGTTGCTAGGTATTAGAGAGATTCAGCTGTTCTCCCGAGTTCCAACTCCAATTCTAAGATAACCCTTTGGTAGCTCTCCCCTACCCGTATATTGTATTCTCCTATCCTCCCCATAACTGAATACTCACTCCTTCACTCCATTAACCTTGCTTATGTGGCAGAGTTAGTTAGAAAACCTTTCCTCACTCCCTTGGACACATGCTCCCCATTCCCTATATGTGTCTTCATATCCTTCCTAACATCTACATTAGCATAAGGGGTACATGGATCATATTACATAGTGGGGAAATATTCTAAGGGGTCCTAACACATTACTTGCTGAGATGACCACAATATATCACTTGTCTAGGAGAAGAGGGTATATATATAGCATAAAAGGGTATATATATATAGTTGCGTAAAAGTAGAAGGAAGCAACCTATTAATGATGTAAGTAGCACTTGAAAAGTCATCATCTTGGAAACTAAGAGGTAAAAGGCTTGTGCAAGCTGAGCAAGGATTATCTCAGTGAGATACCTATGCTTTCTTTCAACTGTGTGTTAGGATCTCATTAGTTACGAGGTAGTACATATTGCTGACAAGTATATTCAGGACAGGTTGACCTATGGATGATGTCATGTTCATTAAGACCATAATTTGATTAGATGGACAAGACTAAGATGCAACCCGATTAAAGACTTAAAACCCAAAAAGGCTTGGAAAGTCTTGGACTTATATTTGAGAAAATAGACCCAAATTTATAGAATGCATCAACAAAGGCTGTGTAATATTTCTATCCATGAAAGGAAAGCACATGGAATGGTCCCCCTAAATTTGTGAACACTAACTATAAAGGTGCAGCACAGTTAGTGGAATTTACTTAGAAAACAAAGAATATAAGAATCTGTGATTGTTTAGAAATACACACAATAGTGTAATCTGTGTTTACAACCTTAGATGCAGGGTGGCCTCACCTATTGTGATATATAGAAGAGTCGCATTGAGACCTACTAGTGGAGCCACTAAGGATAGTATGTATAGAACTAAAAGGATTATAGTTTGAAAAAATAGCAGATGAAGCCTTCAGGCAAACCCATTGAGCTGCACACCATCAGATCCAATTTTGCTTTGAAGCAGCACCTCATTGGTGACAGGCTTGTAAATTGACAAAGCAATTAATTGGGAGAAACTTAAAAGAAATCGCATTGTCCCTAGGTAGTTGACTAACACTAACCAAGTTCTTGGTGATGTTAGGGACTTATAATAAATGATTGAGACAAAGAAGCTAAGGAATTAAACTGTCAGATAGTATTGGAGGAATCTTTGTGAGAAATAGGCAAAACCTTATCCATTCCCAATATTAAGCTACTTAAATACATGGCATTATGTGCTTTGCATCAGATTCTTAAACTCTAGAGTCATATGATTTGAGCTTCTTGTGTTAGGATACCAAGCATTGTCAAGCAAGGTGTATGGAATAGCAATCATGGATTTAGATCTTCTCAAGAGAAGCTACATGCTTCTCAATATAAGCTTCTTGAGCTAGCAATAGTGACTTGATCATAGGAGTTGTTGTACCTTGCCATCTGCCTAGGAAGTTAATATAAACCAGAAACTTGATTATAGGAACTTGGAAATCACTGAAATTACAAAGATAACTCTTTCTCTCAGTTTTATAAATAGGAAATAGAACATGTAAATGGTTGAGACACTGACCTAGAGGCTCTGCTACTCAAAATGCCACATAACCTCAAAATTATCAAACTTGTGAGTTTACCTAAACTTATGGAGGTGAAATAAACTTGAATTGTAAACTCGTCTCATAAGAGTTTACTTATTTTTCAAATAATATTAAAAAATATTTATAACATCTAATTATAGTAAAATAAATTTTTGATGAAATAAAAATGTATGAAAAATTTAGTTGTAACATCATAATGAAGCAAGTACAAGTCATCTAATATAAAATACAAATTAAAATCAAAATAATAGATCAAGAAATTTGGATGTAAAAAATAAAAAACCCTAAGTCAATACATCATAACTTCAATTTGGGAAGGTTTAGTAACGAATACTTATTATGGAGTTTCATGTTTTGTTGCTTGAGAGACCAAATTCTAACTACAAAAGTAAACTCCTGAGTTTACAATGAGTTTATTCGAGTTTGGAGTTTACCCGAGTTTACATTGGTTCAAGTTTTCAAATGAGTTAACTCGAGAGTTTAATAACTATGTGTAACCTTCCTTCCACTCCTGGATGTCCTCCTGCATTCCCCACTCTCCATTTTATCCTTTCCCTAACCAAAGTCACCTTCCTCCTCTAACCAAAACCTATTGTCAGAGACCGATTTTCTAGTGGAATTAAAATGTACAAATGAAAGGGGTATAGGGGCAGTTAAGAAATGGTAGAGTAGAGATTGTGGGTGAATCATGTGGGCCACTTGCATAACTAACTTGCTGTGATAAGTGTGTGTGGGTGTGCCACGTTGGTAGTGAGGAGGACATGAGAATGATTCTGTTACAACAAAAGGGAATTTGTGGGTGTGAATTAGAAGGGATATTCACGCATTTTACTGCATTTGGGTTAGGAGAGCTCTGAGTTGCTATAGTGCTCAGGACTCTTTTTGTTTCAACATCTCCAACCTTTCCCTCCATTTCATTCTGCATGCTTTGAAAAAATGCACGAACATCAGGAGGCCAATTGTCAATGGAGGATCTTATTCTTCTCCTCCACCACCAATCTTCATCACCCTTCCGCACAGATAGTTGACATTGTTGAGGGTACTTCCATCTTACTAGATTTTCAATTTTCTTCAGATTCTGCTCCATTTGCATCTTCTGCTTCATCTTCTTCTCTGAATCTGACTCCACGACAGCAGCAACACATGGTTGCTGGCACAGGGCTCCTAAGATTGGGAACTCTAATACTATTTGATAGGTACCAAGCCATAGGAGATAGATATAGATAGAAAATGCTATAAAATTCACTATAGAATGAATGTGTATTGTGTGTTTATTATGAATAAATAGAAAATGTAAAATAACTCACAGTATTACAGAGACTCCAAAACTCTCCTAGCCTAATTGGGACCTTTCTGGTGACCTCCCTCATGATACCCCTCCTTTATAAACCCTCCGCTCTACCCATAGCAGAATTTCCTTCTAATTCCTCACACACTTTCTCTCTCTTCCAACTCAGCACAATTAGTTACACAAGAGTCACTCATTTTTCCTCTCTTAATTCTCATTTCAATAATTACAATAAAGCCCAATTGTGTATTGGCTTGGTCTCGAACAATACTCCCCCCTAAAGATCAATCATCATTTTTTGGATTCAGATTCGATTAAGGTTAAGGAACTGGTAGAAGAGGAGAAGGCGGAAGTTATCAATGATGAAGGTAACGATGCATATAAATTTGAGGAAGGGGAACCGTTGAAGGAGGTCAAACAACTGATGTATTTCAAGGTCATGAATACCGAGCTCCCACTGCCAAAGCCACCAGATTGATCAGACTCAACCTCACTGACGGGAACAAAGAGGACACGAGCCATGATTGAGCTTGGGTTCTTGCGCATGACGATTCATACACCACCACCTGAACCACCACAGCCACCGAAATCAAAAGCTACGATGACCGTCGCACGGGAGGAGCTGCCAAAGAAGGTTGCAAGACTTTCACGAGTAGCGATGTGAGTAAGAATAACGAATAGAAGCATGTGACAGTGGAGGAGTTTCGGGTTTTGAAAATTCTGGTCGACCCATGACCGCCACCAGAACTGCTAGAACCCATGGCCACAAAGGAGGGGCTGGAAGCGATAATGACCAGTGAGCTAGATCTGTCCAATTGCTACGTGAAGGAAGTTTGACCACCACCTCAGCCACCAAAACCTCCAGATCTAGGGGTGGTAGTGATGGCAGCCATGGTTGGAGCGGCTGTGGTAGCATGCTACTTTGCAAAACCACTAGAATGGAGTTCATCGAGGGAGGGAGACAAAATAGGCATTGCGACCAAGCTTAGGTTGTTGTACCTGCTAAAACATCTTTCGTTGCTAGAGCCACCTAATCTGGAGGTCGGTACGAGAGCCGTAGAAGAGGCCTCTTCAAAGATGGGAGGCCTTGGAAGTTCCCTTGAGATGCTGTGTCAAAGAGAAAAGTAGATGGGTAATGCGCAAGGCATGCAAGGGTTTGGGTCTATTTTTTTGTCTAACAGGACAGGCCAAGCCCATATGTGGAAAAATAATGGTAGGGACGCTAATGAAGAGCAATCTGATAGCCAGTTTGTGGGCCAAGTTGAGCAGCATGAAAACATGAGAGTCTTAAATTGTAGAGGAGAAGAAACTAGACTGAGACTTTATTTAAGCTTAATGGGCCAGATCCAATTTTTAATGGGGGATATTGTGAGCGGCATCTCAGATGTGGAGTTATTTCTTGAATCGAGTCACCTAGGCAAGGCATATTTAGAACTGTTCAAGCCACACAGTAGCATGGGCAATCCTATAATAGGTGCTGCTAACAAGATGAGGCTACAAGTACCCAAGATGTTCCTTAATAGGGTTGAGGGCCTTGGTCCTTCTCTAGAACTTTGTTTTGTCTTTTTCAAGGTATAGGATCTAGGGGGAAAATCTTTCTTTAGCACTATGGTTCTAACTTTCTACACGTCACCTTAAGGACAAGGTGTTTCTTTTAAGGGGGAGTATTATTAGGGACTAAGCCAATACATAACTAGGCTTTATTATAATTATTGAAATGAGAATTAACAGAGGAAAAATGAGTGACTCTTGTGTAACTAATTGTGCTGAGTTGGTAGAGAGAAAGAGAGAGAATGTGAGAAATTGGAGGGAAATTCTGTTATGGGTAGAGAGGAGGGTTTATAAAGGAGGGGGTATCATAAGGGAGGTCACTAGAAAGGTTAGGATTGGCTAAGAGAGTTTCAGAGTCTCTCTAATGCTTCGAGTTATTTTACATTTTCTGTTTGTTCATAATACACACTCATCTTCTATAGGACTTCTTATAGCATTTTCTATCTATATCTATCTCCTATGGCTTGGAACCTATCACCTACGTCCTATCTCAGTGACATCAGCATTTTGTTGTGCTACAGTCCATTAAAAATGCCCTTCTGAGCCTAATAGAAGCAAAGAACGATTGGATCTTGTTAGAAATAAATTCCCTGATTCATTGAAAGTTTACAAAAGGAAGAAAAGTAAGGGGAGTTTAGGAAGAATGATGGATGATTCAGCTGTGGGAAGTCCCTAGGGTCATTAGCTTAACTGTTTTGGAAGTTTTACTAGGCGTAGGAATAGGGAGTTCTGTTATAAGTTAGATAATTGCTATTAGGGATAATTTGGAGTTTCTGTTATAAGTTAGTATATAATGGTTATTAGGAATAATTTTGGAGTTTTAGGATTTTAGTTACCTAATGGGAGCTGCTGAGTTGCTATATACTCATAACCTTTTGTCTTAGTTCTACATTATCAATCATATTCCTCAGTTTTACATTCACATCAGTGACATATAGCTTGCTATCGTTCTATCACTATAGTTGCGGCCTATTAATTGGTATCAGCAGTCATCCAATTCTGGAGAGTGTGGACCCATTTTCTTGGCTGCCGCTGCACATGGAAGAACAAATTACTGAGCTGGGGAAGAGGATCGATCAAGTAGTACACCTGATCGAGAAGAAGGACAACCACCACCATCGCTCGTGAGGCCGTTCACTGCCACGACAGCTGTCGCTCCGGGTTGGCTCTGATGACCGTTGGAACGAGGGTTCCGGAGGGGACCGAGGGCGCACCTCGACCTCTTCTTCCCCTCGCAAAGGGCACCGTGACTCGCGGTCCTGAGACCGTGATGATCAGAGCCCCCCTATTATGTCGCTGGCCATCGCTGTTGGGAATGGCCACCGTGGCCAGACCGATCACTTCACTGTTATCACGATAGTCCCCTTTCTCCATACCACGACTGCGATCGTAA
This sequence comes from Dalbergia cochinchinensis, assembly GCA_031216125.1. Taxonomy (NCBI): domain Eukaryota; kingdom Viridiplantae; phylum Streptophyta; class Magnoliopsida; order Fabales; family Fabaceae; genus Dalbergia; species Dalbergia cochinchinensis. The sequence continues at coordinate 31,869,763 of CM062372.1, forward strand.
GATGGAGCTGCCACTCTTATGTGGTGATGACGTTCTGGGCTGGCTTGTGAAAATAGATTGCCATTTTCACGTCAACAGAATTGAAAGGGAAGAGAAACTCGACGTGGTGGTTCCCCTCTTGGCATTCTTTCCGCGACAGGCTCACATGCCGCTTTCAACCTAGATTGGTGCGTAATCCATATGGGCCTCTCTTGCACCTTCGGCAAGTGGGCTCAGTCATGGATTATATTGAGGAATTTGAGCAGGTCTCAGGCCCAATGAAGCATATGGATCGCGAGCTGCTCAGAGGAATATTTCTCAATGGCCTCAAAGGTGGACTTTGGGCGGAAATTAAGAGCCTTGACCTGGGCTCTCTTGCTGAAGTTAAAGACCGAGCTTTCCTCTTGGAGGAGCGTAACAAAGAATGGCAAGGAGGAGGAGTTGGGCCACCTGAAAAGTCATTGGGTCTTACTAAAGGCCCAAATAATTACAAACCTTCACATTCTCTTATAAGAGCGGTGGATATAAAGACACTCTGCCTCAAACCTCAACAAAACACGTAGAGGGGGTAGATGGTAGCAATAGCACCGGCCGACGTCTTTCCCAAGAAAAACTACAAGACTGAACCCCCTAGGGGCTATGTTTCAAATGTAGAAATAGGTGGAGCCGAGATCATGTATGTAAACTCAAACACTATAAGCTGGTCTTACTTGAAGCTCAGAAATCGAGACAAGTGTAGGAGAGAGGGACAACAATCACGATGACAGCGAGCAAGAATCGGAGCTGACAATGAATTCTCTCCATCTCACAATTAACAGCCTTCAAGGTTTTACAACTCTCAATAAGTCCCTTAAGGTAATCGGTAAGGTGGGGGGTGTAACATCCCCTGTTGCTTTATGGATTGACGACTGTCCCCACAAACCAACACGGGTCTTTTCAGCGTGCTTTGTCCTCACTCGCACACTTCCTGGGAAAACTTCCCAGGAGGTCACCCATCCCAAAATTGCTCCAAGTCAAGCACGCTTAACTGTGGAGTTCTTTTAGTTTGGGCTACCGAAAAGAAGATGCATCTTGTTGATATAGGTAGTACAAATCAATTCATATAAGCCCTCCTCAACTGTATAGTCCCATACCTATACAGTCTTAGGATCCCTCTCATTCGGGTGTGTAATCGGTTCATTCATGTACCCCTCCGCTTTCGAAGTCTGCCAGGAGCCGCTCCTTGTCCGTGCCTCTTTGCACCGGCGATCACTCCCGACTTCGCGATCCGGGCGTTACATGCCCACGACTTCCGCTGGTTCGTCCCGAACCACACCGTCTTGGGAGAAGTGCAGGCTCGATACCATTTCTAACATCCTATTTGCTTTATGGATTGACGATCGTCCCCACAAACCAACACGGGTCTTTTCAGCGTGCTTTGTCCTCACTCGCACACTTCCTGGGAAAACTTCCCAGGAGGTCACCCATCCCAAAATTGCTCCAAGTCAAGCACGCTTAACTGTGGAGTTCTTTTAGTTTGGGCTACCGAAAAGAAGATGCATCTTGTTGGTATAGGTAGTACAAATCAATTCATATAAGCCCTCCTCAACTGTATAGTCCCATACCTATACAGTCTTAGGATCCCTCTCATTCGGGTGTGTAATCGGTTCATTCATGTACCCCTCCGCTTTCGAAGTCTGCCAGGAGCCGCTCCTTGTCCGTGCCTCTTTGCACCGGCGATCACTCCCCGACGTCGCGATCCCCGGGCGTTACAGGGGGCACAGAAGTCATCATTTTAATAGATACTGGGGCGGATGCAAACCTCATCTCCGATCAACTAGCTGATCGCCTATAGCTAACATGCAAGAACGTCCCTTTTACGGTGGAGGTGGGAACGGGAGAGGTCTGATGAGGCATGGGAGTTTGTGAGGATTTGGAGATGAAGATAAGGAATTCGTATTACCCAATATTTTTTGGTTCTTGGACTGGGGAGCGCACATGTGGTGTTGGGCTATGGATGGATTGCTGGGTTGGGGGATATTAAAGCCAATTTCCATAAGGTAAATATCTACTGGAAAATCGGGGATAATGGAGGCACATTCAAGGAGACCCATCCCTGGGTGCAGCGTGAGTTTCATGGAGGACGACCACCTTAAAGGCATTGAAGGCAAATGGAGAGGGTTATCTTGTCACCCCGTGTACCGAAGAAGCAGTAAAAGACTCAGGGAAGAGCCCAAGCCCCGAAATAGCAGAACCAGAAGATTTCCAGCAATTGCTACAGCAATATGAAGATATTTGTCATCTACCAGAGGGGTTGCCACCCCCACGACCTCAAGACCATTCCATCACGTTGAAGGAAGGTGCAAACATACCCAATATCAGGCCTTATAAATATATATCCATACTTTCAGAAGAATGAAATTAAGAAGATCATTGACGAGATGATGACCTCTGGAATCATCAAATTGAGCACAAGTCCCTACTCGAGTCCAGTCATACTGGTGAAGAAAAAGGACGGAGGTTGGCATTTTTGTATTGATTATCGAGCCTTGAACAAAGTTACTATTCCCGATAAATTTCCAATACCTGTAATTGATGAGCTCTTGGATGAACTGGGAGAAGCACAAATTTTCTCAAAGTTGGACCTGAAGTCAGGTTATCATCAAATCAGAATGAAGGAGAAAGATGTACAGAAAACAGCATTTCGCACCCATAAGGGACACTACGAGTTCTTGGTAATGCCATTCGGGCTCACCAATGCACCTTCTACCTTCCAGGCTCTTATGAACAACATTCTTCAGCCATTCTTGAGACGTTTTGTGTTGGTATCCTTTGATGATATCCTTGTTTATAGCCAAACAGACAAGGAGCACAGGGAGCACCTATAGAAGGTAATGGAAGTGTTGAGGCAAAATAGGCTCTTTATCAACAAGAAAAAGTGCCCCTTTGGCCAAGCCGAAATTGAATATCTGGGGCATGTAATTTCTGGTGAGGGTGTTAAAGCTAACCCCAAGAAAATAGATGCAATGTTGGCTTGGCCAACTCCTATTAACTTGAAGGGACTTAGAGGATTTTTGGGGATCACGGGGTATTACCGCAGATTCGTTGAAGGCTACGGGAAGATTGCATGGCCCTTGACTCAGCTACTGAAGAAGGACAGCTTTCATTGGAATATCGAAGCTCAGTCAGCATTTGATAAATTAAAGGAGACCTAACCACCTTACCTATATTGGTAGCCCCAAATTTTGAGAAAACTTTTGTTGTGGAAGAAGACGCTTCAGGGAAGGGTGTAGGGGTGGTTTTAATGCAAGATGGGAGACAATAGCATACCTGAGCCAAAAGTTGTCCGACAAGGCCTAGCTGAAATCAGTTTATGAGAAAGAACTTATAGCTATAGTTATTACCGTGCAAAAGTGGAAACACTATCTACTGGGCAGAAAATTTATTGTGCACTCTAACCAGAAAAGCTTGAAGCATCTGGTGGGCCAGCAACTAACAGGAGAGGGACAACAGAAGTGGATAACCAAGTTGTTGGGTTTTGACTTCGAGATAATTTATAAGGTAGGTAAGGAAAATGGCGCTGCTGATGCCTTATCAAGGAGAAATTGTATGGGAGCAATCTCCTTTGTTACTGTTAGATCTGTACATATCTGTAAATATCTATAATTAGGGAAAATATATCTTTGTAATTATTGTGTATTTATTACACATTGCCTATATATACCTTCTCCGTTGTGTAGTTTAGACACACGAATTCATCCTATGATTTTCTCTCTTTCTGTCTTTCAACATGGTATCTAGAGCCTAAGAAAGAAAGAAAACCCTATTCCGTGCTGTCAGGAGGGCCCACTGTCCTTCGGTGAATTTTTTTTTCAGCCAAACCGTGTTTCTTTTCCGGTTTGCTGCCTTTTTTCCCTCCGCGGTACCTCCCTTCTCCACAACCACCACTGTCCGCCGCGTTTCAGGGCCGCCGATGACTTTTCCGGTGCCGAACCCCGCCGACCACACCTCCGGAGCTGCCCTCACGCCCCCACACGCGCTGTCCGCGTGTTCTACGCTTCTTCCAGCCACCGCACCTTCCAGCAGCGCGTGGCGGCGCGTCCGGTCCCCTCTCCGGCTGCCGCTTCTTGTGGTGGACACGCGCCGCTCTCCTCATCCCGGATCTGGCCTTGTCTTCACGATCCGTGCACTTCGCAGACATTCCTTTCTTTGTAATTTCGGTTCTGCCCCTGCTTCCTTGTCTCCATGGCTGCCAGCAACTCTTCATCTGATGATAAGGGTGTTCCAAAGGCTGATCCTCCTACTTTTGCTAGTTATGTCAGTGTGCCTCTTTCCACTGACAAACTTGATGGCAATAACTATGATACTTGGGCATCCGACATCAAACTTTGGTTGGCAGGGCAGGACTATGTTGACTTCCTCACCACGAAGGCTGTAGACATCCTAGTGGATGGGCGCCCCTGTTGGGTCAAGATTGATGCCCAGCTGTGTAGCCTTCTCAAGTCCACTATTGCTCCTTCCATCAAACAAATCTTTCGGGCCCATGTCACTTGTGAATTCGTTTGGGCCCAGGCAAAGACCCTCTTCACCAATGACACTCAACGTCTCTACCGTGTTTGTCAGGATCTCATGGGTGTTATTGCTCCTCGCCAGCTTGATAGTTCTATGTCCTCTTATTTAGGTAAGATTCACGGTGCTCTCCATGACTTCAATGAACTCTTGCCCCCTACTGATACCCTGGCAAAGGAGTTGGAGCAACGTAGCTCCTTCTTTATGCTCTTGGCCCTTTATGGCTTACCTTCAGAGTATTCTGCTACTCGTGATCAGCTTCTGGGATCACCGACTGTGCCTACTCTCTCCACCGTATCTGCCTCTCTCCTTCGGGTTCCCGCCAAGGCACCGGTTGAGTTGCTCATTCCGTCGGCCTCAGTTGATACCTCTGCACTCGTCACCCAGGGCACCAGTCGTGGCCGTTCTCAGAAATCCCGACTTATGTGTGACCATTGTCATAAGCTGGGCCACACCATTGATCGTTGTTACTCTTTGCATCCTCATCTGCGCCCTACTATTAATGTTGCCCAGGCCGATGTTCCTGCTTCCTCGAACTCCCTTGCTCCACATCCACCGTCTCCAGCTGACTATGCTAATTTCCTGAAGTGGTTTGAGTACCGTCAAAACTCTGGTCCCACTGCCTCTGTTGCACACACTGGTAATTCTATTGCTTGTCTTTCTCAGTCAGCCTCTTTAGGTCCTTGGGTTCTTGATTCCGCTGCCACTGATCATATATCTGGTAATAAAGCTTTATTTTCTACACTTTCTACTTCTGGGTATTTACCTATTGTCACTTTGGCCAACGGTTCTTACACACGGTCTCACGGGGTGGGCACTGCCCATCCCCTTCCTTCTTTGTCAGTTGATTCTGTCCTTTATGTTCCTGGTTCTCCATTCAACCTACTCTCTATTTATCAGTTAACTAAAGCCCTTAAATGTATTATTTCATTCACTGAAGATTCTGTTTACTTGCAGGACCGGAACACGGGACGGATGATTGGCACTGGATGTGAGTCTCATGGCCTCTATTGGCTCCGCCCCCTGTCAAGTGTTTGCTTCCTCACCACTGATCCCCTCACCTTCCATGCCCAGTTAGGTCATCCCAGCCTTGCCAACTTGCAACGTATGGTGCCTGACCTCCCAACCTTTCCAGTTTACCTTGTGAGTTGTGTCAACTTGGGAAACACACGCGGAGTCATTTTCCAAATAGTGTTAGTGGTCGAGCTGCGTCTCCCTTTACTTTAGTTCATTCAGATATTTGGGGTCCTAGTCGCACAGTGTCTAGTTTAGGATTTCGTTATTTTGTTACGTTTATTGATGACTATTCTTGTTGTACGTGGTTATTTTTATTGAAACACAGGTCTGAATTGTTTTCTATTTTTACTAAATTTTATCAAGAAATAAAAACTCATTTTGGTGTTCCTATTCGCACTTTATGTAATGATAATGCTAAGGAATATTTGTCTCATGATTTTCAAAAAATTTTAGCATCTCATGGCATTCTTCACCAGACGTCCTGTGCTCATACACCTTAACAGAATGGGGTTACTGAGCGCAAGAATCGTCATCTCATTGAAACCATATGTACTCTTCTTCTTCATCATCATGTACCTTTTCATTTTTGGGGAGATGCCGTTTTAACTGCATGTTATTTAATTAATCGCATGCCCTCTTCTATTTTGGACTACCAAGTCCCCCATTTTTGGGGAGCGCAAGAATCGTCATCTCATTGAAACCATACGTACTCTTCTTCTTCATCATGTACCTTTTCATTTTTGGGGAGATGCCGTTTTAACTGCATGTTATTTAATTAATCGCATGCCCTCTTCTATTTTGGACTACCAAGTCCCCCATTCAATCTTATTCCCCCATGACCCCTTGTATCCCCTTCCCCTGCACGTTTTTGGGTCCACTTGCTTTGTTCACAACTTGGCTCCTGGTCTTGACAAACTTTCTGCACGTTCACTTAAATGTGTTTTTCTTGGTTACACTCGGTCTCAAGAGGGTTTTCGGTGTTTTTCTCCTACTCTGCATCGTTATCTTGTCTCCGTGGATGTCACCTTTTTTGACACTATTCCCTTCTTTGACCCATCTCACCATTCTCCCTCTCCTGCTTCTGAGGAACTCCCCTTTCCTGTGCTCCCTGTACCTTTGCCACCCCTTTTGCCTACACCTACACCTATACCTCGGCCCCGTCCACTAGCCGAGCCTGTCCCACCTCTGACACCCATTGCCCCTAACCCGCAACTACTGCCTGCTCCCACTCCTTCCTCCAAGCCTATCTCGGCTGATGTGGACTCTCCTCCGGTGCTTGATCCTCCACCGCCTTCGGTCCTGCCGGTTGCACCTGATCTTCTCATTGCCCTTCGTAAAGGTATTCGCTCCACTCGTAACCTATCTCCTCACTATACTGCCTTGAGTTATCACCGTCTATCTTCTCTACATTATGCTTATCTGTCTTCTTTGTCTTCTGTGTTTATTCCTAAGACTACAGGTGAGGCCCTCTCCCATCCTGGGTGGAGACAAGCTATGATTACTGAGATGTGTGCACTTCAGGACAGTGGTACTTGGGACCTGGTAACTCTCCCTCTGGGAAAATCTGTGGTTGGTTGTCGGTGGATTTTTACAGTTAAGGTGGGGCCTGATGGCTAAATTGATCGTCTTAAGGCCCGTCTTGTCGCCAAAGGGTATACTCAGATTTTTGGTTTGGATTATGGTGATACATTCTCCCCTGTTGCCAAGATGGCTTCTGTTCGTCTGTTTCTCTCTTTGGCTGCTATGCGTCGTTGGCTTCTTCATCAGTTGGATATTAAGAATGCCTTCCTTCATGGTGATCTTGAGGAAGAGGTTTATATGGAGCAACCTCCTGGGTTTGTTGCTCAGGGGGAGTCTTCTGGCCTTGTTTGTCATCTTCGCAAATCATTGTATGGTCTTAAGCAATCTCCTCGGGCTTGGTTTGGAAGGTTCTCCACTGTGGTTCAGCAATTTGGTATGACTCGGAGTGAAGCTGACCACTCTGTGTTTTATCGTCATACTCAGAGAGGTTGCACCTACCTAGTTGTGTATGTTGATGATATTGTTATTACAGGGAGCGACACTCAGGGTATAACACAGATCAAACAACACCTATGCAAGCATTTCCAGACCAAAGACCTTGGCAAACTCAGATACTTTCTGGGTATTGAAGTAGCACAGTCCAAAGATGACATAGTTCTCTCTCAAAGAAAATATGTTGTTGATATTCTAGAGGAAACAGGTTTACTTGCTGCAAAACCCGTTGATACTCCTATGGATCCTAATGTCAAGCTCCTACCAAATCAGGGGGAGCCACTATCTGACCCTGGGAGATATAGACGATTGGTTGGGAAATTGAACTATCTCACAGTTACTCGTCCAGACATTTCTTTCGCAGTAAGTGTGGTTAGTCAATTCCTAAACTCACCATGTGAAGCTCACTGAGATGCTGTTATACGTATTCTGAAGTATGTCAAAGGAGCACCAGGCAAGAGCCTTATTTATGAAGACAAAGGACATATTGATATAGTTGGGTATTCTGATGCAGATTGGACGGGATCCCCTTCTGATAGGCGTTCCACTTCCGGATATTGTATACTTATTGGAGGCAATCTCATATCCTGGAAGAGTAAGAAGCAAACTGTAGTGGCGCGGTCTAGTCTTTGAGGCGATGCAGTGCAATGGCCTCAACCACATGTGAACTTATCTGGCTTAAGCAACTCCTCAAAGAACTTCAATTTGGGGAGACCAAGCACATGACACTTGTTTGTGACAATCAAGCCGCTCTGCACATTGCCTCAAATCCAGTTTTTTATGAGAGGACCAAACACATTGAAGTTGATTGTCACTTTATTAGAGAGAAGATTCTATCTGGAGACATCGCCACACGCTTTGTCAATTCAAATGACCAACTGGCATATGTACTTACCAAATCATTGAGAGCCCCTAGAATAAGTTACCTATGTAACAAGCTAGGTGCATATGATCTATATTCCCCAGCTTGAGGGGGAGTGTTAGAATCTGTAAATATCTATAATTAGGAAAAATATATCTTTGTAATTATTATGTATTTATTACACATTGACTATATATACCTTCTCCATTGTGTAGTTTAGACACATGGATTCATCCTATGATTTTCTCTCTTTCTCTGTCTTTCAACAGTTACTTTTCAAAATTAGGACGGCTTGGAAGACGAGGTACAAGCAAATGAAAAGCTGAAGAAAGTCATACAAGGGTTGATTGAAGGAAAGAATGAACCTGAAGGCTATGAACTTAGAAGAGGCAGGCTATATTACAAAGGAAGGGTGGTCATTCCTAAAGACTCCCCTAGGATTCAAATGATTTTGCAAGAATTCCATGATTCAGTCTTGGGAGGGCATTCTGGATTTTTTCAGAACTTATAAAAGAATTTCTAGGTTAGGTTGGTGCGAAGGAATGAGGCAGAAAATTCAGAAGTATGTTTAAGAATATGAGGTGTGCAATAGGAATAAATACCAGACTTTATCTCTAGCTGGCCTTCTCCAACCCCTGCCAATTCCTTCTAAAGTATGGGAAGACATTTCCATGGATTTCATAGGAGGACTTCCAAAAAGCCAAGGTATGGATACTATAATGGTGGTTGTGGATAGACTATCTAAGTTTGTCCATTTTGTGGGATTAAGTCACCCATATTCTGCCAAAGAGGTGGCAAGCCTTTTCATTAAAGAGAGCATACGATTGCATGGATTTCCCTCTTCCATAGTGACAGATTGTGACAGGGTGTTTATGAGTTCCTTCTGGACGGAATTGTTCAAACAAGCAGGAACTAAGTTGAAATATAGCTCCGCTTATCATCCACAAACGGATGGACAAACAGAAGTAGTGAATAGGTGTTTGGAAACCTATCTCAGGTGTTTTTCCAGCACTAAGCCAAAGCAATGGAACAAATGGCTATCTTGGGCTGAATTATGGTTTAACACCACCTTTCATTCAGCTATAAATACTTCTCCCTTCCAAATTCTGTACGGAAGGGAACCACCAGTTTTGACCAAGGGGGATGTGACACCTTCAGCTGTTGAAGAAGTAAATCAGCTCTTGGCTAAGAGGAATTCTATTCTAGAAGAATTGAAGTGCAATCTAGGATGAAATTCCAAGCAGACCAGAAAAGAAGAGAGGTTGAATACGAGGTTGGGGACATGGTATACCTGAAGATTCAACCATATCAATTGAAATCTCTAACCAAACATGTTAATCAGAAGTTGAGTCCCCAATTCTACGGTCCTTTTGATATCAATGAGAAGATTGGAAAGGTTGCCTACAAATTGCTACTTCCCCCTAAATCTGCAGTGCATCCAGTGTTCCATGTATCGCTACTCAAGAAATGCGTAGCTCCTGGAAGCAAATGCCAACCACTACCTAAGGGGCTAACCGAAGAATGGGAGTTAAGGGTACAACCAGCATCAGTGTTGGCAATAAAGTTGAATGATCAAGGAGAAAAGGAGGTGCTAGTTCAGTGGAAAGACCTACCAGAATTTGAAAGCACTTGGGAGTTGGTTACTGACATAGAGCAGCATTTTCCTGAATTTCACCTTGAGGACAAGGTGGTACTTCAAGAAGGGGGTATTGTTAGAGATAAATTCCCTGATTCATTGAAAGTTTACAAATGGAAGAAAAGTAAGGGAAGTTTAGGAAGAATGATGGATGACTCAGCTGTGGGAAGCCCCAGGGTCATTAGCTTAACTGTTCTGGGAGTTTTACTAGGCGTAGGAATAGGGAGTTCTGTTATAAGTTAAATAATTGCTGTTAGGGATAATTTGGAGTTTCTGTTATAAGTTAGTATATAATGGTTATTAGGAATAATTTTGGAGTTTTAGGATTTTAATTAGCTAATAGGAGCTGCTGAGTTGCTATATACTCAGAACCTTTTGTCTTAGTTCTACATTATCAATCATATTCCTCAGTTTTACATTCACATCAGTGACATATAGCTTGCTATCGTTCTATCACTACAGTTGCGGCCTATTAGATCTCTTCCTAGACCCGCGGGTTGAAGTCATAGCCGAGCACATGCGTCATAAACTCAATCAATTCTAGCATGGAAGATTGATGGCGTGAAGGCAGTGGTTGAATTCTTATTCCCAGTTCCAGAGAAGATAGACATCACTAATTCTACCATTTGGCTTGTCTTATAGGTGACTGGAACGTGGGAGAGATGATCACTTTGTGCATTGTGATATGTGAACATCGAGATTGTGGCCACGGATAGTAATAGTAACATGATGTTAGAGAAGAATATTTCTGATCATCTAGTTTGATTGAAACTGGACGACTAATGGTAATAACACTAGAGTTGGCTATGTAAGTGTAGGCTGGATCCATTATGATTCGCTTAGAATGGATTTTCAACTCTACACACTATATATCAAGGGTCTGAGAATGAGTGAGAAGGTAGTTGAAAGGATAAAAGAAAAGAGAGAATTGAGACAGAAAGCAGAGAATAAAATTGTAGATTTTCATTATGATTGAATAGAATCACATGCTTGCATAAGCAGTTAACATGACCGTGTAAATGATGTTCTAATAGATTCTTAACCACTCGTCCACTCTTAAGAAAATCGCCATGTGGATTACCCTTGTGACAGTGAGTTTCTTAGCTTCACTCTAACACGCTCATATTATTATCATTTAGTATTAACTTTGAATTACAACCTACCCATGATCTTCGTTTATACTCATTGATCTTACGATTGTAATATTGAGAATTACATTATGGTTTATGACGTAAAATGCATTTTCCTTTCTTTCCCTTTTTGATTTTTGTTGAAGCTGTCTTGGCAAACCTTCCTAGTCTAATGAAACTCATTATTGCAGGGAAAAGATAATGACCAATGTGAAGAAAAGAACCCAACTAATCTAGCTCGAAGGATGTACCTACGATAAGGGAGTAGAGCTGCACGCTTTTTGGCTTTTGTGATAACTAGTTTAGGGGTGGAAAGAAAAAGTAACTCCATCCCAAGTTAAGCCAGGTCACAAGCCTCAGTTGCATGTGTGCTAACTTTTGTATATAGATTGAAGGAGCTAGTATCATCATTTCTTATTTTGGTGATATATTTTGGTCGATGCTTCTAACAGAAAGTCCTACGGTAATTCCTTTTTCCCTTTTTGTAGATTTTACATCATTACCTCATGAGTTTTTGCTTACAAGATCTCTTTTCCCTTTGGAATTAAAAATGGAAAATTATAATTGTTTCTAATATATTGAATGTATCAAAAATTTAAAAGAAATTCTTTTTTCATTCCTTAGAGCATCTTCAATAGTGATCCCATGTTAAATTTCAAATTTTGTCCCATTTTTTACTACGTAAGTATCATCTAATTAGTGTGTCCTAAAAGGAAAAGTTTGATTAAAAGTATGACTCTTCTCCCCAGTAGAAAGGACTAACTTTGATTCTAATTTTAATCCTATGAGTATAATATTGATATGTGAAAAAATTATATTACTCACATATTATATTTTTAGAGGAATGATATTTGACCATCAAAATACTCACACCAAATTATCACTCCTCACTAAATGACAAAATTAGAATATGGAAACTCTATGACCATGGAGGGGCAAAGTGGGAAGAGCAATGAGAAATTTTGAGCAGTATCCCTTCTCTCTCTATATTGGTTCTTTCTCTCACCTACCATCTCTTCAATAGCTTTCATTCTCTCTCTGTTTGCGATGTTTCTCTCTTTATTTCTTTATCGTTTACAAGAAAAAGAAGGAGAATCAAGATCCATGAGTAGTGTACAAAACTAATCCTTATGCATGAAGGTTTAACTCATTTCATTTGATTTTTCATTTGTTTGTGGTTTATGTCCCAAGACATGGATGATTATTTTTTTTCAATATTTTCAGTAACAATATAAACTGAGAATGACTCTGTTAGAAGCTGAGATTTGCTATTATGGTTGAAAATTAGAGTTAAAAAATTACAAATGTGCTGTAAAAAGTTGTAAACTAGTAGACAAAAAGTTATAAATCAGTATGTAAAAAATTATAAATTAGTATATAAAAAATTGTAAAGTAATTGAGGATACATATCAAATAGGTTGAGAATTAAATGTGAAATCATATGCAGAAAAGTTGTAAACCAATAAATGATGAGTAAAAATAACATTTCTCAATGGAAAAATAATAACTCAACAGGAAAACAAAGAAATTTGTTTGCATTGGGGAAAATGTATTCAAAGAAAAAGTTACGTTTAAGTTGGCTATAAAAATTTATTGGGGAAAATCTTTCAGAGCGTGATTGAAAAATCATCTTAATGCACTATCAAACAAATTTCAATTTCAAAGATTATGGGCCTGTTTGGTAAGTGTTCTTAAAAACCGTTTTCAATTTTAATTTTTAAATGAAAACAAAAAAATATGTTTGAAAAGCTGGTTTTTTAACATTGATTTTAAAGTCTAGAAAATAGATTTTAGATTTTAAAAACAAAACAAAAAACAGTTGAAATATGTTTTCGAGTTTTTTGTTTTGGAATGTATTGGAAAACACGGTGGCAAAGTTGTAGTTACAATGTTTTGATACTTTCAACACTCCCTTCGATTCTCATCTCAAAGCATCTGAAGGGAAACATTTGCACAGATCAAATTAACAGCATGTGCATTCCCTTCCTTTTACGCAATCCAGCCAATCTCCCTCATCTATTATCTACTTTAGTCAATCAATATTATGCTGCTATGATCCCCCTCAACTGCCCAGCCGCCAACCTTCCACTTTTTTTTGGGGATTTTGGCAGAGACATCTTGAAGATAACATGCAAAGAAATTCCCAGTTGTTTTCAATGAAATGAGGTTCGAGGCTTTGTTTTATCACTTTGTTTTATCAAAATGGAATGCATTGGTTTTGGGTTTGATTTTTATTTGTCCTCATGTTATCGATGAAATGCCACAATGAACTGATACTTTTGAATAGATGGGTTCTTTGATGTGGAAAGCCCTCTTTCTAGATTTGGTGTTTCTTGGTTAAAAAATGTTCTCAGTAGTTTTTTGTTCGATATCTTGCTATGGAAGCAGAGGGTTCGTAAGCCTTTATCTGAGAACCTCTTTTTGACGGGAAAAAAAAAAAATCACTTTCAACTATGGTTCGTGGTTGTGGTAGCAGAAATATGAAACTAGGACAATGATTATTAATTAAGATTTGCCAAACAAATATGTTCTTTTATTACGTTTAAAATTTATTTTTAAAAATGATTGTCCAAACGGATTTTTTTTGTTTTTAATGATTAAAAACAAGTTTTTAGAATATTGATATCAAACAAGTGTTTTTGCTCTTTTATTTTTTAAAATTGAATTTAAAACTACTTTTAAATACAGTTTTAAAAAACTAAAAAATAAAACAATTCCAAACAAGCCCTATAGTTTTGATATAATAACAATAACATTGGGAATAAAGGAATACATTAATTCTACATTAGGTAACGAGATATGTAATGTTCATCTTGAAAAGATACATGTGATTGTAAACCAAATGCAGAAAATTTGTAAACCAGTACGTAAAAAATTATAAATCAATAGGCAAAAACTTATAAACCAGTACGTGAAAAATTGTAAACCAATTGAGAATACACACTAAAAAAGTTCAGGATAAAATATAAAATCATATACAAAAAATATTATAAATCTATACGTAAAAAATTGTAAATCGATTTAAGTTGTAAATCAATTTAGAATTAATTCTAAACAAAAGTTGTCCATAATTTACAATTGCTAATATTTGAAGTTTGTGAATACCCGATTTTATCCGACCCAAAAATAAAAAAAATTTCGTCCATTTCATTTTTAAAAAAATTCTTAGCCCAAATGTCATTTTTTGTTGTTGTTATTTTTATCAAGTCCATTTCTTTTTTTGGTTTGTTAGATTAAGCCCATTTCATTTTAGTTGCCAAAACAAAAGTTTAATTAAATTTTAAAAAAGAGGCCCATTTCAGAACCAAAAAAAAAATTCTTTGTTAGCCTGTTTCTTTTCTTTTGTTATTTTGTTTTATTTGCATAAAAAAAAAGTGAATGAAGGAACCGACAAACGTGGCTGAAATGAAAGAAAAATAAAAAAAAAGTAAATGGTGGCAGTAAGATGAGATTGAGCATGCGACTGATGTTTTTGAATTCTTTGGGATCCGCCTGATGTTTCTGAATTTTTTGAAGAATACAACAAGAATAAGCGTGCAGAAGCATTGAATGGAGGTAAGGGAAATCAAAAGCAGTGGCTTCAGAATCCCAAAAACCAGCATGAATTCAGGATTAATTTCTTGAAGGTCACATGCCATATTTGAAAAATACATCCACGATTGTGTATAAATTCAGGAAAAATAGAGAGGGTAAAGGGGCTTCGATAAGACAATCAGTTACCAACACTGAACAATTTCATCACCATTTCCAACTTCACCATTTTCCATCCAGGAACATTTTGCAACAATCAGAGAGAGAAGAAAGATCACAGAATTACAGGTAAATCATTTGTAAATCACTGACTCGTTTCTTTCTCGATGTTGCTCCATAGCCAAACCACAAACCAAAAATTCATCCCTCTTCACCAACGTAGCCAAATACAATCCATAGTTTATCAAGAGTCCAGTTCAACTTACAAAGTCTCAATCCACAAATTAGAGCCAAATTCAACAGCAAAAATACAAAAAAGAGGAAAGAAATCAGAAGCTGTGAAGGTCGCCGGCAACGCCATTGCCACCACCGTGGCCGCCAGCGTTCCCATTTTCCCTTTCTTCCTCTTCACACCACCGTGCAGCCTCCGCAGCCTCCTTCTTCAACCTCCCTCACCATCACGAATCCGGCTCCTAACTGCCCTCAATCTGCTCTGATCTGCCATGAACCACCCATAGTTGCCGTCCCTCTCTACCTCTCCTCCATCATCGCCATCAAATCACCTGAAAAACCAAAATTATAACCAATCACATTCAAAGATTCTTTTTTAGAAGGGTGATGAAGCAAAAAGAAAACAAAAAAGGGCAAAAGATGCTGAGATGAAGAGGAGCAGACCTCCATGACCACTGCCGTTCGGCCTCCACCGCCAACCGCCTGAACCACGGTGCACCGGTGAAGCCAGCACACCCGAGCCCTACCTGGTGCGGCGGCCGACCCCTTTTCCGCTCCATCTCTCTCTCTCTCTCTCTGTGTAATTCTCCCTTACTCTTCTATGTGTGGGAATGGGTTTGTTTGTGGGTGAATAAGTGTGTGTTCTTTCTCCATGTATGTATGTGTATGATGCGCAGCCTTCCCCCTCATCAGATGGAAATCCCAACACAAATGCCAAATCATTTTCAAAAGAGTGAAACAAACAATTCCCTTACCCCACCGTGAAGTCTTTTTTTTCATTTTTTTCATTCCATTGGAAGTAATATGTCTCTCTCTTCTCTTTCTATATGTGGGTTGGGACAGGATTCCTTGGTCCGCCCCAAGTTGGGCACTAGTCCCTTTCTAAATGATTCTCAACCGTTAGATGTACACAATTTTTCATCGGACGATTCAATTCCAAATACCCAAGTTTTGCAATGAGTTTGCTAAAGAGTCAGTATTGTATAAATTATTTGCACCTGTGCCCCTTGTTCCATGGATGCCTGCGAGAGCCATGAGGAAAGCTTCTCTAATTGGCCATTTACTCCGACGAGGCTCAGTACAGTGCCCAACACTGGTTGCAACCCCTTTCAACACTCTCTGCTCTGATCTTCTCTTTCACATCATCTCCAAATGTACACTCCAAAGCTTCTCTCTTTCTTCCACTTCTCATTTCTTTTATCTCTTAATTATATTTTATGTGAATACGGGCACTTCTTTTATCACCGCTCGTCTA
This sequence comes from Dalbergia cochinchinensis, assembly GCA_031216125.1. Taxonomy (NCBI): domain Eukaryota; kingdom Viridiplantae; phylum Streptophyta; class Magnoliopsida; order Fabales; family Fabaceae; genus Dalbergia; species Dalbergia cochinchinensis. The sequence continues at coordinate 31,886,124 of CM062372.1, forward strand.
ATCTAGGTTTTGAATTTTAGCTACGATTACTTTTTGTTTTCTTACGATGGGATTTTTCTAATAAAAACACACGAATAACCGATGGTGATGGTGATCCTGAAATGGGATTTAGTCTGCACTTGATTGCTGTAAAATGATGGGGAATTGGAAATTGAAGTGAAATCAGTTTGGCATTTGGTGTATCAATTTGATTTTGATCCAAAAGCTTAATTTTCTGTGCAATTAGTTTCTTAGGTTTGGCAATCTTAGCTTCTGTTTGCATTCTATGAATGCAAGATGTCAGTTTTTTGTGCTCTAGCTTTTTGGGAGATCTTAGGTTTGGATGAGAGGTGCTTGTTAGTTGCATGCTAGTAGATGTGGCCATTAGCTGCTACTTATTTTGTTGAAGATTAGTGATGGGAATGGATTTAAGTTTAAACTGACAAATATACTATCTATGAATGTGCTTCTTTGAATATTTCTATTTCAAATTGTCAAGCTCAAGTTTCTAGTGTTCTGGGTTTTCACATTTGGACTTTTGTACTTAAAGAAAGAAAGCCGGAATTCTTTTGTATATTTGCACCAGTTGGGTTCTATGATAAATCATAAATGGTCCTGCTAATTTTCACCATTTGGTGATGTGATGTTTACCTAGTAAATTTTCTATGAGCTTCATTATAAACTTGCTATTATAAACTTCTATCTCCTGATCAAGAAGTTTTACTTTTAATTGCTTGAACTTGAGCCTTTGGCTGTCTGTATTGAATGCGTACCCAACAAAGTTGTTTCTTTTTTACTTTAGTTCTTTTACATACCATTTATAAATCTTCATTGAATGACACTGGTGATAACACTTAACAAGGAGTTGGGAATTGGAATAGCACCACACTGTTCCATTGGCAATGGCCTTTTTGGTGGCAAGGCTATCACAAGAAGTATACCTGGAAATAGTTTTCTGATACAAAAAGTATAACCTTTTGTTTCTGATGAGTGATGACAATTGGTCTTTTCCCTTCTTCAATAACATTCTTTGTCAATTTTTATCAGGCAAAACTGCCAAGCTTACAAGAGGAAAACTTTGGCAAGTGCAAGATCTTATATTCTAGGACAGAAAAATTTGGCAGAGAAGCATGAATGTAAATCTTCACAACTTGGCCTTGTAGAAGTAGCCTTCCTAGTAGCCAGTCAAGTGCACCAGTAAGCCTCAACAGGATGCCATGGGAGTGGAAGTGGAAGTCAGTGATAACTCAAGACAAATTAGTTGAAGCAAGGGATAAGATGGTTCAGACAATATCTTAGCGGTCAAAAGAACTAAATTAGTGATAAGATGTAAATGTTGCATGTCTTAGCTCCTTTTGTTTTTCTTTTGGGAGAGGGGAGTGGTGGGGGAGGGGGAATAGCTTATTACTTTTTTCGAAAAAAGATATTTGGTTTTTTATTTTTTATTATTTATTGGAATCTACATCCAATTCTATTCCATTCCATTGAAGTCCTATTTCAGTTTTTGTAATGTACTTCTTTTGACATTGTAGACACCTTGGGAGTTAATGAATGAATTTTTCTTAATGAAAGAATATTGGTTAATTTCTGTTACTGCTACATCTATTGTTGATATACATTTGGTTGATACAGAGTGAAGTTCTATGAATGTTCACTTCTATTAGTTTTTACTGTCATGCTTGACAATAGTGTTGTTGCAACTAGTAGTGTTTTCCTTTTTTTTTGGGGGGGGGGGTGGTAATACTTTTGCTTTGGTCCCTAAAATTTCTCAAGGACTAGATTTGATGCTTGAAATGTTTGTTGAAGTTTCTCTAGTAAGACCTTTTTTTGGTCTGGTGTTTCTTGCATATGCTTGGCTATAATGATGCTTATAGAGCCATGCATTTGTTAGTCTTCATTGTCATGCTTTTGTTAATGGTCACTTTGCTATATGTAGTACACATTCTCTTAACCATACTCTGCCACTATCAAGTCTACTCCTTCTGCATACACTAAATCCATTATCCTCAACTATAAAAGAGGCACCATTGTCAAGTGAAGTAACAAATAGAATATCCACCAATTGCATTAAAGGATGTTCCTACCAATAACATGCTTTTGTTAATGGTCACTTTGCTATATGTAGTGCACATTCTCTTAACCATACTCTGCCACTATCAAGTCTACTCCTTCTGCATACACTAAATCCACAATCCTCAACTATAAAAGAGGCACCATTGTCAAGTGAAGTAACAAATAGAATATCCACCAATTGCATTAAAGGATGTTCCTAGTAATAACTAGCTTTGAATGGTTTTAACAACTTTACAAACTATAGGAATGAGGATATATTAATCACAGATGTCCATATCATTACTAGCGAGAAGCTTTAAGTAGTTTGCAATGACATATATCTTGGAATTTTTGTATGCAAAAGAATTACATAAAAAACATTAATTTAAGTGAGTGTTCAAGTTTAGATTTTTAACTTATCTTTTTTGAGAAACAATTTAAGACATTGAGGGGAAAAAATTGTGATTTTACAAGTAATAGAAGAAACCAGTAATGTACTACCAAAAAAAAAAATGGAAGCCAGTAATACAAATGAAGAACATGCTTTTAGTGAGATACTTCTATGATAGTTTGTGGATAGAAAGTTATGGCGGTGGGGGATAGTGTGGGGACTTCGGACAGCAAGCATCAGCATAATGGATTAATAGTGGGACAGCAAGCTTTATGGACATACCCATCCACATCAGGATCGGGAAGAAGTAGAGAATCCCCATCAAATTTGTGTACCTGGATACATTTGAATCTCTTTCCCCCATCCAAAATCAAGCCCTAAGATTTGAGCCATTGCAGTAGACCATGATAATTGCCCAATATCAAAAAACTTTAGGTCTGTCGTTCTTGATAAGCAAGAATAGCCTCGCTCGAAGATAAAAGAATGAAGGTCAATAAGGACTCTTTTGTAAATTGACACAATTTATGTTGTTTTCATAAAACAACTGGAGGGACAATATTGCAATTTTCTAGTGGATCCAATGTTGGTCCCCTACTAGGGGTGGACCAAGGAATCTAGACCCGTGTGGGTTTGTATCTTTGTGTGTTTGTGTGAGTATGTTGGTATGGGTGAATGTTTGTGTGTATGTGTGAATCATCTATCCTTCTCTCATGCTCTCCATCTCTCACAATGTCTCTTTCTCCCCTTCTGTGAATAATTTCCAATTGGTCTCTGTATGTGTGACCGTGTGTATAATTGGAAGGAATTTGCAACCCAATAATTCCCTTACCCCCCATAATAGTTTGTCTCCTGTTTTTTTTTTCTCTCTTCCACTGACAGTGAAGTGTGCAAGGACAAAGGTTTTTATTAAGAATAAAAAGGGAAAAAGCAAAACTTGATGTCCTTTTTTTTAATTTAAAAAAAAGAAAAGGAAATGAAGACCACGTTGAAAGTTGAAATCAGAGTCATGGGAATGTCTTCCTTTTTAGCTTACTGGTTCCTTTTTCATTTTTTTATTTTCTTTTTTTAAAAAAAAACAAATTTAGCTTGTGAGATGTTGGGCTAGTGTTGCTATTATGCTTTAGGAAAATGCTACGGGAACAACTCCCTGGAACAACTTTTGCACAACTATGTCACCGTGGAGCTAAAAGACAAAAGCTAATTTGGGGTGCATGGTGGAAAATAAAAAACAGATCACATGGTAGATGCCTATTTTGTGAAACCACAATCCATCTCCCTTGGTTATATATCACACTTCAATTTTCAGCTTTCTTTCCCTCCTAACCAAAAACCCAAAAGGCGCCCAAGCTCTCGGCTTCCCCCACTAGCGTAAGTCCTTTTCTTTCTTAGTGATTTTGCACTACTCCTCAGTCTCTCTCTCTTGCATGTTCTTCACTCCTTTTTCCTTTGATTTATATCTCCCATTTTTGCACTCAAACAAGAAAGGGAACATATAAAAGCATCTAATTTACCTTTGATTTGAGGGGAAATATAAAGAAAACAGAAAGGAAGAACCTCGATGTAGACAGTCTCCTTCGATATAGTTTCCATGTCTGGCCAAATTGATTCATCAAAAAGCTTGCTATTGTTAGCGGCACTAGCTTCTGATTCAATTTCTCTATAGTGATGTAGGATAAAGCAGTCATTAACTAGTAATATGCTTTACATTAATTGTGATATAATCTTCCTTTGAAGTTTTTACTGATGCTATTTTATAGCCTTATACTACTTAATAGAATTGAGAAATATTGGAGTGTTTAATATATATATATATATACATATTTTTGTACAGTGACTTTTTTTATTAACATTTTTTATATAGATTGTTTGAGAATGCTTTCAATGTAGCTGGAAGACTATAGCTTATTTTCCTATATGCTTATGAAAATTCTATAACTTCTAGTCTTGGTCAAAGCTTATTGTTGTTAGTTAGGCACCATTTGTGTTATTTGTTTTGGTGATGAAGGGATATGATGAGAACTTGTTGGTTTAATATTAGGAAAGAATAGCCAATGATAAGGAGATATTTCTTAAGACTAGTGCTTTATAAAGATGATTTGTCAATACAATATGTGGCATGAGCTCTTGAATTAACATCTACCAACAGCAAGCACTGACTCTTACTTATTCATTGTCAATATTTGCTAAACAAAGTGCTTTGTTTCACTCGTTTTCTCCATTGGCAGGTTATCTTCTGGTATCACAAGTCTGAGCAATGATACTTGCCACTCAATTTCTCACAAGTTGGCATCTTAGGCATCCTTGTTTTTTACTCTTAGCTTGACTAATGCAAGGACTGGCATGCTTGGTGGGTGACCTTTTTGGCATAAAATGATTTAACACTAATTGATGACTTTCACAATTTGTCTAATCTATATTGAACTTGATTGATTGCAGGTGTGACTGATATACTTGGCAAAAGATTTGGCTCTATAAAGGTTCCTTGCACTTAAAAAAAGAGTTGGGCTGCTAGCATATCCATGCTTGTGTTTGTATTCTTAGTTTCAATAGGGTGATGAACTTCAAAATAGAAAAAAGCTTTTCCCTGTGTTTTTGTTCATAGGTATTTGGTAAAACTTATCGTGAAGATTGTAAAGAAATTGAATAGTTTTTTATAAACATATTTTGTGCCTTCCAAAGATATGATTCATTCTCTCTTCAATTATGAAAAGTAATAGACATTTGTAACGTATGTATGCATTGGTGGAAATATTTGCAATTCAAATGATTTCTAGCAGAAAACCAACACAAACATATTATAGCCATATTTTTGCCCATGCATGTAAGAATATCAAGTATGTTGATAAGTCCATTTATAAATGCATGTAAGTAAATTTGTGGTCATTTTGTAGTTTTTGTTCGTTTTCTTTTTCTTTTTCTTCTTTTTTTGATACAATTATGAATGTTTCTAAGATTATTTTGGAAAATTATTGTTAGCTAATATTATTTATTATTATATTTCTAAAAACTATGGAATGACCAACAAAGTGACTTAATTACGTGCATTTTTCACGAGACTTATCAACATATTTGATATTTTTACATACTTAGATAGAATATGGCTATAGCATTAGTTCCTTATTTTTGTTTAGGTGAAAGACAATTGTAACTTATTTACTAACACAAAAATGGTATAAGTAAGGTGAATAACATTTTTCCACTCTTTGTTCAGGCGATTTCATTCTCTATTATCACATTCTATGGACAAGTCAAACAATCATGAGTCAAACATTTTTTTATCTACCTTATGTTTATTTTTGTTGATAATTTTGCAAATATTTTAAAACTATAATATGTTAAGGGGTGTATCTAATATAGGTTTCTATGGCCAATTGATTTTCTCAAAAGAGAATGATAATGCATTTTATACACTATACAACTATGTTAAAATGGCAGTTATGAATTCTATTTTTACATACAAGTATTTAAATTTCTGCATATAAGTTTTGCTCACAATCTATGAGTTCATCTGAAAAGGTATTGAAGTGCACTTTGACATGTTAAACACCCTTGCACATTCTTTACTGTACACTTACATTCTTGGGAGAAGCTCTTTGCTAGCCTGGAGTAAATTTATAGGCTGAGTTAATACTTATATGCAAAAGTTTAAAGACTTATGTGCAAAATGAAATTCTTAACTGTCATTTTCTCATAGTTATATAGTGTGTGAAATAACCTCTTGGACTTGTAAATTTGTCTGAAAAGGTATTGAAATGCATTCTGACATGCTTAAACACGCTTGCACATGGATTTATTGTACGCACATTCTTGGAAAGCTTTTTACTGACCCGCGACAAACTTATAGGCTGTGAGCAAAACTTATATGCATAATTTTAAATACTTATATGCAAAATAGGAATTTTTAACCGACATTTTAACTCAGTTGTATAGTGTGTAAAATGATTTCTTGAACATGTAAATTTGTTTGAAAAGGTACAAACCCCTAGGAGGTCATTTCACACACTATACAATCATAAGTAAGACACTTTGTTAATTAGTTCACAAAATATTGATAAATTTCATGTTATGCTTGTAAGTGGTTCAGTTTTTTATTAGGACATTTATTTTGTAAATATACTGTAATCCCATATGGTAGTGTGCTTCAAAATGCATTAGTACTTTCTTGAAGTTATTTTCTATGATGGATAGATTTTATCACAAGGAAATAATAATGCACTCTAAAATGCTCCAACACACTTCTACATGGGAGTAGTAAGCATTTACATGAAAAGGAATGGTTCTTATTAGACAATGAACCACTTACCAGCATAACATGAAACTTATTAGCATTTTCAGAAGAACTTATCAACCAAAGTATATTTCTTACTAGCATTACTTTTATAAAAATCTTGGTTAATCACTTGCAAATTTCTTGAAAACAAAATGTAAATTTAAACTCCTAAAATTAATAATAGAATCGAGAGTTTGCCAATTTGTCATAGGTGTCTAAATTTGTACAAGTTTAATTAAAAGAGAGTTCGTATACTCCCAATTTTCAATTATGTTCTTTAATTTATATGAAATTTCAAAAAGTCTTTTTCAATCTGATTAGTCTTGATCTCATATATAAGGAAATAGAGGGTAAGCAGATTACAAAAGCTTCATGTAAAGAACTTGCCAAATTGTTGAATATCATATGAAAGCTTGAAAAGCTATCCGTCTTGTTCCTTGAGATCACCATCACTTTTAACTAAATTGTATCGCGAACTCTAATCTCCTTTTTGCAAATGCAAGATATTCCTCGCCTTAGTTAGTCACAATATCAGAGCCACTATCATTACTATTATTATTATTCCCTCTAAACAAACCAAAGGAGAACTGAGGATTTAATAAAACGGAAGAACTAAAGAGAGCTTATCCATACATATTGAGAGAACAATTGGAGGCAAATTATGAGGTTACAAACTCTCTAAATGATTCAGATATCTCAAATTTCCCAAAAACATTGAAAAGTTGAAAATAATCTCACTTTGAATTGTAAAGAATTTCAAATAACGGAACAAGACAAATGAATCCAAAATTCAATATCAATATACTTTGCTAAATTACACTACAATACTACATTGATTGCTGTAGTCTTGCAAATGGATACAAGACAACTCAAAACAAGAAAGGAAAATAATGAAAAATTACAAGTGAAAAAAGGTGGTCTAGAAATTAAACAGTATTTACAGTATTAGTCAAGAAATGCAAAATGTAACCCAGCCCTGCCTTCTCTGTCAACTTCTCATGAATCCGAAGACATTGGTCACATGTAGGACAATCTCTGGTAGCTAAGCCTCTATACATGTACCTACAACAAATAAAAACATATTAGCAAACTATTTTCTACAAGTTCTTAGCTACTCTATAATCTAGATTACTGACTAATAATAAACTCGTCATGTTAGGTTCATCAAGTTGGCTATTCAGCCGAAACCAAAACTGTCAAGAGAGTAAAGAAAGCTAACACAACATTTCAAATCAAGAACTACTTTGATATTGTAAGCCACAACCCCTACTGAAGTCTACACTTGAAGAATCATATCTCAATGTTAAGATTAATTAATAATAATTGCTTCAAATCATATACAATTCCTATAATTTAATCTTGGTAAGAAAAACATTTTGGCTGATAAGTTATTTTGAAAATGCTAATAAGTTTTGTGTTATGCTAGTAAGTGGTTCATTTTGTAATAAGAACCTTTACTTGTCAATTTGCCACACATGTATAGCATATGAAATGACCTCCTAGGGGTTTGTACCTTTCGTACTTTATGCCCATAATTATAGCAGTTTGAATTCTATGAACTATCTTAAATTGCTTTATGTTGAAAAAGTTAAAAGAAAAACTTGCAAACCATGGAATCCAACAATTATCATGTATAATATACTAATTGGAATTTGGAAGCAAGGAATTATTCAAATGATCACGATATCTAAACCAGCAACATTAAAACATAATTATTAACTTATTAGGTATATACATGTATGTGTAGGGGCATACGCAATTGGAGATAGTCATTGCAACTTTTTCAATAACAAACTTTTCAACTTCAGTGGAAAAGGTGATCAAGACCCTTCTTTGGATCCAACTTATGCTAAGTTCTTGAAGACTAGATGCAAGGGCTTGGGTGATACCTACAAACTAACATTCCTTTTCTTTCCTTATTCGATATAATTTGAATTATCTTCCATTTAAACTTTTTGCTGAATTCCCCTTTGAATTATGATCATTGTCCTTTTCTTCTTGAAATATATATTATTTCATTGATTCCAATTCACTATTCAGGTTAAGATTTTTAGTTTGGCAAGTTCTATAACAAAACACCTCCTTTCAAGTTCTCTAAACCATTAGCCAGGAAACGAGTCACATAATCAAAACTCTCTTACATCTTCACAAATAACTAAAATGAAAATGGGCCATACCTAAAAACTTGTAATACACCCTATGAACTATCAATGTGCCATTGATGAGCATGATTCTTCCATTCGAAGGACCAGAGTTTTCAGCATTAGCAAGCTGCAAAGTTTCTGAAGCCAACGTCATTGCAGGAGCAGCACCAGCAAAATCTGAACTCGCATTGCAAGAATATACAACACTGACTTTGTGGTGGCAAGCAGCATCTTGAATCTGCTATTGTTATTTACTCATTCTTGACAGCAACAGGAAATCTTAATAAGGGTTTCTGGTTTCTGCATATTCAGAAAATATGAGAGGAAAAGGAAAAGGGGAAAAAAATTCCAAAACAGAGGAAAAACAAACCTTGATTCCACCTGGGAGCCAGCGAGCGACCTTGGAGTGAGTGAGCGACCTCGAAGCAAGCAGCGGCCTCGGAGCAGCGCCCTTTTGAGATAGAGCAGCGACCTTGCAAGATGGAGAAATGCCCTTCTGAGATAGAGTAGTGATTGCGGGAGAAAGAGCAGCGACTGTGCAAGGGGAAGCAGCGACCTTGGAGCAGAGTAGATCTTGGGGCAGTAGTGACTGGGCGAGAAAAAATAGCAACCTTGGAGCAAAGCAACAACCTTGAGTGAGAGAGAGAGCCTGGTTTGAAGACTGAGCAACGCAAAAGAGGAAGAGGGACTGACGCGAGAGAGGTTGAGAGCTTTCAGTTTTCCTTCTTAGTGAGCACTCTTTCGAGTTCCTACTGGAAACTCAGTTCTTTAAGGTCCATGCTCCACCCCATTCCCTCTTTTGTCTTCTTGTGACAGGCTGGCATAAGTTGTACAAAAATTGTCCCTCCCAGTTGTGCACGTAACAGCTCGCTATGCTTTAACTTGCACATGCTAAAGCCTAACACCGAAACCCTTTTTTATAAACCAAAAATGGAATTTAATTAATAAATCTCATTTTAAAGATAAATTAACTAACCTGTGATGACTGTTAATTTTATGTCTGGATATTTTAGCTATGACAGCTTGATATCTTGAAATTCCCTTTTTAAATAAAATCAAAGCAACCCACAAATATTTTTTACAAAACTAACTGACTTTAAATTCTCCATTGCACTAGGGGATACGTAGGAGCAGGTGATTTCGAAACCAAAATTAAATTTTCATAATTTGTCTAATTTTGTAAATAGTTTTTCTAATATTTATTTTTTAAAAATATTTTATTTAATTTTCATTTATTTGGAAAATATTTTATTTTGAATAAAAGATGTTAATTTAGCCATAACGGCTTGTTAACTTAATATTTTGAACATCTGAGTTGTGATAGCTTGATGTTTTAAAATTTATTTTTAAGAAACATTTTTATTTTTATAATTTTCTTGTAAATAAGAAATGGAAAAATAAATATTTTGAAAGGTTATTAATAATTTGCACAACTTACTAAGGTATCGTCTAAGGACGGGTGTACTAGGGGTGCGTAGGATTAAGTTCCTACCCTTTCCTCTGCATAACCGACTCCCGAACTCATAATTTGGTTTCAAAGATCATTTCTTTTAAATAAATGGGTTTTTCCATGTTTTCCCAATTTAAATAAACTTGGTGGCGACTCCATAATTTTAATAAATTCTTTTTTGTCGTCCTGTCGCGATCCCAGTTGCGACAGATGGCGACTCCACGAGGGAATCTATAGCAAGAGAGTTAGGCCTATTATAATTGGTTGTGCAAATTAAAGATAATTGTTGCGATTCCTATTTTTCTTTTTCTTATTTTTATTTTGTACAGTGTTTTCTTTATTTTTCTTTTGCAGAATTTAGCATTTCATATGTTTAGTTATAGCGTCTGCTTTATTTGCTAAAACCTTAGGGTAGATGACTATTATTGTTTTGTATATATTTGTTTTTTTTTTATTTTGTAGGAATGTATATAATGCTAGGATTGAAAGGTTTGCATGCTCCCTACACTTACATTTCACCATCACTATCCTCACACACTATTTTGGCTCTATACCCGAGCCTTGGAAAACCATAGGGCAAGAAGGGGTGTTGACGTTGTTATTGTAAGGCTTATGCTTCCCTGATAGTCATTGACTCATCCGCTCAGGTTGTTACTAGAACTATGAGTTGTCATATTGTGACTTTTATGTCCCTGTGGTTTGACTTATGAAACTAGGTCTTTATCTTAATGATAAAGGCAACCTGGGGACCATGATCTTTTAGAGGTCTAGATCCATCCAAAAGCCGGACACTGCTAGAACGACCTTAGTTGGCCACCTCAAATAGGGTCGACCATAGCACCATCAAACATTAGATTCTACCCTATTAAGACAAATGAAGCATATTCCTTCACCTCATTTAGCAATCATGTGTTCGTTGACCTTGGTTTGCAATAATGGGACATGTCAAAATAAATTTTGTTTTCCATTTTCTTTTTATCGATGATCATTTATCTTGTTAAAAAAAATGGTAACAAACGTGAATTTCTTTGTGACGACCCTAGAATAGATGACTTTTGTTATGTTTTGTTCTATTTGTAGGTTTGGACATGGTTAGTTTTATGATTTCAAGTTTTATGCTCTCTTCACACACAACACTTACACCTTAATCACACACTTATGAGTGGGGCCCTATACTTAAGTCTGAGTGCAACTTGAGATAGAGATTGTGTAACGGTAGTCATTTTGGATGTACATCCTGTTTGGTTATTGTGAAGATCTTGTCTAGAGTATGACTCTTTCGTGAATATCTTACACCTAGCAGTTCACCTGTTGTTATGGATAACATTTCGAAATGTGTCCTTAGCTCTAGAGGCCAGAAATCCTAGAATCATAGAACTATCCGAGGGAGTTTTCACACAGTAGACAAACTCATGAAACCCTAGGATAGCACCTTCCAACTTACCCAACTAGGACACAAATGGAGCATATTGCTTTGCTTTTTTATCAATTTTTTTTCATTACATTGGAATGTTTTTTTTTAAAATAAAATCATTCATTTGTTTTCAAAAATAAAAAAGATGTTTTTTTAAAAAAAAAGCAAATGAAAAAAAATAATTCATCTTGCATTCAAAAAAAAAGAAAAAATTCATTCTTCTCATCTGTGTATTCATGGATAAATTTCTCTGCTTGGTGTAACATCCTAATTTTTAACCTAATACTCTAGAACATATTTAGGTTAATCATTAGTCTATTACTCTTTTAGTCTCATTCCTTATAACCTTTCATTAAAATACTTAGCGGAAAATACGAATAAATTTTTCTTTTTGAAACTTGAAAGCAAAACGTGAGCCGCGCACTAACCTATCGTTCGTCATAACCATAACGTGCAAGAAAAGTAACCACACCATTGATAATCATGAAACATAGTATTATACATAACAATCATAATATCATCACATCTTCATAGATACATAGACTACTAACATCATTGTACCATCATTTACATCAAAACACGTCCATATATGTGAAGTCATCCTTATCCACCTATGAGGTTGGATAAGTGTCAACCCAAAAGCTAAGCTATCTATGCTTCCGCAGTGACCCTCTGCCCCGTCTTCTAGTGTGATCCTCAAGCACGAGCCTCAGAAGAAGTCACGATCCTCGTTGTAATCCTCGTCTAGAGACGACACGGAAGAAAAGGAAGGGATGAGAAACTCATTCGAGATTCTCAGTAGGGATTCCCGACTCTAACACTAGTGTCATCGTCATCGTCCCCAGCCACCTCGGTTTTATTTATGAAAAAGGTGTACATGCATAAGGATTGGTTTTAGGCTTTACAAATCTATTTATCCGAAGTGGGTGTCTTTTAGTATGTGTCTTAATGACATGAATGCAACAGATATTTGATGAATGCATGCCAGTACCATATGCACATTAACACGAAAATCGTAATACTTAGACACATCATAAAGAAACAAGAATCATATATGTGGCATAAAGAAGCATAGTAATTTTCATGTGATATCTTTCTTATAAATAGAGCTCTTAAGTTCTTTTTCTTGAAGACCACCCTCTTAACATATCCACCAAAAATCCAACCGATTCACCAGCCCGGCGATAATCTGGTCACCAAACTACGTCTCACCTATCGCCTAGGAATGAGCTCAATCCTAACTAGTCGTCACTAGATTTAATATGGGCTAATAGAAGGGGTTTACATAACTTTCTTGGATCACCTATCTTAGGATCATTTCCTTCTTTGAAACGCTCTACTGGTATCTAGTACACAGCGAATTGTCCGCTTTGGCAAGCTCAATGTCAATACCCTCACGGATTTGTTTCCTCCCCACCGTAGCAGGAGAAATGCGTCTCAGTGTTCTGTCACATCTGTTCTGGGGGTGCTCGGCCGAACCAGCGTCACCCAGAACCTTTCCTGGGGGTGCTCAGCCGAACTGGTGTCACCCAGGAGTTTTCACAAACTTTTCTCAAATTCTCAAGTTTGATGGGAAATTCGGCAGCGTAACGACATACACCGGATTTCCTTCAAACTTGCTTTATGCCACGAAACATATAGAGCATGCATAGTCATTCAACATCAACATAAGGCATCATATTCATCGTATGCATCGTAAGCATCATAATATCATAATTTTGCATGACGCATCATGGCGGGAACATCAACACATCAATACTATATACTCTCATCAGAGATCACATGCTCAAGTTGTTCTCGTAATAAAACATATATCCTCATGAATTCCTCATATGAATAACATCATCATCCTTCACATAACATATGCATCATCGTAAAACATCTTAACATGCCTTAGTATCATATAAATAGCATTCTCATATTCTTAATGTCTTATGCATTGACCGCTATGGTCTTTAACTCACAGTCTAAGTTATGAATCATTTAAAGCTAACCTCTCGGGTACTTAGGAGGTTATGACTAAGTATATCTCTCTTCATACTATGGTCAAGAATATCTCTCAATCTCAAAGGTGCAGAATTCATAATTTCAACTTTATGGGTACCTAGGAGTCACGACAATGACCCTTTCTAAGTTCGGTTTGCTCCTAAGGCACCAAGATCAAGTCCTAAACCAATTATGAGTCATTTCTACACATTTAAACTAATTTAGAACCACGATTATCATTACTAAACCTTGCTGGACAGAATCCGGAAAATTCTAATATTAAGGGATCTAGAACTCTCAAATTAATTCTTTTCTAGTTTCTAACCTTTCTTATCTTTTACTCATGAGTTTTTCCATTGATCATACTTAAACATAAGCATGTTATCATCGTTAAAACAGCTCATACAGTGGCCAATCATAGCAAGCGGAACCGAAACAACACTCTCCATACAAAGGCATAAAACATACTTTTTAAAGCACATAGGATACTAGTTTCTCTTGGAACCTTTTTAAAACCTTCAAAACTCTTTTGTAAACATTTTTAACATCTAAAATCATCAAGATATTTATAAGGGCAGTAGCTAAGTTGAATTTATTTCAAGAGGTACTAAATCCATAAAACTTAGTTCTATATGTTCTTTGAATCCACATAGACTTAGAAAAATTATAAAGCATAGCTTATGGGCATTTGTGATCAAATGAAACTTATCCTAAGTTCATTCATCTCACATAGCCGAAGTGGGCATTCTAAGAGAATGCTTTCCATGTCTAACTCTCATTTGAGACCTTGGGACAAATCTTTGAGCTCTAGAGCTTTAGGTGATGACAAAACATAAACATGTCATGCACTTCATTTTTATTGTTCATTAGGGAAATAAAGTGAGAACTTGAAAAGTAAATAGCTCAAAATAAATATGAGATGCAACTTGTTATTATCTTGGATTTTAAGTGATAACTTGAATAATAAACGTGAAATGCAATGCTTGGAAATTAAATATGAATATGCAAGTTCATTTTTAGTCTTAGAGCATTAGTGATGACATAAAAATAAATCATGCTAGGCAAGGCATAAACTAAATATGAATGCAAGTTCATTTTGGTTTAATAACTAGAGCTCGTCCAAGACTTTAAAGAACCAATATTCACAACCCCAACATAGTCTCATCAAGTCAAGAGAATGGAACTAAAAGAAATCTCCATATTTTCAAGAAAAGGAATTATGGCCAAAATCATGAGGCTAAGAGAAAGTAATCCATATTCCTTTTTGAAATCATTCTTATTTTCTTAAGTTGAAAACTTTAGTGAACTTCATAGCATAATAATAAAAACTAAAGAAAACTCAAGCTTTAGGGGTCTCATTATGATGAACACATAGTCATCATCTAGAGGTCCCCATCATCAAGCCATCATGTATGAGTTTAAAGGTCATGAAGGCCAAAAACTCAAGAAGGAAACCAAGAGAGTTTTAAAAAGAAATTCCAAGAGGTAGCTAGAGAAAAACTCATTTTTCATGGGAATGAGATGCAAAGAAACACTCCTACCTAGAGTGAAGACAAAGAGCTTGAACTTTGAGAGAAGAAAACAAGATGATGAGCTCCTCCAAAAGGCTTGATGTTTTCGGCCAAGTGGAGATAAGGAGGTTAGAGTTGTGTTTGAGGTGAGGTTGTGTTTGAGATGAAATATTTGAGAGGTTTGATGGTGATTCAAGGTTATGGGGTGATGTGTGAAGGTTATGAGATGATGATGATGAAGTAAAGAGATGAAAAAGATGAAGATGAAATAGAAAGGAACTCTTTGGGACTAGAGAGAAAGAAAGAAACTAGCAAGACTACTCTAAGCTTTAGCAAATGCTCAATGTGCATCCAATGCTAACACAAGCTCCCTATTTATAGAAAAACAAAGTGATAGGTGAGAGAATGGAAAGCATGGCTGATGGTAAGAAAGAGAAAATATCTCTTTGATGGTGTCATACAAGCATGGTTTGAAGCATGGAGCTCATGACACAAGGTATGGCTTCAAGCATGGGTTTTTGAGTGATCTTTTCTTTAAATTGTGGATGAAATTAGGCTTCTAGAAGACCAACATGGCTGGAAGTTTTTCAGTCACAAATAATTGAAGGGAATGATTTATTTTACTTGGTTATTCATTTGGAAAAGCAAGCTTGATTGAAATTATGACAAGGCATGACAAGTGAGGTGATTTGAGGTGATTTTCCTTCAAGTTTGAAATGAAATAATTCATGAAAATGGGGGATGATTTTCGGTCAGATTTGGGCAGCAAGGAGAGAGGAAAAATCTTCCATGTAATTGGGTGTTAATGATAGGATTAAGTGTAGGTTAGTTTAGGTACAAGGTTAGGAGTAATTAAGCTTAAGTTTAGGTAACTAAGCATGTGTATTAGGAATTTTATGACAAGGTTAGGAGTGCTCTTACATTATTAGAGAATTTAAAACTCATTTGTGAATAAACAATGTGTAACACAATCCCATGATTTAAGGAAAGAGAGAGAAAACACTATTTGTGCACTATTTGCACACTATTCATTGATTCCTACATTCAAAGTCTTTGAATTTAAAGATAGGGTTTTAAGTTTATCTAAGCAATTTTAGATTCTAATCATCCTTATTAAATTATTTTGACCTTACATTAATTATGGAAATTAACTAATCTTCGATTAGAGCTTAATATTGCTTAGGTTTCGCTTAACCGTGTGATTAGGTGTAAACATACGAAACTACGGGCAAAATCGTAATTTTGCACTTATTTTGCCCGGGACCACCGGGACTTGAACAGAGACCTCTAGACACATGAAAACGTGTTTTTAAACCTTTGGGGAAAGTTTCGGGCTCAAACGGCACCTTTACCCGCGTAAAACGCTATAGGGGTATTTTGGTCATTTTGACCCGAAACTACGGAAAACGAGATTTTCGCTTCCGGAACCACTCAAGGGTCATTCAATCCCCTTCAAACATTGAGTTGGCCCTTCGAGGACTGCCGAGTCATCCATCCTCGAATTCCGGGCCGAAAATGACCTCAGGGCATTTCGGTCATTTTCCACTCAGACAGAAAATCGGGGCGTTACACTTGGTACTTTTTTTCATTGTCTTGATTTGTTGTATCACTTCTTTAAAAAAAAGGAAAAAAAAACACATGTACATTGTTTCTAATATAAAATAAAGTTTTGCATCTTAGCATGACTTCTTGCATTTGGTTGTCTACTCTTCCATGTTGTCTTCTTTTGCTACATAATATGGAAAAAAAAAGATGTGTGTTCTTTCGGTCATTTTAGATGATAAAACTTTTCATTCTGCATTCTGACATGTAGTCATTAGTTTGAATAGTTCCTTATTTGATTGTTATTTATCACTTCACAAAATAAAAATATATATTTGTTCTAGCATAGGATGAAGCTCTATATTGTGATTCTTAAATCAAATAATTTTACTTTAGCATTGTCTAGATTTTGTTGCGTCATACCAAAAAAAAAAAAGAATTGCATTTGTCATTTGTTCATTAAGTTTTTGCACGATCTTTGTGCATTTGTCCACTTGTTTTGATTTGTTGAAAAAAAAAATCCTTCCATTTTTTCATTGAGCCTTTTCATTGTACAATAATATTTTGCATTTGGCTTGATTTTTTTTTGCCTCAAAAAAAGGGGAAAAAAGAAAAATCATTGCATCTGTTTGTAAATATTTGCTTTTATGTTTGTGCATCTGTCTTGATCTTTATGCATCTTTAGCATCCTTTCATTTGTCATCTATTTATAAGGTTTTACATCAAATCATACTTTGGTGCATTCTCTTGATTTGTCTCTTCAAAAAAAAAAAATCCTTCATTTGTTCATAAAATTTTGCTTCCTAAAAAAAAAAAAAGAAGGGCATCCTTCCATCTATTCATGAAATTTTGCTCTTGTGCATTTTTCTCATGTGAGCTATCCTTAACTTTGCATGTTTTTCTTGTGCATCATGACTCATCATTTTCATATCATTCTGCTTTACTAGTTGCAAAAAAATAAAAAAGAAGGGTGAGACATTCACTTTAATATTTTTTTCATGTACATAGTAGCTTATCATATCATTTTGTTTCATACATTGCAAAAAAAAGAAACAGAGATGATTTCAAAAAAAATATAATTTCTCTGATGTATCATAAAGTCTGACTTCTTCATTGCACGGGTTTTCCACATTAGGAACCATTTCATTGGGGTTGTTATAATTTGTTACATTGCAGAAAAAAAAATTGCATTCCACAGTTTAGTTTGATTTTCTTGCATATAGAAATTTCTGATCTCTTATTTTCATTTTCACATTGCAAAAAAAAAAAAAAAAAACTTTGTAGCTCTTCTAAGACATGTTGAACTGTCAAATTTCCCATTTGACATGAGTTTCTTTGTATATGTTCTTTTCATTCGATAGCTTTTAATTTCATAACATCTTGATTTGTAAAAAAAAAAATTCACATGAATAATGATTGGCGTTTGTTCATGTCATGTTTTTAGAAAGTTTTGAAGGATCTTTTGAATAGTAATACAAGATCATTTGAAATAAATTGTTTGAATTTTTTGTTGGCAATAAGAAAGAAAGAAAAAAATTGACCATGATGCTTCTAAAGAGAGTGAATATTACCCAAATCCAAATTCTTGAGATCGGATCACAAAATTTCAAAGGAGGTTAGGTTGTGAGTGGATGGAGCATGGAAAAAACACAACCATATGGTTGAGAGACATGAAGACCAAAGTAAATCATGAAAAAAAAACTTTGGGGACTTGTAAATGAATAAAAAATGGTGAAATTTTTTGGGAAGATGAGAGCATCTGGAGCTCCAACGTCATGGTTTAAGCAGAAATAAATGATTGAGGGAAAAATTGAATTTCTAGCATTCGGTACAAAATGAATCAAAACCAAATCATGCAGAATGCATCAGTAATCTATAATATCCTACAATCTCCCTCTATCCACTGAACCTTTCATGCCTTTGTACCCAAACATCATCAATGTTCACCCTTCATCACCATACACTACTACTCCGTCATTTTCACCTCTATTGCATCTCCTTCATCTTGTCCTAATTAACCAAGGCACCTTCATTCACCAACGAAATCCATAAAACAAAAAAAAAATGCTTTGTCATCCATTACTTTTGCATGATTTCTCTCAGATTTTTGCTTGATGATTCCTTTTGTCCTAGGAAGGTTTAAGAGCCTAATGGAACCACCACCCTTTACAATGGATAATTCCAATCTTCCTAGCAATTTTATCCAAATGAAGGGTGTGAACAGATATTGGAACATCAATTTCTTTCAGCTATCTGTCTTCCAACCTAAGGAAAAGGAAAAGAAAAGAAGGGAATGCAATGTTTTCATGTCCTTCAACCATATGGGATCCTTAAGTGATATTGGTTTGATTCGCTTGTCAAAGTGAATACCATGAATTGGAACCCCAAGTTGGTCAATAATCATGAGCTTGTGTTCTGTTTGCAGAAGCACTATAACAATAAGTGGCATGGATTTCAATGTATTAGATTTTTTCCCATAATATTGTTCGTATTGTTCTTGCATAATTTCATGTCCTACTCTTTCTGTGTTTTAGCTATCTTTTTGCTACTACATCATTTCATTCATATTAGTGTTTTGCATATTTATCCAATGTGTCTTCCAAATATTTTCATTTCCTCATTCGTGTTAATCACCACGTATTTTCAGTCTTGTCAATCATTGTCCACTCATAGTGTCTTTAGGGATTTAGTCCTATGGACCTTTGTCATCCTCATCTTTGTTACATATTGTCATCACGTTTTTTTCCACAGTCTGCATTATCCATTAAAAGTGTCATTTGTATTGCCTGGTTAACAAAATAATTGGAAACTCATTAGTTGATCGTGGTAATCCATTGGACAAAAATAATCATGAAATTTGTCTTGGTACTAGGCATTGAATCAGCTGGCAAGAAAGTTAACTTTTTGCAAAGAAACATGGAATGAAGTGAGTAAGCAGGAGTATGAAACTGTGCATACACCAATTTTGTCTCAAATTTGAGCTTTTCAGAAAATGAACAGTCACAATTTGAAATAATGTTTGGCCATCTTTCACTATCCCATGTTTTAATTATTAAATAATCCCTTGTCACCCCTCTTAAGCCTAAAATTTTCTTTCTTCAAAGGATACCTTGGACAAGGATCACTCCACAATGGGGCAAGCATCATATGTTAAACTGAATGCATTGTCAAAAAAAAGAAGAAGAGAGAAATAAATTGGTAGAATCTATCGAAAATAAGTCAAAGATCCTTGATTCTTCTGAACCTTTAAACACTTATTTGGGCCTTTTCATATCCTTTGTTTCATAACCCTCAACCCTGGCCAAGTTACAAGCCTTAAAAAGTCCATTCTGATCAATAAGTGACTGTTATATTTTCTGTAATTTCAATTTTGAGACAAAGCATGCATAATCTTTCATGACTTTACATGAATCCTTGGGAAACCAAAGAGAAAGGAGAGAAGAAAAGAAAAAGGGAAAAAAAAGAAAATAGGAAAGTTCAAAGAAGAAAAGGACCTGTTAGGTTGAAAACTTGAAAGAGCGGCCTGAGAAAAAGGTAGAGAAAAAATGTGGGTTGAAAACTTGAAAGGTCGTCCTAAGCAAAGTTGATCAAAAAATTAAGCATTGCCCTAAGCAACTCAAGCTAAGGCAGTTTTTCTTGGTGATGATTAGATCTCTTACCCAAGCAGATTCATACTGGGGCAATTTCTATGATGATTAGACTTCTTGACTATACAAACTGAAATTGGGGCAATTTTTGTGATGTTTGAATCAAACAAATGCTCACTGCATCAAGAATGAATGAATGGTTATGATGTCCAATGGATGCAAATTGATCAATCACATGAGAATCAAAGAATCCATACTGGGGCAATAGTTGTTTGATTTCTTTCTCCTTTTTTTGCATTCCTTTTGTTTGGTCATCTTTTGAAATATCATTTCTATGATAATGTGTACCTAATAAGTTTCTAGGTCATTTGTTTGAATCCATCAATTGAATAGTGCTTTAAGTATAGTGAACATGAGTGAAATAATATGAATTGACCAATTGGTGGTAATCCTTTCAACTCAGAGAGTTGATCAGATCAGAGCCACAAAGCCTTTGCAAGGGGTCATCATGAGAAGTGATGTGAAAAAAAATGAAGAAAAGAATTTGTGAAAAAAGAAAGAAAAAAAGAAGAAGAATTCAATGAAACCATGTTGCAAGGTAGTGTCAAGTGAACTCAATGACAAACTTGAAATGGATTCGGGTGGCAAAATCTTCTTTGAAGAAGCTTATGGTTCAAAATTTTTCTATGTTAAGATGATCTTTTTTGTGACATATTCATCATTACAAGATTTCTTTCTTTGATTTTCAAATCACTTTGGTCCTTGGCCTATTCTTTTTAATCCATTTTATATTGTCATGATCATTGATTCATTCACATGCTGTACATACACATCCTTGGCATCCCTACTTTAGCTTGATGTTTTTGGTTTACTTTTGAGAAAAAAAAATTTGATTTTGCGTCCAATCATCTTGAAAAAATGCATATGCTCTTTCAAAATATAAAAAACAAAAAAAGTGTGCTAATCATTGGTTTTCTTCTCACTTGTGCCTTGCTCGCCAATTTACTTTTCATGTCGGCCTCAGATTGCCATTTTAATTTTCAGTCGGCCTTAGATTGCCATTTACTTTTCATGTCCGCCTCAGATTGCTAACTTTACTTTTTAATCGGCCTCAAATTGCCATTTATTTTCAGTCGGCCTCAGATTGCCAATTTCCATTTCCAGTCGGTATCCTTGCCGGTTTAATTTTCAATGTACTCTTCAGTTGATATCCTTGTCGGTTTAATTTTAGTCGGCCTCCTTGCCAATTTACATTCCAGTCGGTATCCTTGCCGATCTACTTTTCAATTTACTCTTCAGTCAGTATCCTTGCCGGTTTAATATTCAATCAGCCTCCTTGCCAGTTTACATTTCCAGTCGGTATTAGTTAGTATCCTTGCCAGTTTAATATTCAGTTGGCCTCCTTGCCAGTTTACATTTCCAGTCGATATCCTTGCCGATTTACTTTTCAATTAACTCTTCAGTCGATATCCTTGCCAGTTTAATTTTTAGTCGGCCTCTTTGTCAGTTTACATTTCCAGTTGGTATCCTTGCCGATTTACTTTTCAGTCGGTATCCTTGCCGGTTTAATTTTCAGTCAGCATCCTTGCCAGTTTACATTTTCAGTCAGTAGCCTTGCCAATTTACTTTTCAGTCGGTATCTTTGCCTGTTTAATTTTCAGTCGGCCTCTTTGCCAATTTACATTTCTAGTCGGTATCCTTGCCAATTTACTTTTCTAGTCGGTATCCTTGTCGATTTAATTTTCAGTCAGTGTCATTGCTAATTTGCTTTTCCAGTCGGTATCCTTGCCAATTTACCTTTTCAGTCAGCCTCAGATTACCAACTTACATCCATGCCAGGCTTTTAACTTTCCTGTCGCTTGTTGACCCTATCCAATTGGTCGCAAGTCTTTTGATTCCTTGTTGGTTGTTGACTCGTATCCAGTTGGTCGCAATGCTTTTCACTTCTTGTTGCTTGCAGACTCGTATCCAGTTGGTCGCAACACTTTTAATTTCCTATCACTCTTTCTCTGTTTCCTCTGTGTGTGTATTCCATGTGTGTATGTGTGCATGTTTGAATTGGTAAGTGTGAATATATGTTGTTGACCCGTATCCAGTTGGTCGCAAGATTTTTGATTTTGTGTTGCTTGCTGACCCATATCCAATTGGTAACAAGACTTTTAATTTCCTTTGTGTGTGTTCAATGTGTGTGTGCATGCGTGTGTGCGTGTTTGAATTGGTAAGTGTGAGTTTGTGTTATTGACCTAATTCAGTTGGTCACAAAGCTTTTAAATTCCTGTCAGCCCCAGTCGGCTATTAATTTCCAATCAATCTTTGTTTCCTGTGCGTGTGTGTGTTCCATGTGTGAGTGTGAGTGTGTGTGTGTGTGTGTGTGTGTGTGTGTGTGTGTGTGTGTGTGTGTGTGTGTGTGTGTGTGTGTGCATGTATGTGTGTGTGTGTGTTTGAATTGGTGAGTGTGAATTTGTGTTGTTGACCTTATCCAGTTGGTCACACCTGTAAGCTCCAGTCGATTTTTGATTTTTTATCACACACTCTCTTTCTTCCTATGTGGGTGTGTTCCATGAGTATATATGTGTGTGCGTGTGTTCATGTTTGAATTGGTGAGAGTGAGTACGTATTGTTGACCCATGTCCAGTTGGTCGTAAAGCTTTTCACTTCCTATCAGCCTCCATTGGCTTGTAAATTTTCGGTCAGCCAGTTGATTTGTGTCAGATTAGTCTTTGCATGGTTCATACAGTCAGTTTTTGAATTGCATAATTTGCATATGGCTTGCTTGAATGTTTAGGTACTTTCCGTGTTAGAATTTGATTTTTCTTGCATTTGTATTTCATGCATTACCGAACAAAATTTATATTCATGTCTTCACTTATTCCTTACGAAGAGTATATGTAAAATTTAAATTTTTCATATTCTCTTATAAGAAATAAGTAAAGAGGGGCAACTGTGAACATCCGATTTTGCCCAGCCCAAAAACAAAAAAAATTTAGTCCATTTCATTTTAAAAAAAATTCTTAGCCCATTGTCATTTTTTGCTGTTGTTATTTTTATCAAGCCCATTTCTTTTTTTTGGTTTGTTAGATTAAAGCCCATTTCATCTTAGTTGCCAAAAAAAAGTTTAATTAAATTTTCAAAAAGAGGCCCACTTCAAAACAAAAAAAAATTCTTTGTTAGCCTATTTCTTTTCTTTTGTTATTTTGTTTAATTTGGATTAAAAAAAAGGGAATGAAGGAACTAACAAATGTGGCTGAAATGAAAGGAAAATAAAAAAAGTAAACGGCGCCAGTAATATGAGATTGAGCATGCGCATTTCTGAATTCTTTGGGATCCGCCTGATGTTTCTGAATTTTTTGAAGAACACAACAAGAATAGGTGTGCAAAAGCATTGAATGGAGGTAAGGGAAATCAAAAGCAGTGGCTTTAGAATCCCAAGAACTAGCATGAATTCAGGATGAATTTCTTGAAGGTCACATGCCATATTTGAAAAATACATCCATGGTTGTGTATAAATTCAGGAAAAACAGAAGGGGTAAAGGGGCTTCGATCCGACAATCAGTTACCAACATGAACAATTTCATCACCATTTCTAACTTCACCACCATTTTCCATCCAGAAACATTTTGCAACAAATAGAGAGAGAGAAGAAAGATAACAGAATTACAAGTAAATCATTTGTAAATCACTGACTCGTTTCTTTCTCAGTGTTGTTCCATAGCCAAACCACAAACCAAAAATCCATCCCTCTTCACCAACGTAGCCAAATACAATCCATAGTTTATCAAGAGTCCAGTTTAACTTATAAAGTCTCAATCCACAAATTAGAGCCAAATTCAACAGCAAAAATACAAAAAAAAAAAGAGGAAAGAAATCAGAAGCTGTGAGGGTCGCCGGCAGCGTCACTGCCACCACCGTGGCCCCTGGCATTCCCATTTTCCATTTCTTCCTCTTCACACCACCGTGCAGCCTCCGTGGCCTCCTCCTTCAACCCCCCTCACCATCACGAATCCGGCTCCTTACTGCCCGCAATCTGCTACGATCTTCCATGAACCACCCATAGCCGCGGCCCCTCTCTACCTCTCTTCCATCATCATCATCAAATTACTTGAAAAACCAAAATTATAACCAATCACATTCAGATATTCTTTTTTTAGAAGGGTGATGAAGCAAAAAGAAAACAAAAAAGGGCAAAAGATGCTGAGATGAAGAGGAGCAGACCTCCATGACCACCATCGTCCGGCCTCCACCGCCCACCGCCCACCGCCTGAACCACGGTGCACCGGTGAAGCCAGCACACCCGAGCCCCACCTGGCATGGCGGTCGACCTCTTTCTACTCCATCTCTCTCTCTCTCTCTCTCTCTGTGTAACTCTCCCTTACTCTTCTATGTATGGGAATGGGTTTGTTTATGGGTGAAAAAGTATATGTTCTTTCTCCATGTATGTATGTGTATGATGCGCGGCCTTCCCCCTCATCAGATGGAAATCCCAACACAAATGCCAAATCATTTTCAAAAGAGTGAAACAAACAATTCCCTTACCCCACTGTGAAGTCTTTTTTTTTCATTTTTTTCATTCCATCGGAAGTAATTTGTCTCTCTCTTCTCTTTCTATGTGTGGGTTTGTATCTTTGTGTGTTTGTGTGAGTATGTTGGTATGGGTGAATGTTTGTGTGTATGTGTGAATCATCTATCCTTCTCTCATGCTTTCCATCTCTCATAATGTCTCTCTCTCCCCTTTTGTGAATAATTTCCAATTGGTCTCTGTATGTTTGACCGTGTGTATAATTCGAAGGAATTGGTAACCCAATAATTCCCTTACCCCCCATAATAGTTTGTCTCTTGTTTTTTTTCTCTCTTCCACTGACAGTGAAGTGTGCAAGGACAAAGGTTTTTATTAAGAATAAAAAGGGAAAAAGCAAAACTTGATGTCCTTTTTTTTTAATTGAAAAAAAAAGGAAATGAAGACCACATTGAAAGTTGAAATCAGAGTCACGGGAATGTCTTCCTTTTTAGCTTATTGGTTCCTTTTTCATTTTTTCTTTTTCTTTTTTTAAAAAAATAAAATTAGCTTGTGAGATGTTGGGCTAGTGTTGCTATTATGCTTTAACTTGCACATGCTAAAGCCCAACACCGAAACCTTTTTTTATAAACCAAAAATGGAATTTAATTAATAAATCTCATTTTAAAGATAGATTAACTGACCTGTGATAACTGTTAATTTTATGTCTAGATATTTTAGCTATGACAGCTTGATATCTTGAAATTCCTTTTTTAAATAAAATCAAAGCAACCCACAAATATTTTTTATAGAATTACGTGACTTTGAATTTCCCATTGCACCAAGGGATATGTAGGAGCAGGCGATTCCGATCCCTGTCAAGTTAAAATTAAATTTCCATAATTGGTCTTATTTTGTAAATAGTTTTTCTAATATTTCTTTTTTAAAAATATTTTATTTAATTTCTTTTTTTGGGAAATATTTTATTTTGAATAAAAGATGTTAATTTAGCTGTGACAGCTTGTTAACTCAATATTTTGAGCATCTAAGTTGTGACAGCTTGATGTTTTAAAATTTCTTTTTAAGCAACATTTTTATTTTTATAATTTTCTTGTAAATAAGAAATGGAAAAATAAATATTTTGAAAGGTTATTAATAATTTGCACAACTTACTAAGGTATCATTTAAGGACGGGTGTACTAGGGGTGCATAGGATTAAATTCCTACCCTTCCCTATGCATAACCGACTCTCGAATTCAAAGATTATTTTTTTTAAATAAATGGGTTTTTTCATATTTTCCCAATTTAAATAAACTTGATGGCGACTCCATAATTTTAATAAATTCTTTTTCGCTGTCCCGTCGTGATCACGGTTGCGACAAAGTTCTTTTTTCTACCATTTTTTTTAATAAAATTATATTTATTTTTAATTTTATTAATTATAGTAAAAATAACATAAAAAATATTAAACAATAAAAGTAAATTATTTTATTTTGTTCTTATTTGAAAATTGTGTTTAAATTTTTATTATTTATATACATATATATTTAAATTTTTGTTTTATACACAATTTGTATATTGATATCAGATTTATTTTTATTGTTTTATGTTTTTTATGTTATTTTTAATATAATTAATAAAATTAAAAATAAGTGTAATTTTATTAAAAGAACGTGGTGGGAAAAAAGAACTTCAAAGATTAGCAACTGTAAATTATGGACAGCTTATGTTTAGAATTAATTGTAAATCAGTTTACAACATTTTAT
Organism: Dalbergia cochinchinensis; assembly: GCA_031216125.1. Lineage (NCBI taxonomy): Eukaryota > Viridiplantae > Streptophyta > Magnoliopsida > Fabales > Fabaceae > Dalbergia > Dalbergia cochinchinensis. The sequence continues at coordinate 31,912,708 of CM062372.1, forward strand.
ACACTAGTTTATAAATTTTTTACATATAGATTTATAACTCTGTATACTGGTTTACAATTGTTTTTGTATATGGTTTCATATTTAATCACGAACTTGTAAACGTGACCCAATTGGGAAATGTGACCGACAAGTGGGGAATCTCATCCTCATATAAGCCTCGTCACCTCTTAGTCTCTTTATATGTATGAAATAACATACTTTTCATTTTGAAAGCATAATTTCATTTTAAATCTTTGTTTAAACTTTATATTGGGAATTATAAAACTAAAATACTTGAGATATGAAGCTCTGAAAATATTTTAATCATACTTTGAAAATCAATTTAACATGTGAATTGAATCATAAATTTATCTCTAGCTTGTACATAATTTTAATCAAACTCTATAATTCCAAATCCATGCTTGTGAACTGAAAACATATACGTAACTATCCAAATACTTAAATTAAATATATAATCCAGAAATAATGCATGGCTTGGATCCTACCTACATATTTATTGGAGCACCATACTCTAACAAAACAAGACTCTAAACTAAGCCTTACACCAAAGTAAGACTCATCATTGAGAACAACTGCATCTACCAATGAAGAGGCTGAATAACATCTGTACCTGCAACTATAAAGAGGAAAGGAGAGGGGATGAGTCAACGGACTCAGTGAGTACACTCTCACCCCTCATTCACATGGAACAACCAAGGAATACAAAATATGCATTATACATGTAGCAATCATAAACCACTTGATATTTTTATGCTTAATTGTATGGAAAAGATATCTATGCATTTATAAGTTCATAGAACGGCATCTCTAAATTCTTACTCTAAAGAGAAATCATTTTCTATACATACACATAATAACTCTTTAATCAAATATTCTCTGAAAAGCATCAATAATCTCTGAAAACATAAATAACATTACTCTAATAGAGAAACATGAATATCTTTTTACTAATTGTATGATAATATATCCTCCAGCTACGTATGTAAACTACGACATAACCAGTTCTCTACTCTATGATCCCTCTAGGATCTAAATCGGACACCTAACTAGGTTCCATCTTTGCTTTTGGTATCAAGACTAACAATTGATTTTCCCAGCCATCAATACACTGCTTGTTTCTCTATAGGTACCGTCTAAACTACTTTGTACTTAATAAGGGGCATTTGTGCCACTTATTTTACTTCTAAACCTTAGATTTTACATGAGTTTTACTATGTTGTTGACACAATTAATAAAGATTTTCCTCATTATGTGATTTTGATAGAATTGATGACTTTTGCATTGATTATGGGATAAGTATTGGATTAGAGTTTGTTACGTTTAACTTGTCTCTCTGAGTATGGTTTTTATACAGGAGCTTTGAATTGAGTGAAAATGTCAAGAACAAGGGATCAAATTAAAACAAATAACGATGTTTTGGAAAGATCAAGAAATCCTCTACAATTTTCATGTTCAGCTCAAAACTCAGTTTTGAGAGTATCTTGGTGAAAATCGAGTTGCAAGATTAAAGGTTGCTGATGTTTTGATGTTGTCCATTTTAAGTGTGAGTTAGTATTTTTGCAATGTATGGAGCTACAGATGTCCAATTGAGGTGATTTTGGTAGCATTGGAAAGCTTATTCAAAGGGCTACAATTACTATTTCTAGTACCGAGGCCAGATTCAATTATGTCCAGTACTGCAGTGCTCAAAAGCACCTGAAAAATGACGTTTATCAGCATAGCATACTGTTGAGCACCACAGAGCGCTGCAGCACTTGTGCAATGATGCAGAATAGCTCATTTAATTTGTTTTTGGGCCTTAGTTTAGGCTATTTTAGAGAGTAGTATTTAAGGGATTGTTATAGACTTTTACCTTAGCTTTTTATTCAGTTTTAGGCTGCTACTTTATTTGTCATTATTCTCTTTCTACATCTCTCTCTCTCTTCTTCTCTCTTCTATTTCCAAGGGTTCCATTGGTGAAGGTGCTCTGTCCTAGAGATTGTGGCAAGGATTATTGCTATTATTTTTAGGCTTTTCTATCTTCATTGTTGCAATCCTCTAGAGATGGAGGAGTAGATTTTTTTACTAGTGTAGGGATTTCCAGATGGATTGGGATGACATTTGAGGCCCTTTGTTTATATTGAATGCATTGATTTTCCTACTATTTTGCAGTTTCTATTCCTTTAATTATTGTGGTGATTGCTATAATCTTTATTAGAATAACTAAATTGGCGATCGTCATTTAGGGAAATCCTTTGGGTATAAATTGATAGATCTATTAGTTTATGTTTGAGAGAGAACATTAGAATTGACTTTCCGACTGGTAGTTAGACTATAGCAATTGATTCATTAAATCAATATGATTTCTAATTAAATTGAGATCTCGTTTAGTAGTTATTTGCATTGTCAAATTTTAGAGGTCGATCGATTACTAGTTGAATTGATAGTAATTTATTACTAATAGCCACCAATGGGTTTAATATTTGGTCAATGATAGTTGATTTCCAATCCTAGGAATACCTTGCACTAGTGCTTTTCTCATTGTTGCTATTATCTTTTAATTTTCATTGCTATAATTCTCATTCTTCTAAACCCCCAATTTTCACAACTAAGTGTTGAAGCCTCCTTGAGAAACGACCTAGGTTGTGCCCTTTACTACATTTTTTGTGCAACTTAGCATTAAAATAAATTTCTAATTTGAGGAGGTAGGCAACAACCTCCGTTCAAATTTTGGCGCCATTATTGGGGGGCATTAAAACTTTTTTATTTTATTCCAGTTTTTGTATTTATTTTATTTTATTTATCTTTATTTAATGTTTTTATTTTCTACTATTTGATTTAGTCTACAAAAAAATAAAAATGAAAATAAAAAAATTTGTTCCTTTGTATGAGGTGTTCCCTGTCTATTGGAAATTTGATACCTCTTGATTCTGAAATTGAGAAAACTTTGAGAAAAATTAGACAGGCAAAGCATCAATAAGCGAAACCATCTAAGCGTTCTAATCCTTTGTTTGGTGTTTTGGGTAATATAGGTGACATGGGAAATAGGAACAGGACACTTAGGGAGTTCACTGCTCCTGATTTCACCCAATAGCCCTTAGCCATTACATACCCCAGGCAAAACTGAAGGTTGGAAGGCCAAAGTCTAGATGGATAGGACCATTCTTGGTCACCCATTTGCACCTTGATGGTGCAATTGAGTTGGAAAATTCCAAGATGACTCGATATGAAATTGAGGGGCACCAACTGATGCACCTCCATGCGATCCCCATAGATTTGAGGGCTCAAACAACCTATCTGTGGGTTGAAGCTGCTTACCCACCATGAGGGTCCCAACCGTCCAACTTAGGGACGTTAAAGCAAAGTGCTGGGTGGGAGACAACCCATCGTGAGGTTTTTCTTTACCTATTGACTTGCTTGGCATTGACTTTATCTTGTGTTGCATGCTTGGTAGATTCATTGTGTTGTTTGGATTTAGTACATGCACTTTTACCTGTGAGATTTTTAGCCACTTGCCCATATAGCCAACCTTTGCATGTTATCATTGTTTAGTCTCTTTGAGCCTTATTGGCCATTATTTTGTTTTAGCACATCTTTAGCCAAAAGTGAAAAACCATGAAAATTTCCAACCTTTTAGGCCTAGGAGAGCATCTGTGCATTTCTTATATATGCATGAGCATATGTAGGGGAGAGCATGAGGACATGCTTTAATTTAAGTCTAGGGAAGGAACAATGTGTACCCAAAATTCAACAAGTAGCACACCAAGAAGAAAAAAAAAGAGGAAAAATGCAAGGTTGATAAAAAAAAATTCTGAAAAAAGTTTGGTTGATGGTGTGTCACATTGTAAAAGAATGGCTTGTAATTGTGTTAAGTTGGACAAATTGTATCCTCAGGCACTTGTGCCCTTAGTGTATGCAATTGCTCTCCTTTGACTTGAAGTCTAACCCTATTGGCCTATATTTTTATCCACCTTCACCCAAGCTCCATCACAACTACAGGTAAGTCATCTTGATTCAATATGTATATGTGTATGACAAAATGGAGAATGAGACCCGTAGCAAGCTTATGGTAATGCATTTTCATTTGAGGTGATTGGTGTGCATCATAACCCAAAACACTTGAGTGAATGAAAGGCAAACACAGACCTTGAGAGAATTTTTGTACTTGATTCATGCATCATATATGGATTCTACCATGTGTGTTATGTCGGTAATCATGTCTTGCTTGTTGTAATTCTCTTGATTGTTGGTGTGAAAGCTTATTGTTGTGCCTCTAGGTTCATTGGATTGGTGTATTGTCAGTTAATTTCATGCATCATGTATTTTAGGCTAGGAGTCTAGTGTAGTCTTTGTTTACTACTTCTCATCCATGCCTTAGTTTAATCTTAGTTTCACATGAGGACATGTGAAAGCTTACAAATATGTATCAGAGTGTATATGATTTGTATCAGAGTCATGAAAGATATGTATCAAAGCATACTACATTATGAATGGATATAAATAGTAGATTATAAACTCAAGGCCCGTAGAATACTCAATAGATTTATGTATATCAGAGCATAATATATATATATATATATATATATATATATATATATATATATTAGAGTAATGGTTTAAAGAAATAGAACAATCATAGATAAAAAAAAAAATTGTTCAGAGATATATAAATGAAACATTATAAAAAAAGAATATTGATCATGCATGAATGAACTTGAAGTCTCTAGACTCCTCCTCAGCTTGACCCCCTTGATTTTCTTAATGCGAAAGATTTTCTTCACTTTTCGTCTTGTTTTTCCCCCTTTTGTCATTATCAAAAAGGGTTGTGCGCGAAATCAAGTCATACCATCATTGGCCCCTCCTTCTAAGCTCTTGAAAAAGCTAGAGCATTATCTCTTCATGTCTTCTTAATTGGGCACCAATTTCCCTATTGGAAGCTTCAACTCTATCCAACCTAGAGGCCATGTCTCTTTGATTGTGTAGAAGAAGCTGGACCTCTGTGAGACTTGTTGGAGACTTAGGTTGAGGCTGGTTAGGAAGATGGATTGTAGTTAGTATTGATAGGGTAGCCTTGGGTGTAGACTCAAGAATGTCCAGGGGAATTATGTCCCTAGATCTTGGTGAGTCAGCTTCAATGTCTTTAGCATTTTGAGCAGCAGGTAGCGGAGTGGATGGTGGTTTGTTTTCTAGTGGTGCGATGGGTGAGGTGATGTGTGTGGGAATAGTATCAGTGTGTATGGGAGTAGGTGAAACTTCAGTAATTATGGCAGCAATAGTAGTATGATCAGTATCATGAACAAAAATAGAAACAAGTTCAGCAATTGAATAGAATCAGCAGTAAAGGAAAAAGCAGAACTAGGAATAGGATTAAAAACAATAGCAGTTGTAAGAGTAGTGGGAGCAATCTCAGCATGAGGAGATCCAGTTTCTAAACCTTTATCTTCTTCCTTCAATGGAGTTATTCTTATGGAGGGAGAAGGGTGAGGCATCATTAGAATGATAGTAATTTCTGGTTCAGTAACTTCTTTAACAGGTTCCTCCACTATTGGCTCTTGTAACACCTCGATTTTTCCTGTGTACAAAATGACCAAAATGCCCTTGAGATCATTTCTACCCTGGAATCGAGGACGACCCGGTCCAAGCTATCTTCAAGGGGTTGTCTAATGCTTGAAGGGGGTTAGATGTGTTATGAATGATATTAGAGATGAAAACCTCAATTCTTGGTTTTTCTTATGCGTGAAATTACCGAAGTACCCCTGAGGTAATTTAATGCAGGATTAAGTGACGAATGAACCCCCATCATCACCAGGGAGTTCAAAATGTTATTTATAAGTGTTGCATGATATCTGGAAAAGTCCGGGTGGCCCCAATAAATTTTGTGTGAAATTACCTTTTTAGTGCTAAATAAGCTTAATTGAGTGATTAAGGAGACATAGGCAACATTAGGCTCTAATTAATGATAAATTAATTTTATCTAGTAATCTTGAGTCAAAATAATCATTTGAGGTTAATAAATGCCTAAGATTGTTTAGGGAAGTTCAAAACCCTTTTTTAATCAAAGGAGCATCTAAGACATTTTGTCATGTCATGGGCAATAGTGTTTTCTCTCTCTTTTCCCCTAAATTAAGGAAATGTGTTGGAGTTTGAATTTCAAATTAATGGAGCTTAACTTAACTAAGTGTACAAGACCACTTCTTAATCATATCTTGAAAAGCCTTAAACACTTGGTTACTAGCCTAAACACCTAACTACCAATTCTTAACCCATTGCCTAATCAAATCTATCTCTAATCCAAGTCTTAGCCCACAAGAAAATGAAAATCTTTTCCCCCAAAAGCCCATGGATGGCTGTGAACTCCCTCCCCTTTTTTCACCCTAAAATTTATTTTTTTAACACAAAAGAACTCTCACTTTTACCATTTTCTTTTTTGTTCAAGTCTTGTTACCAAAAAACTCTCTTTTTTCTCAACTCAAAAGTTGTCATCTTCTTCCTCTTTCACCTTCAAGAAACCTCTATCTTCAACTTCCTCTCAACCTTAAACCACTATACCTCCACCAAAGATCAGCTCCCAAACACACAACTTTTCCATTCCAAGACACAAAAGCTCAAGAAAAATCCTCCCTCTATTCCATCTTCCCTTGGCTGAATCCTTTTTACTGCAAGAGAAGATTTGTTCTTCTCACTCCCTTGTAAAAGATCAAGCTTCCTCTTGCACAAAAGAAAACACACTTGGTAGGTATTGTTATTTTGAGTTCTTCTTCTTTTTCTTTGCTTCCTTTTCGGTTTTGATGTTGAATCAATAGACAAGTTCCTCCTCTTTTTCTTTCTTACATTTTCAATTTTGTTGTTGATTGGTTGTTGGTCAAGAATGATGAGGGTTTTGATGCCCAAAACTAAGGAAACATAGGGTTAGGGCGAGAACTAGTTATAAATATGTATTTTATACCTATTATTAGTTTTCAAGAAAAGTTTTATTACCCAGGTATGGTGTTGTACCCATTTGATAGAGTTTTGATATGCAATTTTTGACATCATACAAGTTATTTGGTGGCCAAGTAACCTTTGCCAATGACTTTATGCCAAGTGGATGGTCAAGATTAAAACTTGAAAACTTTCATTTATTATATTTTACCCAAGAGCCAATATCTCATTCATTCGATGGAATTTCGGTGCGCGGTTTCAACATTGAAAAAGCTACTTGCTCACCAAATTAAAGTGAGCCACTTATCTTGAGCCAAGTAGATGGCCAAGATTCATTCTTTGATTGCCACACTAAATCTTAGCCATCCATTTTTCTTTCTTTCTCCATGAATTATCCAAGCACACTATATAATATTCATTCATTGAATATGGGATCAACATAAAGGCAATCTTCTCCAAGAAGCCAAACTTCTTCTTCAAGCATCATATTTCAGCCAAGACAAGTAAAAAGGACCAGCCACCATTTTCTTTCCTAAAATGCTCAAGAACTTGATTAAAACATCCATTTTTCCTAGCCTAGACTTGATAAAAGCATAAACTCTCTTCACAAAACTTGTTCCATTCCTCAATATCTACCAAACTAATCGATTAAAATGTGAATCCATAACCTTTTCTACTTTGAGAGCTCATCATATGCTGTGTAAGAAAGGTTTTGGTGTGGGTTAGAACTCTTTAAAGTGAAACGGATCAATCTTGGAGCATCCCTTGGAGCCAAGATCTCTAAAGCTCCAAAGAGTAGGGTTTTTGAACCTTTTCTTCTTCAAATCCATTTTTCTGTTTTAACCACTGTTTTAAATTGATATTTTTAGTTGTATTGGTTGATGATATATTGATATTGATGTATTAATTTTGGTAGTGTTTGGATGATGTTAGAAAACCCATTTTGGCAAAACAAGTTTTGAATCATGTGCTGGAATTGTCAAATTTGTACTTGCAGGTTATGAATCATGAATTTTCTGATGTATTTGTAGATTTTTTCATGAGCTAACAAAATTATATGTTGAAGCTAACACCCTAAGGCAACTCGATGATTTTTTTTGGGTCTTAAAAATGGCTTTTACTATTTTCTAAAAGTCAGAAACCAAGACTATTGTTGAGTTGTCTAGACAGCCAATTTTGAATCTAATTTTGTTACTATACCAAATGATTGAATTATCACTTGAAATTTTTACAGGATATTGAGAATATATTGAAGTCCAACCCTAAATTTTTGTATGATTTGATATGATCATTTTGGTAGGGTAATAAAATTGGGACTTTGGCTATTGGCTGAAAACAGGGGGTTTTTGACCTCCAAATTTGTCTAATTTTGTTAGCATAGCTAGAAAACTTTTTTTGCTCTGAAATTTTTATGTAACATTGTGGACACATTGACGTGTCATTGAGAATTTTTATAGCCTCTGAATTTGTTGTTTGATGTGCAAGTTAATTGGTGCTATAAGGGTGTGAAATCTGTCTATGTGTTGTATTTATGTTAAGGCATTATATTTGTGACATAATAACATTTGGCTCAAGTATGATGTATATATGTATGCTAGTGACTTTAAGGATTAGTTTGAGGCATGATTGGAATCATATTATGAATGAATGTGTATATGTACCTTATGAATGCATTTGGAAAAGAAAAGTGAATGATACATATATATGGCAAAAGAGAATATGTGAACTTCAATCGTGCATGTTCTGACATATGGAGAAAACAGAAACAACTTAGATTAAATTGAGGGGAAGGAAATGAGAGGAACTTCCCTCAAGATATTATATATTAGTAGACGTATCAGCTAGGAATAGATCTAGGTATGATTCAGAAAGGGGAAAAAATGAAGTCTGATGACCACGTATGGGATTGAGCTCAATCCTGATAAGCAGTCTATTTCCCATTGTTGCCACACTGGAGATGGTGATATGTAATGCCCATATGTGATCCACTATAAATATCATAATGTGGTGTAAACTAAGTCTTTCCTATGTTGATGAAAAAAGAAAAATGCACTGAATTGAGTTTTGCAGCATGGTATAAACTAAGTCTTTCTATGTTGATGAAAAGAGAAAAATGCACTGAATTAAGTTCCATAGCCACAAAAGAAAACTATGGAAATCCCTTTGATATATCCAGAACAAGTGAAGATTAAAGATTTTGGCATTTAGCATATGCATATGCATATTAATTTGAATTGTCTGCTTAGGATGATTTAGTAGGTATTTGAACATTAGGGTGTATATGCACTAAGCGATTGATTACTAAAAGCTACCCACTTTGAAAGAATGATTTTTGAACTTTAAAATGAACCTTTGGTAAATGTTGTTTAATCACATTTTCTTAATAAACTGAAGTGGCTAGGATGATGATGATGATTGGGATTTTAGTATATGTTTTGGGAATGCCCTACTGAGAATTTTAGAATTCTGACCCCTATGTTTTTGTGTTCCCGTGTCGTCTCCAGATTGATCTAAAGAACAAGGAAGCTGCTTTATGAAAAGAAATCGGATTTGTCGTAGTTTAAGGCTGAATCTTGTATCGATTGCACTTAGTCATATGTTTATGTCTGCATATATAATAGAGACCAGATGTGTATTGAAGCTCATAGAAGAACTTCCTTTTGTACTCGACCTTATAATCAATAAATGTTTGTTTCTTAGTTACATATGTTAATAGAACTACAATTTAGTTACTTCACAATTCAATCAAACTTGCTATAGATATTTAAGAAAGGTCCACTAATTAATAAGCAACAACTCTCAAGTATGATATCATGACTTAAGGATGAGGTTGTACTTGAGAGGATGTTACACTTAGAGGACCTATGACAGGAGTAAGGGCTAGGAAAGCAAAGGAGGCATTGCAACAAGGGCTAGCAAAGCAAATGAGGCATTACAACAAGTTGTAGCAACAATTCTTGAGGTTGCCCCTAATTTGGAAGACTTGAAGCCCAAAATGGTGCATTGGATAACCTTATTTAAAGACCCCTGATGCTATTTGGACTGCCACCATCTTGTTAAGCCTTTTATGTTACTAAATATAGTTTGTAATAAGTATATTTGGGCTGCCATATGGGCATACAAATTGAGCTTGGTTTTGGGTTGTTTTCTTTAAGTTTTACTAAGTTTTTAAGTAGGCTGGATGGTCCATATGAGTGGAACACGAATTTTAGGAAGCCTTGGTAGCTAAATGCTTTTGTTTCATTTAGCTTATAAGGAGTTTGGATTTTAGTTTGCATACTTTGGCCAACTCCAATCAGATTTCTCTTTGCCTTTTCATTTGCACCATAGGGAGGTTTCACATGTTAGTAATGGTGCATTTATTCTGAATTAGTGTGGCTGTCTATGGCCTTATTTGTATGCACCCCTTTGGAGGAATGATCAGATTGAAAATTTTGCTCAATTACTTTGTGAGAGAATTGTATTCTCCTAGGTTCTTGGTTGAACCATTTGAGGACTTATCAAGGGCTGTTCGGCACTCTTGTGGCTTCCATTGAAGGATTATCTTCCATCATTGAAGTGGCACTATCATTACTATCACCATCTTCCATTTCTTTTCCCTTTTTCCATTGAAATATCCATCTTCTTCAACCCCAAAATCCCTTGCTGGTCACGCCTTCTTCCAGCACCAAAACAACCCAATATTTTCCATTAAAACTCCATCAAAACATTCCCATGCCAATTTGAATTGTTTCCTTATCAACTCATCAAATAAGGAACCTATTCAAATCAAATAAATTATCCTGACCAGCTTTATTTTGTGCACCCAATCTGTAACACCCTAATTTTTATTCAGAAATTAATTGGGAGTTTATTAATGAGAATCTGAAGATTCTGACAAACGTAGAAATGATGAGAACAACTCAATGGACGAGCAAAAAAAAAAAATAGATAGTAGCTTGGGGGCCCTGCGGGCCTATTGGTACAACCGAAACCCCAGATTTAAGACCCAGAGATACTGAAAACTGAGAAATTATGTGATTAAGGTTAGAAATAGTGAAAAATAAAGATTTTACACCTAGAATTAATTTTTGGGTGATATTTGATTACTCGGGTATGGTGTTTCACCTGTTTGGTAAAATTTTGGTGTGCAATTTTTAACATCGAAAGCTAGTTAATCTCTACAAAATAATGAAGTCTATCCCTTTGAATGCCAAATGAATGGCTAAGATTTCAACTTGGATGAAAGATCAAATTTTAGCCATTGATATTAATTTCTTTTAATGAAAAGAATTATGTTTTATGATTAACCAATAATATTACATCTTATAAGATAAAGATGACACATCTAACTTCATAAATTCTTCCCTAAGCTTCGGCCATCAATAGAACCAGCAGAGACACCAATTTTTGTTCTTCAAAAACCTTGACAACTTTGATTTTCAAGCTCAAAAATCCTAAGTCAAACTTTGTCAAAATCAAAATCTTCATTCACTAAACTTGTTCAACACTTCATCCCCTACTAGTATAACCAATTAAAATCTCCAAACCTCACCTTATTACCTCACACATCACTAATTAGAGGAGGGTTTGAGTGTGTTTTAAGAGCTTTGGAGTGAAGAACATCCATCTTGGAATATATTAGAGACAAGGACACACTAGCTTCCAAGAGTAAAGTTTTCTTTAGACTTTTCTAAAAATTTATATTGAACTTTTCTGATTGAGTTTGGCCTGAAATTTTTGATTGTATTGGTTGATGATATATGGTTATTGATGTATGAATTTTGGTGAAGTGTTTGGATGATGTTAGAAAAATCATTTTGTCAAAAGAAGTTTTTGCTAAGCTTTTGGATTTTCAGTTTGGCTGCAGACAAGAAAATTTCATGAATTTTTAGATATATTTGTGGCCATGTTTATGAGTTGGAAAAATTATATGTTGTAGATAACATCTTAAACTAACTACATGAATTTTATTGAGTACTAGTTTTAAGGTATACTGCCTTAAAAAAATCAGAGACCGAAATGGTACTTATGTTGTCTGGATTATTAAAACTGAAGTTGTGAAATTATCTAATTTTATTATTATAGCAAATGATTGACTCTTAAACTAAAGCTGTGAAATTATTTAATTTTATTACTATAGCAAATGATTGACTCTTACTTTAAAATTTTTATAGGGAGTTGATAACATCTCAAAGTGTAATCATGAATTTTATTTTGAACTAATTCAATCATTTACTATTTTTAAAATGTATGAGAATCCTGTTCTGAGCTGTGAATAAGTGGTCTCTAACCACTAAATTTGTATAATTTAGTTAATATGGTTAGAGGACTCCGCTTGCTATGAAAATTTCATAAGGCCTTTTAGACACGTTGAGGTGTCATGGTGAATTTTTGTGGCCATTGAATTGGCCATTTGATAGAGAAATTAAATGTTGTTACTGAAATGGGTAAATCTGCCAAGGTGCTGGAATGGTGAGAATGTCTTAAATTAATGATAGAATGACATTTAGTCCAAGTATGTTATATAAATACATGCTAGCTACTTTAAAGATTTGTTTATGAGGCTTGAATGAGACTCCAATGTAATTGAATGCCTACATGTGGTGTAAGCATACCTTGGAAAAAAGAGAAGTGCATGATATAGTTATATGACAAAAGAGAATATATGAATTTTAGTTCTGCATGTTTTAACATATGGGAAAAACAGAGACAAGGCTCATGTAGGTTAAAAATAAGGACTTCCTCGGGAATTTTATGATCGGTAGACATATCGGCTAGGAATAGAACTGTGTGTGATTCAAAAATGGAAAAAAAAATGAAGTCCAATGATCACATATAGAAATGAGCTCATGTCCTAGCAGTCTATTGTTCATTGTGGAGTCATCCACTATAGATACCACTCGGTGTGAAATTAAGCCTTTCCTATGTTAATGAAAAGAGACAACTGCACTAAATTGCATTCTATATGAATGAATTTACTGGTTATATTCTATTCACATTTGAGGGAGTACGCTACTGAGAATTTTATAATATTCTCATCCCTACGACTCACACCCAATGATATTTGATATTCCGCACGCACCACCAGCACCCTCTCCAGCAGATGCTCCATCTTCATCCTCGTCTTCAGACTTAGACCCACCTGAGGGTCTTGATGCCCCTGGCCATGGTGAGGCTATCATACCGATAGCCAATGGTTTCATCTAATAGGACATGAGATCTTTGAGGACTCCTGATGTGTATATAGTGGTAGTTTAATACTAGAAACCCACTAGCCTGCAGATTGATCCTTTTAAATGTTGTGAGGTCCATTTCTGTTTGTATAAAATTTGTTGGGTCTCAACTTTGAGCAGGTTAGACTAGATATTGGAGGTGTTTCTTTTTGTGACCTGAGTTCCTGACTAGCTTAGAAGTTAGTTTGTTTCCCAGTATGATGTACATATTGCAAATTTAAAAATAATGTTCATATATGAATATACGAGTTTAACAATATATGCATCTAAATTACTTTATTTCATTTCTTTTGACTAGTATAGATTATGAATGTAAGTAATACTTTTCTAATTACTATGTTAACACTCAAGTAAAACATGGTAGTTAGGAGGGTGTTACATAATCCAACCCATCAAGGTCTGAATTTTGGCTCTTATCAACCCCAAGGAGTCCTAATTTTGTGTGGCATCAACCCTAGCAGATCCTGAATCAGTCCTACACATCAAGGGACACATCATTTGGTACTGGAGAATAGTTCTAGGGTAAGAATTGAGGCTGTCTTGCTTGGAAACCTTAGTAACATCCTTCTTTTCATTTTCTGCCCTTGCTATTACCTATGTTCATTTCCAAAGGTTGAACCATCGCAACACTTAAACAAATTCAATTTAAGGTCATATTGTGGCTGCTATTTGTAGAGGATTGTTGCTGAATTTGTTTAGGCCTTAATTTGCATCAAAATACCTTATTGTGGCCTAAGATGTTACATGCTGCCCTTACCAATTTAGGGGCTGTTCTTATGCTATCTTTTGGTACTGTATGTAAATTTTGCAAGTATAATTTGTGGTGTTGTGGATGCCTCAAGAAAACTGAGACAAAGCACACAATTTTGGGATTCTATTTGCACATTTTTTATCATATATGGTATGGGACTGTCCTTATACCATATCCTTGCTGCCCTTATAACCAAACCTTATTAAACCTTTATGGTGAGTTGTTCTTGCATAAATTCTATTTGATTTAGTTAAGAACTGAAGGAGAATACTTGAGTAGAAAAAGGCAAGAGAGATTCATTATAGAAAAAGCCATAACTTGAGTGCTGAGTGCAAACAAGGTAAGCGAGTCTGGTGAGGAAAATTATTTGTTACTACTAATCATTTTTTTCTTAAGCATGTCAGGTGAAGAACATATTCATCCACCCATGGGAACAGGTCTGTCACCATTCCAAATACAAGCCTTGACACAACATTTTGAAAGGCTAATAAGGTAACAAACTGAGCAAGTGTTTGATAGGCTGGACCAAGTTGAGCACAATGAGGACAATAGGAAAAGAAGAAGAAGAGGTAATGAAGGAGACCAGCGGTAGAATAGGCTTGAAGGAGTCAAGCTTAACATTCCACCATTCAAAGGCAAAGGAGACCTAGAGGCATATTTGGAGTGGGAACTGAAAATTGAGCATGTGTTCTCTTGTAACGACTACACTGAGGAGCAAAAAGTTAAGCTAGCAGTAGCTGAATTTTTTAACTATGCACTTATTTGGTGGAATAAGTATCAAAGGGAGAGGTTGAGAAATAAAGAACCATTGGTAGACACTTGGACAAAGATGAAAAGAATCATGAGGAAGAGATATGTGCCAGCCAGTTACAATAGGGACTTGAAGCTAAAACTTCAAAAAGTAACCCAAGGCAACAAAAGTATTGAAAAGTACTACAAAGAGATGGAGGTGACTATACTTTAGGCCTAAATTGATGAAGACCATAAGATGACCACGACTCTATCTTGAGTGGCCTAAACAGTGATGTCAGGGATTTTGTGGAGTTGCAAGATTATCTTGAACTAGAGGAGTTTCTATACAAAGCCATTCAGGTTGAACAACAACTCAAAAGGAAGAATACTGCCAGACAGAGTTCTTCTAACTACAACCTAACAAGTTGGAGGGACAAGCACACAAGGGATCTTCATCTTCATCCTCTAGTCCTGCCTTGCCTGCCCTACATGGGAAGCGTCTAATGAAGCATCCTAAATCGCCCTCTACACATGATACAAGTGGTATGAAATGTTGGAAATGTTTGGGAAGAAGGCACTATGCATTTGAGTGTCCAACTAAGAGAACAATGGTCATGAAGGAGAATAGAGAAATTACTAGTAAGTCCTCAGCTAGTGAAGCTGAGGAAGAGGAAGAAGTAGATGATGAGATCATCGTAGAGGCCAAAGAAAGGGATTTATTTATGATTAGGAGGTTGCTTAGAAGTCAGATGCAAACTCTTGATGATTCTCAAAGAGAGAACATTTTTCACTCTAGGTGTTCAATCAATTGGAAACTTTGTTCTTTGATTGTGGATGGAAGGAATTGCACTATTGTGGCTGGATCTAGATAAGTGTCCAAATTAAATTTGGAGATCAAGCCACACCCTAGGCCATACAAACTCAAATGGCTTAGTGAAGATGGAGAAATGACCTTGAGCAAACAAGTGGAGCTGCACATTTCCATAGGACAATACAATGAAAAAGTGATATGTGATGTGGTTCCAATGGAGGCAAGCCATATTCTCTTTGGGAAGCCATGGCAATATGACACTAGAGTTGTTCATGATGGGTTCACAAACAAGATTTCTTTCATGCGCAATGGGAGCAAAATTGTACTCAAACCTTTATCTCCTAGAGAAGTGTATGAGGATCAAATAAAACTGAGAGAAAGGAGAGTGCAAGAGAGAAAAGAGATGAGTGACACACAAAAAAGTGAAACACTTGATAAAAAAAGAGTAAAACACTTATGGGATTGAGTGAAACATTTGAAAGCAAATAGAGTTGTTTAGAAAAAAGAAAGTGAAGTAAAGAAGCTGCTATTAGTCAAGAAGCCACTTTGTTTACTTTATTGTAAGAAAAATGTTTTAACTACTGATAACTCTACCAAAATTATTGTTCTTGCTAGTGTTGAGTTTCTTTTGTAGGAATACAAGGACGTGTTTCCAAAGGAGGTTCCAAGCGGATTGCCACCTTCGAGAGGGATTAAACATCATATTAATCTCATCCCAAGTGCATCTTTACCCAATCGGCCAGCTTATACGAGCAATCCTTGAGAGACCAAAGAAATACATAAGCAAGTTAAGGAGTTGATGACAAAAGGTTGGGTGCAAGAAAGTTTGAGTCCATGTGCTGTTCCAGTGTTTTTGGTGCCTAAAAAGGATGGGACTTGGAGGATGTACAGTGACTGTAGAGCAATCAACAATATCACAGTCAAGTACCGACACCCTATTCCCAGGTTAGATGACCTTCTTGATGAACAATATGGTGCCTGTTACTTTTCTAAAATTGATTTAAAAAGTGGGTATTATCATATTAGGATAAAGGAAAGGGATGAATGGAAAACTGCCTTTAAAACTAAGTATAGTTTGTATGAATAGCTGGTTATGCCTTTCGGGCTAACTAATGCCCTAAGCAATTTTATGAGATTAATGAACCATGTCTTAAAAGATTTTATTGGCAAGTTTGTTGTTGTTTACTTTGATGACATTCTGATTTATAGCACTAGTTTTGACTTGCATATTGAACATTTGAGAGTTGTCATGCATGTGCTTAGAAAAGAAAAATTGTATGCTAATCGTAAGAAATGCACTTTTGCACTGATCATATAGTGTTCTTAGGCTTTGTTGTGAGTGTAAAAGGAGTGCAAGTTGATGAGGAAAAGGTTTAGGCCATTCAAGAGTGGCATATGCCTAAGAATGTGAGAGAAGTGAGACGTTTCCATGGCTTAGCTAGTTTTGTAGGAGGTTTATTAGGGACTTTAGCACCTTGGCTGCACCTCTTAATGAGATAGTTAAAAAGCATGTAGGTTTCAAATGGGGAGAGAAACAAGAGCAAGCTTTTGTTGCCCTTAAGCATAGGCTAACTAATGCACCCATTCTTACTTAGCCCAATTTTGCTAAATCTTTTTAACTTGAATGTGATGCATCAAATGTAGACATTGGGGCTATTTTGATGCAAGAAGGTCATCTGATTGCTTATTTTAGTGAGAAGTTAAATGGGGCTGCCTAAACTATCATACTTATGATAAGGAATTGTATGCTTTAGCGCGTGCTTTGAAAATTTGGCAGCATTATTTGTTCTCCAAAGAATTTGTAATTCATAGTGGTCATGAGTCCCTACATACTTGAAAGGACAAAGCAAGCTGAATAAAAGGCATGCCAAATGGGTTGACTTTTTAGAACAATTTCCATATGTCATTAAGCATAAAAAGGGGAAGGGCAACATAGTGATTGATGCTTTATCTAGTAGGTATGCATTACTTTCTACTCTTGAAACTAAAGTTTTTGGCCTTGAGACTTTGAAAGAAATGTATTTGCATGATGTTGAATTTTTTGAGATATATGCTACTTGTGAAAATATGTCTCAAAATGGTTACTATAGGTACAATGGATATTTGTTTAAAGAAAGAAAGGTTGTGTACGCCTAAGTATTCTATAAGAAATTTGCTTGTGAAAGAGGCGCATGAAGGAGGATTAATGGGACATTTTGGGGTGCATAAAACTTTGGACATATTGCATGAACATTTTTATTGGACCCATATGAAACATGATGTGCATAAATATTGTGAGCATTTCATTGTTTGTAAAAAGGAAAAATCAAAAGTGATGCCACATGGTTTATATACTCCTTTGCCTATTCCTAATTTTCCTTGGATTGATATATCTATGGACTTTGTTTTGGGGCTGCATAGAACAAAGAATGGAAAGGATTCTATTTTTGTGGTTGTGGATAGGTTTTCAAAAATGACACATTTTATACATCGTAAAAAGGTTGATGATGCTTGCCATGTAGCTGACTTATTTTTCAGGGAAGTGGTGAGACTCCATGGGCTACCTAGGAGCATTGTAAGTGATAGGGACACTAATTTCCTAAGTCACTTTTGGAGAACATTGTGGGATAAGCTTGGTACTAAATAACTTTTCTCTACTACTTGTCACCCACAAACTGATAAGCAAACTGAGGTAGTGGATAGGACTTTAGGCACTTTTCTTATGACTGTTTTAAAGAAAAATCTTAAGTCTTGAGATGAATATTTGTCTCTTGTAGAATTTGCTTATAACAGGGCTGTCCATAGCACAACTAAAATGTTCACCATTTGAAATTGTGAATGGATTTAATCCTATGACACCACTTGATTTATTGCCTAGGACTAATATTACTATTTTTAAGTGATGTGATGTGGCCCTTGATGTGTAGGAGTGATTCAAGATCTTCTAAGGTTGATGCCACACAAAATTAGGACTCCTTAGAGAGGATAAGAGCCAAAATTCAGATCAGGATGGGTTGGATTATTTGTTTTGAATAGGTTCCTTATTTGATGAGTTTGATAAGGAAACAATTCAAATTAGCATGGAAAAGTTTTGATGGGATTTTATCAGAAAATATTATGTTGTTTTTGGTGCTAGAAGGGGTGTAGCTAGCAAGGGGCTTTTTGGGGTTGAAGAAGATGGATATTTCAATGGAAAAGGGAAAAGAAATGAAAGGTGATGATAGCGGTGATAGGTGCCACTTCCAAGGTGGGAAGATAAGCCTTCAATAGACACCACGAGTGCTGAGCAGCCTTTGATAAGTCCTCAAATGGTTCAACCAAGAACCTAGGATAATACAATTCTCTCAAAAAGCAATTAGGTAAAATTTCCAATCTGATCATTCCTTCAAATAGGTTCATACAAAAAGGCCATGGACAGCTACACTAATTTAGAATAAATATACCATTACCAAACATGTGAAAACTCCCTATAGTGCAAATGAAAAGGCAAAGAGAAATCTAATTGGAGTTGGCCAAAGTATGCAAACTAAAAACTAAACTCCATATGAGCTAAATGAAATAAAATCATTCAGCCACCAAGGCTTCCTAAAATTCATGATCCACTCATATGGGCCATCTAGCCCACTTAAAAACTTAGTAAATATAAAAGAAAGCAACCCAAAACCAAGCTAAATTTGTATGCCCATATGGTAGGCCAAATATACTTATTAAAAACTTTATTTAGTAACATAAAGGGCTTAAAAAGACGTTGGTAGTCCATATAGCATCAGGGGTCTTCAAGTGAGGTTATGCAATGCACTATTTTAGGTTTCAAGTCTTCCAAATTAGGGGTAACCTCAAGAATTGTTGCTACAACTTATTGCAATGCTTCCTTTGCTTTCCTTGTCCTTGCTTATGTCATAGGTCCCCTAAGTCCTCCAAGTGCCTTGTTGTCCTTGCCACTCATCATTAAGCATAAGGATGCATAGGCTAAGACTAACTATGTGAGAAAGCTACATGAGTGTGTGAAAGCTCAAATTGAGAAGAAAATTGAGAGTTATGCCAAGCAAACTAACAAGGGAAGAAAGAAAGTTGTATTTGAACCCGAAGAGAGGTTCCCTAAACAAAGGATGCATAGGTTTAGGTGCACATGAGGAAAGAGAGGTTCCCTAAACAAAGGAAGTCCAAACTCCAACTTAGAGGTGATGGTCCTTTCCAAGAATTGGAAGGGATCAATGACAATGCCTACAAAATTGATTTGCCTGGTGAGTATAATATCAGTGCCCCTTTTAGTATTGCTGATTTGCCTCTTTTTTATGCAGGTGATAAGGCCTTGGATTTTAGGTCAAATCCTCTTCAAGAGGGAGGGAATGATGAGGACACGACTAGTGGGAGGGGCAACATGGCACTAGGAGAACTTAGGGGACCTATGACAAGAGCAAGGGCTAGGAAAGCAAAGGAGGTATTGTAACAAGTTGTCATAACAATTCTCGAGGCTGCCCCTAATTTGAAAGACTTAAAGCCTAAAATGGTGTATTGCATAACCCCACTTGAAGACCCTTGATGCTATATGGACTGCCATCATCTTTCTAAGCTTTTTATGTTACTAAATAAAGTTAGTAATAAGTATATTTAGGCTGCCATATGGGCATATGAATTTAGCTTGGTTTTGGGTTGTTCTATTTCATTTTTACTAAGTTTTTAAGTGGGCTAGATGGCCCATATGAGTGGAGCACGAATTTTAGGAAGCCTTGGTGGCTGAATGCTTTTGTTTCATTTAGCTCATAAGGAGTTTAGCTTAGTTTGCATACTTTGGCTAACTCTAATCAGATTTCTCTTTGCCTTTTCATTTGCACCATAGGGAGGTTTCACATGTTAGTAATGGTGCATTTATTCTGAATTAGTGTGGCTGTCTATGGCCTTATTTGTATGCACCCCTTTGGAGGAATTATTAGATTGAAAATTTTGCTCAATTACTTTGTGAGAGAATTGTATTCTCCTAGGTTCTTGGTTGAACCATTTGAGGACTTATCAAAGGCTGCTCAGCACTCTTGTAGCTTCCATTGAAGGCTTATCTTCCATCCTTGAAGTGGCACCTATCGTTACTATCACCATATTCCATTTCTTTTCCCTTTTTCCATTGAAATATCCATCTTCTTCAACCCCAAAATCCCTTGCTAGTCATGCTCCCTTCCAGCACCAAAAGCAACCTAATATTTTCCATTACAACTCCATCAAAACCTTCCCATGCCATTTTGAATTGTTTCCTTATCAACTCATCAAATAAGGAACATATTCAAATCAAATAAACTATCCCAACTAGCCCTTTTTTGTTCACCCAATCCAACTCATCCAAACCTGAATTTTGGCTCTTATCAATCCCAAGGAGTCCTAATTTTACATGGCATCAACCCTAGTAGATCCTAAATATTAAGAGACACATCAAAAATAATTGTTCAGAACATTGTATAAAGCAAAATAAAAGCAAAATGCTGAGTGTGAATGAATGAATAAAGTCTTTGAAGCACTCTCCCTCAACTAGACCTCTTGATTTTCTCATCATACAAAAGCTTTTCTTCTTTTTCTTCTCCCCATTTTGTTCTTTTCTTCTCCCAATTTTGCATCAACACAAAGAGGATGTGCTAGAAATCATGTCATACCAATATTGGCTCCTTCTCCTAAGCTCTTGAAGAAATTGTACTAGCAACTCTTCATTTCTTTAAAGTTAAGCTCCTATTTCTCTATTGGAGGCTTCAACCCTGTCCAACCTGCAGGCCATGTCCCTTTGATTATGCAGTGAGATCTAGACCTCTGAGAGAGTTGGTTGAGGCTCGGTTGAAGATTAGCTTGGGAGATGAATTGGTCTGGTTATTTTTAGGGCACCCTGTGGAGTAGGTTCAGCAATGTCTTAGGGAATGGTGTTCCTAGACTTTGGTGAGGCTTCTTCTTCAATGATAGCAATAGCAGCAAGTAATGTGAATGGTTCATCAGCAGTTGGTGAAATAACGGGTGTGAGGATAGTAGCAATGTGTGTGAGGGCTAGTGGGGCTTCAATAGGTGGAATTATTGATTCAACGATAATGGCTGGAACGAGAGTATTGTCATCAGGCATAAGAGCAGATGGAGTAGGAGTAGTGGGAGCATAATCAAGATGAGAAGAACTGGTTTCTGAAGCTTCATCCTTTTCCTCCAATGGAGTTATTCTTATTGAAGGAGGAGGTTGAGAAACCATCAAGATTAAAGCATTTTTTGGAACAGTAGCTTCTTCTTCTAGCTCCTCAACTATTAGCTCCATGGTTTGAGAAAGCTCAGTCTATTAGAGCTCCATAGTGAATACCTTCCTAGCCTTGGCACTCAACATTTACAATTTTATTTGGCACTTGGACACATCTCCCTCATTGATCCCTAAGGAGCATGCCCATTTAAGTGAAGAGGTGTAGATAAACCCTATGTAAGGTGCTTTGACAACATTAGAGAGTCCTGTACGACCAATCTCTATAGCAAAATCTATAATGAGTATTTTCAGGGATGAGTTTAATGTACCTTTCAGCTGTGAATAAAATGCCATTACCATTCTCGAGAAGATTCTATCATTGATCTCTAAGAATTCTTCCCACTCTTGGAAAGAAAATACCTCCTTGAGAATGGATACTTCTTCAAGAAGCTCCCCTATTAAAGCCTTTCTTGGAGCGACTTTCCTATGCGAGAAGTTGTTCACCTAATGATCTTGCATCTCAGGGTCATCATACATGTGAAAAGGTTATTTTTTGGCAACACTTTTAACAAGCTACTTTCCTTATGCCATTAATGATTTGCTTTGAGAGGAAGGATATGAAGGGATTGAGGGTTTGATGAGTTTGTGAAGGTTACAGGAAGAGAGGTTTGCAGAAGAGAATATGAAATGGTTTCAGGTTGAGGGTGTAAGGTTGAAGATGAAGGGCTTACAAGAGGTGTGTAAGAAGTGGGAAGTTATTAATGTGATGAAACATAAAGTCTAAAATTGAGGCGATGTGTGATATGATTCAGTTTGGTTAGAGTTGAGAGGCTTGAATCAACAACTAGAACAAACCAGGATCACCTTGCACTTTCAGGTTGGAGTCTAAAGATATGTGTTTGAGTTTATTTGTATTTCAGAAGGACATAGACGCCACACTCAAGAGAAGATGAGAAGGTGAGTGATAAGTCTTGTTTTGACCGCCACAAGTTACCTTGATAAGATCAGATTTAGTTCTTTGTCCAAGAACAAAGGGAAGTTCTTACTAGGAAAGAAAACTCAAGAAATGTAATTCATAATCTGATTTGTGTCTTACATTGAGTTCCTATTTATAATCTGTATTGAAATCCCACTCCACAAGCCACTAAGCATTGTGTTGCAGCCACTATCATTCCCACTAGGCATTAAAGTCCCACTATCATTCCCACTAAGTATTAAAGTTCCATTATCACTTCCACTACCTATTATATTGGCCTAGGAACTCTAAAAACTCTTAAAAGTGACTTGAAAACAAGTAAAAGGCATCTGAATTGAAAGACATTAAAAGGTGCACGAAAATTACAAGAAAATAAGACAAATTGCACTAATTATTCCAGCCCAATCTATTTGCAACTTGATCATGTGAATTGGGCTTATTCTTTGGGTCTTCAAGTGACTTCTTCATGTTGGACTTGGGTATTCATCAAACTGAATAAGATTGGTCCAATTTGGCATCTCATGCTCAATCTGATTGCTCTTGGTCTTTGCTTCCATGACTAGGCCTAGCAAAGCTTCTTTTAGCCTTTTTACTCTAGCTCTAGTCATTAGTCCATCCATGTGTTGTAATTGATCTTGAACTTTGTTGGTCTTGGTTGAATTCTCATCATTCCCTCCCTCTTGAAAAGGATTTGTCCTCGAATCAAGCTTATCGTCTGCATCAAACAAAGATAAATCAGTCACATTAAAAGTAGCACTAACTTGGTACTCACCTGGAAGATCAAGTTTGTAGGCATTATCATTTATTTTCTCGATCACTTGGAAAGGACCATCGCCTCTTGGTTGCAATTTGGAATGTCTTTGAGCTGGAAACCTTTCCTTCCTCATATGAAGCCAAACCCAATCTCCTGGTTCAAAAGTCACCTTCTTACGCCCTTTGTTGGCTTGATGAGCATACTGCCATGTCTTCTTTTGAATTTGTTGTCTCACTTTCTCATGGAGTTGCTGGACAAATTCGGCCTTCTTTTTACCATCTAGATTACCTTACTCTTTTATCGGTAAAGGAATTAAATCTAATGGAGTCAAAGGATTGAAACTATAGCCTACTTCAAAAGGAGAGTGATTAGTAGTGGAGTGTGTTGCCCTATTATAAGCAAATTCAACACGAGGCAAACATTCTTCCCAAGATTTTAGATTCTTACTAATCACAGCCCTTAACAAGGTTAAGAGAGTTCTATTCACTACCTCAGTTTGTCCATCAGTTTGTGGATGACAAGTTGTAGAGAAAAGGAGCTTGGTTCCTAACCTGTTCCACAAGGTCCTCCAAAAGTGACTTAAGAATTTGGTGTCACGGTCAGAGACAATGCTTCTTGGCATGCCATGCAATCTCACTACTTCTTTGAAAAATAATTCAACAATTTGAGTGGCATCATCCATTTTGTGGCAAGCTATGAAGTGTGCCATTTTTGAAAACCTATCCACAACAACAAAAACAGAGAATCTTTGGCCCTTTTGGTCCGAGGCAAGCCTAATACAAAGTCCAAAGATAAATTGGTCCAAGGGGAATTAGGAATAGGCAATGGAGTATACAACCCATGAGGCATGACCTTGGATTTGGCCTTTTTACAAGTGATACAATTACCACAATTTTTTTCTACTTGCTTTTTCATTTGAGGCCAAAAGAAATGTTCAGCCAAAATACTCAAAGTCTTACTAACCCCAAAGTGGCCCATTAATCCCCCTCCATGAGCCTCTCTAACAAGCAATTCATGCAAGGAACAATTAGGCACACAAAGCCTATTACCCTTGAACAAGTAACCATCTTGCCTAAAGAAATCCTTTTCTGCCCCTTTTTCACAAGCAATGTACAATTGTGAAAAATCAGAATCATTTATGTACAGGTCTTTCTAATGCTCAAAACCAAGCAATTTTGCATCTAAAGTGGAAAAAAGTGCATACCTCCTAGAAAGTGCATTTGCCACAACGTTTTCTTTCCCTTGCTTGTATTTGATCACGTAGGGGAATTGTTCCAGAAATTCAATCCAGTTACCATGCCTTTTGTTTACCTTTCCTTGTCCCTTTAAATGTTTCAAGGATTCATGATCTGTGTGCACTACAAATTCTTTTGGCAAAAGATAATGTTGCCAAACCTCCAAAGTTCTCACCAAAGCATACAACTCTTTGTCGTAAGTGGAGTAATTAAGTTTAGCACCACTTAATTTCTCACTGAAATAAGCCACAAGTCGTCCCTCTTGCATCAAAACAACACCAATACCTATACCTGAAGCATCACATTCAATTTCAAAAGATTTAGTAAAATCAGGCAAAACAAGTAATGGTGCATTACTCAACCTCTCCTTAAGGGTATTGAAAGCTACTTCTTGCTCTTTTTCCCACTTGAATCCCACATTTTTCTTGACAACCTTAGTTAAGGGTGCAGCTAGTGTACTAAAGTCTTTGACAAACCTCCTATAGAAACTAGCTAACCCATGAAAACTTCTGACATCACTCAAATTTTTAGGTGTAGGCCATTCCTTAATTGCTATTACTTTCTCTTCATCCACTTCTACACCTCTCGAACTAACAATGAATCCAAGAAAATTTACTTGTTGAGTACAAAAAGAATATTTCTTTAGATTAGCATACAATCTCTCTTCGCTCAATGCAAGTAAGACACCCCTCAAATGCTCAAGATATGATCATCTAAGCTCTTGCTATAAATAAGGATATCATCAAAATAAACAACAACTGATTTTCCAAGAAAAGCACACAAAACATAATTCATGAGACGCATGAAAGTACTTGGAGCATTAGTTAAACCAAAAGGCATAACTAGCTACTCATACAATCCATACTTAGTTTTGAATGCAGTTTTCCATTCATCCCCTTCTTTCATCCTAATTTGATGATAACCACTTTTCAAATCAATTTTAGAAAAATAACAAGAATCATGCAATTCATCAAGCATATCATCTAATCTAGGAATTGGATGTCTATACTTTACAATGATTTTGTTGATGGCTTTACAATCTGTACACATCCTCCATGATCCATCTTTCTTTGGTACAAGGATAACGGGTATAGCACAAGGACTCATGCTTTCTCTCACCCATCCTTTTTACATTAGCTCTTCAACTTGTCTTTGAAGTTCCTTTGCTTCCTCAGGATTAGTTCTATGGGCTGGCCTATTAGGGAGTATAGCCCCAGGAATGAGATCAATTTGGTGCTCAATTCCTCTCAAGGGTGGCAAACCACTTGGAACTTCATCCGGGAACACATCCTCAAATTCCTGCAAAAGAGATACAAAAGAGCTAGGCAAAGAAGTTTGGTCAATGTTATAGTTTAAACAAGTCTCCTTGTAAAGAAGTACAAGCATAGGTTGATGAGAAAAACAAGCTCTCTTGATCTCACTTTCCTTTGCAATGACACTCATGTGTTTACTCTCTTTTTCTTGTTCACCACTCTCTTGGTGTTTACCTTTCTTTTTTTCACTCAAAAGTTTCTTTTCACTCTTTTTTTTATTGGATACCTCATGCTCTCTAGACTGCCTCATTTTTACTTGATCTTCAAAAACTTGTCTTGGAGACAAAGGTGCAAGGGTGAACTTCTTCTTGTTGTGCACAAGTGAAAATCGATTAGTGTATCCATTATGGATCACCTTATGGTCAAATTGCCATGGTCTTCCAAGAAGTATGTGTGCAACCTCCATGGGGACCACATCACAAAGTACCTCATTCACATAATCTCCAATAGTGAATGGTACTAGAACTTGCTTTTCCACCTTCAATTCTCCATCATTACTAAGCCATTGCAACCTATATGGCCTAGGGTGCTTAGAAGTGCGCAAATTCAATTTTTCCACCAAAGTTATGCTGGCCACATTGGTGCAGCTCCCTCCATCAATGATCATGCTGCATACTTTTCCTTGAACAAGACATCTAGTATGGAAAATGTTTTCCCTTTGTGCATCATCTTCTTCTTTGCCCTGCACATTCAAAATCCTTCTAACAACTAGCAAATCACCACCATGAGGCTTAATTTCCTCACCTTCACTTTCATCCTTTGGTGAAGCATCAGACTCTTCTTCGGTCTCCACCTTGCCATTATCCTTCATAATCATTGCTCTCTTGTTGGGACATTGAGAAGAAATGTGACCTCTTCCAAGACACTTAAAACACTGTATGTCTCAGTGCTTTGAAGTGCCTATTGATGGCTGAATTCTCTTTAATTCAGCCTCTTTGGACTGAATTGCAATTGGTTGCTCCTTCCTTGCGTTGTTTCTCCAAGGAATTGAATTGGAACTAGAAGAATTTCTTCTATTCCTCCTTTTCAATTGTTGTTCCACCTTAATAGCTTGGTGCACCATCTCTTGAAGTTTCACGTAGTGATACCTCTCCACAGCATCAGCTATGTCTCGGTTAAGACCATTGAGGAATCAAGCCATGGTTGCTTCTTGGTCCTCCACAACGTTTGCTTGAATCATGGCCATCTCCATCTCCTTGTGATACTCATCCACACTCTTAGAACCTTGATTGAGGCTCTGCAACTTATTGTGGAGTTCCCTATCGAAATATGAAGGCACAAATCTCCTTCTCATGATTGCCTTCATCTCTACCCATGTTTGAATTGGTTGCTCTCTATTCCTAGCTCTATCTTTCTACAATTGATCCCACCAAACAAGAGCATAGTCAGTGAATTCAAGGGCAGCAAACTTAACCTTATTACCTTCAGAATATGTGTGACAAGAGAATATTTGCTCCACTCTCATTGCCCACTCCAAATAGGCTTGCAGATTAGACTTCCCTTGAAATAGAGGAATTTTGATGTTAATTCCTCTATGTTCATTACCCGAATTTCTTCTTCTCCTATTGTGTCTAATGAACTTTCTTCTCCTTGGGTTTTGATCACTTGTCTCTTCCTCTCCAGATTAGTAATTTGTTTCATCTTGAGAACCATGATGACTTCCAGGTGCATGGTTTTCCATCCTATCCATCTTCTCATGGAGCTCTTCAAATTTTCGATTGAATAGCCGTTCTAGATGGCCAGTTAATGCTTGCATCTGAAAAACGGATAATTCTCTATCTGGTGAAGAATTTTCATCTCCTGCCATGTTAGTTAGTTGAAAGAAAAAAGTATAGGACTTCACAAAACTCACAAAGTGTTTATGCTCTTGAAATATGACACTCACACTCGTGTATGTCACTCAATATTGGCTTTTGACCAGAATATTCACTCTAGCCTTTTTCCACTAAAAACTTCCTCTTATGAGTTCTTAAGAAGGAACCTAATCAATGATTCTCTTAAGGTAACAGAGTTTTGACCAAAACAAGAAAATCAGAATAAGGGATGATTAGAAGAACTGAAACAAGGAAGTTTTGTTAAGACTTACTTAGAACAGGTTCTGGTTTGTTTCCTCTTCTTTCTTTTTTTTTCACGTTTTGTTTTTTTTTTAATGATGAAGGTAAAAATAAATAAAACAAGTTCAGACCTAAAAACAAGGAAATTGTGCTCTGATTACCAAATGATATGATTCAGCTTGGTTAGAGTTGAGAGGCTTGAATCAGCAACTAGAATAAACCAGGATCACCTTGCACTTTCAGGTTGGAGTCTAAAGATATGTGTTTGAGTTTGTTTGTGTTTCAGAAGGATATAAACGCCACACTCAAGAGAAGATGAGAAGGTGAGTGATAAGTCTTGTTTTGATCGCCACAAGTTACCTTGATAAGATTAGATTTAGTTCTTTGCCCAAGAACAAAGGGAAGTTCTCACTAGGAAAGAAAACTCAAGAAATGTAATTCATAATCTGATTTGTGTCTTACATTGAGTTCCTATTTATAATCTGTATTGAAATTCCGCTCCACAAGCCACTAAGCATTGTGTTGCAGCCACTATCATTCCCACTAGGCATTAAAGTCCCACTATCATTCCCACTAAGTATTAAAGTTCCATGATCACTTCCACTACCTATTATATTGGCCTAGGAACTCTAAAAACTCTTAAAATTGACTTGAAAACAAGTAAAAGGCATCTGAATTGAAAGACATTAAAACGTGCACGAAAATTACAAGAAAATAAGACAAATTGCACTAATTATTCTAGCCCAATCTATTTGCAACTTGATCATGTGAATTGGGCTTATTCTTTGGGTCTTCAAGTGACTTCTTCATGTTGGACTTGGGTATTCATCAAACTGAATAAGATTGGTCCAATTTGGCATCTCATGCTCAATCTGATTGCTCTTGGTCTTTGCTTCCATGACTAGGCCTTGTAAAGCTTCTTTTAGCCTTTTTACTCTAGCTCTAGTCATTGGTCCATCCATGTGTTGTAATTGATCTTGAACTTTATTGGTCTTGGTTGAATTCTCATCAATGTGGGAGAGAGAAACTAAAAAAGAATGGGAATTTTCCTA
This sequence comes from Dalbergia cochinchinensis, assembly GCA_031216125.1. NCBI lineage: Eukaryota > Viridiplantae > Streptophyta > Magnoliopsida > Fabales > Fabaceae > Dalbergia > Dalbergia cochinchinensis. Next base: position 31,941,673 of record CM062372.1, read on the forward strand.
TCTTATTAAAGTCTTTCAGAATAAGTGATTTATGAGCCATAGGACCACTTTCTGAATCTTCATCAACTTTCTAAGCCAACAATAAACAACATATGAATCTTCACAACTATACTGCTTCTTCATATATGAGTGATCTTCCATATTTTGAGCAAGTATGACTTTTTGACCTACTTTTTGAGCTTTTGACCTTCTTTCTGAACTTGCACTTTGACTTTTGGGCCTCAGTTCAGAGTCTTGATGGGGAGACTTCAAAGATGTTTATGGATGAATGTTATGCAAATTTAAAAGCTTTTAAGATGCAAAATCCTTTTCAAATAGCAAAAACAATATTCAGCTTATGGTTTGGTGAATATATCAAACTTGGTCTTCAAAATTCATAAATATTAACTCAACATCTCCTTTCTGAACGTGATCTCTAAAGAAATGATATTTAACATCAATGTGCTTGGATTTAGAGTGATGAATAGGATTCTTTGCAAAATTAATAGCACCAGTATTATCACAAAAGATAGGGATTTTGGAATTCCTCAAGTGATAAGGCTTAAGCTATTGAAAGAGCAATGGTGTTATGCTTTTTGCATGACCAAGCGATGAGGCTTTTTCCAAAGAAACCACAACATCCACTTGTGCTTTTTCTGTCCATTCTGTCTCAAACAAAATCAGCATCACAAATCCTATAATCTCACAAGATATACCTTTCTTGTACCATAAACCAAGATTAGCAGTACTAAATAAATATCTCAAGATTCTTTTAATAGTATTTACTTGTGATTACTTTAGGTTATATTGGAATCTAGCACAAATACCCACATTTAATTGGATGTCTGGTCTAGTTGTTGTTAGGTATAGAAGTGAACTAATCATTCCCCTATACTTACTTTCTAATACCTTTTCTCTATTCTCATCTGCATCAATGATTTAAGATGGATACATGGGGGTACTTATAGGTTTGGATTGATCCATATTAAATCCTTTTAAAAGCTTTTTTGTATACTTTTCTTGATGGATTAAGGTTCCCTTTTTTTGTTGTTTTATTTGGAGTGCAAGAAAAACTTGAGTTCACCTATCATTCTCATCTCAAAGTATAAATTTTGAAAACTTTTCACAAAAAGAATGATCAATGGCACCAAATATAATATCATTAAAATATATTTGGACTATCAGAAAGTAATTATTTTGCTGTAAAGTAAACAAAGTTGTATGAACTCTACCTCTTTTGAACTCATTCTTTAGTAAAATAGTACTTAGCCTTTCATACCAAGCTCAAGGAGCTTGTTTCAAACCATAAAGTGCCTTTGTTAACTTAAAGGCACAGTTGGGAAGGTTTTCACTCTCAAAGCCTAGAGGCTATTTTACATAAACTTCCTCAAAAAGGAATCCATTTAAGAATGTTGACTTTATATCCACTTGGTATAGAGTGAATCCATTGAAAGCTGCAAAAGCAAGTAGTATTCTCATAGCTTCAAGCCTAGCTACTGATACAAACTTTCATCATAATCAATTCCCCTTGTTTATTATAACTTTGTGAGACCAATCTTCCTTTGTTTATGATCACCTTTCTAGCTTCAGTCAGCTTGTTTCTGAACACCTATTTGGTTCCAATGATGGTTTCTCCTTTGGGCTTCTCTACTAGTGTCCAGACTTCGCTTTTCTCAAATTGATCTAGCTCCTATTGCATGGTCTCCACCCAACTTTGATCACTCAAAGCATCTTCAATGCATTCTGGCTTGATAGTAAAGATGAAAGCACAATTGGACTCATTTCTAAAGGAGGATCTGGTTTTTACACCCTTGGAAATGTCTCCTAGAACTTAATTCTAAGAAACTGCTCTGTAGTTTCTATAGCCTTGTTATTCTTTAGTTTCTCTTTTATCTTTAGATTGTTCATCTTTATGCTAAAAAATATCACTTTCTGAGTTGACTATTTTTTGGAGTTTACTTTTCTGAAGATTGTGCTTTCTTTTGCTTGCTTTCAAAGGATTTCTTAAGGTTCAGCTTCTTAAGATTCCCTTCTAATTCTTCTAGATCCTCTGCAAAAATTTTCTTAAGCTCTTTGAATTTGATGTGGATAGTCTCTTTGTAACACCTTGAAATTTATTTCGTAAAAAAATTAATTCAAACTTGATTAATACGAATTTCAAAAATACGATAGATTTAGCAATGATGAGGATAGCCCAATAGACGAGTTGAAAAAAAAATAAACTGGGGTGGAATAGTGACTATGCAGACCCCACAAGCCCTTCGGATCAACAAAATCCTAGAATTAGAACTCGAAGATGCCTGAAACTAAGAAAATATAGTATCAAGGTTAGGAAATGTTAGAAATGAGAATTTAGACCCAGAATTTAATTTTAGCTAATATCTCTTACATTGTATGAAACTTATAGTGTAAGTGGGCCACCTAATATGACAAGTGTGTGGCTTAGAAGAAGCTACACCATTGCTTTTATAAAGGGCCAATAAGAGTACTACAAAATTTCATCCTTTTTCTTTAGAAAAATAATTTTTATGGTAACTAAATATAACACATGTTTTATCTTTGCTTTCTCTTGCATTCCTAAAATCATCATAGACTTACAAAACCTTAAACTATAACATCAAGCATCAATAGATTTAGCACAAACACAAGATTACCACTTAAAATCTTTGAATCAACCTTCTTTCAAGGCTCTTTATTTGATGAAGACCAAGGAATCGACCTAAGCCTAGAGGCAATGGAAGGACTTCAAGTTTACATGACTAGGGCTAAGGAGAAAAGGTCAAGAGAAGCTTTAAAGAGAATGATGGCTGCCATGTTTGAAAAGAAGTCTATTTCAGACTTAGAAAAATTGGAAGCTGCAACTATTGTCAATTGTGTTCAATTGGAAGAATAAGGCCTAGAATGTAACTCATTTCAAAGTGAATAAGGGCCACATATTTTATGGTTCATCAGAAGTTTATTTTAGCTTGTTTACTTAGTGTTTATTTTTAAGGAATAAGCCCATGTTTTGGGCTTAGTTAGAAGAATAGCCTAAGATGGCTTCAGGTTGAGTTTAGAAAACTTGTCTATTTAGGTTTGTAAACACTTCTGTTTTAAGGACATATAGAAAAAAAATACAAAAAGTTATATTAAGAAACTCTAAGAGAGTGCTTCTCTAGGTACTTGTATGAGCCAGAACCTTTGATCTTATCAAGAGACTATACTCTAGTGGTGATCTTCAACCAAGGCTTATCAATCCTCTGATTGTGGCACCATCCATCCTTTATCTTTCCATCTTCTTCTTATGATTCTCTTTAGTCTCACTTTATTGCGTTTCCATTTTCTTTTTTGGAATTCTAATTCTATTTGATCCTAGTTCCAACTCCTAGATCCAAATCTTAAACTCATAGAGCTTGAGATTTCATCATTATTTCACCTCACCATCAAAGGCATATTACTATCCTAGGAGGAAAGCATGGCCGAAATAGAGTGCAAATTGGGTGTAGAGGCACAAACAAAAGATAAGGCAAGAGCAAGGAACTCTAGTAACAAGTAGGCCTTTAATTATCCACTTTCCTTTCAAAATTAACTCTAAAATTTTCTGATTGATTAAACTTGGAATTTTTGGTTTTATTGGTTGATATTACTTAGTATTGATGTGTTTAAATTGATAGAGTGTTTGGATGATGTTAGAGAATCATTTTCTCAAAACATGCTATGAACTACGTTGCTAGAAATCTTGGTTTTGAGTAAGTAGGTGAAAACTTCTGATTTTTCTCACTGATTCAAAGGCTTGGTCTTGAGCTAAAAATTTTATATGATGAATCCAAAGTTTCCAGAAATTTTTTTGGGGCATCTTAAGGACTTTTTCTAATTTTAAAAAATTGAAAACCAAACAGGTTAGGGTTTCTACTCAACCAATCCAGTTTGTAGTACTGAATTTGTCTAATTTTATTACCATATCAAATAATCAAATTTTGAGCTGACATTTTTACAAGGTATTGAGTACATCTTAAATTTCAACCTTGCATTTTTGTACAATTTTAGTGTTCATTTAAAAGGGTAGAAAAATTGAGACTTCTGACTATTGGCTGAAACTTTGTAGCTTTTGACCTCTGAAATTGTGAAATTATGCTTTGAAATTTTTATAGGGTTTTATTAATACATTGAATCATCTCTAAAAAATATTATTTCTCTATTTTCCTGATGTTTAGTAATTTAACCATAGTTTCCTTTAAAACTGAAATTTTGGCTGCATACTAGATTGGCCGGAGAAATAATGAAATGTTTATGATTTGATCTCATTCATGTTATGTGAACTCATTGGTGATACTAAGAAAATATAAATGTGAGTACTTACTACAATTACTTATATATGCAAAAAAAGCATGAGATTATGTTTCTTGGATTGGAGAAAATAAATATGGTCTGTTGGGAAAAGTAAACATGGCTAGGAATAGGTTTGTGCGAGAATTGGAGAAAATAAATCCAAATGATCATGTATAGGAATGAGCTTAATCCTGAAAAGTAATCTATTATCTAAGAGTGGTAGAAGCCACCATAGTTGAGGGCTAATATAGTTAAAGTAGCAATTGTCCTAAGTAGTCTCCTATGCTATGTGCTAAGTAAGTCTATTACTTTATTGAGATCAAGATGGTTATGTTTCATCTTAATATTATATACTCTAAATGATAATGACTGAATAAAATGAGCCTACTTTGGGAAAAGATTTTCTTAAAAGCTAAGCCAATTATTATTGTTCATTCTATCACATACAATATTTTATGAATAAAATGAAGCAGCTAAGGTAGATAATGATGACATCTATATATATTTAGGAGTACCATACTGGGAATCCTAGAATTATCATCCCCCATGTCTATTCCATGTCTACCTCAGATTCAATGGATGCCATTCACTAGAAAGTTTGGTGATACCGGGAACTACCGGCTAACCACACTATGTTAGGAATTATCAACATAGTTGTTGAGTTTTATGTTACAATAGGATATGTTTTGCACTTTGATGTATTTTGATGTGTTTTAGACAGTCACTGCGAGGGCTATTTGATATATGCCCAATAACTAATGGACGGCTATATATTATATAATGTGCTGATGTTTTTAGTACTTTGAGAAAATCTAATGAGACTCATTCATACAATTTTTTTCTATTTATAAGGTTTTAACTATATGTCACTAAGCACTAAAGGCTTCATACTATGTAAATATGAATAATGAAAAAAAATGAGTCGAATATTATATGGCATATAAATATGATATGTAGTACCATATTCTTAGTTATGATGTTACAGCCTAGGTGGAACACTGTGATTAAGGGGTGTTACACTCTTCAACACAAAGTGTTCTCTGGTTGTATATCTTATAAGCTTTTTGAGACTGAAGAGTATCCTAAGAAAATTCCATTATTAGATTTAGGATCAAACTTTACAAGTTTGTTCTCTATGTTAAGAATGAAGCAAGATATGGAAGTAAGATATGTTGGGTTTTTTGCCTTTCCATAGCTCATAAGGAGTTTTCTAAAGGATTGGCCTTAGATAGATTCTATTTTGAATATAACATGAGGTGTTTACAGCCTCTAGCCAAAAATCTTTTGATAAACCACTTTGTAAAAGCATGGTTTTACCCATCTCTTGCAAGCTTTTGTTCTTTTTTTCTACAACCCCATTTTGTTGGGAAGTTCTAGGTGTAGAAAACTTACGAGAGATGCCATGTTTTTGACAAAACTCTTCAAAAGCATGATTTTCAAATTCTCCTCCATGATTGACCTGATAGAGGTAATTTGAGAATCTTTTTCATTGCAAACACGTTTTGCAAAAACAATGAAGCTTTTAGCCACCTCCTCCTTAGAAGTTAGGAAGATAACCCATGTAAATCTAGAGAAATCATCCACTACGACAAGGCAATATCTTTTCCCAGCAAGGCTAACAATCTTAGTTAATCCAAAAAGATTCGTGTGTAAAAGCTCAGGTGGCTTAGTGGTAGAAACCATATTTTTGTTGTTAAAAAAAGTTTTAGCTTTCTTGCCTTTCTCACAAAAATCATAGGTGGAATCCTTGTTCAATCTAATCTTTGACAGGCCTTTAACAAGCTCTTTTTGAGAAAGCTCAGAAATAAGTTTCATATGAGCATGCCCAAGCTTTTTGTGCCATAGCCACTTATCATCCACAAAGGGTACAAGACATTTTACAACTTGATCTAGAAGGTCATCCAAGAATAACATTTAAGTGTTATCAAATCTCTTACCAAATAAAATGACTTGTCTAGAAGTGGGATTCACAATTTTGCAAGCACTTGCATTGAATAAAACATTAAAACATTGGTCACATAATTGGCTGATGCTCAACAGATTATGAGCCACACCATCAATAAACATCAGAAATTTGGTGAGAATCATCCTTGCCAACATCTCTTATACTTGTAACCATAGCTTTTCATTTATCAGTGAATTTTACTGATCTAGGGTTCTTGGGTTTCAAGTTTCTGAACCACTTTCTGGATTTGGATATGTGTCTGGGGCAGCCATTGTCCATGTACCACTTGTTGTCTTTGTCAACATGTATTCTCAGACACACCTAGAACAAAAATAGTTTTTAACTTAGGTACCCAAACTTTTTTGGATCCTCTTGGGTCAGTTTTCTTTGGAGGAGGTTTTCCAACCTTTTTTATATACTTTCTTCTCATAAAATATTTGTCAAGTGGGCATCCCTTCTTATGGTAGAAAGTACAAGATATTCTATTCTTTACCTTCTATGATGAGATTGCTTTTCCTTTTTCTTCCATCTCACTCTCATATCCCAACCCTATTTTTTGAAAGTATGGTCTTTGACTACCAAGCATCAGCTCAAGATTCTTTGAGCCATTAACCATCTTTTCTAGGTCAGATTTGAGAAGTTTTGAAATTTTCTCAAGTTTAGAAATTACTTTCTTAGCATTTTGACCTTTTGTCAATGACTTTAACTTCTAAGGCTTTGAGTTTGACATTTAAAAACTTTTTTTTTTCCTTTAATCACTTCTTTATCAAGGCTTAGGTCCTCAACATCTGTTTTACCTTTTCAAGTTCTAAAATCACTTTATGATGGTTCTTTTTGAGATTGAGATAATGAGATAATAGGGTCTGAGAATTTTCAAATAGCTCATCATATAAGGCCAGCAATTCATCATAAGAAAGATCAAGTTCAGAAGATGTTTTTACGTCTAGTTCTTCTTCTGAGGTGTACCCAGTCATGAAACACAAATTTGCTACATCTTTAAGCTCATCCTGGCTTTCTAAACTTTCTTTCTTCTCTTCTAAATCGCTTCAGATAGTCATCATTCACTTTTTCTGTGGACCCTTGAGCTTAGGACAGTCAATCTTGAAATGTCCCTTCTCACCATAGTGATAGCAATTTACATTTTCTAGTTTCCCTTTTCCTTTTCTATCCTTTTTGAAGCTAATGTCCTTTCTTCTCTTAGTTTTGTCCTTCCTCACTCTGGACATCTTCCTTACAAAAATGGAGATATCATCTTTATTTTCCTTTTCATTTGAGGTTTCAGCAACTTTCATTGGTTTACCTTTGGTTTGCTTCTTACATGAGGACTTCAAAGCCATGTGTATTGCCCTGATTTTTCTTACTATGTGCAAAATGACCAAAATGCCTTCAAGGTCATTTTTGCATGAGAATCGAGGACGGCCAATCCAGGCCATCCTTAATGGGTAATTTAATATTAGAGTGAGGCAATATGCGGTTTAGATAGCAATTTGTGCAAAAATCACAATCCCTAATTTTTGGTGTGCAAAATGACCAAAATGCCTCTGAGATCATTTTTGTCCAAAAATCGAGAGTGGCCGATCCTAGCTATCTCCTCAAAGGGTTAGTTTGATGTTTGAAGGGGACTAATGTGTTTTGGATGACAATAGATATGAAAATCTCAATTCCTGATTTTTCCATGAGCAAAATTACCAAAATATCCCTAAGGTAATTTAATGTGGGATTAAATGACAACTGGACCTGATCATCACCCGGGAGTTGGATGTGTTAATTAGAGGGTATATATGATATCTGGATGAGTCCCAGTGAGTTTCTGTATCATTTTACCCCTCGTTAGTGCTAATTAAGATTAATCATAGTAATTAAAGGCATATAGATAATATTAGGTTCAAATTAAAGATTAATTATTTTTATTAATTAATTTTGTGTCCAAATAATTATTTCAAGTTAAGGCTCAAGAATGGTGAGAGAAACTTAACTTCCAATCTTAATCAAAGATTAGTGAGAAAAAGACAAAAGTAGTTTATGAGACACAAAAGTAAAAGTAAGGGACAAATGATACATTATCTCTCCTACTTTTCCTTAAGATTAAGGACATGTTGGTATTTGAATTTTGAATTAATTGAGTTTAGCTTCATTAATCATGCAAAACAACCCTTTAACCTTGCCTTGAAGGCTTTCAACACCTAATTACCAATCCATAACCATTCCCTAATTAAACCTACACTTAATCAAATCCTAACACACACAAAACACAGAAATATCCCACCTAACCACTCCATACAGCTGCTGCCATGTCCCTCTCTTACTCTCTCATTTTGATTTTTTCAACACATAATCACTCAAACACTCTCTCATACTCTCATTCCTTCCCATCACTTTTTTTTGTCACAACTTTAGCACCAAGTTGTGTCAAAAATTCTCTCTTTTTCTCCATCTCCAGCTTTCTTTTTCTTCTTCTTCTTCTTCTTCTTCTTCAAGAACCTCCATTGTTGCTCTTTACTCAAGCTCCAAATCTCAAACAAATACACTACCATGACAGATCAACTCCAAAACACGTTTTCATCCCTATACACAAGAACACCATAAAAATTTTCCCCCTATTTTTCCCTCTCTTGGTCGAAAGACATACCTCCATCAAGAGAATATTTTTCTTCTCCTTTCCTCACAAAAGATCAAGCATTTTCATTTTCAACCAAGAAGCATACTTGGTAGGGATTTTATTCTTAGGTTTTCCTTTCTTTTCTATTCTGTTTGTTTGGTGGTGATCAAGGCCATAGCTTGATGATGAGTGTTCTTAATGAGATCATCCTCTAGAGCTCAAGGCTTGATCTTTGGTAAAAAAAAAAAAAAGAAAAGAAGAATGCTTATTTGTTATCAATGTTTATTTTTTTGAGCTTGATAGTGAGTCCAAGGGAATGAGGTTCTTAGAACCATGGAGTTATGAGGGAGTCTAAAGCTCATTTTTATTTTGTTAAGATTAATAAGGTTGAAAGTTTCACTCTTTAAAGTCTTGAGTTTTTTAGCTCTACTAAGATATAAAAATGAACTTGCATATTCATGTTTATATTTCAAGTCTTGCATCTCATGTTTATATTTCAAGTTTTTCATATCATGTTTATATTCCAAGTTGTCACTTTACATTCTTAAAAGCTTAAAAATGGACTTGCATTTTCATGTTTATATTTTAAGTCTTGCATTTCATATTTATATTTCAGGTCTTGCACATCATGTTTATATTTTCAAGTCATCACCTTATATTATTAAAGACTTAAAACAAACTTGCATAGCATATTTATGATTCTAGTCATCACCTATGTCTCTAAAGCTCAAGACTTGCCCCTTTTGTCTTAAATGGAAATTTTAATCATGGACACATTTTATTGGAAATATTTGGCCATATGGAAATATTGGGTTTGAAGTTCATTTTATTTTATTTTAAAATTTGAATCTTGTGTTTAGAGTATGAAGAAATTTTAAAAGAGTTTGAAACTCAAAAGGAGCAAAAATGTGATTTTTTCAAGTAAATAAAACCTTATTAATGAAATCTTAAGTTTTTCCCCTGTTTTAATGTTAATATTTATTTTCTCAAAGGGATAAAATGAATTCAAGTGTCCTAATTGTCTTAGAATAGCTTTTGGGAAAAACTAGCAACTAGAAAGGGTTAACTATATAATTTCCAAAGCTTTTTGTAATTTCAATTTTGCCACTACTTGCCACTGTTTAGTGGTGCTTAGGCACTGTTTGGCACGGTTTACATGGTCAAAAATACGTTAAAAATTGTTATAAAATGATCTCAGGTGTCTTAAATGTCTTAGAATGGCTTTTGTAATTTTTATTTTTGACACTGTTCATGTGATTAAAAATTATTAATAATTGTTGTAAAAATAATTTTTGGGATCTTAGGTCCTTAAAAGAATAATTACAAGTATTAGATTGGGTAGTTTTGGAAAATGTGGAAAGTTGTACTTTGAAATTCTAAAAATGGGAATTTTGGCCAAATGAGATTAACTAGAGCTAATAATGATTTTGAATGTGTTCATGTATTCAAAATAGCTAAATTTTAGAAGCTTTGACACTTACTAAGTGTCAAAAAATGAAACTTTGCACTTTGACCCCTAAAACCTAACAAAATTTGGCCAATGGCCCAAAATGGTTTTTATGACGAGTTTAAGTGATTTCTAAGTGGTATGGGTCTCTTAAAAGTGTAAATTAATTTTAGAATCATCAGTTTGAGAAAATGTGTTGAAAGGAAAAATTTACACTTTGACCCGTAAACTTTTAGAAATTACAGTTTTGACCCCTTTGGGGGTGATAGTATAATTATCAATAACTTGATGATATTGATATGATTGATATGATTGATATGTTTTAAAAACTATGTTCATATGAATTATTTGGTAATTATATGACTTGAAGTGATTATGCAAAATTATGTATTTATGACTATGCATGCTTGATTCTTGAATTATGCAAGTGATGATTATTGTCTATATTGTACAGATATCTTGTTGGGCATATCATATGCATTAGCTGAGTCTGGTCCTTGATTTTCAACATACTAGGTAGGAGTATGTTTACCTTTCAATGAGACGTTGATGATGACATGCTTATGGATATATGCAAAATGAGATACATGCTTATGTGATTAATGATATGATGATTTGTGGCATGGTTTGATTATGAATGATTAATTGAGATGATGATGGATATGCTATATGACAGGAAACAAATTTTGGGAAACTTTGTTTCCAATCGTTATGCTGCCGGATTTCCACCAAATTTGTGGACTTAGAAAAATTATGAAGTTTGTGAGCATAAAGATGTCAAAAGAGAAACTATGACAATGGATGTGATTATATACTTATGTGTGCATCTCTAAATGAGATGCTAATGATAAAGGTGACATAAGATATTTGGAAATGAGCTTTCCGTAATGGGCTAGGCTTGGCATAAGGTGATCTAAGAAGATGATCCTTCCATAATAACCAGGCCTAGCATAAGGTAATCCAAGAAGATGATCTTTTCGTAACAGGCCGGACCCTTTGAAAAGTGATCCATTGCCCTTATCCCACACTCTAAGTGTAGGGTAGTGACTAGCTAGGTATGAGCTCATAACCTTAGAAATATCAAAAGGGAGAGAGTATTAGGGTGTGTGCTAAGTCACCTAAGAAAGGAAAAAGAGGAAGGCTGTGTGCCATAGTTGTTCACATTTCCTTATGTTTCTATATCATGACATTGTGTGTATGAATACTGCATAAGGTATGGGCATGTATTTATAATATATTACAATGCATCCATGACATTAAGATTCATGCTAAAAGACATAGGCCTTAACTAATGGTATTTGGAACTTAATAAATGAAGCTTATTTATGTCCACCGTTTTCATAATGAAACCCAAGGTTCCTAGGAATGATGATGATGACATGTGCATGGAGGTGGTGACCCTACTGAGATTCTTGTATAAGTTTCTCACTACCTCTCTTTCTTTCCATCTTTATCTTCAGACAAAGTTGATGGTGATGTCCAAGGACTTCATTGAGATGCTGGCGTGGGAGTTGCACTATGGTCTAGATCAGAGTGGTGTAGCAGAACCGGAGATATAGTCCTTCTTGTTTGCAGCGCTTAGGAGTTGTCTCGTCTTCATGCATGCTCATAACTTAGTTCTTGGTCAAGAACTGACCTAAGCCAAGACGCAATGGAAGGACTTCAAGGTTACATGACTAGGGCTAAAGAGAAAAGGTCAAGAGAAGCTTTAGAGAGAACGATGACTGCCATGTTTGCAAAAAGGTCTATTTCAGACTTAGAAAAATTGGACTCTGCAACTATTGTCAATTATGTTCAATTGGAAGAATAAGGCCTAGAATGTAACTCATTTCAAATTGAATAAGGGCTACATGTTTTATGGTTCATCAGAAGTTTATTTTAGTTTGTTTACTTAGTGTTTAGTTTTAAGAAATAAGCCCATGTTTTGGGTTTAGTTAAAAGAACAGCCTAAGATGGCTTCAGGTTGAGTTTAGAAAACTTGTCTAGTTAAGTTTGTAAACATTTCTATTTTAAGGACATCTAGAAAAAAAAAATCCAAAAAGTCAGATTAAGAAACTCTAAAAGAGTGTTCTTCTAAGTTCTTGAGTGAGCCAGAACCTTTGATCTTATCAAGAGACCATACTCTTGTGGCAATCTTCAACGAAGGCTTATCAATCCTCTGATTATGGCGCCATCCATCCTCTATCTTTCCATCTTCTTATGATTCTCTTTAATCCCACTTTATCTCATTTTTGTTAATTTTTGTTTTTTTTTTTTGGAATTCTAATTCTATTTGGTCCTAGTTCCAACTCCTAGATCCAAATCTTAAACTCATAGAGCTTGAGTTTTCATTAATTGGTATCAGAGCTTATTGGTGTTGGAATGAAACTGTTTGAATTCTTGAGTTTGTAAAGTAATCTAAGTGCTACATGCTTTTGATTCGTTGAATTTCATTTCAATCCTTATTGCTGGACTTGTTTTAATGCTATATCTACATTTCTGAACATCTTGATCATCTAACTTAATCATCCACAGTTGAAATGTTTCTGTTTTGGTTGCATTTGTATTTAAGTCAGTTCATCTTCTATTTGTAAAAATTAAAAGAAAACGTGAAAAAAGTACAAAAGAAAAGCAAAAGATTGTTTGTGTGAAAGTTAAAAAAAAAAAGAATACAGAAACAAAAATAAAGATACATAGAGAGTGGCTTTATCATCTCTGTTTTAGTTATCATAGTTTCTCTTTCTGTTTCCTATCAGTTGGTGCGTCATTATCTCTATTTGGTTTCAATAGTTTGTCTTTTTGTTTCCTATCTATTGGTATGTATTCTTGGATAACCTTGTTGATTGTAACTCTGCTGCTATTCCTTGATAAACTTGTTGATTGATTGTTGCTTGGTTGTGGTTGATTGAAAGATTGGATTTTGACTTCCTTAAGAACCATTGAGGGAATTTGAGAGGAAAAAGGCAAGAGAGTAATCATTGCACAAAAGCCAATATTGAGTGAAACACTAAGCGAGTGGAAAGGTCATTTTTCTGTCTTATTTTAACTAATCCTTACTATTTTTGCAGTTATGGCGGATAATGAAAGTTCACCAACTCCACCTTCACCCAGAACATTGGCAATAAGGCTACAAGTGAAGGGAATAGCACAAAGATTTGAGAGAATATTTGAGAGGCAGAATGAAGAGATAAGGGCGATACATGAGAGATTGGAAAACAGGGAGGAAAGATCTGTCCATGGGGGCACTAGCCATGATGCATCTTCTTATGATAAGGAAGAATTTAGTAGAAGGAGAGAAAGAAGGCATCATAGAAGACATAATAGAAGAAGAAACCATGAAAGGATGGAAAGAGGAAATGAGAGAATCAATGGGGTAAAAATAAAAGTTCTTACTTTTCATTGGTAAAATGATGTTAAGGCTTACTTGGAGTGGGAGTTAAAGATTGAATAGGTGTTTGCATGCAACAATTATAGCGAAGAAAAGAAAGTTAAGGTGGCTTCTCTGGAGTTTCATGACTATGCTTTGGTATGGTGGGACCAAGTCCAAAACGAGAAAAGGAGGTTTAATGAACAACCAGTAGTTACATAGGAGGAAATGAAGAGGTTGATAAGAAGGAGATTTATTCCTACATATTATACTAGAGATCTTCATGCCAAGCTTCAAGCTTTGAAACAAGGAACAAGAAGTGTTGATGGGTATTATAAAGAGATAGAAGCTGCTATGATAAAAGCAAATGTGAATAAGGAGAGGGAAGCAACTCTTGCACATTTTCTGAATTGGTTGAACCATGATATAACATTGTAAAGCTTCATCATTATGTGGAGATTGAAGATTTGGTTCACCAAGCCATCAAAGTGGAGGCACAACTCAAAAGAAAAGGGATGTTGAAGAGAACCAGCACTTTCTACAATTCTAGAGGATGGAAGGAAGGTATGAAGAAGGAGGGATCCTCATCCGAGGAAGGTACTCAAGCGAGGGCAAAATCTGTTCTTTGATTATTGGTGGAGGAAGTTGTGCTAGTGTTGTTAGCACAAGCATTGTGGTGAAACTAAATCTTGCTACTACTACGCATCCAAAGCCATATAAGCTTCAATGGCTAAGCTATAAAGGAGAATTGGTGGTCAAGAAGCAAGTTCTAATTCCTTTTGCTATTGGCAAGTTGAAGATGAGATGTTGTGTGATATAGTTCCCATGGAGGCAGGACACATTCTCTTGGGAAGACCTTGGTAGTTTGACAAGCATGATGGTTACACAAATAAGTTTTCATTGTACATATGGGCAGCAAAATAACTTTAGTGCCCATGGCTCTTAGTCAAGTTTGTGCTGATCAGGTGGCTATGCAAATAAGAAGAGAACAAGAGAGAAAAAATGAGAAGAGAAATGACAAGAATAAAAGTGAGTGATTCAGTGAATGATAATAAAAAAAAGAGTGAGTTTGAGGGCAAAACTCAAAAGAAAGAGGGAGCAGTGAGGACACTTAAACTGAGTGAAAATAAGTGTGAAGAAAAGAGAAAAAATTTGTTTATGAGGTAAAAAGAAGTGAGAAGAGTTTTGTTGGCCTCTAGGCCCATGTACTTGCTTTTATGAAATGAACTGTGACTCATGGGTTGATTGATCCTTTGTTGCTTGACTTTTTGCCTAGAACTATTTCTTCTTTTATGTGGGAATTTGTTGATGTATTTCCTATGGATGTACCTCACAGTCTACCTCCTCTTAAAGGGATTGAGCATCAAATACCTTATTCTAGGGGCAACATTGCCAAATAGGCCAGCATATAGGAGCAACCCACAAGAGACTCAAGAAATCCAAAAATAGGTTGAAGATTTAATGGAGAAAGGGTGGGTAAAGGAAAGTCTTAGTCCATGCACTATGTTAGTCATTTTTGTGCCAAAAAAGGATGGGAGCTGGAGGATGTGTATTGATTGTCATGCCATCAATAATATCATGTAAAGTATAGACATCTCATTCCTCATTTAGATGACTTGATGAATTGTTTGGTGCTTGTTGTTTTTGAAAAATTGATCTTAAAATTAGATATCATCAAATAAGGATTAAGAGAGGATGATGAATGGAAAACTTCCTTTAAGAGTAAGTATAGTCTTTATGGATGGTTGGTTATGCCATTTGGATTGACAAATGCACTTAGCACTTTCATGCATTTGATGAATCATGTACTTAGGAATTTTTTGGGAAAATTTGCTATTTTTTATTTTGATGACATTTTAATTTTCAGCAAATCTTTTGATGACCATATGATACATTTGAGGTGTGTGTTAGAAGTCTTACGGCATGAACAATTGTATGCTAACATTGAGAAATGTACATTTTGTAAAGATCATATAGTTTTTCTTGGTTTTGTGATTAACTCTAAAGGTGTACATGTAGACAAGGAAAAAATAAAAGCGATCCAAGATTGGCCTACCCTAAAAACAGTGAGTGAAGTGAGAAGTTTCCATGGGTTAGCGAGCTTTTATAGGAGCTTTGTGAGAGATTTCAGTACCATAGCTTCACCTTTGAATGAGATTGTTAAGAAAAATGTGCGATTCAAATGGGGAAAGGAATAACAAGATGCATTTGACTCTTTAAAAGATAAGCTTATGCATGCACCCATATTGTTACTCCCTGATTTTTCAAAATCTTTTGAATTTGAGTGTGATGCATCTAATGTAGGGATAAGGGTTGTTCTAATGCAAGAAGGACACCATATAGCTTACTTTAGTAAAAAACTTAATGGTGCTTGTTTGAAGTATCCTACTTATGATAAGGAATTGCATGCTTTGATTAGGGCACTTCAAACTTGGCAACATTACCTTCTTCCAAAATAGTTTGTGATACATAGTGACCATGAATCATTGAAATACCTCAAGGGTCAGAGAAAATTGAATAAAAGGCATGCTAAATGGGTTGAGTTCTTAGAATAGTTTCCATATGTCATAAAGCATAAGAAAGGAAAACTGAATGTTGTGGCTGATGCCTTGACTAGAAGGCACAATTTACTTTCTATGATTGATGTTAAATTGCTGGGATTTGAGCTTGTAAAAGAACTTTATGTGCATGATGAAGATTTTGCTCATTTGTATGCATTGTGTGAAAAAGGAGCACATAAAGGTTTCTACAAGCATGAAGGGTATTTGTTTAAAGAAAATAGATTGTGTGTACCCAAAAGTTCCATTCATGACTCACTTGTGAAAAAGGCCCATGAGGGTGGACTAATAGGTCACTTTGGTGTACTTAAAACTTTGAATGTTGTTCATGAACATTTCTTTTGGCTTAATATGAAGCATCAGGTGCATCAATTCTACCAACATTGTGTTGCGTGCAAGAAAGCCAAATCCAAGGTAAATCCTCATGGTCTCTACACTCCATTATCTGATCTGGATTACCCTTGGGTTGATGTTTCTATGGACTTTATTGTAGGCTTGCCAAGAACGAAGATTGGTAAGGATTCCATTTTTGTGGTTGTTGACAGGTTCTCTAAAATGGCTCATTTTATTTCTTGTAGGAAAGTGGATGATGCTACTCATGTTGCTAATATGTTCTTTAAAGATATTGTGAGATTACATGGACTGCCAAGGAGTATAGTTTCAGATAAAGACTCAAAGTTTTTGAGTCACTTTTGGAGAACTCTATGGCACAAACTTGGAACCAAGCTTCTTTTCTCCACCACTTACCATCCACAAACTGATAGGCAAACTGAGGTAGTAAATTGAACCTTAACTACTCTTCTTAGAGCAATGATTAAAAAGAATCTTAAGTCTTAGGAGGAATGCTTGCTATATATTGAGTTTGCATATAACAGAACTTTCCATTCTACAACATTGTATTCACCATTTGAGGTTGTTTATGGATTTAATCCCCTAACTCCTCTTGATTTACTACCTTTGCCTAACAATTCATCATTTGTGCATAAGGATGGTAAAACCAAAGCTGAATTTGTCAAGAAATTGCATGAAAAAAGTGAAAGTACAGGTTGAGAAAAAAGTTAAGCAATATGCCAAATATGCCAACAAAGGAAGAAAAAAGGTGAAATTTGAACCTGGAGATATGGTTTGGATTCATTTTTGGAAAGAAAGGTTTCCTAAAAAAAGGAAATCTAAGCTACGACAAAAGGGAGATGGACCCTTCAAAATTCTGGAAAAGATTGGAGACAATGCCTACAAAGTGGCTTTACCAAGTGAGTATAGATTTAGCGCTACTTTCAATGTTAATAACTTATCTCCTTTTGATGTAGATAATGAAGACTCCAATTCGAGCTCAAATTCTTTCGAAGAAGGAGGGAATAATGAAGACCAAGGAACCGACCAAAGCCTAGAGGCAATGGAAGACTTCAAGCTTACATGACTAGGGCTAAGGAGAGAAGGTCAAGAGAAGCTTTAGAGAGAATGATGGTTGCCATGTTTGAAAAGAGGTCTATTTCAGACTTAGAAAAATTGGAAGCTGCAACTATTGTCAATTGTGTTCAATTGGAAGAATAAGGCCTAGAATGTAACTCGTTTCAAACTGAAAAAGGGCCACATGTTTCATGGTTCATTAGAAGTTTATTTTAGTTTGTTTACTTAGTGTTTATTTTTAAGAAATAAGCTCATGTTTTGGGCTTAGTTAGAAGAACAGCCCAAGATGGCTTCAGGTTGAGTTTAGAAAACTTATCTACTTAAGTTTGTAAACATTTCTATTTTAAGGACATATAGAAAAAAAAAATAAAAAAAGGCCGATTAAGAAACTCTAAGAGAGTGTTCTTCTCTAGGTTCTTGAGTGAGCCAGAACCTTTGATCTTATCAAGAGGCCATACTCTTGTGGTGATCTTCAACCAAGGCTTGTCAATCTTCTTATTGTGGCGCCATCATCCTTTATCTTTCCATCTTTTTGTGATTCTCTTTAATCTCTCACTTTATCGTGTTTCTGTTAATTTTTGTTTTTGTTTTTCGGAATTCTAATTCTATTTGATCCTAATTCCAACTCCTAGATCCAAATCTTAAAATCAAGTAAAGTTCTAAAATGAAAGAGTAATAACTAACGATTAACCATTATGCATCCTAAACATATTGCATTGAAAGTTAGGGTGTTACACCATGGACTTGCACTTTTTTGAAATCATGACCTTTAGATAGCACAACTTTGTTTTGAGAGACCCAATGAGAGCATCTAGGCTGAGAGTTTGAAGGTATTTACCCTCAATAATGGTTGTAACCTTGGGAATCCATTTTGTAGGAAGGCTTCTTAAAATTTTTCTCACCATCTCAGAGTTTGAATATGTTTTATCCAAACCTTTGAGTTAGTTTATAATGTGCATGAACTTGGTGGTCATGTCATCAATACTCTCTTGTTCTGTCATTTTAAACATCTTATATTGATGGACCAACATGCTAATCTTTGTCTCCTTTACTTGATCAGTTCCTTCATGCAGCAAATTGAGTCTGTCCCAGATCTCCTTTGCTGTGTCATACACAATGATCTTATCATACTCAACATTACTTAGTGCACACATGAGTAGGTATTTAGCTTTAGAGTTAAGTTGAACTCTTGCTTTATTTTGCTCTGTCCACCTACTCCTGGGGACTTCCCTAGAGGTGGAGGATGCATCTCCAATTCTTAGAACTTTTTCCATTGGAACATAGTCTCCTTCTAGAACAATCTCTCACAAGTCAAGAAGATTTGTGTATTTGATTAATAGCTCCATTCTGTCTCTCAAATATGCATAGTCTCCATCATCAAAGAACGGTGGTCTATTTACGGAGTGTCCTTTTGCTATGTGAATATTTTGTTCCATTTATCCTTTGGATTTTCAACCTACAATTAGCTTTAGAGTTCAGACCTCTAAGGGGTTGAGCTTTGATACTTCACAATGATCACTATTAGATCAAGGTACAAAGAATATATGTGGGTTAGCTCACTCCAACTATCAAACACTCAAGTTTTCTCATAATAAGATAGTGTATAAACTGAAAATTGTAAGTTCTAGAACCCTTCAGAAAGCATTAATATAGTGTGTTTTGAATGATAACAAAACCAATTTAAGGAAAATACTTTGAAGAATGACTTATGTCTATCTTGAGTTTCTTAAAGTAGAAAACAGGTTATATCGTTAGCATAATATGGCTTCCACAGTGAAGATAATATCACTTTTCATGTGAAAACACGTTTTATCTCGTTTAAAAAGATGGAAACTAAATGGAAGTGATAATTGCATCGTGAAATGAGCATACGAATGCCTAACAGGTTGAAGAAAATTAACAAGTACAAGAAACCAAGGCATGAGTCTTCAGTCAATAGCACTGGGCTTCAGAAAGTACACTCAATGTGAAGATATCTATTAATTCTTGAAGTGAATGTGTTCTACAACCTTCAATTATCATGATCGCAATCCTTTTTATCATAAACAAGCACTGCTTGAAGACCAGAAGACCAAAGACATATCAAGAAACTGATATCACACTTCAGAAAATTTCAAATTCAAATCTAAAGTCAAACCTAGTTTCAAACTGGCATGTCATCTCTTTTGCCAACTTGGTCAACCACTCTAGCTTCTAGAAGGAAGTATTCAGAAACTTTGTTCAGAAAGTAAAAAATAATTTTTGAAGCTAGTCTCAGAAACCACTATTTCACAACGGCTTCTACAACAGCTCTAACACAAGATGGACTACTCCTCTAGACTACTTTTCCAAGACACAAATAAATAATCAACACGTGCCACTTGGACAACTAATCAAGAGCAACGGTCACAAAGGCAGACCATCTATAAATAGAGATGCTGATCTTTCAAAAGTAAGAGATGATATACAAGTGTTCATGCGCTGCTATTTTTTCTTTTTATCTTTTCTGTGAAGTTCATTACTTCTTGTAATCAATTTCCTTGCTTGCAAAAAATCTTCTTTCTACATCCTTAATAGATAACACGTTCTTCCAATAAAGAATATCTAGAAAGAAGTCCTTCAAGTTTTTCCAGGTCTGCTATTGTATATCTTAAGAAAACTTGAGTGTATGCTAGTTTGAGTAAAAAACCCAAACACAAATGTTTTGTAACCTCAATCCAATAGTGATCGCCATGAGATAGCATAGAGAGGCTAAGGTAAAAGTACTAGCAATGCGATATAGTAAGGTGTTCTTGCTAGTCATAGTTTAGCTTGAAGAGGCTAGTGAAAGACTACTCAGTTGAGCTTGGAGAGGCTGGTCAAAGACTGCTTATGTTAGCTTAGAAAGGCTAGTACAAGACTACTCGGGTTTCAGCTTGGAGAAGCTGGTGAATAACTACTTGGTTTGTGATAGTAGAGATTGCTACTGGTCACAGGTAAGAGCTTGGGAAGGCTATTGTAA
The DNA here is from genome assembly GCA_031216125.1 of Dalbergia cochinchinensis. NCBI lineage: Eukaryota > Viridiplantae > Streptophyta > Magnoliopsida > Fabales > Fabaceae > Dalbergia > Dalbergia cochinchinensis. Next base: position 31,962,242 of record CM062372.1, read on the forward strand.
AGAATATCCTTATTCTTTCTTGGGTTTCAAAAAAGTTTGGTGAAACTTAATTGTAGTTGAGAACTGGATGTATCCAGGTTTGGCCGAATTAGTATAAAACTCCTATGTATTCTCTTCTCCTTCTTCTCTCTTTCTTTTATTGCCTTGTGATTGATAATCTATGTTTTCTAGATAACTTGATATTAAATATCTCTTTGCATTTTTTAGTTCAAAAAGATACTTTTTATAGCACTAACTTTGTTTCCGTTGTGGTACAAGTGTATTATGTGATAGTCTTCTACTTAAGTTTTCCAGTTAAGATAAAAAGAAAGAAAGGCAATGCATGATTCAGCCCTCTTTTCTTATGCGCTTTTTTGCCTACAAAAACTTGAATGACTTCTTTTGCACTAACTTTGTTTCCATTGTGCTACAATTATATTACTTGATAGTCTTCTACTTAAGTTTTCTAGTTAAGATAAAAAAGAAAGAAAGGTAATGCACGATCTAACCCCTTTTTCTTGTGTGCTTTTCTGCCTACAAAAACTTGAATGACTTCTTTTGCACTAACTTTGTTTCCGCTGTGCTACAAGTATATTATATGATAGTCTTCTACTTAAGTTTTCTAGTTAAGATAAAAAAGAAAGAAAGGTAATGCACAATCCAACCCCCTTTTCTTGTGTGCTTTTCTGCCTACAAAAACTTGAATGACTTTTTTCTAACAATTCTTCCAAGATGTTATCTAATAAGAACTTATAAAGAAGATTTGTATAGAAGAATGAAATTGATCACAAGTAGCAATAGCTTTATAGAATGAAGGAAAGTCTCATGTTCTTCAGAGCTTTTCAAAATAGATTAATCAAAAGTCTTAAGTTGTAAGCACATGATCTCCTTTTATATTTGATCTTTCATTTATGACCATTGCCCTTGATTTATTTTCCTAGTGACATGTGTTGATCTTTTTTTTATTCTTGGGCATGTTAGAACCACTTTTGCAGTTGCAGAAACCATTGTCTAACAAAGGTTTATGAACTTTTTCTTCTAAAAGCTGGGATGATTAACCAAGTTAAAGATGAGATGTCACTATTAGTCCTTGATTGAGTTTGAATTTAATTTGAAATTTAAATTTTTCCTCCCATTTCTATAAATCATTTATTGTAAATGCACTTTTGAATCGCTATTTCAATTTCTAGACGAACTTTCCTTTTGTTCTTCTATGCTTCAATCAGAGCTAATTGTAAAGGAAATATTACGATCATGATGATTGAAAATGGTAACCACACTTTGCTTCAAAGGAGGATTGAATTCTTCACTTGTATATCACTTTTTGAAGATGAGAGCTACTTTCTAAAGATCTAAAACTTAGTTTCTTGTTCTTGAAAGTCACTCATTCATGTGTTTGACATAATAATGTTCATTTCAAAGATTATTTTTCACTTCATTTAAGTTCTGAATCTCTTTGAATGAGATTTAATATGTTTACACTTGATTTCGTGAAAAATAAAACTTGCTCATGAAGTTGTATATTAACGAGAATGGTCTTGTTTGTAAACTCAAGAAACTCAAGTAAACATTAGTCTCTCTTCAAAATATTTTCACAAGATTGGTTTGTTGTCACTCAAAACCTTAAGCATTAATGCTTGTTGAAGAGTTCTAGAGCTAACATATTCCACACTCCCCTATGAAAATCTAATACTAATCAAACTTACTCACTTCCCCTATCCCAATGACCAAGCAGCAGCCACCCCACATCTCTTCCAAGCTTCAAGTTTCAACATTCAACATACAAAATAACCATCATTCCTCGTCTTCTCACCACAACCATGCCTAAGACATGAACTTTCACTGAGCTTCAGGACCAACAACGGGAGCACAGTTCTATCCAAGCAGCAACCTTCCTCCTCTCTATAGTGGTTCAAGTGATATTTAGCTATAAAACGGTGGTTGTGGCAATTAATTTTTTTCCTGCTACATTTTTTTTAATTTTTAAACCACTAGATCGCCAAAACCTACTCTGATTCAGGCGGTTTTTTTGTTTTTGATGGGCATTCCCTGTCTTTGATTGGTTTTTGAGAGCGCTGATTTTTACCCCTTGCTTGGACCGAAAAGAGGTCTAGTTCCTTATTTAGCCAATCAAAATAGCCCTTCTGATTCAGTTTTCAAAACAATGATCACACCACACCACACCCTTGTATCAGCCTCCACATCTTCCTTTTTAACAAAATAATAAATATCCCTCACAACAAAAATCAACCACCATAACCATCCTCATCCTTTACCATGACCAGCCATTAAACATGCCAAGCAAGCCTCCATCACTACAACCACTCCTTTGTCAACAACCAAGAACATCACACATCACCTCCTATTCCTTGTCATGAAGCCTCCGTGTGGTAGTTGTGCTCCTACCTACCCTGTCCATAATTGCAATATGCAACCTTTTTATTTTCCTTTTCCAAGTTAGGCTAGTTCTGAAACTGATATCATGCTTTTAGCGTGTGTGTCTTATAATGTTTTGTTTCAATTTTAATGTGTTCACTACTATGTGTCTTATTTTCCTTTTCAGTGGTTTCTTTCTTAAGACTAAATATCCAAAATAGTCCCTTATCTCGGATTTTGAAAGTTCTCTATTGGTCTCACATTTCAAAAAAGGGGGGACAAATTAGTCCTTATGTACAATATTTATTTAATTGTATGAACTTGTATGGAGAGACTAATTTATCTTCCTCTTTTAATTGTGAAGGACTGTAACATCCTAAAAATTATTTAAAAAATTAATTTAAACTTTATTAGTAAGAATTTTAAAAATCTAACAGTCTTTGAATGATAGGGACGGCCCAATGGACGAAAAATAAATTTTGGACCCGGGTGTGAGTACTAACTTTATGGGTCCATAGATGCAATAGTAATCCTAGAATTGGGATCGAGAGATCCTCGAGGCCAAGGGAAGATAAGATAAGGATTGGGACAGACTATTATACCCAATATTAATTTTGAGTAATATTTTGATTCTCGGGTAAGGTGTTTTACCTATTCGGTAAAATTTTAGTGTTTTTAACACTTAATGATACTTTAACCTTTAAAATTTGATAATGCTTATCCTTTCAAACCAAGTGGATGGTCAAGATTTAATCTTGACTAACAAGATTTAATCTTGACTAACAAGATTAAATTCTAGTCATCTATCTCATTATTTCTCTTTAGAAATGAAGAAATACACACTTTGACTACATTTATACCAAGATCAACATAAGCCACCAAACCTTATCACTCCACCTTACCATTCTCAGCCAAAAGAAGAAGGAAACAACCTTCATTGTTGCTTTTCTCTAAATACTTCAACCTTAATTCAATCCTCAAAAACCCTAGTAAAAAATTACCAAAACATCAAGATCCCTTTACTAAACTCACTCTACTCATCACAATCTACCAAATTAACTGATTGGAATTTGAATTCCTCACCATTTCTCACTTTGATATCTCATACCCCCACTGTTTAAGGAAGCGTTTGGTGCTATTTGGAAGATCTTGAAGTGAGGAAAAACCATTTTGGCACATCGTTTGGAGTTAAAAGCCCTAAAGCTCCAAAAGTAGGGTTCTTTGTATCTTTTCTTGTTCAATTTTGTTTTCACAGATTCTTCATGGTTTGAATTTGATATTTTTAGTTCTATTGTATGGTTACACATAGATATAGATGAGTTTACATTGATGGAGTATTTTGATGTTGTTAGAAAATCATTTTTGCCAAAATAAGCTCCAAACTATGTTGCTGGAATTTAGGACTTTTCACAGGAAGGAGCTAGTTCTCAATTTTTTTTTATATTTGTAATATTTTTTTGAGCTAAAATTTTTAAATGATGAAGCTAACATGTTAAGGTGTTTTCAATATTTTTCCTGGGTCACTGTGAGTGTTTTTACAATTTTTGAAAAATAAAAATCGAGACTATTGGGGTTGTTGTCTGGACAGCTAATTCTAAAGCTTTAAATTTGTCCAATTTTGTTACTATAGCAAATGATTGAATTTTGACTTGACAATATTATATGGTATTGAGGACATCTTGAAATCCAATCTTGAATTTTTGTAGGATTTTATATAGTCATTTGATATGGTAATAAAAATGGGAATTCTAGCTATTGGTTGTAATCAGGGCGTTTCTGACCTATGAATTTGTGTAATTTTATTAAATTAGCTAGAGAGCTTGTTTTGGCTTGAAATTTTTATAGGATCTTCACACATCAAAGTACCATAGATAATTTTTGTAGCCTTGATATATATGCAAATGAATTTTTGTTACAAAGGTGTGAAATCTGCCCAATGTGCTGGAATTGTACCATTGCCTTGAAATGATGATATAATGACATTGGGTTCTAGTATAACATGAATACTTGATTGTGAATATTTGAGTATGTGACTTGTGATATATAAATGCATGCTAGAAGAAGTAAAGATTGTTTTATGAGGCGTGATTGAAATTACTTGTGAATGAATGCCTATATGTGTTTTATGCATGTACTTGGGAAAAGAAAAGTAAATAATGCATATATGTGACAAAAGAGAATGTATGAACTTTAGTTGTGCATGTCCTGACAAGACTTATGTTGAATGAAAGGGAAAGCAAAAAGAGGAACTTTCTTAAAGATATTATGAGTCGATAGACGTATCAGCTAAGAATAGATTTGTATATGATTCGGAAAGGAAAAAATGAAGTATAATGATCACATATAGGAATGAGCTCACTCCTGATAAGTAATCTATTACCCATGTGTAGTGTTATCTACTGATACCATTTGGTATGAACTATGTCTTCCCTATATCGATGAAAAGAAGAAAAATGCATGGAATTAGGTTACTATGGTCACAAGTAAAACTAGAGATCCCTTCGATATATCAAGGGCATGTGTAGTGGGGAAGATGTATATGAGATCCCCTTCGACATATCAAGGGCACATGAAGATAATATCACCACCAAAGTAAAGAAAATCATTGCATTTATCATATGCATACTCATAACATACTGAATTATTTGTATATGATGATTTACTATATGCTTGAGCATTATGATATTTGTGAATTAAGTGATTAAATACTAAAAGAAACCCACTTCAAAAGGATGATCTTAAACTTTAAAATGAATCGTTGTCATATAATGCATGATCACATTTTTCTAATAAACCAAAGTGGCTAGGATGATGATAATGACATTTATTATTGTGTATTTACGAATACCCTATTGAGAATTTTATGATTCTCAACCGTATGTTTGAATGTTTTCGTGTTGTGTCCAAATTACTCAAAAGTACAATGAAGCTACATTCATAGAAGTTCATGTTTTGTAATAGCTCAATAGCTGAAGACTACTATTAGTAAATTGTTTGTAATATTTAAAAAGACAATTGTACACTAAAGCTCTTAAAAGAGCTTCCTCTTGTATTTGACTTTGTATTAAATAAGTATTGTCTCTTTTTATATATTTTAATAGAATTACGAACTAATTACTGATTAACTCACTCTCATATGCTATAGATTCTTAGGTAAGGTCTACTAATTTATAAGTAACAACTCTCAAGTCTGATATCATAACTTAAGGATAATTTTGTATTTGGGAGGGTGTGACCAATAAGAGATTTTCAAAATTTAAAAGACTAATTTATCCCTAATATATTTGTGAGGGACCATATTAGGTATTTAATTAGTCCTTTTTAATTTAAATTTTACCCTTTTTTCATATATCTTTGTGTTTTAATTGTAGTTAGTTTGTTAGTCAATTTAAACCTATTTCATGATTTGTTGTGTGTGTTGGACTATCTTTTTTTGGGCTAGTGTGTGTCTCATCTTTTTTTATTTGTAAATATGTTCATTTGTGTCCGACAATTTTAATTTACGTACTTTCAAGTCTCTTTTGTAAGAAAATTATTTTTCGTTGCCGATAAAAATAAAAAAGGAAAACAAAAAAAAACTCTTTTTTTCAATTATCTGATTTATCCACGCAACAAACTTACAACATTAATGTTTGGTTTAACTATCCTCTAGGGTTGTAAGAATTGAAATGGCTTATTGTATGACTTATGTTATCGTTAATCCTGTGCAAGAGTGGATTTGCTCTCTTTTCTTTAGAAAAAAAGAGACTTTTTTGTAAATAATTGAAACTAACCCAACACATAATTATTTTTTATAAGAACTACGTAACTTTGAATTTTTCATTGCACCAGAGAATATATATGAGTAGATCCTTTTTTGTCAAGCCAAAAGTAAATTTCTTAGTTTTTTTTATTTCTTTTTAAAATTTTTGTAAACAATTTTAGGCTTAAATTCTTTTGGGGGGGAAATATAATTATTAAGGTTATCATTTAATTTTCACAATAAACTTTGGGTAGCCATCATGAGATGGATGTATTAGGGTTGTAATAGAATTAAATTTTTATCATTCCCTAATCATAATCAAACTCTCAAACCCAATTTAGCTCTAAAAGACCAGCTTTGCCAAATTGAAAAGTTTTCTGATTTTTCCTTAAATAAAATTGGTGGTGTCTCCATTGACCATTGAAAATTATTTTTTCATAATTTTTTCTCATTGCAATTTCCCTCGAGGACGTTCTGACAAGTATAAAACTTTTTTACACCATCAATACCTTAAAATTAATCTCATTTTTTTTAATAATCTAAACTTTGGTTGTGGATTTTTCATTTTTTTCTAAATAATATGGATGATAAAGTATTTTTAAGTAACATCCTATTAATCACTGATGGTGCAAATTTTTGACACTATATCATCTGATTAAATTCTTTTATTTGCATTGGGTAGTTGGTATAAAAGTTAATTATATTTATTGATATAACATTATATAATTGAATGATGATGTAAAAAAATTTCTACATTGTCAGTATATCAAATTAATCAATATATATGCTCACATTTGAATTTTATTATCCATTTGTTTAATTTGTAACTTTAATTCGAGCGTTATACGTATTTTCTCTCAAATTTCAATTATGATATATGTTTTTACAAAATTTACATAGTATGTGATAGATAATATTAATTGAAAATAATATATTTAAGAGTTTAATTTCTATGCATTGACACTATAATAAAGGTTTATACTATCATCCAATCATATATTGACAGATCAGTAAAAGTGGTTGAGTCTTATATCCAATAATTAAAAAATTATTCAAATGAAATGATTTGATTGGATAATAGCATAAAAAGATTTTATACTATTAGTGTATATAAATTAAACTCTGTGTTTAAATTTTAGATTAAGATATCTTTCTCAAACATAACCAGTGCAACGCACGGGTATTCTAACTAATCTCCTAGGATACTCGAAATGCTCTACGACTCTACGATAATAATTGCTGCTAAACGACATGAACAATGACCATGACGGACGGACACAAATTGCAATTAAGTGTGATTTTTTGTTTTTTATTGACAACTCAAATAAGTTGCCGTGAGATATGGGAAATTGGGAATTTGAAACCAAGTAGTATTAGTATACCTTTGAGTTTTGATCTTAAAAATTATTTGACGTGAACAATAAAATATTAGGAGATGAGGCCTCAGTCTGCAAAATGTTCAATAAAAATATGGACAAATATACTTTGAAATAAACTCATTGAGGAGTATCAACTAAGGATCTGTTTGACATATCTAATAGGATAAGACTTGATAGGATAAGACCTCATAGTACAAGGCTTTATTAACTTTTAATATTATACAATATTTGATGTAAAATTATATAAAATATTATATTTTTATTCTATACTATTATCATTCATTCACAGATAATTCGAATACCATAAGAAAATATAAAATAAAATAAAATAATAACAAAAGAGAAATTTTTATTAATTATTTAGATATAATTTTAAAATATTATATTTATATAAATACTTACTAATTAAATTTTTTATATTAAATATTATTATTTGTTTCAGTATTTCATAGTTATTTATTATTTCAATAAATTATATAAATAAAAATACTATTTTATATATTTTAATATTTTATAGTTTAATCATAATTATTTAAATTTAAATTATTAATCCTTACTTTAATATATTACATATTATTTATTATTAACTTATATATTTTATTAGTTGATGATTTATAATTTTTAAATTATATATTATTTATTATTCATATAAAATATTTAATTTTTTATTTAAATCTTTAGCATTTTCATTTATTTGTCCTTTATCAATTATATTTATATATATATATCTAATTTGATATAATATATTATTTGTATTTATTTATTGTAAAATAATTTTAATAAAATTAACTTTTATTTATATTTTTTAGTATTTTTTATTTATTTAAAAAATAATTTATTTTACTAAAATATTAGAAAAATGACCTTGTATATTGAAAGAACATAAAGTCTAATTCGATTTTCTCATACTGTATTAAGCTACACAGCATTTTAACGTATAAGTGGATTATGATATATAAAATTATATAATATATTACATGCACCAAATAATAAATAAGAATATAACATATAGTATTAACTTATACTATCATCATGTCTAATACATCATACCAAATACATGTTTAATGCATAATGCATACAATATTGAGTAGTCATTTTCATGAAAATAATAGCATACTTAGGATTAATAGAATCGCTTCTTATCTTCAACCCCAATTATACGTTGGTGCATAGAGTTATAGGACAAAAAAGGGAAAATACAAACCTCGCCCGCTCTAGTTTGTGCGAAGAACTTGAACCATAAGTTTGATGCGGGTAAAGACATGGGACATGAAAGATCACATGAAGATGTACGGATGAACTGACGGAATCTATGTAAGTTGCGATGAGTATTTCGGAAGAACCGATCACGACAAAACAAGCAACCAATGCACGCAGGTATGTCAGCCCTCAGGCCTGTATATGATAACCATGCAAATGCAACAAGACACGGCTTCACATGTGGTCCAATTTTTTCTATGGTACAGCTTCGTCATTGGTTAGTTCAACACTGGTAGTCTTTAGTTCTTTCACGGCAGTCAGGTTTCTCCTGAGGAGTTCAATTACTCAAGTGATGAGCTCGACCAAATTGCAAATCAATAGTATGGGATGCAATCTGAATTGTCTCCAAGGATATTAATATTATTTAATTAAGGATGCAAGGGATTTTATGATGAAATGAAGCATGAATAGTATACAGCTATACACAAAATGAGAAACCAGTTAAGTGAAAACACAAGCTAGTTTAAGAATAAAGGAGAAATGAATGATCCTCTATATATCATTGAATTCAAAACATAAATCACATGACAAGATCTGTGACTAAATCCGATCTTAAGTGAGATCTCAACTCAAATTTGTACATTCAAACAAAGTCTTTATGCATATATATTCAAACAACACAAAATCAAAATTTCAAGCCCCAATGCCATTATTCTTAGGTTCAAATCTAAAACTTAAATCTTACTCATCCAACAATTATATCACATTGGGTTTTGTGGACCTCCTCAATTGGACCAAATGCAACATTTGTTTTTTCGGAAAAAAAAAGAAAATAAAAACAACCCAGCCTTTTTTTTTTTCCAGTGAGTCACGTGAGTGACTTATTGGTACACATGGTTCAACACATACAAGCCTCTAAGGACAACAGTAGCAGAACATCTCTTTCTCGTTTTCTTTGAGTGTGTGTCACGACTGCTGTTGCTTTTATTTCCGAGGAGAAACATTGCTGACCTGTGGTATTTGTTGGGTGCTCATTTGTAATCCATTTTGGATGAAATTTCAGCCAATTGTTTCTGGAATTATGGGCATTTTATTCATATACTCAAAACTTTTTCCTCTTTCCGTTTTGGCACGATAGTTTATTCTTGTTTCGGTGTTATTTTCACTATTTTGGTAGTGAGTATGTTGCTTATTTTTAGCTCTTTTCGGCAGAACTCTTTAGTGGTACTCTTTGATATTTTTATAGTGGAATATTTTCTGGATTAGATCCCATGATTTTTTGTCTCTCTTGTTAGGATTTTTCTACGTTAAAAATTTGTATGTGCTCTTCCTGGCCTTTGCCTATTTAATTTTTGCACATTGGAGATATTATTTGTTTGCTACATATTTTTGACTTGCCATGTATTATGTTTCTTGCACACCATTAGTGTTAGTTTGTTTGCTCCTTTACATATTTGCCAGTCTTGTGAGTAACTTTATGCTTAAGAACATAACTCATAGGATTCCTGATAAACTTCTCATTTGAAGCATTGCCAGTGATGTAACACCTCATGTTACAATCTTATATATATCACTGATACAATTCAATTGATACAGTATCTCGTACTACAACTTTATATAGAACACTGACATAGCTCAAACGATGTAGTACCTCATACTACAACCTTATATAGATCATTAGCATAGTTCAAAATTCATATAGCATGCGATTTTGAATACAATTTCATCACAATTTGAATCCATGAGCTTACAATCAAGCAATTAATATTACATAAAGCTTATTATTATTTTCTTAAGTTTTCTTTCTTCATATAGGTCTTTAATAATTGTTTTGGAAATCTTATGATTATTACCTAGAGTTTCTTCTTAATAGTTCTATTCGCATACTTTTGTACGAGATTTCCTTGAAATTTCCTAAATTCTTATGAGAATTTTCTATTCAAAATTTCTTGAATTCTTATGAGAATTTTCTTTTCAGAATGTCATAGGACTCCTTACTTGATAATTCACTACTAGAAATTTGTGAGATGCCGACAGTAAGTACCGATAGTTATGCATCTGTCAGTTTATTAATTACTGACGGGTTGCCCCTTTTTTCACTATTAAACATTGTGATAATTAATTTGTACAACCACCCATCCGTAAACCCGACGATAGTTAATGGCGCCACTGTACACCAAATGGCAGGCACAATTTTCAATGGGTCTACCGACGGGTTTATCGATTGGTGCAATAGTAATTTTAGCCTATCAGTAGGTGCACGTGCTCCATGTGGTGCAAGAAACTTACCGATAGGTGCACTAATGAGTGTTTAATATTTTATTTTTATTTTTCCCTTAAAGTACTGATCGGTTTACAAATTTATTTGAAAAAATAATTTTTAATTTTTTTCAATAGTTTTTTATTTTTTATTAACTTTACTAACGGGTGTTTAACAAAAAATATTTCTCCTGCATTTTCAATATCTTTTTTAATTTTTTTATTATGTATACAGATGGCTTTACTAATAGTTAATCATAAAAAGAATTGTAATTTTTTTATAATTTTTTTAAAAAATTTAACATTATCAATTGGTTTTCGAAAATTTTGTATGTTGGCATGCAACTCTTGGATTCATACATACTCGTCAGTACAAAGTGAGATGTGAAATGCACCTTTTTCTTCCCTAATTCTCTTTCAAGTTTCTCTCTTTACTCTCTCTCTCTCTCTTTCTCTCTTCTCCTCCTCCGCCACCGCCTTCTTTGCCACTGTGTGCCGCTGTCAGAGCTTCATTCACAAAACGGAGACCACTATTGCAATCTAGGAGCGTTAGTGGGCATTTAATCAGTTTATTTTTTAATTTGGTTTAGTTTTGTCGTTCATTTATGGGTGCCCATAGTGTTGTGTTTTATTGCATTGGAGAGTAATTATTGTTTTTATTTGGTTAATGTAGGAGCTGTGTTGGAGGGTACTGTATTGACATTGAGAGCGGTTTGCCATTTTTTTCATCATTTTATTTTATGTTTTGAATATATAAATATTTATAAGCATATAAAATTAAATATTTGGCCTTATTCGCTTTGTAGATTTCACTACAAGAAAGTCACAGGATACTGATGTCCACTACCGGCAGATTTGGAATCATTGGTATTTATCGACGGTATACATCTCCAACAGACTGACACATGTTGGGAAATAATTATGAAAATTATGAATACCGGTCGTAATCCCATTGGTAAATTATGGAATCAACATTCGCCACTTGGCGTGCACAATATCCGACGAGTAAACCAACAGGTATAATTAACAATATGTTATATGTTTAATATTTTATTAATTTACCGACGACAATACCAACGGGAAATTATTATAATTAATATTTATATTTATTAATTACTTTACTAACTGCGTCACCGACGATTTTATCTAGTAATTTACCGACGGACTAACCGACGGGTATATTTATTAGTATTTTTTTAATAATTTATTTTACTGACGGACGGATTCACCGATGGTTATTTATCATAATTATAATTATAATATTTATTAATGGCTTTATCAATGGTATAACCGTCAGATATACATTTTTTAATTGTTGCATTTTAATTCATTACTGGCAGGTTTTTGAAAATTCACAAGTTGTCGCGAAAATGTTTGGGATTTTGGACTTTTCGTCGGTATACCCATCGGTAATTAATTGTTATTAAAACACATCGTTTCATTAAACTCATACCCATCGATAACCTGCAGATAAATCTCCACCATGACTCTTCTTCCTCCTCAGTCGGTGAAAACACTCTCTTTTTGCCTTTGTTTGCCACCATTACGATCATGGGGCTTTGGTGAGCATTTTAATTGGGTTATTTTTTTATTTAGTTTACTTTTTCCGTTTGTTTATGGATGCCCATAGTGTTGTGTTTTGTTGCAATGGAGAGTAACTATTCTTGTTAATTTGTTAATGTAGGAGTTTTACTTAAGGGTGACAGTGATTATTGATTTTGGGATTAATTTATCATTCTTATTCTTTATGTTATTTTATGTTTTCTATGTATATAATTGTATTGATTTAAATTTATCATAGTGGATGTTCAGGATTAGATTTGGTTAGACGTCAAGAGCTTTCCTACATTTTGTATTTTTTTACTGCTATAGAGGTTAGTGACTCAATCCTTATTATTTATATCGTTTAATGATTTAATATATATGTAGGATATATAGAGACTTATGTTTTCTAGGATAGAGTTGTAGGAAATGGGGATTGCATGATTGAGGGGGAGGGCGTAGAGGTCCTTCCCCAACTTGTTTGATTTGTTTGCTATGGGATTTTTTGTGTTTGTGGAGATTACAGGATGTATGTTGTGGAGTTATAAGGGTATGCGCAATAGAACAGTTTTTAGGATTATGTGAATTGTATGTAATTATTAACATGTAACTGTTTCACTATATCTAGTATGTTGTTGATCTTTATAATAATATCTATAATTGTTGAATTGACTGATATATCTAACGATGAAAGCTCCTAATTTAAGGGGAGATACTATTGAAATTTTGTTATAAATTTTTGTGGGAATAATAGATTTAAAAAGTAACTATATTAAGAAAAACTTAAAAGGCAATTGAGTTTGTTTAAAAATAATAATTTGAATAAAAGTTAAAGATCAATTGAATATGTTTTAAAGATCAAATACATTAATTCCCCGACGAAGGGAGCTCCTAATTTATGGGGAGATTGTCGAAATTTTATTAACTTTTTTTTTGAGAATAATATATTAAATAAAAGTAACTATATTAATAAAAACTTAAAAGACAATTGAATTTGTTTTAAAAAAATAATTTAAATAAAAATTAGAGACCAATTATATGTGTTTTAAAGACCAAATACAATAAATATTTGATGATGAATGCTCTTAATTTAAAGGGAGATGCTGTCAAAATTTTGTTAACTTTTTTCTTAGGAATAATATATTAAATAAAAGTAACTATATTAAGAAAAACTTAAAAGGCAATTGAGTTTGTTTAAAAATAATAATTTAAATAAAAGTTAAAGACCAATTGAATGAGTTTTAAAGATTAAAAACAATAAATATTTGATGACAGAAGCTCCTAATTTATGAGGAGATGCTATCAAAATTTTATTAACTTTTTTTTGGGAATAATATATTAAATAGAAGTAACTATGTTAAGAAAAACTTAAAAAGGAATTGAATTTGTTTTAAAAATAATAATTTAGATAAAATTTATAGACCAATTGAATGTGTTTTAAAGACCAAATACAATAAATATCTGACAATGGATGCTCCTAATTTAAAGGGAGATGCTATCAAAATTTTGTTAACTTTTTTTAGGAATAATATATTAAATAAAAGTAATTATATTAAGAAAAACTTAAAAGGCAATTGAGTTTTTTTAAAAATAATAATTTAAATAAAAGTTAAAGACTAATTAAATATGTTTTAAAGATCAAATGTAATAAATATCTGATGATGGAAGCTCCTAATTTAAGGGGAGATACTATTGAAATTTGTTCTAAATATTTGGTGAGGGAATAAGATTAAGGGAGCTGTACTAAAAATTTAAATAGAAATTGAATTTGTATTTGAAAGTAATAACTTACTGTCTTTACAAAATTGTAGGGTCTAGGGTTAATCACAGGCACAATGTTACCTTCAAATCGATCATGGATGTACGACAGATTGCATCCTAATAGAAGGGGGATGAAACTGGAATTTTATAGTGGTGTTGAAGAATTTGAGCGTGCCATGTAAAACACAATAGTTCATTAATGAAGCAAAAGTTAGGTGTACATGTAATAGGTGCAAATGTAGGAAGTATTTGGATGATGATACAATAAGGGTTCATTTGTACAAGTGGCGATTTATGCCTGACTATTGGGTTTAGACCGAGTATGGGGAGATAGTTAATGCATGGAATCAAGTGGGTATGTTTCAAACTAGAAGTAGTTCTAGTGGGATCCACGTAACTAAGCACGACATGGGTAGTGTGCTATGGGAGGATAGCCTGATTAGGTATCAAGAGATGGTGTTTGATGCTGCTGGTCCTAAATTTGCTACTCATTATTCGCAACCTTCAGTCAAGGAGCCAAACCAAGATGTTGCTCGATTTTATAGTCTCCTAAAAGCTGTCAATCAACCATTATGGGGGGATTATGTACACTTTGAATTGTCATTAGCAGTTCAAATATTGGGCATTAATTCCTAAGGGAATCAAAGCCAAAGTTCTTTTGATCAGTGGGCTGCACTGATAAGTGAGCTAAGTCCGAACCCTGATGTAATTTCAAAAGATATTTATCAAGCTAAAAAGTGAGTTTCTAAACATGGGTTCAAGGAAATAAAGATTGATTGGTACTTGAAAGGTTGCATGCTTTATTATAAAGATGATATTTCATTGATTGAGTGCAAGTTCTGCCAAGAGCCCAAGTTTAAACTCAAGAGATGTGGAAGTGGGAGGTATAAGGATGTCCCTCAGAAAAGAATGCATTATCCTTAATCCCTAGACTCACTAGACTATATGCGTTAATGAGCTTGGCTTCTCATATGAGGTGGCATAGTGAAAATCAGAGAGATGACGATGTGATGACGCATCCATCGCATGGTGAGGTGTGGAAAAAGTTCAATCAACAATATTATGATTTTTCTTGTGACCCCTGAAATGTTAGATTTGGGATTCTATTAAGATAGATTTACTCCAAATAACTAATTTAACAAACCCTATTCCTGTTGGCCTATAGTTGTTACGCCCTGTAATTTCTCTCCTGAAATGTACATAAAATATCTTTACCTGTTTTAACATGTATAATCCCTGACCCTGATAATCCAAAAGCTAAGATTGATATATATCTTTAACCCCTAGTTGATGAAGTAAATCAGTTGTGGTGCCAGGGTATCCTTATAACATTTCAACAAAGCAGAATTTCATGATGAGAGCTACATTAATGTGGACCATCAATGATTTTCCAACTTATGGAATACTGTTTGGATGGACGACCTAAGGCAAATTAGCATGTTCAATTTGTATGGAGGATACTAAAACATTCACCTTGAAATATGGAGAAAAGAACTTTTAGTTTGATGGTCATAGAAGGTTCTTAGATTCTGATCATACATATAGGTGAAGTAGATACATCTTTAAAAGTAATTGTATTGAACATGATGAGCCTCTATTTAGACTAAGTGGCCATGAAATGTGGGATCGAGTTAAGGATTTCCCAAAAATTATAGAAGTCGGAAAGGTAATGCGAATGCTAGGGCATAGGGTATATTATAATTGGACAAAACAAAGTATTTTTGGGGAGTTGTCGTATTGGAAAGATAATTTGGTACGTCATTATTTATATGTCATGGATATTGAGAAAAATATGTTTGACAACATTATGAATATTGTATTGGATACAGATCAAATCAAAGACAACAATTAAGCAAGGCATGATCTAGCTGAGTATTGCACACAACCTGATTTGCATTTACAAGAATTAAGAGATGGCCGTTTCTATAAACCAAAGGCCAAATATGCTCTGACTTCCAATCAGAAACAAGCTGTTTGTTAGTGGTTGAAGGAGTTGAGAATGCTCGACGGTTATGCTTCTAACTTAGGTGTGTCAATATTGCTTCCAATTGCATTCAGAAAGCTACCTGATATTGTGTGGAAGTCGCTAACCAAGCTGAGTTAGTATCTCAAGGATTTATGTTTTTTACTTTTAGGGTTGATGATCTACTTATCTTGGAAAAAAATATTCTCATAATTCTCTACAAATTAGAGAGAATTTTTCCTCTCAAGTTCTTTGACTCAATGAAACACTTGCCTATACATTTGGCATACGAAGCATGGGTGTGTGGACTAGTTCAATACATGTAGATGTATCCATTTGAAAGGGAAATATGAGGGTTTAAAAGAAACGTGAATAATAGATCTCAAGTGGAAGGATCAATATGTCAAGCTTATCTAGCGAAAGAGACTTCAAATTTCTGCTCATATTACTTTAGCCACATGTTCAATCTAGGAGAACTTGGGTTGGTGGTAACGATGATGGAAGAGAGTGTTCTATTCCACCAACTTTGTCTATATTCAATCAACCTGGTCAAGCAGCTGGAAAGAGAGTGGCTCGATGGTTTGTAACATCCTAATTTTTAACCCAATACTCTAGAACATACTTAGGTTAATCATTAGTCTGTTACTTCATAGTTCTCATTTTAACTTTGAAATACTTAGCGGAAAATACGTGTAAAATTTTTTTGAAATACAAAGTAAGAGCCGCGTGATGCGATATAACATGTAACGGACAAAACATACATCTCATAACATCATAGCATAAGGCACACAAAGGCACATCATGAGAAACACTGAATATCACCTCATATTATATATATAACTTGCCCACTTATAAGTGTGGGACTTAATTTGGTACAAAGGAATACATGAAAGGAAGTACTACATGAACATAAACATAAACTACTCCCCTACCCGAGTGCATCTAATGGAATAACCTCTAAACAAAAGAAGGTTTATCTCCATCTAAGTGGTGTGTACTCTATCCCGGGCTATCCACAGCCTCCTACTGGCGACTATCCCTCGAGCGTGGCACGTAACCAGGAAACTGAGCAAGTTCCTCCGACGTGAATAGGCAGAACGGGGCTCGGAAGTGACCTCCTCGGCATGGCCTCATCTCCGATCGTCGTGCAAGCCTCGGCTGGGTCACGGAGGGCTCGCTACCTTCCCCAAGGTCTATGGGTATGGTGGGGGAAGATCCCTCGGAGGGTACCTGGGTCTCCGAATCCTCGGAAGGATCTGTCTCCGAAAAAGACGACGGGCAACGGGGTACATACTAGGGGTAGTCTCGAACGGCGGACGCAGACGGTGGGGTACGGCGAAGCCTCTCCTCTCGGGGACGTGTGCGCTCGAATACCAGGTCATCGCCAAAAGGTGTGACGGGGGAGAAACGATGGGAATGTACAGGGGGAGTGAAGGGTCGACTCATGAACATGAATACTCTAACCGTGCATCGACCCACAAAATCGAATGACCCGTGGTCCGGGTCATGGTGCACCTCCCATGTCAGCGTGTCCACGAACACTACGAACGTCGCCATCTGAAGACGTGACGGAAAGAAAGGATAGAGGGAGTGAGAATCTTGCTAAAGAATCTCAGTAGGGCCTCCTACTACCTAGGTGTCATCATCTACGTCCTCAGGAACCTTGGGTTTAGTTATACAAAATGAGTGAACATGCATTAAGTCCATTTTTAAGTTCTAAAACATAGTTTAGCCAAGGTCCATTCATTTTAGAATGATCATAATGTCATGAATGCAACATAATAGAGAATGTATACATGGCGCTACCTAATGCACATACATAAATCTTATCATCAAGCATCATCATACTTAGTGGCAATAGAAACATTCATATGGGACAAACTTAGTGACATAATCATAATCATGAAACTTCTCTTCCTCATGGGCCACCCTAAAAGACAAGCGCTCTGGGGGTGCTCGGCCGAACCGGTGTCACCCAAAACGTGTCACATCTCTAGGTTATGAGCTCATACCTTAACTAGTCGTCACTAGTTCTTACTTACCACTTAACGATAAGCGTATCATAAATCATAAATCCCGACTATCTGAGTACGGGTTAGGGGGCAATTCTCTTAGGGATGCTTGGCCGAACCGGTGTCACCTAAGAGTATAAATGGGTACCGATGTCACATGAGTTCTATGGAGGTGCTCGGCCGAACCGGTGTCATCCTAGAACCCATCTTAGTACCTTAATTTTTAAAATCTCTTTAAGTCCCCAAATTTGTCGGAAATTCGGCGGCACAAAGGCATTACGTCGAATTTCTTCCAAATTTGCTTTATGCCACGTGAACATATATCCTCATGAATTCCTCATATGAATAACATCATCATCATTTACATACCACATGCATCACCATAGAACATTCAAACGCTTGCCCTTACGGTAGCTTATGCTTTGACCCTTACGGGTCTTAATCTTGAGATATAGTTCTCTAACATCTGTCGTTCGTATTTTATGCACCTAAGGGCTCATAATTAATCATCATTCCTAATTCTCATATTCATTCTCAAATCTGAAAAGCATAGGGCAGAATTTCTATCTTGTGGTTACGGGGTTCTAGAACTTACATTTTAGACCCTTTCTTAGTTCCGTTTTCGCCTAAGGCGCTATAAATTAAATCTAAATCAATTATGAGACATTCCTATGCTTACGAACTAATTATAAATCACATTTATCATGTTGTAATGTTGCTGGACAGAATCCAGAAAACTAAATGTTCTAAGAGTTCTACATTTGCATTTTTACGATTTTCTAGTTACTAGTTTTCCGATAGGTGTTAAAATTCAATTCTAATCCAAATGTTACCAAGTTTTTCATGTCTAAACAATCCTAATCTGATTATGTTCTCATTAAAACAATTTGGATAAGTTCCAAAAATAAATGGGTCAAAACTATGTTAAATTCTAGCTTTACGGTATTTCTAGTTAGCTAGTTTCTTACCTATTATGCATAGAAACATTTCTACATCATCATATGATATTTTCACACATCAAAACATCACCATACAGCATCACACTCATCATGACAGAACCGAAATCATGGAGCTTCAGTAAAAGAATTAAATTGACATTTCGAGGTACATAAGTTAACTAGTTTCTCTTGGAATCAATTTAGAATTTCTAAAACTCCTTGCAAATCATTTTAATTCATCAAGAGGCTAAGAGAAGCCTTAGGTTAGTGACCAAAATATATTTCATCTTCTAAAAGGGAATAAAGTCGTAACTCATGATAACATAACCCTATAAAGATTTGTAAAGCTTTAAGAAAAACTTAAAACATAGACTATTAGTCCTTGTAGCTAGATGAAAACTCGTTGCAAGTCCACCATCACTACTTGGCCGAAAACATGCATTCAAAGAATGCATTCACATTAAACTTTAACTTGAAATGAAATGGGCAAGTCTTTGAGCTCTAGGTTCTTAAGTTATGATATAAAATAAACGTGCTCATGCTTTTCATTTTTAATCTTGCTTACAAAATAAAGTGATGACTTAAAATAAATATGCAAGGCATAAACTTAAACGTGCAAGCTTGAAAGTAAATATGCAAGGTTCAATTCTTTATTCTAGTGCTCTTGGCCCAACAACAATCGACTTTAAGGCCGAAATAGATAGGCATTCGAGAAATTAATTAGGTGATGATGCAAGTTCAATTCTTTATTTTAGTGCTCTAGGCCCAACAACAATCGACTTTAAGGCCGAAATAGAAAGGCTTTGAGAATTAAATTGAGTGATGATGCAAGTTCCATTTTAATCTTTATGTTCTTAGGTGATAGCTTGAAAGTAAAGGTGCATAACAAGAATATAAATGTAAATGCAAGCATAAAATAAATTATGCAAGTTCATTTTATTTTTTTTTCTAGAGCCCTTAACAAGACTTTAAAGGAACTCAATCCTCAACCCAAACTCATCAAACCAAGATAAAGTAAAGGCTAGAGTTCTTAGAACTCAACATAACATTTTTAGGAAATCAAAACATTTTGCATGTAAAAGAAAAAGGAAATGGCCGAAATTTCAAGGAACAAAATAACATTTTGAAACTCTAGAGTCCATGATCTTGATGATATATTAACACCAACATCATGAGACCTCATCATTGAGTCCTTAGAACCATTTTAAATCACCATCAAAACTAAAGTTCTCAAGAGTTCAAGAAAGGAAGAACTAGAAACATTTTTGCTCAAGAACAAAGATCAAGCTCTAGAGTTTGTTTCAAGTGATGAACATCATCATGAAACTCTCATCATCAAGCTCTCATTTCTTTGAACTTCAAGGCCCATGGCCGAAAATGAGAAAGAACAAGGAAAGGAAAAGAAGTTCTAAAAAGAATCAAGAGAAACTATGAACATAAAGCTAG
The DNA here is from genome assembly GCA_031216125.1 of Dalbergia cochinchinensis. Classification (NCBI taxonomy): domain Eukaryota; kingdom Viridiplantae; phylum Streptophyta; class Magnoliopsida; order Fabales; family Fabaceae; genus Dalbergia; species Dalbergia cochinchinensis. The sequence goes on from CM062372.1 coordinate 31,982,839, forward strand.
AACAAGAACTTTAAAGAAGAGAATACATGAAAGGAAATCCCTACTTGGTGTGATGAACTTGAAGATGGAAGAAGAAGATGAAGAACTTGAAGAACACTAGAGCTTTGAGAGAAAAAGAAAAGCTTTGAGTGTTCCTAAACTTAGCAAATGATCTAAAAGTGGTGCAAGCTCCTCAAGGCATTCTATTTATAGAGAAATGAAACAAATGAAGGGTGCTCATGGAGGAGGAGGGCTTCGGCCATGTGTGCAGGATTGGAGGGCATCCCATGAGTTCCATGAGGTGAGATAATGTGGTCTTGAGGCATGGTGAGGTATGGTTCAAGATATGGCCTCAAGCATGGTTCTTTGAGTGAGAAACAATTCAACATGTGGCCAAAGGGGGTGAGAGTTTCGGCCATGTGCATCAGATTTGGGGGAGGATTAGTTTGCATTTTAATTGTGGTTTAGAGTTGTGTTTAGGTGTATCTTTGATTATACTTAAGATTAGGAATTTGTAAGAAAGTGTTTAGGTAAGGAAAAATGGATAATTAGGGTGGTCTAGACATAATTAAGGAGTGGTCTTGCACCATTAGTGAGTTAGATCCTCAATTTAGAGTCTAAACAACTCTAGACACACTTCCTTGATTTAAGGAATTGGAGAGAGAAAATACTATTCAAGATTCCAAGACTAGGAATCTTGAGTTCTAAAAAGGGATTTAAGTTTAATCTAAGCAATTTTAGGTTCTAATCAACTTTAATAAATTATTTTGACCCTAGATTAATTAGGAAAATTAATTAATCTTTATTTAGAGCCTAATATTGCTTAGGTTTGCTTAATTACATCATTAAGCTCAAAAACACTATTCTAGGGGTAAAATCGTAATTTTGCACTAAAACTGCTTGGGACCACCGGGACTTGAACAGAGACCTCTAGACACATGAAAACGTGTTTTTAAATCTCTGGGGAAAGTTTCGGACTCAAACGGCACCTTTACCCGCGTAAAACGCTATAGGGGTATTTTGGTCATTTTGACCCGAAACTGCGGAAAACGAGATTTTCGCTTCCGGAAGCATTCAAAGGCCATTCAATCCCCTTCAAACATTGAGTTGACCCTTCGAGGAAGACTGAGTTGGTTACCCTCGAGTTCGGGTCAGGAAATGACCTCAGGGGCATTTTGGTCATTTCCCTCAGATAGAAAAATCGGGGTGTTACATGGTTGAGTTCCTAGGAGTGGAATTCTGCCTACTTACATATTTTGATAAATTGTGATGATGTGCAACTATTCAGATTATAAGTCAACAATCCTTTTTTTAGTGAACGTGTGATGTTATGCATCTTTAAAATAACGTAAAATATATGGACTACAATATATACTTTGAGCAACTGCAGGATTAAGATTCTCTTTAACAATTTCTGGATTGGTTTAGATTACATGCAAGTCCACTTGTTTAAGATTATGTAACCCTCAAGATTCTTATCTGTTAATTTTGTTTGATGTAACTCTGTTTGACATTTCAAACTTAATGAATGTAGGTTCATAACAAAAATAATGGTGTAACATGTCCCTATTTATTTAATTTAGCTTGGGGGCCAAAAAATAAAGTAGTAAGTTGGCCCATGAACTATATTGGGGTGTGGTGAGAAAAATCGACAATGCAGGTGTTTGTGTTAAAGATGATCCTGGGGACGGAGAATATGATTAGTATGGTGTCGTTAAAGAAACCCTTGAGTTTGAGTACGTTGGTTAGCTCGCAAATAAATATGTCCTATTCAAATATGAATGGTATGATCTTACTCGACTTACTGGGACATGACAACACAATAATTACAAATTCATTGAAGTCAATCACACCAGAAGATATAAAAGTTAAGAAGTATATTATATGTCTTATCCTAGGAGAAGTAGGTCACAGTGGAGGGTTGTGAACAAGATAAAACCAAGAGGTAAGATCAAAATAGAGGAAGATACTGTTGAAGATGATCCACCCCTTCAAGGACAGTAATCAATGTAGACAATCCTAAAAACCCTTTTTCCGTTGACTACTAGGGGAGTTGACATAATTGAATACACAAGTAACCACCCAATCAGGAATCAAGATTAACTGAAGTGTTTAATATTATATACAATATTATTATGAAATTATTTGAAATTTCCTGATTTAATTAATTGTTTTTATGGACTACATTTTAATTGTTTTAGTATGGCTGGTAGAGGCAGAGGCCGACCTCGGAAGGTAGGTTTACCCATTTTCACCTCAACCACTGCCTCTCCTACCACCTCTGCCATTGTCCCATCCACCACCTCCCCTTCCACTTTCTCCACCTCAGTCCCTACTATTAGCACCCCACGCTTTAGGATGATGCCTACTCCTGGGTATGTCGGGCTCTTACTTCCCCTGTATTTACACCCACAGTCCAATCGCATCAGTGACCCTTCCCCTGGCCATGCCATTCCTAGCCTTATTGTTGTCTCGACTCCCAGCCCTGTATCTAATCAAACTCCTCGTTCCTCCACTGGGTTACATGCACGGGACACAGATGGAAGGCCCCTCAGTCTAGATGGTAGCGGTTGATAGCAGACTGTTCTACCAAATCAGGATGAACGATAAAGATAGGTAAGTTGAAACATGCTTTTTATTACATTCTAGTTTTACATTGCTTATGATATTTAAAATATTTTGATTATTTTTTTATTTATTTTATCTATGTAATAGTTTTCAGCTATTTGCGCTGGCTCACCACAGGATCACGGAAGTTATACTGAGTTGGTATAACCATCCGTGGACCACATGGATTGACATCCCTGAGGGTGTCAAGGAGTTGTGGTGGACGGACTGGAAGGTAATTCTATGATTTATTTGTTTTTATTAAAATATATGTTTATATTATTTAATTATATGCTTATACATAATAATTTATGTGCTGTGAATTTGTATATGTAGAGATCCTTCTATATTGAGTCCAAGCATGAGCCCACAGTGAAGAGGTCTTGGAGGATTAGGTCCTCCAAGTGATTGAAACATGTTTCATGATGTCCGTAAGGAACACATGAGTAGCTTGTGGCTGAATGTTGCCATGCTCAGTGAGCTGCGGTGCCACTGGGCCAGCGACCTGACCTTTAAGGTTAGGTTGGATAAAGGAAAGACAAACTGAGCCTTGTAGAAAGGTGGGTTGCTACACACGGGTGGGTCAAGTACCTAGGAGGGAACCTACAAGCGTTTGGTAATTCTTTAACCTTTCTAAATTTTATAATAACATTTACTATATTTGAATTATGGCAAATACTATATGTTTATGACTTTATTGTGCTTATTTGTGTAGGCGAGGGAGTTGAGTTGCCCTCCGACATAGGGCGAGCTATTTCGGGAGATCCACACCCGAAAGGATGAGTAAAGGGGTGAGTTTGGAGAGTTCTGGGTGGACCTTCACTCCGAGACGACCTATGTAAGTTTGAATTTATACATAACTTAATTTTTATTATTATTTTCATTATGTCATAATTATTACTTACAATGTGTTTTATCATTTTTCTCGTGCGAAGTTTCTCTTGACCTCTGAGGCAGTGCATGGACCCGATGCACTGCACAGGTGGCTGAGGCTAGGCCCAATCTGACATTCCTCCTCCTCTAAACGAGGAGGATGTATGGGCCCAGGTGGTTAGTGACCCTTACAAGGGCCGTATATATGGGATAAGGTACTACCCTGAGAGTATATCTCCATCCTCCGCCACTAGGTCAACTACTGGGGATGATGTCCTGAGGGAGCATATGCATGCCCTCAACCAGGAGCTACAACAGCAGGCACAGTTGATCCACCAGCAGCAGGCATACCTCCTTCAGCAGCTCCAAGAGTAGTAGGTAGGTCGACCAGTTGTGGATCAGGAGTTGAGAGAGATTCGGGAGCTTAAGCTCTCCTTGGAGCACCAACAGCAGGAGAAAACAAAAAAGGAGAAGGCTCAACTTCAAAAGATGCAACAGCAAATCACTGTAGATGTGATGAGCTTTTTTTGAGGCACACAACCTTTGGGATCTTCCAGCTCTGGTAAGATGCTTCCCCAGACCCCATTCTTCTAATCCCACTCCCCTCCATCACTAAGGGCCACTCACAGTCGGGCGGGGTGGATGGCGATGATGGTCCAGATGATGATAATGGTGATGCCCCTGACATTGCCGACGATGCTAACGCCTAGGAGTTTAGCTAGTTTTTATCTAGCTTGATTTTTTTTCCATTCTGGATTTTTTTACATTTATTGTAATTTGTATATATTTTATTGTCATAGTTTAATATTTTATTAATCAGTTGAATTTATTCATTTTATTATTTTCTTATTTAATATCAATTTAATTGATAAGTAGGTTATTATATAAATAAATAAATAATAAATAAAATATTACCAATCACATCCTAGTTGAAAAAAATTTTAAAAAATTTTTTTTACCGACGGGTATAACCTTCGATAATATGTAATATTTATTTAAATAAAATTTTCCCTTGATTAAAAAACCATCAGTAAGTGAATTGGTAAAATATTAAAAAATTAGAATTTATTGTTTTAAATACTCGTCAGTATAAATATGTCTCTGACAGCCATGGTGACGCCTTTTATTTAATTGTACCAATGGCTAATTATCTAGTTACCCATCAGTAAACAAGTCGAAAATATTTAAGTGATGAGACGTGACATGACTGAAGGTGAAGCGATGTGGTTGAGAGAAACTCAAAAGAGTGGGAACTATCCTGCCTTTTCCATCGTTCTTCAAAAAGAATGGTTTCTGACTCTTGAGATTACTTTCTGAGTTTCACTATTCACTTTCTGGCCCATCGAAATCTCACCATGTTTTCATCACAAACTAATCTTCATATACTAAATATTATGTGGCCATATATTCTCCATTTTCTGATCCTCAACTTTTCTTTCTAATCATCCCATCTTCTTTTTGACCTTGCAAACTGAAACTTTGATCTGCAATCTGATTCATGGTTTTTCAAACTAAATTCTTCTTTTGGGCTTCAGCTTCGAGTTATGAAGAAAAATAGAGTGTGCAGAGATATTTGTCCATGAATGCTTATTCAGATTTAAAATTTATTAAGTTTAAAAGCTTTTTTCAAAACACAAAAATAATCTTCGGCTGATGACTTTGTGAATATATCTGACACTTGGTCTTCAGTGTTCACACATTAACTCAATATCTCATTTTTAAACATGATCACAGATAAATGATGTTTAACATTGAAGTGCTTGGATCTAGAGTGCTAGATAGGATTCTTAGCAAGATTAATAGCACTCATAATATCACAGAAGATAGGGATTTTGGAATATCTCAAGTGATAATCTTCTAGCTGGTTCTTTATCCATAGCATCTAGGTGCAGTAATTCATAGCAGCTACATATTCAGCCTCAACAGTAGCGAGGGCAATCGTATTCTGCTTTTTGGATGACCAAGTGATCAGGCTTTTTCCAAAGAAGCAGCAGTAACTACTAGTTCTTTTTCTTTCTACTTTATCTCCAGCAAAGTTAGCATCACCATAACCTACAATCTCACCAGATATATCTTTCTCATACCACAAGCCGAGATTAGTAGTACCTGATAAATATCTAAAAATTCTCTTAACATCATTTAAGTGTGTTTGCTTCGGGTTATATTGGAATCTAGCACAAATCCCTACACTTAACTGAATGTCTAGTCTACTAGCTGTAAGGTACAGCAATGAATCAATCATTCCATGATAATTACTTTCTAAGACCTTTTTCACTATTCTCATAAGCATCAATGATTTGAGATGGATGCATGGGGAAACTCATTGGTTTGGCTTAATTCATATTAAACTTCTTCAAAAGCTATTTTGTATATTTTTCTTGATGGATCAAGGTTCCTTCCTTTTGCTGTTTTATTTGCAAACGGAGTGAGAACTTGAGTTCACCTATCATGCTCATCTCAAATTCACTCTACATTAATTTTGAAAACTTTTCACTAATGATCGGTGGTGCCAAATATAATGTCATTAACATATATTTAAACTATCAGAAAGTTATTATCTAGTTCAAGATTAAAAAGAGCAGTATCAACTTTACCTCTCCTGAACCCATTCTTCAGCAAGAAAGTACTCAGTCTATCATACCAAGCTCAAGGAGCTTGTTTCAGACCATAAAGAGCTTTCGTTAGCTTGAAGACATGGTTGGAAAGATCATCACTCTCAAAACTAGGAGGCTGCTTCATATATTCTTCCTCAGAAAGGAATCCATTTAGAAGTGTAGACTAACATCTATTTGGTAGAGAATGAATACCTTGAAGGTAACAAAAGCAAGTAGCATTCTGATGGCTTCAAGCCTAGCTACTGGTGCAAAGGTTTTATTATAATCAATTCCCTCTTATTGATTATAACTTTGTACCACCAATCTTGCTTTGTTTTTGATGACTTTGCTAGCTTCATTGAGCTTATTCTTGAACATCCACTTTGTGTGAATGATAGTCTTTCCTTTCGGCCTTTCAATAAGCATCCAAACTTTGCTTTTATCGAACTAGTCTAGTTCTCTTGCATAGCATCCACCCAACTTTGATCACTTAAAGCTTCTTCAATGCATTCAGATTCGATAGTGGAGATGAAAGCATAGTTTGACAAATTTCTAAGGGATGATCTGGTTCTTACACCCTTGGAAATGTCTCCAAGAACTTTATTGTAAGAAACTACCTTTAAATTAGAAACTCCCTTATAGTTTCTATAGCTTTGATGTTCTACAACTTCTCCTTCATCTTCATATTGCTATTCTTTGTGTTCAAAAATCCTACTTTCTGATTGCTTTGGAGTTTTGAGCAAGCTTTCTGAAGTGCTTATGCTCTGGAGCTTACTTTTTGAAGGTTTGTCTTTCATCTACTTGCTATCAGAAGTTTCCTTGAGACTCATTTTCTCAATACTTTCTTCCAGTTCTTTGAGATCATTAGCAAAGTCCTTCTTAGGCTCCTTCGACTTGATGTGAATAGTCTCTTTGATGCATAGTGTTCTCTTATTGTACACTCTGTAAGCTCTAGAGATAGAAAAGTAGCCTAGGAAAATACCATCATTAGACTTAGGATCAAACTTTGCGAGTTTGTCTCTAGTGTTAAGGATAAAACATGATGAGCCAAAAATATAAAAATATGAAATGTTAAGTTTTCTATCCTTCCATAGCTCATAGAGAGTTTTCTTAAGGATTGGCCTTAGAAAGATTCTGTTTTGTATATAGCAAGAGGTGTTCACAGCCTCTGCCCAAAATTCTTTTGATAAACCACTTTCTAAAAGCATTTTTTTGGCCATTTCCTGCAAGCTTCTATTTTTCCATTCACTAACCCCATTTGTTGGGGGAGGTTTGGGTGAAGAAAACTTGTGAAAGATGCCATGGTTTTCACAAAACTCTTCAAAAATATGATTCTCAAATTCTCCTCCATGATCAAATCTGATAGAGATGATTTTGGAATATTTTTCTGTGCATATATGTTTTGCAAAAATTTTGAATCCTTCAACCACCACATCCTTAGAAGGTGGGAAGATAATCCATGTAAATCTTAAGTAGTCATCCACTATGACAAGAAAATATTTCTTTCCAGCAAGACTTACAATCTTGGTTAGTCCAAATAGATCCATGTGTAAAAGCTCAAGTGGTCTAATAGTTGAAATCACATACTTATTATGGAAAGAAGCTTTGGTTTGCTTACTTTTCTCACATAAGTCACAAGAGGAGCTCTTGTCAAATCTGATCTTTCGTAGGCCTTTAACTAGCTGTTTTTGAGAAAGCTCAAACATAAGCTTCATATGAGCATGCCCAAGCTTCCTATGCCATAACCACTTTTCATCTATGAAGGATGCGAGATATTTTACATCTTGATCTCTTAGATCAACCAAGAATAACATATAAGTGTTATCATGCCTCTTGCCAGACTAAATAACTTGTCCTAAAGTGGGACTAACTATTTTGTGTGCATGAGCATTAAAAATAACATTAAAGCCCTGGTCATAGAACTGGCTACTACTTAACAAGTTGTGAGCTAAACCATCAACAAACAAGACATCAGAAATCTGGTGAGAATCATCCTTACTAACATTTCCTATGCCCATGACATTGGCCTTACCTCTATTGACAAATTTTACTGATCTAGAGTTTTTGGGCCGTAGATTTCTGAACCACCTTCTGGATTCGGAGATGTGTCTAGAGTTGCCACTGTCCATGTACCACTTGTTGTCAGGTTCCACGTGCGTTCTCAGGCAAACCTACAATAAACACAGTTTTTAAGTTAGGTACCTAGAATTTCTTGGGTCCTCTTATGTTAGTCCTTTGAGAAGGAGGTATTCCAACTTTTTTGACAGACTTCTTCCTCATGAAGCACTTGTCAGGTGGATGTCCCTTCTTGAAGTTGAAAGTACAAGAAATCTTATTCTTTACTTTCTTAAACTGAGTTGGCTTTCCTTTTTCATCTAATTCCTCTTCCTATCCCAACCATGTCTTTTAAAAATTTAGTCTCTGACCTCCAAGCATTAGATCAAGATTCTTTGATCCATTTACCAGTTTTTCAATATCAGATTTCAGAAGCCTTGAAGTTCCTTCTAGCTCAAAAATGATTTTCTAAGTGTTTTCATTTTTACTTGAGTCTTCAGATTCTAAGGCATTGAATTTTCTATTTAAAACTTTGTTTTCTCCTTTTAATTCTTCTTTTTCAAGCCTTACATTCTTAGCTTTTGTTTTGGCCATTTCAAGTTCTAAAACAATCTTTTGATGTTTCCTTTTCTAATTGAAATAATGAGAGGAAAGAGTTTGAGAGTTCTCAAGCAACTCTTCATATAAAGCTAGAAGTTCACATATGAAATATTAGAATCAGAATTATTTACCTCGGGTTCACTCTCTAATGAATAGCCTTCCATGAAGCATATGTTTGCAACATCTAGCTCCTCTTAGTCTTCTAATCCTTCCTTTTCTTCTTTTGATTCACTCCAAGTGGCCAGCATGCCTTTCTTCTTAGGCATGAACTTCTTCAGTGAACCTTTGAGTTTAGGACATCCTAGTTTGAAGTGTCCCTTTTCTCAAAAGTTGTAGTGTGTGATACTTTCCGGCTTCATCTTGCCTTTTCTATCCTTCCTGAGGTTGATATCCCTTCTTCTTTTTGTCTTGCCTCTCCAGGCTTTAAACATCTTCCTCACTACCATGGAGAGCTCATCTCCATCTTCTTCTTCTATCTCATTATTAGACTCTTCCTCTTCATCAGAGGTGTTAGTAACTTTCATTGCCTTAGCTTTATTTGGCTTTTGGTATAATGACTTCAAGGCCATGGACTTGCTCTTCTTGGTGGATTCACCATGCATTTTGGAGAGTACTTCCGCATGAGTTTTAAGAGACCTAATTAGTACATTTAGACTAAGAGTTTGAAGGTCTTTAGCCTCAGTAATGGTTGTGACCTTAGGCAGCCATTTGGTAGGGAGGCTTCTCAAGATTTTTCAAACCATTTCAAAGTGAGAGTATCTTTTTCCTAATCCCTTTTGTTAGTTTATGATATGCATAAACCTTGTGGTCATTTCATCAATATTTTCTTAATCTGTCATTTTAAACATCTCATATTGACGAACCAGCATACTAATCTTAGTTTTTTTAACTTGATCAATACCTTCATATAGCATATGCAATCTGTCCTATATTTCTATTGCTGTGTCACAAGCAATGATTTTATCATATTTAGTCTTGTTTAGTGTACACGTGAGTAAGTATTTTGTTTTAGAGTTCAATTGAACTCTAGCTTTGTGTTGCTCTGTTCACCTGCTCCTAGGGACTTCCCTTGATGTTGAAGGTGCATTGTTTGCTCCTAAAAGTTCCTCCATTGGAAAATAATCTCCTTCTTGTATGATCTCCTACAAGTCAAGACTTGAACAACTTCATAATCCCCATCATTAAAGAATAGTGGTCTATATTGATGGAGTGTCCTTCTACTTTATGAATATTCTGTGCCATATGTCCCTTGGATCTTTGTCATCTACAATTTTTAGAATGCTCAGCCCTTTAGAGGCCAAGCTCTAATACCACTTGTATGTAGAAAAGCACATAAGAAAGGGGTTGAATCGTGTTTCGCTTCTCTTAATCCTTTTAGTTCTAAAAACTTAAACAAGATACTATTAAACTTTAAGCTTGAAGTGCAACGAAAATAATATTAGAGGTTTTAGAAAGTTACTTTTTGAAGTATAGCATCAGTAATAGAACAGCTAAAAGGAAAAGCTTTAAGCAAAAATAAATGAATAATCACAGAACAATGAATGTAAAAGAGATAAGGGAGAGAAAGATAGTGCATAAGCCATACTGATTCGGCCAGCCTGCCTACATCTAGTTCTCAACCACTGTTGAGTTTCACTAAAACCTTTCTCAACCCGAGAAAAAAACCAAATAGTCTTTACAATAATAGCCTTCGCAAGCTTTAACCTATGACTAATAGACAATGCCTATTGTTACAAACCAAGTAGTTATTCACCAACCTCTCGAAGCTTAACCAAGTAGTCTTTGACCAGCTTGTCTAACCTAAACCGAGTAGTCTTTAACTAGCCTCTTCAAACTAAATTGTGATCAGTAAAACACTTTTACTATCATGTTGTATTGACTAGCCTCTCCAAGCTAAACTTACACTAATCACTATGGATCGAGGATACAAAGGTTTGTGTTTGGGATTGCAACTCAAACTAACCTACACTCAAGTTTCCTTAAGATATATTGTGAATGGCCTAGGATAACTTGAATGACTTCTTTCTAGCTATTCTTCCTAAGAAGAACATACGAACAATAAAGAAATATAGAAAAAAGATTTTTACAAACAAGGAAACTGATTACAAGATGTAATGAATTTTACAAGAAGATGAGGAGAAATTTTCACAGCATTTTTACTCTAATGCAGCATCTGTGTCTTCTATTTGAAAGCACAACATCTCTATTTATAGTATTTATATCTATTGTCTTTGATCAGTTCTCCAAGTGACATATGTTGATCATTTGTTTGTGTCTTGGAAAAGCAATCCAGAATAGTCTGTCTATTTGTCAGAGCCGTTGTAAAAGCCATTGTAAACTTGAGGTTTTTGATGTCCTTTTAGAAATCACTTCTACTTTCTGAACTCTTTTTTCTAGAAGCTGAGGCAGTGACCAAGTTGACAAAAGAGATGACATATCAGTCTGTTGTAACATCCCAATTTTTACTGTCATGTAAAAATTACCAAAATACCCCTAGGTAATTTTTGCACGCAATTCAAGGCTGAATAATCCTCAATAAAGGAATGTAACAGTAGAGAAACGTTATGAGAAATTTGAATAACGATTTGTATGAAAGTTGCAAACCCCGATTTTTTTGTATGTGTAAAATGACCAAAATGCTCCTGAGGTCATTTTTACCTAGAAATCAAGGATAACCAATCTAAATTATCTTTGAGGGGTTAGTTTTATGATTGATGGGGATTGTATATGCCTTAGAGATAAAAATCTCAATTCTCAATTTTTTACCGTACGTAAAATTACCGTTTTACCCATGTAGTAATTTTACATGAAATTATATAATCTTTGAATTCGGTTTTCACCTAAAGGTTCAAAATAACTATTTCAAATATAATTTGAGAATTTCCAGTAATTACAGGGAGTTTTTATATGAAATTACCTTTTTACCCCTAATTGTGCTAAATAGGTTTACTTGCGTTATTAAGGTAATATTAAGCTCTAATTAAACTCAAATTGATTTCATTCATCGACCTTGAGTTTAAAATTAATTACCTAAGGTTAAAAATAATTACTTGAGGTAATTAGAGCCTAAAATTACCTAAGGTAAAATTAAATTACCTTTCCTTAATTACAAAAGTTCATAAAATTATTGATGTTGAGATCAAAGTTAAGATTACGGTTTAGGTAAAATTTAATACATTTACATTTTCTTATCCTAAGTTTAAAACTTATGCTACAAATTGATTTTAACTCATTTGAAATTAACTTCATTTACTAATGTATGATTACTCTTTTTTTTTACCTCATCTTAAATTGACCTAAACACTTAATCTTTTATTATTTTCACTAATCTATCAATTCCTAACCTTTTACCTAAGTAAATACACATCTAATACATGTTTTACCACTTGTAAAACAACACCAATCTGATCCTAATGCAATCAGAAGCCAGCACCCTTTTATGCCCCATTACATCATATTTTAATTGTTTTTCCAACATGAAATCATATCCAACCTTATCACCATTTCTTTAGCTTTCTTTTTCATTATTTTTTGTTATGTTTAGTCAAAAGAAAGCCCACCCATTTCAACCATAATTTGATCAGCCATAATGTCATCCATTATGCATGTACAAAATTATTACAACAAGATAAGCATTCTTTTTCCAAAGTTTTCTTTAACAAAAAAATGAAATAAAACCTCCATTTGCCAGCCTAGGATGCACAGCCAAAATGTTCACACAAACACTCATAGCCTTAGCACTTGCTTACTTGATAGTTTCCTTGCTCAAAGTTTGCTCAAAGTTCTCTAATTCTCTCAATACTTCAAGCTTTCTTCTTCTTCCTCATTCACATCCAAGAAACTCCATTCCTAACCTCTAACCAAGCTCTAAACCTCAAGCATACATATAAAATCCTTCCTCCATTAGTTCTCATCTTGGCCGAAATTGGAGGACACACATTTTTCCTTCTTCTAACTTCTCTAAAGATCAAACATTATCTTTTGTTAACAAGAAACAACTTGGTAAGGATTTTATTTCATGTTATTTCCTTGGTCTTTGCTTATAATTCGACTTTTAATGAGCTTGATGATGAGACCATGAATTAAGGTTCTTGGAACCATGATAATAAAGGACTCTAATGCTCACTCCCTTTGTTAAGATTAATTGAGGTTAAAGAGTTTAATTCGCTAAAAGTTTTGAGCTTAACAAGATAATAAATGAACTTGCATCCATGTTTATGTTTCAAGCTCTTGCATATCATGTTTAAATTTCAAGCCTTGCATAATTATGTTTAATTTCAAGTCATCACCTTAAATCTTGAAGATAATAATATGAATTTGCATTCTCATGTTTAAATTCCAAGTAATGCATTTCACGTTTATATTTCAAGTTATCACATAAACTTTGAAGATCTAAAAATAAACTTGCATCTTCATATTTATATTTCAAGTATTGCATATCATGTTTATATTTCTAAGTTATCACCTTATAATGATAAAGATTAAAAAAGGGATTGCATAGCATGTTTATGATTCTTGCTATCACCTAAATCTCTAAAGCTCAAAACTTACCTCTTTAATCTTAAATAGGAACTTTTATTATGGATATATTTAAATTATGTTATTTTCAACCTCTTGATGTTCCTGATATTAAATTTAGTTTATTTTATTTATAAGGCTTTGATCTCGTCTTTAAATTACTCAATTAACTTTTGTTAGAATTAGAAATTCAAAGATGTTAAAGATTGTGTTTTTCTCAAGCTTTTTGATTAAAAGATTTAGGTTACTGACCTAAATTAAATAAAATGGTTAGGATACTGATTTAAAAGGTTTGGATGTGTATAAATTACTTATAATTGATGTAAAAATTGTTTCTAGCATTTTTGAGATAAACTAATAACTAGAAAGGATCAAAACCGTAATTTTATAAAGCTTTAGAGAATGAGTATTCTGGATTAATTCCTCACTGATTTTATACTAACCATATTGTTTGTATACATAAGAATTATTATTATTTGAAGTGAAAATTATTTTTGGTATCTTAGAGGCTGAAAAAAATAATTACAAGTGTTAGTTTTGACCGTTTTGCAAAATGTGAAAAGTTGTGTTCTAAACTATCAATTATGTAATTTTGGTCAAAGGATTTTAATTAGAGTTAGTAATGATATCTGATATGTCTATATGTTTAAAATACTATTTATAATGTTTAGAAAAAGTTTTAGAAGTATTGGCTTTTGATAAGTGTAAAAAATGAGCAACTTTGTACTTTAACCCCTAAAATGTGTTAAATTTAGTCTATATAGCCCTAAAAGGTTTTTATAATTTAAATGGTTTCTAATAAGTTTTATGCCTCTTGAAAGTATTGATTAATGTTAAAGATCTTTAGTTTGTAAGAATGTGTTAAAAAAGGGTATTTACGTTATGACCCGTAACCTATGAGAAATTGCGATTTGACCTCTTTGGGGCTTAGACGTAAAAATTGATAATTTGATGAGATGAATGTGATTGATATCTTGTGAAGATTATGTTCATATATTGAAATATTTATGGCTTAAATGCATGTTTATGTAATTTGAATTATGGTATATTATAGTTATGTTTGATTCATTGAGATGCACGATTCATGTAGTTATGAACATGAAATGTTGAAATGATGAGTTAGTTGTGTTATTCATGTTTACATCTCTATATATCATGCTAAGATTAAAGGTGACATAAAACATATAGAAATGATCCTCTAGATTTCCTGAATTAAAGGTTATGAGAGGTGATCCAAATAGGAAGTGATCCTTTAGACTCCCCGAATTAAAGGTTATGATGAAAGGTGATCCTAATACCCCCTATCTCGTACCTTAAGAGTCAGGAATTTAACTTATCAAAAGGGCTAAGCTTACACTAGTAACGACTAGTGAGGTATGAACTCATAACCTAGAACTCTCGAGAAAAGAGAGAATAGAGGGCGGCCCCCAAGGAAAAGAGAATAAGCAGTTTAAGTCACCTGTAAGAATGACGATCATGATTCTATGTTCTTTATATATCATATGTATTGTTTTATGAATTCTATGATATTTTGTATATGATATTGACATGCATTCATGACTAGTATGTTGCATTCATGACATTAAAATTCATGCTAAAAGATACAGGTCTCGGCTAATAATATTTAGAACTTGATAAATGAATCTTATATATATGTCCACCATTTTCATAGTTAAACTCGAGGCTCCTAGGGACGATGATCACTTATGTTAGAGTCGAGAAGCCCTACTGAGATTCTTGTATAAGCTTCTCATCCCTCTTCTTTTCCATGTCGTCTCCAGACAAGGATGATAGAGTAGTTCGTGATTTTCTTTGAGACGTGGACGAGGGAGCTATGTTATGGACAAGAGATTTAACGGAGATAGTTTCCCTTTAGATATTTGCCTTTAAAGTAATCATATCTCATTTATCAGTTTGTATTCTATCTCATTTATAAGACATCACTATTATGGTATTGTTATTGATATGTTATTATTATTTGAGTTATGTTATGCCATGGTTGTATTATGTATTTACCTGTTATTTGTTTCTAACATCTCTCTTACACAGGCAAGATGAATAATGTTAGATACTTAGTATGTGCAGCTCACATTTTGGTATTTAAGTTCAAAAAGGAAAAAAATTTACCCATGTTTTCACTAAAGTATTTTCAAGAAGTTTTGAGTTAAAAACTGGAACAAAAAAGTAATAACTAATAATTAACTTAAATGCGTCATAAGCATGTTGAGTTAAATATTAGGGTGCTAGGTTTGACTTTTGAATTTTTAATTTCATATTTCCTTCCTTTTGTTGTAGAGTGCATTGTTTCACTATTAAGTGAGCTTTCTGATATGCGATATCATTTCTTTAATGAATCTTTGGTTTTCTAGTCTTCAATCAGAGTTTTTTCATGATAAAAACAATGCGAATGTGATGAAAGATTGTAGAGCATATTAGCTTCAGAGATTGATTGATATCTTCATTCTAAGCATACCTTCTAAAGTCTCGAGTCTTGGTTTCTTAAATTGATTGTGTTTCTTCAGTCTGTTAGACATATTTATGCTTGATTTATGATATAATTATCAATTCCATTTAGATCCCTTCTCTTAATAAGAGATAAAACATGTTTACACATGTAAAGTAAAATCAATCTCACTTAAAGGAGACATGTTATGCTAACATAAACCTGTTTGCTAATTCAAGTAACCCATGATAGACATTAGTCATTATTCAAAATATTTTCTTTAAATTGGCTTTGTTGTCATTCAAAACATATTATATTAAAGCTTTCAGAAGGGTTCTAGAGCTAACTGGTGTTGCTCTCCGGTCCCCTGCTAACCCATTCAAATTTTAGAACATTGCTACAAAGAGATATTTCAAGAGGGCCATGTATAAAAGGCCCTGCTTGTTTAAGAACAAATTCCTCTATGATGATCCGTAAGAGCATAAGTTGTAGCGGATGTTGGATGACATCGAGGCTCGAGGATGGGGATTTTTACTGGATGAAGCTATGCCACCGGCCAACATCTCATGGGTTAAAGATTTCTATGTGAACCTGTGGGATAGATCAACAGCCACTATGTATCTCTGAGGGAAGCAGGTTCCCCTCACTATTGAATAGCATCAGCACTATCCTAGCCCTACCTGAGGGCCCCGAGGAGGGGAAGCCAAATAAGTACCAGTTGATTCAAAATGATATTTGGAATATGGACCTAGGGGAGATTAAAGACTGCTTGACTTACCTAGGGAGCAAGTGGATATATAGTCAGCCGAATAGACCCCACTTGCTCCTTAGTGCTCAGTTGACATTAGAGACCCAGGTATGGATGCGTATTCTATTCTCCCACATCATCCCTTGTTCCCACATGTCAGACCTCAGCCTCAAGAACGCCCTGATGCTCTGCTACCTAGTAGAAGGCAAGAGATTAGACCTCTCATCCAGGATACTGGCTTACATGAGAGATGCCCCTTCTACTATTACTAGAGCAGGGTTACCATACCCTGTACTGATTACTAGGATGGCCACCGCTTGTGTGGTTCAGCACCTTCCAAGTGATCTCCTTCAAACCAGATTCCTATCTATGACAATTGCTAGGCTGGTACCTAAGGATGCGACAGGTAGGAAAAAGGCTAGTGAGGGTCCTACTACTGAAGCCATTCTTACTCGAATGGAGGAGCTGAAGGTATAGATACGTGATAGAGCTAGGGGCTTAAGTAGAGCCTCTGCCAGCACGTTTCAGAGACTGTGGCCATCTTCGAGCGCAGGATTATGTAGTGGATCACCAGGCGGAGGAGCAAATGGCAGGATGCTTGTAGGAGGATTCAAAGGATTCTGACACTAATCAAGAAGGTTCCGACTCAGATTCCTATGGGCTGGACCCAAATGCAGAGGTTTCTTAGGAGGACACCTCAAACGATTAAGGATCATAGTTCTTTCCTTTTCCTCTCTACACTCTTTTCATACTGTTGTATAGCACTGAGGTCAGTGCTTGGTTTAAGTGTAAAGGGGTGATTGACAACCACAGGACCTTTATTTTCTTTCTTCCTATATCTTATACTGTTATTTTTCTTCTTTTTTCCAGTCACTTTTACTGTTATATGCTTAGAACTTATTTTGAATGCTTTCACAGTACTTTTTGCATTTATATGATTTTGGAACATAACCGTCGAAAGAATGAACACAACTCTATAAGCACTCTCGTAACTTTGTCTGGCAATAGATGACATATGGCAATTGGTAATAGTTGCTGCATAAGAACATGGTAGTCATACTCTTTCGTCTAAAGAGTTTGCAAGAATATATCTTTATTTGTATTTGACATTGTAAAGAACGATGGGCGATATTTTCCATTCTCATCTGACCAAAGCTCTTTTCTTATACCCATTTCTTTAAGATCCTTACAAGCTTTAAGATTGTCTTTTAATCTCCCAGTTTCATTGAGTAAAGTATATAACACATTGTTAAGTACATTTTTGTTCAATGTGCATGACATCTAGATTGTGTCATAATAAAAAGATAAAAAAAAATATGCTTTTCTTCCTCCACTGTCCTAATCAATCTCCAACAACGATTTTTCCTTGAGCTCTTGTACCCTTATCATTTGAGATTAATGTTTTCCCAAATGCAACATTGATTCTTTCAAGTTGTTTCAATATTTCTTATCCTGATGGTGCTATGGATGGATTCCTCCATTAAAATGAGTTTGATTCAATCTAAATTTATGGCCCCTTTCTAGAAAATGATGATGACCCATAAAACATCATTTTCCACTATGTCTCAATCTATATGAGTCCATGTCAAAATCACATGTAGGGCAGGCGAGACTAGTATGTGTGTTCCACCCAGAAAAGGTACCAAGACCAGGAAAGTCACTGATTGTCCACATTAGAGCTGCTTGCATTTTGTTCTTTGAATGATCTAAATTTTGCACCCTATCAAACTGCAACTTCCTCAATTCTTTAATCAAAGGTTGTAAGTACACATCTATGTTATTCCTAGGCATTTGTTTTCTAGGAATAATCATTGAAAAGATGAATAATTTTGCTTCATGTACTCCCATGGAGGCCGATTGTAAGGGATAAGAACCTCTTATAGTTTGTACTCATAGCTCCAAAAGGGTTGAAACCATCAGAATCTAAGCCAAGTCGTACATTTCAAGGATCAGCAGCAATCCCTGGATGAATTAAAGTCCAATGTCTTCCAAGCCTTAGAATCCCCTGGGTGCCTCATCATTTGATCTTGATTACCCTCCAAAACATGTTATCTCATTGACTGGTTTTAGAACACATAAATAATCTTTGCAATCTTGGTTTTAGTGGAAAGTATCACAAGATCTTTGCAGGTTTCTTCTTCTTGTTATCCTTCCACTCAGATGTCTTGCATCTTTTGTACTCCTACAAGTCTTCATCTTCCCCCAGTATAGCATACAATCATTTGGGCAAGCAAGTATCTTGGCATAATTACGACCAAGTTTATTAATAGTTTTCTTGGCTTAATATAATGAACCATGAATCTTTGCAAATTCAAAGACATCTTTTAATAATTCTATAATCATAGTCATTGCCTTGTCACTCATTCTATATAAGCACTTTACGTTATACAATTTTATTAAGAAAGACAGCTTTGAATACTTTGTGCAACCTTCATACAATTGTTGATTTTCTTCAACTCATAAAATTCTACATTTTCTCCATTATGCTCTTCATTTAGAATTTGATCCCTATCTAAAGGATCACAAGAAAGAACAAGTTCATCCTGGTTGTGTCTAGCAAACCCAAATGCATCATTGATCATAGTTTCCACTAGATTTTGAGATTGCAAAGCATCTGCTATCACGTGTATGTTTTCAAGAGCCTCAAACTCAACTACATTTGACTTTTCACCATGCCAATACCAAAATTTGTAGTTTCTATGAAAAGAATTGGAAGCCAGGTGTTCTTCAACTATATCTCTTGTTTGCCACTTACCAAAACCACATTTTGGACGAGGACATTTAATTTCACGACCCCCAATAGATTGTTGCTGAAATTCAAAATCTAAAAATTTCTTCAACCCATTTGCATATTCAAGTGTGTTTCGAGGTTTATCATTCCAAAATTTATCGATTGGCATGATTGGTGAGCAAGACTAAGTGATAGAAATTAAAAAGCCTAAACACAGAAAATTGGCATAAAAAAGTGTTTCAAATGACAAAAGATAGCACAAGTTCAAAACAAACGTAAATTTTAAATAAAAACAACCAGTCAATCCACAAGCTCAAAAAACATAACAAAATAACTAAAATGTACCTGAGTTAAGGGGATGGATTCATGAAAGATGCTATCACACTTGAAGAAGCTTTTTGTACCAATTTGAGTCTCGTTACATGCCTACAATGGAAAAGAATAAATGATTGTAGATATTGATTGCATGCAATGTGATTGTTTTATTAACTTTCATAACACCCATTTTATTTAGTTGACAAGTCCAAACACCAATTTTTTCTTAAATCTTGACAAAAAAAAAACATTTTAGCTCGTCTAAGACAAAATCATTAGCAAAATAAAAAAGAAGGCTATGTACCCAAAACACAACAACACATACACAAAATTAAGAAAAAATCAACGACCCAACAGACTTAAGCCATTTGACACACAAAATAATAATAAAAAAAAGTAAGCCGGTTTTCTTTTTGTTTTCTTCATAGCATGTATTGTCATTTTCTTCACCTGGTTCCAAAGAAGCAGCAATCAGGGAGGGGTGAAGCATTAACATTAAATTCCAATATGTAACTATTCACATGACAATATGAAAGGTTGACCACTTCAGTCCTTACTTCATTTATCAAATTTACATAAATTAGTCCAGAACCAAATTAAGTTGGTTAAACTAAACTTCTCATACACAAAACCGAACAAGCAGAAACACCACACATGGAAAACAACTTAAATATATATCGTGATACTCAGTAAGCTAATAATAAATATTTCAAAATAGTCTTTCAAGACCAATTTGATGTTAAAAATGACAACAAATGATGACTTGGAATGAAACTTCTATTTCAAGTTATAGTGAAAAATACAACCTGTTGAAGTAAAGTAACAAAAAATAGGAGATGTTATCTCAAAAAAATAGAGAAACACAAACAGCACAAGTTTAGTATACCTCCAACTTGCCCTCGGAAGACCTATGATTTATTGAAAGCGTCTGGAATTCCTCTGTCAAATGGAAGCACTCACCAACATTTTCAGGAAAGACAAAATCAAGCACAACCTTGATGCATGACTACAAAAGAAGGATGCATATGGTAGGTGTTTACATGGACAATATTTCACGTGTTACTTAATAAATAATCAAGCTAGAAGAGTGAGCTAGTTTTAAGGGGCATAAGTAATTTCAAACTATCACATTTAATTTCTCAACAAACATAGGCATGTGTCCAAAACATTAACTTTAATGAATCAGTGGTGATCATTGGTCACTTCCTAAAAAGTCTTGTTGTGCCAACAAAGGACATTTACTTCTTTAATTTAGGGTAGTAGGATAAGATCTAATTATCAGAACCAACATACCTGAAAAATAATAGAACAAATATAAGGGACTAAACTTAAGTAGGCATATAAAGCAACACCATAAATACATTAAAGATGAGATTAATCCACATGAAAGTTCATTATACCTTTAGGTTTCTCACTTGGTGAGGACAACCTGCTGGAATAAAAACAGCTTCTCCCAACTTCTGAATAAAAGTCCTGGGCTCAATTCCTACAAGAAAATAACTATCAACATACACATATATGATTCAACCAATCAAACCACCCTAATCAATCAATCCAAAAGGAAGCGCAAGCCAGCAAAAGGAAGGAGAGACCAAGGTTCAAATAGGGGCAGCCTTCAAAACTGCTAAGTTCTCTTTTCATACGTGATAAAGAAGTATATGAGAGTGGATTGGAGGAGCACATAATAACAGAGGTTCTAGACTTGCTACGAGAACGAGCATGTTAGGGTTTGTGACGGGTTCCAAAGGACTAGCGAATCAGAAGAACACGGTATGGGTGGGCCATGGTGTCATTGGAGAAGGTGTCGCTGGAGAGAGTGGCACGCTTGAGGGCGACGATTGCAGTGATAGAGGAGTGGGGGTGCTTGATGGAATGCTTGATTATAGCAAGCGTAACACCCCGAAAATTGTTTCAAAAATTTTGCTACATTTCATTAATTAGAATTTTATGATTCTGATGCCTGAGAATTGGGAGCCGGAGATACCCGCGACAGAGAAAATATAGGATTAAGACCAAGAAAAGTTAGAAATGAGAATTTTAAACTCGAAATTTAATTTCAGGTAATATCTATTTTACGGGTACGATATTTTACCGGTTTGATTAAATTACAATGTATAGTTTCTCACACCGTATGGAAATTACAGTACAAGAAGGACACCTAGTAAGACAAGTGTGTGGCTTAGAAGAAGCCACACCATTTTCTTTCCTAGGAGCCAATGAGAAGTGCCCAAAATTGCATACATTTATCTTGAAGAATAATCATTTTATCAAATTCATTTATTGCACAATTATTGCATATATTACAAGACAAACATGTTAACATTTCTCTCCTAGGGAATTCAGCCAAGCAACCTCAACCTTCAACCATCTTCATCTTATTTCTTTAACAAATACAAGAACCCTAGCTAAGAACATCAAACTTCACTTAAATTCCCATAGCCAAAATCACAACCTAAGTCCTACCTCTCATAAACTTAAGATCAATTTCTCATCACAAAACCCTTACCTCATGATAGCATCGAGTTAGCCATTAGTTGCAGTGTTGTAAGAGGATTAGAGAGAGGGTTAGATCAAGAAATTGGTGGAAAATCCTTGAGGAAAGTTAAGAATAAGAGTTTAAGCTTCAAAGAGCCAAGTAGGACTTTTGCACACGGGAAAAATCGAGGTGTTACAAAAGAAAGCATGAGATTATGTTTCTTAGGCTAGTGTGATACCCCAGGTACAAATGTCAGTGGACAAGTTCTGTATAGCCTAAGAGTCCCCCAGGACCCACCCATGCTGTCGGATCTTGGATTTCGCTAAGTCTGAATCCTACACCTCCTTGGAGGACTATATGTTAGAGCCATTTTCTTAGGATCAAAAGTCCCAGTAATTGTTCCCAATGGCAAAACAAGTTAAAGAGTGATTTTTAATGAATTTTATAAAGCCTCCAAAAGTTTCATTTTTAGCCCACAAGTTTAGAAAATTGCAAAGTTTCTCGGATTTGAACTAAAACCCAAAATTTGGATTTTGATTGGTTGGAATTTTGATTTTTATGATATTTTATTTGAATCTAAATGGGAGGTATTTACTTATTTACATTTATGTAAATAAGTGAGTAGTGAGACAACCCAGATGCCAGGAGCACCCAAAGGTGCTGACAGTAAGCTGAATCAATTTTACTGTCACCGCTATAGCGATCACAGTGTGTGCAGCAGGGCAATTTTGGGTTCTGAGGACCACTATAGCGGTCATAAGTGTGTCTGAGCGGGGAGCACAAGCATGCTTGACCGCTATAGCGGTGTTAGTAAGCCAGATACAATGTCAAACGATGTCGTTTCATTTAAGTGATCCTCTACCCTCTTTATATACCCCAAAACTCGGGTTTCACTCTGTAACGCCCCAATTTTTACTGTAATTTTTACTGTCATTAGAAATTACTCAATTACTGAATTACCGTAGGTAATTATTACATAAGATTTGAGTAGAACAATCCTCAATAAAGGAATATAACATTAGAAGAGAGGTTAGGAGCGATTCATGCGAGTCGCAAATCCCGAATTCATGCGTATAAAATGACCAAAATGTCCCTGAAGTTATTTTACTCAGAAAATGAGGATTGTGGGCCCCACATATTCTCAAGGGGATGTTTTGAGAATAATAAGGGATTGTTTGTGTTATGTGTGTTAATAGAGCAGAAGAATCTCAATTTTGAGTTCCGACGCATTGAAAAAGACCAAACGCCCTGCATTGTTTAACTCCGATGCGTGCCGACTGAGCCCGAACCTCACTAAAATGTTTTAAAATGTGTTTTTAAGCCATGATTAACCATTGGTTAAGCTCGGGTGGCCTTGGGCAGTTTTTAAGTGAAAGTACGATTTTGCCCCGTTTTTGGCGAGTTTGCGAATTTCGGGATTTTCGATTCATATACGAAACCTAAGCAATATTAGGCTCAAATTAAAGCTTATTAAATTCTGAATATTAATCTAGATTCAAAATTATGTATTTAGATTGATTAGAACCCAAAATTGCTCAAAAACACCCAAATTGCTTACTAATTCACTTAAGCCCTTAACCGTAAATTCTCTAAATTACATGAATACCTTGCCTACACCTAAATAATGCATGGAACACACAAATTTCACTTCTTTGGGCTGTAATGCACGAAATTATTGATGCCATTATGCAGCTGAATTATTTCCAAAAGTTGCACTAAAACAAAATGCCAAAATGTCACCATAAGAGACATAATTCCTTAATTTCATACAACTTTGTCTAAAATGCTTTTCCGTCCATTATTACTCCTGAAAAATTCTGACAACTACCTCCTCATTTTGGCCAATTAGAAGCCTCAAAATCTTCTATAAATAGGCTTGCTTGAGTGGTCTTGGAATGCTTGGTTCATAACTAGTTTTTAGGAGCACCAAAAACTTTCTTTCTTCCTCCTCTTTGGCTGAATTCTTTCTTCAATTTTTTCAAAGAGATTTTGTGTCATTTCACTTCAAGAAATCAAGTTCTCTTCCTCTTCTTCAACTCAGATTAGGTAGGGAGTAGTTTCTAAATTTATTTCTATGCTTTGAGGAGTTGTGTTTTTAGCTCAAAATGATGAAATTATGAACTTGCCTTAGCTTTTCATTTTGGTTTTCCTCTTCAATTTTTCTTTAACCAATTCAACCATATGGCCTAGGTGGAACTAAGATGATGGCTTGATGATGAGGACCTTGAGGGTGGGTTGTAAATCCATCACAAGTTAGGCCTCTAAAGCTTGAAAATTCCACTTGATGCAAAACCTTAAAGAATAATGCTTTATGATGCTAAAACAAAGATTTTTAGTTTAGAACTTGAAAGATGTATTTTTTTCCTTTTATGTTTTATTTCTTGTTAAGATATGTATTGGGTTGAATTTATAATTCTTTTAAAGTCTTGAAGGAGCTCTAGTAAAGAAACAAAATGAATTTGCATCCATGATTAAGTTTATGCTTTGCATAACCATGTTTACCTTCTATGTCATCACTTAATCTTTCAAGATAATTAAGAGGTTGCATCTCATATTTAATTTATGCTCTCACTATATTTTATAATGGCTAAAAGAATCAACGCATGACATGTTTATTTTATGCCATCACCTAAAGATCCTAGAGCTTAAAGACTTGCCCATGTATCACAAGCAAAGAAATATGATTATTGGAGTTAAAGAATTTATTCTTTAAAAAGTCTTGAGACTGGATGCTTATTAAGTACTTGATATCATTGAATGATTTCCTGACTTGCATGTTATAGTTGCTGTTGCAAATAATAAGAATGCTTATACATGAAATGTTCTTATGTAAAATTCACCTTTGTTGCTAGAAGAAAGTGTATCATTGTAAAAGTGTAATTTGGAAAGGTTCTGGCTAAGGAAAGACTTGGTATTTAAGCGTGTCCATTGTGACCCACCTCTCTTTCCTGGGAATCTCCCATATGCATGATTACAGTTGATATATATTATTCTAGCTTAAGACTATAAATGAGAAAATGTTATGATGTTTATGAATTGTATTATGATATAACATGCAAAGATTTAATGGTGACTTAAACTTATAAGAAAATGATCCTTTGGAACCATCAGACTATAGGTGGTGAAAAGGTGATTTTAGCCCCCTAACCCGTTCTCTCAAAAGGGTAGAGTCGGGACTTTAGCTTATCAAAAGGGATAAGTATATGCTAGTGACGACTAGTAAAGTATGAGCTCATAACCTAAATTACTCCCAAAGCGGTGGAGTATAGGGTGGCCCAAGGAAAATAATGATGATGATAAGATTTTAAGTCACCTAAGGCACTAAAGAAATGAAATATGTGCACTTTGTGTCCATGTGTAGCTAATATTATATGACGTTCTTTTATGCATGTTATTTTGATAATGATGATGAGGAATATGATGTAATGATAAAGGAAAAGTTCATTGTAAATATGACATGTTAAGAATAAGATGCATTATAAGGCGCATGATTAAAAAATTGACGAACCTCGGTTAAGTATTTGTCGGAACTTAAAATGAATCTTTGCATGCTCACTATTTTAGAATAATCCCGAGGTTCCTGGGGACTTTGATGATGACATTGTAGAAGGAGGTACCCTATTGAGAATTCTTTAGCAAGATTCTCACTCCTTTTCTTTATTTCCGTCATTGTCTCCAGATTCAAATGGCGACATTCGTCCTGTTCGTTGATACCCCTACTTGGGAATTCCACTATGATCCGGTGCATCGCTCGTATCATTTTGAAGGGAGGTCTTGTGATTCGTGTTTTTATTTACATAGGTCGTCCATTTGCACATCCTGTCCCTAGTTATCGATTTTCTCCTACTTCTCCCTATGGCGATGAAATGGTTTCGAACATGCACGTCCACTTGATGAAAGGATGTTACGTTCTTATCCGCTTCATCTGCTGTCCATGGATTTCAGTATGTTCCCAAGACGAGATATTCTCAAACTGATCCTTGAGGACACTCCTACTCATGTATATTCTGAGAGCTCGCTCCTACTCCCACACGTAAGAGAGGGTAGTGAGGAAGCAGTTGTTCAGCCAAGGTTAGCGAGAAGGCCGTCCATGCGACTGACTGGTGCATCTCCTGTGTCCCCTCCCGACGGAGCTCATCGATGGATCGGATTTATTCCCCATTTTCGGGACAGTGGCCATAGAAGGTTCTTAGTAGACTTATGTGTGATCATGCACCCTAGTTTTAGGATAACCTTCCCGGCTTATGGAGTTATCTAGTTTAGGGGCATGAATTTCCTTAAGTATATTTTCTTTTATGGGTTTGCATAAGATAATGATGTATAAACATAACCCACCCTTTGAGTGAGGTTATTGTATGTAAATATATGCTATAATGTGCTTATGGATGTTATATGATGGAGCCTAAGTGATATGATGTGATATATTCTTAAACGTCTTATTATACTCCGCTTACTCGTTCACGTTGTACTCGGCTCACGTTTTCAATTATGTGTTTAAAAAAAAAAAAAGGCTCGTAATTTCACTAAGTATTTTCAAATTATGAAGAAAGAACCAAAGCAAGGAGTAAAGTCTAGTCATTAATCAGATTCAACCTAGGTGTATCTGGTTAATTACTAGGGTGCTACACACTCCCTATTTTCGAACCCTCCTCCTTTTCCATCAATTTTTCTCTCCTTCTCTCAAGCCTACTTCATTCCATCATTCCCAATCATCAAGATATGTTTATGTTAATAGATTTTGTCTCCGTTCTTTCTATTCTTCCATGTTCTTAGTATGAGATGTTATTTTCTTTCATCATTGCCAAGTGGTGGAGCTCCCCCAAGGTTGTTAGGGTTATGTTAAAGCCATCTAGAGGTCATTAGAAATTAATCTAGATTAGTGGTTGCTCTATGGCAGTTGTTGGTGTCATTCTAAGCTCTCCAGGTCAGTTGGTGGTGCCCATATACTCCCGGCTCTAAATGGTGAGTGGGTTCAAACTCATGGCCTTATTTTAGCCATTATGACTATGTTTGATGCATGATCTTTGTGAAATATGAAATTTAAGATGAAAAAAAAATGTAGAATATGATTTTATATGATTGTCAAGCTAGAAAAATTATGAATTATGATGATAGCATGAAAGAATGAGTTTTTCAAATCCATGGGACCATGATTGCTATGTTGTATGCTTTAGAAAAATATTTTACATGGTTAAGAATGGATTTATTGAGAAAATATATATTGTAGCGACTTTGCTTCTTATCAAATATGTTTTATGAGTTTACGACATTATTATGTTTTCAAGATTCAATTTTTAAGCCATATTTTGAATATTCAGTTAAGATAGTTATACATATGTTAGAGAAATGTGAACCAGAGTATGACCTAGCTTTATGAATGAATATGTTAAAAGATTTTTGAGTTTTATGATTACAAACCCTAGTGCTTTGAACTATGATTTTGTATTATCAAGTGTATGGGAAGTTACGATTGTTTAAGATCTGAATTTAGAACTTCATATTTAAGTCAGTATGATTCTTAGCAACTGTCAGATACATATTCCATGGGCTTGAGATCGGATTGCCTACAAATGAGTGATCCCTTGGGGATGATTTTCACAGCCACAGTTATGCTAAAATGAGATTATTAGAGTTATGTGAATCCGGAACCCCCAGTGTACTAAGAACTTAGGGGCTCTGTTCGCCAGGGATTGAGTACCTTTTTTCAGTTATGGTTTTATCAAACTAATTTAGACGGTAGAGATCAAGAAACAGACAGTTAGTTAACAGTTGTATGAGATCGTTAACCTTGGTACCAAGTTGTCCATCAGAGAATAATATCATCCCCACAACAGATACAGATAACGGGACCTAGATAGGTACCTATAGCTCTTCCGCCAGGGACATTTGACTTTACAGCTTCAGTTATTATATATGTATTTATTCAGCTCAGCAGACATTGTTTCCGTAGGCTCTGCCGCACTTTAGTTAAAATGATTTCAAGTTGCTTGTAAGTTTACAATTGTTTATTCATGAATTTATGAAATAAAAAATATTTTCCTATATAGCTATATATATAAATATCAAGTGATTGTGGTTGTTGCATGCATAGTATTATATACATATTCCTTGGATGTCCCATGTGGGTGATGGGTGAGAGCTCACTCACTGGGTCTGGTGACTCACCCCTCTCCCTTCCTCTCATAGTTACAGGTACAGGCTCAGTTTCAGCTCAATTTGGTTGACTCAGCTCTTTCCCAGTGGTGAGCCTTATTTTGGAGTAAGGCTTAGTATAAGTCTATGTTAGTATTAGCAGGCTCCCGTGATTTGCAGGCAGGATTCGAGCCACGCATGCATTTTGAGACATTGTAGTTAATTTCAAAGTTTATGTATTTTCACATATATTACTAGAATTCAAAGTATGGATTTCAATCACTGATTTAGATTTATATTATGTAATAGATTGGCTAAGTAACTATAATCCAGTTTTTTTTTTAGATTGAGTAAGATTTCATATTTATATCATATGATAATACAGTTTATGATTTCATGATCAACGATTTTGGGCCAGAAGTTCTTAGAGTTTGAATATCACTTCTAGTTTTATGAATTCAAGTATTATGTTTTAATTAGAGAAGTTGATATTTAGTTAGAAGAAAACCTTATTTGAAGTATTATTTACAATAAAGTATGCATATAGAGAGACACGTCACCCAGAAGGCTTACGTGGGGATGGGATTCATCACGTGCCGGTCACGTTCCCAAGTCGGGTCATGACAGCTAGAGAAAGTAAATTTGAACTGACAGGGAAAGTAAACCTGACTAGAAATAGATTTGTATGAGAATTGGAGAAAGCAAATCCAATGATTATGTATAGGAACAAGCACAATCGTGAAAAGTAATCTATTACCCAGGAGTGGTATAATCCACCATAGTTAAGGGTCAAGACAGTTGAAGTAGCAATCGTTTTAAGTTGCACCTTGTGCTATGTGTTATAAGAATGAGTTTTATTATTCCATTGAGATCAAATAATTATGTACTAAGTTGACATTATAAATTCTAAGAATGATAATTGGATAAAATGAACCTGCTTCGGACAAAGATTTTATAAACTAAGATAACTGTTATTAATTCTTTTATTTGCATGCAATACTTTTATAAATAAATTGAAGCAGCTGAGGTAGATAATGATGGCAATTGTATGTGTATACAAGTACTTTACTGAGGATTTTTGAATTCTCATCTCTATTTGCATTCCATGTCTACCACAGATTCAAGGATAGGCGTCGATAGGTTTGCTTCAAAGCAGAGGCATGTTTTTACGTTTTGATGTACTCTGGTGGTCCATGCATAGACTTCAAACTCTTGTATATTGTAGGTTATGAATATGTATTGAGATGGCATATGTGCCCATATTGTCTATAAATAAAATTTCTGAAGTTTTAATACTTATAGAAAATCATGTGATACTCTATTATATATTATTTCCTCTCGTATAAAGTTTTGTCTAAATGTCATTAGGTGATAATACATCGTACTATTTGAATTCAAATAAGAAGTAATTTTTCATTGAACAAGAACTTTTGAATAAATAAGTAAAGCATTACTCCATGGTAAATGCATATGATGCACTATACTACACTCTTACTTATGGTGTTACAACCTAGGTGGAACACTATAATTAAGGAGGTGTTACAACGAGGAAGTGGGAAATCTGGAGGGCGTGGTGGGAAAGGACCGCGTTGTTGGGTTGTTGTGGTTAGGGTGAAGAGAGTTGTGGGAGTGGATTGGGTCTTGGCTTCTTGTTGTTGTTGTTGGGAGAATTGAATACCATTTTTGGTGAGGTCTACCCATCACAGCCATGGTCGTGCCGTGCCGATGAGGTTAGCAATGGTGGCCCAAAAGGGTTTGGCATGTTACCAGTGGCGTGAAGAATGGAGTGTTACCAATGGCATGTTACAAGTGAAGTGAAGAATGGAATTGCGCGAAGAATGAAAGAAAGAGTGGAGAGTGGCGCGGAAGTGAAAAAAAAGGGATTTTCTCATTGTTATTCAGCTTTCTTTTTGTTTTTATTTTTTCGTTTTACTCCAATGCTGTTAAATAATGGGTTATTGGGCTTTTATTTTTCCTTGCTTCTTGTCCCGAACATGAGCTTTTGGGATCTCATTTTCATCTTCGGTTTGATTCCAAAAGAATTCTCTTTTTCTAGGCTGACAAGTATTTTTTTAAAAAAAAATGTTTCTTTTTTTTCCCTTTTCTTCTTTTTATTTTATTTAAATTTTTAATTAAATCCTTTGGCTAACACATTCTTTAAAATTAGTCCTTTTTTAAATTTTGAAAGTTCATGTATAGCTAAGCACAATAAAATTTGAGTTAGAATCCAAAAATTCCACAATGAATAAACGATTTATAAAAATGTATGTGTGTGTATATGCTCGATGAAAAATTTACTCAAGTTTTATCCACTATTCCACTTTTGTTTCCATTTTCAAGGGAATACAACTTCAATTATAGTAACAAAACAAGTTCCAAATTCAATTGAAATAAAAAAAAAAGGCACAAAAAGTGCTCTATTTACCATAGTTCGTTGTTTTTATTATAAAATTGAAAAATCAAGAGATAACGCATTCTTTTGAAAGAGTTGACATTTAATTTAAGCTTTCCATCCTCATTTTTTGAGCAGTAAATAGAAAAATTTAGTTAATGTTTTTTAATTTTTTATTGGTATGTATTTTAACAAATATTAAATAATATAAATAAAAAATTTAAAATTAAAAGAAATTCTGACATATACCAATAAATATTTTACCACGTCACCTATCTAGCTAAATCGAAAATTGAATAAAATGACTAATTTTGAGGATTAGTGTAGTTTAAGCATCTAATTAGAAGATTTACAAGTTAAGATAGTTATTTGTAACTAGTTAAAATTTTAAAGAGTTAATAGTAAATAACAGTGTTCTTACTGCCATAATTTACCCCATTAGCCATTTCTTTCACTAAAATTATGGCAGCCAATAAAATCGTCGTAATTCACTGCACATTTTGGTAATTTTAAAGAGCTATCCTAATTTCACCACTATTTCTTTCACTAAAATTATTACGGTCTAGGAAATCGCCGTAATTTACTACATATTGTGATAGTTTTAAGGAGCCGCCCTAATTTTACTGCCATAATTCATACTTTTTTTGTAGTGTAATTTATGTTATTTTCATAGATTAATTTATGATGGAATTGCATTAACTTTTGTGTTTTTATTAATTTTTTTACATGAATCTATATTTATGTTTGTAGTAACCTGTTATACTGATATATAAAGGTAAAATTATTACTTGAACTCATCTTGTTTTTTTCTTTTGTTTCATTTTTTTCACACAATCAAATTGAAAAAACAACTTTTCTTCTATGTTTTTATATTTTCCTTTAATTCAAATATATTTGTGAAAAATAAAATCCATTCAAATTTTTTCCTTCACTCTCTCAAACACTAACTTAACGTGCAACAATTTTTTTTAATCAATTCCACAAGAGTAATATTATAAGAATAACAAAATTACATAACAAATATATACCATATATCTTAACCATTATTAAATGTGATAAGTGGTCCCCACTTATCTCACTCACTCATTATATTTAGGGTAAATTACACTCACTTTTCTAAGGTTTATGAAAATACAACTCACATCCCCTCTAATTGTTCAGCTTACACTCACACCCTTCTACTTGTCAAATTTTAAGTATTTATATTACAATCACACTTTTTATTTACAAAATATTGTTAGTAAACTTAATAGAATAACATTTTTGTGATATTAGTTATTTTTAATTAATAAAATTATAAAAATACCCTTAAACTTAACAGAGTGGATAAATATATTTTTATAATTTTATTAATTAAAAATAATTAATATCACAAAAATGACATTCTCTTAAGTTAAGTAACGAGTTCTATAAATGAGAAGTGTGATTGTAATATAAATATTCAAAATTTAAGAAATAGAGGGGTATAAGTATAAGCTGGACAACACAAAAAATATGAGTTACATTTTTATAAAATTTTAAAAATATCAATATAATTTACTCTTATATTTAACAATAATAAAATATATAATATATATTTATTAATCAATTTTATTATTCTCATATCCTTGCTCATTCCACAATGCGTTGTCAATTTCGTTTCCTACTCCTTCGACAAACTCACTCTCTGGCCCAATTATTTGTGTGTCTCTGTCCCCTGCCACGTTATTTCACATCCTCACTTCTCTCAAAACCTGTGCTCAAGAAACTCCAAAAAAATAATAATAATAATCAACCTCGTTCTCGCTCCGGTCTCCACCATGTCCACCTCCACAACAGGCCCAGACACCTCACGTGCCTCCCACATGCACCTCTACACCACCACTGATGACGACGACGACATCAGCGACAGCGACAGCGACCAAGACCCCGACGACGACCAACAACACGACCAAGTCGACAACAGAAAGGAGCACGACAGCGCCGCAGCCGTCGGGTGGTGCTGCCGGCCGGCCGCCAAAAACGGTGGATACCGACGGCGGCGGAGCTGGTGGCCGCCGCTGGGTGGGGTTCTGGACCCGAGATCGAAATGGGTACTAGAATGGAACAGGGTGTTCCTGCTGGTGTGCGCGACGGGGCTGTTTGTAGACCCGCTGTTCTTCTACGCGCTGTCCGTGAGCGACACATGCATCTGCCTCTTCGTCGACGGGTGGTTCGCCGTCTCGGTAACGGTGCTGCGGTGCATGACGGACGCTCTGCACCTGTGGAACATGTGGCTGCAGCTCAAGATGGCCAAAAGGTCGTTCGGGTCGGGTGTTGCCGCCGCTTCGGCGGCCAGTGGCGGCGGGGACCTCAGGGACGCTAGCCCTCGCTCCGTAGCTGCTGGCTACCTTAAGGCTAAGAGCGGCTTCTTCTTTGATCTCTTCGTTATCCTTCCTATACCGCAGGTCAGAATTTCTTTCATTATCTCTATTAAATAATAAAAGAGGAATATTTCGTGTACCACACAAACTTATAATATATTTGCATTTTGCACAATGCATAAAATATGACTGTGCAATCATTTCCTTTTCCTCGAACCTCAAACTTTTATTTATCTTCTAAAAATGTTATAATTTTGTTCTATAACATTTTTATAATAATTAACAAGATCTATATTTTTATTTAGGACGTTACTTTGTAATTGGATAGATTATAATCCACCTCATCGCCCAGACAGAACCATATAAAAAACTCTCCGTTAATTGGGAGTTTTGTCGCCTTATGATTTAATTTGGGAGGAGAAAGTTCGTAATTTGATACGCTAGCGAGTGATAGTAACTAAGGAGGAGATGAGTATATGACCGTGCAATCGTGCATGAAGAAATTGTATAGTAATAATGTGGAACCGTCAAAGATGTACGGGGTCAATTAATTCATATATAACTATAAAAAAAATATTTGTAAAATAAGAAATATAATTAACATGATTTGTTGTAGCATATCAGTTTCTGAAGGAAAAATATTTTAATATAAATGCACAGCAATGAATATAAAAAACTGAAAATTATAAAAATCTTACAACTAAAAATTATCCAACATTAATGCTGTATGAATTCCTCTATTCGTCAACTTCAATCTCACTTGAGAGAGAAAACAAAACAAAATAAAAAAGGATTCGAGAAGGGAAATAAAGAAGAAGAAATTGAATCGAGAAAAGAAACAGAGAATATTACACTTCCATATAGTACTTCACTACCGATGTGAAGTACGGAATTCGATCTACACACCACACCATACCCATAAGCCAAAAATGATAAAAACTAAAACTTTATCTTATGGGAAAAACCCACATGTAAACATGGTTGAAGGGCTTACAAAGCACAAAGGAAAAAGGGGAAAAAAAACATTTTCATTGGTGGGAGGAAGAAAACCTTAGAAAATATTAAAAAAATTAATAAAAAAAGAATAAAATTGTATCATATAATTTTTTACTACTCAGTCATTCACCATTGTCATTGCTATTCACTTTCCACTCTCAACTCTTCCTCTTTACTGAATCTCCTTGATAGCTCCGAAGCTTGCTCTAAACTCATAAAAGGAAAAGATTAGCGTTCTTGTAAAAGAGAAGAAAAGAAAAGAAAATGAAAAAAAAACTTAAACATATTGGTGAAACTTTTTGAAAAATAAAAATAGAGAGATAAGGAATCTAGAATGAGTATTTGGTTGAGCCTAGGAATGGGTGTTGGTTGTGAAAAAACCAACCTGGGAAGATGAAAAAATAACCTACGACTGAGTATCTAGCTGATCAATGGGTGGCGATTGATAACACTTACAGAAGGATGTAGCTGATAAAAAATTAGCTTGAAATAACCTCAAAATGCTAAAATCATAATCACGACTTTAAATTGTCTGAG
Organism: Dalbergia cochinchinensis; assembly: GCA_031216125.1. NCBI lineage: Eukaryota > Viridiplantae > Streptophyta > Magnoliopsida > Fabales > Fabaceae > Dalbergia > Dalbergia cochinchinensis. Next base: position 32,017,177 of record CM062372.1, read on the forward strand.
ACTAGGCTATAGTTGTTAATATAACTATTAATGTATATCGACAGAAAGCTTAAGACAAGAGCTTTGATGTGACAACCGGGCTTACCTGATTGATGGCATTTTGGCCTTGAAAAAGGATCATTTCCATATTGTTTTGGTCATTTTTCTACTTTCACTATGTTAAAGTTAGCCAAATACTAATTAAGCATTTTCTAAAACTTTGAGGATGCTTATTCACCCATATATAGTGTCCCTAAAGCTTGATGCTGACCTTGGATGAATATCTATCAACTGAGAACAATTAGCCTTGTGAAGAGACTAGCCTTCAGCCAAAGGAATGGGTCCCATGCTGGGCTTTGATTCTCGTGACATTTATTCACCCACAAATTACTTCTAGACTTCGGTTGAAAGAGACATTATTTATGCTTCAAAACGTGAACAAAGAAGCTTTGACCAAGTCCACAACCAATTCCATAAAAATAGGGACAATTAAGGAAAGTGGTTACTAATTCTAATAAGGGGATAAGTGAGTGGATAATGGTTCTGGAAGGTTATAGAAGAATGTGGGAATGCTCCCTGCAAAATAGGAGACATGGCAAAGTATTAGCTGGCTTGCAGACCACAATTACCCAAGGCTAGTTACTAGAATTAGCCAAGGCCAGCCTGTTTAATGCTAGAAGTCAGGTCTACATTTGGGAATGATGATAGTGTAGTTAGTGATTGAATAATTGTTTCATTTTGTCTATAAATAGCCATGTATCCAATTAGATCAAGACATCTAATACACAATAAATCAATGACATTTATCTTTCAGTAATTTATCTTTATTTTGCTGCACTTTATTTCTCCTATACACTTTCACTTTACAACCTTATACACTTAGTTTCATTAGAAGATAACACTTTCCAAAGTAGTTTGGGAATCCATAATGGAGAGAAGAGTTCTTTTCTCTGTGAACTTGTTTAAGTTTGAGAATCAAAGCTTTCATGGGAATATATATTTCCATAACCCGAAACAATTGAACCGATCCAATCAACTTTGGATTTTTTTGCAATTTTTGTCCAAAAGATTAAAAAATTATTGTAAAATGTCAAAATTTTATATAAGTGATAGTTCTCATAAGTTAATGTGCTGTTTTAATGTCCATAGGCTAGAATATTTACACAAATTTGCAATGATAATAATGTGATGTTCATTTGGGTCTCAAATTACATATTAATCCTAATAAATGCTAAATGAGTGATGAGTATCAGTAAATGATATAGTTAGTAGTAATAGTAATAGTAATAGTAATAGTAGTAATAATAATAATAATAACAACAACAATAACAATAATAAAAGATTGGTTTGCATTAGATTCTTTGTTGAAGGATGTAGTTAGTTCTAACAAGATCCGACCCGATTGACCCAATCCAAACTAGACCAATCTAAACCAAATTGATTTGAATTCATTGGTTCATTGCATCAATCCAATCCACTTAAACCCCATATACTAAATATTATGTTCACATATCCAATGTCATATTCCACAAAATATAAAGATATAAGGGGTAAAATAATTTCAAACAAAGGTTAATGTATATTTGTGTAAATTAAAAAGTCTACCACGTCAAAAATAAATAAATAAAAAAGTATCATTGAATCTCAGAGGAGCTAGTCCGTTATAAAATTTAGATAAATATGATTTGTTATTGGGTAGTAGTATGAAAATATACAGGAATTTCTCGAAGTACATCACCTTACTTTATTAATTTTATATATACATATATAAATAAAAGGTGTGATCCATTATTTACACCATGAATAAAGCAGGGTATACTTCCTCCTTTAAATAATTTTTTTATAGATGTTAAGTAAATTTTATCAATTCAATCACTGAATGATAAATCAAGTGTATAATATTTTATAGACTTTTGAAATAATTTCATCCCTTTTTTATTTAGATCGATGTATATCGTAGCCTTGAAAATATATGTAAATGTTGAATGTTAGATTATATAACTATTAATGTCCAATTTTTTCAAAATTTGATATTCTTAATTATCAAGATAATATCTCATGGTTTAATGGTTCGATTGATAAAATTTATTATTTATAAAAAGATATTCAATTGAGTAAAGACTTACTCTTATATAGGGAGCGACTTAAGTGAGGGATGATTTATTGTGAGAGTAAGATGAGCAAATCTTAACCGTTGGATCAGTTAAAATATAATTATCAAGATTAAAATATAAAATCATATGATTTTTAAGTGATTATATGAGTATTAATTATCATTAATTAATTTTTAATTATGATCATTTATATATATATATATATATATATATATATATATATATATATATATATATATGCCAATGAAAATATAGTCGTAAATGGAGATAAGACATATATACTGTATATGTTTATGTAATAGAGTGTTATCTATTTAATATCAAATATAATACAATTATAAATAACTTAACTCTCTTTGCATATTTTGATTATCGCCATCATTATGCTGTATGTGATGTTTCATATATGTGCCATTACATGCTTATGCTTGGCAAAGGTGTTTTTTTCCTATTATTAGATTAAGTATATTGTGATGATGGTGCAGAGGCAATTAAATTCGGTGTAGTATGCATCTTGTATGGCAAACTTGTTGGCATATCACTACAGTGGTATTGTAAATATAGTTCTAAAAAACTTAAAATGACACATCTAACGCAGAAACTCCAATATTACATCATAAAGTCTCTTTAAGAGCTTCAACTGTTAAGTAAAGTATAAGAATTATTTTATATCTTCGTTCTTTAACTCCGTTTTCTTGCATCTCTTAATTATACGTTGGAATAACTTGTCTAATTCTTTTTTATTCCCTTGATATTGCATAATTCAATTATTTATAATAACACACGTCATTAGCACCAAAAGATAGAAAACAAATGTCATTCATTCATTTATTCATGCTTGCTTATTTTTTTTCCGTCGGTTATAATGGGGAGTCCATATCATGATTTCACCTGAGTTATGTCTAGTCTCTTGTTTAAGTCTCCGCTCAACTCAGTACTGTATATCCCCCCCTATTATTTGTTTATAGCCTGGCTCGAAATTTTGGGTTGGTTTGAGTTTTGAAATTTGATTTGCTATATTCTTTGAGTTGAGTTTAGCACATATTTTGGGTTAATTTGATCCAATCTAAAATTAAATAATTTTTTTAAAGATATATTATTTCATAATAATTAATAAAAAATTATAAAATTTTATAGTTTAATTAATATATTTCATATAATTTTATATTATTTTTATTTTGATATGATTTATTTTTAAAACGTATATTGTAAAATATCTCTAAAATTTGGCTTCTTACTTATAAAATTTTATAATCTTTCTATATATAAATTTAAATTCATATATGTTATTTAAAAGTCGAATTGACACAATTCGATCCAATCATAAATTGGATTATTATTGAGTCAAATTTGAGTTTCAAAAATTAACTGTTCTAAAAGTTGGATTTGATTTGGGTTTAACCTAACCCAACCCATCATTTGAACACCTTTAACCCCAACTACGTGACAATTGATTAATATTTATAACTTTAATTTTCGGTCTATTTTTGTGAGTAAATAACTTTGTGACAAGTCCCTTCCCCAGACCCATGCTCCTTCTAATGAAGGGGTAAATTCGCTTTTTACTCATTTTACACATGCTCCAAATAATTCACTTTATTATTATATTATATCATTTAACTTTCATTTTCTCCATCAACATAAACTAAAATATTTAGATTGCATTTAAAGAATATTATCCCAACGTCAAAAAAATATTCCCATTTCGATTGCTGCTGATTAATTATTATTAGAAAATTTTATTGATTGGTGTCAAGCTTTAAATTGGCGTGTAACTACCCGTTGTTATTATTATTATTATTTTGTTTTGCATTGTATTGATTAAGGCGAATTTGAAGAGTGATTCTTCTTTATAAAATTCTTAGAAGGTAATCTACGCTACTAGTGTGATGGAACTCTGCTTAACATGCTTTGCCTGCAGTTTGGAAAACCCAAAAATAAAAAAAGGACTGACAGATGTTACATTACAAACTTACAATAACAACATTAAGTTACATCCAATCAGGATGGCAGCTACGGTTAGAGCAACCTTGGAGTATGTTATAGCATAGCGTGGTCCTCTGTACAATCCGACAATCCGTACAAAATAGCTTGTTTTTTTAAGAGTAAAGTATCGCTATCATCCCTAAAATTATAAGAGGCTTTATTTTAGTTTCTGAAATTTTAAAATTAATTTTTTAGTTCTCCAAATTACATTCTATATGTCATTTTAGTCCTTAATCAAACAACTGTTAATTAATCATTATATTTTTGCTGACATGGCATGTTACGTGACACATGGTATGCCTCGTGACTTGAAATTGTAAACGACATGTGATATGCCATGCGTCACTTAATGTATCATGTCGACAAATATAATGGGTGACTGATAGTTATTTGACTAGAGATTAAAGTGATTTACAGAATGTAATTTCAAAAACTAAAAAGTTAATTTTAAAATTTCAGAAATTAAGATGAAGCATGTTTACAATTTTAAGGGCCAAATTAACATTTTATCCTTTTTCATTCCGATAATTTCATTCACGGTCCTGAATATTACAGCAAATCGACACTGAAGATAGAACCCGAATACATGTTCCTCTGGATTTTGTCCATTATTGAGTATGAGTATTTAATTTCAAATTTTATTATAAAACAAAATTGTATATTTAAGATTGTGGGAAGAAAAGGACCCCATATACACAAAGATAATTAAAGACAAATCTTAATTAGAAAGGCTATAATCCTAAGAAAAACCAAGAATGTACGTAGGGGGCATTATTTTGAATGAGTTTAGAATGGCGTAATAAGCATAATATTGGAATTTACAAAATTTATGGACAATGTGGGATTTTTGAAAATAAATTGCTACGTAGCCATTTGCATATAATTTGAATTAAAAATTTGATATTTTTCATATACAAATTGTTACATAGTAATTTTATAAAAAAATAATATTAAGAAATCACTACGTAGAGATTTTATAAAAAAATAATATTTGGAAATCATTATATAGTGATTTATGAAGATGATCTATTAAAAAGATAATTTTGGTTGCCTATATAAACTCTTAAGAGCTAGTCTATCTCTCACAAATTGCTAGTGTTAGAGATTCTCATTGTGCATTGTATCACAAAACTCTATGTATCAATTTATATATGAAAAATATCATATCAGTCCAAATCTTTCCAAAATCTCATTTCATACCAAATCAACATACCAAACATCATTATAAAAAAAAAAAAACTCCCCTGTACGGGCGGCTAGAAAATAAATCCAAAGAATGCTTGTGATCTTTAATCTTTAATTTGGTAAGAACCATGTGGGGGTGATAACACTTAGAATTAATGTTTTGAATTTCATTATTTATGCTAAAGTTGTTACCTAGCTAATGGCTGAACATTTTACCAGTAAACATCCAAATTAATCCCTAACAAAAACTTAATCAGATAAATTGATCTTTCAAAGGAAAAATCATTTAGTGGCCTCTTACAATTAAAAGTGTAGAAAAAGTTAGTCTATTATCAATATTTTGATATTTTTATTTGTCCTATTTATATTTTTGTTAAAAACTAATTTGATCTATTTTTATAAGTCATTAGGTACTAATTTATCATATTTTAATCATAAAGAACCAAGAATTATATATTTTTTTTCAAAGAACTAATTCATCTTAAGGTACTTTTATCATGAACCAAATTAGGGGTTCACTCAACATTTTAGTGTGTAAAAAAAAGTGGGGTCAAATTTTGCTTTCAAATAAACACTCATAACTAACAAAAATGTTTTTTAAAAAATTACTAGTTGGTATATGAACGTGTTAATGCAATAAAGGCTCAGATTTTGTTTCGGTATCAATGGGGTACCTATACCCCTTGTGTAATTAATGATTGTGATAGATTTAAAAAATTTGGATTAACGAGACATGATTTATTCTTAGTTACAAATAACTAAAAGATATCAGTTCCTTAAATTTTATAAGTAAACTGGAGAAATGTCCAGAATACTTTGGTTTTGTTCAAAAAATGACAATAAGTATTCTTGTAAAACTAATAAAATGGGTGACCACAATTTTTGTGATTAGTTATTAATACATTTATATATTTGAAAATAGAGATTGCAAACCTCAGTACCTTAATATAAAGGGTAACAAGTTTCACATCTTAATTTAGAGATTTTGAAGTCCACTCTCTTCTTTCTTAATTAACTTATAATTTTATGTAAATTTATAATTCAATTTATCTAGATTAATTATTATTTTAATTTGTATTTCTCTCAATTAAACTCTCCCTCTCCCCACTTCGCTCTACCTGAATATTATAATCTGTTTTTTTTATTTTTTTATTTTCACTTACCTGAATAGTATGTAAGTGATTGAAAATTCAAATAGTATTATATCATATGCTAAGTAAATATATTTAAAGGTCTAAGGGCAATTGGGTCGGAAAATAGGGATAATCGAGAGTGAAGAAAAGAGAGAAAGAGTGTAAATCTGAGTTGTATTGAATGAACTGAGTTGTTGATTTACAATGTGGCTTGGCCTTCCTTTTTTACAGTGTGAGAGCAACCAACTCATCTTTGCACAGTAGATCATAACAAACTAACTGCATGCTGCCACTAACTATTATTCTGTTTCTTTTTTCAGATTGTGCTTTGGGTGGCAATTCCCTCCCTGTTAGAGAAAGGCTCAGTTACATTGGTGATGACTGTGTTCTTAATTATGTTTCTCTTCCAATACCTTCCCAAAATCTATCACTCTGTCTGCCATCTTCGACGAATGCAAAACCTCTCTGGCTACATTTTCGGAACCGTTTGGTGGGGTATCGCCCTTAACATGATCGCGTACTTCGTCGCCTCCCATGTGAGTCATACCTTTCTTTTAGAATTCCATGCATATTTCTTTAGCTACGAGGAGTAATTATTTGTCTTAATTGAAGTGAAACAACCTATTGCTAAAAGAAAATATATTAAGAGTATGTTTAGAAACACTTGTAAAAAACACATTTTAAAGGAAAAAATCATTTTTGCATAATATATCTTAATTTTCGTGCACTCTCAGTGTTTAATAAAGTACTAGAATTGCTTTTAAATTAAATTTTAGGTATATTCTGGTTGTACCAAAATTTGCGCACAATGTCAACTTTCATAAATTTATATATTACATAGCTTTTTTGTCTTAAAAATATTTAAACTCTTTAAATATGTGAAATATAAAAATTACCTAAAATATAATTGAATATAAATTAAGAAAAAATTGATTCACTCCCAATTTAAGTTTAATATTTTATATTTTTAGCTAATTTATTTAAGAATTTAATTTTCATACGCCGTTAATGATTAAAAAAAAAATAGAATTGCTTTTAAATTAAAAAATTCTGAATCAACTTTTATGTTTACTCCCGTCGCATTAGCGTTTTATTCTTATTGTGATAGAAACTTATAGAATACTTGATATAAAACACATTTTAATTATTTGGATACAACAAAGGGTATGAAATACTTGACAAACATACATTTGCTCTATTTTATCTTATATGTAGTAATTATTTGCCTTAACTAGAGTATAACTACCTATTACAAAAAGAAAATATTATGAGCATGCTTAGAAACACAATCAAAAACAAGTTTTTATTGGGCAAAGTTATTTTTGCAAAATCTATCTTAATTTTCATTCATAGTCAATGTTAAAAAAAATATTAGAATTGGTTTTAAATTAAATATTTTTAATTAAATTTTAGATGTATTTCCAATGCATAATTTTTTTAATCAAATTTTAGATTTATTCCTATTTTAATAAAGTTTTAGGTTTGCCATTTTCTTCATAGTTCAAATATAAATAGAAACACTAAGATAGCATAGGTTCAAGTATTATAAAATTCAATACTTTGAGATGAGGATACAAGTTCAGATATGCAGAGTAAAAAAGAAGTAACTTTTGTAAAGAAATAGAATAAGTAGGGAAAAATAAATTAGTTTTTTCATAAACAATTTAAATAGGCTCTGATGTTTCAGCTGAAAAAGAAAAATGAATAAAAACTTATGAATTAAACCATAGTTTGGTTAGTTAAACAGTAAACCTTAATTTGGTTGATAATAAAAATAGCATTGAACAAATTGTTCTTTTAGCGTGTGTGTATGGGTTTGGCTTTTGAACGAGAAGAGAGAAAATGAGGGATCTGTAGAGAAAACGCTTGAAGTTTTACTCTACAAATCCCAACACTTCCCTCATTTTCCCTCCAAAATCAAACTTACAGACACACCTTAAAAAATCATATTTTATAATATCTCACAATTAAAATATATAAATTAGTCTTTGCCTAATATTGTGATAGACTTATTTGCCTAAGTTACGTTTTAATGATGAACAATTTGAATAATTTTATAAATTATTAAGGATCAATTTGTCCTATAAATTTTTTAAAAATGATAAAAAGAAATTAACTTGTTCTATGATTTCAATTATCGGGATTATAAAATATTTTACTTAAGAGATCAATTTGTCCTATTTTTTATGAGAAGCAAATTAATTGAGACTTTAATGAAGACTTAAAATGGCTGACTATTGTGGTTAGTCATTGACTTATTAATTCTTCTATAGAAGGATTCTAACAAGGTCTTTGAAGAGTACATGTATCATCATAGTCTTTAAAATCTAACGAGTGAGATTTAATGGTATGTTGAACTCTTGATACACCAATTACCTATATGATGCACCGTAGTAATTACAAAATTTATTTCCTTGATCCTGAAATTAATTAGTATTTATTTGTGTGATCCTCAAAATCAAACAAAATTTTGCGGAAATAGTGAGTGAGTCAAGGTAATTTTAATGAAATTTCATGGCACGATTAGTTTTTCGTTAACCGGAAACGAATTGACGAGTAATCAATCACGCAAGGAGAGAGAATGTGCAACAAAGAGAGAGAAATTTTCTTAACAAAGGAAACACGTACAATTCACTTCGTTTGGGTTTTAGAATTCGTGTGTGATTTCACAAATGTCTTTGCGTAACTTTAATAATTTTTCCTTTCACAATGCATCTAATCAAATTCTGAAACTAGTTAAAATTCAAGAATTATATAGTGTACAATTAGATCTCAATAATTACAGGGATCCATGATGGTCCATAACTCTTGATCGGCCATATTAGAAGCATCCAACTTCTTTACATGGTAAATTATTTACTGTGTGGAGGGAAATTGAAACTGCTGGCTAAACTCTTTTATTTTGTGTATGCCCAAATAGGCAGCAGGGGCGTGTTGGTACTTGCTGGGGATCCAGAGGGCAGCCAAGTGCCTCAAAGAGGAGTGTGGGAAAACAACTGGTTGTGGCACGAGAATCCTGACATGTAAAGAACCCATATATTATGGAAGCACTAGCTTGGTTACGGATAGGGCAAGGTTGGCATGGGCAGGTAACAGGGAAGCAGGGACCATATGCTTAGACGATAGAACCGACTATAATTATGGAGCTTATAAGTGGACTGTTCAACTTGTCACCAATGATAACCGGTTGGAAAAGATACTTTTCCCTATCTTCTGGGGCCTAATGACTCTCAGGTACCCTCTCTTCTTCATCCCCTGCCCCCACTCTTTATTTTTCATGATGAATTTATTCTTTTGATGATGTCTTTGTTCTTGTCTTTTTTATTTCTTTTTCTTGGGTCACTTCTCTGTATAGTGATCATTATTCTTATTTCCAAAAAAGCTTGATGCAAGGCCAGTGCATTATTATGTATCAGTATATTCAGTGCCTAGAATATGCTAATAATATCGGACACTTAATTTTATCGGATATTTTCTTGTATGATACAATCTGAGTGAGACATTTTTCATATATAATGTAATCTGTTTAAGGCCCTAGCTAGTCCTGATTTTCCAATTCCTACCTTTGCTTCAAGGTAATTTTTCTTCTGCTTTGTAAGGTTGTTATCTCGGTAATTATTTTCTCTTTTGAAATGTCCTCTTATTTATATTCATCTTTAGATTTTTAGATTTAAAATTAGCAGCTATATATATTAAGCAATTATCAACGAGACTAGAAGAAAGAACGATCGAGCAAGAAACAAGAAAGGTTGCAGTAAAGGTACACTTTGGTCCGAGCGTGATTTATTTAGTCTCTAAAATTTTAAAATTAACTTTTTAATTCCTGAAATTTCATTTCGTAGATCGCTTTATTTTTTGGTCATATAAACGTTAGTCAATAGTTAATATTCTAGTGATATAGTATTTTAAGTGATACGTGGCATGTAACTTGTCATGACATGTCATGATGATCCCACATGATATATCATACGAGATGCTGATATGACATTAAATTAAAATAGCTCAAATTAATCTCTAAAATTTTTAAATGTATCAAAATAGTTCACATCAGTAGAACAACAATGATGTGCCATGTGTAATCAACATGACACATCATGATACATGGCATATTAATGTGCCACAACAGCAAAACAATAATGATTGACTAATATTTATTTGTTTAGAAATTAAATTGATCTACGAAATAAAATTGTAGGGATTAAAAAAATAATTTTAAAATTTCAATAATTAAGATGAAGTACACTTGTAATTTTAAACACTAAAATAAACTTTTAGTCATAAAGGTTGTGTTGGGGAGTAAATAAAAACAGTATTCAATCGATCAATCACAGAACCTTAAAAGGCTTTTTGTGCATGAATGGTGGAAGCATTTCCTCGTCAAGAAATATTTTGCTCAACATTATATGTTTCCTCTTTGACTTTTGTCCTTGTTTCATTGTTACTCTTTGTTACCGTTCTATTTATTTATTTATTTATTTTATGTTATAAGCACTTTTGGTAACCTAGAGAGCACAACGGAATGGCTAGAAGTAGTTTTCAACATTATTGTGTTGACCAGTGGCCTCCTTCTTGTCACTATGTTGATTGGAAACATCAAGGTACATTAATTGGGACGTATAATTGTCTATGCATTTTTTTTAATAAAAAACTTAAAGTGCGAATCTCTTACATTAAAATTTTAATATTTGATAATGGAAATATTGTCGTTGGAGCAGGTGTTTTTGCATGCCACAACATCAAAGAAGCAAGCCATGCAATTGAAGATGAGGAATATTGAATGGTGGATGAGGAAAAGACGCTTGCCACAAGGGTTTCGACAGCGTGTGCGAAACTATGAACGACTGCGTTGGGCTGCTATGCGCGGCGTTGATGAATGTGAGATGACCAGAAATCTCCCTGAAGGGCTCAGAAGGGACATAAAGTACCATCTTTGTTTGGATTTGGTGAGGCAGGTAAAAATCTGAGGCGGCCCATTTTGATTTCAGTTACGCTCTGCTTAAAAAAACCATAGTATTAAACATCGGTTCGAATCGACCGGTTCGAACGGAAAATCGGTGAGCCGGTCATGAAATCGGTTTGAGTTGATATTTGGATCGGCCTTGCATCGAAATCGGTGTGACCCGGTTTGACTCGACCAAGTTTGTATTCAAACTAGTAACTCGACCGGTCGAATTGGGTTGGACCTGGTCGAATTTTTTTTTTGTTTTTTTTCTTTTTTGCTTTGTTTTTGCTAAATGATGAATTTTTTTAAAACCTTAAAAAAAAATCTAATTTGGCTTATACAAAAATGCAATAATTTTGTTTGTATTGTCCTAACTTGTGAGTTTGTGATGTAAAACTTTGTGAGTTTGCTTGTGTAATTATATTTTAAACTTGTCAATTGTGATTCATGATTGTGAAATGTGAACAATATTTTAAAATTTATGTTGTTTATTTATATTTTTATATTTGGACCCTTTAAAGAGTGTCAAATTGTTAATTAATTATCATTTTATTGTATTTTATTTAAATTTTTATATATTTTTTTATATCCGGTTCAACCGGTTCGACCAGTGGCCTACCAGTTGAATCAGTGATCTAATGACCTGGTGTCTCAACTGAGTTGATTACTGGTCTGAGTCTAAAAACTATTTAAAAAACTATCCTATCTTTAATTTGAGTATTGGCGAAGAGGTCTCATCAAAGGTTGGGAATATTTGAAGAAACCAGAATTTTAACTTAGAAAAATTATTATATAGGCATAATTCTAATATCTTACATTTAGATACATTTACAATAAAATGAATAAGGTTTGAAACAAATGAGTGCATATTAAAATAAATGAGTGTATATTGAAAAAAGATATGATTATCATGTACTGATAATATGTGAAATTTTTTAACAAAATTATCCAATTATGTATATATTGCCACATAAGTCATAATAGTTGACTTTTACACCATCTATTTGAAAAATAATTCGAATAAAATATTTTAATTGGATGATGGTGTTCAAATAGTTTTTTATATTATTGGTGCATCAAAATTAAATTCATTGGAAAAATATGGTGGGATCCATTTCTCATAAAGCAATCTATGAACAAAGATTTTTTCACAAAGCGTAATTTTAACCTCTCATATTTCAATACATAAAAAATGGAGAACAACACACAACTTGAAAAGGTTCATTGAAATTTTATAAATTCTGATTTCAGATAAGATTCATTTTTCACTGTTAGAATGCATCTGACCTTGATTATCAGAGGGAAAAAAAGAATGCATTTGACCCAAGCCAATTTGGGGTGAAGTGGGCCTAGAATACTAATACTTAAAATTTTGTTTAGGTGCCACTGTTTCAGCATATGGATGATCTGGTACTGGAGAACATATGTGACCGCGTGAAGTCTCTCATATTCACAAAGGGAGAAATAGTAAGCTCTAAATGCCTCTAACTTTCAAAATATATACCAATGTAGTATTGATATTTGACTAAAGCATTGTGAAATTTAAACCATTAAGCAAGGAAAATAGTTCCTAATAAATTGAATATGATTATTTATGATGCAGATAGCCAGAGAAGGAGACCCAGTTCAAAGAATGCTATTTGTGGTAAGGGGTCATCTTCAAAGCAGCCAAGTCCTAAGGGACGGGGTGAAAAGTTACTGCATGTTAGGTCCTGGAAACTTCAGTGGGGATGAACTTCTTTCATGGTGTTTAAGGAGACCCTTCATAGAACGCCTTCCACCTTCTTCATCAACTCTTGTCACACTTGAAACCACAGAGGCATTTGGGCTTGAAGCTGAGGACGTCAAGTACGTGACGCAACATTTCAGATACACTTTTGTGAAGGAAAAGGTAAAGAGAAGTGCGAGGTATTATTCGCCAGGCTGGAGAACTTGGGCTGCGGTGGCCATTCAATTGGCATGGAGGAGGTACAAGCATCGCTTGACTTTGACTTCACTGTCGTTTATAAGGCCTAGGAGGCCACTGTCACGGTGCTCTTCAATGGGAGAGGACAGGCTCAGGCTCTACACGGCTTTGTTAACCTCACCAAAGCCTAATCAGGATGACTTTGACTTCTGAGAACATGATATGATTGTGGGGTGAATTTTTAATTGGTTGAGTTCATGGTAGTGAAAATAAAATTGCGTGCATGTTTTCTGTTGGTTATGTTTGGGTAACTGATGACATGAAAAAATGGGGGGAAAGGTGCTACTGGTCAGACATTAATTAGAGACAAGCAAGCCAACAATCTTCATGGGGAAATGTTGGCTCTGATGAGGTAATGTTTAAAAATGCCTGTAAAACCAGGCACTGCCTCCTGTAGTTTCAATTTGTGCCTTTAGTGATAAGTGTTGCGAATCACTCTATTTCCATTGAAACAAGCAACGTCGTCATAGAATAAGAGGATCGATGCAACTAACAAGTCCCCTAAAAGAGAAATTGACTTGCATGTTCTTGAAAAATAAGCATGTTGAATGATATGTGATCAATTTTCCTTTTTAAATCTTTCTGAACGGTATTCTACTACTCTTCATCGAAAAGTAGAGTCTGGAGCATCAGATTATCAAATAAATGTACGGGAAATTCCACCTACCTCCCTTAAAGTAAAATGATATTATACTTACTCCAACCTTATTTTTAAAATTACATTCACCTTCCCTAAAATAAATGGTACTAATTTTTATTAACGTTAATTATAAAACTTCCTAAATTACCCTTGGTCATAGAAAGTTAGAAACCATAGTGATAAGTGTAACACCCTAAAAATCAGTTAAAAATTAATTTGAACTCTATTAGTTGTAATTTTAAAAATCTGACAGTTTTAACACTGAATAGTAACCTGCGAGTCCCATCGGTCCGTCGGGACAGCCGAAACCCTAGAATTGGGCCCTGAAGATGTCCGAAATTTAGAAATTATAAGATTATGGTTAGAAATAGATAGAAATAAAGATTTTATACATGAAATTAATTTTCAGGCAATGTTTGATTACTGGGTACGATGTTTCACCCGTTTGGTAAAATTTCGGTGTGCGATTTTTAACACCGAAAGATAGTTTAATCTTTACAAAAGGATAATGTATATCCCTTAGGAACAAGTGTAAGGATAAGATTTAATCTTGTAATTCAAGATTAAATCATAGCCATCCCTCCATCTTATTTTCCTTTATGAAAGAATTAAGGATTTATATTAATCTAAGTTTACTTTGTGATAAATAAGTCAACTAATCTTATCACTCCAAGACTTCATTCTCGGCCAAGCCTCCCACGAATACAGCCTTCATTTCTTTCTTTCCAAGCCACCATTAACAAACTTCAAGCTCCCAAAATCATAGCCAAACTTTGATAAAATCACAAACCCTCTTCGCAAAACTTATTCTACTCACCACCACCTACAAAGCTAACCGATTGTAATTTCAATTTCTCACCAATTCTCACTTTGATATTTCATTCTTCACTATTTAAGGGAGGATTAGGTGTTGTTTGGAAGGTTTAGAGTGAAGAGAATCATTCTTGGAATATCATTTGGAGCCAAGATCTCTAAAGCTTCAAAGAGTAGAGATTTTGAACCTCTTTTGTTTGAAACTCATTTTTCTGTTTTAACCACTAAGATGATTTAATATTTTCAGTTATATTGGTTGATAATATATGGATATTGATGTGTCTAATTTGGTGATGTGTTTGGATGATGTTAGAAATCACTTTTGTCAAAAGGAATTTTGGACTATGCTGCTGGAATTCTCGGATTTGTACTGGCAGCTTGTGAATCATGAATTTTCTGATGCACTTGTAAACATTTTTATGAGCTGGAAAAATTATATGTTAAAGCTAACATCTTAAGCTAGTTCCACGAATTTTCTTGAGCTTTAATTTTGACTTATATTGCCTTAAAAAAATCTGGGACTGAACTGGTACCTATGCTGCCTGAACTCTTGGAACTGAAGTTGTGAATTTGTCTAATTTTGTTACCATGACAAATGATTGATTCTTCCTTCGAAATTTTTACTGAGTGTGAATAACATCTTGAAGTATAACCATGATTTTTCTCTTGATTTGATTCAAACATTTTCTGGAGTTAAAAATTATAAATTGTGGTTCTTGAGCTGAGGTGGAGTGGTTTCTGACCACCAAATTTGTGGAATTTTGTTAATATAGTTAGAGAACTCTATTTACCCTGAAAATTTTACGAGATCTTGGGAACACATTGAGGCGTCCTTGATAATTTGTATGGCCTCTAAAATGATTATTTTATATGCAAATAAATTCGTTTCACAATAGTGTGAAATCTGCCATTGTGCTGAAAATGAATTGATGCTTTGAATTGATGAAATAATGGCATCTTGTACTAGTATGATATGAGCACATGAATATGAAGATAAATAATTGAGCATGTAAGCTTACTGATGAGGTTACGCACACGCAGATATGAATGCTTATTACAATTGCTCATATGTGAAAGAAAAGCATAAGATTATGTTTCTTGGGCTGGAGAAAGTAAATCCAGTTTATCAGGGAAAGTAAACCTGACTACCAAGAAAAGCAAAAGATTTATAAACCTGACTACCCTTGAATTGAGTCGGGAAAAGTAAGTCTGGCTAGGAATAGGTCTGTGTGAGAATTGGAGAAAGTAAATCCAATGATCATGTATAGGAATGAGCTCAGTCCTGAAAAGTAGTCTATTACCCATTATTGCCACACTGGGGACGGCGGCACGTAACGCCCAGACGTAACAAGATTAGTCAAGGGCCAAGGCAAGTTTAAGAAGTAAACTTTCTAAGAAATCCTTTGTCTTATATGCCGAGTGAAGAAGTTTAGTATTGATATTAAGACCAATATATTTAAGTGGAAATTTAGTAGTATATGATGTTGAGTAGTATGGTATATGTACATTAAGTGATTGAATGTTAAAAGTAACCCACTTCAAAAGTATGATTTGGAACTTTAAAAATAAACCATTATTATATAATGCATGACCACTTTTTCTTAATAAACCGAAGTGGCTGGGACGATAAAGATGACATTATAATTGTGTATTTAGGGGAGTTACCCTACTAAGAATTGTATAATTCTCACCCCTATGTTTTTGTGTTCCCGAGTCATCTCCAGGTTGACGCAGAAAATCGAGAGACTGCTATGCCAAAGAACTCAGAAGTGCAATAGTGTAGTAGTTAATGCTTTTATTATGTTGTATTTAGTGGAATGGATATGTATGTAAATATGTTAGAGGACAAAGGTGTGTTAAAGCTCATAAAAGAGCTTCCTTTATGTACTGAACTTTGTATTAAATAAATATTTTGGTTTCATTGCTATATATTTTAGTAGAATTATGACCTAGTTATCTCGCGAATCAATCAAATGGCTGTAGATATTTAAGAAAGGTCCGCTAATTTATAAGTAACAACTCTCTAGTATTATGTCATGACTTAAGGATGATGTTGTACTTGGGGGGATGTTACAATAAGTGCTGCAAATCACTCTATTTCCATTGAAACAAGCAACGTCGTCATAGAATAAGAGGATCGATGCAAGTAACAAATCCCCTAAAAGAGAAATTGACTTACATGTTCTTGAAAAATAAGAATGTTGAATGATATGTGATTACTTTTCGTTTTTAAATCTTTTTGAATGGTATTCTACTACTCTTTATCGAAAAGTAGAATCTAGAGTATTAGATTATCAAATAAATATAGAGAAAATTCTAGCTACTTCCCTTAATGTAAAATGATACTACACTTACTCCAACTTTATTTTTAAAATTACATCCACCTCTCTTCAAATAAATGGTGCTAATTTTTATTAAGGTTAATTATTAAACTTCCTAAATTACCCTTGGTCATAGAAAGTTAGAAACCACAAGGACCTTTATTTGTGCAATCCTTCTTCCCTTCTAATTGCTCAAGGCTGCCCCTGTGCACACCTCAACTGCCTACAGTGGTGCCACCTTGCCACCAGCAGGTGTCCTCTTCTGGTTGCAGCAAGCACAGAGCCTAACACCATACCTGCATCACCCTCCATTCCTGCAGCCACGAGGAAGGATATTTGTGGTGGTTGATTGGTTCCTAGGAGCCTTCTAAGATGGGGAGGGTGGAGTTATGGAGTATTACTGGGAGGGTAGGAAAGTGAAAATATAGTAGAGTAAGAGCATTGAGCACAATATTTGAAAAGGGAAAATCTGCACAGTGCTGGCTTAGGGGCCATTTGCTCGAAGAAATTTTTTTTCTTTTAAAGTTAAATACAACTCTTGTTTTTAAGGATAATTTTATTATAGCCTCATTCTCTTTATTTTAAAAAACACATTTTGTCCTCATAAAATCAAAATAACTTACATTTTGATCTGTTTTCAAATTTTTGAAGAAATTTTTTTCTTTTAAAGTTAAACATAACTCTTGTTTTTAAGGGTTAATTTTATTATAGCCTATTCTCTTTATTTTAAAATATACAGTTTGTCCTCATAAAATTAAAATAACTTACACTTTGATCTGTTTTCAAATTTTCAAATTTAACTCTGTATTATCTCATGTTTAATATCTTATTTTTGGTTTAATTGTAATGCACTTACAGTATAAAGAAATTTTCCACATTCGTCCAAACATAATCAAATATCAGTAAATATGATTACTTTAAACCCTCACTATTTCAAAAGTCATATAAAAGAAAAAGATGTAATTAGATGACAATATAAAACTCTTTTACACTATCAGCGCATAAAAAACAAACTAATTACTTTTTGAGATTAATTGGTATGCATAGAAAGTGTAAATCCATTTTGTACTGTCATCTAATTAAAACTTGACAAATCAATGAATTGATAAAAAAAGGACGAAGTGATAAAGTTATTAAAATTATAATTTTATGTCAAGTTTCAATTAATTGATAGTGAAAAATGGATTTACTCCAGCAGTGCATACCGATTAATCTCTTATTTTCTACCAAAATGTTTCATATATCTATATACTAATCATTTGATCCATACGATGCATGAGGTAATAATAAAAAATAGTTTATTGACCATTGTCAAAAATAATTAATAATTTATGTAAATATATATTTTATAAAATTGAGTATATAAATTTCTTTGAAAATAAGTTAATAGATAAATAATTAAATAAATAAATAAAATATAAATATGCCATTCTATTTTATATCTATCTTGATAATTATGTTTATGAGGTTAAAAATATCTCAATAAATAACCTTTAACTAATAATAAAGAGCCTATTTTATGAAAATTTTATATGTTTTAAAAGTTGAAATTGTTGAATATACAAAAGAATAAGTGGATAATTTTACAATATCATGGGCCATTTGCAGGTATGAAAATAAGTATCCATGATAAATGAGACATGCCCCTCCTTATCCCTGTTTAGAATTTTGCCTCCTATAACATCCTCATTCCCATCACGGGTTTTCATTCTCATTCTCTGCGAGGATTTGAATCTCTATGGATATTCTTGGGTTTATTAAAAAGTTTCAAAACCCTAATTTATGTCATCTCAATTAATTGGAGTAATGCATCAATTACATAATTATTTTCGATAAAAAATAATGTAATGATTTAATTTAAAAAAAATACTAAATAATTAGTGTTGTAACATCCTAATTTTTAACCCAATACTCCTAGAACGTATTTAGGTTAACCATTAGTCTATTACTCTTTTAGCCTTATTCTTTAACATACTTAGCAAAAAATACAAGTAGGAATCTTTTTTTGAAAACATAGACAAAACGTGAGCCTCGCGTACCGTGAAGCGTAAACATAAAAAGAATAGCATAAACAGAAATATCAGATAAGCTTCATAGAAAGAACAACCATCGGCACATCATCATATAACATGAATAGCATTAATGATATAGAAATATTCTACTAAAATACCACATCAGGTATATTAAGCCCATCTGTAAAGGTTGAGCGTGCAACAATACAAAACTACACATAATTATGATGTGAAAAAACTAAGACTATGTCCCCGCTTTCGTTGCGCCACTCTGATCTCGACCATTAAGCTACTTCCATGTCGGCATCTCAGGGCAACCCATAGATGTCATTGTCAACCTTGTCTGAAGATGAAGATGGAAAAGAAAGATAGGGGGTGAGAAATTTATACCAGAATCTCAGTAGGGCTCCCTTTTTTACACACATGTCATCAACATCGTTCTCAGGAACCTCGGGTTTAATTACGAAATAGTGAGCAGGCAAAGATTCATTTATTAAGTTCTAAAACATCCATTACCGAGCCCTGTTTATTTTATCATGAGTCTTGTAATGAATGCATCATACTTCTTCATCATATGCATGTCAATACTTTATGCAACATTACTCTAAAGCACACATCTAGCTTCATAGCAAACATGATGTGCATAGAACATGGTTCATGAATGACATTTCTTGTTTCCTTAGGTGACTTAAGTCTCTTTTCATTCTTGGGCCGCCCTATTACTCTTCCCTTTCGAGAGTACTTCTAGGTTATGAGCTCATACCTCACTAGTCGTCACTAGCATAAACTTATTCCCTTTTGATAAGTTGAAATCCCGACTTGATAAGTACGGGTTAGGGGCCAAGAATCACTTTTTCATCATCTATAGTTTGATGAGTCCAAATGATCATTTTCTCATGTTTTAAATTATCTTAAGCAAGAATCACCTTTTCATCACCTATCGTTTGGTGAGTCCAAAGGATCACTTTCTCATACTTTACATTTTCTTGAGCAAGAATCACCTTTTCATCACCTATAGTTTGGTGAGTCCAAAGGATCACTTTCTTATACTTTAAGTCACCTTACGTCTTAGCATGTTATAACAAGATGCAATACATAACTCATAATTGCCATAACTCTTCATATATGCATTTTTATCAATGATAATCATTCATACAATTTATCATGCAAGCATGCTTTCATATTCATTTCATATGTATATACATTAACCAAACCATAAATCATCATGTTCATAATCCGAGAATACGCATGCAAGATCATCAATTCATATTCACATAAAGGAAGGAACACTTATTTACACATTTTAGATACTGGTAATCGATTACATGGGCCTTGTAATCGATTACTTAGTTCAATTTTCTAAAACTGGGAAGCTTGAGGTCCTGGTAATCGATTACATGAACCTTGTAACTGATTACCTCGGTTGAAAATGCATTTTGGGTCTCAAGAACACCTGAGTAATCAATTACATGGAGTGGTAATCGATTACCAGGGTCCAGAAACATGTTCTAGGTTTCCCAGAACACTGTGTAATCGATTACATCATCTTGTAATCGATTAGATCTTGTAATCGATTACATAGGCCAAAAACGTATATATGGGGTGTCTAAGGCACTCTGGTAATCGATTACATAAGCACTGTAATCAATTACCAATAACCCAAAATGGCGAAAAACTCAAGTTTTGACATTCTTAAATCTGCCCATTCATTCTAAAAACCTTGTAACATCATTTCATCATCTTTCTTAAAACCAAACACACATTTAATCCCCTTGGGGCCTACAACCTTTCAAAAATTTTCACACAACACAAAAACAAGATTCATCATCAACAAGACTCTTTCCAAAATCTCTGACTCCTTAAATGGAAACACCCATTATAAAGGTAAAAGCACGTGGAACCAAAATTCTTTTGTGAGTTAAGAGGAGTACGTCTTGAGCTCTAGGATTATTTAGATGATGATGTAATCATAAATGTGCAAATGCAAACTTTGTTTTAATCTTGATATTATGAAATGATAACAATGGTAATGTAAATATGATGTGCAAGCTCAAATATAGACATGAGATGCATTGACTTGAAATATAAATGTGTTAGGCAAAAATGTAAATATGGAATGCAAGTTCATTTCTTTATTTTAGTGCTCTAGGCCCAGTAACAATCGACTTTAAGGCAAAATAGAAAGGCTTTGAGATTAATTAGGTGATATGCAAACTCTTGTTTTAATCTTTGAGTTCTTTAGGTGATGATTTGAAAGGTAAACGTGCTAGACAAGAAACATAAATATGAAATGCAAGCTCACTTCTTATCTTTAAGTTTGGGTGCTAGCTTGTAAATAAACGTGATATGCAAAGCTTAACATAAATGTGCAATGCAAGAACTTGGAGAGTAAATATGGATGCAAAGCTCAAAGTAAATATAGGTACAAACCATTTATTATCTTTTGAGTCCTAGGCTCAAGATTCACCATTTAAACTCTTTTAAAAACATCATACTTTCTTTTCTTGATAAAAACATTTAAAATAGTGAAACCTTCAAGCTTTAGGGGTCACTAGGTGGCAGTTTCTCAACCAACACCCAAGATCCTCATCATCAAGCCATGGTTCCTTCCAATGCAGGCCATCATGGTCGAAAATCAAATGGAGGAAAAAGGGAACTAAAATCGAAAAAGAGAAGAAAAGAGAAGGGAAGAAGAACCAAACTTTATCATTCCAAACCAAACGCTAAACAAGAGAAGGAAAGGCATTCTCAACATAAACTCCCTACCTTGGATATGTTTTCCTTGATTGAGAGAGAGGATTTGCTCTTGAAGAAGAAGAAGAAGAAGAACTCTTTGAAGCTTGAGAGAAAGAAGGTACTTGGGGGGTGCAAGAGAAATGAGCAAAGATTCTAGCAAGCTCCTTGGGTGTCTATTTATAGAGGAAATGAAACATGAGAGGAGTGAGGGGAGGGGGCTAGGTGGCGCAATTTGAGAGGAGGAAGGAGAGAAAATATTTCTTACATGTATTCATTCCTAGATATAGCTAGACATGGTTGGAGGTATGGGCTAGTATGTCACTTTGAGTATTGGAATGAAAAAATTTGTGATGGATGGAGGGGTGAGGTGGCGCCACTTTTGGGAATCCAAGGGGAGGAAATTGTTTCACTAATTGTGGAGTGTTTAGGTATATCTTTGATTAGTCATAAGATTAGGGGTTTGTAGTGAAGAGTGTGAGTGAAAGGATAGGTAATCAAGGCTATTTTAAGGCATGATTAATGAGCATTCTTGCCCATTAGTGGGGTCAAACCCTACTTAATCAAGGTTCTCAATCACATCATAGGCTTCTTGAAGTATAAATCAAGATTCTATGTTTTGGGGACTTGAGTTAAAAAGGGGTTTAAGTTTAATCTAAGAAATCTTAGGTTCTAATTAACTTTAATAAATCATTTTGGCTCTAGATTAATTATGGAAATTAATTAATCTTCGATTAGAGCCTAATATTGCTTAGGTTTACTTAATTACGTTATTAAGCTTTAAACCACTATTCTAGGGGCAAAATCATAATTTTGCACAAAACTGCCCGGGACCATTAGGACTTAAATAGACATGCCCAAACTCATGAAAACATCTTTTAAAACCTTTGAGTGAAGTTTCGGGCTTGAACGACATTTTTACCTGCGTAAAAACGCTATAAGGGTATTTTGGTCATTTTGACCCGAAACTGCAGAAAATAAGATTTTTGCTTCTGAAACCACTCAAGGACCATCCAATCTCCCTTGAACACTGAGTTGACCCTTCGAGGATGGCTGGGCTTGCTATCCTAGAATTCCGGGTAGAAAATGGCCTCAGGGGTATTTTGGTCATTTTCTCTCAGATAGAAAATTGGGGTGTTACAAGTGTCATTATCAAAGAAGTCTAATAATTGATTTTTTTAAATATTTTAATATTGAAAAACTAAAGTCATTTTTTTCAAAAAAATAATATGAAAATATTGTGGAATTGATAAGTTGGAATGTTCAAGTTGTAAAAAATTAAATATGATGTAACGAGATATGTATATAGATAGCTTTGTTTTATTTTATGTTTTTCAAAAGCTCTAGAGACTTTTTGGGAAAGAGGAAGAATTAAAAATATATTGTTGATCTAACTTTTTAGTAAATACACAAATTTAGAAAAAAAAAGTATGCAGTGATTTGACAAAGAATATATATGTAAAAATTAATTAAATAAAATAAATCTCAATATATAATAGAAGGATTTTTTTTCAACATTTAAGTTGATGAATGAATTTTAAATTTTTGGTTTGATTTATTATTTTTATGGTAGTTTCCAAAAATTATATTTATGCAAAGATGACTTTTTTTTTCTTCAAAGATATGAATGCATTTATTTATTTTTTTTATGTTTTTCAATCTATTTTTATTTTTTATTAATAATATTATAACATTTTAATGTTATAATACCTTTCATTGCAATGTTGAATTCAAGTTATACAAAATTTCAATTATAATGTTTTATACATTGTAAAGATTTTAGGACTTGTAATAGTTTGAATGTTTAAAATTATGGAACTGATAAGTGGCATAATATTCAATATAGAGAATATGTTAATAGAAGAGAATTATGAAGGTATAATTAAAAAAATAATTAATAATTACAATGCAAATAACAAAATTAAAATCTTACTTTAAACAGAAAGGTTGAGAAAATGGAAGGGCATAAATTTCTCTATAAATGACACATAGTAAAACTTTTCTTAGAATGAGTCTAAATTATTAGTAGTATAGAGCCATAACTATCTGCCTCAACTTTCATATTGTGTCGCACCTCATGTTCCTCCATGCTCTACCAATGTTGTCATCATCATTGTGGCACCATTCTCTTCTAATTACCTATATTGCAGCAAATATCATTGTGGAATATCGCTGATCCAATAAAATTTGATTTGTATATTTCTCTCAACAATAAAAAAAATTAATTTATAGACAAAAGAGAAAATAAAGTCAAACCATTACACCTGTTAAGACGAAAAAGATTGTGAGGGAAAAAGGTTGAAAACAAAATCAAATCATTGGGCCTTTTAAAATCTGATCCAGATATCACTCTTGAACCATTATATTTCTCCTTTCGTAATGACAAAAGATGGAGTTAAAAAATTTACCCAAAGAAGATTATGGGTAGTGATTTTTTGTTTTTTAACATCACATATAGATTATAGTTGTCGTTCATTACAAACAAAAAAAACATATTAAATAGCTTTTGTATAATTATATAATAGTTACCTGTGATCAATAAAATTATCGTTAATTATAATTTTTTTGGTAACATAATTATAATAGCGTTGTTATCATTAATATAATAATTATAAATATAAAATTTTCATGATATAATAATAGGTTCAATTATCATTTTGTTCATATTATTTGTTATTTCATGTTAAATAATTTTGATTAAAATATTTTACAAAGTAGCTTTATTGTGTTAATAGAAGAGATATATGAAGGTATGACTAAAAAAAAAATTAATAATTAGAAGGTAAATTGTTCAAAAACTTACTTTAAATATTAAGATTATGAAAATGGTGGGATATAATTTTTTCTATGAATGATACATGAAATATTTTTCATATAATGAGTCTTAAATCTTATTATTATAGATATGTAGGGATATATTAGTACATTCACTATATTTTACTCAATTATCATTGTCATTTATTATCTTTTTTAATATCCGTGTTTGTCTAAAATTGATAGATATTTTGAAAGAAATGGAGTAACAAATACTACTAGTGTAATATAGTCCAAATTTAAAATGAAAATACATATGTAATGCAAATTCAATAAAGATAATTAAAAAAAATGAATGTGTGCTAAGATTTTCTTTTATACATATATAAATAAATAATTTATATAAATGAGAAATTGTCATATCTCCATAGGGCAGAGACATCATTCTTTGTCCCTATCCCGTTTAACAAACGGTGACTTCACCTCCGTCATCGTGAAGACTAAATCTATTCTCATTCTCATTTTTCTTCAAGCAATCCCTATAGGTACCCGCTTTGATGATGTTTTTAGTCATCCTAGTCATTTACATTTTTTTTAGTAAATTAAAATATTTAATTTATAAAAATCTAAAATTATACTTTCTAATTAATAAAAAATAATGAATAAATTTAATTTATATGATTTCAATTATACCTCATTTTCTTCTGTATTATTTTAGTAAATATCTTCCAAATGAGTGCTTTTCAGATTCCTCCATAACATTATTAAAAGTTTAATTTTTATATATTGACAATATAAGAAAATTTTACACTATCATTCAAGTATATATTAATATGCCAGTAAAAATAATTATGTCTTACACCCACTACTTAAAAAGTTATGTAAATAGAATGATTTAATTAGACGATAGTGTAAAAAAACTTTACATTGTTAATTTATATAAATTAAACTCATTTATTAAATAGAATATTTATTTATTAATATTTATAATGATTGCATAAAATTTGTATTATCTATATTTAAGATTAGAATTATTCTATTAGAGTCAATTACTTTCATTTTCCATTTATTATGATTTTAAAATTATCATTTTATGAAATCATGTTATCTTGAAAAACTATTTTTAGAATTTCAGTTATGCATTCTTATTATAAGTATTGAATTAAATATGATTCAAAACATGGACTTGATATATACTCTATGGGTTTTTGAAATCACCATATTTGTAAGCTGATGATCCCTTGGGCATGATTTCAAAACCCCAGTTATGCTTGACATCAAGCTTGTCAGAAATATATGAGTTTAGAGCTTTTGGAGTTTTTCATATTTATTTAGTTTGTGTGAAAATTAGTTTTAGATGGTGACTATAGAGAATAGTGAAGAAGCTCAACAATCTCTTCAGATCCACCCAAGATTCATTGAAATTGATGAAAAAAATTATCTAAAGAATCGGTTCCTTCTTTGAAGTCACTACAAATATATATATGAAAAATGCTATTTCACAGTTTAGTGGACCAAGGTGAAAAATGAAAAGACACTTTAGATGATCTTTGTTTGATGGTCAATTTTAAATATTAATTATAAAATATTTGTTTGATTTTTTTTCTGTTATTATGCAACAGTCGAGGGGTGTCTACATCAAGGAAAATGTTGCAGTTTCCAGTCTTCAGGAAAATTCATTAGGGCCACAGTCATCGCATCCAAGTGGATTTGCATTGTTTTTCTTCTTCAATCCATTGTGCAGAACAATTGTCCAAGGGTGTAGGCAAGTAAACCACAAATTTTATTTTTTTTTTGTTTTTTTGGACTTGTTTATTTACAGAATTATTGATGATGTCCTATTTTCCAGGTTGTACTAATTATAATTAGATTTGCATTGGTTTGGACTTTTTGATTCACAATGTACATGTGTTATAAGACTCAAGATATGTTGTTGGAAGATTATCCAAGTTATTTGTCAAGTAAAGTAAAGTAGATAGCCCAAGAGCTGAAGCATACTTTTAAAGGATTTTGAAGAGCAATATAGATGTGTAATTTTTGAATTTGTTAGCTCTATGACTACCCTATTGAAGATGATTTATTTGATGGTACAATATTGATTGTTGTTATCTAAAGATAGCTTGTAGTGAATGGAACAACAAGAAAATGAAATTATCGACGGATTTTGTCTTTAAAATTCGTCGGTAATGAGATGAATATTTTGTTGGCAAATTCGTCAAGATTTACGCATTACTGGCAGATTTTGTTTCATTATCGATAGAAAAATCCGTCAGTATTTATTAAATTTCATAAATTTATTTTTTCATTTTTTATTTATTGATGGAATTTTCCGTTGGTAATTATAAATTTTTAAATTTTATTTTATTTTTCTTTGCTTTACAGATGGATTTTTCCGTCGAAAATCATAAATTTTTTATTTTCTCGTTTACTTATTGATGCAAAAATTTAAAAATATTATATTTTATGTTTTAATTTTTTGTGGAACCGCTGATGATATATAAAGAATAAACTCCTGATCTATTGACTAGTCAGGTGCTCTTATTCAAAAAATGGACACTCTTGAATTTTTTTTGCATCAATCCAAAATTACAAATAGAGCAGTACAAATTTTCCTGATGCTGACTGATTAATAATCTATAAAAGCAGTGCTAATCTATCAAAAAATAAAACCAATGCTACTGTAACAATTCTGCCACAAAGGGGCATGTTATTGGAGAACTTGTATGAAAATGCGATTGTTCAGACAAAACATCCCATTTTTTGCTATGAATGCATTCATTGCTTGATTCCTTGATGTGAAACATACTGTGGCCATTCTAATGGGTTCTAAACCTTCTCCAAGTTTGAAAAAAAGCAAAAGTTGTCATCTCAAGACAATAACAACATCAAACACTACAAAAATTTATAAAATACATGACACTAACCTTGAAAAGACATTGACTGAGGAGTGTTCATATTCACAACCAGACATGATGCGTTCTATATCCAATTAACTCTCAATGTAAATTTAACCATCATATCAAAGATCCACTTAACATTCCATCAAATACAAGTAATCTGCAGAATATATACATTCAATTTTTGTGTTCAGTAAGTCATGCATACGCCACAACAATTTGATCAAATAGTCACATGTTGCTACATTGTTCTGGATAGAAATGTATTGGACACTGATAGTTATAGTATACGCTAAAAATGTTCGGACTCACCAGCCAAACCTTTGGGTTGCCTGTGCATTGATCAGAAAGCATTATACAATCTCATATGAATATGAAATCCGAATTCCATACTTATTCAGAGAGTCAAGTAAGTAGTGCCATTTTTGCTTGTCAACTCTTAAGCGGGAACTATCCTAAAAGAAGTTTGATTATAATGCTTAACTATCCCATATAATGCTTTGAAAAAGGTATATTGTAGGCAGTACCTTCTTTCCAGTAAGAGCATGAGTTTCTCGACAATTTCACTAGTGCTTGATTGCCCACCTTACAACAATGTAGAGTCACAGAAAAATTGAAAAAGCAAATTGATCATTAAAGACAAAATGAGAAGGTGCTCCAGGACCATACACTCATGGATGTATGTGCCTAATAGTAATTATATTATTTAGAAAAATAGGACATATGATGCCATGACAACTAACCAGTTCCAAGAAAAATTAATGAATTTGAGCAACCAGGAAACCTTAAGGATGTCTGAAATTTCATATTTGTTGCCGGTTCCTCCACGTATTCAGCACTTGCAGCTGCAGTTATCAAAGGAACCAATTTCCAAAAGGAACCAATTTCTATCTTCAATTAAATCCCTAAATACTAACAACACTTGTTACCACCAGCATCTAAATTTAAATTTTCATAACTATAAATAAGATGATAGACCAAGGAAATCAAAGTTTTACTAGATTCCATTTGCACATGTAAATAGAGCTTCAAAGTTTTACTAGTTTCCTCGAATTTTGACAGCAAAAAACAAAGTGGAAAACAGAATAATGTAAAGAACAAACAAAAAATGAACTTGGAACCTCATTTTCTCAAAGCGGGACACACAAACACCATTTCAAAACTTGATTCTATTGTTTGGGAAAAATAAAATTTAAAAAATATTAAAAAAATGGAAATAAAGGGCTTAGAAATCAGAATGTGAAAGATTGCTACACCGTATGACACCAATTCATTGGAAAAATTTAATAAAGCAAGAACAAGAAACCAATGTAGGAACCAAATGGAAGAGACAACATAGAGAAGTACGGTAACTAACCTTGGTCCAAGTTTATCAGCAAAGAGTTTTATACTTGAAACCTTCTTTTCCTGGTTTGATGTCTTCAACTTTATCAGGAGCCAAACAGAACAGAGAAGCCCTTTTGCTAACTTTCAAGAATCCCTGTGAGAATAATCATATTATTTAGTTAAAACGTGGTCATCAAAAGGCCAAACATCAATTTGTTATATCTATGATTCCAGCAAAACACAATAGTCTTCTCCTATTAATTCTATTCACGCAGGTGGCTGTTTGCACAGAGGGAGAGAGATTCATAGCTGGGTGCCGAGCTTTAGTGTCGGCGGCTGGCTGGAGCAGGTCGCAGTCGCGTAAAGGGTCTGAGTTCTGGTGCAAGATTGCTCGTGCACAGGAGGTCCAAGATCTAGTGCAAGATTGCATGCGCACAGGGGGTCCGAGTTCGTCGGTCACTGTTTGGCAGGCGCCACTAGGCAGCTTGCTGCACAGCTTTCTTCTCCGGCGAGCAAGGCGATAGAGAGGGAAAGAGACCTAGAGAGAGAGAAAGAGAGCGAAAAAAAGAAAGAAATAACACTTGGTTGATGGGGTACAATTTTATTATTTTTGGTCCTTTGTTTCCAGTGGAATTTTGAATTTTTGATGGAAAAAATCCATTGGAAATGACCACCAAAGCACCATTTCAAATTTTTTCTCCAAAAATTACCGACGGATTTTTCTGTCTGTAATTATTTTAAGAATTATTTCAGAAATTAAAATTATCGATGGAAAAATCTGTCGATAACATTAATTGTGAAATTAAAAAAGTTTTAGCTAATTATCGATGGATTCTTTTCTCTCGGTAACATTATTTTCGAATAAAAAACTTTTAAAAAAGTAATTACCTACGAAAAAATTCATCGATAATGTTAATTTCTTCATAAAAATAATTCATACTTGTTATCGACGGAAAAATCCGTCAGTAATTAATGCGTCATTTTCATCTAAAGTTGGTGGGAATTATACCGATGGATTTATTGATGAAAAAATTTGTCGGTAATGACTAAAACCCCAAATTCTCGAATTTCATGTTTTCCATCGGTAAATTCATCAGAAATACCAATGGAAAAAATCCATCGATAACTTGCATGTTTCTTGTAGTGGAAGCTGGTAATTTGGCATGAATCGCTGGTAACAAAGGCATTGATAATTATTGGAAAATACTAGTAATCCTGTAGGCCTCTGCAAAAATTCTTTCCCACTCCTACTCACAAATACAAATGACATTTGTGCTAAAATGATTAGAATTCCCTTTGAGTTAGACTGTCAGATGCTGGTAATTTTGTATAAGTCGTTGGTAACTTGTTTTGAAGGCACTGTTAATTTTTAGAAAACAATAATAATCCTACACGTCTCTTCAAAAATATTTTAACATAAAGTGAGTGTTGAAAATACTTATAAACTTTTATCAACAATTAGTACATGTCAAAAATACCTAAGAGGATCCTTTTGTTAGCTCCAAAACCCTTGGGCTCATGAGTTTTGAATGATAACAAAATCAATTCAAAGAAAATACTTTGAAGAACGACTGATGTCTCCATTGAGTTTCTTGACAAAGTATAACAGGTCAAATCCGGTCATATGTTACAAACTTAAAGGAAGAATAATGCTTTACTTTGCATGTGCAAATATAATTTATCTTATGGGAAGAGATTGAGCCAAATAAAAAGTGAATATTATTTCAAGCAAAGCATATATACATACTTATGGAACAAAGCATAGAAACAGACTTGAATCAAGAATAATTTCACTACACATGTACAGGCATGTTTTATTTCATGTGAAGAGATTAAGCTTAAAACGAAGTGATCATTATCTTGTGCAAAGAATGTGTAAATGCTTAAGGACTGGAGGGAATCAACTCAAAAGCCAAGAAACTAAGGAAAAAGACTTCAGAAAGCAGCACAGAACATCAGAATGTATTCTTAAGATGAAGATATCAGAATATGTCCATATGCAACATGTTACTTAATCTTCAATCACCACAATTGCAAAGAAATCATCATTAAGAAGATTTGATTGAAGATCAGAAAGTCAAAAAACTCTTCAAGGAACTAGCTGCGTTCGTCAGAAAGCTCATCTTTGTGTAGAGCAGCGAATGCTACAGGAAAGGGAAGGAAATTTGAAATTTGAATTTCAAATTATCAAGTCAATTTGAGTTTTAAACTGGCACGTCATCTCTTCTGCCTTTTTAATCAATGATCCTAGCTTCATGAAGGAGGAGTTTAGAAAGCATGCTCAGAAAGTAGAAAAGTAGTTTCTGATGGGAGATCAGAAAACTCATATTTACGATGGCTTACCTATGTGGCAGTTCTGTCAGCCTTTCTTCTAGTTGTTTCTTTCAAGACACAATTGATGATCAACACATGTCACTTGAAGAACTAATCTATGGCAACTGTTACAAAGAAAAGACGTTTATATAAAGAGATACTGAGCTTGAAAAACATTGAGTAAGAGATTTGAAAATTCAAAGAAGAGTAAACTCTACAAAAGTCTCCTCCCAAGTTCTGGAATATTCTATCTTTATTATGTAATCAGTTTTTATCCTTGAAGTGTAAAGAAAATCTTCCTTCTATATTCTTAGTTAGATTTATATTCTCCTTGTAGAAGAAGTAGAAGAAGGAAGTCATTCAAGTTTTTCCAGGATCTTTTAAAATGTATCATCTTTAAGGAAACCTGAGTGTAGATTAGTTTGAGTGGCAACCCAAACACTTAACCTTTGTATCCTTGATCTGATAGTGATCAGTGAGAAACATAGCTTGGAGAGGCTGGAAAAGACTACTTGTGGCTTGGAGAGGCCGGGAACAGACTACTTGAGGTTTGGAGAGGCTTGGAACAGACTACTCATGTTAGGCTTAGAGAGGCCAGAGTCAAGACTACTCAGTTAGGTTTGGAGAGGCCAGTGTCAAGACTACTTGCAGCTTGGAGTGCCTGGGGAAAGACTACTTGCAGCTTCGATAGGCCAAGAATAGACTACTTGAGGCTTGGAGAGGCCTAGAATAGAGTACTCATGTTAGGCTTAGAGAGGTTGGAGTCAAGACTACTCAGTTGGGCTTGGAGAAGTCAATGTCAAGACTACTTGCAGCCTGGAGAGGTTGGGGAAAGAATACTAACAATGTGCTGAAGGAGTTGCCTGTCAGTCATCGGTTGACTTGGAGAGGCCAGAGTCAAGACTACTCATGTTAGTTTGGAGAGGCTATTACAGAACTACTCTAAATCCTTGGTTATAGGTGATATTTGAAATCCTTGGATGATAGCTTAGGAAGGTTAGTGAAAATACTATCCATTCTTACTTTCTCAGGTTGAGAAAGTTATTGTTATAGTGGAACCTCAACAGCTGTTGAGTACTGGATGTAGGCATGTTGGCCGAATCAGTATAAAATCCTTTGTGTTCTTTCTCTTTTCCCTAATCTCTTTTATTTTTTCTTTATTGCTTCATTATCTTATTAATCGATTTTATTTCTATCATGCATCTTTTATGCTATATCTTTTAATACTGAATGTTCTATTTAATAAGGATCAGAAAGTAACCATCTGAAGCCACTAACTTTGTTTTTGCTGCATTTCAAGTTTTATACTTGATAGTAATCTTTTTCAAAATCTTTAGAAAATGAAAAAGGATCAATGCACGATTCAACCCCCTTCTCGTGCACATCTCCACTTACAGGTGGTATCAGAGCCAGGCCTTTGAGAGGTTGAGCAATCCAATGATTGCAGAGGATAAAGATCCAAATGATAGAATGACACATATCATCTCTTGAAAACCAATCTTCATCTGATGATCCTCTACTGACAAGATTCGAAGTCATGGCACAATTCTTTTCATAAGGTGGAGGGATTCAAAAGAGACTTGTTGACAAATATCTTTCAAGGAGAAAAGCTCTGTTTCTCAATCAAGTCAAGTCTCTATTCATATTAAGCCTTGAGCTACAGCT
Organism: Dalbergia cochinchinensis; assembly: GCA_031216125.1. Classification (NCBI taxonomy): domain Eukaryota; kingdom Viridiplantae; phylum Streptophyta; class Magnoliopsida; order Fabales; family Fabaceae; genus Dalbergia; species Dalbergia cochinchinensis. The sequence continues at coordinate 32,049,956 of CM062372.1, forward strand.
GTATATGCTACTTATGTACTATATGTTACATAAGAAAGGCTATATGAGAAAATCAGTTCATGATGTTAAAGGATCTCAATGTGTATCAAGATATCTTTGATCCTATTTGTATCTTATCAGATATCTTACAATGATGAAGCAATGAAGATTGCTGAAAGCTTTTCTGTGAAGTAGAAAATCTGATATTGATAATTGAGATTGTTTTCTGAAGACGAATCTTTTCATCTATTGTCCATATCTGAAGTCTGTAATGACCACATCAAAAGAACATCAATCTCATGTATGACAAATCAGGATTATGATTATTTTGAGAAAGAACAATTGCTCATAGCCACTTTGTCTCACATCATGTATCTGTTCAACTCTTCACCATGATATCCTTGTAGAAAAGGAAGAATATGCCAGTGATCTAGAAAGTATTTGTCAGAAAGTGTTGCTGTGTTAAAATCTGTTGTCATTCTGTGCTTCATATCAGTAAGAGCTTCACCAGAGACATTTGAGGTAAATGTGCATCCTACCTTTTTATTAATACTTTACTTTTCCTGTTTATCTGTTAAGATGTGTTGCTAGAAGGTCATCAAGGACATTCATCTATATATCTCAATCTATCATATATCTCAAAAAGGTTGCCGTGAAAACTTAAGAAAGTCTTATCTAAAGCTGGAAAGCTAAAATAGAGAAACACTCCAATAGAGTTTACTCTTCTCAGGTTATATGAAGCCTCCAAGGAGCTATATGATCATGTCAGAATTCTTTTTTCTAATTCTTGAAAAAGATCTCATGGCATCTCAAGATCTGACATGTTTTGTTAGACATTTTCAAAAACCTTGTTTTTGTAACAAATGGTCAGCATCTCTTACTTCAAAGAAGCTGGATTGAGATATACAGATGAAACATCAAAAGAAAAATTCTATGCAACTTCATCCTTTTTGATATCTTATAGTTCTGTTCTTTAGAATGATTAAAGAGATATCTTTGTAACTAATGAATCCTGAAAAGGATTTCCTTTAAAAAGGTTGAAAAAATTTGTTTATCTGAAACTAACTGATAAGGACCCATAAAAGTCTGGGTACCAAAAGTCAATTTCTTTCTTGCAGGCAATTCTGATATACCTCTCTGCCAAATATATCAAAGGAAGTAGTCTAATGATTGATCCATCCATATTTCAAACTTTGGTTTTAAGTGTTGCCACATTTCCTAAGAGTTAATCCTTTCAAGGATCTCACATGATGATGTTAAAGAAAAAGCTTAAGGAAGACTTTGCAGATAATCTTGTTTAGGTTGAGGTATATCCTGAAATTTTCTATCTCAATGCATGTACAGTGAGCCAGTAGTTGAAAGCCAAAGGTTTCAGAAAATAAGCTTCAAAACCTCAGTCTTTCAGAAAGTTATGCTCAGGCCTTTCAAAATGATTAGAAAGAAATTTTTTTGATAAACAACATGACCAGATTAAGAATGACACAGAAGTTAAATAATTCGAATGTACTGTAACTTCATAATAGTTCAATCTTTGGAAATTATCTTCTGTTGTCAAAATTCTGAGAGTTTCCTAAGGTTATAAAAGTCAAGTCATTCCTTGGATACTTATTATTTATGCTTTCATCACCACCATGTTATCTTCATCTGTTGAAAAAACTGAGTTGTCAAAGTTTGGTGGAAGCTATGCTGAATGTGCTATTCAAGCTCAAGAGAAAGGCAAAGTCTATGCTTCATGCTCAAGACACCATCATCCTTGCTGAGAAAAAGATCAAGGATCATCTGGATAAATTTAATATCATTAGAGCAAGTAAATATATTTAAGGAGAGAAGATCAAAGAGGAAGGACAGAAGCATGTCAAGCTCATCAAACCCAGATGCTGCACATAAGGAATCAAGTGGAAGAATATTCCTTGAGATAAGTAGTTTTTCCTATCACCTGAAACTTCTTATGCCCTTTATCCTTACAAAAATCCGTTTAAGCTCTTCTTATCCTTATATGTTTTGTGTAAAATCTTCCTTTTTATGTTAACCTCTTGAAAGGGGGATTCTTGGTGAATAGATGTGTCTACTAAATATCTTGTATCAAGAAGTACTCACAATGTCCATAACAGAGGATCTTTTGGTTGTTTCCATCTTTGAAAAGTTTTTAAGTTTTCTTTTAAGCATTCCTGCATAAAACTCTCTGGGTAGCTTCTCTTCTATACTCTCTTATGAAGATCAAGCATTCACAAGGTACATATTCTCCTGAAGTTTATGTTTATCAGTATGTAAGAATGTTGAAAGATCAGTGTGCAAGATCAGGTTTACTATCACGTGTTCCAGAAGTCAGTTTGCAAGGCCACAATTTTTTGTGAGGTATATGTGTCAGTTTGCAAGGCTTAAAGGGAAACAGGTTGCTTTGTTTGAAGATGAATTGATCATAAATAAGTTCTTTGTGTTCATAAGAAGATTGCTAGGCCAGAAAGAAGGTCAGAGCATGATGGTTTTATGAAAGCCTTGAACTCAAAGCAAGAAGAAGAATATAGGATAAGTTATGGAAGTTCTTCTGGAGATCAGAAAGAAGGTCAAAGTATGATGGTTTTATGAAAGCCTTGGACTCCTTCAGAAAGTTTAAATCAAGAGTCAGGAGACTCTCCTTCTAAAAGAAGGATGAAAATGCAGGATTTTTCACCCTTTATGTTAAAGTTTCTCTCTCCATGTCGCCTTACCTTCTACCTTTTTTTTAATCCCCAAGTTTTCACCTTAACCCTCATCTTCTCCTATACGCTTCCTTAAACCCTTCGTCTTCTCAAACTCTCAAAGATCTCTTTTTGGATTTATCCTCCTTCACATCTCTCTGCTACCTCATCTTCCATCTTTGTGTCCTAAGTTAAATCCTTCTTACGCCCTCTTAACCCTTATGGCAAAAGGAAAGCTCTGCTCTGATCACATCTCTAACATGGAAACTCTACTCATGTTTAATAATCATGTGGACCAGCAACATTTTGCTAAAAACTATTATCAGTGACCTATCGCCCCTGGAAAAAGTCTGAGACACGAGTTGATGACTCAGGTTCTTATTTTAATGGAAATTGTCTCCTTTCAAGGATGGACTGGGTTCCTAAACATCATTGATATAGCTTTTCTTATTATGGTCAGGGCGTTCTACTTTTAATTAGAACCTGTGTTTGATTCTCTTCTTATCACCTACATTAGAGATACTCATATGACTTTTAGCTTAAATGATTTCTTCGCATCGTCTACGCTCCAAATGAAGGTATCAGTTGTTCATTTGAAGAAAATTGGTTTACATCTCTTAAAGTCTCAGCAGAAGAAGTCTCCGGCTATCTCACAAGGTCTCCCAGACATCAACCGAGCAAGATAACCCCCTCCATGCTAATTACTCAAGCACAATAGGTCCTTACTCTCATCCAGCTCTCTTTACTTCCAAGGTTAGAAAGCATGGACCTTCTAGTGGTAATGGATTGAATATTGTTATTTTGTCTGATGTCAAAGCGAAAAGTAAATTTTCCCAAGCTCATTTTTGACTACATGTTGAGCGCCATCTCTATTGAAAAGAAGAAAACTGATGTTATTCCTTATGGGATTCTGTTGACCAAGATCTTTGAATATTTGTATTATCTGCTGGAAAATGAGTGGTATGAGTATGTGGTTGGAACTGAATATGCCATATCTTACTTTGAGATTAAGAGGAATGTAGAGAAAAAGGATGCAAAAAGAAGTGCGATCGATCTAAACGATAGTTTTGAAGATTCTGCAAAGGATTTGACAGATACTAAAGCTAGTGGAGACACCATTCCTCTATCCAAAACCTCAGGGTCTAGAACTAATCAAGGAAGCAGAATTTGAATGCATGATGATGTATCTTTCCCAAAGATACAATCATCAGATAATTATACAGACAGTATAGTTCCTGAGACTGTCTTCACTCATGCTAGTGACTCTCCACCGTCTCGTTCTGAACAACCTTTTTCTTCTGTCCCATCTATACCTCAACCAGCTCAAGATCAAGGTGCTAATCAGCCCTCTTCTAGTCGTCATCGGAACACACTTCCTATTAGCTATCTCTTTTCTGGTATTAGGAGATTGCTGGACAATCAACAGAATATCTCTACCAGATTGGACAATCTTGAAGAAGCATCTTGCCATCTAGAAGAAAGGTATAGAAATCATGATGATCTTCTGCGCCATATTATTATTCAAAATACTTCTGACATTCTTCAAGAGCTAAGATGAAGAAACAAAAGATGGTGTTTCTAGTTTTTCTAAGCGCAACTCCTTTTTAATGATGCCAAAAGGGGGAGAAGTAAAAATCGAAGAAAATCTGTGCCTCAGGGATTCAGGGGGAGCTGTGCTGATCTGATTGATCTGAAGGATATGCTAAGGTTGATATGAAGGATGTGCTAAGGACTCAAGAGAAGCATATGCTGAGGGGGAGAGCTCAGAATTTTGTTTTGTTTTAGCATGTTTTTAGCCTCTTTTGTATATCTTTGAACCAGGTCTTTATGTTTATGAAAGTTTCTTTGATCATGTCTTTTATCTTTTTGTGTCTTGTTTATATCTCTCTTATCTCATGCATTCTGTTACATGTTTTATCACCTTCTTAAGCTCTGATTCATATCAAATACTCTATCTAAGCTCAGCTAATCACATATAGTTGACATATGTATGCTTCTTATCTTGAATACGTATGCTTTGTCATGTTTGATCATATACGCTAGATATTGGTTTATATTTTCTAGTGTGATTAGTCTTGGCCATGTATCTTAAGGAGCACAAAGTGGTTGTTGCTATGATACTATTTTATAAGCTGAGTATTGCTATATATGAAGAGCTTATTTGTTTCATGTTTTACTCTTTTTAAAGATGTTTTTCTAAAGCTTTGTGCTAAACTTGATCTAAGTCTGGATGAATATAGTTTATGATTTGTCTTCAGAAACTTACGCTTAAATGTGTTAAAAAGACCAAGTTTAGTGAGCAAGCTTCAGAAATCTCTCATAGAGTTATGTGTTCCTTGTTTTTCACAAAACCTGTTTCAAAAAGGATCTTACATCTTCTGTTTTCAAAAACAACATTTTTCATAATCTGTTTCTTATGAGAAAATTTTCATAACTCAGAAGCTCCTTCTTGATGATTCAGGAACTAATCCTTTTATGAGCTTTAGGAACCTGGATAACAATATGTGATCTTATCTCTCTTATGGTTTCTCTGAGCATCAGAAATTACATAAGCCTCAAATTACTTTTCAAAATGTTTTGAATGATTTTTTTTCCATACCTTTGATCTTTCTTTTCAAAGTTGTTCTTGGATGAGTCATGTTGAAAACAGATCTTACAAAGATAAAGTATCACAAGTTTTACTTGTTGAGTTTTTCAAGCATAAGGATCTTCAGAAAGTTCATTTATTCTGACAAATGATCAAGCTATTTGTTTATCCATAGCTTAACCATCTTTCTCCTTAAAATCTATTCTCACTATGATCAGAAAGTATGCTTAAGATTATCATATGCTTCAAACGAAACAACAGCAGTCTTGATTAAGTGTCACTTAAGGCTAAAAATATTTTTATGACTCACATCATGCCTTAAGAAATAGAACTTCCTGAATTTCTCTCTTTCTGTTTGATTGAAAGAATATGCTTATCTTGTTTATATTTCTGCAATATTTTCTTTCAATTATCTCTTCAAAAGATTTTCTTCAAATTGGTTTGTCATCATCGAAAAGGGGGATATTGTTAGCTCTAGAACCTTTGCGTTCATGAGTTTTGAATGACCACAAAATCAATTTAAAGAAAATACTTTAAAGAACGATTGATGTCTCCATTGAGTTTTTTGACAAAGTATAACAAGTCAAATCCAGTCAGTATGTTACAAACTTAAAGCAAGAATAATGTTTCACTTTGCATGTGCAAACATGATTTATCTTATAGGAAGAAATTGAGCCAAATAGAAAGTGAATATTATCTCAAGCAAAGCACGTATACATACTTATGGAACAAAGCATAGAAATGGACTTGAATCGAGAATAATTTCACTACACATGTACAACCATGTTTTATCTTGTGCGAAGAGATTAAGCTTAAAATGAAGTGATCATTATCTCATGCAAAGAATGTGTAAATGCTTAAGGACCGGAGGGAATCAAGTCAAAAGCCAAGAAACAAAGGAAAGAGACTTCAGAAAGTAGTACGAGACATCATAATGTACTTTCAAGTTGAAGATATCAAAATATATCCATATACAACGTGTTACTTAATCTTCAATCATATTTTAAATTTAACAAAATTGATTATCAATAATTAAATTAAAAAAATTATATTATCATATTCTAACAAATTTTTGTAGTTATTTAAATTTTAACATTATATAATTTATATATAAAAGATTAATACATTATTATGTGCACCCAAATAAGTGTCATGTGAAACTATTTTTTCAAAGGGATATTAAAATCTTTTCTTTCTTTAAACATTATTACTTGTTTGTTTTTAAAAAAATTAATTTAAATTTTTTAAAATGTTTAGCAGACAATTCTTAACATTAAAATCACAATAATTATATTATCATGAGTTAAGAGTGAACTATTTTTTCTTAAAAACGTATAGGCAACTTCTTCATTCATATTTTACTTTAAAAATGAATTTAGTTTTGTAGTTTTTAAATTTTTAGATTGTTAAAATAAAAAAAATGTTATCATGAGCTGGTAGATTAACATAATTTTAAATTTTAAACTAATCAAATTTAATGGTAAAATGGTAATTTTATCATATGCAACAATATTAAATAATATTGTTACGTAATTATTATAAATTAGAGTAAAATTTGTTTATAAAAGTTAATGGGTCATATAATAATTAAAAATTTGGATGGTGAATATTAATAGTTACACTATTACTTTTATACTTATTTAGATTGTTATGTTGAACAATAAAAATATAATTATCAATTACAATCAACTTTAATTACAAAATATAATGACTTTTGCAATAAATAAAGGAATAGAGTGAGTTTTAATTAAATAATGTAGTGAATTTTACTTATACACTAGTGATAATACCCGTGTGATGCATGTATTTAATTATAACATTTTATAACTATTTTTAATTATAAAATAACAATAGAGTCTTTTAAATTATTCTACTTAATGTCATTGATGTAGTCCATTAAAAACTTCATTATTAATAATTTTAGCATAATTATGCATTTCTAGTATAATATTATAGATTAAAAAGAGTTATACATTTAATTGTTAATATATAGTAATTTTTATCATTCTCAATGATGTGATCCAAACTCCATGAATCATGCAACATGGATCTACCAAGGTCGGGAAACGTACGTTCAGTACAAAGTTAACTCTACCCCATATCTCGTGCTATAGGTCTCGGAATTGGACGATTCAAAAACGAGAAGAAAACTCACGTTTTGAAACACAATTTAGGCTGAAGAATCATTGAAATCTGATTCGTATATCTTGAGATATGGACGAGGGCTAATGGACGTTTTGGATTAAACGTAAATCCTTGCAAGAACAGAAAAGAAAGAACAAGGTGCCACAATCAAGAGATTGATAAGCCTAGGAACACCACAAGGATGAGCACCCTTGATAAGTTCAGAGATTCTATGAAGAACCAAGAGAGAGCAAGTCTCACACTTAAGATAAAAATGTTCTGCAAAAAAGTTGTCTTCCAAAAGTTAGGGTTTGCCTTTTATAATGGGCAACACCTTTCAAGTTATCCTAAGCCAGACCTAATTCAGGTACATTATAATAAGGCCCAAAATCAGTTTACTAATTCAGCCCACTACTATTAGTAAGCTAATAAGAATGTTCAGCCCATTTTAACACGTACCAAAACAAAAAGAAAAAGAAAAACTAAGCCTCTATTCCTTCAATTTGCATTAAGCAATTCACCATCTTGGGCTGCAATTCCCCAAGACTTGGGGTTTCAAATAAAGTTGGCATAAGTTTATTTAGAGCCTCTTTACCCTTCTTAGATCTCGCTCTTGTCATTGGACCTCCAAGTTCACTAAGCGCCTTGTTATCCTTGTCATTAGCTGTGTCCTCATCATTCCCTCCCTCATGAAGAGGATTTGACCTCAAATCTAAGGCCTCATCACCTGCATCAAAAAGAGATAAATCAGCAACATTAAAAGTGGCATTGATATTATACTCACTAGGCAAGTCAGTTTTGTAGGCATTATCATTGATCCTCTCCAACACTTGGAAAGGACCGTCCCCTCTTGGTTGGAGTTTGGACTTCCTTTGTTCAGGGAACCTCTCTTTTCTCATGTGCACCCAAACCCAATCTCTGAGTTCAAATACAACTTTCTTTCTTCCCTTGTTAGCTTGCTTGGCATAGCTTTCAATTTTCTTCTCAATCTGAGCTTTCACACACTCATGCAGCTTTCTCACATAGTTAACCTTAGCCTGTGCATCCTTATGCTTAAAAACAATAATATTAGGCATAGGCAATAAATCTAATGGTGTCATAGGATTAAATCCATACACAATTATAAATGGTGAACAATTAGTTGTGCTATGGACAACCCTATTATACGCAAATTCTACATGAGGCAAACATTCTTCCCAAGACTTAAGATTCTTCTTTAAAGCAGTCCTAAGCAAATTCCTAAAGTCCTATTCACTACTTTAGTTTGCCCATCAGTTTGTGGGTGACAAGTAGTAGAGAAAAATAATTTAGTACCAAGCTTACCCCACAACATTCTCCAAAAGTGACTGAGGAACTTAGTGTCCCTATCACTTACAATGCTCCTAGGCAGCCCATGGAGTCTCACCACTTCACGGAAAAATAAGTCAGCTACATGACAAGCATCATCAACCTTTTTGCAAGGTATGAAATATGGCATTTTTGAAAACCTGTCCACAACCACAAAAACAGAATCCTTGCCATTCTTTGTTCTAGGCAGCCCCAAAATAAAATCCATAGATATATCAATCCAAGGAAAATCAGGAACAGGCAGAGGAGTATATAAACCATGTGGCATCACTTTTGATTTTGCCATTTTACAAACAATGCAATGCTCACAATATTTATGCACATCATGTTTCATATGGGGCCAATCAAAATGTTCATGCAATATATCCAAAGTTTTATACACCCAAAAATGTCCCATTAATCCTCCCTCATGTGCCTCTTTTACAACCAAATTTCTTATGGAACACTTAGGCACACACAATCTTTTTTCGTTAAACAAAATATCCATTGTACCTATAGTAACCATTTTGAGACATATTTTCACAAGCAACATATATCTCAGAAAATTTAGCATCATGCAAATACATTTCTCTCAAAGTCTCAAGTCTAAAAATTTTTGTTTCAAGAGTAGAAAGTAATGCATGCCTCCTAGATAAAGCATTAGCCACTATGTTCCCCTTCCCCTTTTTATGTTTAATGACATATGGAAATTGTTCTAAAAACTCAACCCATTTGGCATGCCTTTTATTCAGCTCGCCTTGTCCTTTCAAATATTTTAGGGACTCATGATCACTATGAATTACAAATTCTTTGGGGAACAAATAATGCTGCCAAGTTTGCAAAGCACGCACTAAGGCATACAATTCCTTATCATAAGTGGGATAGTTTAGGGCAGCTCCATTTAACTTCTCACTAAAATAAGCAATTGGATGGCCTTCTTGCATCAAAATAGCCCTAATGCCCATGTTTGATGCATCACATTCAAGTTCAAAAGATTTAGCAAAATTGGGCAAAGCAAGAATAGGTGTATTAGTTAACCTATGCTTAAGGGTAGCAAAGGCTTGCTCTTGTTTCTCTCCTTATTTGAAACTCACATGCTTTTTAACTATCTCATTAAGAGGCGCAGCCAAGGTGCTAAAGTCCCTAACAAACCTCCTATAAAACTAGCTAAACCATGGCAACTTCTCACTTTTAAATGGCCTTAACTTTTTCCTCATCAACTTGCACTCCTTTTGCACTCACAACAAAGCCTAAGAACACTACATGACTGGTGCAAAAAGTGCATTTCTCAAGATTAGCATACAATTTTTCTTTTCTAAGCATATGCATAACAGCCCTCAAATGTTCAATATGCAAGTCAAAACTAGTGCCATAAATCAGAATGTCATCAAAGTAAACAACAACAAACTTGTCAATAAAATCTCTGAAGATATGGTTCATTAATCTCATAAAAGTGCTTGGGGCATTAGTTAGCCCGAAAGGCATAACTAGCCACTCATACAAACCATACTTAGTTTTAAAGGCAGTTTTCCATTCATTGCCTCCCTTATCCTAATCTGATGATACCCACTTTTTAAATCAATTTTAGAAAAATAACAAGCACCATACAGTTCATCAAGAAAATCATCTAACCTGGGAATAGGGTGTCGATGCTTGACTATGATGTTGATTGCTCTACGATCCGCACATCCTCCAATTCCCATTCTTTTTAGGCACCGTAATCACTGAACAAAGACATGGACTCAAGCTTTCTTGCACCCAACCTTTTATCATCAACTCCTCAACTTGCTTTTGGATTTCTTTGGTCTCTTACAGGTTGCTCCTTTAAGCTGGCCGATTGGATAAAGATGCACCAGAGATGAGATCAATATGATGCTCAATCCCTCTCAAAGGTGGCAATCCGCTTGGAATCTCCTTTGGAAACACATCCTTGTATTCCTACAAAAGAAACTCAACACGAGCAGGGGCAACACTTTTATTAGAGTTATCAGCAATTAAAACATTTTTCTTACAATAAAGTAAATAAAGTGGCTTGTTGGCAAGCAACAACTTCTTCACCTCACTTTCCTTTACTAAACAACTCTGTTTCTTTGTCAAGTGTTTTACTCAATCCCAAAAGTGTTTCACGTTTTTTTTTACTCTTTTTTTTATCAAATGTCTCACTCTTTTGAGTGTCACTCATCTCTATTTTCTCTTGCACTCTCTTTTCTCTCAATGTTATTTGATCCTCACACACTTCTTTGGGAGATAAAGGTTTGAGCACAATTTTCCTCCCATTATGCATGAAAGAAATCTTGTTTGTGAAGCCATCATGAATAGCTTTGGTGTCATATTGCCATGGCCTCGCTAAGAGAATATGGCTTGCCTCCATTGGAACCACATCACATTTCACTTGGTCATTGTATTGTCCCATGGAAATGTGCAGCTCCATTTGCTTGCTCACGGTCATCTCTCCATCTTCACTAAGCCATTGGAGTTTGTATGGCCCAGGATGTGGCTTAATCTCCAAATTTAATTTGGACACTAATCTAGAGCTGGCCACATTAGTGCAACTCTCTCCATCCATAATCAAAGAACATAGTTTCCCATTGATTGAACATCTAGAGTGAAAAATGTTCTCTCTTTGGGAATCATCAAGAGATTGCATCTGACTTCCAAGCAACCTCCCAATCATCAATAAATCTCCTTCTTTGACCTCCACAATGATCTCTTCATCTACCTCTTCCTCGGCTTCACTAGTCGAAGACTCACTAGTAATTTCTCCATTCTCCTTAAGTAACATAGTCTTCCTGGTTGGACACTCTGAAGCTATGTGACCTCTCCCCAAACACTTGAAGCATTTTATCTCACTACTCCTTGTCTTTTTAGGGGTCTCATTAGACTTGAATTGAGCCCTTTGAGGTGCAATAATATTGTTTACTTCCCTCCTTATTTCTTTCCTTCCAATTTGAAGAATTAAAATTAGAAGAACTCCTTCTCATGGTACCTTTTCTCTTAAGTTGCTGCTCCACTTTAGTAGCTTAATGTACCAAGTCTTCCAACTCCATATAATTTTATAACTTAACTACATCTCTAATGTCATTATTTAGCCCATTCAGAAAACGTGCCATAGTAGCCTCCCTGTCTTCATGCACGTTGGCTCTAATCAAAGACACCTCCATCTCCTTGTGATATTCATCAACACTCCTACTACCTTGTGTTAGCCTTTGGAGCTTGTTACAAAGGTCCTTATGATAATAGGATGGGACAAATTTCCTTCTTATCAACCTCTTCATTTTAACCCAAGTATCCACCAAAAGTTCTTCATATTGAAGTCGTTCTTTTTGCAATTGGTTCCACCAAATAAGAGCATAGTTCGTGAATTCCATGGCTGCCACCTTTACTTTCTTTTCTTCAGTGTAATTGTGGCATGAGAACAACTGCTCAATTTTCATCTTCCTCTCAAGATAAGCCTCAGGATCACTTTTCCCTTTGAAAGGTGGAATATTAAGCTTGACTCCCTCAATTTGGTCTTCTCTAGCATCACCCTGATTATCTCTTCTCCTCCTTCCATCAATCGTCCTTCTACCTTCATCATCATCATGATGACCTAGATTTTCTTACCACTCAATTCTCTCATATAACTCCTCTGTATGCTCCCTCATCATCCTTTGCATTTGAGCTGTAATAGCCTCCACTAATAATCTGTTATTTCCCTGAGGAGGAGGGGTACCATCACCACCTATTCCTTCCATAATTCAAGCAAAAAGAAAAAAAGGAAAGAAAGCAATAGGACCTCACCACACTTCTCACGTGTTTGCACTTTTAGAGATGTATCACTCGTGTTTGTTGCTCTCTAATAGGCTTTTATGTAAAGTTCTCTCTTGCCTTTTTCCACTCAAGAGCTCTCTTTAAATTCTCAGTAGATTCTCCAGGAATACATAAGAGTACTTACTGAAGACTCAACAATGTGATGACACACAAAAGAACAGCTAAGTGATGATAGACTGAAGAAAAAAATAAAAAATAAAAAGACTTAGCAAGACACTTAGGAACTTTATCAAGCAAGCAATGTGCATTAAAATTATATAAAGAAAAAAAAAACTGCTGTCTCCTCTGTTAAACTTCTTTCTATCTTTTTTTTTCTTTTCTTTTTTAGTTCAATTTTTTTTTTAACTCTTGTTTTCTATTTCAATTTTTTTGTTGTGTATTTTTGCTTTTAACTCAATAGTTAATAACAGCAAGCTAATGCAGAATTTGAGAGAACAAAATGTTGGAATTTGCAATAATTGAGGACAATTGACAAATAGGTGTTGCACAAATTATAGGAAACAAATCCAGCACCCAAAAATGTAAGAAGACAAGACAAATAATGGAAATAGACAATAGACACAAAAGACACAGCTGGACAAGGAGGAAAAAAAAATGAGTACCAAATTAGCCAAACTTAGAACTGAGCTCTGATTACCACATGATATGATCCAAACTCCATGAATCATGCAACACAGATCTACCAAGGGTAGGAAACGCAGGTTCAGTACAAAGTTAACTCTACCCCATATCTCATACTACAGGTCTTAGAATTGGACAATTCAAAAACGAGAAGAAAACTCACGTTCTAAAACACAATTTAGGCTCAAGAATCATCGAAATCTGATTCGTATATCTTGAGATATAGATGAGGGTTAATGGATGTTTGGATTAAACGTAAATCCTGGCAAGAACAGAAAAGAAAGAACAAGGTGCCACAATCAAGAGATTGATAAGCCTAGGAACGCCACAAGGATGAGCACCCTTGACAAGTTCAGAGATTCTATGAAGAACCAAGAGAGAGCAAGTCTCACACTTACGATAAAAATGTTATGAAAAAAAGTTATCTTCCAAAAGTTAGGGTTTGCCTTTTATAATGGGCAACACTTTTCAAGTTTGCCTAAACCGGACCTAACTCAGGTACATTATAATAAGGCCTAAAATGAGTTTACTAATTCAGCCCACCACTATTAGTAAAGTAATAAGAATGTTCAGTCCATTTTAACATGTACCGAAAAAAATAAAGAAAAACTAAGCCTTTATTCCTTCAATTTGCATTAAGCAATTCACTATCTTGGGCTGCAATTCCCCAAGACTTGGGGCTTCAAATAAAGTTGCCACAAGTTTGTTTAGAGCCTCTTTAGCCTTCTTAGATCTCGCCCTTGTCATTAGACCTCCAAGTTCATCAAGCAACTTGTTATCCTTGTCACTAGTCGTGTCCTCATCACTCAAGTACAATTTAGTAGTCAATATTTAAAAAAGTGTACAAGAAGAGGGTTGAATTGTACTTCACTTTTTCTTTCCTTTTTAGCTTCTAAAAAAGTTAAACCAGCTATGAGCTTGAAGTGCAGTAGAAACAACGTCAGTTACTTCAGAAAGCTACTTTCTGAACAATAGCAAATATATAACAGTGGGTATAAGGGATTTAAAGAAAACATAGAATAATAAAAAGCAGTAATATGAAGGAGTTAAAGGGGAGAGAGAGAAAGGGACAAAGAGAAGGGGAGAGAGAGAGATACTACACAGAAGCTTTTATATTAGTTCGGCCAACCTACCTATATCTAGTTCTCAAAATCCATTGAGTTTCACTAAAACCCTTTTCTCAAACTAAGAAAGTTGGATAGATTTTACAGTAGCCTTTCCAAGCTCTTACTTGTGACCAGTAGCTAACTTTATTGTCACAAACCAAGTAGCTTTTGACTAGTTTTTCCAAGCTGAATCAGCGACCACAAAGTACATTTTGTTGTCATAACTTGAGTAGTCAAAACCAATCTCTCCAAGCTAAACCTATGTAGTCTTTAACCAGCCTTTTCAAGCTAAATCGTGACTAGTAGCTAACTCTACTGTCGTGTTGCAAGTAATCTTTGACTAGCATTTCCAAGCTAACTTACACCTATACTGAATAGAGAATACAAAGGTTTATGTTTAGGTTTGCCACTCAAACTAACCTATACTCAAGTTTCCATAAGATGTACAATAACAAATCTGGGAAAAACTTGAAACTTCTTTCCAAGATTCTTCTTGGGAAGAACGTATGATCCATTAAGAACGTAGAAAGATGACTTTTACGGACAAGGAAACTGATTACAAGATGTAAAGAACTTTACGAGAGACGAAGAGAAACTTTCATAGCGTTTTAGCTCTTATGCAGCTTCAAGATCTATTCTTTGTAAGAACAACATCTCTATTTATAGATGGTCTTCATTTATGACCAATACCCTTGATCATTTGTCCAAGTGACATGTGTTGATCATTTGTTTGTGTCTTAGAAAAGCAGTCTAGAGGAGTAGCTCGTTGTCTGTCAAAGCTGTTCTGAAAGCTATTGTGAAATAAAGGTTTTTTATGTTACTTTTAGAAACTACTTTTTACTTTCTGAACAAGGTTTCTAAACTTTTCCTTCTAGAAGTTAGAGTGGTTGACTAAGTAGGCAGAAGAGATGACACGCTAGTCTATAACTACATTTGACTTTAAATTTAAAATTCAAATTTCCCTCTTTTCCGGTAGAGTACATCGTTCCATTGTAAAGTTGACTTTTTGAAATGCGGTATCACTTCCTTGGTATATATATGATCTTCCAGTCTTCAATCATGATGAGAAAATAGCGGTCATGATGATTGAAAGTTGTAGAACATACTTGCTTTAGAGCTGGTTTGAAATCTTTATTTGAAGTGTACTTTCTATTGTTTAGTCCTACATTTTGAAGATTCGTGCCTTAATTTCTTGTATACGATGATTTTCTTTAGTTCGTTAAGCATGTATACTTTCAATTCATGATATAATTTTCACTTTTATTGAGTTCATATCTCTTTAATCGAGATAAATCATGTTTGCACATGTAAAGTGGAATTATTTTCACTTTAAGAAATGTGTTATGCAAATGGAAGAATTTGTTTGTTGTTTCAAGAAAATTCAAGGGAAACATTTTACAAAACATTTACATTTAAAAATTTTCTCTAAATTGGTTGTGTTATCACTCAAAACATTTTACATTAACACTTTCTGAAGGGTTTTGGAGCTAATAAATATATCATGTTGTAACTTAATTTATATTTTGATAATTATTCTTTTAATATTTTCACTAAACCCACTTAGAATTATATATATGCATAACTCATATGTAAGTCATTTCACTTAATACCTTCAAATTTTGATAATTATAACTAAATAATATATCTTAATATAAAACTTTATGCATTTTATGCATGTAAGGGGTTTATATTTTGATAATTATAACTAAATAATATATCTTAATATAAAACTTTCTGAAGGGTTTTGGAACTAATAAATATATCATGTTGTAACTTAATTTATATTTTGATAATTATTCTTTTGATATTTTCACTAAACCCACTTAGAATTATATATATGCATAACTCATATGTAAGTCATTTCACTTAATACCTTCAAATTTTGATAATCATAACTAAATAATATATCTTAATATAAAACTTTATGCATTTTATGCAATGTAAGGAGTCATAATTTAATATTCAATATAAAATGATAAAGTATTAAAGTAATTTAATTTTTAAATGTTCCATTATTATATTTATATAAAAGAACCAATATAATGTATATACACAATCTAATAAAATGATTGATCATTGAGTTTTCTAATATATAGTGTAACATCGTTTGCTGCTTTATGGATTGTGAGTTGTTCCCACAAACCAACACGGGTCTTTTCAGCATGCTTTGTCTTCACTCACACGCTTTCTGGGAAAATTTCCTAGGAGGTCACCTATCCCAAAATTTCTCTAAATCAAGCATGCTTAACTGTGGAGTTCTTTAGTAATGGGCTACCGAAAAGAAGATGCATCTTGTTGGTATAGGTAGTAAAAATCAATTCATATAAGCCCTCCTTTAAATGTATAGTCCTATACCTACACAGTCTCAAGATCCTTCTCATTCGGGTGTGTAATCAGTTCATTCATATACCCCTCTGCTTAGAAGTCTGCCAGGAGTCGCTCATTGTCCATGCCTTCTTGCACCAACGATCACTCCCCGACTTCGTCACCGGGCGTTACATGGGTACACTTCGAGATGTTATCAACACCCTGTAAAAATTTCAAAGGATAATTCAATCATTTGTTAGGGTTAAAAATTATGAGATTCTTGTTCTGAGCTAAGTATAAGTGGTCTCTAATATTAGTAGAAATATGAAGTATAACCTAAGATAGTAAATAAAATCTAATTTTAAACATTAGAGCAATAGAACTAAATATTAATTTAATACATTTTTAATCGAATAACATAATTAAAAATTTCATGAATCAAGATAAAGAATATCAACTTAAATAAGATAAATTTTATAAAAATATAAATTAATAAATATATTTGTACTTAAGTTAAAGAATTAGTTTCAAGCATTAAAATGATAAAATAACATAATTTATATGAGAATATAAACCAATTTGATATATTATTGATTGTTTTGGTTACATTAATCATAACACCCTAATTATTAACCTCTTATGCATACGTCATAATTGGCCAATTATTAGATTTCTTATACTTTCATTTCATATGTTTAGTTTTTTCAAAAATACTTTTAGCGGAAAATAGAGAATAATTTTTTCTTTTGAAACTTAAAACAGCAAAAGCCTCGTGTGCTAACCCAAATATATGAAACATAATGCAACCTGTGAACGTAAATCCTCATTCAACAATATGGATAAAATAACAATCCCTAGACATAACAATCAATTACCTAACAAGTCATTACAACACAATATATTAAATACTATAATATCATAAAGAGCATGGGTCCATGGAGGATGACCACCCTTATAACCTAATCAAATCACAACCAAGAGTCAGTGTTAAGGATTGGTCTCAAATATAGTCATCCATAAATACTAGAGAAATCTTAACACAGAGAGGAAATATCAAAATATATAGTCTACATGCTCTGAAATATAGATGAAAGATATTCAAGGATATGGCATCTAATCTCTAAGTATGCACTAACTTCAAAGATCGTAGGACTCAAGGGACTCTAGCATCCTGATTCGCTACCTCATCTGAAGACGACACGAAAAGAAAAAAAAAAGGGGGAGAATCCAAAAGGAAACTCAGTAGTTATATAAAAATAGTTCAAATGTCATCATTGTCGTCTCCAGTCACTTTGGTTTAATTACAAAATGAGTGAGCATGCTATAGTTTATTTTAATTGGTTTGCAAATAAAAGTCTTGAAGTGACACATATCTTAAGTATTGTAAAAATTCTTGAGAAGGCATGGCATTATGGGCATACAAATCACATAGAGAGAACTTGTATGAAAGAATAAAAGAATCAAGATATAACACTTTATCTAGCACTTTTCTTTAGTAACTTTAATTCCTTTAATATATATCAACCTCTCTCATGTCACCCTTAACTAATCGCATCACCATCCTCAAGCAATTTAACTAACTGTCACCTAAACACCGAATCACCTATCGCCTAGGATGAACTCAACCTAACTAGTCGCCGCTAGATTTAAATAGGGATAGAGGGGGAAAATTTCATTCATACTTTAAACATGACTTCCTCATATCTTATGTTCCAATATCATGTAAAAGTCTCATAGGTTGTTAGGAGACATAAGCATACCACTTTATGTATTTTAATGACAAATTGCACATTTTTATCATTTAATATTTCAAATGGAGAGTCACTCAATGCATAACATAAATGTGCATAAACCAATTGTCAGAAAGAAGGACCAGACCTAGCTAGTTCAAACATAAACATGTCAAGTTCATGACATCACGATATTACTAAGTTTAAACCTACATATCAAGTTCAAGCAAACTAATCATTCCACCACAATAAAAAAAAGTTCCATTTTCCACTTAGAACTTTACAACTACACAACCTAATAATTTGCTCAACACAAATTTTCTGAGAACACAATCCGACCTTCCTTTTTACCAAGCCAAAACCATGGCTTGAGTTAAGAGTAAGGGGCTGCAATTCATTTTTCACCATGTCAAAGCATCAACATAGTTTCCTAGTCTTGAAAATCATCAAACTTCACAACACTTCTATCAATAAAATTAATGAAAACCAAAGCTCCATCAATAGAATACAAAATTGAAAATTTAGTTTGGCTTTATAATCTTTAAATGAACTTTCCAGCAACCACCAAAATTTAAACACAATCTTCAAACTTTGTTGTAACTTCATTTCATCCTTAATTCCAAAAAATCAAACAAAAGCCCAAGATCCTATTCAAGTTTCAAAATAATAATATTTTTTTCAAAGGAAATGATGATTTTGTACAGCTCCAAAACTTACACCTTAATTAAACCCCAAGTGTCCTAATCATTTCTCAGGTTAATTCATTGCATAGTACACATTACACAAGCATTAATGAACTTGGACATTTCTATTTGTTATGTTTAATCTGGGACTACATGCTTTGGTTTAGCTAAATTCATCATCCATTTGGCTAAAATTAATCACATTAAAGTGTGTCTGTGACGCCTGGTGGGTGGGAAGTGATCGTCAATGCAAGAAGATACGGACAATGAGCGGCTCCTAGCAGGCTTCTAAGCGGAGGGGTACATGAATGAACTAATTACATACTAGAATGAGAGGGATCCTAAGACTATATAGGTATGGGACTATACAGTTGAGGATGGCTTATATAAATTGATTTGTACTACCTATACCAACAAGATATATCTTTTTGGTAGCCCATCACTAAAGAACTCCATGGTTAAGCATGCTTGACTTGGAGCAATTTTGGAATGGGTGACCTCCTAGAAAGTTTTCCCAAGAAGGGTGTGAGTAAGGACAAAGCACAATGAAAAGACCCTGTGTTGATTTGTGGGGATAGTCATCGATCCATAAGGCAGTCTGGGCTGTTACAATGTCAAATAAAGCTTTTGCTATGTTATTAACCCAGTTACATCTATTGTAACATTAAACTAATGATTTGATGAGTTACTTCTTGTAAGTATTTAGCCTAGAAAAAACTAAAGGGTATGTGATCATGAAAATAAAATTGCACTTTCCTAGTTTGACTAAAAATGAGATTTCCCTACCCTACTCACACAAACATCTCTAAAATAGTCAAGGAAAAGAACTCGATAGCTCTTCATCAAAGCTGGGGTCTTTTATCATGTATAATGAACCTCTTATGCAGGAGATTTATGAAAAGGAATTCTCTTGAAGAGCAATTGCATTTGGAAAAAGACTGCACAGCTCTTTATTAAATAAAATCTAGATACCTAGGGAGGTGTTTACTTTCCAAGGCTGGGAACACTTTCTACATATTTCTGATCGAGTATTTCCAAGAATGGTTACTACTTTCTATGCTTTTCTTGAGGCAAAGAATCGAACCACCTTAAAACCACCATTAGAGATACCTACATGGCAATAGGGTTATCTGACCAATCTGCTTTGGTTAGGGCTCCTATTGCCTGAGTCAACTGCTAGCAGAGGAAGAATGGATCAAGTATCTTCGGGTGAGTGCTGACAAGTACCAAAATGCCTCACTGATTTAACTCAGCACAAACCTGGTAATATTACCATTGTCTTGGTCAGATCAAGGTAAGAAAAGTGTTAATTGTAGTTTAGTTCATTGTTCTTCCCAAGTGAGGAAGTACAGATATTTTATTAGGGATGGATTATATCTTACTCTTCTACTTAATGACTAAACAAAAGGTAAAACTCCCAAAAATGATAATGGACTACATGCTTAGTGCCATTACTAAGGAGAATAGAAGAACTGTTTGGAGAATTGTTTGAATGCGTTTCAGGTATAGAATACACCAATAATTCCTTTAGAACTAAGAGGAAAACCCAATCTATACCTATAAAAAACTAGCTTCAGAAAGCCAAGCTCTCTGATTGATGAGGCCAAATTAGACAAAGCAGATGTCAAGGCTAAGAAGAAGATTAATAAGTAGAAGAAAAGAAAAACTAAGAGGAAGTTTGTTCTCCATGAAAGTAGCTCTGGAAGCTTAGAAGAAACTGAGTAGACTTTTATGGAGATAGAAGCTGAACAGGTTCTGGCCAAGATATTTCAGAAGGACAAGAAAAGATCAATCAAAAAGCTAAAGCTCACAAAATCTCAGAAGCCTTCTGAAAGTGAGAGAGATACCTCAGAAAGTGAACTTTCTCAAGGCACACCTAACAAACTTCCCATCTGAAGGAAAAATCTAGAACAAAAGTATCAGAATCTACCCGAGGGTACCGAGATCTGCTCTTATCTTAAAAGATATGTGTAAATTAATGCTGATAGCTATTGAGAGAATCTGAATTCATAGAAGATGAAGAAGAGGCAGATCTAATCCTCAAGGAGCAACGTATTCTACAAGAGAAAAGAAAATTAGAGGAAGCAAGAAAACTAGAAGAGGCTAAGGGGATTTAGGGCTCAAGTAGCAAAAGAAGACATGTTGATCTTGAACCCTTTATAGTTATTGAAGATCAGCCTACAAGGCCCATGTTTCAATAGTTTGGGTTCTCCTCTTTTCCAACCTTTACTAGTTTTGAGGAGATAGCTTATGACGACAGCAATGATTTTATGACTACCAATCAAATGCTAGAAATCATGATAAAATTGCTAGACCCAAAGCCACACACAGTCTAAGGAAGAAGGTCTGAATGGATTAAACTTCTTCGTAAATGAGCTCTTCTCTAACTTAGAACCCATTGTCAAGGACCCTGATGAGGAAGCCAATGGACCAGAATTAGCCCTCATCTTGATAGTTCCTCAACCTTCTCCCTCCATTCGCATTACTCAGATGGAAAAAGAAGAGGATAAAGCATCAGATGATGGTATTCCTCTTGGAGAAGAAGCTGCTGCTTCTACGTCAACTCATATGCTTGAAATTGTTGCTACTGCTATCCCTAAGCTTATTTATGCTCTTTCTGCCTCTGCTAATGATCGTGCTCCATCCTCTGCACCACCTGCTACTGCTCCTGCTATTGATGCTCGGGTTAAATCGCCTAAGTCAATAGAAACTATACCCCTAGACATTTCTGAACCTTCTCCAAGAGTTGTTCCATCAACATCTGTACTTATCAATCCTTAACCAAGCCTCCAACAAACTCTTAATTTGACAGATTTATTTTGAGACATCTCAGAGAAATTGCTACTCGAGAAGATCGAGTTAAAGCTATGAATATTGAGCAGGCTACCTAACTTTAACATCATGAAAAGTTCTTTGTTTGATTCTTCAAAATTCTCGTGACATTCTTCGTGAGGTTAGGCACCAAGGCTAATGATGGTGTTCCTAGTTTCCAAAGACATCTCTGCTTTTCTGTTGACAAAGGGGAGAAGAAAATAGATGAAGAAAATCAAGTGCTATGGAATTCAGGGGAGTCTATAATCGAGGAGGAGCCCAGAAATATTTTTCAGCATGCATATTCTTTTGTTGTTTCAAACTTTTTATGACCTTTTATCTTGTCTTATACAATTCATTTTATCTATTCAAAAATCATGCTTGTGCTATCTATTTGGCTCTGTTACATATCTATCTTAAGCTCTGTTTCCTTTGAGCACTAGCACATATTGATGCCTACGTATGCTTAGCTAATCATATATCATGCTAATAGATGTTTGCTTCTTATCTCTTATGCATGTGCTCTGTTTTGCTTATTTATTAGCATGCTAGGATATGTAGCTCACATGTGTATTTGTGATTAGCACTAAGAAACATCTTTTAAGGCACAAATCTTTCTATTGTTGTTATGATACTCGTATCTATTTGATGTGCTTTGATATGTATGCCACGCTTAAAATATTGTTTTTATAAAACACATTCTCTCTGACATACATATGAGAAGTTCTCAAATATAACTCGATCAAAATATAGTTGTGTATAGTTTATGACAGTCTTCAGAAATTTGTTCCTATATGCTTTGATACAACTAAGATCAGTTCATGCACTTTAGAACTCTCTCAAGTATGCTACGCTTATATGGCATAAAATGTGTTATATTTCATATACGTATTAGTGAGCGAGCTCACATGAAAAGCATGAACATGTGACTCAAAGTTTTGTTTTATAAAATTTTCCCTTTTCCCTTCATGCTCTGATACTTATAAGAAAAGTTTCACAGTCATAATAGAAAGCTCATTTATGCCTTGCTAAAACTGGGATTGATCCTTAATGAGCTTCAAAAACCTCGCATAAGTAATATGTTGGTAAAATTGAATTAAGGTTTCTTTGAGCATCAGAAACTACATAAGCGTCAATATATTTTTTTGTCTAAATCTGCATGCTCTATTACATTTATCATATATCCTTCAGCATCCACTTCGAAAAATTTGTTTGGATAAAGATGTGCTCAATGTAGAATTAATCAAGATGAAATGTCTTCAGAAAGTTTCTTTAAATAACTGAAAATCAAGCTACTTGTGTAAAAAGGTCTTAAACGATGATATCCAATTTTGATACATCTAAGAAAATACTTTGAGTAAGTTCAAAAATTTCATGTATAACCAAATCAACTCTAATTTAAGTTACTTAAGGCTATAAAATGTTTTTGAACCTATCTATATCATGCCTTAAGGACTTCCTGAAAGTTACAACCTGTGATGTTTTAAAAGAAAAGCTATTATCTTGTCAAATTCAATTCTATTTCTTTCAACATCTCTTCAAAAGATTTTTTTCAAATTAGTTTGTCATCAAAAAGGGGGAGATTGTTTGCTCCATAACCCTTCAGAAAACTTTAAGGCAATATGTTTTGAATAATAATAAAACCAATTTAAAGAAAACATTTTGAAGAACAAATAATGTCTACCTTTGAATAACAACAAAACCAATTTAAAGAAAGCACTTTGAAGAATGACTAATGTCTACCTTGAGTTTCTTTACAAAGTATATAGGTATTTTTGAATTGCATGGCATACACTTGAAGAGAAAATAATTTCACTTTACATGTGCAAACATGATTTATCTTTTTAAAGAGACTGAGCCTAATAGAAAGTGATTATTATATCATGTAAAGTATGCATACATGCCTTTTGAGGTAAGGAAAATCATATAAAGAACAAGAAACCAAGGCACAAGTCTTCAGAAGATAGTACTAGACATCAGAAAGTATGCTTACAATGAAGATATCAAGCAAATTCTGAGAACGTGTTACTATCTTCAATCATCATGATCGCAATTCTTTCATCATGATAAAGCTTGGATTGAAGACTAGAAGATCAAAGAATTATCATGGAATTGATACCACATGTCAAAAAGCTCACTTGAATATAGAGCATTGAACGTTACTAGAAAAGGAGGAAAATTTGAATTTGGAGTCAAACCCAGTGTTAGAACTAGTGTGTCATCTCTTCTGCCAACTGGATTAACTAACCCAGCTTCTAGAAAAAAGAGTTCAGAAAACCACATTCAGAAAATAAGAGTAGTTTTTGAAGAGACATTAGAAACCTCAACGCTATAACGGCTTCTGCAATAGATCTGACAAACTGTCAACGTACTCTTCTAGATTGCTTTTCTAAGACACAAATGAATGATCAACACATGTCACTTCGAGATCTAATTAAGGGCAATGGTCACAAGGAAGACCACCTACAAATAGAGATCTTTGTGCTCAAATGAAATAAGAGATTGATTTGCACAAGAGTGAAACTCTATGAAAATCTCCACTCACATCCTATAAGGTTCAGCACATCATATAATCAGTTTGCTTACTTGTAAAAATCTTTTTTCTACATTCTTGAATAGATATGTTCTTCCTAGGAAGAAATTACTGATATGATTCAACTTGGTTAGAGTTGAGAGGCTTGAATCAGCAACTAGAATATACCAGGATCACCTTGCACTTTCAGGTTGGAGTCTAAAGATATGTGTTTGAGTTTGTTTGTGTTTCAGAAGCTGGTTAAAGACTACTCAATTCATCTTGAAGAGACTAGTGAATAACTACTTAGTTCAGCTTGGAGAGGTTGGTGAATAACTACTCGATTTGTGACAGTAAGGGTTGTTTATTGGTCATAGGTCTCGGCTTGAAGAGGTTAGTGAATAACTACTTAGTTCAGCTTGGAAAATTTGGTGAATAACTACTCGATTTGTGAGAGTAAGGGTTGTTTACTGGTCACAGGTTTCAGGTTGGAGAGGCTGGTGAATAACTACTCAGCTTGTGATAGTAGAGGTTGTCTATTGGTCACAAGTGAGAGCTTAGAAAGGTTTAAAGCAAAGACTATCAAGTTTTCTTTCTCAAGTTGAGAAAGATATTTTAGTGAAACCTCAATGTGTGTTGAGTACTGGATATAGGCAGTTTGATCGAACCAATATAAAAATGTGTCAAATCTTCTTCTCCTTGATCTCTTCTATTTTCTCTATTGCACCTTACAATTTAATATCTGCTGAAATAATGTTTTAGCTGTTCTCTTACTTATTCTATGCTTCAGAGATCTACTTTCTGAAACAACTAATCTCATTTTCGTTGCATTTCAAGCTTAATGCTTGATTGTATTTTATTAATTGTTTCAGATGAGAACAAGAAGCAAAGCATGATTCAACCCCCTTCGCGTACACTTTTGTGTAACACCCTAATTTTAACCCAACTTTCTAGAACACATTAGGTTAAACATTAGGCTATTACCTCATAGTCTCATCTTTTTCTTGAAAATATTTAGCGAAAATTATGGTAAAATTTTTTTTTGAAAGTATAAAACAAAGTGAGAGCCGCGAACTTAACTATTCGAATAACAGAAACGTGAGACATGATTAACACTCATAGAGAGAACTCAAAAAGGAAAACATATAATAGTGGAGCAGAAATCATCATAACAAGAGAAACATTTCGTTAATAATATATTTAGAGTACATAGGTAGTTATACCCGCATAGGTACAGGCAGAGCTTGTGATAAAGAAGAAATAAAATACAACAAGAAACACAAGTGTAGGGCGCGACTACAATAAAAATCCAAAATGCTACCCTTCTAGTAAGCTACGAGTATAAATCCACCACCCCTCCCAAAAGATACAGCCGAAGGGAATATCCTTGCAACGCTTGTGTACTCGAAAGCTCCACTGGGGTATAGTGCACCTCCCAGACTAGCGTGTCAATGAAGTCAACGAACATCGCCATCGCTCTCTGAAGATGTGACGGGAGAAGAGAGAGAGGAGTGAGAATTCTTAGTAAAGAATCTCAGTAGGAGTCTCCTATACTAGGGTTACATCGTTCACATCCCCAGGAACCTTGGGTTTATTTCATAAAGACAAGTGAGCATACATCAAGTTCATTTTAAGTTCTAAAGTGTATTTTAGCCAAGGTCCATTCATTTTAGGATGATCTTAATGTCATGAATGCAACATAATAAAGAATGTATGCGTGGCGCTACTTAATGCACATACATCAATCATCATCATACTTAGTGGTATTAAGTGGCAATTAGAACACATTCATATGGGACAAACTTAGTGACATAATCATAACCATAAAACTTCTCTTCCTTATGGGCCACCCTAAAAGACAATCGAACTGGGGGTGCTCGGCCGAACCGGTGTCACCCAGAACGTGTCCATCTCTAGGTTATGAGCTCATACCTTAACTAGTCATCACTAGTTCTTACTTACCATTTAATGATAAGCGTATCATAAATCATAAATCCCGACTATCTGAGTACGGGTTAGGAGCCAAATCTCTTAGGGTGCTCGGCCGAACCGGTGTCACCTAAGAGTAAAAAAAAATGGGTACCGATGTCACATGAGTTCTATGGAGGTGCTCGGCCAAACCGATGTCATCCTAGAACCCATCTTAGTACCTTAATTTTCAAAATCTTTAAGTCCCCAAATTTGTCGGAAATTCAGCGGCACGATGGCATCACGCCGAATTTCTTCCAAATTTGTTTTATGCCACATAAACATATTTCCTCATGAATTCCTCATATGAATAACATCATCATCCTTCACATAACATATGCATCATCGTAAAACATCTTAACATACCTTAGTATCATATAAATATCATTCTCATATTCTTAATGTCTTATGCATTGACCGCTATGGTCTTTAACTCACAGTCTAAGTTATGAATCATTCAAAGCTAACCTCTCGGGTACTTAGGAGGTTATGACTAAGTATATCTCTCTTCATACTATGGTCAAGAATATCTCTCAATCTCAAAGGTGCAGAATTCATAATTTCAACTTTACGGGTACCTAGGAGTCACGACAATGACCCTTTCTAAGTTCGGTTTGCTCCTAAGGCACCAAGATCAAGTCCTAAACCAATTATGAGTCATTTCTACACATTTAAACTAATTTAGAACCATGATTATCATTACTAAACCTTGCTGGACAGAATCCAGAAAATTCTAACATTAAAGGATCTAGAACTCTCAAATTAATTCTTTTCTAGTTTCTAACCTTTCTTATCTTTTACTTATGTGTTTTTCCATTGATCATACTTAAACATAAGCATGTTATCATTGTTAAAACAGCTCATACAGTGGCCAAACATAGCAAGGCGGAACCGAAACAACACTCTCCATACAAAGGCATAAAACATACTTTTTAAAGCACATAGGATACTAGTTTCTCTTGGAACCTTTTTAAAACCTTCAAAACTCTTTTGTAAACATTTTTAACATCTAAAATCATCAAGATATTTATAAGGGCAGTAGCTAAGTTGAATTTGTTTCAAGAGGTACTAAATCCATAAAACTTAGTTCTATATGTTCTTTGAATCCACATAGACTTAGAAAAATTATAAAGCATAGCTTATGGGCATTTGTGATCAAATGAAACTTATCCTAAGTTCATTCATCTCACATAGCCGAAGTGGGCATTCTAAGAGAATGCTTTCCATGTCTAACTCTCATTTGAGACCTTGGGAAAAATCTTTGAGCTCTAGAGCTTTAGGTTATGACAAATCATAAACATGCCATGCACTTCATTTTTATTGTTCATTAGGGAATTAAAGTGAGAACTTGAAAAGTAAATAGCTCAAAATAAATATGAGATGCAACTTGTTATTATCTTGGATTTTAAGTGATGACTTGAATAATAAACGTGAAATGCAATGCTTGGAAATTAAATATGAATATGCAAGTTCATTTTTAGTCTTAGAGCATTAGCGATGACATAAAAATAAATCATGCTATGCAAGGCATAAACTAAATATGAATGCAAGTTCATTTTGGTTTAATAACTAGAGCTCGTCCAAGACTTTATTCACAACCCCGACATAGTCTCATCAAGTCAAGAGAATGGAACTAAAAGAAATCTCCATATTTTCAAGAAAATGAATTATGGCCGAAATCATGAGGCCAAGAGAAAGTAATCCATATTCCTTTTTGAAATCATTCTTATTTTCTTAAGTTGAAAACTTTAGTGAACTTCATAGCATAATAATAAAAACTAAAGAAAACTCAAGCTTTAGGGGTCTCATTATGATGAACACATAGTCATCATCTAGAGGTCCCCATCATCAAGCCATCATGTATGAGTTTAAAGGTCATGAAGGCCAAAAACTCAAGAAGGAAACCAAGAGAGTTTTAAAAAGAAATTCCAAGAGGTAGCTAGAGAAAAACTCATTTTTCATGGAAATAAGATGCAAAGAAACACTCCTACCTAGAGTGAAGACAAAGAGCTTGAACTTTGAGAGAAGAAAACAAGATGATGAGCTCCTCCAAAAGGCTTGATGTTTTCGGCCAAGGGGAGATAAGGAGGTTAGAGTTGTGTTTGAGGTGAGGTTGTGTTTGAGATGAAATATTTGAGAGGTTTGATGGTGATTCAAGGTTATGGGGTGATGTGTGAAGGTTATGAGATGATGATGATGAAGTAAAGAGATGAAAAAGATGAAGATGAAAAGAAAGGAACTCTTTGGGACTAGAGAGAAAGAAAGAAACTAGCAAGACTACTCTAAGCTTTAGCAAATGCTCAATGTGCATCCAATGCTAACACAAGCTCCCTATTTATAGAAAAACAAAGTGATAGGTGAGAGAATGGAAAGCATGGCTGATGGTAAGAAAGAGAAAATATCTCTTTGATGGTGTCATACAAGCATGGTTTGAAGCATGGAGCTCATGACACAAGGTATGGCTTCAAGCATGGGTTTTTGAGTGATCTTTTCTTTAAATTGTGGATGAAATTAGGCTTCTAGAAGACCAATATGGCTGGAAGTTTTTCAGCCACAAATAATTGAAGGGAATGATTTATTTTACTTGGTTATTCATTTGGAAAAGCAAGCTTGATTGAAATTATGACAAGGCATGACAAGTAAGGTGATTTGAGGTGATTTTCCTTTAAGTTTGAAATGAAATAATTCATGAAAATGGGGGATGATTTTTGGTCAGATTTGGGCAGCAAGGAGAGAGGAAAAATCTTCCATGTAATTGGGTGTTAATGATAGGATTAAGTGTAGGTTAGTTTAGGTACAAGGTTAGGAGTAATTAAGCTTAAGTTTAGGTAACTAAGCATGTGTATTAGGAATTTTATGACAAGGTTAGGAGTGCTCTTACATCATTAGAGAATTTAAAACTCATTTGTGAATAAACAATGTGTATCACAATCCCATGATTTAAGGAAAGAGAGAGAAAACACTATTTGTGCACTATTTGCACACTATTCATTTATTCCTACACTCAAAGTCCTTGAATTTAAAGATAGGGTTTTAAGTTTATCTAAGCAATTTTAGGTTCTAATCATCCTTATTAAATTATTTTGACCTTAGATTAATTATGAAAATTAATTAACCTTCGATTAGAGCCTAATATTGCTTAGGTTTCGCTTAACCGTGTGATTAGGTGTAAACATACGAAACTACGGGCAAAACCGTAATTTTGCACTTATTTTGCCCGGGACCTCCGGGACCAAAACTGAGACCACAGAATACATAAAAACGTCTTTTAAACCCATCTGGAGAGGTTTCGGGTTCATCTAGCACTTGCAAAAGGGTAAAACGCCACAGGGGCATTTTGGTCATTTTGACCTGAAAACTCGAAAAACGAGATTTTTGATCCCGGAAAGAAACACAAGTCATCCAATCCCCTTCCAACATTGAGCTTGCCCTTCGAGTACTGCCGGACCTGGCTTTCCTCGAATTCCGGGCTGATAATGACCTCAGGGGCATTTTGGTCATTTTCACTCTAGCAGAAAATCGGGGCATTACACTTTTGTACCTACAGTAGTGCTAATGTAACATCTCTTGCTGCTTTATAGATTGATAACTGTCCCCACAAACTAACACGAGTCTTTTTAACGTGCTTTGTCCTCACTTACACACTTCCTAGGAATACTTCCCAAGAGGTCACTCATTCCAAAATTGTTCCAAGTCAAGCATGCTTAACTATGGAGATCTTCAGTGATGGGCTACCGAAAAGAAGATGCATCTTATTGGCATAGGTAGTACAAATCAATTCATATAAGCCCTCTTTAACTATATAGTCTCATACCTACACAGTCTTAGGATCCCCATCATTTGGATATGTAATTGGTTCATTCATGTACCCTTCTGCTTAGAGGCCTTGCCAGGAGCCGCTCCTTGTCTATGCTTTTTCGCATCGGCGATCACTCCAGCCATCTTCACTGGGCGTTACAACTAACTCCATACTCACCTGGTAAATCCACTTTGTAGGCATTGTCTCCAATCCTTTCCAGAATTTCGAAGGCTCCATCTCCCCTTTGTTGCGGCTTAGATTTCCTTTTGTGGGAAACCTTTCTTTCCAAAAATGAACCCAAACCATATCTCCAAGTTCAAAACAGGATTTTGATGGGTCCATCTCCCCTTTGTTGCAGCTTAGATTTCCTTTTTATGGGAAACCTTTCTTTTTGAAAATGAATCCAAATCATATCTCCAAGTTCAAATTTCACCATTTTTCTTCCTTTGTTTGCATATTTGGCATATTGCTCAACTTTTTTCTTAACCTGTGCTTTGAATTTTTCATACAATTTCTTCACAAATTCAGCTTTGGCTTTACCATCCTTATGCACTAATGATAAATTGTTAGGCAAAGGCAATAAATCAAGAGGAGTTAGGGAATTAAATCCATAAACAATCTCAAATGGTGAATGAAATATGGTAGAATGGAAAGTTCTATTATATGCAAACTCAACATATGGCAAGCATTCCTCCCAAGACTTAAGATTCTTTTTAGTTATTGCTCTAAGAAGAGTAGTCAAGGTTTGGTTTACTACCTAAGTTTGCCCATTAGTTTGTGGGTGGCAAGTGGTGGAGGAGAGAAGCTCGGTTCCATGTTTGTGCCATAGAGTTCTCCAAAAGTGACTCAAAAACTTTAAGTCTCTATCTGAAACTATACTCATTGCCAATCCATGCAATCTCACAATCTCTTTAAAGAACAAATTAACAATATGAGTAGCATTATACACTTTTCTACAAGAAATAAAATGAGTCATTTTAGAAAACCTATCAACAACCACAAAAATGGAATCCTTACTAGTCTTGGTTGTTGGCAAGCCTATAATAAAGTCCAAAGAAACATCAACCCAAGGGTAATCCAAAATAGGTAATGGAGTGTAGAGTCCATGAGGATTTACCTTGGATTTGGTTTTCTTGCACACAACACAATGTTGATAAAATTGATGCACCTGATGCTTCATATTAGGCCAAAGGAAATGTTTCATGCAAAATATTCAAAGTTTTAAGTACACCAAAGTGACCCATTAGTCCACCTTCTTAGGCCTCTTTTGCAAGTAAGTCACGAATGGAACTTTTGGGTATACACAATCTATTTCTTTAAACAAATACTCTTCATGCTTGTAGAAACCTTTATGTACAGCTTTTTCACATGATGCATACAAATGAGCAAAATCTTTATCATGCAAATAAAGTTCCTTTACAAGTGCAAATCCCAGCAATTTGACATCAAGCATAGAAAGTACATTGTGCCTTCTAGACAAGGTATCAGCCACAATATTCAATTTGCCTTTCTTATGCTTTTTGACATATGGAAACTGTTCCAAGAACTCAACCCATTTAGCATGTCTCTTATTCAATTTTCCTTGACCCTTGAGGTATTTCAATGATTCATGGTTACTATGTATCATAAACTCTTTTGGAAGAAGGTAATGCTGCCAAGTTTGCAGTGCCTTAATCAAAGTATATAGTTCCTTATCATAAGTAGGATACTTCAAACAAGCACCATTAAGCTTTTCACTAAAGTAAGCTATAAGGTGTCCCTCTTGTATTAGAATAGACTTTATCCCTACATTAGATGTATCACACTCCAACTCAAAAGATTTTGAAAATTCAGGAAGTGACAATATGGGTGCATGCATAAGCTTATCCTTCAAAGAGTCAAATGCATCCTGTTGTTTCTTTCCCCATTTGAATCCAATATTTTTCTTGACAATCTCATTCAATGGTGAAGTTATGGTACTGACATCTCTCACAAACCTCTTATAAAAGCTTGCTAACTCATGGAACTCCTCACTTCGGTCACTGTTTTTAGGGTAGGCCAATCTCGGATTGCTTCATTTTTTCCTCATCTACATGTACACCTTTAGAATTAATCACAAAACTAAGAAAAACTACATGATCTTTAACAAAACATACATTTCTCAATGTTAGCATACAATTGTTCATGTCTTAAGACTTCCAACACACACCTCAAATGCATCACATGCTTATTTTAGATTTGCTGTAAATCAAGATGCTATCAAAATAAAAAACAACAAATTTTCCTAAAAAATTCCTAGACGCATGAAAGTGCTTGGTGCATTTGTCAATCCAAATGGCATAACCAACCATTAAAGACCATATTTAGTCTTAAAGGAAGTTTTCCATTCATCACCTTTTCTTATCTTGAATTGATGATATCCACTTTTAAGATCAAATGAAAAACAGTAAACACCAAACAATTCATCTAAACAAGGAATGGGATGTCTATACTTTACAGTGATATTATTGATAGCACAACAATCAGTGCACATCCTCCAATCCCCATCCTTTTTCAGCATAAGAATGACCGGCATAGTGTTAGGACTAAGGCTTTCTTTCACCCACCCTTTCTCCATCAAATCTTCAACTTGTTTTTGGATTTTTTGAGTCTCTTGTGGGTTGCTCCTATATGCTGTCCTGTTTAGCAATGTTGCCCTTGGAATGAGGTTAATTTGATGCTCAATCCCTCTTAGAGGAGGTAGGCCATGAGGTACATAAGTAGGAAATACATCAACAAATTCCTACACAAGAGAAGAAACAACTCTAGGCAAGGAGTTAATCAACAAAGGATCAATTGCATAAAAGCAAGTACAAGGCTTGAGAGGCCAACAAAGCTTTCCTCACTTCTTTTTCTCTCATTAACATATTTCCTCTCTTTTCTTCTCACTTATTTTCACTCATTTTAAGTGTCCTCACTTCTCCCTCTTTCTTTTGAGCTTTGCCCTCAAACTCACTCTTTTTTTTGTTATCACTCATTGAATCACTCTCAGCATTTTTATTCTTGACATTTCTCTTCTCATTTTTTCTCATTTGCATAGCCACCTGATTAGCACAAACTTGACTAGGAGTCATGGGCATTAAAGTGATTTTGCTGCCCTTATGTACAAATGAGAACTTATTTGTGTGACCATCATGATGGCTCTTCTTATCAAACTGCCAAGGTCTTCCCAAGAGAATGTGTCCTGCCTCCATGGGAAATACATCACACAACACCTCATCTTCATACTTGCCAATAGCAAAAGGAATTAGGACTTGCTTTTTGACCACCAATTCTCCTTTATCACTTAGCCATTGAAGCATGTATAGCTTTGGATAAAGAGTAATAGTAAGATTCAATTTCTCCACAATTCTTGTGCTAGCAACATTAGCACAACTTCCTCCATCAATAATCAAAGAACAAATTTTGCCATTTACCAAGCACCTTGAGTGAAAAATATTCTCTCGAGTCATCATTTTCTTTCATTAAACTTCCCATGAGTCTGCGCATCATGAGTAAGTCACCTTCTTAGTAGTAGATTTCGGTTTCACTTCCTTCATCACTTGATGATGAGGATGAACTCTTACATGTAACTTCACAATTCTCCAGTAAGATCACAGTCTTGTTTGGACATTGCGAAGCAATATGTCCTTTCCAAGATGATTGAAACGCTTTATGCTGCTTTACTTAGGAGAAGAATTAGAAGGATTAAAAATAGACTTAGAGGATGATTTACCAGCTTGAGTACCTTCCTTGGATGAGGATCCCTCCTTCTTCACACCTTCCTTCCATCCCCTAGAATTGTAGGAAGTGCCGATTCTCTTCAAAGTCCCTCTTGTCATTCACATTTTTCTCTTATCATAGCAACTTCCATCTCTTTATAGTACTCATCATCATTTGAAGCATGGCATGAAGATCTCTAGTATAATATGTAGGAACAAACCTCCTTCTCATCAACCTCTTCATTTCCTCCCATGAGACTACTGGTTGTTCTTCAAACCTCCTTCTCTCCTTTTGAAGTTGATCCCACTATATCAAAGCATAGTCATGAAACTCCAAAGAAGTACCTTAACTTTCTTTTCTTTACCGTAGTTGTTGCACATGAACACTAGTTCAATCTTTAACTCCCACGCCAAATAAGCCTCAACATCATTTCTTCCATGAAAAGTAGGAACTTTTATTTTTACCCCACTGATTTTCTCATTTCCTTTCTCCCTCTGTTCATGGTTTCTCCTTCTGTCATCTCTCCTATGATGCCTTCTTTCTTTCCTTCCATCAAATTCTTGCTCATCATAAGAAGATGCACCACGGCTAGTGCCCCTACGGATAGATCTTTCCTCCTGTTTTCCAATCTCTCATGTATCGCCCTTATTTCTTCATTCTACCTCTCAAACATTCTCTCAAATCTTTGTGATATTCTCTCCACTTGCAACCTTATTGCCAATGTCCTAGGTGAGGGCGAAGTTGGTGATTGCTCATTATTAGCCATAACTACAAAATAGTAAGGATCAATTAAATAAGACAGAAAAAAGGACCTCCCTACTCAACTGGTGTTTTACTCAATTTGATGGTGTCACTTGTGTTTCACTATTATTCTCTTGCCTTTTTTCTCTCAAATTCCCTTAATGATTCCTAAGGAAGTCAAAATCAAACCTTTCAATCAACCATAACCAAGCAATAACCAATCAACAAGGTATTAAGGAATACAACAGAGTTGCAATCAACAAGGTTATCAAAGAATGCCAACAGATAGGAAATAGAAAGACAACTATTGTGACCAAAACAGAGATGATAAAGCCACTCTCTAAGTCTCTTTTTCATATATACTTTACTTTTGTTTTTGTTTTTGTCCCTTTTTTCACTTTTTTTTATGAATAGACTTGAACACAAATGCAACAAGCATAGAATCCTTTTCAGTAGTTGATGATTAATTTAGATGATCAAGATATTCAAAAATGTAGATATAACATCAAAACAAGTTCAGCAACAAGAATGGAAGTGAAATTCAATGAAATCAGAAGTATGCAGCACTTAAATCATTCTACAAACTTAGGAATTCAAACAGTTTCATTGTAACACCCTAGTAATTAACCAGATACACCTAGGTTGAATCTGATTAATGACTAGACTTTACTCCTTACTTTGGTTCTTTCTTCATAATTTGAAAATACTTAGTGAAATTACGAGCCATTTTTTTTTTAAACACATAATTGAAAACGTGAGCCGAGTACAACGTGAACGAGTAAGCGGGGTATAATAAGACGTTTAAGAATATATCACATCATATCACTTAGGCTCCATCATATAACATCCATAAGCACATTATAGCATATATTTACATACAATAACCTCACTCAAAGGGTGGGTTATGTTCATACATCATTATCTTATGCAAACCCATAAAAGAAAATATACTTAAGGAAATACATGCCCCTAAACTAGATAACTCCATAAGCCGGGAAGGTTATCCTAAAACTAGGGTACATGATCACACATAAATCTACTAAGAACCTTCTATGGCCACTATCCTGGAAATGGGGGAATAAATCCGATCCATCGATGAGCTCCCTCGGGAGGGACACACGAGATGCACCAGTGGGAGTCGCATGGACGGCCTTCTCGCTAACCTCGGCTGAACAACTGTTTCCTCACTACCCTCTCTTACACGTGTGGGAGTAGGAGCAGAGCTCTCAGAATATACATGAGTAGGAGTGTGCTCTGAACGATCAATTTCAGAATATCTCGTCTCGGGAACATACTGAAATCCATGGACAGCAGATGAAGCGGGATAAGAACGTAACATCCTTTCATCAAGTGGACGTGCATGTTCGAAAACCATTTCATCGCCATAGGGAGAAGTAGGAGAAAATCGATAACTAGGGACAGGATGTGCAAATGGACGACCTATGTAAATAAAAACACGAACTGCGCACCTCCCTTCAAAATGATACTAGCGATGCACCGGATCATAGTGGAATTCCCAAGTAGGGGTATCAACGAGCAGGACGAATGTCGCCATTTGAATCTGGAGACAATGACGGAAATAAAGAAAAGGGAGTGAGAATCTTGCTAAAGAATTCTCAGTAGGGTACCTCCTTCTATAGTGTCATCATCAAAGTTCCCAGGAACCTCGGGATTATTCTAAAATAGTGAGCATGCAAAGATTCATTTTAAGTTCGGACAAATACTTAACCGAGGTTCGTCAATTTTTAATTATGCGTCTTATAATGCATCTTATTCTTAACATGTCATATTTACAATGAACATTTCCTTTATCATTACATCATATTCCTCATCATCATTATCAAAATAACATGCATAAAAGAACGTCATATAATATTAGCTACACATGGACACAGTGCACATATTTCATTTCTTTAGTGCCTTTGGTGACTTAAAATCTTATCATCATCATTATTTTCCTTGGGCCACCCTATACTCCACCCTTTTGGGAGTAATTTAGGTTATGAGCTCATACTTTACTAGTCGTCACTAGCATATACTTATCCCTTTTGATAAGCTAAAGTCCCGACTCTACCCTTTTAAGAGAACGGGTTAGGGGGCTAAAATCACGTTTTCACCACCTATAGTCTGATGGTTCCAAAGGATCATTTTCTTATAAGTTTAAGTCACCATTAAATCTTTGCATGTTATATCATAATACAATTCATAAACATCATAACATTTTCTCATTTATAGTCTTAAGCTAGAATAATATATATCAAGCGTAATCATGCATATGGGAGATTCCCAGAAAGAGAGGTGGGTCACAATGGACACGCTTAAATACCAAGTCTTTCCTTAGCCGTAACCTTTCCAAATTACACTTTTACAATGATACACTTTCTTCTAGCAACAAAGGTAAATTTTACATAATAAAGAACATTTCATGTACAAGCATTCTCATTATTTGCAACAGCAACTATAACATGCAAGCCAAGAAATCATTCACTGATATCAAGTACTTAATAAGCATCCAATCCTTACATAGAATTATCAATTATAGAACTAATTAGTTACTAAACCAATTATGAATCATTCTCTTAACAATAAACCATAATTATCACAACTTCAATCATATCAAATCATTATCACACATTGATACTAAACTCAGATCAGTGGCCGAATCATGAACCTCATGCAATTACATAGAATCATATTTTAAGTGCATATAAAATACTAGTTCCCCGTAAAATCCTTGCAAAGCCTTAAAACTCATTTAGAAACTAGTTCTTTTGTCAAATTTGGGAGGATCTTCACAATTAAAATTCTCACTTAAGATAAAAGGAGTAAGTCTTGAGCTTTAGAGATTTAGGTGACATCTTAGAATTATAAACATGCTATGCAACCTTATTTTAATCTTATCTTTATAAGGTGATAGCTTGGAATTATAAACATGATATGCAATTCCATTTCTTTATCTTTAAGATTTAAGGTGATGACTTGAAAATTAAACATGATGCAAGAACTTGAAATATAAACATGATACAAGAAACTGGATAATCCGCACAGGACTAGTAGAGGGAGAAGAGAATATTAAGAAACCGGAGCGTGGTAGTCCGCAGGACGATAGAGGGAGAAGAGAATATTATTATTACATCTTTTTAAGCTCCAATCTCAAGACTTTTTAAAGAATAAATTCTTTAACTCCAATAATCATATTTCTTTGCTTGTGATACATGGGCAAGTCTTTGAGCTCTAGGATCTTTAGGTGATGGCATAAAATAAACATGCCATGCGTTGATTCTTTTAGCCATTATAAAATATAGTGAGAGCATAAATTAAATATGAGATGCAACCTCTTTATTATCTTGAAAGATTAAGCGATGACTTGAAACATAAACATGAAATACAAGCTTGGAATTTAAACATGAGAAATG
Organism: Dalbergia cochinchinensis; assembly: GCA_031216125.1. Lineage (NCBI taxonomy): Eukaryota > Viridiplantae > Streptophyta > Magnoliopsida > Fabales > Fabaceae > Dalbergia > Dalbergia cochinchinensis. The sequence goes on from CM062372.1 coordinate 32,087,874, forward strand.
CAAGTTCATTTATTCATTCTTGAAAATTTAGTGATGACATAGAAGGTAAACATGGTTATGCAAAGCATAAACTTAATCATGGATGCAAATTCATTTTGTTTCTTTACTAGAGCTCCTTCAAGACTTTAAAAGAATTATAAATTCAACCCAATACATATCTTAACAAGAAATAAAACATAAAAGGAAAAAATACATCTTTCAAGTTCTAAACTAAAAATCTTTGTTTTAGCATCATAAAGCATTATTCTTTAAGGTTTTGCATCAAGTGGAATTTTCAAGCTTTAGAGGCCTAACTTGTGATGGATTTACAACCCACCCTCAAGGTCCTCATCATCAAGCCATCATCTTAGTTCCACCTAGGCCATATGGTTGAATTGGTTAAAGAAAAATTGAAGAGGAAAACCAAAATGAAAAGCTAAGGCAAGTTCATAATTTCATCATTTTGAGCTAAAAACACAACTCCTCAAAGCATAGAAATAAATTTAGAAACTACTCCCTACCTAATCTGAGTTGAAGAAGAGGAAGAGAACTTGGTTTCTTGAAGTGAAATGAAACAAAATCTCTTTGAAAAAATTGAAGAAAGAATTCAGCCAAAGGGAAGGAAGAAAGAAAGTTTTTGGTGCTCCTAAAAACTAGTTATGAACCAAGCATTCCAAGACCACTCAAGCAAGCCTATTTATAGAAGATTTTGAGGCTTCTAATTGGCCAAAATGATGAGGTAGTGGACGGAATTTTGCAGGAGAAATAAGGGAGGAAAAATCATTTTAGACAAAGTTGTATGAAATTAAGGAATTATGTCTCTTATGGTGACATTTTGGCATTTTATTTTAGTGCAACTTTTGGCAATAATTCAGCTACATAATGGCATCAATAATTTCATCCATTACAGCCCAAAGAAGTGAAATTTGTGTGTTCCATGCATTATTTAGGTGTAGGCAAGGTATTCATGTAATTTAGAGAATTTACGGTTAAGGGTTTAAGTGAATTAGTAAGCAATTTGGGTGTTTTTGAGAAATTTTGGGTTCTAATCAATCTAAATACATAATTTTGACTCTAGATTAATATTTAGAATTTAATAAGCTTTAATTTGAGCCTAATATTGCTTAGGTTTCGGTATACGAATCAAAAATCCCGAAATTCGCAAAACTACCCAAAAACAGGGGCAAAATCGTACTTTCACTTAAAAATTGCCCGAGGCCACCTGAGCTTAACCAATGGTTAATCATGGCTTAAAAACACATTTTAAAACATTTTAGTGAGGTTCGGGCTCAGTCGGCACGCACATCGGAGTTAAAATAGCCGCAGGGGCGTGTTGGTCATTTCGCGCGTCGGAACTCAAAATTGAGATCCTTCTGCTCTATTAACACACATAACACAAACAATCCCTTATTATCCTCAAAATACCCCCTTGAGAATAGGTGGGGCCCACGATCTTCATTTTCTGAGTAAAATAACTTCAGGGGCATTTTGGTCATTTTATACGTACAGAAATTCGGGATTTGCGACTCTCGCATGAATCGTTCCTAACCTCTCTTCTAATGTTATATTCCTTTATTGAGGATTGTTCGGCCTCAAATCTTATGTAATAATTACCTACGGTAATTCGGTAATTGAGTAATTTCTAATGACAGTAAAAATTACAGTAAAAATTGGGGCGTTACATTCATTCCAACACCAACAAGCTCTAAGATACCAATTGATGAAAACTCAGGCTCTGAGTTTAAAATTCGGATCTAGGAGTTAGAACTAGAATCAAAATATAATCAGATTCCCAAAGAGAAATAACAAGAAATAAATAGAAACGTGGTAAAAGTGATAATAAAAGAACATAAGAAGAAGATGGATAAGATAGAGGATGGAGGGTGCCACAATCAGAGGATTGATAAGCCTTGGTTGAAGATCAAAGACTCTGGGTCACTCAAGAACCTAGAGAAGAACACTCTCTTAGAATTTCTCAATTTGATTTTTGATATAGTTCATCCCCATACAAAAGTGTTTACAAACTTAAATAGATAAGTTATCTACACTTAAGCACAAGCCATCTTTGGGTTGTGTAGTTAACTAAGCACATATCATGGGTTTGGGTTTTTCCTTAAAATACTAAGTAAGCAAACTAAAATTAACTTCTAATGGACCATAAACATGTGGGCCTTAATTCAGCTTGAAATGGGTTGCATTCTAGACCTTATTCCTCCAATTGAACACAATTAATAATGCTTGCAACTTCCAAATCCTCTAAGTTGGGAATAGGCCTTTTTTCAAATATAGCAGCCATTATTCTCTCTAAAGCTTCTGTTGACCTTCTCTCCTTCGCCCTTGTCATGTAACCTTGAAGTCCTTCCATTGCCTCCAAGCTTAGGTTGGTTCCTTGGTTTTCATCAGTTATGAAATCATCATTGTCACCATGAGAAGCCACCTCTATCTGCTAGAACCTTGAATCCTTTTAGCCTTTTTCCAGTTGTCTTGCTTCCTCTAGTCTTCTCTTTTTCATGTAGAACTCTTTGCTCTTTGAGGATACATTCTGCCTCTCCTTTATCCTCAGAGGATTTAGTGCTTCTAGTAGCAGTTCCTCCCTATTTTTCCTCAATACATGTTTTTTAGAATGAGTCTTTGCTCTTGACACCCCTTTGGGCAGGTCTCTATATTTCTACTCAAAATTCTACCTTCGAATAAGGAGTTTGTCAAGTTTGCCCTTAGGTAGCTCGCTTTTCAAGGAATTTACTTCACTTTTTAGGTACCTCACTTTTCGAGGAATCTACTTCACTTTCTGATGATTCAGAAGGCTTTAGGGTTTTTGCTAGCTTCTACTTCTTGGTTAACCTCTTTTTACCTTTCTAAATTGTCTTGGGAAGAGGCTCCTCAAATACAGAATTTTCGTAAGCTTGCTATGCTTCTTCCAATCTTTCAAAGTCGCTTTGGGAAGGACAATCCTCCTCTTTTTCCTTTCCTTCATCTACTCTGACTTTTTCTTTTTGACTTCAGTAGTGGTTTTTTTTTTGCTTGAGCATCCTTGATCTGAGAGCTTTGATCCTAGAGCTTGTCTTCACTGGTATATACTTGGTCTTCTTTATTGTCCTGAAAGAGAGTATTGTATAGTCTGTGCAGGTAAGATGTTCGAACCACTCTTCTTCAAGAGGATATTTGATGTTTTTTATTCAGCAACATCCCATAGGGAACCCTAACAGTTCTCCTCTTCTCCTTTGTGACAGCACTGAGCATGTAGTCCATAATCATTTTAGGTAGATTTACTTTTCTCTTAGACAGTAAGCAGAAAAGTAACATACAATCCATTCTTGGCAGAACATCTGCACTTCCTTATTTGGGAAGAATGGTGAACTAAACTACAATGAACACTTTTCTCACTCTCAAACTTAGCTTAGCCTTGGTAATGTCACCCGATTGGTATCATGGTGACTCAGTGAGACACTTCAATACTTCCTCAACGCTCACCCCAAGAGACTTGAACTATTCATCTTGTGCCCAACAGCCAACTCTAGTAGCGGGAGCCTTAGCCACTATAGATAAATCAAATAGCCTAATCTCCATTTAGGTATCTGAATGGTGGTTTTGATGGTAATTCTATCCTTTGCTTTGAGAAAGGAGTAGAAAGCAATTACTATCCTAGGGAACACCCTGTCAGAGATATCTAGAAAGTATTCTTAGCCCTGAAAAGTGAACACTTCCTTGAGTATGGGGACTTGGTCCAGCAAGCAGTTGTTCAATCTTTTCCCAGAGGCTATCTTCCTTTGAGAGAAGCCATCTTCATAAAGCTCCTGCATATGAGGTTCATTGTACATGATCAAAGGTCCGTGCTTGGTAGAAGAATGGTTGAGTTCTCTTCCTTCAGCCATTTCTAATTTGAGGAAAAATGAATGAATGGAAGGATAAGTCTTGGGAGTGTTTGAGAGAAAGAAGGCAGTTATAGAGAGGGTTTGTGAGTAGGAGAATAAGAAATGGTTTTGGTGGCATGAGGTTAAAGATAAGGGTAAAAGTGTGGCGTGTAAGGAGTGGAGGTTTATTTAAGTGATAGGACATGGATGACTAAAGGTAAAACAACGTGAGAGGGAGAAACTCAAAAAGTGGGAATTATCCCGCGTTTTTCAATCTAAGTAAAGAGTGGTTTCAAGTATGGAACCACTTTCTAAACATATTTAATTTCTAAGCTCTACTTCCACTTTCTAACCTAATGGATCATCACAGATTTCTCATTCCTCATTCATCATCTAATTTTGAACCTTGTGAGATCAAATAAATTCCATTTTCTGACCTTTAGTTATTCTTTTTTTTTGTTCTACCTTTTCTTTAAGCTTGCAAATTGACTTTCAATCCTCTGACTGAATTTTTATCCTTGTAACTAAAGTTCTAAACTTCCAAATTGATGTCTTCAGAAGGCCTCAATTGAGCAAAGTCTGAGGATACCCAGAGATGTTTATGCATAAATGCTTATGCAGATTTAAAAACTTTTAAGTTCAAAAGCCTTTTCAAAGCAGAAAAGCGATATTCAGCTAATGGTTTTGTGAATATATCATATGCTTGGTCTTCAATATTCACAAATATTAACTCAATATCTCCATTTTGAACATGATCACGAATAAAATGATGTTTAACATTGATATGCTTGGATCTAGAGTACTGGATACGATTGCTACCAAGATTAATAGCACTAGTATTATCACAGAAGATAGAAATTTTGGAGTGCCTCGAGTGATAATCTTCTATCTAGTTCCTTATCCACAGCATCTAGGTGCAGAAGTTTGAAATGACTACATATTCTACTTCAATAGTAGAGAGTGTGACGGTATTCTGCTTCTTACATGACTAAGTGATGAGGCTTTTTCCATAAAGACAGCAACATCCACTTGTGCTCTTTCTCTCTATTCTATCTCCAGTGAAGTTTGCATTGCAGTAACCTATATAATCTTACTGAATGTACCTTTCTCATACCATAGACCAAGATTAGTAGTACTGGATAAGTATCTAAAAATTCTTTTGATAGCATTTAAGAGTGATTGCTTTGGGTTAGACTGAAATCTAGCACAAATCCCCAAACTTAATTGAATGTCAAGTCTACTTGCTATAAGAGACAGAAGTGAACCTATTATTCCTTTGTAGATACTTTCTAATACCTTTTCACCATTCTCATTAGCATCAATGATTGAGATGGATGCATGGGAGTACTCATGGGTTTGGCCTGATCCATGTTAAATTCTTACAAAAGCTCTTTTGTATATTTCTCTTGATGGATTAGGGTTCCTTCTTTTTATTATTTTATTTGCAAGCCAAGGAAAAATTTGAGTTCACCCATCATGCTCATCTCAAATTCACTCTGCATTAATTTTGAAAACTTTTCACAAAGAGAATGATCAAAAGTGCCAAATATAAAATCATCAATATATATTTGAACTATCAAAAAATGATTATCTTGCTCAAGAGTAAAAAGACTCATATCTACATTACCTCTCTTGAATCTATTCTTCAGTAGAAAAGTACTTAGTCTTTTATACCAAGCTTGAGGAGCTTGTTTCAGACTATAGAGTGCCTTAATCAGCTTGAAAACATGGTTAGGAAGGTCTTCACACTCAAAAGTAGGAGGTTGCTTCACATGTACTTCCTTAGAGTGAAATCCATTTAAGAATGCAGACTTCACATCCATCTGGTATAGAGAATCCCTTGAAAGCAGCAAAAACAAGTAGTATTCTTATAGCTTCTAGCCTAGGTACTGGTGCAAAGGTTTCATCATAATCAATTCCCTCTTGTTGATTATAATCTTGTGCAACCAACCTTGCTTTGTTTCAGATGACTTTGCTAGCTTCATCAAACTTGTGCTTGAACCTCCATTTAGTTTCGTGATGGTCTTCTCTTTAGGCTGTTCAACAAGCATCCAGACTTTGCTTTTCTTGAGTTGGTCAAGTTCTTCTTACATAGCATCCTCCTAATTTTGATCACTCAAAGCTTCTTCAATGCATTCAAGCTCAATGCTAGATATGAAAGCACATTTTGACTGATTTCTAAGAAATGATCTGGTTCTCACTCCCTTGGAAATGTCTTCGAGAACTTTGGTCTGAGAAACTGCCTTTAAATTAGAAACTCCATTGTAGTTCTAGTGTCCTTGAAGATCTTTAGTTTCTCTTTCACCCTAGAGTGCTCTTCTTCATGTTCAGAAAAATCACTTTCTGATGGCTTTGGGGTCTTGAGCCAGCTTTCTGAGGTGTCTACATTCTGGAGCTTACTTTCTGAAGGTTGAGCTTTCATCTGCATGTTTTATGAAGAGTCCTTGAGATTCAGTTTCTCAAGATTTTCATTTAGCTCTTCCAGATCATCAGCAACGTCCTTTTTGTACTCCTTGAACTTGATATGGATTGTCTCCTTAATGTATAATGTTCTTTTGTTATATACCTTGAAAGCTTAGAAACAAAGGAATAACCTAGGAAAATCCCATTATCAGACTCAGGATCAAACTTTGTAAGTTTGTCCTTGGTGTTAAGGATAAAACAGGATAAGCCAAAGATATAAAAATATAAAATATTGGGTATTCTACCCTTCCACAACATGTAAGGTGTTTTCATGAGGATTGACATTAGAAAGATTCTATTTTGAATATAGCAGGAGGTGTTAATATAGCTTCTGCCCAAAAATCTTTTGATAAACCACTTTCTAAAAGCATAGTTCTGGCCATTTTTTGTAAGCTTCTATTTTTCCTTTCAGCAATCCTATTTTGTTGGAAAGTTCTAGGAGCAAAAAACTCATGAAGGATACCATGTTTTTCACAAAATTCTTCAAAAACATGATTTACAAATTCTCCTCCATGATCTGATCTAATAGAGGTGATTTGAGATTCCTTTTCAATGCAAACACGTTTTGCAAAAGACTTTGAATCTTTCTACCGTCTTGCTACATTCCTTGGACTTGCTTCCTTCCATGTTCTCATCATTCCTCCTTATTGAAGAGAATTTTGGGAATTGAATCACCTACATCAAAAAGAGACAAATTAGCAAAATTAAAAGTGGCACGTATATTATACTCACCAGGCAAATCAATTTTGTATGCATTGTTAGTGATCCTCTCCAATACTTGGAAAAGACCATCCCTTCTATGTTGGTGTTTGGACTTCCTTTGTTTAGGGAACTTTCTTTCCTCATGTGCACCCAAACCCAATCTCTGGGTTCAAATACAACTTTCTTTCTTCCCTTGTTAGCTTGCTTGGCATAGCTCTCAATTTTCTTCTCAATTTGAGCTTTCACACACTCATGCAGCTTTCTCACATAGTTAGCCTTAACTTGTGTATCCTTATGCTTAAAAATAGTAATATTAGGCATAGGCAATAAATCAAGTGGTGCCATAGGATTAAATCCATATACAATTTCTAATGGTGAACTATTAGTTGTGCTATGGACAACCCTATTATAAGCAAATTCTACATGAGGCAAACATTCTTCCCAAGACTTAAGATTTTTCTTTAAAATAGTCCCAAGCAAAGTGCCTAAAGTCCTATTCACTATCTTAGTTTGCCCATCACTTTGTGAGTGACAAGTAGTAGAGAAAAGTAATTTGGTACCAAGATTACCCCACAATGTTCTCCAAAAGTGGCTTAGGAACTTAGTGTCCCTATTACTTACAATGCTCCTAGGCAACCCATGGAGTCTCACCACTTCCCTGAAAAATAAGTCAGCTACATAGCAAGCATCATCAACCTTTTTGCAAGGTATAAAATGTTCTATTTTTGAAAACCTAATAATAGGGTGTCGGTACTTGATTGTGATGTTGTTCATTGCTCTACAATCACTGCACATCCTCCAAGTCCTATCCTTTTTAGGCACTAGAATAATTGAGACAGCACATGGACTCAAGCTTTCTTGCACCCAACCTTTTGTCATCAACTCCTCAACTTGCTTTTGTATTTCTTTGGTCTCTCCAGGATTGCTTCTATAAGCTAGCCGATTGGGTAAAGATACACCAAGAATGAGATCAATATGATGCTCAATCCCTCTCAAAGGTGGCAATCCACTTGGAACCTCCTTTGGAAACACATCATTGTATTCCTATAAAAGAAACTCAACACTAGTGGGGGCAACAATTTTATTAGAGTTATTAGCAATTAAAACATTTTCCTTGCAATAAACTAAATAAAGTGGTTTGTTGGCAAGCAGGAGCCTCTTCACCTCACTTTCTTTTGCTAAACAACTCTGTTTGCTCTCAAGTTTTTTCTTAAACCCACAATTATTTTACTCTTTTTCTGTCCACTCTTTTTTTTATCAAGTGTTTCACTCTTTTGTGTGTTGCTTATCTCTTTTCTCTCTTACACTTTCTTTTCTCTCAATTTTATCCTCATACACCTCTCGGGAGATAAAGGTTTGGGTACAATTTTCCTCCCATTGTGCATGAAAGAAATCTTGTTTGTGAACCCATTATGAACAGCTTTGGTGTCATATTACCACAGCCTCCCTAAGAGAATATGGGTTACCTCCATTGGAACCACATCACATATCACTTTGTCATTATATTGTCCTATGGAAATGTGCGGCTCCACTTCCTTGATCATGGTCATCTCTCTATCTTCACAAACCCATTGGAGTTTGTATGGCCTAGGATGTGGCTTAGTCTCCAAATTTAATTTGGACACTAATCTAGAGCTGGCCACATTGATGCAACTCCCTCTATCCACAATCAAAGAACATAGTTTGCCATTGATTGAACACCTAGAGTGAAAGATGTTCTCTCTTTGTGAATCATCAAGAGCTTGCATTTGATTTCCAAGCAACCTCTTAATCATCAATAAATCTCCTTCTTTAGCCTCCACAATGATCTCCTTATCTACCTCTTCCTCACTTTGGTGCAAATTCTGAGGATGATTCACTGGTGATTTCCCCATCTTCCTTAAGTAACATAGTCTTCTTGGTTGGACACTCTAAAACTTTGTGACCTCTCCCCAAACACTTAAAGCATTTTATCTCACTACTCCTTGTCTTTTTAGAGGTCTCATTGGACTTGAATCAAGTCCACTGAGGTGGAATTGTGGTATTGTTAGAAGAAGTACCTCCCTCCATCTTATTTCTTTCCTTGCAATTTAAAGAATTGAAATTTGAAGAACTCCTTCTCATGGTACCTTTTCTCTTAAGTTGCTGCTTTACTTTAGTAGCTTGATGTACTAAGTCTTCCAACTCCACATAATTTTGTAACTCAACCACATCTCTAATGTCATTATTCAGCCCATTCAGAAAGCGTGCCATAGTAGCCTCCTTATCTTCATTCATATTGGCTCTAATCAAAGACACCTCTATCTCCTTGTAATATTCATCAATACTCCTACTACCTTGTATGAGTCTTTGGAGCTTGTTATGAAGGTCCCTATGATAATATAGGAAGGGACAAATCTCCTTCTCATCAATTTCTTCATTTCAACCTAAGTATCCACCAAAGGTTCTTCATGTCTAAGTCGCTTCTTTTGTAATTGGTCCCACCAAATGAGAGCATAGCCCATGAACTCCATGGCTGCTACCTTCACTTTTTTATCTTCAGTACAGTTGTGACAAGCAAAAAGTTGCTCAATCTTCATTTCCTACTCTAAGTATGCCTCTAGATCATTTTCTCCTTTAAAAGAGGAAATGTTGAGTTTTACCCCCCACAATTCTGTCCTCCTTAGCTTCACCATCATTATCTCTTCTCCTCTTTCGATCAAGCTGCCTTCCACCTCCATCATCATCATGATGTCCCTGATATTCTAACCACTTAATTCTCTCATATAACTCCTCTATATGCTCCCTCATCATCCTCTACATTTGAGCTGTAATAGCTTCCACTAACAATCTATTATTTCCCTGAGGAGGAAGGTCACCATCACCTGTTCCTACCATAATTCAAGTAAAGAAAACAAAAACAAAAGCAATAGGTCCTCACCACACTTCTCACGTGTTTGCATTCTTAAATATGTATCACTCGTGTTTGTTGCTCTCTAATAGGCTTTTGTGTAAAGTGCTCTCTTGCCTTTTACCACTCAAAAGCTCTCTTTAAATTCTTAATATATTCTCCACGAACACATAGGAGTACGTACTGAAGACTCAATAATGTGATGGCAAACAAAAGAACAGCTAAGTGATGACAGACTGAAGACACGAAAGCTTAGGAAGACACTTCGAAACTTTATCAAACAAGCAGTGTGCACTGAATTTACAGGAAAAAAATAGCTACTGTCTTCTCTGTTAAACTTTTTTCTCTAGTTTTTTTTTCTACTTCAAAATTTTTAACTCTTTTGTTTTCTATTTCAATTTTTTTTGTGCACTTTTGCTTCTAACTCAACAGTTAATAACAACAAGCTGATGCAGAATTTGGGAAAAACAAAATGTTGGAGTTTGCAATAATTTAGGACAATTAACAAACAAAGCTACACAAATTATAGGAAATAAAGGACTGCAGAAATGAAACTTAATTCAAATAAATCCAACACCCAATTAACAAAGAAGACAAGACAAACAATGAAAATAGACAATAGACACAAAAGAAACAAAGCTAGACAAAGGAAAAAAAATCAATACCAAATTATCCAACCTTAGAACTAAGCTCTGATTACCACATGATATAATCCAAACTCCATGAATCATGCAAGGAGGATCTACCAAGCTTGCCAAATGCAGATTCAGCATGAAGTTAACATAAACTCATATCTTATGCTACAGGTCTCAGAATTTGACGATTCAAAAATGAAAGAAAATGAACGCTGAAATACAATTTATGCTCAAGAATCATGGAAATCTGATTTGTATATCTTGAGATATGGACAAGGGTTAATGGACATTTCTAAGTGAAAAAAAAAATTAAACATGAATCCTAACAAGAACAGAAAAGAAAGAACAAGGCACCAATATCAAGAGAGTGATAAGCCTAAGAATGCCACAAGGATGAGCACCCTTGATAAGTTCAGAGATTCTATAAAGAACCAAGAGAGGGCAAGTCTCACACTTAGAGCAAATATGTTATGAAATTCCCTTCTCCAAAAGTTAGGGTTTGCCTTTCATAATGGGCAACACCTTCTAAGTTTACTCTACTCAAGTCCATTACAATAAGGCTCAAAATCAATATTTTAATTTAGCCCACCACTATTAGTAAACTAAAACAATAAAAATTAGAATGTTTAGCCCATTTTAACATATACAAAAAAAAAACTAAAGGTGCAAATTGGCCCAAACATAGATGCAACTTTCATGCTCCATTTTACCACTTTGGACTCAAGTAATTATGTAACATCCTAATTTTTAACCTAATACTCCTAGAACGTATTAGATTAACTATTAGTCTATTACTCTTTTAGTCTCATTCTTTAAAGCTTTCTTTAAAATATTAGCAGAAAATACGGGTAAATTTTTTTTGAAATATAAATGCAAGGTGAGAGCTGTGCATATCCTAAGCGAATGTTATTGTAAAACATAGCTTATATAAAAGAGAGTACAAGGTAAGAACATCAAATAACTTCGTAACATAGGACAATCATAGGCATACCTCAATAATGTCATTTAATATAAGTTCAGTACATCATAGTGGGAAATACAACTGAAATAAAAATACAAGGAAATACAAAGGAAATGTAAAGGAAGTCATCTCTTACCCTCGTGCACCTAAGATATCACCTTTAGAACAAAAGGAGGTTATCTTAAACTAGTGGTAGTGTGTGTGTGCTAATGATCCCTAAGAGTCCTACTGCTAGTAGTCTAGATAAGGTGGGCCATAGCCGATCCATGGGCGAAGCTCATCGGGTGTGGGCACACGAGATGCCTGAGCATGACTGCCATGTTGAGGCCGCATGGCTGACCTCTGTGCCAACCTCGGCTGCGTGACCGTTTCCTCGCTACCATCTACCCTCAGATGGGGAGTGGGGGTAGAACTCTTAGAGTCAATGTGGGTAGGCGAATCTTTCGATGGGTCAATCTCCGAGTGCCTGGAGCGGGGAACATAATCTGGGAAGTCACGGATGGCAGATCCGGAAGTATACATACAGAGTATCCTCTCGTTGTGTGTCCTCGCACATTCAAAGACCATGTCATCGCCAAAAGGAGAGGTCAGAGAAAAATGGTAGCTATGTACAGGGTGTGCGAAGAGGCATCCCAAAAACATAAAGACATGAACTGTGCAGCTCCCCTCAAAATGGTATGACCGATGCTCCCAGTCAAAATGAACCTCCTAGGTGGGGGTGTTAATGAAAAGCACGAATGTCGCCATCGGAGTCTGAAGATGTGATGGAAAAGAAAGAGGAGCGAGAATCTTACTAAAGAATCTCAGTAGAGAAATCTCCTATCTAAGTGTCATCGTCCACATCCTCAAGAACCTTGGGTTCATTATAAAAAGGTGTACATACATAACGGATCTTCAGAAAGTAGGACATAACTTTAGAAAGTATGCTTAAAGTGAAGATATCCATCCAGCTCTGGAGCATGTGTTCTATAACCTTCAGTCATCATGATCGCTTTCATCTCATCATCTACAAGCTTTGATTGAAGACTAGAAGATCAAACATATATATCATCGAATTGATACTGCACTTCAGAAAGTTCATTTCACAGTGAACTGGTGCACTCTACAAGAAAAGGAAGGAAATTTGAAATTCAAATTTAAAGTCAATTCCATCACTAACTGGCATGTCATCTCTTCTGTCAACTTGGCCAACCACTCCAACTTCTAGAAGGAAAAGTTCAAAAACCTCATTTGGAATGTAAAAAGTAGTTTCTGAAGGTATCATCAAAAACCTCTTTTTCACAATGGGTTCTGCAACAACTCTGATAGATAATAAGCTACTCCTCTAGAATCTAGATTGCTTTTCCAAGACACAAACATATGATCAACACGTGTTACTTGGACAATTGATTAAGGGCAATGGTTATAAATAAAGACTCTCTATAAATAGAGATGTTGTTGGCTTCAAAAAAGAGATGCTGCACAGAAGCTAAAACATTGCAAAAATTTATTCTCATCCCCTGTATAGTTCATTACAACTTGTAATCAATTCCTTAATTGTAAAAATCTTCTTTCAAGTTTTTCAGGTTTGTTATTGTATATATTGAGAAAAACTTGATTGTAAGCTAGTTTGAGTGGCAACCCAAACACAAACCTCTTGTAACCTCGATCTAGTAGTGATTGATGTGAGATAAATTGAAGAGGCTAAGCAAAAAGTACTTACAACGCAATAGTAGGATAAGCTATTGATTGCAATTTAGCTTGAAGAGGCTAGTACAATACTACCCAGGTTCAGCTTGAATAGGCTAGTGAAAGACTACTTGGGTTGTGACGGTAGAGGTTACTACTGGTCACAGATAAGAGCTTGGGAAGGCTACTGCAAAGGCTATCCTGTAACTTTCTCAATTTGAGAAAGGGTTTGGTGGAACTCAACTATTGTTGAGAATTGGATGTAGGCAGGTTAGCCGAACCAGTATAAAAACCTTTGTATAATATCTTTCTCTCCTTATGGAAGTCAATTCAATTCCATCTCATCAAAGGTTTCTAAACTCAATAAAAAGAAACAACATAGAAGAAGATTGCTCCTAAAAAAAAAACCAAATTCCCCTTTTTTCTCCTTTTTGTTCCCCTTTTTTGCTAAAACCAGAATCTAAAGAATATTATCATCCCCCTCTTTCACCTTATCAAAAAAAAATAAAACACTATCTAGTAAATAGAAAGAGAGTCCACCATCTTCATAAGGAACTTAAACATGGAAAACTAGTGCGGGTAGCTAATCTTCTATCCACAAAGAAGGGGTCAACACCAAAGAAGAAACCCTTGTCTCTAGACCCAACCTGTTGTTAGCTTCAGAGGCTTTTAGAAAGCTTTAAAGCTTAAGTTTTGAGTGACAAAAAAATAAATTTTGTTAAAATCTTTTGAAAAATGGACTAATAGTTTACTTGAGTTTCTATTGCATTTAATAAGATCACTTTAGAAAACATAGAATGAGATATTTTTTCATAATATCATGTTTCAACTTGATTTTAATCTGATTCAAAGAGATTCATATCTCTAATGATGTTAAAAATAGTTCTAAAAGTGAACTTGAGTATGTTATATACACAAGAAAGGTATTTCAAGTTCAGAAACCAAATTTAGATCTTCAGAAAATGATTCATGCATTCAGAAAGTGATACTCAATGAAGAAATCTACCTTTTTATGAAGCAAGTTATGATTACAGTCTTTAATCTTAATGAGAAGATTCCTATAAAGCTCAGATTAAAGGAATAAAGATTAACGACAAGATCAAAAATTGAAAAAGCTCATCGTAAAGCATGTGTATTCGTGAATCAGACACGCTTTGCAGAAATGAGAGAAATTTCAAATTTCAATTTGAGTCAACACTTAAAAAAGAGCTGACAGTAACATCTTACTTTTTCACTTGGTCAACCGTCCTAGCTTCTAGAAGAAAAAGTTTAGAAACCACGTCAATAAAGTAAAAAGTTGTTTCTGAAGCTTCACTCAGAAACCTTATTTGACAACGGTCTCTACAATTGTAAAAGTAGCTTTGATATAGCTGAGCTAGCTTCTAGTTGGCATTTCCTAAGACACAAAAAGATTATCAGCACGTGTCAAGAGGAAGTGAGTCAAAGTGCAACGTTCTGATTTGAAGATCAAGTATAAAAAGGATGTCTTGTGCATATAATTTCCACTTTGTCAAGAATGCTAAAATGTGAATCCCTCTTCTTCTTCTTCTTCTATAAAGTACATTACATCTCGTAATTAGTTTCTATTTTTGGGTAACAAATATTCTTTCTAGCTTTCATGTTCTTCTTAGGAAGAATTTTTAGAAAGAAGTCACTCAAAGTTTTCATGGCATGTACAGTTTCATTTACAAAAAGAACTTGAGTGTGCATTTGTTAGAGAGAGCCAACCTTAAACCAAGTCATTGTACCCTGATTCATTAGTAATCATTACGAGGTTAGCGTGGAGAGGCTAATCAAAAAACTACTTGGAAGTGATAGTAAATTGGAATTATTAATCATAGGGAATAGCTTGAAAAGGCTATACAAAGACTATTGTTCTTTCTCTGGATTGAGAAAGCAATTTAGTGAAACTTAACAAATTGTTGAGAATTAGATGAAGGTAGGGTTGATTGAACCAAAGATAAAAGTCACTGCACAGTATCTCTCTCTCTCCTTATCTCTTTTATATTCAACATTTGTGTTTTACCGTGAAATAGTTTTCTAAAAAACATTTTGAAACTGTTTCTGAGTTTACACTTAGTTCATAAAGTAACTTTCTAAATGTGACTAACAGATTTTCACTACCTTCAACTGTAAACTTGATAGACTTTGTTTAAGTTTTTCAGAATCTCAAAAGAACATAAAGCGTGATTCTACTTGCTTTCTCATGCTATTTTCAATCTACACCCATGATCAATTGTCGTTTGAAATGTTTGACTGTTCAATGAGACATCCCGTGTACGATAGGCTTTGCCAATAGCGACTGTAGTTACAGCATCAATGCAACTCATAAATTTTCACCAACTAAATAGAAGTACTATTATTTTGAGGATTAGTGTTAGTTCATGAAGATGAAAAAAGCAATATTAGGATAAGTAAGAGAAGTGGGCTAGGAAGTTTAGTGGAAAGAGAAGTGTACCTGCAAAAAAAAACCTCCCTCTAACTTTTAAAAATTAGACTCTAACTCTCTATGAAAGTAGAAGGAACAACATGAGCAGACATGAAAAAAAAAATAGAATAGTATAGTGCAGACATGAAAAAAATTAAATTAAGTGAACAGAGACTAAAATATAGTTATCAACCCCAATCCTTTTTAATGGTATAGATTTAGAATTTAATTTTGATACACTAATAGTATAAAATAGTTCTACACTGTTGTCCAATCAAATCTATTATTTTGTATGACTTTTCAAGTAATGGAAATTGAAAGTAATTATATTTACTGATATGTCATTACATTATTGGATAAATATGTAAAACTTTTTTCCAATGTTAGTGCATTCCAATTAAATCTATGGATTCATATATTTTACTTTATTTATAAAATAAAATATATGTAGCTTATAATAATATAAAATATTAATAGATCCATCTATATATATATATATATAGAGTAAAATTCACTGCACATGTCATTAATGCTCACTCCACTCTTTAATTATTACATAATTATTTCTTTTGTAATTAAAATTAAACTCAATTTACAATTATGTAGTATACAAAGTGTTATTATAATTATTTTGTAATTAATATTAACCTAAATTTTCAATTATGATATGATTCATTGCGTGTAGTTATAGTAATATGTATTATATCTGTGTTTATATTATAGTAATATGTTTGTATCATCTATTGCAAATGGAAGCCTCAATGTTATTTTTACTTAGAGAAACTAATCCTAAATCACCAAAAATATTATATTGAATATAATTATCAGTTTGCATAATTGATATACAAATAACAATCATTTTTTCCCTTGAATGTAATACAAACAGTTGAATTTCTTCATTTTGAAATAAATTATTTTCTACTTCAAAAGAGTTCATCAATTTTCAAAATAATTTAAGGACATAATAAATTCTTTCGCTTAATCAATAGTATATTAATGTAACGCCCCGATTTTCTTTTTGTCACATCTATGTGTTAATTAGGATTAATTGAGTTTAATTAGGAATTTATTTTCTTAATTAATTAGATAATGAATAATTAAACATTCTATTTTTAACAGTTTGAGTGCATGTTTATGTTAGTTGTTTTGTTGAATTATTTTAAAAGTTAAGGTTAGTGGTTTTTGAAAATTTAGAATTCTCTTCAATTCATATTTCATGACACATTATTAAAATAAAATTTATTTGAATGAGTGCACTATGAACATATTATTTGATTAAAGTTTTGAATTTATTTAATTACTAGTTTAGTGTTGTTACATATAAAATTACCTGATTACCCTCACCTACCTCTACCTCAAGACCCATTTACCTTTAATGAATCACACAAAAGAATAAACCTAGTCCACCCACCAATTGGGAGATGCTTGACTCCCTCCCCCATAGCACCCCATCTTCATTTTGCTTTTCTTTCAAAGAAGCAAATCCCAAACAAAAAGAAAAAGAAAAGGAACGCAAATATAGATCCAAGATAAAAAGGAAAAAGCAGAAGCATATTCGTAGAAGCATAAGGGCACCCTGGAGCAGCAAGGTGGAGGAGACGAGAGAGGGAAGCAAGGTCGCTAGTGAGGTTGAGTTCTTGAAGTCCAAAGCTTGGAAGTATGGTAGGGGTTTTGTTTGTTATTTCTCCTGTTGAACTTGTCTTTTGCTATTGAATCCCTAGGCTTGGGTTGGTGTGTTCTTTGAATTGGAATGAAATTTTCCTTTAAATGAGTTGTACTCAATTCACGTTGCATGTTTGATTATCTATGTGATGTGAAAATAAATTTTTGAGTTCCTCCCTTGTCATGTATATGTTTGGCCAGCAGGGGTTAAATTGGGGGAATATAGGTTTTGTTTGTTTCTTACTAAGGATTATGCAAATAATGAGTTTAGCTATAGAGACTAAAATTTTGGGAAATATTAAAAAGTGCTAGAATTTTAGTTGGTGCCTAATCCTAAGGATATGTCGCGTTTTTTTTGGGGTTTTCTTCTGTCAATGAGAAATTGCTCAAGAAAATAAATTATGTGTAATGATGTCTTTGATTTGAGGTTTTGATGTTGTTCAAAAATATTTTTTTGGCCCCTTCATTTTTCCTTTCTAGCTTTGACCAATAGAGGGCATTGTTGGGGTTCTGGGTTTTGTTTCATTTTAATTGAAAACTCTACTATTCTGTTAATGATGGAATAGCATGTGTAGGAAAATTAATATTGTTACTAGCTATTTTCATGTGCTAACAAGCTAATTCAAGATGAAGACTCTTTACTAATTGCTATTACTATACCATAAAAACAAAGTTGCCTTGAGCATGATTGTTTCTCTCATTTTTAGTCAAACTAGGAAAGTGCAGTTTTATTTTCATAATCACATGCCCTTTAGTTTTTCTAGGCTAAATGCTTACAAGAGGTAACTCATCAAATCATTAGTTTAATGTTACAATAGATGTAATCAAGTTGATAATATAGCAAAGGCTTTATTTGACATTGTAACAACCCAGGCTGCTTTATGGATTGACGACTATTCTCACAAACTAACACGGGGTCTTTTTATCGTGCTTTGTCCTCACTCACACCTTTCTTGGGAAAACTTCCCAAGAGGTCACCCATCCCAAAATTGCTCCAAGTCAAGCACGCTTAACCATGGAGTTCTTTAGTGATAGGCTACCGAAAAGAAGATGCATCTTGTTGCCATATGTAGTACAAATCAATTCATATAAGTCATCCTCAACTGTATAGTCCCATACCTATACAGTCTTAGGATCCCTCTCATTCTAGTGTGTAATTGGTTCATTCATGTACCCCTCTGCTTAGAAGCTTGCCAGGAGCCGTTCATTGTCCGTACCTTCTTGCATTGATGATCACTTCTCGCCCTCATCACCAGGTGTTATAGACACACTCTAATGTGATTAATTTTAGCCAAATGGATGATAAATTTGGCTAAACCAAAACATGTAGTCCTAGATTAATCATAACAAATAGAATGTCCAAGTTCATTGATGCCTGTGTAATGTGTACTATGTAATGAATTAACCTGAGAAATGATTGAGGATACTTGGGGTTTAATTAAAGTGTAAGTTTTGGAGCTGTACAAAATCATCATTTCCTTTGAAAAAATATTATTTTGGAACTTGAATAGGATCTTGGGCTTTTGTTTGATTCTTTGGAATTAAGGATGAAATGAAATTACAACAAATTTTGAAGATTGTATTTAAATTTTAGTTGTTTCTGGAAAGTTCATTTAAAGGTTATAAAGGCAAACTAAATTTTCAATTTTGTATCCTATTGATGGAGCTTTGGTTTTCATTAATTTTATTGATAGAAGTGTTGTGAACTTTAATGATTTTCAAGACTAGGAAACTATGTTGATGCTTTGACATGGTGAAAAAGGAATTGCAGCCCTTACTCTTAGCTCAAGTTATGGTTTTGGCTTGATAAAAAGGAGGGTCGGATTGTGTTTTAGAAACTTGTGTTGAGCAAATCATTAGTTTGTGTAGTTGTAAAGTTCTAAATGGAAAATGGAACTTTTTGTCATGGTGGAATGATTAGTTTGCTTGAACTTGATATGTAGGTTCAAACTTAGTATTATCATGATGTCATGAGCTTGACATGTTTATGTATTGAACTAGCTAGGTTCACATTTATGTTATGCATTGAGTGGCTCTTCATTTGAAATATTAAATGATGAAAATGTGCAATTTGTCATTAAAAAAAGTGGTATGCTTATGTCTCCTAACAACCTATGAGACTTTTACATGATAGTGGAACATAAGATATGAGGAAGTCATGTTTAAAGTATGAATGAAGATTTCCCCCTTAATCCCTATTTAAATCTAGGGATGACTAGTTAGGTTGAGCTCATCCTAAGCGATAGATGATTCAGAGTTTAGGTGATAGTTAAATTGCCAAGGACGGTGATGCAGCTTAGTTAAGGGTGACATGAGAGAGGGTGATATATTAAAGGAATTAAACTTACTAAACAAAAGTGCTAGAGAAAGTGTTATATCTTGATTCCTTTGTTCTTTCATACAAGTTCTCTCTATGTGATTTGTATGCCATAATGTCAGAACACCCTAATAATTAACTCAATACACCTAGGATGTATTTAAGTTAATTATTAGCTATTATTACTCTTTTGTTCCAGTTCTTAGTTCTAGTTTTTGAAAATACTTAGTGAAAATAAGGGTAAAATTTTTTTCTTTTTGGAAATAAAAGCTAAAACGTGAGCCACGTGGGTGCATAAAGTAAACATTATTGTCGACTTGCAAAGGAGAATCATAACATAACAGATGAAACGTAAATAAAGCAACATCATAGTTGATATATATAAATAGTTATACCATACACCAAGTCAAGTAGCAAGAGTAGCATTAATACAATCATTCATGCATAACATAAAGAAACATAAAGAGAATACATCTGAATCCCCTAACTACAAAAGTGCATCTAGAAATAGATAACCTCTAAAAGCGTAATAGAAGGTTATCCTAAGCATGTACGTGTACATGCCCTAAGAGTTAGCTGCCAGCTCCTACTCCTGCCCATCAAAGGGAGGAACATAACAAACCCACTGAGCCAGCTGGGGCAGGTAGCCAAACGATGAGAGGGTCGACATGCGCTCTACGATGAGGTACCATCCTCACCCCCTCCTCAAAGTGGCTGTGTCACAGTAGCCTTACTACCTAACTCCATGGGTAAGGTAGACGAGGAACCCACGAATGAGATGTCTGTTTTAGAGGGTCAGTCTCAAAATGAGTCAGTGGTGGGGAACATACTGGGTAATCTTGGATGGCGGAGGCAAGAACGGGGCATGACAAATACGCTCTCCTGGGGCATGTACACTCAAGGGTAAGTCATCGCGAAGGGCTAGGTCGGCGAGAATCGAAAGCTAGTAACCGGCCGAGCAAAAGGTGATCTAGGAATACAAACAGACAGATCAACAATGACCAATGAAGTGATAGGATCAGTGCGTGGCGTCAAAATGCAACTCCTAAGTCGGTGCATCAACATAAATCACGAAGGTTACCATCATCCTCTGAAGATGCGATGGAAAGAAAAGATAGAGAGGGTGAGAAACTTTATGAAGAATCTTAGTAGTGTGTCCTTCTATCCTGGTGTCATTATCTACGCCCTCAGAACCTCGGGTTTCTTTATAAAAAGGTGAACATGCATAAGGTTCAATTTTAAGGTTCTAAAGTACCATTTACCAAGGCCCATTCATTTTAGTATGCATCTTGGATGTCATGAATGCAACATGCCTTATCATGAAATGCATGGAATATAAAGTATGATATACTCATTCCAATCGTAAGAAATGCTCATGGATCATAACAATCATAACGTGACTTTCTTCCATTTATCCTTCAGGTGACTTAAATTAATTCGTTCTCTCATTTAGGGCCACCCTATTTCTCTCGCCTTTTGAGAGTTCTAGGTTATAAGTTCATATATCACTAGTCATGATATGATTCAGCTTGGTTAGAGTTGAGAGGCTTGAATCAAAGAACTAGAATAAACCAGGATCACCTTGCACTTTCAGGATGGAGTCTAAAGATATGTGTTTGAGTTTGTTTGTGTTTCAGAAGGATATAAATGCCATACTCAAGAGAAGATGAGAAGGTGAGTGATAAGTCTTGTTTTGATCGCCACAAGTTACCTTGATAAGATCAGATTTAGTTCTTTGCCCAAGAACAAAGGGAAGTTCTCACTAGGAAAGAAAACTCAAGATATGTAATTCATAATTTAATTTGTGTCTTACATTGAGTTCCTATTTATAATCTGTATTGAAATCCCACTCCACAAGCCACTAAGCATTGTGTTGCAGCCACTATCATTCCCACTAGGCATTAAAGTCCCATTATCACTTCCACTACCTATTATATTGGCCTAGGAACTCTTAAAACTGACTTTAAAACAAGTAAAAGGCATCTGAATTGAAAGACATTAAAAGGTGCACGAAAATTACAAGAAAATAAGACAAATTGCACTAATTATTCCAGCCCAATCTATTTGCAACTTGATCATGTGAATTGGGCTTATTCTTTAGGTCTTCAAGTGACTTCTTCATGTTGGACTTGGGTATTCATCAAACTGAATAAGATTGGTCCAATTTGGCATCTCATGCTCAATCTGATTGCTCTTGGTCTTTGCTTCCATGACTAGGCCTTGCAAAGCTTCTTTTAGCCTTTTTACTCTAATTCTAGTCATTGGTCCATCCATGTGTTGTAATTGATCTTGAACTTTGTTGGTCTTGGTTGAATTCTCATCATTCCCTCCCTCTTGAAAAGGATTCATCCTCGAATCAAGCTTATCGTCTACATCAAACAAAGATAAATTAGTCACATTGAAAGTAGCACTAACTTGGTACTCACTTGGAAGATCAAGTTTGTAGGCATTATCATTTATTTTCTCGATCACTTGGAAAGGACCATCGCCTCTTGGTTGCAATTTGGAATGTCTTTGAGCTGGAAACCTTTCCTTCCTCATATGAAGCCAAAACCAATCTCCTGGTTCAAAAGTCACCTTCTTACGCCTTTTGTTGGCTTGATGAGCATACTGCCATGTCTTCTTTTCAATTCGTTGTCTCACTTTCTCATGGAGTTGCTGGACAAATTCGGCCTTCTTTTTACCATCTAGATTACCTTGCTCTTTATCGGTAAAGGAATTAAATCTAATGGAGTCAAAGGATTGAAACCATAGACCACTTCAAAAGGAGAGTGATTAGTAGTGGAGTGTGTTGCCCTATTGTAAGCAAATTCGACATGAGGCAAACATTCTTCCCAAGATTTTAGATTCTTACTAATCACAACCCTTAACAAGGTTGAGAAAGTTCTATTCACTACCTCAGTTTGTCCATCAGTTTGTGGATGACAAGTTGTAAAGAAAAGGAGCTTGGTTCCTAACTTGTTCCACAAGGTCCTCCAAAAGTGACTTAAGAATTTGGTGTCACGGTTAGAGACAATGCTTATTGGCATGCCATGCAATCTCACCACTTCTTTGAAAAATAATTCAGCAATTTGAGTGGCATCATCTGTTTTATGGCAAGCTATAAAGTGTGCCATTTTTGAAAACCTGTCCACAACAACAAAAACAGAATCTTTGCCCCTCTTGGTCCGAGGCAAGCCTAATACAAAGTCCATAGATAAATCGGTCCAAGGGGAATCAGGAATAGGCAATGGAGTATACAACCCATGAGGATGACCTTGGATTTGGCCTTTTTACAAGTGATACAATTACCACAATTTTTTTCTACTTGCTTTTTCATTTGAGGCCAAAAGAAATGTTCAGCCAAAATACTCAAAGTCTTACTAACCCCAAAGTGGCTCATTAATCCCCCTCCATGAGCCTCTCTAACAAGCAATTCACGGAAGAAACAATTAGGCACACAAAGTCTATTACCCTTGAACAAGTAACCATCTTGCCTAAAGAAATCCTTTTCTGCCCCTTTTTCACAAGCAATGTACAATTGTGAAAAATCAGAATCATTTATGTACAGGTCTTTCAAATGCTCAAAACCAAGCAATTTTGCATCTAAAGTGGAAAGAAGTGCATACCTCCTAGAAAGTGCATCTGCCACAACATTTTCTTTCCCTTGCTTGTATTTGATCACATAGGGGAATTGTTCCAGAAATTCAATCCACTTACCATGCCTTTTGTTTACCTTTCCTTGTCCCTTTAAATGTTTCAAGGATTCATGATTTGTGTGCACTACAAATTCTTTTGGCAAAAGATAATGTTGCCAAACCTGCAAACTTCTCACCAAAAGCATACAACTCTTTGTCGTAAGTGGAGTAATTAAGTTTAGCACCACTTAATTTCTCATTGAAATAAGCCACACGTCGCCCTCTTGCATCAAAACAAAGGCTAATAACTGCATCTAAGCATCACATTCAATTTCAAAAGATTTATTGAAATCAGGCAAAACAATGTGCATTACTCAACCTCTCCTTAAAGGTATTGAAAGCTACTTCTTGCTCTTTTCCCCACTTGAATCCCACATTTTTCTTGACAACCTTAGTTAAGGGTGCAGCTAGTGTACTAAAGTCTTTGACAAACCTGCTATAGAAACTAGCTAACCCATGAAAACTTCGACATCACTCAAATTTTTTAGGAAGAAAATTTACTTGTTGAGTGCAAAAAGAACATTTCTTTAGATTAGCATACAATCTCTCTTCTCTCAATGCAAGTAAAACACCCCTCAAATGCTCAAGATGATCATCTAAGCTCTTGCTATAGATAAGGATATCATCAAAATAAACAACTGATTTTCCAAGAAAAGCATGCAAAATATAATTCATGAGACGCATGAAAGTAATTGGAGCATTAGTTAAACCAAAAGGCATAACTAGCCACTCATATAATCCATACTTAGTTTTGAATGCAGTTTTCCATTCATCCCCTTCTTTCATCCAAATTTGATGATAACCACTTTTCAAATCAATTTTAGAAAAATAACAAGAACCATGCAATTCATCAAGCATATCATCTAATCTAGGAATTGGATGTCTATACTTTACAGTGATTTTGTTGATGGCTCTACAATCTGTACACATCCTCCATGATCCATCTTTCTTTGGTACAAGTGTAACATCCTAATTTTTAACCCAATACTCTAGAACATATTTAGGTTAATCATTAGTCTGTTACTTCATAGTTCTCATTTAGCTTTGAATTACTTAGCGGAAAATACGGGAAATTTTTTTTGAAATAAAAGTGAGAGCCGCGTGATGCGATAAGCGGTAAACCATGCAAAGTAAAACAATCGTCTCACAATCATCACAACATAAGGCACATCATGAACATCACTGAATGTAAGCTCATATATATATAACTTGCCCACTTATAAGTGTGGGACTTAATTCAGTACAAGGGAAATACATGAAAAGAAATACAACATAAAACGTAAACATAATCTACTCCCCTACCCGAGTGCATCTAATAGGATAACCTCTAAACAAAAGAAAGTTTATCCCTATCTATGTGGTGTGTGCTCTAACTCGGGCCATCCTCGACCTCCCATCAAGCGACCATCTCGTAATCGAGGCAGATATCCCAAACTGAGCGAGCTCCTCGGGCGTGAAAAGGCGGAGTGGGGATCGAATATGACTCCCAGAGTATGGCCGCATCTCCGGTCGTCGTGCACGCCTCGGCTGAGTCACGGTGGGCTCGCTATCCTCTCCAAAGTCCATAGGTATGGAGGGCGAAGACCCTCTGAGGGTATCTGGGTGGCCGAAGTCTTCGAAGGATCCATCTCCGAGAAGGACGATGGGCAACGGGCACATACTGGGTAGTCTCGAACGGCGGATGCGGAAGGTGGAGTACGGCGTAGCCTCTCCTCTCGGGGACGTGCGCGCTCGAACACTAGGTCATCACCAAAAGGTGAGACGGGGGAGAAACGATGGGAATGTACAGAGGGAGTGAAGGGTCGACCCATGAACATGAATACTCTATCTGTGCATCCGCCCACAGAATGGAATGAGCCGTGGTCCCGGTCATGTCGCACCTCCCATGTCGGCGTGTCCACGAACACCACGAACGTCGCCATCTGAAGACGTGACGGAAAGAAAGAGGTAGAGGGAGTGAGAATCTTGCTAAAGAATCTCAGTAGGGCCTCCTACTACCTAGGTGTCATCATCTACGTCCTCAGGAACCTTGGGTTTAATTATATGAAATGACTGAACATGCATTTAGTTCATTTTAAACTTCAAAAATATACTTTAGCCAAGGTCCGCTCATTTTAGGATGATCTTAATGTCATGAATGCAACATAATGGAAAATGTATGC
The DNA here is from genome assembly GCA_031216125.1 of Dalbergia cochinchinensis. Taxonomy (NCBI): domain Eukaryota; kingdom Viridiplantae; phylum Streptophyta; class Magnoliopsida; order Fabales; family Fabaceae; genus Dalbergia; species Dalbergia cochinchinensis. The sequence goes on from CM062372.1 coordinate 32,113,248, forward strand.
ATGGCACTACCTAATGCACATACATAAAGCATAACATCAAGTATCATCATCGTTGGTGGCATAAAGTGGCAATAGTAACATTCATATGGGACAAAACTTAGTGACATAATCATAATCATGAACTTTTCTTCCTCATGGGCCACCCTAAAAGACAATCGAACTGGGGGTGCTCGGCCGAACCGGTGTCACCCAGAACGTGTCATACATCTAGGTTATGAGCTCATACCTTAACTAGTCGCTACTAGTTCTTACTTACCACTTAACGATAAGCGTATCATAAATCCCCACTTTCTGAGTACGGGTTAGGCAAATCTCTTAGGGTGCTCGGCCGAACCGTGTCACCTAAGAGTATAAAATGGTACCGATGTCACATGAGTTCTATGGAGGTGCTCGGCCGAACCGGTGTCATCCTAGAACCCATCTTAGTACCTTAATTTTCAAAATTTCTTTAAGTCCCCAAATTTGCCGTAAATTCAAGCCAAAACGGTCATTACACCGAAGTTTCCTTCCAAATTTGTCGGAAATTCATGACCAAAACGGTCATTACACCGAATTTCCTTCCAAATTTGCTTTATGCCACATAAACATATAACCTCATAAATTCCTCATATGAATAACATCATCATCATTAGCATACTTCATGCATCATCATACATCATTCAAACGCTTACCCTCACGGTAGCTTATGCTTTGACCCTTACGGGTCTTAATCTTGAGATATAGCTCTCTAATATCCGTCGCTCATATTTTTATGCCCCTAAGGCTCATATTAAACATCATTCTTCATTCTCATGTTCATACTTAAATCTGAATAGCATAGGACTGAGTCTCTAACTTGTTTTTACGGGGTTCTAGAACTTACGTTTTAGATCCTTTCTCGGTTCCGCTTTCTTTGAGGCGCTATACATTAAATCTAAATCAATTATGAGACATTCCTATGCTTAAGGACTAATTATTAATCATGTTTATCATGTTGTAAGGGTGCTGGACAGATTCCAGAAAATTAAATGTTCTAAGAGTTCTACATTTGCATTTTTACGGTTTTCTAGCTACTAGTTTCCCCATAGGTGCTAGAATTCGATTCTAACTCAAATGATACCAAGTTTTTCATGTCTAAACAATCTAAATCTGATTATGTTCCCATTAAAACAGTTTGGATTGGTTCCATAAACAAATGGGTCAAAACTATGTTAAATTCTAGCTTTACGGTATTTCTAGTTAGCTAGTTTCTTACCTATCATGCATAGGTTTGCTTCTACATCATCACATGATATTTTCACACATTCCAACACATTAAAACATCATCATACAGCATCACATTCATCACATCAGAGCCGAAAACATCTTGCCTCAATAAGAGAATTAAATTGACATTTCTAGGTACATAAGTTAACTAGTTTCTCTTGGAATCAATCTAGAATTTCTAAAACTCTTTGCAAAACATTTTAATTCATCAAGAGGCTAGGTGAAGCCTTAGGTCACTGACCAAAACATATTCCATCCCCTAAAAGAGATTGGAATCACAACTTATAACGACATAACCTTATAAAGAATTGTCAAACTTTAAGGAAAACTCAAAACATAGGCTATTGGTCCTAGTAGCTAGATGAAAACTCATTGCAAGTCCATCTTCACTACTTGGTTTAAAAACGTACATTCAAAGTGTGGTTTGCATTAAACTTTAACTTGGAATGAAATGGGCAAGTCTTTGAGCTCTAGGTTCTTAAGTTACGACATAAACTAAACGTGCTCATGCTCTTCATTTTTAATCTTGCTTTCGAGGTAAAGTGATGACTTGAAATTAAATATGCAAGGCATAATTTAAACGTGTAAACTTGAAAGTAAATATGCGAAGCATAATCTTAAACGTGCAAGCTTGAAAGTAAAGATGCAAGATTCAATTCTTTATTTTAGTGCTCTTGGCCCAACAACAATCGACTTTAAGGCCGAAATAGATAGGCATTCGAGAAATTAATTAGGTGATAATGCAAGTTCAATTCTTTATTTTAGTGCTCTAGGCCCAACAACAATCGACTTTAAGGCCGAAATAGAAAGGCTTTGAGAATTAAGTTAAGTGATGATACAAGTTCCATTTTAATCTTTATGTTCTTAGGTGATGGCTTGAAAGTAAAGATGCATAGCAAGAGTGTAAATATGAATGCAAGCATAAAATAAATTGTGCAAGTTCATTTTATCTTCCTAGAGCTCTTAACAAGACTTTAAAGGAACTTAAACCTCAACCCAAACTCATCAAACCAAGACAAGGTAAAAGTCTAGAGTTCTTAGAACTCAACATAACATATTTAAAAATCAAACATCTAGCATGAAAAGGAAAAGGTAATGGCCGAAACTTCAAGGAAAGAAAAGAAATGTTTGAAACTCTAGAATCCATGATCTTGGTGATATACAAACTCCAACATCATGAGACCTCATCATTGAGTCATTAGAACCATTTTGAAACAACATCAAAGTTAAGGTTCTCAAAAGTTCAAGAAAGGAAAAATCTAGAAACACTTTTGCTCAAGAACAAAAATCAAGCTCTAGAGTTTGTTTCAAGTGATGAACATCATCATGAAACTCTCATCATCAAGCTCTCATTCCTTTGTTCTCCAAGGCCCATGGCCGAAAATGAAAAGGTAAAGGGAAGAAAAAGAAGTTCTAAAAAGAATCAAGAGAAACTATGAACTTTAAGCTTAGAACAAGAACTTTAAAGAAAGAACACATGAAAGAAAATCCCTACTTGGTGTGATGAACTTGAAGATGGAAGAAGAAGATGAAGATGATGAAGAACTTGAAGAACTCCAAGAACTTGAAGAACACAAAGACTTTGAGAGAAAAAGGAAAGCTTTGAGTGTTTCCTAAACTTAGCAAATGATCTAAAAGTGGTGCAAGCTCCTCAAGGCATTCTATTTATAGAGAATTGAAACAAATGAAGTGTGTATGTGGGCTGATGTGTTTCGGCCATGAGGTGCAGAATTAGGGACATCCATGAGTTCCATGAGGTGAGATAATGTGTTCTTGAGGCATGGTGAGGTATGGCTTAAGGTATGGTGAGGTATGGTTCAAGGTATGGCCTCAAGCATGGTTCTTTGAGTGAGAAAATAATTAAACATGTGGTCAATGGGGAGTGGGCTGGCGAAATGCATCAGCCAAGGGAGGAGAGTTTCTTGCATTTTAATTGTGGTTTAGAGTTGTGTTTAGGTGTATCTTTGGTTATGCTTAAGATTAGGAATTTGTAAGAAAGTGTTTAGGTAAGGTAAATGGGTAATTAAGGTAGTCTAGACATAATTAAGGAGTGGTCTTGCACCATTAGAGGGTTAAATCCTCAATTTAGAGTTTAAACAACTCTAGACTCATTTCCTTGATTTAAGGAATTGGAGAGAGAAAACACTATTCATGATTCCAAGACTAGGAATCTTGAGTTCTAAAAAGGGATTTAAGTTTAATCTAAGCAATTTTAGGTTCTAATTAACTTTAATAAATTATTTTGACTCTAGATTAATTAGGGAAATAAATTAATCTTCGCTAGAGCCTAATATTGCTTAGGTTTGCTTAATTACGCTATTAAGCTTAAAAACACTATTCCAGGGGCAAAATCGTAATTTTGCACTAAAACTGCCCGGGACCACCGGGACTTGAACAGATACCTCTAGACACATGAAAACATGTTTTTAAACCTCTGGGGAAAGTTCCGGGCTCAAACGGCACCTTTACCCGTGTAAAAACGCTATAGGGGTATTTTGGTCATTTTGACTAAATCTGAAAAACGAAATTTTCGCTTCCGAAAGCATTCAAAGGCCATTCAATCCCCTTCAAACATTGAGTTGACCCTTCGAGGATGACCGGGTTGGTTACCCTCGAGTTCGGGTCAGGAAATGACCTCAGGGGCATTTTGGTCATTTCCCTCGGACAGAAAAATCGGGGTGTTACAACAAGGATAACGAGTACAGTACAAGGACTCATGCTTTCACTCACCCATCCTTTTTGCATTAGCTCTTCAACTTGTTTCTGAAGTTCCTTTGCTTCCTCGGGATTAGTTCTATAGGCTGGCCTATTAGGGAGTACAGCCCCAGGAATGAGACCAATTTGGTGCTCAATTCCTCTCAAGGGTGGCAAACTGTAACGCCCCGATTTTCTGTTTAAGAGAAAATGACCAAAATGCCCCTGAGGTCATTTTCGCTCGGACTCGAGGATAGGCGACCCGGGAGTCCTCGAAGGGTCAACTCAATGTTTCAAGGGGATTGGATGGTCTTTGTGTGCTTTCGAAACAAAAATCGTGTTTTCTGCAGTTTCGGGTCAAAATGACCAAAATACCCCTATAGCATACTACGTGGGTAGAAATGCCATTCGAACCCGAAACTTTCCCTAAAGGTTTAAAATAACGTTTTCAACTATTTTAAAGTGTCTGTTTAAGTTCCGATGGTCTCGGGCAGTTTTTGTACAAAATTACGATTTTGCCCCCGGGATAGTGCTGTTTGAGTTTAATGATATAATTAAGCAAACCTAAGCAATATTAGGCTCTAATTAAAGGTTAATTAATTTCCATAATTAATCTAGAGCCAAAATCATTATTTAAAATTAATTGGAACCTAGAATTGTTTAAAGAAATTTAAAAACCCTTTTCTAAATTCTTTTCTTTCTTTAAAGAAAAAGTATCCATGAATAGTATTTTCACTATTCATGCCCCCATTTCTAAGAAAAGTTGTCACACTCACATCACTAGTCATAAAAGTTTTTGACTCCACTAAACCTACATGATCACTTCTAACCTATGGGATTATAGCATTAATTAGCTAACTAGTTTACTTAAAGTACCTACATAACAACCCTTAATCCTAAGTCTAATCCATAACACACCTAAACACACCTTTAAACCATGATTAGAGGAGATGATTTTGCCCCCATGGTTGCCCAAAAAATGGCTCCACTTTTCCCTCCACTTTGCATCACATGTTGTTTGAATGTGTGGCACACAATTGGCCATGTCTCCAAGACAACTTCTCATTCATTCTCCTCCACATACTTCCCTTATTCTAGAAGACAACTACATGGCCTCTTCCTCTCCACTCATTCATGACTCAAGGCTCTATATATAGCTTGCCTTGGTGAACATTTTACTACTTTAGTTCATTTGTAAAGTTTAGATCTCTCCAAAGCTTTTCTTTTTCTCTCAAAAACTCTTGTGTTCTTCAAGTTCTTGAAGCTCTTCATCTTCTTCCATCTTCAAGATCATCACACCAAGTAGGGATTTTCTTTCAAATATTTCTTTCTTTAAAGTTCTTGTTCTAGCTTTATGGTCATAGTTTCTCTTGATTCTTTTTAGAACTTCTTTATCCTCCTTTTTCTTTCCCATTTTCGGCCATGGGCCTTGAGGCTCAAAGAAATGAGAGCTTGATGATGAGAGTTTCATGATGATGTTCATCACTTGAAACAAACTCTAGAGCTTGATCTTTGTTCTTGAGTAAAAATGTTTCTAGTTCTTCCTTTCTTGAACTTTTGAGAACTCTAACTTTGATGATGTTTCAAAAATGGTTCTAAGGACTCAATGATGAGGACTCATGATGTTGGTGTTAATATATCATCAAGATCATGGACTCTAGAGTTATAAAATGTTCCTTTTTCTTTCTTGAAGTTTCGGCCTTTTTCCTTGTTTTTCCAAGTTTTATGTTTTGGTTTTCTAAAAATATTATGTTGAGTTCTAAGAACTCTTAGCTTTACTTTACCTTGGTTGGATGAGTTTGGGTTAAGCATTGAGTTCCTCTAAAGTCTTGTTAAGAGCTCTAGAAAGATAAAATGAACTTGCATAATTTATTTTATGCTTGCACTCATATTTACATTCTTGCTATGCATCTTTACTTTTCAAGTCATCACCTAAGAACATAAAGATTAAAATGGAACTTGCATCATCACTTAATTTAATTCTCAATGCCTTTCTATTTTGGCCTTAGAGTCGATTGTTGCTGGGCCTAGAGCACTAAAATAAAGAATTGAACCTTGCATGTTTACCTTCAAGCTTGCACGCTTAAGTTTATGTCTTGCATATTTATTTTCAAGCTTGCACGCTTAAGTTTATGCCTTGCATATTTACCTTTCAAGTCTTGCATATTTATGTTAAGTCATCACTTTATTTTGTAAGCAAGATTAAAAATGAAAAGCATAGCACGGTTACTTTATGTCATAACTTAAGGACCTAGAGCTCAAAGACTTGCCCATTTTATCTCAAGTTAAAGTCTACTATGGAAGCATTCTTTGAATGCATAATCTCGGCCATGTAGTGATCATGAGATTGGAGTGAGTTTCATCTAGTTACAAGGGCCAACAACCTAGGTTCTAGGATTTTCTTTAAGCTTGATGAGTTTTATAAAGTCATGACCAACAAAATTTATGATGTTAATCCTCTTCTAAAGGATAATTTAATTGGTTGCTGACCTAAGGTTATTTTTAGCCTCTTGATGAAGTAAAATGGTTTGCAAAGAGTTTTAGAAGTCCTAAAATGATTCCAAGAGAAACTAGCAATTTAGATGCTTTAGAAATATCAATTTATACATCTTTTTGGGGCTTGATATTTCGGTTCTTTCATGATGAGATTGCTACTGAATGATGATGTTTTGATGTGTTAGTGTAACGCCCGGGGATCGCGAAGTCGGGGAGTGATCGCCGGTGCAAAGAGGCACGGACAAGGAGCGGCTCCTGGCAGACTTCGAAAGCGGAGGGGTACATGAATGAACCGATTACACACCCGAATGAGAGGGATCCTAAGACTGTATAGGTATGGGACTATACAGTTGAGGAGGGCTTATATGAATTGATTTGTACTACCTATACCAACAAGATGCATCTTCTTTTCGGTAGCCCAAACTAAAAGAACTCCACAGTTAAGCGTGCTTGGCTTGGAGCAATTTTGGGATGGGTGACCTCCTGGGAAGTTTTCCTAGGAAGCGTGCGAGTGAGGACAAAGCACGCTGAAAAGACCCGTGTTGGTTTGTGGGGACAGTCGTCAATCCATAAAGCAGCAGGGGATGTTACAGTTAGAATGTGTGAAAATTACTTATGATGAGGTAGGAACCTTTCTATGTATGTTAGGAAAGAAACTAGCTTTATAGAAAAACCGTAAAATTGTGTTTCAACCTAGTTTTGACCCATTCATTCATACCTAATACCAAAACTGTTTTAGTATGATAACAATCAGTTTAGGATTGATTATTCATGAAAAATTTGGTTACATTTGGAATAGGATTGAATTTTTAGCACCCATAGAGAAACTAGTAACTAGAAATACCGTAAAGTTAGAATTTAACATAGTTTCAACCCATTTCTTTATGGATTCTGCCCAAACTGTTTTAATGGGAACATAATCAGATTAGGATTGTTTAGGCATGAAAACTTGGTGACATTTGGATTAGAATTGAATTTTTAGCGCTACAGAGAAACTAGTAACTAGAAAACCGTAAAAAACGTAATTCTAGAACTCTTAGAACATTGAATTTTCTGATTCTGTACAGCACCCTTATAATGGAGTAAATATGATTTATAATTAGTTCAATGGCTTAGGAATACCTCACAATTGGTTTAGATTTAATTTATAGCGCCTTAGGCGAAGACGGAACCAAAAAAGGGTCTAAGACGTAGCTTCTAGAAGCCCGTAATCCCAAGATGTAATTTTGCCCTTAAGAAAGATGCTGTCCAGATTCATCATTGAACATAAACATTAGTAAAGATCATTAGTTGTGAACCTATAGGTGCATAAAAGGTTAATAGAGAATTTCAGAATAATTATACCTCAAGTTTAAGGCTCGTAAGGGTCAAAGCATAAGACACCATAGGCGTAAGGGCATAATAAACTTTAGTGTTTTACGTGATCGCATGTTTTATTATGAGAATATCTTGGGCATATGATTTCTTATGAGGATATGCAATGTTAATTTATTGATGCTCACGTTATGATGCGTGCGATGTTTTACAATGCCTATGATGCATATGATGATGATGCTTATGACACACATGATTATAAATGATTGTGTAAAGATATGAATGTGGCATAAAGAAAGTTTGGAAGAAATTCGGTGTGCTGTTGTTAGGCTGCCGAATTTCTGATAAACTTGAGAACCTTGAAAGTTTTGAAAGTACATGAGTTTTTAATGTGACATAGTACTGTGAAAACGCTGCTCGGGACTGCGATACGTAAGGCCCGTAAACAAATCGTTGAGGGGGAGGGCGATAGGTAACGGGCCGAAGAGGACAATATTCAGCGTGTACTTGATGGCGGTGGGACGCGTTTTGTTATGATTATGATTATTATTATGATTACGCTTATCGGGATTGATAAGTAAGAACTAGTGACGACTAGTTAGGTATGAGCTCATAACCTAGAGATGTGACACGTTCTGGGTGACACCGGTTCGGCCGAGCACCCCCAGATCGATTGTCTTTTAGGGTGATCCCTATGTTACAGTACAATGCTTGGAATGTCACACAAGTTATAGAAAGATGTTTTACATGAGAAGTATATGCCACTTTATGCCACTTACGTGATATTGATTCTTCTATGATGATTAAATGATTTATGCTTGATGCATCTTCATGCATTCATGCTCTATTATGTCGCATCCGTAACATCAAGACTCATTCTAAAATAGGCGGACCTTGGCTAATTACGTTTAGTAACTTAAAAATGAATTTGATGCATGCTCACTCATTTTATACAATAAACCCAAGGTCCCCGAGGACGTAGATGATGACACCTAGATAGGAGGTTACCCTACCGAGATTCTTTAGCAAGATTCTCACTCCTCTATCTCTTCTTTCCGTCACGTCTTCAGATGACGACGCTCAGGATTTTGTGGATTCCCCGACGTGGGAAGTGCACCATGATTCTGAGCATGGGCTATACCTTTTGAGGGCCGATGCACTGCTCGTGATTTCGCGTTTGATAGGCGATCCGGACATCACCATACGGCGACGAGGATCAAGTTTTGAGCGTGCCCAATTCCGGATGTGCCTCGCCCTTGGATTGATACGCCCTATCCTTTACGGATCCCTAGCGCTGAGGCTCATGGGTAGAAATAGTGCACACACCACATAGGAGAGGATAAACCTTCTCTTGTATAGAGGTTATCCTGCTTTAGATGCACTTGGGTAGGGAGTTTTCCCTTCTCACTTTCTGTAGTAATTTCCTTTCTAATGTACCTTCTTTTCGCTTGTATTTGTTCTATGTTGTACCAAACTAAGTCCCGCTTCTTATAAGTGGGCATATCGTGTTATATATATATATATATATATGCGCTTGTTTTCTTGATGATGTGCCATTATCTCCATTTTATGTTGTGATGCTTATGAGATATTTGTTATATTTCTTTATGTGCTTCATCATTCACCGGGTTACGCGGCTCTCACTTTGCTTTTATTATTCAAAAAAAATTTACCCATATTTTCGCTAAGTAATTTTAAAGTAAAAAGGAGACTATGAAGTAATAGACTAATGATTAACCTAAATATGTTCTAGAGTATTGGGTTAAAAATTAGGATGTTACACAAACCACTTGGAACTTCATCCGGGAACACATCCTCAAATTCCTGCAAAAGAGATACAAAAGAGCTAGGCAAAGAAGTTTGATCAATGTTATAGTTTAAACAACTCTCCTTGTACAAAAGTACAAGCATAGGTTGATGAAGAAAACAAGCTCTCTTGATCTCACTTTCCTTTGCAGTGACACTCATGTGTTTACTCTCTTTTTCTTGTTCACCACTCTCTTGGTGTTTACCTTTCTTTTTTTCACTCAAAAGTTTCTTTTCACTCTTTTTTTTTATTGGATATCTCATGCTCTCTAGACCGCCTCATTTTTACTTGATCTTCAAAAACTTGTCTTGGAGACAAAGGTGCAAGGGTGAACTTCTTCTTGTTGTGCACAAGTGAAAATAGATTAGTGTATCCATTATGGATCACCTTATGGTCAAATTGCCATGGTCTTCCAAGAAGTATGTGTGCAGCCTCCATGGGGACCACATCACAAAGTACCTCATCCACATAATCTCCAATAGTGAATGGTACTAGAACTTGCTTGTCCACCTTCAATTCTCCATCATTACTAAGCCATTGCAACCTATATGGCCTAGGGTGCTTAGAAGTGCGCAAATTCAATTTTTCCACCAAAGTTATGCTGGCCACATTGGTGCAGCTCCCTCTATCAATGATCATGTTGCATACTTTTCCTTGAAAAAGACATCTAGTATGGAAGATGTTTTCCCTTTGTACATCATCATCTTCTTTGCCCTGCACATTCAAAATCCTTCTAACAACTAGCAAATCACCATCATGAGGCCTAATTTCCTCACCTTCACTTTCATCCTTTGGTGAAGCATCAGACTCTTCTTCGGTCTCCACCTCACCATTATCCTTCATAATCATTGCTTTCTTGTTGGGACATTGAGAAGCAATGTGACCTCTTCCAAGAAACTTAAAGCACTTTATGTCTCGGTGCTTTGAAGTGCCTATTGATGGTTGAATTCTCTTTAATTCAACCTCTTTGAACTGAATTGCAATTCGTTGCTTCTTCCTTATGCTGTTTCTCCAAGGAATTGAATTGGTACTAGAAGAATTTCTTCTATTCCTCCTCTTCAATTGCTGCTCCACCTTAATAGCTTGGTACACCATCTCTTGAAGTTCCACGCAAAGGATACATCTCCACAGAGATTAGTTATGTCTCGGTTAAGACCATTGAGGAATCGAGCCATGGTTGTTTCTTGGTCTTCCACAATATTTGCTTGAATCATGACCATCTCCATTTCCTTGTGATACTCATTCCACACTCTTAGAACCTTGATTAAGGCTTTGCAACTTATTATGGAGTGCCCTATGGAAATATGAAGGCACAAATCTCCTTCTCATGATTGCCTTCATCTCTACCCATGTCTGAATTGGTTGCTCTCCATTCCTAGCTCTATCTTTTGCAATTGATCCCACCAAACAAGAGCATAGTCATGAATTCAAGGGCAGCAAGCTTAACCTTATCACCTTCAGAATATGTGTAACAAGAGAATATTTGCTCCACTCTCATTGCCCACTCTAAATAGGCTTGCGGATCAGACTTCCCTTGAAATGGAGGAATTTTGAAGTTAATTCCTCTAAGTTCATCACCAGAATTTCTTCTTCTCCTATTATGTCTAATGATCCTTCTTCTCCTTGGGTTTTGATCACTTGTCCTGCTCCTCTCCGTGATTGGTAATTTGTTTCTTCTTGAGAACCATGATGACTTCCAAGTGCATGGTTTTCCATCCTATCCATCCTCTCATGGAGCTCCTCAAATTTTCGATTGAATAGCCGTTCTAGATGGCTAGTTAATGCTTGCATCTGAAAAGCGAATAATCCTCTATCCGTGAAGAATTTGCATCTCCTGCTATGTTAGTTAGTTGAAAGAGAAAAGTATAGGACCTCACAAAACTCGTAGAGTGTTTACACTCTTGAAATATGACACTCACACTCGTGTATGTCACTCAATATTGGCTTTTGACCTAATGTTCACACTAGCCTTTTTCCACTAAAAACTTTCTCTTATGAGTTCTTAAGAAGGAACCTAATCAATGATTCTCTTAAGGTAATGTAGTTTTAACCAAAGCAAGAAAATCAGAATAAGGGATGACTAGAAGAACTGAAACAAGGAATTTTTGTTAAGACTTACTTATAACAGGTTCTGGTTTGTTTCCTCTTCTTTCTTTTTTTCACATTTTTTTAATGATGAAGATAAAAATAAATAAAACAAGTTCAAACCTGAATAATAAGGAAATTGTGCTCTGATTACCAAATGATATGATTCAGCTTGGTTAGAGTTGAGAGGCTTGAATCAAAGAACTAGAATAAACCAGATCACCTTGCACTTTCTGTGGATGGACTCTAAAGATATGTGTTTGAGTTTGTTTGTGTTTCAGAAGGATATAAACGCCATACTCAAGAGAAGATGAAAAGGTGAGTGATAAGTCTTGTTTTGATCGCCACAAGTTACCTTGATAAGATCAGATTTAGTTCTTTGCCCAAGAACAAAGGGAAGTTCTCACTACGAAAGAAAACTCAAGAAATGTAATTCATAATCTAATTTTTGTCTTACATTGAGTTCCTATTTATAATCTGTATTGAAATCCCACTCCACAAGCCACTAAGCATTGTGTTGCCGCCATTATCATTCCCACTAGGCATTAAAGTCCCATTATCACTTCCACTACCTATTATATTGGCTTAGGAACTCTCTTAAAACTGACTTGAAAACAAGTAAAAGGCATCTGAATTGAAAGACATTAAAAGGTGCACGAAAATTACAAGAAAATAAGACAAATTGCACTAATTATTCCAGCCCAATGTATTTGTAACTTGATCATGTGAATTGGGCTTATTCTTTGGGTCTTCAAGTGACTTCTTCATGTTGGACTTGGTGTAACATCCCCTGCTGCTTTATGGATTGACGACTGTCCCCACAAACCAACACGAGTCTTTTCAGCGTGCTTTGTCCTCACTCACACGCTTCCTAGGAAAACTTCCCAGGAGGTCACCCATCCCAAAATTACTCCAAGTCAAGCACGCTTAACTGTGAAGTTCTTTCAGTTTGGGCTACCAAAAGAAGATGCATCTTGTTGGTATAGGTAGTACAAATCAATTCATATAAGCCCTCCTTAATCAGATAGTCCCATACCTATACAGCCTCGTGGATCCCTCTCATTCGGGTGTGTAATCGGTTCATTCATGTACCCTCCGCTGAAGTCCGCCAGAGCCGCCTTGTCCGTGCCTCCTTGCACCGGCGATCACTCCCGACTTCGCAATCCTCGGCGTTACATGCCCACCGACTTCCGCTTGGTTCGCCCCCAACCACACCGTCATCGGGAGAGGTGCAAGCTCGATACCATTTGTAACATCCCCGCCGCTTTATGGATTGACGATCGCCCCCACAAACCAACACGAGTCTTTTCAGCCGTGCTTTGTCCTCACTCACACGCTTCCTAGAAAACTTCTCAGAGGTCACCCATCCCAAAATTACTCCAAGTCAAGCACGCTTAATCAGGAGTTCTTTCAGCTTGGGCTACCGAAAAGAAGATGCATCTTGTTGGTATAGGTAGTACAAATCAATTCATATAAGCCTCCTTAATCAGATAGTCCCATACCTATACAGCCTCAGGATCCCTCTCATTCGGTGTGTAATCGGTTCATTCATGTACCCTCCGCTTCGAAGTCCGCCAGAGCCGCTCCTTGTCCGTGCCTCCTTGCACCGCGATCACTCCCCGACTTCGCAATCCCCGGGCGTTACACTTGGGTATTCATCAAACTGAATAAGATTGGTCCAATTTGGCATCTCATGCTCAATCTGATTGCTCTTGGTCTTTGCTTCCATGACTAGGCCTTGCAAAGCTTCTTTTAGCCTTTTTACTCTTGCTCTAGTCATTGGTCCATCCATGTGTTGTAATTGATCTTGAACTTTGATGGTCTTGGTTGAATTCTCATCAAGTCGTCACTAGCATAATCTTATCCTATGATAAGTTAACACCCGACTCTTAGAGTGCGGGATAAGGGGCAATAGGATCACCTTTCCTAACCTTTAATCCGGGGATTGCAAAGGATCATTTCTTTATTGGATCATCTCTCATAACCTTTAATTTGAGGAGTCTAGAGGATCATTTCCACATATTTTTATATAACCTTTGTATTAGCATGTTATGTTAAGATGCAAAGTCATAATCATATCATATACTTTTCTGATGCTCTTCATATTACTTGAATATATGCAACTTTAAAATGTTTCAAGTGAAATCATAGCATGCCATATCAATTCTCACATTCAAATAACTAAACATGTAAGACATCAATTTCGCATAATTCTTCAAGCATATGGAATAATCACACATTTTACAGGTAAGTACTTTCATTGCCTCATAATTGATTTAACCTCTAAATCGGGTAAACCCATTTTTCATATTTATCATCTTATGCATCTAAGGGATCAAATACAAAAATTCTCATTTATTATTAACCTAGGTGCATCACTAAACAAATCTGGACATATTTGAAATAAAAACAAAATGAACCATTTCGGTGTTCTTATAAAATACTTTTTTGACCCTTTCTCATTACCAACTTTTCCTATGATGGTAGAATTTATTTCTAAGCCAATTATGGGTGATTCCTATATTTTTACTCAAATATCACATGCTGGTCGAAGCATATTTTCATTTTAAAGAGTCCTAGGATTCATATTTTTCGGTTATTTGTAGTTACTAGACTTTCCTTAACTATCAAAAATGATTGTCATACCCATTAATAACAATTTTTGCATGTTAAGAGCACTCAAAACAACATACATCAATTCTGGAAAGGTTTGATCCAAGACCAAAATTTAATTTCCTAAGAGCATACAAAATTGTGGATTAGGCATTTCTAGTAACTAGTCTTTCTTAAGATTAATTCTAGATCAAGGAATGCTCTTATAATCAATTCTTATTTTTTTTTTATAGTAACACAAATAATAACCTTAAATTAGTAGCATAATTAGAGAATTTAAACAAAGCATATTTATATTTATAAAGATATATGTTCCATGAGTCAAAGTTCCCATGTGAATTGAAAAGGTGAGTCTTGAGCATTAGGTTAATTAAGTGATGGCATAAATTTAAACGTGCAATTCAAGCTTCATTTTTAATCTTGGCATTACAGGGTGATGTCGACAGAGACATAAATATGATATGCGAAGCTTGAATATAAATATGAAAATGCAAGCTCTAGTTTTAAATCTTTAAGTTTAGGTGATGACTTGAAAAGTAAACACGCTAGTAAGAAATATAATTATGAATGCAAGTCCAATTCTTTATTTTAGTGCTCTAGGCCCCTTAGAGTATTCACTCTAAATCAACAATCAACTTTAAGGTTGAAATATGCAGGCTTCGAGTTTAATTATTTAGGTGATGACATAAATGTAAATATGCTAATGTAAACTTCATTTTAGTCTTTACTATTATAAGGTGATGGCAAGGGAATATAAATATGAATGCAAAACTTGAATATAAATATGAAAATGCAAACTCTATTTTTAATCTTTAAGTTTAAGTGATGGCTTGAAGAATAAATATGCTAGGCAAGAAAAGTAAATATGAATGCAAGTCCAATTCTTTATTTTAGTACTCTAGGCCCCTTATAGTATTCACTCTAAATCAATAATCAACTTTAAGGTTAAAATAGATAGGCTTCGAGTTTAATTATTTAGGTGATGACATAAATGTAAATATACTAATGTAAGGCTTAAATATAAATATGCAATGCAAGGACTTGAAATATAAATATGAATGCAATCCATTTATTATTTCTTTGAGTCCTAGGCTCAAGACTACCATTTAACATAATATCTTTGTTTGCCAAAAACTCTTAGAAGTGAACCTTCAAGCTTTAGAGGTCAAATAAATGAAGGTTTTGCAACTAACATCCCAGATCCTCATCATCAAGCCATGGTTTTCCAATAACAAGGCCATTATGGCTGAAAAAGAAAAGAAAGGAGAAAGGGAAATAAAGAATCAAAATGGAGAAGGAGAAGGAGAGATTATCATTTCAACATTTCAACCCAAGAAAGAAACAAAGAAAAGAATGAAAACTTGGAAATAACTCCTCATTTAAAGGTATTTTCTTTGAAAAGAAAGGAGCTTGTTCTTGGAAATGAGATGAAAAGAACAAATCTTCCTTGGAGCTTCAAAGGGGCTTTTGGCCAGAAAAGAAAAGAAAGAGGAAGGAAGGTGTGTCTTGGATTTGATCTTGGAAGTGGAGAGGTTAAGTATTTAAAGGATAATCTATGGTGGTTTTGGGGTTGAGAAGTGGTGGAGGGTAGTAGCTCTTGAAAGAATGAAGAAGATGAAGAAGAAGAATTCTTTGGGATCAAAGGAAGATAGCTTGAAGTTGTAAAGATATGCAAAGGTTCTTGCAACTTCCTTTGGCAGCTATTTATTGAAAATGAAACACATGGGGGCATGAGGGGGGAGGTGTGGCTGGTAGTCTTGGAGGAAGGGAAGAAGAGAAAATATCTTATTTCATGGTATGTAGGCATGGTTCAAGGTATGGCTAAGCATGGTTCAAGGTATAGTTCTTTGAGTGCACATTTTTAATTGAATTTCAACATGTGATGGATGAAAAATGGGGGAGGATGGCTAGCCATATCAAGAGAAAAATGGGGGAGATTCTAATGTGGATTAAAAGTTTGCTTAGGAGTTGTAATTAGGTGTTTAAGTGAGAAAGTGAGCAATTAAGGTGGCTCAAGACAAGATTAAAGAGTGTTCTTGCACAATTAGTGCAAATCCACCTTTATTACCAAGGAATCTCATCACATGACAATTCCTATGATTTAAGAAATTGAATAGACAAAATACTATTTCAAATTGACATGACACTAATTCTTGGATTAAGAAAAGGGTTTTGAGTTTCTCTAAGCAATCTTAAGCCCTAATTAACCTTAATTAATTATTTTGACTCTAGATTGATTATTAAAATTAATCACTCTTTAATTAGAACCTAATATTGTTTGGGTTTCAAGTTAATTATGTAATTAAGCTCATTATGCCCTTAATCAGGCAAAGCGGTAATTTTTCACAAAACTCCCGAGACTACCTGGGCTTAACTAGACATTAAACAACTCTTAAAAACAATGTTTCAAACTCTTGGGCAGTGGTCCAAGCTCTGCTAGGAATTAATTCTATATCGCTTAGACACAGAGCGTTTTGGTAATTTTATGCATCGAAACTCAAAAATAAGATTCTTCTCGCTCTATTAACACATATAACACATGTAATCACACATAATCCCCCTTTAATACTAAAATAGCTCTTTGAGGATGGCTGGGGCTAGTTATCCTTATTTTCTCAGTAAAAATAGCCTCAAGGGTATTTTGGTCATTTGTAGACGAGAAAATTGGGGCGTTACAAATGCCATGCCCTCTCAAGAATTTTTACAATACTTAAGATATGTGTCACTTCAAGACTTTTATTTGCGAACCAATTAAAATAAACTATAGCATGCTCACTCATTTTGTAATTAAATCGAAGTGACTGGAGATGACATCTGACACTTGAACTGTTTTTATATAACTACTGAGTTTTCTTTTGGATTCTCAACCGTTTTTATTCTTTTCGTGTCATCTTCAAACGAGGTAGCGAATCAGGATGCTGGAGTCCCTTGAGTCCTATGATCTTTGGAGTTAGCGCATACTCAGAGATTAGATGCCATATCATTGAATATCTTTCATCTATATTTTAGAGCATGTAGACTATATATTTTGATATTTCCTTTGTGTTAAGATTTCTCTAGTATTTATGGATGACTATATTTGAGATCAATCCTTAACACCAAATCTTGGTTATGATTTGATTATGTTATGACTTGTATCGGTTGTACTAGGTGTGGTCATCCTCCATGGACCCATGCTCTTTATGATATTATAATATTTAATATATTATGTTGTGATGACTTGTGAGGTAATTGATTGTTTTGTCCAGGGATTGTTATTTTATCCGCATATTGTTGAATAAGGATTTACATTTGCAAAGTTGCATTATGTTTCATATATTTGGGTTAGCCTACGAGGCTTTTACCATTTTAAGTTTCAAAAGAAAAATTATTCTCTATTTTCTCGCTATAAGTATTTTTGAAAACATCAAACATATGAAATCAAAATATAAGAAATATGATAATTGGCCAATTATGACATATGCAAAAGAGTGTTATAACTAGGGTTTTATAATTAATGTAACCAAAACAATCAATAATATATTAAATTGGTTTATATTCTCCTATAAATTATGTTATTTTATCATTTTAACGCTTGAAACTAATTCTTTAACTTAAGTAATAGTATATTTATTAATTTATATTTTTATAAATGTATCTTATTTAAGTTGATATTCTTTATCTTGATTCATGAAATTTTTAATTATGTCATTCAATTAAAAATGTATTAAATTAATATTTAGTTCTATTGCTCTAATGTTTAAAATTAAATTTTATTTACTATATTAAGTTATACTTCATATTCCTAAAATTTTGAATTTTATTAATACAGTTAGATGAGTACTTTATTAATTTTTTTTAATTTCTTATTTTGATCTAATTTAAAAAGTTATTTAATTTAGATCTTCTTTATACATATATATTAATTTTATTCACTTTCCATGTTATACATATTCTATTTGTTTTCAGTTTTAATACTAAAAATTTAATCATGTAAAGTAGAAAAAATAAAATTCACTGCATATTTCATTTTATTGCAATGTGTAACAAAGAAAATATATTTATATTACATAATTTTGAATATTCTCTACTCTATATATTCGAAAAACTCAATGATCAATCATTTCATTACATTGTGTGTATACATTATATTGGTTCTTTTATATAAATATAATAATGGAACATTTAAAAATTAAATTACTTTAATACTTTATCATCTTATATTGATTGTTAAATTATGACTTCTTCTGTGAATAAAATGCATAAAGTTTTATATTAAGATATATTATTTAGTTATAATTATCAAAATTTGAAGGTATTAAGTGAAATGACTTACATGTGAGTTATGCATATATATAATTCTAAGAGGGTTTAGTGAAAATATTAAAAGAATAATTATCAAAATATAAATTGAGTTACAACATGATATATTTATTAGCTCTAGAACCCTTCAGAAAGCATTAATGTAAAATGTTTTGAGTGATAACACAACCAATTTAGAGAAAATTTTTGAAGAAAGACTAATGTTTCCCTTGAGTTTTCTTGAAACAAAGAAACAAATTCTTCCATTTCCATAACACGTCCTTGAAGCAAAAATAATTCCACTTTACATGTGCAAACATGATTTATCTCAATTAAAGAGATAGGAACTCAATGAAAGTGAAAATTATATCATGAATTGAACATATATTATATGCTTAATGCATTGAAGAAAATCATCGTGATACAAGAAACTAAGGCATAAATCTTCAAAAAGTAGTACGCGATCAGAGAAAGTACACTTCAAATAAAGATTTCAAACTAGCTCTAAAGCAAGTATGTTCTACAACCTTCAATCATCATGATCGCTATCCTCTCACCATGATTGAAGACTGGAAGATAATATATATACAAAGAACTGATACTGCATTTCAAAAAGTCTACTTTACAAAGGAAATAGTGTACTCTACACTAAAAATGAGGGAAATTTGAATTTCAAATTCAAAGTCAAATCTAGTTACGTACTAGCATGTCATCTCTTCACGACTTGGTCAACCACTCCAACTTCTAGAAGTAAAAGTTTAGAAACCTTATTCAGAAAGTAAAAAGTAGTTTCTGAAGGTGACATCAAAAACCTCTATTTCACAATGGCTTCTAGAACAGTTTTGACAAACAATAAGCTACTCCTCTAGACTGCTTTTCTAAGACACAAACAGATGATCAACATATGTCACATGGACAACCGATCAAGGGCAATGGTCATAAATGAAGACCATCTATAAATAGAGATATTGTGTTTAAAAAGAATAGATCTTGACGCTTCATAAGAGCTGAAACACTGTGAAAATTTCTCTTTGTCTCTTGTAAAGTTCATTACATCTTGTAATCAGCTTCCTTGTCTATAAAAGTCTTCTTTCTATATTCTTAGTAGATCATACGTTCTTCCTAGGAATCTTAGAAAGAAGTCATTCAAGTTTTTCCCATATTTGTTATCGTACATCTTATGGAAACTTAAGTGTAAGTTAGTTTAAGTGGTAAACCCAAATATAAGCTTTTGTATTCTCGATCTACTTCTGATCGATGTGAGTTATCTTGGAGATGATAGTCAAAGATTACTTGCAATGCGACAGTAGAGTTAGCTACTAGTCACAATTTAGCTTGAAGAAGTTGGTCAAAGACTATATAGGTTTAGCTTGGAGAGAGTGGTTTTGACTACTCAAGTTATGACAATAGAGTGTACTCGTGAGTCACTAATTCAGGTTGGAAAGGTTAGTCAAAAACTACTTGGATTGTGATAGTAAAGTTAACTACTGGTCACAAGTAAGAGCTTGGAAAGGCTATCAGAAAGACCATCCAACTTTCTCGCTTGAGAAAAGGGTTTTAGTGAAACTCAATGGTTGTTGAGAACTAGATATAGGTAGGTTGGCCGAACTAGTATAAAAACTTCTGTGTGGTATCTCTCTCTCTTTCTCTTTCCCTCTCTCTCTTCTCTCTCTCTCCCTTTTAACTCCTTTATATATTGCTTTTATTATTCTCGCTTTCTTTAAATTTCTTATACATGCACTGTTATCATATTTATCGTTGTTCGTAAAGTAGCTTTAACTGACAAGTTGTTTCCACTGCACTTCAAGCTTATAGCTTGTTTAAGCTTTTCTAAGCTAAGAAGGAAAGAAAAAGTGAAACACAATTCAACCCCATTCTCGCGCGCTTTTTAAAAATATTGACTATTAAATTGTACTTGAGCATGATAAAAATTACTATATATTAACAATTAAATGTATAACTCTTTTTAATCTATAATATTATACTAGAAATGCATAATTATGCTAAAATTATTAATAATGAAGTTTTAAATGGTCTACAGGAATGACATTAAGTAGAATAATTTAAAAGACTCTATTGTTATTTTATAATTAAAAGCAGTTATAAAATTTTATAATTAAATCTGCATCCCACGAGTATTATCACTAGTATATAAGTAAAATTCACTGCATTATTTAATTAAAACTCACTCTATTCCTTTATTTATTGCAAAAGTCATTATATTTTGTAATTAAAGTTGATTGTAATTTATAATTATATTTTTATTGTTCAACATAACAATCTAAATAAGTATAAAAGTAATAGTGTAACTATTAATATTCACCATCCAAATTTTTAATTATTATATGACCCATTAACTTTTATAAAAAAATTTTACTCTAATTTATAATAATTACGTAAAAATATTATTTAATTGTTGCATATGATAAAATTACCATTTTACCATTAAGTTTGATTAGTTTAAAATTTAGAATTATGTTAATCTACCAGCTCATGATAACATTTTTTTATTTTTATCTTAACAATTAATGTAAAAATTTTAAAAACCAAAAAACTAAACTCATTTTTAAAGTAAAATATGAATGAAGAAGTTGCCTGTACATTTTTAAGAAAAAATAGTTCTCTTAACTCATGATAATATAATTATTGTGATTTTAATGTTGAGAATTTTCTGCTCAACATTTTAAAAAATTTAAATCAATTTTTTTTTAAAAAAAACAAAAAATGACTTTTAGATTATTTTACAATCATGTTTAAAGAAAGAAAAGATTTTAATATCCCTTTGAAAAAATAGTTTCACACAACACTTATTTGGGTGCACATAATAATGTATTAATCTTTTATATATAAATTTTATAATGTAAAAATTTAAATAACTACAGAAATTTGTTAGAATATGATAATATAATTTTTTTAATTTAATTGTTGATAATCAATTTTGTTAAATTTTAAAATATAAAGCTAAATATACATTTTTTTAAGTGGAACAGGAAATTATTTTAGTTTTAAATTATTTAAAGGTTAAGATTACAATGACTTTTTATTGATAAATAATGTAAAATAATAAGGTGACCATTAAGTTTTAATACAAAACAGATTAAAAAATTTAATCAAGTAATTATTTATCTAAACACATAAAATCCTCAAACACTATCATTGGTCTTTTTTACATTTTACTTATTTTCTTCTTGTATATAAATATTACATATAATCTTTTTTTCCATATTTTGTGTATTTAGTTTATGCTTCCAACCTTCCCTTTTTGAGTGAGATAAACTCATGACAACTTTGAAGGATTATATGAACAAGAACACATCCAACTTCTTTTCAATTAGCATACTTTATTATTTGTAAATTTTAGTGAATAATATTTCGATGCAATGTGCAAGTAAAATTTAATTATACTATATATAGTTCAAAAATATCCATAAGTCAAATATATTTATAATAATTAAGATATATTAATTGTTTAGCAAGAGAAAGCACAAATGGTGGATCCTCAAAGGTCAATTTAGACAACCGACAACAATTGAGTCCTGACTTCTCGTGTAGAATTGCCTTTGAATTCCATCATCCTTTATCAGGAGTTCTTGCACCTAGTCCAACATCAGGTTTTTCGCTTATTGGGCCTAGAAAGAGAGATAAGTGAGCGAAATAAAGAAGAAAGATTATGGAGAGGATAGTTGGGCAAGGAGAGCAAAAGCCTAACTTCGACTTCAAGAAGACAAAGCTTAGGATCTCGGAGCCCAACTTCATCCATTAATAAGGCACCAAAGCCCAAGCCCCAAGCATGGCAGGCAACATACTCTGAGTCCTCACAGAAGTAGGAGGCAAAGCTCGAGTCTGAGGTCAAACATGAGATGTAGCCATAGAAGTTCGACCCTTTCAAGGAGGCCCCATTGCAACTCCATCGTCCATTCCCATAGAAGCTAGAGTCAAAACATGCTTTCAGGAGCACATATAAAATTATATGTTGCCTCAAGGGAACAAACCACCAACTGACATCAAGTTGTATGATGGGACCATGGATCCGTAGGAACACCTAGATGTCTTCCACTCTAGGATGTATCTTGATGGAGCACCAAACTCGATTAGGTGTAGAATGTTTCAATCACATTGATAAAGGTCACTTTACAATGGTTCGATCGGCTACCATCTCGACATATGGGAAGCTTTGCCGATTTGAGTAATAGGTTTTTAGCGCGGTTTACCACAAGCTATAGCAAACCTAAGTCGCCTACAACCCTCTTCGTGTTATGATCCAAAATGGAAGTATGAGGAATGGAATTGGTCGGAGGCGCCACAATCAAGAATGATTGATAAGCCAAGGAAGATCGCCACAAGAGCACTTGGATACTCTTGATAAGACCTAGGGTTTCAAGCAAGAACCAAAGAGACACTCTTACCAAAAAAAAGGGAATCTGATTTGAATATTACAAAATCCCTTCTAAAGGGTGTTTACAAGGTTTATAAACTAAATAAGAGCTCAGCAAGTGGGTTGTAATACTTAGCCCATGATTAAAATCTAAACTAAATAAAATACAAAATTAACAAGTGATGAGCTATACAAAATTCACAAGCTTAATTACATTATTAAAAAAAACTAGTTAGTAACATAAAAGCCTTAAAAAAAATGGTGGCAATCCATATAACATCAAGGGTCTTTAAGTAGGATTATGCAATGCACCATTGTGGGCTTCAAGTCTTCCAAATTAGGGGCAGCCTTAAGAATTGTTGCTACAACTTGTTGCAATGCCTCATTTGCCTTCCTAGCCCTTTCTCTTGTCATAGGTCCCCAAGTCCTCCAAGCGCCTTGTTGTCCTTGCCAATAGCCGTGTCCTCATCATCCTCCTTCTTGAAGAGGATTTGACCTCAAATCCAAGGCTTCATCACCTACATCAAAAGAGATAAATTAGCAACATTAAACTGCACTAATATTATACCCATCAGGAAAATCAATTTTGTAGGCATTGTCATTGATCCTCTCTAACACTTGGAAAGGATCATCCCATCTAGGTTGGAGTTTGGACTTCCTTTGTTCAGTGAACCTCTCTTTCCTCATGTGTACCCAAACCCAATCTCTGGGTTCAAATACAACTTTCTTTCTTCCTTTGTTAGCTTGTGTGGCATAGCTCTCAATTTCTTCTCAATTTGAGCTTTCACATGCTCATACAGCTTTCTCACATAGTCACTCTTTGCCTGCATCCTTATGCTTAAAAACAAGTAATATTAGGCATAGGCAATAAATCAAGCGGTGTCATAGGATTAAATCCATACACAATTTCAAATGATGAACAATTAGTTGTGCTATGGACAGCTCTATTATAAGCAAATTCTACATGAGGCAAATATTCTTCCCAAGACTTAAGATTCTTCTTTAAATCACCATAAGCAAAGTGCCTAAAGTCCTATTCACTACCTCAGTTTGCCCATCAGTTTGTGGGTGATAAGTAATAGAGAAAAGTAATTTAGTACCAAGCTTACTCCACAATGTTCTCCAAAAGTGACTTAGGAACTTAGTATCCCTATCACTTACAATGCTCCTAGGCAGCCCATGGAGTTTCACCACTTCTTAAAAAATAAGTCAACTACATGGCAAGCATCATCAACCTTTTTGCAAGGTATAAAATGTGCCATTTTTGAAAACCTGTCCACAACTACAAAAATAGAATCCTTGCCATTATTTTTTCTATGCAGCCCTAAAACAAAGTCCATAGATATATCAATCCAAGGAAAATCAGAAATAGGCAGAGGAGTATATAAACCATGTGGCATCACTTTTGATTTTGCCTTTTACAAACAATGCAATGCTCACAATATTTATGCATATCACGCTTCATATAGGGCCAATGAAAATGCTCTTGCAATATGTCCAAAGTTTTATGCATCCCAAAATGTCCCATTAATCCTCCCCATGCACCTCTTTCACAAGCAAATTTCTTATGGAACACTTAGGCACACACAATCTTTGTCTTTAAACAAATATCCATTGTAATGATAGTAACCATTTTGAGACACATTTTCACAAGCAACATATATCTAAGAAAATTTAGCATCATGCAAATACATTTCTCTCAGTCTCAAGTCCAAAAATTTTAGTTTCAAGAGTAGAAAGTAATGCATGCCTCCTAGATAAAGCATCAGCCACTATGTTCCCTTTTCCTTTTTATGCTTAATGACATATGGAAGTTGTTCTAAAAACTCAACCCATTCGGTATGCCTTTATTTAGCTTGCCTTGTCCTTTCAAGTAATTTAGGGACTCATGATCACTATGAATTACAAATTCTTTAGGAAAAATAATGCTGCTAAGTTTTTAAAGCACGCACTAAGGCATACAATTCCTTATCATGAGTAGGATAGTTTAGGGCAACCTCATTTAACTTCTCACTAAAATAAGCAATCGAATGGCCTTCTTGCAACAAAACAGACCTAATGCCTACGTTTGATGCATCACATTCAAGTTCAAAAGATTTAGCAAAATTGGACAAAGCAAGAATGGGTACATTAATTAACTTAGGCTTAAGGGCAGAAAGGCTTGCTCTGCTTTCTCTCCCCATTTGAAAACCACATGCTTTTTTACTATCTCATTAAGAGGTAGCCAAGGTGCTAAAGTCCTTAACAAACCTCCTATATAAACTAGCTAAACCATGGAAACTTCTCACTCCACTTACATTCTTAGGTGTAGGCCACTCTTGAATGGCCTTAACCTTTTCCTCATCAACTTGCACTCCTTTTGCAACACACAGCCTAAGAACACTACATGATCGGTGCAAAAAGTACATTTCTCAAGATTAGCATACAATTTTTTTGTTCTAAGCCCTCAAATGTTCAATATGCAAGTCAAAACTGGTGCTATAAATCAGAATGTCATCAAAGTAAACAACAACAAACTTGCCAATAAAATCTCTGAAGACATAGTTCATTAATCTCATAAAAGTTCTTGGGGCATTAGCTAGCCCGAAAGGCATAACCAACCATGTAACACCCAAATATTCGACCCAATACTACTAGTACGTATTTAGGCCAAATATTAGTCATTACTTACTGTCATGGTTCTTTTTTTTTCTTGGAAAAATATCTTAACGAAAATATGAGCCAATTTTTTTTCAAAACATTACTTAAAATAGAAGCCACGCGTATCTTACCGGGTCGGTATCATAAAGTGCAGAATATAAACATAGAAGTGGCTCCAAATCATAGCATCATCCCAACTGAAATACTTCATATATAATATGCCTACTCTACGGGGCAGGACTCTTCAAGTACATAATAAACATGAATACAGCGAAAATAAAGAATACATGGAAATGAACTAGAAAGAAACATCCCTACCCACGTGCAACCTAAGGTGGATAACCTCAACACAAAAGAGGTTTCATCCATACTAAGTGTCGTGCGTGCACTAAGGGCTACCCTCCAATCTATATAGCGTAATCATGGGTACGAGGAACGTAGCCAATCCACTGGCGAGCTCTGGCAGTACAGCATGCCCTCATGATCGAACGTGTCGTCCGCTGGTCGGTCGAGTCCGAGCACCGGCTCCTCCGACGCTGAGTGATCGTTTCCTCACTGCCCATCGGTCGCCGAGGTGGAGTGGGGGCAGAGTCCTCATGGTCCATGGGGGAATCCTCTACAGGGTCCTCCTCCGAGTGCTGCGATAGTGGCATGTATTCCGGTATGTCAGCTGAACCAGCAGAGTGGGTCCATAGGTTCCTCTCATGTCGTGCCTGTGCACGCACAAAAATCGTGGGGTCACCATAGGGATGTTCGGAGAAGCGATAACTATATACGGGTGTGCAAACGGCCGTCCCAAAACATGAAGATGCGACAGACATCGGCCCTCAAATGGAATGACCTGTTCGGTCATGGTGGACCTCCCACCGGGTGTATCAATGAACAAAGACGAACGCTGCCATCTCGCCTCAAGACGTAATGGAAAGAAAGAGATAGAAGGAGTGAGATTCTTACTAAAGAAACTCAGTAGGATTCTCCTCCTATCCTAGGTGTCATCATCTACGCCTCAGGTATCTCGGTTATTTATAAAACCATGGACATATATTGGTTCTAATTATGAGTTTTCTAAAGTCTCAATTTCTGAGATCCGTTCCTTTTAACATATCACTTATATTTACATAAATCATGGGAAATAAATTGTGGGACTTCAATCATATAGTTTGAACGGAAATCATATAACTTGGGTCATAGAATATAAATCATATGACTTGGATCATAGAACATAAATCATATAACTTGGATCATAGAACATAAATCATATAACTTGGATCATAGAGCATAAATCATATAACTTGGTACTTGGCACATGGTGACTTGTCTTAGTTACTTAGGTGACATTAAAACTTTTACTTAAACTGGGGCCGCCCTAATATTTCTCCCTTTTGAGAAATCTCTAGGCTATGAGCTCATACCACACTAGTTGTCACTAGTATCTAGACTTTTATCCTTTGGGATAAGTCAACTTCCCGACTTTAAGTACGGGTTTAGGGGGCTAGAATCACATTGTCCCCACCCTTAGTTTGGTGGTTTCAAAGGATTACATTCTCATATTTTAAGTCACCCTAAGTTTAACATGTTACTTTAAGATGCCACATAATTGATGCATAACACATAATTACCACTTTGGCATCTCTAAGGTTCTTTTAAAGAAGCAATAACATGAGATTACAAACCATCACATAAGGGTAATAGTTCACATGGCACCACATACGTCATGAGCTAACACATCAATTCATCATCAAATGAGAGGCACATAATCATCCCTTAAGGTAGAAATCCCTAAATCGGGTAACCTCAAACTATACCATTATTTTCTTGTATGTTTATGGGATTGATTAACCTCATTACCATAATCCATTAAGTTCTAAATCCTAATTAATTATGGTTGGACAGCTTTAGGTAGTTGATCAATTTTGATGAATTATGTGTCCTAGAAAATGCGATTTAAGCCCCTTCTCACTTCCGACTTTTTCTATGGTACCTTAGTTAATACCTAAACCAATTATGAGTCACTCTCACTCATCTAAGCATCATATTATGTGATTCCAACTACTTTAACAATGCTGGACAGAACCTCAATTTTTCTGTTTTTAAGTAGCATTAGAATCCACACATTAAGCAAACAAGATTACAAATGATGCTTTGGAATGCCTAGAAAATTATCACATACTTGGTAAGGTATTCAAGCACATTTAGACCACCCAAAACAGATTTTAAGGTGCTGGAATTTTAACAAGGCAGAACCGAAAACTTGAGGCATGAAAACATGGGAAAACTTCACTTTCAAACATATGGCTCACTAGTTTCTCTTGGAACCTTTTCGAGACTTCAAGACTACATAAAAATCAAAGTTTATTTTGCCAATACACAGAAATCACCAACGTCAGCACCTATTTAAACTTGCCCTTGACAAAGAATCTAAACTTGAAATCACATTTAAAGCTTTTGCTAAGTTCATCTACTCTTAAGAAAATTCTAAGACATACACTTATAGGCCTTTGTAACTAAATGAACTCATTTTTGAGTCATTCTTATACACATGGCTGAATGCATTTTCAAGGAATATCTCCTTGATAAATCTTTTCTCAAGATGAAATAGGCAAGTCTTTGAGCTCTAGTATTTTAAGTGATGACATAAAATAAACGTATATGCATTTCATTTTAGGTCCTTTAGAAAATAAAGTGATAGCTCAAAGTAAATATGATGTGCATATTCATTTTTATTCTTGGAGTTTAGTGAGGACTTGAAACATAAAATGAAATGCAAAGCTCGAAGATAAACGTGCATTATGCAAGTTCATTGATTATCTTGGGTCTTAGTGAGAGCGGAGAAAATAAACGTGCCATGCAAAGCATAAAGTAAACGTGGATGCAAGTTACTTTTATATCTTGTCTAGAGCTCTTGCAAGACTTTAAAAAGAATATAGTTCTAACCCAAACCTCATCCTCACAAGAAAAGACACACTAATAACACCAAGATATATAAAAAGAGAAGTTATATCCTCAAAAACCATGAGGTGGCCGAATCCTCATCATGAAGAAACAAACCATTTTTGAACTCTAGGACCAAGACTTGATGATTCAAACACCAACATCTCAAGCCCTCATCATTGAGTATTTTACTATGCTTTAAACTTCCATCAAAACCAAACTCATGGTAAACATAAAGGAATAAAACCGAAATCATACTTGGTCTAGGAACCAAGTTCAAGCTCTAGAGTTTTGTTCATGTGACATACATCAACATGAAGCCCTCATCATCAAGCTACCATTTTTTCAAGTCCCAAAGGCCTTCATGGCCGAAACCTCAAAGAAAAGAGATGGAGTTTTCAAAGGTTCAAGAGAAACACAACTATTTCTTGAGTAAAACTTGGAAATAAGAAACTTTTCTTGAGAAAACTCAAGCTTTAGAGGTTGTTCATGTGACAAACATCAACATGAAGCCCTCATCACCAAGCTATCTTTTTTCCAAGTACCTTAGGCCTTTATGGCCGAAACATCAAGGAAACAAAAGTTCCAAAAAGGTTTCATGAAAAACATAACCTTGTCTTAACCAAAACTTGAAAAAGATGAAACTTTTCTCAAACAAGATTCAAGCTTTAGAGGTCTCATGTTAGGATGAACACATGGTCATCTCAAGAGAGCACTCATCATCAAGCTCTCTCATCTTGGCCTTGAGGCCGAAAAAGGAGAAAGGATGGAACTTTTTCTTAAGAAAGGTTCAAGCTTTAGAGGCCTCACTTTAAGATGAACTCATGGTTTCATCTTGGGAGCACTCATCATCAAGCTCATTACCTTGGCCTTGAGGCCGAAAATGAAAGAAAAAGAGAAGGAGAAAACCGAAATGAAACTTGTGAGAAAACTCACCACAACACAACCTTCAAGCAAGATCAAGCATTAAGCATTAAGATAAAAGAAAGAAAGGCATTATTTGAAAAGCTCCCTACCTAGTGTTTGGGGTTGAGAGGAGATGAAGAAGATGAAGAAGTTGGAGAGGATGAACTCTTGAACTTGAGAGAGAAAGAAAACCTCAAAGTGCTCTAAACTCTAAGCTTTAGTAAATGAACAAAGGTGCTTCAAGTTCCCTAAGCTACCTATTTATAGAGAAGTAAAATGAATTGAAATGATGGTGGCCTTTTGGGGGGGAGCATTCGGCCACTTTACAGCCACAAGAGGGAAGAAATATCTTTGTTCAAAGCATGGTGTTAGTCATTCAAATCATGGTGAAAAGTCTAGCTATGCATGTCCTAAAGTATGGCTAACAATGTAGCTTATTTCCAAACCTTTTAAATGAATAAAATCATAAAATTTTGGGCTGTAAAGGAATGGAAAAACCATGCATTCCATGTCCAAAAAGAAGAAATATTTTCTAGGCTTGAATTTCCAAAGCATAGGTAAGGTGGTGTAAGACATGGTGTCTTGAAAAAAGTTTGATTGAAAGCTTGAATGACCACAAAAACAATTCATTCTTTTTGAATTTGAATGAAATAAATATTTTTAATTTAGAAATGAATTGAAAACCTTGATTGATGTATGACAACTTTTCTTGGAAGAGAAAGCATTTTTGGGAAAGGAAATATGAATAGTGAAAACACTATTTATAGTTGCTTTTTCTTTAAAGAAAGAAAAGAATTAGAATTGAGTTGCAAATTTCCCTAAGCAATTTTAGGTTCTAATCAACCTTAAATAATTATTTTAGCTTTAGATTAATTAAGAAAATTAATTAACCTTTCATTAGAGTCTAATATTGCTTAGGTTTGAGTTAAATAACTCGTTAGGCTTAAAATGCACTAAGTAGGGGTAAAATCGTAATTTTTAACAAAAGTTGCCCGGGACCTCCGGGACTTAGACCAACATAGTTCATGCCTTAAATCATCATTTTTGATCTCGTCCCGGTCGGAGTCAAAACTTAAAACTGCCTTAAATCAAGTTAGGGGTATTTTGGTCATTTGTGCACAAAAACCTCAGAAATGAGATTTTTCTGACTTTTAACATTCATAAACATATAATCCCCTTCATATATCATAAAAGCCTCGTGAGGATGGCCGAGGCCGGTCGTCCTCCTGTTTCAGGTAAAAATGACCTCAGAGGCATTTTGGTCATTTAAAAGTTTAGAGAAAAACGGGGCGTTACAAACCACTCATACAAACCATACTTAGTTTTAAAGGCATTTTTCCACTTATCCCCTTCCCTTATCCTAATCTGATGATTCCCACTTTTTAAATCAATTTTAGAAAATAATGTGCACCATACAGTTCATCAAGAAGGTCATCTAACTTGGGAATAGGTGTCGATACTTGACTGTGATGTTGTTAATTGCTCTATAGTCACTGCACATCCTCCAAGTCCCATCCTTTTTAGGCATCAAAATCACTGCAACAACACACTGACTCAAGCTTCCTTGCACCCAACCTTTGTTATCAACTCCCCAACTTGCTTTTGTATTTCTTTGGTCTCTTGAGGATTGCTCCTATAAGCTAGTTGGTTGGGTAAAGATGCACCAGGGATGAGATCAATATGATGCTCAATCCCTCTCAAAGGTGGGAAATCTACTTGGAACATCCTTTGGAAACACATCCTTATATTCTTGCAAAAGAAACTCAACATTAGCAGGGGCAACACTTTTATTAGAGTTACAAGTAGTTAAAATATTTTTCTTGCAATAAAGTAAATAAAGTGGCTTGTCGGCGCAAGCAGCAGCTTCTTCACTTCACTTTCTTTTACTAAACAACTCTATTTGCTTTCAAGTATTTCACTCTTTTTCTTTCCACTCTTTTTTTTTTCAAGTGTTTCACTCTTTTGTGTGTTACTCATCTCTTTCCTCTCTTGTACTCTCTTTTCTCTCAATTTTATTTGATCCTCACTCACCTCTTTAGGAGATAAAGGTTTGAGTACAATTTTCCTCCCATTGTGCATGAAAAAAATCTTATTTGTGAACCCATCATGAACAGCTTTGGTGTCATATTACCACGGCCTCCTTACGAGAATATGGCTTGCCTCCATTGGAACCACATCACATATCACTTTGTCATTATATTGTCCCATGGAAATGTACAGCTCCACTTGCTTGCTCACTTTTATCTCTTTATCTTCACTAAGCCATTGGAGTTTATATGGCCTAGGATGTGGCTTGATCTCAAAATTTAATTTGGACACTAATCTAAAGCTGGCCACATTGGTGCAGCTCCTTCCATCCACAATCAAAGAACATAGTTTCATTGATTGAATACCTAGAGTGAAAGATGTTCTTGTAACGCCCTCTCAAGTACAACATCATCCTAAAGTCACGAGATTAAACTGGAGAGTTGTTACTTATAAATTAGCGGACCTTTCTTAAATATCTTTAGCCATTTTGATTGATTCGCGAGATAATTAGGTCATAATTTCACTGAAATATATAGCAATGAAACCAAAATATTTATTTAATACAAAGTTCAGTACATAAAGGAAGCTCTTTATGAGCTTTAACACACCTTGTCCCCTAACATATTTACATACATATCCATTCCACTAAATACAACATAATAAAAGCATTAACTACTACACTATTGCACTTCCGAAGTTCTTTTGCATAGTAGTCTCTCAATTTTCTCGCATCAACCTCGAGACAACACGAAAACCTAAAAACATAGGCGTGAGAATTATATAATTCTCAATAGGGTAACTCCCCCAAATACACAATCATAATATCATCGTCATCGTCCCAACCACTTTGATTTATTAAGAAAAAGTGGTCATGCATTATATTATAATGGTTTATTTTAAAGTTCCAAATCATACTTCAAGTGGGTTATTTTTAACATTCAATCACTTAATGTACGTGATACCATACTACTCAACATCATATACTACTAACTTTTCACTTAAATATATTGGTCTCAATATCGATACTAAACTTCTTCACTGACATATAAGACAAAGGTTTTCTTAGAAAATTTACTTCTTAAACTTGCCTTGACCCTTGACTAATCTTGTCACGTCTCAAGCTATGCATCGCCATGCCCAACATGGGAATAATAGGTAATAGGTTGCTTTTCAGCACTGAGCTCATTCCTATACATGATCATTGGATTTACTTTCTCCAATTCTCACATAGACCTATTCCTAGCCAGGTTTACTTTCCCCAACTCAATTCAAGGGTAGTCAGGTTTACTTTTCCTGATAGACTAGATTTACTTTCTCCAGCCCAAGGATTATAAATCTTATGCTCTTTTTGGTAGTTAGGTCTACTTTCCCTAACAAACTGATTTACTTTCTAGCCCAAGAAATATAATCTTATGTTTTTCTTTCGCATATGAGCAATTGTAATAAGCATTCATATCTCTGTATGTACCTAACCTCATCAATAAGCTCATATGATCAATTATTCATACTGTGATTCAGGTACTCATGTCATACTAGTACAAGATGCCATTATTTTATCAATTCAAAGCATCAATTTATTTTCAGCATAATGGCAGATTTCACACCATTGTGGCACGAATTTATTTGCACATAAAATAATCATTTCAGAGACTATAAAAATTATCAAGGACATCTCAATGTGTCACCAAAGTTCTGTAAAAATTTCAAGGTAATTAGAGTTCTCTAACTATATTAACAAAATTATACAAATTTAGTGGTCAAAACCACTCCACCTCAAATTTCAAAAGTTTAATTCATAATTTTTACTAGCAAATGATTAAATCAATTTAGAATAAAAATCATGGTTATGCTTCCAGATGTTATAAGTACCCTGTAAAAATTTCAAAGGATAATTCAATCATTTGCTATTGTAACAAAATTATAGAAAATTACAGCTTCAGTTCCCACAATCCAGATAAAGATATGCTTAATTC
The DNA here is from genome assembly GCA_031216125.1 of Dalbergia cochinchinensis. Classification (NCBI taxonomy): domain Eukaryota; kingdom Viridiplantae; phylum Streptophyta; class Magnoliopsida; order Fabales; family Fabaceae; genus Dalbergia; species Dalbergia cochinchinensis. The sequence goes on from CM062372.1 coordinate 32,146,636, forward strand.
CAGTACTTGATTTTTCTAAGGCAATTTGACTCAAAATAAGAACCCAAGAAAATTAGTGGGACTACCACAAGATGTTAGCTCCAATATAATTTTTTTAGCTCACGAAAATGCCCACAAAGATGCCCGTAAAATTCGTGGATCACACATCGCTTGTAAGAAAACTGAAAATCCAACAAGTATCACTCAACATCTTTTGACAAAATGATCTTTCTAACCTCATCCAAACACTTCACCAAAATTCATACATCAATATCAACATAATATCAACCAAATTAACCAGAAATTTTGAACTGAAACCAGTAACAATTCCTCAGAAAAATTTTGAAAGAAAAAGGCCAAACAAAACCGTACTCTTGAAAGCTAATGTATCCTTGTCTCTAGTTTGCTCCAAAAAGGAAGTGCTTCACTCCAAAGCTCTTAAACACAATCAAACCCTCCTCTAATCAGTGATGGGTGAGGTACTAAGGTGAGATTTGGGGATTCTAATCGGTTAATTTTGTAGGTATTGAGGAGTAGAATAAGTTTTGTGAAAGGAGTTTAGGTTTTATCAAGTTCAAGCTTAAGATTTTGAGATTGGAATTCAAATTTTCATGGAAGCAAACATGGAGGTTGCCGTATCCCCTTGTCATTCTAGAAAGTATGATGATGAGATAAGGTTAGATGTCTTGTATTTATCTTGTAGTTAAAGTATAGTTAATCTTGCTTTACAAGATTAAATCTTAGCCATTCACTAAGTCAAAATGGATATACATTACTCTTTGTAGAGATTTGACTATCTTTCTGTTAAAAATTACACACCGAATCTTACCGAACGGGTAAAATATCGCATCTGTAATCAAACATTGCCTGAAAATTAATTTCAGTGCCTAAAATTCTCATTCCTTATTATATCTAATCTCAATCCTATAATTTTTCAGTTTTGGGCACCTCCAGGGTCCCAATTATATGGTTTTGGCTGTCCCGACAGACCCGTGGGGCCTGCAAGTTACTATTCATTTTTTTTTACAAACCGTTAAACTATCCTAATCATTATTGACACTATCAGATTTTTGAAATTATGTTTAATCAAGCTTAAATTAATTTTTAAATAATTTTTTTTAGGGTGTTACAGTTCTCTCTTTGGGAATCATCAAGAGCTTGCATTTGACTTCCAAGCAACCTCCTAATCATCAATAAATCTCCTTCTTAGGCCTTTACAATGATCTCCTCATCTACCTCTTCCTCTTCCTTGGCTTCACTAGCTGAAGACTCACTAGTAATTTCTCCATCTTCCTTAAGCAACATAGCCTTCTTGGTTGGACACTCCGAAGCTGTGTGACCTCTCCCTAAACAGTTGAAGCATTTTACCTTACTACTCCTTGTTTTTTTGGGGGTCTCATTGGACTTGAATTGAGTCCTTTGAGGTACAAATGTGGTATTGTTAGAAAAAACACCTCCCTCCTTCTTATTTCTTTCCTTCCAATTTGAAGAATTGAAATTAGAAGAACTCCTCCTCATGGTACCTTTTCTCTTGAGTTGCTGCTCCACTTTGGTAGCTTGATGTACCAAGTCTTCCAACTCCACATAATTTTGTAGCTCAACCACATCTCTAATGTCATTATTCAGCCCATTTAGAAAACGTGCCATAGTAGCCTCCCTATCCTCATTCACATTGGCTTTAATCAAAGACACCTTCATCTCCTTGTAATATTCATCAATACTCCTACTATCTCGTGTGAGTCTTTGGAGCTTGTTACGAAGGTCCCTATGATAATAGGAAGGGACAAATCTCCTTCTCATCAACCTCTTCATTTCAACCCAACTATCCACCAAAGGTCCTTCATATCTAAGTCGCTCCTGTTGCAATTGGTTCCACCAAATAAGAGCATAGTCCGTGAACTCCATGGCTACCACCTTTACTGTCTTTTCTTCATTGTAATCATGGCATGAGAATAACTGCTCAATTTTCATCTCACACTCAAGATAAGCCTTTGGATCACTCTTCTCTTTGAAAGGTGGGATATTAAGCTTCACTCCTTCAATTCAATCATCTCTAGCATCACCCTCATTATCTCTTCTCCTCCTTCCATCATTCGTCCTTCTACTTCCATCATCATCATGATGTTCTTGACTCTCAGAATCGCTCAATTCTCTCATATAACTCCTCTGTATGCTCCCTAATCATCCTTTGCATTTGAGCTGTAATAGCCTCCACTAATAATCTGTTGTTTCCTTGATAAGGAGGGGTACCATCACCACTTGTTCTTGCCATAATTCAAGTAAAAAGAACAAAATAAAAAAATAAAAGCAATAGGACCTCACCACACTTCTCACATGTTTGCACTCATAGAGAAGTATCACTCATGTTTGTTGCTCTCTAATAGGCTTTTGTATAAAATTTTATTTCCTTTACCACTCAAGTGCTCTTGTGGGCTTTTAAATGGAATCACAGGTCAATTCAAAGAGAAACTCCAACAAATGTTTAATCACAAAACAACAAGAGGTCAAACAAAAGGAAACACTAAGACAAAACTTTAGATAAGCAAGAAAAATGAAAGAATAAGCTAAAGGTTCAAAGAACAAAAGAAACCACTGTTCTGACTTTTTTTTGGGGGTCAAATTCTATTTTTTTTTATTCTGTTCTTGATGATTGTACATGAACAGACTAAATGACATCACATCAAAACAAGCACATATTTAACAACTAAACTTCAAATTAACAAAGCCTAGAAAAATTGAAATGAAACAATTCCCAAGAACATCAAGAACACATGATGAACATTCTGCACCTTTTTTTTTAACCCACTAATCCTATGTAACATCAAACAAAGACAGAAATTGGAACTAGAAGAAATATCACAAAATTAAGCAAAAAGATGAGGATTCAAAACAAATTAGTAGGTTGCACTAGTTTGACTCTCGTAAAAAGATTCATTGTATCTCAAGCTAGAAAATTCAGTTTGCAATGATTCCAAAATGAGGTGAAAATCGAGACTCAAATTAAAAAATAACCCAAGAAACACCAAAATATGATGCATAAAATGCCAGATATGAACTAAAGAAAACTGACCAATTCTGCAGAATTAGAACTGAAGCTCGATTACCAAATGTTACGATCCAGAATGGAAATATGAGGAATGGGATTGGTCAGAGGTGCCACAATCAAGAATGATTGATAAGCCAAGGGAGATCGCCACAAAGCGATTGGATACTCTTGATAAGACTTAGGTTCCAAGCAAGAACCAAAGAGACACTCTTACCAAAAAAGGTAATCTGATTTGAATATTGCAAAATCCTTCTAAAAGGTGTTTACAAGGTTTATAAACTAAATAAGAGCCCTGTATGGCTGTAATACTTAGCCCATGATTAGAATTTAAACTAAATAAAATATAAAATTAACAAGTGATGGGTTGTACAAAATTCACAAGCCCAATTACATTATTAAAAAAAAACAAAACTTTAGTTAGTAACATAAAAGCCTTAAAAAAGATGGTGGCAATCCATATAACATCAAGGGTCTTTAAGTGGGATTATGCAATGCACCATTTTCGGCTTCAAGTCTTCCAAATTAGGGGCAGCCTCAAGAATTGTTGCTACAACTTGTTACAATGCCTCCTTTGCCTTCCTAGCCTCTCCTTGTCATAGGTCCCCAAGTCCTCCAAGCACCTTGTTGTCCTTGCCACTAGCCGTGTCCTCATCACTTTGGGTTTAAGGAAAAGGAACACGTTATGGGAGTATATGAATTGTTCCATCGCGGTGGCATTAAAGATTGATGCCCTTGAGCTATAAACTACCTTGGAGGCATTCATCAATAAACTCAAGGTCGATGAATCACAGATCGTTAACGAAATAGGAGCCCAAAACCATAAACGAACTTCAGCAGAGGTCGAAAAAATATATGAACATGGAATATGCCATGCAACTTAAAGTGGAAGCACAAAAGGGTTGCATAAGGCAAGCCCAAGAAGAGAGGATCAACCCCCAAAGGAGGATCAACCCCCAAAGGAGGCTCAAGCCCTAAATGGTAGGAAGTATCCAAAATACATCCCTCTCCTGTGTTTCTTGTCGAGATTTTTAAGGAAATTAAGGTCATGGAAAGGTTGTAGAAGCCAAGGTTGATAAAGCCTAAGTCCAATACTGATAGATTAGTATACTGTGAGTTTCACAGTAGCTATGGCCACAAAATGGAGACTACTATGATCTTTAGACGCCATTGAAAGTCTTATCTAGGCTGGGAAATTGCCCAAATATGTGACCTCACAAAAGAGCCGTCGACACAAAAGGCACTTTCCAACATGTGAGGAAAAGAAATTTTCCAAATGAAAGGAAGAAAATGTGCCACAAGATGATGATAGGTTTGAGCATGAAGTCACGAGGACCATAAATACCAACACTGGAGGTTTTGCTGGAGGGGGGATATCCAAGTCAACTAGGAAATAGGGGTTGAAGGAAGTCCTCAGGATAAAGGACATTGATACCATAAGTCAATTAGCATTGTCAGTGGTAGTTATCCATAAGGATTTCCTAGCTGCCTGTCTCCATGTCATTCATCCATTGGGTAGCATTTGGAGTTGCATTTGATACCATAAGTATGGTTATCATTGCAGTACTTGGTTGTACACTCACTGGCATCTCCACTCTATCTCGATTTTGATAAGCTCCCAGTAAATCAAGTGACTCTTTCATGGCTCACTTCATTTCTTCCATCCTTACTTGAGTGGTCATCATCATATTCAACTACCCCCTCATTTCATACACTTCCATACTTAGGTTCCTTCCTAGTTCAACATTGGTTGCAACTGAGTACGTTTTTCTTGTGTCAAAATTTCCTTTAGCCATATTAGTCCGAGCTCTAGTATTATGAACACCACTTTCATCGATTTTTCTTTTCCTTGCGTCCTCAATGGTGACAAAGTTTTACCACAAGACTTTGGTATAGTTCTCTGTGAAACAGTAAAAGGAAGAGGGAATAATAAACACTTAAAATGTTTATGTACAAAAAAATAAGTTAAAAAAATTACGCTCCCTGTGTGTCCAATTTGAGGTAAACTATGGAGGGTCATTCTATGGTATCACAGGCTTTCTATTTCATGAAGACTTTCACCAGGTGGCTCTATGATTTTAGGATTCTACGGCCTTTAGAGTTAAGGGCTCATTTCAAAATGTCATCCATAACAACAAGTCAACTGCTAGATGTAGGACATTCATGAAAGAGTCATACTCTAGATGAGATTTTCATAAGAACTAAACAAGACATACATCCAAAATGACTACCGTTACACAATCTCTTACCTATCTCAAGTTGCACTCGCACTCTGTATAGCGCCTTACTCAAGTGTGTGATTAATATGTAAGTGTTGCATGTGAAGATCCTAAACTACCCATGACGAATACTTGCAAAATAAACAAGACAATAAAAGTCGACTACCCTAGGGTTGTCATAAATAAATAAATAAATAAATAAATAAGAAAAGAAAACTGCATAAGCACAATGGCAACATATATTCTAACAAAAAGAGAGCAATAAACAACTAAGAAAAAAGAAAGAAAGAAAAAATGGGGTAAAATAATATGCACAATCAATTATATTAGGCTTGACTCTCAAATAGTCCCCAGTGGAGTCACCATTTATAGCAATCGAGATCGCGATGAGACAGCAAAAAAGAGTTATTGAAAATGAAGTCGCTAGCAAGTTTATTAAAATTGGGAAAACATGGAAAACCCATTATTTTAGAAAATGGTCTTTGAAAACCAGATATGAGTTCTGGAGTTTGTTATGCATAGGAAATAGTAAAAACTTAATCTTACCGCACTCTAATACACCCATCCTTAGACGACCCTTAATTGATTTGTGCAAATTATTAATAACCTTTCAAAATATTTATTTTACAATTTTTATTTACAAGAAAATTAAAAATATTTTTTAAAAGAGAAATTTTGGAGCATCAAATCGTCACAATTCAGATGTCCAAAATACTAAGTTAACAACCTATCACGACTAAATTAACATCTTAATTTGAAATAAAATATTTGACAAATAAATGAACAATTTAAATTAAATATATCTCCTATAAAGGCAACAAAAAGAAAAGTTCATTAGGAAAAATTATTTACAGGTAAGACAAATTATAAAAATTTAATTTTGGCTTGATAGGATTGCCTACTCTTACGATCTCCTGGTACAATGGAGAACTCAATGTCACATAGTTCTTTAGAAAATAATTGTTGGTTGATTAATTTTATTTTATTAAAAGGTTTTGAAATATCAAACTATCACAGCCTAAACTATTCCGCAACATAAGATTAACAAGTTGTCACACTACGCTAATTTTATTTTCAAAATATAATCTAATGATTATTTTTTGTTTGTTTAAAATAACAAGCAAAATTCCCAAGAATTCATTTTAAACCCAAATTAAATAAAGTTATCTTTTTTTTAACCTTTTTTTCAAAACTAAATGAAAAGCCCTTTCTATTACCTCAACCAAATAAAAAGGAACGGAAACTAACAGGTCATTATTATTTTTAAAAGAAACAAATACCTAATATAAAATTTGACTCGAGAAACTTATAATCAAACCAAATAGCCACTCACCCAAAAATAAAAGATCAAAAGCTCAATGAACAATAATAGAACACTAAGACACAAAGGAATAAAATATAATTATTTTTTAAAAATAAATAAATAAAACCTAATTAAGCCAAAATCTACCTAAGCAAATCAAACAAAGTGGCCCAAGAATAACACAATCCGAACTAATTACATGAAAAGTAAAATTGAATGAAATAATAAAAAATAGGATTCCTAAAAAAGACACAACATTATGGTGGGTTGGAGGAATTATTTTGGTTCACAAAGTCCTTTAAAATGCGCACACAAGCACACTCACATACACATGATGACAAGAGAAGAGATAAACGGAGAGGGAAAGTAAGAGATTCACTTCGGTAAAAAGAGAGAAAAAGTATTGTGGTGGGGTAGAGAAATTATTGGGTTGGTTCTCACGCTTAAACAAAGCAAACGCTTTCAAGCTTTAAGCCTTTGAGAAATAAGTGGAAGCACAAAGTTGGTAATTATGACCTTTTTAATTATTTACAAGAAAATCGATCAAATAGTAAAGTAACTAATTCATGGTTCTATCAAAATATATAGCAAAGAAATAAAATATTTATTTAATACAGGTCAAGTATAAAAAGAAGCTCTTCTATAAGATTTACTACACATCTATTGTTTACTATATTTACAAACATATATATATATATATATATATATATATATATATATATATATAACTAAATACAATAGATACAAGTATCCATTACTAAACTATAGAAATTCCAATTTAGTCTTTCTTGTAGTGGCTTCACTATTCTCTAGAATCAACCTGGAGACGACACGAAAACAAACACGTATGGATAAGAATTCTAAATTCTCAAAGAGGGTATTCCCAAAACATATAATAAAATTAATGTCATCGTCATCGTCCCATTCACTTTGGTTTATTAAGAAAAATTGAGCATGCAACATATATCAAAGGTTCATTTTAAAATTCAAAAACCAATTCTTTGAAGTGGTGTATTTTATTATTCAATTACTGAAAACATGTATTTTATGACATTCAAGATCATAGTAATTCATTCAAGATAAATAATTTAATAAAATATGCGTATACATATGGCAATTGCAATAATCTTTTTGTGCCCTTATCAAGTTAAAAGGGATCTCATCTTTACCATTCTTATCATTACTTACCCTTGGTGCACAAAGAGGATCTCGAAACATCATCCCTATCTTTATGTGCCCTTGACATATTAAAGGGGATTTTTTCGTGCCCTTTTTATATTAAAAGGGACCTTTCTGTGCCCTTTTCATATTAAAGGAGACTTTTTCGTGCCCTTGATATTCTATAAGGGATTCATTTTTCACTTAGCATATACATTATTCTCAAACTCTCATATACAAGCATCACGTTACTATATGCATTAGCATAAATTTCTAAATTTCCTAATGCTTCAAACATATGCATTATTCATTTATTACCTTTCCTTTTACCAATGCATGCTCCAAGAGCATATAAATTATTCATTCCTCATAAGTCAATCTTTAAATCATATAGCATGCACTCATACACATCATACTCGAACCAAATGTCATTATATCGTCCTAAACCCTAAACCCTAAACCATCAATTCATTTTTAGCAGAATGGTAGATTTAACACATTCATGTAGGTGGAAATATGCATGAGAAAGGGGGTTGAATCGTGCATTGCTTCTTTTTGCATTTCTGAAACACTAGAAAATAAATACTATCAAGTGTGAAACTTGTAGTGCAATGGAAATATAGTTAGTGATCTCAGAAAATAGATTTTTAAAGCTAGTTAATAAATGTTCATCACAAAAATAAACAACAGAACGGTGAGAACAAAATATCAGTGTATGAATAAAACACAAATATTAAAAAGATGAGACACAAATATTTTTTTACTAGTTCAGCCAAACTGCCTCCATCTAGTACTCAAGAAATGTTGAGGTTCTACTAAAAACATCTTTCTCAACCTGAGGAAGAAGAAATGGATTGTTTTTATATTAGCCTTCCCAAGTTCTCATTTGTGACCTTCAAAAATCACGTACTACTATAGATTGAGTAGTTCTGCACCAGCCTCTCTAAGCTGAAATGAGTAGTTCTGTGCCAACATCTCTAGGTTGAAATGAGTAGTTCTGCACTCACCTTCTAAATTGAAATGAGTAGTTTTGTACTAGCCTTTCCCAAGTGAAACATGTGACCAAAGAGCAACCTTTACTGTCATGTTGAAAGTATTGCCCTAGCCTTTCCAAGGTGCAAGTAGTCTTGCTCTAGTCTCTCTAAGCTGCAAGAAATTTTTGACTAGCCTCTCCAAGCTAAACCATGATCAGTAAGAACACCTTACTGTTGCATCGTAAGTAGTTTTACGATAGCCTCTTTGAGCTATCTTATAGCAATCACTACCAGATCGAGGATACAAAGGTTAAGTGTTTATGTTACCACTCAAATTAACCTACACTCAAGTTTCCTTAACATATACATAAAAAGTTCCTGGGAAAACTTGAATAACGTTCTTCTATCATTTCTTCCCTATGAAGAGCATAAATCTAATCAAGAACATAGAAGGAACATTTTTACAAGTAAGGAATTTGATTACATAATGATTTGAACCTTACTGTAGATGAGGAGAGATTTTTGCATAGAGTCTCTCACTTTTACAATGGGGCACAACATCTCTATTTAAAGGAGGTCTTCCATATGATTGTTGTGTATGATTTGTTCTTCCAAGGACACATGTTGACCATCCATTTGTGTCCTATAAAGATAGTCCAGAAGAGTAGCCTGTCTGTTTGTTAGATTAGTTTACGTAAGTTATGGAAAGGAGATTTTTGATGTCCTTCTAAATTACTCATATTTTCTAAACCGTGATTCCCGAGACTTGGAATAGTTGACTTTAAAAGCATAAGAGATGATTGACCGATTCTAACACCGGATTTGACTCTTTAAATTTCAAATTCAAATTCAAATTTCCTCTATTTCTAGTGGCGCCATGAATAGTGAAATATATTTTATTTGAGTAAGCCTTGCTCTGGGCTCAATAATAGAAACCTGTTATAATCTTACAAGAAACTCAAGAGAAACATTATTGTTCTTTCAAAACATTTTCTTTAAATTGGCTTTGTTGTCATTCAAAACAAATAAACGATATTGATAAGGTTCTGAGCCGATATGATTCAGCTTGGTTAGAGTTGAGAGGCTTGAATCAAAGAATCAGAATAAACCAGGATCACTTTGCACTTTCAAAGTTGAGTCTAAAGATATGCGCTTAAGTTTGTTTGTGTTTCAAAAAGGATATAGATGCCACACTCAAGAGAAGATGAGAAGGTGAGTGATAAGTCTTGTTTTGATCGCCACAAGTTACCTTGATAAGATCGATTAGTTCTTTGCCCAAGAACAAAGGGAAGTTCTCACTAGGAAAGAAAACTCTAGAAATGTAATTCATAATCTGATTTGTCCATTACATTGAGTTCCTATTTATAATCAGTATTGAAGTCCTACCCACAAGCCACTAAGCATTGTGTTGCAGCCACTATCATTCCCACTAAGCATTAAAGTCCCACTATCATTCCCACTAAGTATTAAAGTTCCATTATCACTTCCACTATCTATTATATTGGCCTAGGAACTCTAAAAACTCTTAAAACTAACTTGAAAACAAGTAAAAGACATCTGAATTGAAAGACATTAAAAGGTGCACGAAAAATAACAAGAAGATAAGACAAATTGCACTAATTATTCCAGCCTAATCTGTTTGCAACTTGATCAAATGAATTGGGCTTATTCTTTGGGTCTTCAAGTGACTTCTTCATGTTGGACTTGGGTATTCATCAAACTGAATAAGATTGATCCACCCCATGCCCTCATGCTCAATCTAATTGCTCTTGGTCTTTGCTTCCATGACTTGGCCTTACAAAGCTTCTTTTAGCCTTTACTCTAGCTCTAGTCATTGGTCTATCCATGTGTTGTAATTGATCTTGAACTTTGTTAGTCTTGAATTCTCATCAAGAGCTAACAATTTATAGCACAAATTATTCTGCATTTCAAATCATCAATTCCAAGGCTATAAAAATTACCTATGATACTTCAATGTGGCCCTAAGGACTTGATCAAATTTCAGAGCAAAAAGAGTTTTTTAACTTTGTTAATAAAATCATATAAATTTAATGGTCAGGGACTACCTATATCTTTAGCTTAGAATTGTAGTCTCATAATTTTTAACCCTAGCAAATGATTGAATCAATTCAGAATAAAAATCATGGTTGAACTTCAAGGTGTTTCCAACACGTTATAAAAATTTCAAAGGAAAATCAATCATTTGCTATCAGAATAAAATTAGACAAATTCACAACTTCAAGACCAGTAAATTGCATAACACCTATATAGTCTTCGCTTCATGATTTTTTTTAGGCAGTAAGAGTACAAAACAAAGCTCAAGAAAATTGGTGGAACTAATCTAGGATGTTAACTTCAAAAAATATTTTTTCCTAGCTCATAAAAATGTCTACAATTATACCAGAAAATTCATGATTAGTTGCTGCCTAGAACAGAACTGCCAAAAATCCAAAGCAAGCATGTTTCAACTTCTCTTTAGCAAAAATGATTTTTCCAACAACACCAAACTACTCCCTGACCTATGCAACTACATCGAGATATCTAGGTGTTACCTCACATTAGAACTAGAATTCACTCAATTCAAATCTAGCAAAATCTGAAAAAAAAAAAAAAAAGAACCTTACTCTTAGAAACTAGTGTATCTCTCTGTCTCTAAAATGCTCCAAGATGGGATTTCCTTCATTTCAAAGTCTCCCAAATCAAAACCTGCAAACCCTTCCTAAAATCAGTGAGGAAGTAAGGTATCAATGTGAGGATTGATGGAGAGTTGAGATTTCAATCGGTTAGATTTTGTAGATATTGATGAGTGGAATAACTTTGGTGAAAGAAGTTTGTGATTTCATCAAATCTAGGCTAGGAGTTTAGGCACTTGAATCAAGTTTTGAGCTCTCGAGGAAATGAAAAATGTTATAGGCTGCATTACTTCTCCTTGGGTGCCAAAATATGAGGGCTTGATGGAGAAGCTTGGTGGCTTTTTAAGGCTTCTTAGATAAGCTTTGTATAATAATTGAGATAAAGTTTGATTTTTCTTTCCTTCCTAAACAAAAGGAAATGGCTAGGATTTAATCTTGTTATTAAGCGTTAAATTTTAGCTCTTACATTCTGGCCTCAAAAGGATATATATATTATCCTTTTGTAGAAATCAAATTATCTTTCGATGTTAGAAATCGTGATATCAAATTCTTACTGAACAAATTAAAACACTATACTTAGCAATCAAACATTGCCTAAAAATCAATTCCTGTGCATAAAATTTTCTGTTTTCTAACTATTTCTAATCTTAATCCTATAATTTCTCACTTTCGCATCTTCGGCCCTAATTCTAGGGTTTTGGTCGTTTCTAGAGGGTCTGGCAGAGTCTGTGAAGTTCACTATTCATATTTTTTTTTACACATCTATATTAAGGTTCGCCCTCATCATTACTAAATTCTATTAGATTTTTGAAATTATGATCATAAAGCTTGAATTAATTTTCAAATAATTTTTAGGGTCTTACACCAAATAATCATCGGATACTTCTAGATATGTCGATCAGTTAATAAATTAGTCAGTCGACTTTCATCTCACCTCAAAAGAACTACATTATGAAAACTGCTTTCTAATTGAGCCCATGTTATTAAAATAGAATTAGGCCATAAGTTTGAAAAACTAATGTGAAAGCATTTTTTGTCAAAGTGGAAAGGAAAATGCATTTTTAGGTGCTTATTTGCTGTCATCTCCTGCTATTTCTATTGTGCTGATAGCTAGCCATCATAACACCGAGTTTAAAAAGGAAATTTG